>OX459037.1:29629902-30916787 GCA_949775005.1 Orthosia gothica | reverse complement strand
CCATCTTGTTTTATTGTTGGAGGATGTCCGATAACGAAAGAAAGAGTAGCCTGATACCACAGTTAACTTTTTACCTCTTCTTGAGAATGTGTAAGTATTTGAATTGTCTGGGAAATATTAAATTATATGCCATTTTAATTTCGGACGCAATGTGAATTGTATCACATTGCGTCCATGTGTATAAATTTGCAATTTCGCTTAGTAAAAATCGCTCATCTGTGTGATAAAATCGAATCGCGTCGAGCCATCAGAAAGGTCAGTTAGGCGGATCGACGTCAGTTTAAAATCATGTAAATTGGATGCATGCACATGTAAGAACAAAACAATAATGAATTTTAACTTCATTAACTCAAAAAAACACATCATCCAAAAAAGAAGAATAGAAAGAAAAAAAGCTTTTTTGCAAAAAAATAAACCGACTTCTGAAGCAAAACACTAAAAAGAGCAAAAATAACTTTCGTTTCGGAAGTCGGTGTCTTTTGTACCTCTTATTTTTTTGTCCTTTTGTGACACCGACTTCCGAAAAGAAAGTTGTTTTACTATTTTTAATGTTTTGCTTTAGAAGTCGATTTATTTTTAGTGACAAAGTTTTTATTTTCATCTTTTTCGTTTTGGTACACCATGCATCTCTAAGAAGTGAACCAGTTCTATAGCCTTACTAATACCTAAAGGATTGCCAAAATACCAATAATAACACAATTTAGACATTTGTGCTGTTTGTTGTTAAGGAGTTCGGTTGGATGTTCCATATTTTGAAAACTGCTGAACCGATCTGGATAAAACTTGAATTATTACCTAAGTTGAGAGATACCTAATCCAATAAAAAAGAATAGTCCCGATCCGTGGACAAAAATTCATACAAACATAAAAACTCAATTGAAATAGCATATGTGGATATTGGGCAATTTCAACAATATTACATACATACGTGTCGAATTGATAACCTCCTTTTTTTTGAATTCGGTATAACTAGTTTAAACTAACTAACTGAAGGCAGGTTCTGAGGAGCAGGTCGATTAGAAGTAAACTAGGCCTCTCACAATTAACAGTACTTTAATAAAACACACATTTACAAGGTGATGGTTATCCGAATAATTTTCAAACAATAATCGACGCGCGCAGCTCGTGTGCGTCCTTTTATAATCCTGTGTCGGACGGGAAGGGTTAGGGTTTCAAGTATGCTGCCACTCTGGTCCGGTGGGGGCGCTGCATAGCTGCTACCGGTCGTAGTGTTGCCAACACGGCCATGCTGCATCGTGCCTGCCCCAGGCACGCACGCTCAAGCCTGGGAAGCCAGCTCCGTAGAACTCGGACATACGTGACAATATACTGGAAACATAAACAAACCTCACATTAGAATTATATTTAATTCCTTTATCAACCGTATCGGTCATCCTGATGTTAAACACTTATTCAATTATTCAGACTATCCTCAATGTGAAAACCTTCCTTTAGTCTTAGGCAGATTGACTCATTAAGGTCTCACACATCTCCTTGATCTTCGGTGTCCAGACGTTCCTTTAGGCTTAGGATCCGTCCATCTATCTTTTTAGCATGCTCCTTTGGTCCTAGGATGCACCTTAGATAGTTTTTCACTGACCCGAGAATCAAGTGATGAGAGATACCCTTAGATTCTGAAACTAACATGATCAGATTTACAAAAACATCAGGATAGACAGATATACCATATGTTCTGTAACTGTACACAATTATTCAATTTGAGATAAACATTATTTTTTTTTACGCACCTCTTTGTTGAATAATGAAGTGCCTTTGCCAACACTGCCCAGCTGCATACTGAGCGATCAACCCTTCGCATCGCAACAAAACAAAAACTAAATTTATGACTTCCTCATTAGACGTACTGCAGATCATTTGACTGTTATTTTATGGGTTTCGCTTTTTGTTTTTTCTTTTTCTTTTACTGGAATGTGTGGCTTTCGCTACAGGGTCAACAACCGGGGTCGAAATCGTTAATGTTTATCCATGGTTTCATGTTTTCGGCCTCAGTTTTACCGAGATACAGCTTGGTACTTCTTTCACTACCTCTTAAGTCACATACTTGGTATCTATCATTGTCTAGCACCTTTTTGACTTGGAAGGGCCCCTTAAAAACTGGGAGTAGTTTTTTGCTCCGTCCATCATTGGTTTGGCTACAGATTTTAACCAGAACTAAATCTCCCTCATGGTACTGTTTAGCTTTTGTACGACTGCTATCAAACCTTTTCTTTTGTATTTCCGCATTGGCTTTTATATTTTCATCAATCCTCTCACGCAATTCCGTAACGTCCGTAATACTCTCCGTATCAATCTGGGGTGGCGCCAGCTTGTCACTATCAGTACGCAGCCTATACCCTAACAATGCCTCACTACGTACAGCTTTGATTGTTTTATGTACTGAACTATTTAGAGCCTGTTGCAATGGTTTAATACATTGATCCCATTTATCATCGTCTATGCCCGCTCCCGTAGTTTTCATCGCATCTAAAATTACTATTTGTGAAAACCACAAAGGAAAATAAGTATCTTCTTGTGATAGTCGATTCATTTACAAAGTTTGTTTTTGTTTGTGCAGTGTGAAACACGAATAGTGATAGCTTTACTACAAGCTCATCTACCATCTCCCGTATAATTTTTCTATTAGTCGGTGAAGCTCTATACGGACGAGACTGAATCGGTTTAGAATCGCTGAGAGAGATTTCCATTTCGTGACAGTTAACTTTGCCTAACTCCTGCACAGTAGATGCAAAACAATCACTATATTTTCTGAACATAGCCATTAACTCACTGTGATTAGAATCCGAATCTAATTCAAAGCCAGTTACATTAACCATCTTGCAAAAAATTTCAAAACCCGCAGCATAATCAAACTTCAATTGATTACCCACTCGCGAATACATTATATCGTTTCGTTCTGTCATATTTCTGCCTATCAATATATCACAACCGGACAACTCGTTCAAAACATAGAACTCAATATTCTCTAGACTAATCGAATCTACTTTAACAGTTTTTATGCTGTCGTTAGAAAATCCTTGCAAGGTCACTGGGGTTGTTAGAGTTACTATTGGTATTGAGAACTCCCTAGCTATGTTTTCAGTAATAATAGAACAGCTACTACCTGTATCAATAAAAGCGCTATGTACGAACCCATTAATGTGGATATTTTTAAAGAATTTATCTCTAAAGTTGGGCACAGAGACACATTTTGTTTCTTGTTTATCTGTTTTCTCGGCAATAGAAGTATTCTTTTTTTGAAAACAAGTGGTTTCGGAATATCCCCGTTTCCCACAAAACTCACACTTGACATTACAATTTATTCGTTTGTGATTTCCGCCACAATTAAAACATTCGAAGGGTTTACGATTTTGAGAAGTGCTCCAAACTTGTTGTTTATTATAAGTCATGGGCGTTTGACTGATTGAAGTGTTTGAAGTATTTGAAATGTTGGGTGTATGTGAGTTCGAAACATGATTTTGTGTTGATGAATGTGTTCTAGTGTTATCGCGACCTAAATTCAATTGTAAAACTTGTTTCGTTCCGGATTTTGATTTGTAAACTCGGTACAAAAACCCTGCCAGACTTTCGCAAGACTTAAAATTGCTAGCTTCTACTGAGGCACTAATGTTACTGTCACCTATGTTCCCTAAATCCCAAAAACCTATGTTTCCCGCCGACAAACTGTTACGCAGTTTGGTGGGTATAATTTCATGTGTAAAAATGTTTGATCCAAATAAACGATTTATTTATTTTTTATTTTATGATTTATTATTAAAACGATCGATATAATATCATCTTCTGAGAAATTCAGACAAAGGTTATAAATTTTCGATTTTTGTTCGAAATAGAACGCGTACAAGAACTGATTTTCTGTTGGTTTACCGTCCATAATATCCTTAAGCAACTCAAACATATTACGTTTTACTTGGAACGTTGATCTTATTTTATCGCTCCAATCCTTCCACCGCCACATGGTCCACGAATGTTCATGGCGTAGTAATGAATCGTACCACAGTTTTGACGAGCCTGACAGTTTATTGAGAGCCTGATAACGGATCGTACTATCGGTCCAAGAGAATGTCTTTGCGTAGGATTCTATTATCTTTAGCCATGCAGTAATATTATCTTTTAACGGGTCATAAGTCATAAGTCATAAGTATTAATTTCAGAACAACATAAATTGTGTAGAAATTTTGTAAAAAATAACATCAAGTAGGTACCATTAAAACATTACAATTGTTGAAAGAATATTAAAAATAAAAATAAAACATGTTAAAAATAATAAAAAAGAAATAAACTAATAACAAGTCACATATTAAATTACAAATTCATAACAGTAATAATCCACCTGTCAGGAAAAAAATAATATAATTATAAAAATTTAATTAATTATAATACGATTATAAAAACAAAAGGAAAAACAAAATGTAATAATCATAATAATTTGATCATAAAAAATATCAATTGCATTACATCATTTTTTTTTTTATATAAATAATATGAATACCTACTGTAATAAAAATAAAATGCCAGGATATTAAAAAAAAAAAAATAGATAAAAAGATCAATAACATGTCATCTAATTTTCTGTGAAATAATCAATAATAAAAATAGAATGTCAAATATTAATAAAAAAAAACTATTATAAAAAGGCCAGTAATATCACATGTAATAGTAGGTATGATACAAAAGTGGAATGTCAAGGATAAAAATTATAATTATTACTGAGAGATCAATAATATGCCATTTAATAATCGATGAGTAATACAATAATAAAATAAAAATAGTATGTCACAACAAGATGTATAAAAGATTCAAAATAATAATAATCAAATTATTTAAAATCAACTCCAATCTAGTACAATAATAATTATTACGGTTGTTGTTTATCATCTAGGTACTCATCGACACTGTAATAGCCCTTCCTCAATAAATATGTCTTCAATTTATTTTTAAATAAGTTTGTGCTATTTATGCTTTTAAATTCTAAGGGAAGCTTGTTGTATAGAAATACTGATTGATACCTAGGACTGTGATGTACCACGTTTATTTTCGGTTGAATTGTGTTAGGCAAGTCTTTCCTACGTGTATTAACTCTAACTTTTCGTTGGTCATCAGTTTCAGATTTGTGCAAGTTCTTAACAAAGCTGGTTAGCAGCACCAGTATATATAGGCATGGCACTGTCAAAATATTAAGTTTAATAAAATGGTCTCTGCACGAATCTGTCTGTTTCAGGCGGAGCATTGTCCTTATGGCTCTTTTTTGAATTACAAATGCCGAGTGGATATTGTACTTGTAGCTGTTGCCCTGAAACTCAATACTATATCTAAGCCTAGACTCAACCAAGGCAAAGTATACCATCCTAAGCTGGGCCAATGTCAATTCTTCCCTCAGGCTTCTGATTGCATAGCATGCTGAGCTAACTGACTTCGTTACAGACGATGTCTCAACCTTCCAGTTTAACAATGCATCAATATGAACACCTAGGAATTTTATATGGTCAACCACTTCGACTTTGTTCCCACAAGATAAAACTTTAAGACTAGCATTGTTGCGTACGTTCGACCTAAATAGTACACATTTTGTTTTATTTACATTAAGCCTGAGATTGTTTGTTCCAAACCAGTGTTCAAAGGCTTTTAATAAGTTATTAATTTTTAATTCTAAATTATTTAAGTTATTTGCAGACACTATTGCATTAGTGTCATCTGCAAAAATTTAGTGTCAAATGCAGGAATCATGTTATGAAGAGTAATGGTGTTTGTACTCACAGTCAGCTCATCATTTTTGCGAGATACCTTTCGTCCCTTACTTCGTCTCTTAGTGGGCGATGGTGACGGAGTCCTCGCACTGCTGCTGCTGCTGATGCTGCTGCTGCTGCTGGAGCTTGAAGAAGGTGCGCGTTTCTAACCCTTCTTTTTACCCATTTTAGGACGTGGATGCTCACTTCTGATTTAAACTAATGATATAAACTCTGAAGATATAAACTCCTATATAAGTAGCATAGAACAGAAAATAACAACAAATCCCAAGTTTTTCTGGTCCTTCATTAAGTCCAAACGGGGTGTTACTAATGCCTATCCAGCTTCAATGTCAAATGGCATCAGCAAAACTTGTAATGGCAATGAGATGTGCAACATGTTCGGGACCTACTTTTCTTCAGTATACAATCCAGCTACCCATGCCTCTAACGTAGTCCAAACTTCGCCTTTCTTTGAAAGCCTTCTTTCCAACTCCGATAGCTTTTCCTTGATCCAGATTCCAAAGGATAAAATAGCCAAGCATCTCAAAAGCTTAGACATCTCCAAAGGTTCTGGCAGCGACGAAATTCCCCCTAACTTTATCGCAACTTGCGCTGACCAACTGGCAACCCCCCTATGCTTGATTTTTAACAAATCTCTCAGTGCTGGTATTTTCCCTAAAAAATGGAAGCTGGCAAAGGTGGTACCGATTTATAAATCAGGCGCTGATGATTTGGTAGGAAACTATCGACCTATATCTATCCTTCTGACATTTGCCAAGGTTTTTGAAGCAATAGTATGCCCCGACGTACAAAACTATTTTAAGAAATATCTGTCTGACCACCAGCATGGCTTTACTACTGCAAGATCCACCTGTAGTAATCTAGTAGCTTTCGTTGAGGACATTGCTGCTTCACTTGACTCGAACCGGCAAGTTGACGCCATATACACTGATTTCAGCAAGGCTTTTGACAAAGTTTCCCATGAAGTGCTGATTCAAAAACTTGCTGCGTACGGCTTTGCTGGTTCTCTTCTTAAGTGGCTGCACTCTTACCTAACGGATAGATCCTTTTATGTTGTGGCCAATGGTTATAAATCTGAAACCATGATCATAACCTCCGGTGTTCCACAGGGTTCCCACCTGGGCCCCGTAATATTTATTATCTTTGTTAATGATCTTCCTTATTGCTTCTTTAACTCCACGCCATTCTTATTCGCCGATGATTTGAAAATAATCCGCGTTATAGATTCTCTGGCTGACTCAACTTTACTTCAGGATGACTTGAACAGACTTTTAAACTGGTGTAAGGATAATAACATGCAACTTAACGTAGAAAAATGTTCCCAAATTACGTTTACTCGCAAGTCTAACTTCATTGATTTTAATTACAGTATGAATGGTACGTACCTCAGTAAGGTTGATGTGATCAGAGATTTGGGAGTCCTTCTTGATCGTAAATTAACATTTATTCCCCACATGGATAACATCATTAAAAAAGCTTCAAAGACACTTGGTTTCGTGTTGCGTAATGCTAAATGTTTTCGCAAGCCTAAAACTAAGATTTATCTTTTTAACTGTCTCGTACGTACTGTATTAGAATACTGCGCGGTTGTGTGGCGTCCCCACTATGCAACACATAGTCTTAGGTTAGAGAGGATCCAGAAAAGATTTTTATACCATCTTGCCTATTGTGCGAGATTAGCCAAAAAAGTTCCGAGCTATGCAAAACGTCTTGAAAAATTTAGCATAGCTTCACTCGAAAAACGAAGAGATAATATAGATTTAATTTTTCTTTTTAAAATACTTCAGAGTAAAATAGACTGTCCCCAGTTGTTAAGTAAATTTAATTTTAACCTACCCTACAATTATCCGCGTCACCCTGTCAAACTGTTACGTCCTCCATTCCGCAAAACTGTATCGGGATCCAACTCCCCTATCCCCAGACTTTGCAGGCTTTTTAATAATTGCGATGTATCAATAGATATTTATTCAACAACACTTCAAAAATTCAAGCGCCTAGTCCATCAAAAGTAGTTACCATATTTTTATTTGTTTTTCTTGTCATCACTGTACCTATTGTGTTTCTAAAACTATCCACTTGTTGTTGTAAGTGTTATTTCTGCACTATTATTGTAATTTTATAGATGTTGTAATTTTTTGTTTTTGCATGCTGTGTCTATCGCATCATATTGTATACTATGCTTGTATAATATTGGTTGTATTACTAGAATAAACAGTATAACAATTGTAGATAGGCCAATAAATAAATAAATAAATAAACTAACTAACTGAAGGCAGATTCTGAGGAGCAGGTCGATTAGAAGTAAACTAGGCCTCTCACAATTAACAGTACTTTAATAAAACACACATTTACAAGGTGATGGTTATCTGACTAATTTTCAAACAATAATCGACGCGCGCAGCTCGTGTGTGTCCTTTTATAATCCTGTGTCGGACGGGAAGGGTTAGGGTTTCAAGTATGCTGCCACTCTCGTCCGGTGGGGGCGCTGCATAGATACTACCGGTCGTAGTGTTGC
The DNA here is from genome assembly GCA_949775005.1 of Orthosia gothica. Classification (NCBI taxonomy): domain Eukaryota; kingdom Metazoa; phylum Arthropoda; class Insecta; order Lepidoptera; family Noctuidae; genus Orthosia; species Orthosia gothica. Next base: position 30,908,507 of record OX459037.1, on the reverse strand, counting down.
CAACACTAGTATTTATTTTGTCACAGTACATTAAGGAACATGATGAATAAATATACAAATATAACAATATTAAAGCTAACATACGCGTAGTAAATTTAAAATAACAACTTGTGCCTCACGAAAACTTGAATCACTCTAGCTTTTAAACCTATGCCGAATAACTGCAGCACTCCAATTGCGTATAAACTGTTTTGACAGAACGAAGCACCCGTGTTCATTTTAAATACTCAACATAGAGTAGCCAGTTTTTTGCACATAATTTGAAATAATTAATGCAAATAAAGCACGTGTTCACCATTCTTTGAAGTTACGCAATTAGAGTCTAAGTGAAATTATCTTCTAGACCGATGTAACCATTTAGGTATGCCATGTTCTAGTCGAGACATGGTTATGATTTAACCTCGAGTAGATAATCCGATCTCCTACAGTATGAACCAATGCTTTACATCCCTTACTATTGTGGGTGGAACAAAGCCATCTTATTTTTTGATTGCCGCAAATTGAGCTGTGTCTGTAGTACGTGTAACCCGAATACAGGAGTTGCTTACATCCGCGCGTAGAGTAAACATATCTGGCTGTTTCTGTCAACAATAAAATAAGTACCACGATTATTCCTATACCTTAAATGAAGCCTGTAGTGGACTATTTGTAAGCTATATGTATGCAGAGGAAAAAAGTTATTTTTTAGAGTCCTCTGGGATTATTCTTTTCAGTACTCATGTTGGTCACCACGTTACGGCAGACGCAACAATGGAAGGCCTCGCTCTAGCTAGGTAGACCGACGACCGCACGTGACAAGGTCGCGGGTTTCCGGTGGATTCAAGAGGCCTAGGACCGATCAGTGTGGCGATGCTAGGGTGAAACCTTTGTCGTATTTTGTGGACGTATTTTGACTGATATGATGATGACTCACTGGCGTACTGATCCGATTTGGAAAATGGTTTTATTGATAGAACACTATACTATCGCTGAAGGCTGTAAGCTTGTTTTTGGCCTGAAAACTTTACGTTTCCTGTGGTGTAAGCCTCGGGAGCAAAGCCGCAAAAGAAGCTTTTCAACCGTCGTTCATTGTCGATATAGATATTGGAGTCAAAGGCAAGTCTATCAATAAAATAATTCTGACTTCATCCAACTTCACTCATAAACAAAAACAAACGACAAGAATCAGATTAAATTGTATTTATTTTATTAAACATATTAATGACATCAGTTAATATTTAAATACGTTACATATTGTTATCAATTAATTATATAAAAACAAAATAAAACCATTTTTGATCACTTCACTGGTCAAGTTTTTTAAGTCTTAAGGTTACTACCAAACTTCAGTTTATGTATGGCTAGCCTTATGCCCCTTTTTTACTAACAATATTCACTATCTAAATTAATCCTGTCGTTGGAGTTGTTTCAACATTGAAACTTGTAAATCCAATAGCGGGCATTTATTTAGATGTTCTGAGTTAGGAATAAACACATTACCCTCCTTCGGCAGTCGGGTAAAAATAGGCCTTAATGATTATGCTAGAGTATGTTACATAGTATCAAATTACTGAAAATCTTGCAGACCATCTTCAGGCTTCTCTGTCACCCAATTAACTTTAGGCGGATGATCATGATTTAAATTGCAGGTTACTATCTCATCGTATACTGTGTAGACAACTGCTCTGCATCCTTTCTTTTGATGAGTAGAGCACAGCCATCGCGTTTTTTTGTTGAAAGAAGTTCGATGACGGTAGAAAGAATATCCTGATATCAGGATGAGCTTGTTGCCTCGTTTTGAGTACACGTAGTCTGCAAAACCTGTGAAAAATTAAGTAATGTTAAGACCATTCTTTAACAAATGAGTTAAGCCAGCCCTACACTTAGAATGTTATTCTATAATTCCTTTTGAACAGAATTTCCACTCCACTCAATAAAGTTGAAAAAAAAACTCATAAAATTACAAAACGAAACCAGCTATAAATATCAATTTCACTGTGTTGGCTAGAAGAAATTACTTAAAACAAGCCCTGCGACTTTCATAGTGCGTAGAATTAGAGTTGAATATCCTGCCAAAGTCTGTATTTACCATCAAGTCATACGTGAGGAAAACGTTTTTTTTAAGTTATTTTTTTCATTTAGTATATTATATCGTCCCCGTAGAGCAAAAAGTCATTAAGTTATAAGATCTTACTTTTGTGATAATGAGGTTTAAAGTTTTAGAAAATATAAAAATCACAAATTTGGCATATCGTCGTGTTTTTTTTAAAGGTAATTCATTCAAGATAATATCAGAGCTATATATAACAAATGAAAAGTTCTAGTTATTGAGAAAAGTAAAAAAAAAACTTATTGATTGTTCTCTATAAAATCTCTGACTTAGTTTTTAACCCCCGCCGGAAAAAAAGGGGTGTTATAAGTTTCACGTGTGTTGCTGTGTATCTGTGTATCTGTGTGTCTGTCTGTGGCATCATAGCGCCTAAACGGATGAACCGATTTCAATTTAGTTTTTTTTGTTTGAAAGGTAATTTTGTCGAGAGTGTTCTTAGCTATGTTTGAATAAAATCGGTTCAGCCTTTCAAAAGTTATGGGCATTTTACTGTTTGAATTGGGGTGTTTTCGCAAGACAAATGTGTCGGGGGTTTTTTAAATTGTGAAATTTTACTTGTGAATTAGTTAATTTTCGACTGTAGTTAGTGATTTATCCCTCATCTCTAAAATACTTTAAAGAAAACCAACTAGGGATAAGTAAAGAGGAACTAACTGTTAGATCTACCAAATGTGTATTGTAAATAGTAGCTATATTTGAAGCTTGCATGGTAAGTTTTATTTGAAATCCAACTAATATAATAAATGGGAAAGCTTGGATGGATGAGATGTATGTTTGTTAATCAATCAAACTAGATGGTAGCACAGTCACGCAGGCTTTTGGGACAATCCCACTGCACTATTCCCAAACCACTGCATTTCCTGAAAGCCAGAATCAACAGTGGCGACCATCAGACAAGCAGACGGCGGAGACGACAGCCCAGCTGACGACCAGATGGAGTTGGATTCCTTGTCCAACAGCGAGTGCGCAGACGATGGTATAGTAATGTTTCGGTCCAATGCAATTGTAACCACTAATTCTGTTTATCTTGCAGAGAACCATGTGGAGATTTCGTCAGAACAACTAGTCGTAGTTTCTTTTGAACACCAAAATGATCTTGATGTTAACAAGCATAAGAATCCCGTTAATTTCGACCATAATATTGAAAATTAATTCAAAATCATTCAATCTGACTTATCATACAATTTTACAGACATTCGTACGAAATTAAAAAAAAAGTCTTTAGTAGAGTTTCTTAAGGCGCCAAATTAGTTCAAAGAAGACGATCAATAAAAAGGTTACAATCCAAATTGAATATAAAAGATGTAACAAAACTTCTTAGGATGTAGGTGGGTATAAAGAAGGTTACTGTGTTGCAAGGATATTCCCTTCATATCTGCCTTAAGTGTAACTTAGAACTAGTATATTTTCATTATAATCATAAACAATTCGATCTTGTATAATGCAAACTTTAGAAATTTAGTTTTTTTTTGTAAATAATCGCAATAAAGACATACTCGTAGAAGTCCCGATATTTAATTGACAAATTCCGAATTCTGCCGAGATTCGTCAAAGTAGCGCAAAATTTAATTGAAAAAGGTCTGACCCTCTAAATAATGATAAATGTATGGGAATGTCTTATTGAAATGATTGATTTGTATTGTATTTTAATGTTTTATATGTATGTTATAACATCGCCTTGGAAGTTTCTGTAAAGGTGTTATAATAATTAATGAGTAAATAAATAAATGCAATTTTTTCTTCTAAATAATTTATTATGCAAACATGATATAATTGTTGTGATGTAACGTAAATTTTGTGCTTTATTAACCAATGTTTTCTTTTCATGTCGTGCAAATGGATACGATCCTAGCTAGAAGGAACTTGCGATGCGCGCTAGACAACGAATTAATTGGATTAATTATTTAATTTATTGTATTACACTTTTTTTGATGCAATTAAATACTATCCATAAAGACTATGGCAGTCAGATATTAATAGAAATTGATTTTGTTACGCCATTATTTTATTATATATAAGGCAAGTAAATGCTAATATGAAAGCATAGTTGACAATATAGGAATGGTTTCACACGTAGTGCCATAAAAAAACACAGTCTCATTACAACAATAATTAGTTATGCTCTTTGTGCCGTCTCGGCCACAGATAAGATAGGCCGGTCCATAGATAGGAATATTAAATATGTAGAATCATAAGGTCCATTCCAGATAGTTAGGGCTCATTTCTGGAGACACGGACAGTCGTGCGGTGCGTCGGGCGGGGCGTCGCACGTCGTGTCTTTGTTTTTTCTGTTCACGAAGAAGCGGCGCGAGCAGCAGTTCACGTGATCGCACGCGCAAACACAATCATATAGCAATGTACGATGTTGTTCATGGAGGCGCAGGGCTTTGAGTGGGGCATCAATAGTGGCGGTGGCCGCCGCGGTGTACGCAGCAGAAAACGCAGCGGAAAATGCAGGTAATAATTATGGACCTTTTAGTAATTGTGGACCTTTTTCTGCATAGAGATTTGTTTAGCGGATATATATCCACTTCTTGTTGATTTTGTTGTAAAGAAAGGGTCTACAAATGAGTAAAACCCAACACAAAAGACGTTTTAGGCTGAACTGATCGAGTACATACCTCTTGCTTTCGACGTTTACCGGCTATGGAGGGGTCATAAATGAGTTCACTGTGCTTCTTTAAGACAACTCTTTCTATGAACAATTGCCTCACAGTAGAAACTTGGCAAAGCTGATATAACGTTCTTGTTGAGAACAAAATTGACTTGAAATTGCTTACTTTCAATATCGCACGCTGGGCAACCTCCAAACCCTTGATGGTGGTCTTAGCAGCACCACCCCAATACAATTTACAATATCCAAATTACAGACTGACTCAGAAGAAGATAAATCCTTTTTAGTGGCGAAGCTTCTATGACATGACTAAGATTTTTAAAAACATATATTAGCTGACGCACCCTGGCAGATATCAAATTAATGTGTCCCTTAATGCCGAAACTACTAACCAACACAATGACTAAGTAATTTATATTATCAACACACTCCAATGGTTTAAAACTGCAGTTTGTTTTGAGGGTAAATTTGTGTGGTATAATGCAATGCCCGCTAAGAACTCTAGTATTTTGGTGGATAGAGAACGCTATATAAAATGTTGTTATGCAACCTTGAACCATATCAAAACCGGGAAGCATCAAAGACCTTATTCCAATTATCGATTGCGAAGAAGAGAGCAGTATCTATCATCCGCATAAGAATTATTTCGCCTTTTGGTAAACAGGTCTGTAAGATCATTGATATACACAAGAAATAAGGTGGGTGCTAGGATGCTATCTTGCAGGACTCCGTACGATACAGGAAGCTCTCCACTGCAGTGTCTACCCAAGCTCACACACTGGTAACGTCCAGTAAGGTAACTCTCAAAGAGCTCAAGCTGCCTTCCTCTTATGCCAAGTTTTTCCAATTTGTTTATTAAAATAGGGACAGAAATATGGCAAAGGCCTTCGCGAGATTGACGAAGATCGAAAACCTTTGTCTAATTTAGTTGTGATATAGCCAATATTTAATATTTTCAGAATCAGCCAAAAAGAGGTTATTTGTGTTATCGTGCGTCTGCATAATATTTTCAGCCAAAGAATTGCCTACATTTATGAAATAGTTGTTCATTTCATTGACTGTTAACAACTGATAACTGTTGTTCTTTTTACTGTTGGTGATGCTTTTAATGGCATTCTAAAACTTTTTTGGGTCCTTGCCAGCCATTTCTATTTGATTTTTATCATAGAATCTTTTACCCTTTTTAAAGTTTGGTTACAGAAATTTATGTAAAGGGATATGTAGTTCTTAAAATTTCGCTATCGGCGGACTTCTTCTAATTTGGATGTAAGCGCTCTCGGTTCTTCATGCATCACAATAATCCCGGTGTGACCCACGGCTTTATTGTTCTTTTACGCCATGACTGTGTAATTAATTTCGAGTTATTGTGTTGTGACAACTGTATTGTATTTATGAGATAGAGATAGTCTGTCGCAACGTTGGGGTCCCGTGTTAGTAATATGGGATGTAGATCTATGTTATGTTTTTTTTTCCAAGGCTCTCAATACATTTTTTTTATAGATTTGTTAGTTGTTTTTGGCAAACTGTTTTATTAAGAAACTTCTATAAGCGAAAATAACATTCGAGTCCCGAGTCCAAACGAGTCCCCGTAGAGGTCTCGCTTACCCAGGATTGACTGTATACAATGTTCTAAAGTCGTCACAATCTAAGAAGTCCGTTCCACGTTTCTCATTTTACTTGCCGCGAAAACTTTCTATGTAAGAAATTAATAATCCAAATTAATTACTATGTTACCCATACACTATAACAACGAGTATCATTCGCAAGCATCAAGTTTAATTCTTATTAAGTATTTTTATAGCTGTCAAAACTTTAAATGTCGAGATTTTTATAACTCAGGTCCCTTATTCAAATAGTGAATAATAAAACTAACAAAAACTAGGAATAATTAAAGTGAAGGATAGAAAATGAAACTCAAAATCAATAAAGCGGACATTTATTTTGTTACCAAATTATAAAGCAGGCTAAACATTATTCAATCATTACTTAAGTAACAACGTAAACCTAATTACCCAGGCGTTTTATGAAATATTGGGCTTGAGAAACAAATAAAATAGATAGAGCTAAATAGATTTGAAAAACATGATTGACAGAGAAAACTTTCTGGGCAAAATTAACACCCCGGGTTTTAATTTTGCCCAGAAATCATCATTTAATTAATAATGATCTAATCTAGTCCCTCTAGTTTCATCTAATTTCATCTAATCTATATTTAATTAATAATAAAAAAATAATATAAATATCAGTGAGCCGATGCTTATTGGCTTTTTATTGATCCTTGTTTAAACAAGGACCAATAATATGCATAGTTGCAGAATCGAAACGAAGGTACATAAAATTTAGAAAATACACACAAGTTAGTACTTTTAGTTTTTTCTTACCACTATGACGATAATCCAAAATTGTACGTTAAAATTTACTACATTAACACCTACAGCTAAAATACGCTAAATTAATCTAGCACACAGTATTTAAGTACCTAGTTTGGTACTAAGATCAATTCGATGAATATATTTAGATAATATTTGTCAGTAAAAAAGTACATGAACACATTTATTAGGTTTTGATTATTTTGCTTGTAAGAATATTTCATCGAGTACAACTAGATAATATATATTTGTCAAAAAAAAAGAGACTTTTTATGTTTTAATTCGTTTGTTTTAAGGATTATTTCGTTGAATACACTAAGATAACATTTGCAGCAAAAAATAAATGAACACATTTAAAAATCAATCAAATCAAATATTAAAGTTACTTGTTACACTTATTTTAATTTCATACATTTCTCATCGAAAATTTAATAGTACATGCGTCTATTAATTAATCTTTTCTTAGAGATAGACATTTAATTTCATGCATCCACCAAAAAGGATAGAAATTTATTTCATGCAATAAAATGAAAAAAAAACAAATCTTAAACATAATCAAACCCTATTGCTATTAGAAGAGCTAACTAAGACATTTCATACATTCAGACAGCAAAACTGTACATGCAAACAGTAATTTATTAATCAAATCTTAGAGGTATTTAATTTTACACAATTGTCAACCAAAATTTACTAAGGTGTATCAAAAGCATCATGTCAGCATAAAATATACATTTTGTCAGTCCAATATCACAGGGGCATTGTCTGTTGAAAGATACTTGTTGTAACACCTAGATTGCGGTTTTCCATCAGTCCAATTTTTTGTAGGTGGATGGTGATGGTCAAACTTCCTGTAGACTATGCATTCCCCAGATGTGTGGATCTTAGCCTTGCAGCCTTCTTTGTAGTGAGAAGAACAGGCCCAAGAGGTCACCCTGGTGCTGTAGGTCCTCAAACGCTTGTAAGAATAGCCAGCTACGAGGATGTATTGCTCTCCTTGTCCTGAGTAGACGTATTTCACAGCGACCGCCGAAGCCGCGTCCCGAACTAAAAAATATATGGTGATTAGTAAAAATAAATAAGTTCGCAACAATTTTAGTATTGTATTTTTTATGCAGCACTGTTTTTTTCGTGTTCTGAACTATTTATTGCAAAAATTTGACTCTCGGAAACCAGTTTAACGTAGAATAAATAATTCGGATTAATTTTGAAGCTCTCATAAGTGTGTATTTTATAACACTTCATTCTTGACGGCAAACAATGCCTTAGATAATATAGCGGAAAACCACAAGACATACATTTTGTTGTTGTTACAAATAAAACGCCTGGTTGTTTCAGCGGAACTTTTATTTTATTTATATTTATATTATTTTCGGAGGTAGGACACGACGGTATCGCCCGTCCGAAATGAGCTGTCCGACTGGGGAAGTACCTCCGCCCTACAGAACACCACGGCCATAATAACCATCGTGTTGTGTTCCCGGCGGTAAGTAGGGTAGCCAGAGCTCACTGGAGGGATTCTGTGCTGCCAACGGAGAGGCCGTAGGCTTGGGTTATCATCGCTGACTTGTGTGGGCGTGAAATGTTGGTGTGGCGGTCAGGGAGACCCGGTGAAACGGTTATCCGCTGGCCGCCCGCAGGCTCGTACGGTTCCCGAACCTGGGGAATACTTAATCTCCGCCCCAGGAGGCTGAACCAGCGGTCTGTGCAAAGTCCCTGGTGCTGTGGTCGTGCCGGAGGAGGAGACCGGAGTGGACCCGATTACAGTATCCAGGGGGGGACCGGGGGCCCTTCCGCCCGCCGCACCAGCCGGTCACATAACCCATACTTGTCGGTGGTGGCATGAAGTCTCGCTTTGTCTCCTGCGTTGTCAGCACAGAGACTCTCTTAACCTTCCACATACCACCCACCCTTCGAAAATGGCCATTAATAGAAAAAGGAAAACTGTTGTGACAGCGGCATCCTCATCCACTCTGCAAGTGGACTTATGCAACATCAGGGGACTACATGCTAATCTGAATGCGGTCCATTACCACTTAGAAACCGCGAAGCCGACCTTGTTTTTCCTGACGGAGACACAAATATCATGCCCTGCCGATACAGCCTACTTACTGTACCCCGGGTACAAACTCGAACATAATTTTTTGAGTCGTGCCGGGGTATGCTTGTACGTCCGGGATGATGTTTGTTGTCGCCGTCTTAATGGCCTGGAAGACAGGGACCTGTCCACTTTGTGGGTACGTGTGGATTACGGTGGCCACACCCGTATCTATGCGTGCCTCTACAGGTCTCATAGCGGTGACTTGGGCACGACTCAACTGTTTGACCACCTGCAGCGATCGGCGGACAAGGCAATTGAGCAGTACCCCACCGCGGACTTAGTGTTCTTAGGGGACTTCAACGCTCATCACATTGAGTGGCTGGGGTCCTCGGTCACTGATTTTGCGGGAAGGGCTGCTCATAAATTTGCCTTGACCTATGGGCTCTCGCAAGTGGTTCATTCTATCACTAGAATACCAGATGTCGAGTCCCATAAAAGCTCTCTACTGGATCTTCTGCTGACTACGCGCCCGGATGAATACTCCATAACTGTGGAAGCACCCCTAGGTACTTCAGACCACTGCCTCATCCGGACGCAAGTGCCTCTCGCTCGGCCAGAACCACCTCGGCCAGTTAAATGGCGGCATGTTTGGCACTATAGGTCAGCGGACTGGGATGGATTGCGAGAATACTTCGCTTCGTACCCGTGGAGACGGCTCTGCTTCACTTCAGAAGATCCTAGCTCCTGTGCAACAGCAGTTACTGAGGCGATTCTAGCGGGTATGGAATGCTTCATTCCTAACCGCTGGATCGCTACGGGGGCTAGTAAGCGACCGTGGTTTAATCGGCCTTGCAGAGAGGCTAGTCTTAACAAGCAATCTGCTTATAAGGCTTGGACCACAGCTCTTGCGAACAAGGATCCAAACATCGCTGAAGTGAAGCGGAAATTGAATGCCGCCTCGAGGTCCAGTAAAAGGGCAACGGCTAGGGCCAAATTTGATTTCATCGGCAGAATTGGTGAACGGCTGGCGCGATACCCGTCGGGTACCCGTGCATTTTGGTCGCTCGCCAAAGCTGCCGAGGGAAATTTCTGTCGGCCTTGTTTGCCGCCGCTGCTTAAACCCGACGGCAGTCTGGCCCATAGCGCTAAGGAGAAGGCCGATCTTTTAGGTAACCTCTTTGCGTCAAACTCGACAATGAACGACGGGAATGCCGTACCACCCACTATACCCTGGTGTGGTGTTTCTTTACCAGAAATAAAAATCACACAACGGGTGGTCCGGCGTGAGCTCAAATCCCTAGACGTTCACAAGTCGAGTGGGCCTGATGGCATATCGGCAATGGTGCTTAAACAGTGTGCCCCAGAGTTGTGCCCTGTGCTTACACGTCTTTTCGCACTTTCCTACTCCACGAGACAAGGCCCAGCTTCGTGGAAGACCGCTTTCGTGCACCCTGTGCCTAAGAAAGGCGACAGGACAGACCCGTCCAATTACAGGCCTATCGCTATCACCTCCCTCCTCTCGAAGGTAATGGAGCGTGTTATTAACGCACAGCTCCTGAGATACCTAGAGGGAAACGATTTATTGAGTGACCGGCAGTACGGCTTCCGCCACAGTCGCTCAACCGGTGACCTTCTTGTGTATCTCACACACCGATGGGCGCAAGCCATCGAGAGTGGGGGTGAGGCACTGGCGGTCGGCCTGGACATAGCGAAGGCCTTCGACCGGGTCTGGCACAGAGGTCTTCTGGCGAAGTTGCCGTCCTATGGACTGCCCGAGGGACTTTGCGAATGGATTGCCAGCTTTCTGTCCAACAGAAGCATTCAAGCCGTTGTTGACGGCAGCTGCTCGGACCGCATGGACATAAATGCTGGCGTTCCACAAGGATCCGTGCTATCCACGACCCTGTTCCTGCTGCATATCAATGACATGCTGTCTGCTGACTCCGTTCATTGCTATGCAGATGACAGTACCGGGGATGCATTTTACACGGGCCGGGCTAACCTCCCTCGGTCCGCAGTGGAGGAAAGTCGCGAACAACTTGTGTCTGAAATCGAGACTACTCTCACAGGAGTGTCCGATTGGGGAAGACTAAACCTAGTCCAATTCAACCCCACTAAGACACAAGTTTGTGCATTCACCGCTAAGAAAACCCCATTCATTGTAGCGCCACAATTCCTGAACACACCACTCACCATCTCCTCGAGTATAGGGATCCTTGGTGTCGATATCTCCAGTGACGTCCAGTACCGTAATCACCTCGAAGACAAGGTCAAGTTGGCATCTAAGAAACTTGGAGTGCTCAACAGGGCGAAGCAGTACTTCACTGCGGGGCAAAGACTTATTCTTTATAAGTCACAAGTCCGGCCCCACATGGAGTACTGCTGTCACCTTTTTGCCGGAGCACCTGCATACCAGCTTGACCCCTTCGAGTCGGTGCAAAGACGTGCGCTGCGGATAGTCGACGATCCCATACTTTTAGGCGGTGTGGAGCCGCTTAGCCTGAGGAGAGATTTCGCCTCACTGTGCGTCTTCTACCGCCTATATAATGGTATGTGTTCAGATGAATTGTTCGACATGATGCCCACGGCCACTTTTTATCATCGCACCGCTCGCCACAGGCAGGGAATTCATCCTCACACATTGCATCCGCCTGCAGTGCGCACTGTAAGGTTTGAAAGAAATTTTATTCCGCGCACGCTTAGGCTGTGGAATGATCTCCCTGCCGTGGTTTTCCCTAGCGACTACAATATGGGGTTCTTCAAGAAGGGCATTAGAAGGTTTTTGCGGGGTCGGCAGCGCGAGTGTGATGCCCCTGGTGTTGCACGCGTCCCTAGGCCACGGTGACCGCTTCCCATCAGGTGGGCCGTGTGCTTGTCTGCCACCTAAGTGGTATAAAAAAAAAAAAAAAAAAAAAAAAAAAAAAAAATATCTCAACTGTATTAAGCAATCATTTGGCAGATGTTTAGTACAAACTTCTTATGGCAAAATTTGAATTTAGAATCTTTCAATTAACTGGTCAACACACACCATCGAGATTTTTATAAATAAGGTTGTTTGGTTTTGCTTAACCAGTTAATGTTTTTTTCACACTTCTTACTTTCTTATTCATCTAATTCTGTATGTCTTAAAAAAAAACTAACGTTTTATCGGTATCTTTTTATTTCTTCATCGGGTTACTTTGTCTTCTGAATTTACACGAACACTCTTGCTCATAAATTCTATTAAATACATAATGAGATACATGATGAGGATAAAAAACAGTCACATTTAACTACACCACTATAAGATTTATTAAAATAAAATATGAATGTGTAACTTTAATGGTGTACAATAAAGTATTGTTCTATTCTAATATTTTCAAAAGACTGGCGACGCACCGCACCTGTACTGTACACTGACTATGTTACTGACAGTGCTATTCTGTAACAATCTCACCGTGATAATTTACGTGAGTGAGCCTGAAATGAGATGTCAATCTTTAGCATCATGACAGCTCACTTAATGCTTTTGGTGAGTTTTTTTATACAGAATCGACCGGCTGATTGAGGGAGCGTTGCTTAGGTTAGTGTCTTACAAAGCGTTAGCAAAGTCCTTTAAACGACATAAAAGACCCCCTTTTGTTATGTCGTTTAAAGGAAGAGTCAATATTTTGGTCAAGTTGCACAGAAATCTTTATTATTCAGCGTCAAAGGACTTAATAGAGATAAAAAAAGCTCACTGCCCTTTTCTGAACATCTGTAAGGCTTTTTATGCTGCACATTTTTTAATAATGTTGCTCTTTATTTAAGTACAGAAAATAAGAAGAAATACGTTGCACACAAACTCAAAGGCCAACCAAATTTCAGAACAAACGAATTCAAAACATAATCATTGTTGCCATCTTACAGGTAACAAATTCACTATAAAGAGATGTAAAATACTGTGTGGATTGTATCCATACTTAATATTATAAATGTGAAAGTAACTCTGTCTGTCCGTCTGTCTGTCTGTCTGTTACCTTTTCACGCTTAAACCGCTGCACCGATTTAGATGAAAGTTGGTATGAAGATGGTTTGAGACCTGGGAAAGGACATAGGCTATATAGGTAGGGTAGGGTAGGGTAGGGTAGGGTAGATAAATGTTTGGTCTTTTTATGGCAAAACAAAGTTTGCCGGGTCAGATAGTTTACTATATCTAACACGTTGTCAATTACGATATTTTCAGTTTTCAAAATAGTTACACATTTCAGTGTGACTGACCCCTAGGGCTCATTACTACATATAGACGGCCATCCAGACAGCCCGTATTATTTACAACGCTTACTATTGTTAGTTTGGGGATAAATACAATTAAACCCGGTGAGCGTAATGTTGGGTGAAATCCATCCGAGGAAATTTCTTTTACTCGATAATGTTTTAATCTGTGGCGCTAAATAACTCACAGAACAGACAGGACCAGAAACACAGGACAGATTTTCATAATCCATTCTCTGGTGAGGGAGGTACTAAGACGGCGTCAAAAATGTCGGCCGGTAAATTTTACCCACATAACGCTTGGTGTTACTATTGTTACCCATACATTTTGAATGACAAAATGTTTATAAAGAAAAAAGATTATATAAGACTGGAATTATTATAATTTGTTTTGTTGAATAAAAAATTTGAAGAATACATTTTTAATAAAAATGAATTTAATTTCTTTAAGTAAAAGAGAATTAAGTGGCTTACGTCAAAATTACAGTAAAACATTTTGGTTTAAAAAAAATGATAATTATACGAAACGTTACAGTTTTATCACTAGTTTTGATCACCAGGACCTAAAAAAATATAATATAAATGTAATTTCTAATTAAATATTGTAAAAAAATAAAACTAAATTATTTGGTTGAAGAAAGAATTTCGGGTGAAAATAACCCGAGGTTACGCGCGGTGTTACAGATTTCAACCTAACGCTTGCCGGGTTAAGGATGGTTTTAGAATATAATCGAATCTTAGTAACTCAATAGTTGCAGTTACCTGCAAACTTGTACCACGTTACGGTCCCTTGTATAGCCGCTTGCCACCCTATTTTTACGACACAGTAGTACACACAAACTTTTTTTATGAACTGGTTTATCATTTCTCATAATGTTTAAGGGTGACAAGTTATGATTTAAGAAAGAAATATCGAAGATAAATCAACATTTCATACATTTCAAGAGCTTATTTTTATCCGTATTTTGCATTACTTCCAATAATACTGTCTAATAAATATTTCAATACCTACTTATACATTAATTTAAGTAAAACAATTTGTATCGATAATCTATAAAAACAAGTAAGTATGCAAAATTACTAACCGAATTAATGTATGTTTAATATCAATGTTTTTAATAACTGCCACTTATTTGCCAACAAAGGTTACACAGATCTGCCAACAAACTGTTGTCACCAACTTTTTGTTCGCATTAAACACAGATGTTTTTTTATAACGGTGCGGTGCAATTAAGACACACAACACACGACCGTCATTGACGTGGGGTTGCTAAATACTGAGTCTGACTGACTACTGAAGTACTGACCTGACCATTTTACGGTCGTATTTTGTCATCTGCGCTTGTGATTGGGACACGACCATTTGGCATTTGCCGACCATTTGATTCTTTTGCAAGCGTCTTCGACTATTTGTTATTTACCAATAACAATTGACTAAAAAAAATTGAAAAAATTTGAATTTGAAAATTGTCAATTGTCGATTTTGATATGAGGCTACAAAAATAACAGGGTAAAGTCCTAAAATAGGTACAAAATGGTGTGCGCATTCCTCGATATTTCAATAATTTTACGCAATTAGCGTGCAGGGACTCTTTACAGTTTGTTTTGGGCTTATGGTTATGGGCTAAACTTTTCATTATTATTTTTCGGTTCAGTGTAAAAAATCCGGCCAAGTGCGAGTCGGACTCGCGCACGAAGGGTTCCGTACTTGGTAAATTGCGGTTTACGATTTATGACGTATTAAAAAAAAAACTACTTATTAGATCTCGTTCAAACTGATTTCCGGTGGAAGTTTACATGATAATGTACATCAAATATTTTTTTAGTTTTATGATTCTCTTATTTTAGAAGTTAAACACATTTTACCACTTTCGAAGTGTCTCTCGCGCAAACTATTCAATATAGATTTTTTTTTATTAGAAACCTCAATATAATTTGAAGACCTTTCCATAGATACCTTACACGTATGGGTTTGATGAAAAAAAAAATTTAGTTTCAGTTTCAAGCATAGGAATCTCCAAAATTTATTGTTTTTTTTTTTTCTATTTTGTGTGGCAATCTTAATGCGGTTCACAGAATACATCTACTTACCAAGTTTCAACAGCATAGTTCTTATAGTTTCCGAAAAAAGTGGCTGTGAAATACGGACGGATAGACAGTCAGACAGACAGACATGATGAATCTAAAAGGGTTCCGTTTTTTACCATTTGGCTATGGAACTCTAAAAACGAGCCTTGCATCTGTTTCTTTTTTTTTTGTTGAACACACCCATCTTGATCTAATATATTATCGAAATAGTTTTGACTTACGTTGAAAGAATATCCTTCTAGTAGTATTAGCTTTTTACCTCGTTTCGAGTAGACGTAAGTGGGTCAATCTGCAAAAAAGAATAGATTTTATAAAGGTTCACATAAGTTAGTAAATTACAATGAAGGTCCTTGCGACAATCTCAAATTTTTATTTTTTACCTGAAATAGTAACATAATCTAGTTCGATGACATAAAATAATACATTACAGAATTATTTGGTTTATCATCATGTTAATAGAAGTAACATAGAAGCGGGGAGTGAAAGTAAAAGAAATAAAACCAAATTCGGCTCAGGACTAGATGTGGTACTACGTGTTCGAGCCGTTTGGAGTTGCTAGGGCCAAGAGGGCCACGCAGATTTCATCGGCGGACCAAAATTGGTATAGACCAGAGTTGATTATGACTTTCTAGGAAAAAGTTGTTCATTTAATTGTATATGTGTAGAAGATGTTTTTAAAATATGGTCACACCTTTCCGTTACACCTTGAAGAAACATTTTTTTTTTAGGGAAATGTGACTGTGTGAGTACCACAATAAAATTAAATACGGAAATTATCAGAAATATATTCTTGAGCATTTCAACATATTGAGTATTTTTAATATAATGTACTTTATAAATCGTGGTACTTAGCTAAATCCGGTTAGACTGGAAGCCGACCCCAATATAGTTGGTAAAAGGCTAGGCAGATTGATTGTACTTTATAAATCGTGATGATATTTATAGAAACAGTTTCTAGTTCTTATATCACAAAGTGATACTTTACACTTTATACAAATTTTAAACGAACGTCTACCGCAACCAAGATATTTGAATCACTGTATTTTTTTAGACCATATGCTCCAATGCGACATTTTATCCAGCCTTATTTCCTTACCAGGGGCTACTTGTCTCTTTTTCTCAAAAAAGGGCTCTGGACTAAATATGCTCAGATGGGAGGTACTACTCGTAGAATTATCCTCGTCCAATTCTGAAGAGATGTTTTTAAAATTATAATTCCATATTTCTTAATTATTTCCTATGGCTCTGAGACGTGGTCGCTCACAATGGGCCTCATCAGAAAGCTTACAGTCACGCAAAGGGCAATGGAGAGGGCAATGCTCGGAGTATCCTTGCGTGATCGAATCAGAAATGTAGAGATCCGCAAGAGAACCAGGGTTACCGACATAGCCCGAAGAATTGCCAAACTTAAGTGGCAGTGGGCAGGGCACATTGCTCGCAGAACGGATGGCCGATGGGGCAGAAATGTTCTGGAGTGGCGACCGCGAACCGAAAGACGATGCGTTGGAAGGCCTCCCTCCAGGTGGACCGATGACCTGGTGAAGGTTGTGGGGATTCGCTGGATGCGGGACGCACGGGACCGGTCAATGTGGCGACACTTGGGGGAGGCCTATGTCCAGCAGTGGACGTCTTTCGGCTGATATGATGATGATGATGATGATGATGATTTCTTAATTTAGTAATATTCTTGTGTATGAATATTATTAAATGTTCGTGTGAAGTGTTCGAGTCGTTCGGAGTTGTACCACGAGGAACATGGGGTACGAGTGCCTTAATAGTTTTTCAAAACATTGCCAAGCGGTTAGCCGCCTTTTAATTTTACCTATTTTTTGACCGAAGCATCAGCCAATGCAACACAAAAATTAAATGATGATGATGAAATTTATTCAACGTGGCAATACTGAAAGCTCTTATTGACAGCAATGTGGACCAATGTGGTGATAGTGTTCATCACCACATTTGTCCACATTGCTGCCTCCTTTTTTGACTTAAAATCTACATTTAAGGAGATTTTTTTTTATTTTTTTAAATAAATATCGTTTATAAGTTAGTTGATATAAGAGTGCCAAATAAAATTAAATAATTTTATCGTAATATGCCAATTTTACTGTTTTGAAGAAATATGGCTATATTATAAGCCAACGAGGCTGGACGGATTGATTAATGCACATTCAGACTGTCACATTCATAAATGTTATTAGTGAGAAGTAGAATGAGCTTTCATTCAACTTATTACGTACGTTGTCAAAAATATAAAAGAAAAGCACAGCAACAAGAAAAAAGACGCTAAATCAGCTAACTTGTGCCAGTTTTTGCCAAGCCGAGTCGGATTCGACGGTTGACGTTTTTCTCGAAGTTAGACCTACTCAACTGGACTGTTTGTCCCAGGTAGACGAAGAAGTGAAGATGAAATTCTTTCATCATGCGCACAGCGAATGAGTGGCACTCACTACCTGCGTCTGTGTTCCCGAACACATTCAACCCGAATCTCTTCAAAGTTAGAGTTAACAGGCTTCTTCTTCTGGGTAATCTCACTCCATCGTCGACTCTGTCTCTGTCACCCCTGACCTAGACTACAGTCATGAGCAAACCCACCTCAAATAAAAAAATAAAAATAAAAAGTGTCCGATTTTAATGGGCATTTTGATTGGGTGTTATATGGACATTCACCATGACCTTGGTTTTGCCCATGTTCATTTTAAGACCACTCTTTCGGCAGCTCTACTGTGGCTCTCCGTGGTCTCAGCCACTGTGTCGTCGGCAAACCGAAGATCAGTGTTGTACTCGCCATTAACGTTGATGCGTAGCCCCCTCCAGTCCAGAACCTTGAAGACATCCTCCAGCGCAGCAGTGAACAGATTCGGAGAAATGACGTCTCCCTGTCTTACACCGCGTTGGAGAAGGATAGATATCGAGGTCTGATCCAGAAGACGGACTGACATAATGGCGTTTTTGTACAAAAATTTCAACACCTCAATGAAACAGACATACATCCCAAATCTCGATCGAATCGAAGCCTTTCTCGTAATTTTCAATTTCAATTTTCAATTTATTACCACACTCAAGTTATTACAAAAGCAATTTACACAATTGAATAAAAATTTAAATATATACTCTAACACAAAGGAAATGGCCATGGGCCCCAAACTAGGCACAGCCTGTGTCTTGGTGGCCCAAGATTAAGAATAAGCATATTGAAAGTTCTGTGTGGCACAGCACAATGTTATTAAATAATTAAATCGCATTAAAAAATTTACAATCGAAATCATAAAAATAATCCAAACCAATAATTACAATAAAGTTAAAAATACAGAACAAAAATAAAAAAAATAAAACATCAAAATTAAGATAAAAAAACCACATCATTACATAAATCAGATTCATTTCCATCAGTTAAAATTTATCGGGAATCAGAGATTAAATTATCAAAACCAATAATTACTTTAATCATTTCAACAAATCAATAATAGGCACAAGACAAAGAAAAAAAAAAAGAGACATTAAAATAAAATTTACACTAGTACATAGCTAATTCAGATCACAATCAAAACTAAGTCAGTGGTAAACTTCACTTCCGACATTCAAAATGAATTATAAAACAAATAAAATATGACTCGCAGAACATAAAACAGAATTATCAGTAGAGTTGACAGCATTAAAATGTAAGTTGCAAATCAGATCAATCAGTCAAGAAACATAGAAGTAAGTGGAAGGGAGATAAGGGGTGCCGAGTTACAGTCTGTGTGTTGGAATGAATGTGGGGCAGGGACAGGGATGGGTGCCATCCGGGTGAGTGTTTGTGTTTGTGTTCAGGTGCTGGTCATCTCAACGGGCATAAGAGAAGTTCAGTTTCGTCATACGTCATCCCTTGCAACCATCTCTTTAATAAAGTCTTGGCTTCAAAAGTATTTCCAGGGACCCGTAGTGTGGATTTGTTGATTAAATTGAAGACTCGTATTGGGAGAAAGAGAGAAAACCGGGTCGCAAAAGATGTTTTAGCTCTTGGGATTGACAGCCTGTCAGCTCCTATCCTTCCTCTTTGGGTGTATGTGAATTGACTCCCTAATGCGGTGACTAGTCTTAGAAGGGACCGCAAGATATATAGTTGGCGGACCCCCAGGACACCGACTTCTTTGTAGAGTGTATCAGTTGGATAGCGCCGCGGTTTGCCCAGGAGCACTTTTAGAACAGCCCGTTGCGCACGTTCGAGTTCAAGCAAATAGGTCTTAGCGGCGCTTCCCCAGATCCCAACACAGTATTGCAATAGCGACTGACACAAAGCAAGATAAACATTTCTGCGTAAATCTTTCGGGGCACTGGAACGAAGGGATTTCATAATATAAATGAACTTCCGTGTTCTGCTAGAGAGCATAGATATATGCTCTCTAAAGGACAGACTCTGGTCAATTATAACACCTAGATAC
Organism: Orthosia gothica; assembly: GCA_949775005.1. NCBI lineage: Eukaryota > Metazoa > Arthropoda > Insecta > Lepidoptera > Noctuidae > Orthosia > Orthosia gothica. Next base: position 30,888,652 of record OX459037.1, on the reverse strand, counting down.
TTTGTTGACTTGACTTTATCTATAGAATTGCAGGTACAGTTGTTGACTTGACATAGGATGCTGTGAATTTTTATTTTCTCAAAGTCTGGACAGCGAGAACGACTGATATGGAACGCCATGAAATTGGTTTTATCCACGTTTAGGGTAAGTAAGTTTTTGTCCAGCCAGTCAGCTATGGTGCGCAAGCCATTCTCCGCAGCATCCATGGTATCTCTCCATGTATCACCGCGGAACATGACTGCAGTATCATCTGCGTAGCATATCATGTCTGACTGGGGGATGTTTAGCTGGAGTAGGTCGTCCATGTACACAGTGAATAGTGTCGGCCCTAAGACACTGCCCTGCGGCACCCCAAAAACAACCGGAAGGGTTTCGCTGACGCTATCTCCGATTGCAACATACTGCTGCCTATCGGACAAGTAGCTGCTGAACCAGTCCCGAGCGATACCTCTTACGCCAAGACATTCCAATTTTTTGAGTAACATTTGAATAGATACTGTGTCGAATGCCTTGGCCAGGTCAAGGAAGACTCCAATTGACCGTAGCCCCCCGTCAATCCCCGAAGAGACAATGTCTGTCAAAAGCCCCACAGCTTGCTCAGTGGACCTACCACGTCTGAAGCCATATTGGCGTCCGGACAGTAGACTGTGCCTCTCCAGAAAGCCGACGAGGCGGTTGTTCACGAGTTTCTCTAAGATCTTTGACGTAACACAAAGCAAAGAGATAGGCCTATAGTTATCCGGGCGGTCTTTGGCGCCTTTTTTGTGAACCGGCGTAACGACCGCCGTCTTCCAGGAGTCAGGAAAAGTACCCGTCGACATGCTCAAATTACAAATATGCGTTAAAGGGTCCAGTATAAATGGTTTAATATGCTTAAGAAGGAGCGGGCGGATGCCATCAGAACCGGGTGCACTGTCGTCTTTTAAATCAGAAATTAGACCTTCTATTTCTCGGTTATCAGTTGGGTGCAAGAACAGAGAGTTTTTCGATCGGTTTGCAAGACTAGTTTCACTGCAAAGTTTGCTCTCCGTGGTCTGGAGTTTGCTTAGGATGTTTTGTGCTAAACGTTTACCTACCGAGACGAAATGACTATTGCAGCTATTAATGGATGATGAGTTATCCAATCCAGCGTTCAGCAGTTCCCGATTTACGTTGTTCTTTTTGGGGAATTCACAGATTCCTTTAATGACCTGCCAGAGCTTTTTGGGTTGGTCTCTGTGATTCTCTAATTCCCCTCTCTCATGCTCTGTCTTACGTTTGTGAAGGATATTATTGCAAAAGTTTCTGTATCGTGAATATACGCGTTTTAACTCTATATTTAGTGGTTGGATTTTCACCTGAGCATGCAACGAATCCCGGTGACGCATGCACCGAATAAGTCCAGGGGTTACCCATGGTTTCATGTTAAATTTGGAGCGGCTTATTTTGACTTTTTCAGTGTGTTTTTTTATAGTGTCTGATAAGATTCTGTTGAACAGTAACACAGCATCACCCACTTCCGTTTCAGTCATCACATCAGTCCAGTCAACTCTTCCAATCTCATCGGCAATCCCAGCATAATCGATTCTTTGCCTAACCCTGTTTCGTAGTGGATTGCTTACTTTTAGTTGATTTGTGCCTAAGATAACAAGATCATGGTCAGTAATAGACGACTTACAGACAATTCCTTGTGTGGAGCTTGTGCTTTTTGTTTTGACAAAAACATGGTCTAAGCAGGAATTACCTCTGGTTGGCTCAGTGATCGCAGGAAGCAATCCGTGTTCCGACAACAAACACTGATAGGCGATATGAGAGGCATTGGGGGTGTTTTGAAGGAGGTCTATATTCATGTCACCTGTCACGATCACACATGGACAGTTACTCAGACTGGTCAACGTGTTGTCCAATGAGTTGAGAAATCTGTCTATATTATTAAATGAAGGAGAGCGATATATCCCAAGAAGTGTAATATTATTGTTAATTTTGATTACCAGACAGTTGGCATCGTCGAACTGCGGCTCAACAACAGAGACCGTCCAAGTATCCCTCACGTAAATAGCTACCCCGCCACTTTTATTGATGACTTTACGTGTGTGAAAACATTTGTATCCCGGTAGTTGATTAACTATGGAATTATCGTTAAGCCAACATTCTGTCAATACTATTACATCGAATTGTGAGTCGAACCGGTGCAGCACCGTTACTAGTTCTGGAAAATTTTTCTGGAGACTCCTAATGTTACAGGTTAGTACTTTTAAGTTATGCCCCTTTAAAAATTCCCCACATAGCTCTGGTTTATCAATGATGCGACAAGACAAAGTTAGCGTTTCTTCTATTTCGTCTGATAATTCAACCTTATCCATTATCTAGCAGTACTGGGGCGAGACGAAGATATATGAGGGAATAAATTGCCGCATTTATGCATATGGGAAGGGGTTGATTGGACCGGGTAACAAGTTTATTGATATGTTTGTTGTGTGACTGGTACTTGTGAGCGTTACATTGAATGTCTGATTTACAAATTTTCTGTTTATGTGACAAGGTACAAAACTGATTAGTGTGGCAAGGCATAATTAATAGTTCATTTGTTGGAAATAAAACTAGTTTCCAATTGAAATAATGTTGACAAACCGTAGTATTATTATTTTTAATGTTAACAGATGACACTGCATGACATACAACCCCGAGAATAAAATGTCTTAAAAATATACAAGTATTTTTCAAATATACGAAATATCTAACAATAAAATCACATAGAACTCGACGAGTTTTACAAAAATATTGTTTAATTAGTGGCACCTGGAAAGGGCAGTAGAGTGGGTGTCGCGCCAAAGACGAAATCCAGATCTCCATGACTTTTAATAAGTATCGCTGGCTTCCCCTCACCCTGACGAACCAGTATCTGGCCTCTGTTTGTCCAGCAAAATTTAAACCCAGAGTTCTTAGCTCGGGTTCTAGCTTCACGAAATAAAATACGGTTTTCTTTAGTGAGATGTTCGTTGATAAAGATTTTCCTAATCGGACCCTGAATATCGATATCCTGGGATGTCAGGTTACGCCTTACCTTAAAAGCCTTTATTATTTCATCTTTTTTTGCTCGCCGTAGAAGTCTGACTATAACCGGCCGGGCAGTACTAGATTCCGAGTTAGACGACGGTGTTTTCTTCAAACCTGCACGGGCAACCCAGTCGATGTCATCCATGGTTAGATTTACACCAATCTTAGTCGCCATAACCATCGTAATGTGATGAAGATTTTCATTTGTAGATTCGGTCACTCCAATGATCTCGATCTCGCTACGCATGCCCGCCTGCGACTGCTGGTTCAGTTGGTTCCTCAGTGAGCAAACCACCTCGTCCATCGCAGCCACTTGAGTGTAGTTTTTTTCTAACGCAGCGACTCGCCTCTCGTAGCTGTCTAAGCGGGCGTTGCATTTATCCACCCCATCAAACAATAGTTGTAGAGTGGACTTGACCTCTGCCATATCCGAACGCATGAGACGAATTTCTGTGACCAGCTCAGAAAATGTCACTGAGTCCTTAAGGTCCTTAAGGTCGTCCCTGCTAGGCGAGCTGATAGCCATGCGTTTGTGAGCGCGTGATTGCGTATTAACGTGCAAGACATCAAGCTCCGCAGTTGTTGTGGATGGGCGGACAGGCGTCTTGTTATTGTCGGTCCGAGGTGTTTTAGAACGGCAGGGAGGACAAACCCAGTTTGCGTTTTGCTTTGAGGAGTCGTGTTTGACACAGATCTGGTGGTAATTCGCCTCACACTGTGTACAGTTAATAGATCTTTTAGTAGTTATGTCCTGTTTACAAGCGGCACAAACAGTATTCATTTTAAAATAAAAATGTTACGTTCGCGCACGTAAACAAAGGCGGTGAGTGAGTAAGCTAGTGCGGCGAGGGTAGACGCACAAACTTTATGCACGTATAGTGTGTGAGCGAGCAGCGAAGCAATAGCCCGCACGCATAGGCGAAACAGCGACAGCGATAGTGTAGCAGATGGCCCAGTCGGCACATGCGATGACTCACCCGTGACATCAGCTGATCTGAGTTTATTGATTTTTCGATTTCACTTAATACTGTGATATCTTCGGTAATCGTAACCAGTTTTACTAAGCACTATCACCAGGCATAGGAGACTTCTTAAGCTTTAAACTGATGTAACATTCAACGATATACATAGACTTTATGGTACCTTTTTAAAATTATTAAGTAGAGAGAACAGAAATTGTGCTGCGCACGCGAACGAGTCGAAACAAAAATTGATTGTAATTGTAATCCACAAACGCTAAGAAGAAAGGCAGGTTATACTCTTCGGTCTTCTGTATAACCAGCCGCAGCGTAATTATGTGGTCTACGGTGCTAAAGCCTTTTCGGAATCCGGCTTGTTCGGGAGGCTAGAAATCGTATAACCATCTAAAGTTACAATGAATGCGTTCATGGTCGTGCTACGAATTAAAAAACACTTAATCATATAAGTTCCTTGGAGGTTCATGATTATGTACATTCAACGATTTTATTATGTAGTCTTGAAAGGTATGTACGACAGCATTGCAGCCAGTTTTCTTCTGATGAGCACATTGCCACCTTACTTTCTCGTTAGGCAAAACTGCATGCCGATGAAATGGATATCCTGATAGCACTATCATTTTTGTTCCTCGTCTCGAGCTCACGTACTTCACCGGGGCACATACTGAAAATAAAACTCATATTATTATGTTGTTTTCAAATACCTCCTTATACATTATTGATATAAAACTTTTTTAAACTAGCTTTTGATATTTTCTTCTTAGCAATCTTCATTGAATAGAGGATACCTAAGTGTACGTAAAGTAATGGAACGGAAAGGAATGATCATAATTTTAAAAAACTGCTTCTGTCCATGTAAACTGTCAACCTTTTCAAGGAAATCGTAGTCAATCCCAAAAAAACATACAAAATTGACTAAAATTTTATGAATATTTTTTGAACAGTAATATATTTTATAAATATTTTTTTTAATTATAATTATCTGTACGCGTCATGGAAAAACATTGGAACCCACCTAATTTTGTACGTAACACCTCGCACTCCGTGATTTATGAAAAAATTTGATTCAAATAATAAAAATATTTTATTTCGCTTTAATAGTGACTGTTCTTCTTCTTCGTGTCGATGATTTTGTGTTCATTTCAAATTTTATTTTGACTGATAAACGTGTAAAGACACCAAATCAAACATAGTTTTGCTTCAATTTTTTTTCACTTCAAGTTTTGCCGGAATGATAACTAAAAAAGGGAGCAGTGGTGGCCCAGTGGTAACGGTTCCGACTTACGTTCCGTATGTCGCGGGTTAGAACAGGCAGGCGCCTTACTTTTTGTAAATTATTTCAGCACCACTGCTCTAAAAACGGTGAAGGAAAACATCGTGAGGAAACCGGCATGTCCTAGAACCAAAAATTCGAAGACATCCGCACTGGGCACGCGTGGTGAATTGAGGCCCATTCCCTCTCACAGAGAGGAGGCCCAGCAGTGAGAACATTACAAGGCTGCTAATGATGATGATAACAAAAAAAAAAAACACGTTAGTTACAAAAAATATTTCATTTATTAGTAGGTACTCATTACTACTCATGCAATATCAGATCTTCTGTTTAAATGATCTTTCTCAATTAAAATACTAACATTTATTTTTATCGAGTTCGATATTACAAAGTTCTTACTATAAACATTTAAAAAAAAAAAAATAACCACTCTGTCACAGTTGTATGTGTCAAAATTAAGTTTGAAATCTGGTTAGTAACTTTTGTGTACTTTATGTAATAGTAGAATTATTTTAACAATTTTTTTCAGTAAACTGAATTATAGGTTTCTTGGGCGTATAGTTTTAAGGAAGACAAATTTGTGACAGAGTAGGTTAAAATTTTTAAAGATGATGCAACGATAACAAAACACAATATTTATTGTATACTTTTATTTTTAAGTCACTTATTGAACCATTTTTTGGTAGATGTAAAATTAGTTTAATCTCTTTTTACTTAATCGTTCTTAGCTTGTTCGCTTGATTGTTCCCTTCTCTTCTTATTTCTAACTTGCCATTTTATTTTCATTTCTCTGTGTTCTCTTGCTGTCATATCTTTAACTAGCTTTTTACGAGCATGGTATCTTTGCAAATTTTTGCGTTTCACTTCTGCAATTTTTTCAGGGTACTTTTTCCTTTTTTCACGACAGCGTCGCTGCCTTTCCATTGCAGATAATGGCATTTTATAATTCAGCTCATAGTAATAGGTACCTTAAATGAATAAAATAATGGATGGATATCACACAAAAAACGCTCAATATACTAATAACTAATATAACACATAAATGTATGTGTTACACTAGCGGAAGCCTCGCGGTTTCCCCCGCGTCGTTTCCTTTCCCGTCGGAATACAGGGATTAAAAGTAGCTTATGTCACCCGAGGATAGTATAGCTTCCCAACAGTAAAATAATTTTTGAAATTGCTCCAGTAGTTTTTAAGTTAATTTGTTACATACAAAAACACAAATCTTTCCTCTTTATAATATTAGTATAGAGATAGAAGTATAGATAAAAATAATAATTAACTATTGTGAAAATCAATCAAGCTCTAAATTCCATTAAAAAATTACTACTCTGTTACGATTTGTACCACTCCATCACAGTTTAGTGACAGAGATGCCTCGCCACAGAGGTGTAACATAGTGGCGTTCGAAGTGCCCAGCATTCAGCTAAATTATAAATTATTCATAAAACTGGGCTTATCATACAGAATTTCAAAATTATTAAACGATTTTTTTCTCGGAAGAGACATTCGTCATTGCCGATTAAAAAAAAGAACGTCCCATGTACTTTTTAAGTTTATCTTCAACATCGCAGACAACGGTGAAGAAAAAAATCGTGAAGAGACCTGGACTTAATATAAATGTCAAATCGTCAACCTATCTTGAGCAAGCGTCACCACGCTCTACGCGCATCGTAACTTCTCTGTATGAGAAGAGATCTTTGCCCTGTAGTGGGGTATTTACTGGCTGGTATTATTATATGATTGCAAAAGCGATGGCGAGACGACCTCGATGCGCAACACGAAGGCTGCTTCGTGGTGGTTCAAATAATAGTCTCAGGAAAGATATTGGGGGAGGTCTTTGTCCAGCAGTGAGACATTCTAGGCTGGGCTTATAAAAAAGGACTGCGAAATTAATTGCCACTGTTTCATTAGATATCATTTATTTCGGTTTAATATTGACTTATATAAGTGTACAATTTCCAAACGAGGTAGTTTTGTGTAATATCGTAACAAGGTTTTTAGAAAACTAACCAAATTCATTAGACTGTACACAATACAATATTAATAATATATTTATCCTCGTTAGCATTATCGTAAGTCCGAATGTCGAAGTATAACGATAAGTTTACCCTAGTATTTAATTATCGTTCTTATTTTAGTGAAGTTTAAATTTCTTTTTGAGAATTAAGTGTGTTAAGGGACCCAATTCTTTTCAGGTTTGTGATTGTGTACACTCGATGTTCTTAGTATGTAGTCTCCGACTGTGTGGACGGCAGCGTTGCATCCATTCTTCTGCCGGCGTGAAGCATGATGGGTTACCGTCGCACAACGCCACCTTGCTTTGTCGTTACGGTAAGTCTTGTGTCGTTGATATGTGTATCCTGATAGAAATATCATTTTAGATCCACGTTTTGAGTACACATATGTCACCGGGGTAAAAACTGAAAAAGAAATGTAATATTAAGCTCAGTTGCAGTAAAGGTCTCTTAGCGTTCTTAAGGTAATTTCTTAAACAAAGTAAATCTATTCTATGGGTTGTTCTAATAAGAATTAGTTTCCCCTGTACTGGTTATATACTGGTATATGCTGGTACCCTGCTTACCTATGTAAGCAGGGTACAAGCTGAAAAAAACGCATTTCATTGTTTCCTATTATTTTATTTTGAAATTTACGCATGGATTTAGCACCAAAAAATACATTTGGCTTATTATATCGAAAACTAATGAACGTTAGCGAAACTAATGTAGGACTTTTTCGTATACCATTGAACAAGAAAATGTCGACAAACACAAGTACGAACAAAATTCCTCAGCAACCCAGTTGCACTATCTTGCTGGACAACATCCGGCAATGTATTGCAAAATGAAATTGCAGCAAGGCTATAAGTTGCAAATATACTGAGCTATATTGGTCAACAAAATTGCCAACAAGATGCAAGTTTTGTAGCCCGTTTACAGGCCTCTTTACACGCGGAGCAATAATTGCGGCTACATCTCAGCAGATTTTTACGTATGCCTTTGCGGTGAAACTTCGCATCAATTACAAGCATCCTTCTTAATATTACGAACTTTATACGCACTAATTCAGGACGTACATGGATTTCGTTGATAAAGTTTAAATATTTTCGTTTGAGCACTCGGCCATGATGAACAATAAAATCAACAACGGATTCAAAACAACTTCACTAATCAGGCAGCGAAAGGACGAGGCGGAGGAAACCTGGTGAAGGAAAAGAGATGCACCTATACATCTGAGCAAAGACAATATACGGCGATATTGCAGTAAAGTCAAAGCGAGATAAATCATTTGCAATCTAGTCAGCTAGACATTGCATAAATGCGGCAACTATGAATGCGGCAATTTATTTCGGAGTATTTAGACTTGTGTTGCAGAATTAATTAATTCTTTCAATTTGTCTGCAACAAGTCAAATTTATGGTTACTTGATATTAGTTTATTTAAAAGTTATATACAAAATGGTTAGGTTAGGTTAGGTTAAAACTGTGACATCCTACGCACGAGCCGAGCGAGTGAAGCGAGCGGTTCCGCGGCAGCAGCCGGCGAGTGCTAGGAACGACTAAATTAAATAAAAAATAAAATAATAATAAAATATTTAAAAAAAAAGTAAAAAAGTATAAGTATTTGGCTTATTTGATTTTGCGTAAAAACTGTTAGTCCAACGGAAATATTTGACTAAATAAAAAATTTTAAAAGTACTAGTTGGTAAACAAGTTATAGTTTAAACATTCATTTCCCAAACATTAGGTTTGCGTTACAATTTTTTGTGAATAGATTTTTTGCTAAGTAATAATTTGGCAAATGAAATTATGCGAAAAAATTTTTGGGAAGTGAAAATTTGTCAAATTCCTTTCGGTCAAACAAGGGAGACCCGTTTTTATAGCCCGTTTACAGGCCTCTTTAGTTAAACTAGCACAATTATTTTAATAATAATTCAAGGAATTGAATAAAACGATTGTTTCTAAAAGCAATTCAATACGGCAAAGGCTGTTATTTAAACTCTGTAAATAATGTAAATTAATCATCTCCATACCCTTTACTTACACAAATAACAGAAAAAAATAGGAACAACATTAATAAAATGATTTTTACGATAATCTAATACATTTTCAAATTGGCAATTTCTCTTAAATTATATTTTTAAATTTTATACTATACTTATAGATACATAGATATGTAGTTTGCTACAAAAACCTTTATTGTACACTAGAAATATAACCTACCTAACCTAACTCTTTTACAATTATATTACTTAGAGCAGCAAAACCAGATTTACGCGAAAACCTATTCTCTTTTGGAGGCTTTTCATGGGCGTGCTCGTTTTTTATTTTAATAATAGCCTCGTCCTTAGTGTGTATGACGGAGCGACATCCTTTGCCATAGTATGTGCATAGCCATCTTAATTTGTTATTGGTGTAGGCCTCCTGACAGTAAAAGGTATATCCATCGACCACTATGAGCTTGTTTCCTCTCTTTGAATACGCAAACGTTACCTCTGTAAAAATAACTTGATATAGTACGATTCAAACATAGTGGTGAGAGGAATGAAATCGCCATACGTGTGGATGACCACACTGTAAGTATTTTTTCTAAAATGTATTGCATATCGCCATGTAGTATTTAACAATACCTTTTTTGTCGACTAAAAGAGTAACCTGATAGCATTCGATTTTATTTTGCTGAGTGTGAATATTCTAGAATTTATGGACTTTACAAATTGACAAGCACAATAAAAAGGCATGCTGCTTTACAAATAAATTTCAGAAATTAGCAACCAAGTTAACAGGTTCACTACTAAATCTACCTGCTAGAGACGATACGACCAATTCAACTTTCAACAAATCACCTTATTTTTTAGCTTGGAGAAATACTCATGCATACTGCACCACCACGGGGTGATAGCGCAATTATGTGGGACTACAACCCACTAAAACGCCACGGTTTCATCATGTGCCGATATGGCCGGCACACAGGCACGCGTTAGCACTCACCGCGAAAATACTGTTACACCTGAACTTGATATAATATATCTATATAATATATCTTGATATTATATATCAATATTATAAAACTTAATGTGTTTTACTCATATTATAAAATAATGAATGTATGGTTAGGAAACAGGGATCCACACATACGATTTTGCCGAAACCAACTAAAAACGTACGCACTTGTTTCTTGCAGGTCTTGCCCCGACGTATGCGTTGATGTTTCCCCATCGGAAACTCAGCCAAGCGGTGAGTGACGTCTGCTTTAATCTGCGTGGTTGATGATGAAATCGGCAGAGGAGTAGAATGTTTTGGGGGTGAGGAGGGTATTTCCATCATGCTCCGAATCACCCTTGGAATGACTGCAACCACAATGTTGGTCTCCTCGTCATCACTCTCGTCAGAGTTTTTGTCGCTTCCAGTAACAAATGATAGATTGTAGTATTTGTAGTTCTTATCGTGATTGATGAGGTAGGTAGTATCTTCTTTTCGCAGGTTGTAAACGAGGTGGAGGTAGGGATGGATGCTACATCGGAGAGGCTGTATCGGAGAAGCTGAATTTTTAAATATCATGCTGTCACAATAATAAAGACGATTATGAAGAGATCCACAGGTAAACCAAAGTAGCTGACATAGTTGAAATATCTAGTGGGGGCCACAGGCATCTGCTGGATGGCCAGGGCCAGTCGGTTCCAGTGCGAGGATAAACGAATAAATAAAAAAATATGAATGTCATAATTATTTTTAATAAAGAAAGGAAAAATGTCTCTAAATAAGGATACAGATAAATAAATAAAAACTTGTCAAGCAAGCAAATTTAATCAAATCATACAGTTTTACATTTGACTGAAAGAAATACAATGAAAGATTATAATCATCTAATAGATTTAGACACAATTTACGGCTACAATAACATTGTAGATAAAGATATACAATATCGCATATTTGCTAAAATAATAGTCAACTAGCTTCTATAATAGCATCGACGAGAAAAAATATGATACTTAAACGCCACTGTTTAAAATCGATTTTGAAAATATTTATAATATTATTTTTTTATTCAACAATTTGTTAAATATATAATGATTTATGATTAATAATAAAACAAACTTACACATAAGAAAACAAATGTCACAAATGTCAAGATTTAACATTATATTTAGCTTAACTTAGAACTGGTTTGTAAACAAAGAATCTGGACTTTGAACGTGTCAAAGCTATACCGAAGATTGACTGGATTTGAAGCTATACTTAGTAGTTTGATAAATACTCAAATTGCAAATTCTTAATTCAGAAATCGGGGAATAGTCACATCTTATCTTAATTTTTCTTTCTAGAAAGTTTAACATCTGTTAGTTAAGATTGCCGACTGTCGAGAAATTTCGAATTTATACAAAAACCTTTCACGAACATAGTTTGCTACATCGTCGACCATATCATCGCTTACCATCAGGTGAGATAGTGGTTAAGCGTGAGCATAACAATGAAAAGAAAAAGTTGCCTAGACAAATCTATCACCTTTGACATTAACATAAAAAAGTTTATTGTATCATACTTTAATTAATTTGCAATAGTTACGTTTAAGCAAGCTCTTCACGATTGCATCAAACGATAATAAGATTTTTCAAATTATGAATTATTATTTAAAAAGATCTTATAATTGACGGTTATTAATTTAGAACTCATTCATTTAGAATACACTAATTGTAAGCTATTCACTTGTATTTGTTTTAATCCGCAGTGATCTAGACTAGAATTTTTAAATATTTAACAATACCTACATAACACAGAGACACTGATGACACTCATAGAAACTGATGGCCCGTGACAATTTTGACAATACTTTTGCGTCCAGCGCAATTGCGTCTTCTCACAAATATTTGTTCAGATAAATAAGCCTACTCTAGCTAGCTAGCATGAGCCTAGACAAAATAACAGTTCAAAATGCTCGGGACTGACCGCGTGTCATTTTGGTAGCGCGTATCAATCCTATAAATTTTTGAGCTTTTGTGAATGATTAAATTTTAATTTGTTTTGACCCCCTGTTGTCTCTAGTCGCTACAGACTAACCCATTTTGTTATCTGTAATGTAAAGCTATTCCATGCATTTAAACTTTTGTGGATACATTCGAGATTTGCGCATATACATAGCAGGATGAGTATGATTATCATTGACATTTATGATATGGTCTTCAAAAGTATGTACTGTTGCCTTACATGCGTTCTGGCTGGAACAACGCCAGCGAATCCTAGGTCCTCCTGAAGTTGCGTAGTATGTATAATAGTTTAATTTTAGCATTCGCTTACCTTTCATGGATAGTACAAACTCTGGTCCTACGTCGTCGTCTGAAAATAAAAGCATGTGTTAGTACAGGGTAAATACCATTTAGCTGATATATTGTTTCTTACTTATTTGTATCTAAATTTATATAGGTACCTACTGTACCAGGTAACTTTGCAAGAATTATGTCCTTATGTAAGGTTTTGTTCTACAAAAATACTGTTTTACAACAACGAAGTTTCTGAAGGTTGATTTAATATATTATGTCAAATAGTATACAATTTTACTTCAAATTCACTTAAAATATGTAGGTGTCCATTGAACGGGATTGTATAAGAAAAATTATAACTAAGTACATATGAATATGAAAAGAGAGCAAATTACGAATCGTTCTGAGAATTCCTCCAACTAAACTTAATAATGTTATTATCCAAAATTTGGCAAGTGGTTTTACCACAAAAGTTTAACAAGGCAAGCCTTCCAAAGGTCTCGGCATAGATTCTGTTATTTATAACGAACTGTACGTATAACACGACCAACTTAAGTGTGCACCTGGCGCTGTGACATCACTCTGACGTTCAACTCTGGTTAATGAACGCACGAGGTGAACGTCAAGGGCCGCGCAGCGAAGCGGGAGTGGTGTCTTATTTCAACAATCTGCACAGTTATGTCGACGAAGTTGCAGCACTAAACAGCACACACTGACTTGTTTGGACACAGATTAAATAAGGGCATTGAGACACTTAGCGTTATAAATTCTATCGACTGAAGAGTCGCCTTACTTAATAATCTATTTTCGTGCGCTATATTTAGCAATACAGAAAAAGCACTTAATTTATACTAATGTCATCTTAATCCGAATGCTTATGTTCTCCTTTCACCCCATACACTTTATTCCCCAAAGTATAAACCACAGCTTTGCAGTTACTATGCGTGGAGCATTGCCAACAAATTTTGTAGGCTTGCTTTAGCGTCGTATAGTATGTATGTCCTTTGAACTTCATCACTTTCTTGCCTCTCATTGCCACTATGAACTCGGGTGCTGTAAAAGCAATAACCATGAGCACACAACAGGTAGTGCAAATTAATTTAAATGTTGAACCTGTATTTAACTAGGGACTCCATTTTCCAGACTCCCATTCAGTCTACTGTGCGTGTGACTTCACATAGCCAGCCTAACTGCGGCCAGAAGCACAGAAGCTACTTAAAGGCTTTACAGCGCGTTGGGAAGCCACATCCCCAAGTAACATGGTATAAGGGTAGAAAGGTCAGTACAAATTCACATTCCAGAATGACGTTGTAAGAGTATTGTATAAATTAGATATCGCTGTAAGCCTTAAGACATTATTGACAGCTACTGGATCAAATAATAATAATAATAAGATAAGAAAAGTGTGTTCTTTTCTGATTATTATTATAATGTGACTAGTCTATTAGTCATTTTCTGTCTATGGTACACTACTAACGTTACGTATAGCTCAGTTGAGCTAAACATTAGCTACGTTAAAAAAAAATAAGATAAAATAAGAGATATTATAATTCAAGCTATGAAAATAAAAGAATATTGAGTATAAAACTATGGGCCGGGTTCGCACGACGTGAGTTGTTTGAGTTAGGCAGCTAACCAGGCAGCAGGACGGGTAGGAAGACGTGGATTGCCCGAGGTAGGCAGGTGAGCAGGCGCCACGATGGACAAGCAGGCAATCGAGCAGGTAGGCAGGTGCGCAGGCACCACGGGTAGAGGGTCAAGTCAGGCAATTGGGCAGGTAGGCAGTAGAATAGGTAGGAGGACGGATAGACAGGCAAACGGGTAAGTACGTAGGCAGCAAGGGGTGTGGAGGCTATGACTCAATACGCCAAACAGTTGAGGCCTTTGATGCCAAGAGATGACTGTTGAGGGTAAGGTTCCAGAAAATAATGCTCTCTTTAGGGAACCACACACAATATATTTAACTGGAGTACTTCAGAAAGTTATACACTTACACAAGCTGGAAATTCACAGTTTTTAGAGTTTTCAGAATAGAAAATACACTTGGTATTATAGTACTCGGTAGTCAACTGACTTTCAGCGTTCCCTGCCAGAATCCAACTAAAAAGCTGACGCCCGTTTTTTACTCGTTCTGTCATATCTTCTAAATTTCAAATTCAAATCTCAATTAAGAAATCAAGACCAGGAACGAATAAAAACGGTTTACAGAGGAGGGGCAGTCTGCCGCTGCCCTTATTATAATGTACAGCTAGCTTAAGAAGATCTAGTCCATGGTATGATATGTCTATGGCTTAAGAAAATAAAATAGACAAACGTCAATCAGATGAAAATGTCAGAGTGTAAAATATTCCAAGATTTTTCAAATTAGCAATATAAATTAAGTAGAAGATATTAAATCAATCAGAGATAACTAAAATATGCTTTTCAAGTGTTAACAGTATCGTAAAATACATTAAAATGTGTCACATGAGTTGATACAATAACAAAAGATATGAAGGTGTCGTTTCTATAGTGTTATAAAACGTAAGTAGACTAAAAGATGTGGAATGAATACCACAACATCACATCGTAACTATATTGTTGGCAATGTATCTGTTGCAGGTTGTCACTTTAAGTAATATTCTATTTGCTTATTTATTTATTTGTTTAAGTACTTTTATTAAAATCGACGACGCACATTTTGCCTTGTTGTGTTTTTTTATCTCTTTAATATTGATGTCACACATGACAGGTATGATGATATACAAGATTTTTATGACAAAATGTTTTTATTGCTGATACACACTTTTCTCGTCAGTAAAAAATAAACAAAATGAGAGGTTCGTGAACTGAAAAGTTTCTATTGATCAAATAATGTATTTGTATAAGTAATAAGTAGTTCTGGTAACATGATTATAGCCAAATTTGGCTATAGTTCACAGGACGAAACAGTTGCTAAAAACATTAAAATGGCGGTCGGCTGGAAGTTCGGGTTGGACCAAAAGTTAGGACCAATATTTCAAGACAAATAATGTCCATATACCGTTCACACGCTAAGTTTTTACCATAGTAAAAACACATTATTATACGGTCAATATAACTGTGCACTTTGTACGACAAGCGAACATACTCCCGCCTACCCGTGCAGTGCCTCGCGTTCGTCTCGAGCACCAATAGGAGAGTCAAACGTCAGAGTGTGATTGACAGCCCTAAGGGCACAGTTATTTTGACCGTGTAGTAGAAGTCACTTTAGAAGTTAGAAACTTTAGGAGCATGGTTGTGTTCATCATTTATTTTAATAATTTCTTCATCAACAGTGAAGATATTCGCTCGGCATCCTCGAGCTACGTGGGTAGAACACCGCCATTGCTTCTTAGATGATTTTGAAGGTCTTCCATAGTACGTGTACCCCTTAAAACTTATCAGACGATTCCCTTTCACTGATTGTATGAACGTCGCTGTAAATTTTTACATTGAGTATTGAGATTAGTTTAATTCAAATTAATAAAGCCCAGTTTTTGGACATAAAATTATCGTATAATCAATGTAACAAATTGTCGAAGATGCGTCAGCTGCTATATTTCCATGATTTAATTGATTTATAGCCAATCCTATCACTTTATTTGCGTATACTATACTAAGATATCTTGGTTTAATTACAGACACTTGAACATTTCAACATTTCTTTAGTGTGGAATGATATTTCCTTTGATTGTCTTTAGAATTAGGTATAAAAAATCCTACTGTCTGAGAAATCACAAACTTAAATGCAAATCAAGTGATGGGATTGGCTATAAATAATTTCATCCATGGGAACACAACAGCTAACGCAACTTCGACATTATTTAGGTATAGTATGGCATGGTACGGTATGGACCATACCATGCCATACACTTGCATACTGGTTCAAAGTAACGCTTCTAAAGATTATAAGAGATTGGTCCTACATTTAGTTGTTGCGAGTGGGTACTTGGGGAGTAAAGTTACACCCGAGTTTAAATGTCAAGCTTTATTGTTTAACATTATATAAAAATCATAATAATAAAGCAATACAAGAAAACAAAAATAATATTTTAAAAGACACGTACATATCCTGTACGACGCATCTCCTCTAACTCAAGGCCTAGAGTAGACTAAGTCTCAATAGACTGCTCACCATCTTGTAATTTTATATATTATATCTTTGTATTAATCTTCTATATATTTAGTTAAGTATGTGTCATTTATATATAATTAGTTAAGTTAAATAGTTATAAGTCTATTTTAGTTTATTTTATTAACTTACTTCTTACTGGCCATAAAACTGCGTAACTACTAACACTGTTTACTGCCTCGTTTAAAAAAAATACCTACACACATCAATCAGGTTTTTGCCAAAGGAATCTAGGCTTCAAAAGAGAGTACTTAGAAATTTATCTTTTCTGTTGCTTCCAACTAGGTGGATGATTATGTCCTTCTCGTATTCTTATAATAAGATCATTATCAGTGGTAATGTCCGCTCGGCATCCTCTTGCTAAGTGCGTGGAACAACGCCATTGACGCCTACTAGTTTTCGACGGCTTTTCGAAGTACGTGTACCCTTTGAAACGTATCAGACGCTTCCCCTTCCTTGATTCTATGAATTCAGCTGTAAAAATATATTATTTTATTAGTAATTGTGGACCAATTAAAAATAATCAAAGTAAAGCATTCCATCTGTGAGATAACGCTGAAATTTCAGCCATAAACTTCGTATCCACTAGGCAACATTTAAATGTTCGGCAACATTGTCAGCTGGCTTGCAACATGAAGCGACGAGACTATGTTCCAAAACAGAAATTTATCGCTGCCAATCAACATGATGAGCAACATGTTGTACATCATGTCGCACATCAAATGTTACTTAGTGGATACAAGGCGGAAATTTACATTCATTTAAGGTCAATTTGAGTTAATTAAATGGAATTTAATTGTTTGACGTAGTCTGTATACTTATAATCGTGTAAATTAATTAATACGCGTGAAGTTAATTCTGGCAATATTTGTTTAAAAATCGCTGAATTCTTTAAAACCGATGTACTCGGCCAAACAATAAAAAGTGGTCGGCAATAAAGACAAGATTTATTTTTTCTATATTTAATTAAATAAAGTTACAAATATAAAAACCTATTAACGAGTGTGACCTCCTCTTACCAAAATCATAGCTTGTATCCTTCTGGGCATGCTTTCCACGATGTTTCTCGACTCTTCTGCAATAACTCTTTTTAGCTCCCTCATGTTTTATGGAGCAGGTTGCACTGATCTTACCTGTATTTTTAGAACATTCCAGACATGCCCAATTGAATTGAGGTCAGGACTGCGAGCTGGAACGACGGATCCCAACTTCTTGTATGTACGCTTCCACGTCGCTAGAACGGTGCGGGTCACCATTGTCTTCCATAAAAATGGAATCTTCCCCAAGTGCAGTCAATGTGGGTTGTGCACTCGTGCATATGGAATTATAACTTCCATTATGTACCGGTGTGCATTCAATGTTTCATTTTCAATGAAAACTCCGTACGCTCCGTCGAATTAATTCCTGCCCAAAACATTACGTAGCCTCCGCCATAAAGAGTGATTTCTTCGAAATACACTACCTACTACTTTTATGGTGTACAATAAAGTATATTCTATTCTATTCTACCGCATAGTGGTCCCGTGTACCCGTGGTCTTTGCAGCACTCGCCGGCGTCGGTCCTCTCCACATAAAGATATTCTAGCTTCATCAGAAAACAATACTTTATTCCAGTCCTCCAGAGTCCATGACGCATAGTTTCGAGCAAACTGAAGTCGGGCAACACGGTGCTTACGGAGTAATTTAGGGCCCCGAGCCGGGCGGTAACTTCTGATATTGGCAGCCAAAAGCAATTTTACAATAATCAATATTTTTATTTTGTTAATTTCAAAATTTAAATTTGGAACGTAAAAAATCATGCCAGGATGCTTCAAATAACAATACATCGTCAAATTAACCTCTTTCTTGTTCTTCTTCTCTGAAGTAGAGAAAAAAAATCTAAAGTGCCCGTTTTTTGCAAAAAAAAAATTTGAAGCAAAAGCAGCAATATTCACTGTTACCGAAAAGGCGGTTGACTTTTTTTTTTTCAGTGCGTGATGGTCGCGTGGCGGTCTGTTTTTGCTATCGAGCTCAATTTCAAAAAGTAAAATTTCAAAATTTCAAAAACCCCCGGCACATTTTATCTTGCGAAATCACCCCGATTCTAACAGTAAAACGCCCATAACTTTTGAACGGCTGAACCGATTTGATTCAAACATAGCTAAGAACACTCTCGACAAAATTACCTTTCGAACAAAAAAAAAACTAAATCAAAATCGTTTGAATCGTTTAGGCGCTTTGATGCCACAGACAGACACACAGATACACAGCAACACACGTGAAACTTATAATACCCCTCTTTTTCCGGCGGGGGTTAATGACTTACTTTCTGTAGATAGATTTATATAATTATTAGATTTATATACATTATAATGATAATGTTTTTTTTTTTTGTATATACAGCATACTCTTGTAGATGAGTTAATGGTGTAACGTTGAATCGGGTTTGCGGTAAATAAATCGCAAGATTCCAGTATATAATTGGTTTAATTTGCTGCCTTTCACCGAAACACGTCACAATGAAAAAATATTAAATGTTAAATTAGGGTTGTTGGTGGTTGCTGGTCAAATTATATCATTACATTGAGGGTTGCTCGGTAGGGGCGCAGGCCAGCCGGCCAACTCCACACCACAAAATCCTTTTTTTTTGTTCCGATGTGGAAAATCCTTATTGGATGTCCTCCGCCCTGGGGGGACAGAGAGGTCTGTCAGACTCCTACTGACTTAAAACTACCCCGGTGTTCCATCTCTCACCTACGCTGGGGGTCGCGGGAACAACGATACTTCCGCAACCCCGGGCTAGTGCCGGCCCGCCTCTGCAGGCCTCAATCTCGGGTTAGGGGGGGAATGAGGTGTTATACTTCCCCCGCGACCCCTTAAAGGGGCGCGCGTGGAACACTACGCGTCACCACCTCGGGTCCTGATGTGTGGGGGGCGACGGACTCAGGGATGTGGACTGGACCCATTTAGGGCCACGAAATAGAGCGTTGTCCACCTTCCGCCGACGCCCGGCGCGTCTGCTGCGGATCGGGTGAGCGGATGAAATCTTCCTCTACCTCTCCGCAGCCTCGAGACGACTGTTTCCCAGAATGATACCACCGCGTCCCAGGACTCCACGCTGCCGACCAAAGACTCGACTACAGCCAGCAGCGACAGGTTACTGCCTACTGAAGGGCACGGCGTGGCTTCTCCCAGGCGGCACATTCTGCCAGCGTATGCAGCGCCGTGTTGTCCCGGCAGTCGACGCAGTGGTGACACCGGGCGTCCGGCTCCCTGTTTATGTGACACAGGTACTTTCTGAAGCAACCATGCCCCGAGAACCACAAACCCTACCTCGGGCAGACAGCCTCAGTCGGCGGACAGTCAGTATTAGCCAAACAATCGGCCCTGACCGAACAGATAACCCTGGCCAAACAGATAGCCCTGACTGAACAGTCGGCCCTAGCTGAACACCTCCTGTCGGAGGGAGGACATCTAGCCGTGGGAATGAGTTGGCACAATGTCAACTTCACGTCACGTTGTTCGTGAAGGAAAATGAGCCCAGCGTGGTTACAGTGACCACGCCCGAATCACAACACAACAGCAACAAACAGCACTCAGGTGGTACACGGGCCACATGGACCAAGCAACTCTGATCATCCCAAAAACAAGCATATAAGCAGCCCTTTTGGTCGCCGGGACGCACTCACGCGTCCCAAAGCAAAACCGGCCATTCTCAACAGCCACAATCAGCCCTCAGTCCATTTCTTTGTCAGAGCTTCGCCCCAAAAAACACGCGGCAATCAGGGAAACGTACACATCGGTCACTCTGCTGCCATAAAGAAAAAGGGACCGACCACAGTCTCTCAAAAATAACAAAACATAAAGTTGCGCTTAGCACACAACGCACAAAAATCAAAACAAGATTACTAAATTCAAACAACCATTTCATGAATAATATAATTCTCGAAGAATTGACACGGAACAATTACCCTTCAGTGCAAAGTCTCCATAGCCCAGTTCACAATCAAATTCTACAAAAAACACCATCAATAGATGACCTTACCCACGGAGCAACGAAGGGCATTCATGCCGCTTCGTGCCACTTCAATGATCCGGCCATTCTAGAACATCCAATGCTAAAACGCTAAATAAAATAAATGAATTTCCCTGATACGCACACAAATTAAATTGAGACGATATTTTTCAAGAATCCTGCAACAAAACTGGAATTGTATACAATAGGGAACTATCCGCAAAGCTGAGCTCAGATGGCGCCACTTAAAACAAAGATAACCACAGAATATATATACCCTAAGCAGGGAGGTTAACAACAAAGAGTATGTAACACTACGTTGTAAACAAACTAAACTGACAAAGTCGAGCGGCAATATTTCGCAGTTTAAGCATACCAAATATAAAACTAATAGTGAAAGAAAAATGGAGCTAACTAATAATTGAGGAAATCAGACCATACTGTATCTATAAACCCGGCTTCAAGAGCGCGGTGCATCAGTAAAAGGAAAACGGATTTAGTTGAAAGGTACGAATATGAATGCGAAAATTGAAAATCTTGTGTAACTTGTAGATATTATGTCAATTTACTATGTAATGAGATCAATGTTCTTCCAATTAAAATTCGAAACAATACTTCCAGGTTAATTTTATATGACTTACATAATTACTGCAGTGGAACCGTCTTGCACACGGTCACATTTTGATGGTGGACAGCAGTCCAATGCACTATTTATGCCAAAAGCCTTGCCAAAGACCTAAACCCTGACTTCCTTACCACCCTTAATCATTTCGAATAAAAATATATTGTTTTTAGGAAGGTGATTTGTAAAAGCATAAATTAAATATCTTTGTTTTGATAGTTCTTACTCAAAAATTAGAAATCTTGTTATTGAATCATAAATAAGTTTATTGGCACTTGATATTATTACATTTCATTTACATCCTACTGTCTTCATTCTTTCAGGTTTGATTTAAACATAGAAAAAGAACTGAAAATGTATCTGCGTATCTGCTGCACGTTAGAATGGCATTTGCAGTTAATGCTTGTTATTATGTTTTATTACACCACCCAGTCTAAGGCCTCCATGAAAATATCAGTACCTATTTTTACTACAACAAAATAGATATTATTATTTTTATGTGTCATCTGGATGAAAACTGAAATATATCTAGAACAGACACAAAACTTGTTTTTCCATTGTCATAACATAGTATCACACGTATCACACCTATTTTCAAGAAGGGTCAAGGGCTAGATAGTTGTGTATAAAATAAGTACCTACATTTACCTAAATTTCAGTGCTGTACTATTAAAATGTACCTACTGTGTGTTACTTAATTATAACAAGAAATAAATGTCAATTCTTTGTACTTGTATGTTATTTTTTTTATTTATTATAAATCTAGGTCAGAGGTGACAGAGACAGAGTCTACGATGGAGTGAGCTTACCCAGAAGAAGCCTGTTCACTCTAACTTTGAAGAGATTCGGGTTGAATGCGTTCGGAAAAACAGACGCAGGTAATGAGTTCCATTCATTCGCTGTGCGCATTATGAAGGATGTTTGGAAGCGCTTGGTGCGAATTGGTGGAATGGCAACAAGGTAAGGATGGTAACTTGCAGTGCGTCTAGATGTCCGATGGTAGAAGGGAGCTGGTGGGATGAGGTCGTGGAGCTCTTGAGCACACTCACCGAAGTACAGTCTGTAGAAGACCGACAAGCAGGCAACCTTGCGGCGATGAGCCAAGCTATTAAGCTTGGCATCCACCAGTTCAAAGTCGCCGATGAGCCTCTTGGCTCTGCGATCCACCGAGTCAAGCGCGGCAAGCTGATACTTTGCTGAGCCATCCCAAAGGTGGCTGCAATACTCCATGCAGGATCGGACTTGCGCCTTGTATAGGGTTAAAAGCTGTCCAGGCGTGAAGTATCGCTTCACTCTATTTAGGATGCCCAGTTTTTTGGCTGCAATTTGGGCTTTGAACTCAATGGATGCGCCGAAGTTGAGACTGGATGTCAACTCCATGCCTAGGAGCTCGAGCCGATCAGTCACAGGAACAGACGCACCCCGGAAAGTAGGAGTAAGATCGAAAAGTCTCCTTTTAGCGGTAAAAAGGCACGCTTGTGTTTTGGTGGTCAAATCTGTCCGCCTCACCATAGCCTCTCTCAAGGAACGAACTTCATCCACGCTGGTTTTTGCGCTGGACAAGTATCTCTCTGAAACAGTGCTGTCATCTGCGTACCCAACAATACCAGGCTGAAGTAGGTCATTGATGTGCAGCAGAAAAAGAGTTGCAGAGAGAACAGACCCCTGAGGAAAGCCGGCATCGATAGCCATAAGGTCAGAGGAGCAGCCGTCAATGACTACTCGGATCGACCGTTCGTTAAGGAAGTCTGATATCCAGCTCCAAAAACCAGCGGGGATGCCGTAGGCAGGATGCTTACAGAGTAGACTTGCGTGCCAGACCCTGTCGAAGGCCTTCGAGATATCAAGCGATACAGCAAGAGCTTCGCCGTGTCTCTCGATGGCTTCGCCCCAGCAGTGCGTGACATACACGAGAAGATCGCCAGTTGACCGTCCCCGGCGAAAGCCATATTGACGGTCACTGAGGAGATTATTGTCTTAAAGGTAGGTCAGCAACTTACTGTTCAATACCCTTTCCATAACTTTGCACAGTATGGAGGTAATGGCGATCGGACGGTAATGGGCAGGGTCAGCACGGTTGCCTTTTTTGGGCACTGGTTGCACATTTGCAAGCTTCCAGGATTTTGGCACCGTTCTTTTAAGAAGAGAGAGGCGGAACAAGCGTGTCAACACAGGAGACAGTTCAGGCGCACACTGCCTCAGCACTCTCGCTGGAATACCGTCAGGCCCGCTGGCCTTATTCACGTCTAGACTGCACAAAACTCTCTGGACCTCTTTAATGTGCACAGCGATCTCCGGCATCGAAGAGTCGCAATGAGGTACAGAAGGTGGTTGCTTGGAGCCAGGGTCCAGACGCGAATTGTTAGCGAAGAGAGATGCAAATAAATTTGCTTTCTCACTTGCAGAGTAAGCCAGCGAGCCATCAGGTTTCAGCATTGGAGGTAAAGTGGGACGACAGAAATTCGTTTCAACCGCTTAGACAGGGACCAAAACTGTTTACTA
The DNA here is from genome assembly GCA_949775005.1 of Orthosia gothica. Lineage (NCBI taxonomy): Eukaryota > Metazoa > Arthropoda > Insecta > Lepidoptera > Noctuidae > Orthosia > Orthosia gothica. The sequence goes on along the minus strand of OX459037.1, from coordinate 30,864,859 downwards.
CCCGGAGGATGTGATGCCAGCTTGGCCTCAATACGTCCAATATGAACAAAACGCGCCCGACGCAGAACCCGCTTGCAGAACTTGGCTGCAGAATTAAAGGCTCTCTTCCTTGCGCGAACCCTACGCGCTCTTACTTTGCGGTCGCGGGCTCCGACCCAGGCTTGGTAGGCAGACTCTTTTCGGGCCTCAGCATGGGCACATTCTGCATTATACCAAGGTCGGGATTTGTGACCGATCGGAATGTCGCAGAATGGAATGAAATACTCCATTCCCTGCCGAATCACATCCGCAATCGCGTCCGCACAGCTCGAGGGGTCACCCGAGAAGAAGCACACATGCCGCCAAGGATAAGACGCATAAAAGTGCCGCATCTCGTCCCAGTCTGCTGACTCGTATCTCCATACTCGCCTCGTGCCTCTAGGACTCTCATCTGGAGGAGAGCAAGTCGACACGGATTTCACCAGACAGTGGTCAGACGTTACCAGCGGGGCTGAGACCGATACCGAATGACTGTCCGGATCAGTTGTCAACAGAAGGTCTAAGCAATTGGGTGTATGGCCGTCAACATCCGGTACACGCGTTGCCACATTCACCAGCTGGGTTAGATCTAGCGATAAAGAAAACTTGCGCGCCTCTAACCCGGCATGGTCAGTTTTCCGGTACGGGTACAACCACTCCTTATGATGGTCCCCCAGAAAAATAAGCTTCGCTGTTGGGTACCGTTGCTGGGCCATATCAGCCGACTCCACGAGGCAATTAAAGAGCGCTGTTGTCTCCTGGTCACCAGCGTGCGATCGGTATACGCCGATGTAGAGAGACTTCTCCACGCCGGTATCCCCATGTAGCCATATGGCAGAAAAACCCGATTTCTCAAAGCAACGGAGACGACGACAACATATGTCATCGCGGACGTACACACAGACCCCAGCCTGCTTCTTGAACTTGTGTTCAAGAGAGTAACCCGGGTAGTTGAGGTACGCCACGTCCGACGGGGTTGTTATCTTCGTCTCCGTTAGGAAAAACAGGTGCGGCTTCTCGGTCTCAAGGTGGTGGTGGACCGGATCGAGATAAGAGTGCAACCCCCTGATGTGTAGTGAGGTGCACTTTTAGTGGGAGGAAGTGCAGCCGTTGTTTCACCATATTCTTCTTTGCTTTGGCCATGATGATAATGTAGAGTTTGCAGGGGAAGAAGTTGAACTGTCGAGGCGCTGCTCAGTGAACCAAGTGGAACACCGGAGCTAACCCAACCTATAGGGAACTCACTTGGAGACTGCGGGGACGCCCGAACCCCCCCGAATATGGCTACCGGGTCCTCCCATCCAGTCGCCAGCTGGCACGGTGGAGCATACCGGGATTTTTCGCGAGCTGGCGGGGCAGCCTTTGGCAAATGGCTGGCGTGCTACTTGGGCCCCCTACTGACTGCGGTCGGCCAACGGCTGGCACCGTGCTTCGGATCCCGCTACCCTCCAAAATGAGTTACCTGGCAAGCTTTGCCCAGAGACCAAAACCGGTTCTGAACAGCGCAACTGACATCCTCCTTCTGCCCCAAAGGCACTGGCAGTCCCACACACCGACGGAACACAGCAAGCTGCTTGGCGCCGGACTCCGGTGGGATGGTGGTCGCGAGCCAGGCGGCCCCTTGCGGAGCCTACCACCGCTTAAGTGGGATCGTTCAGCCGTACCACAGGCAAGCCTGTGGTGCCGTTGCCCGGGATGGACCGCTAGGAGGTAGATCCCATACCCACCCCAAAATATATAATATTTATTTTCCTTAGGATTACTAATACAATTCATATACGATGTTGTCTGCCAATATAATCGGAGAAATCCTGGTCCACCTGAGTAATGTGTCAAAGCCATTAAAAATAGACCAACTGTTAAAGTAGACCACAATAGATCCCAATGGGTTGAAGTGTCCGAGCTGCTTCTCGGCCCCTCCATAAGATTAGATAACCATTAAAGTAAGTAACCGGTGAAACTTATTATTTCTGAGAGTAGGTACTGAATCTATATTATTGTCCAAGTAACAAATTAAGTTACAAAGAAATATATTTCTTTATTTACAATATTTCACATCAATTAACAAGAGTTTTAGAAGGGATTGTCATAAAACTTAGGTCCAGAGTTGAGTCTAAATCTAGGCTATCTGGGTATATTACATTCTTAAGGGCCCATGTTATTCTACTTACAAACTGTTGTTTTACTTATTGTTTTACTACAAAAGAAATTTAGCTTTTTGAAGCACTATTTTTAAGACATTATTGTGACACTTATTCCAACAGCACCGGCAATTTAAAGTGCTGATTGTTTCTGCTCAATTTGTTCAAAGTTTCCTTCTCTGTTCATCTTTCATCAACTCTTTTTTCTCCAAACAATGGTAGGTAACCCCATATTTTTCTATTTAGTTTCAGTCCTGTAAGTATAAATTAGGTTTTATTAACACCATATGGTTAAACATGCGTATTTATGTAGACATTAAAACAATTTTGTAGTTGTGTTTAATTAGTACACAATGTTATGTACCTTCTTTTTAATGTCTATAGCATTAAACATAATCATTACTGTTATTTTTTGAATAAAGGTTGCCTTAGGATTATACACTGACCTGTAAAATACCTTCTTTATTAAATATTCCGCTTTAGAACGGTCAGGACACAGCCTTGACTTTTTTGTAAAATTTCTGCGACGAATAGTAATTTCCCATTGCTTGTGAATATTGGCGTTTTCTGGGATCATATGGCCGGTTTTATTTCTGCATCCATAAACACAACACTGATGCATTCTTGACCAACAGCTAGCAATATTATTATCTGGTTTTTGAACACAAGTTATACTTAAAAACAGGAAAAATATTTCGGTAACCACAAACACAAACAGTAGTAGACGCCATGTTGTTGTTTTTGTTTACTTCTATCCTTCAAGCGCCATCTGGCGGGAGCAATTGGCAGTAATGTTCCCTGTTGTAGACTAATTAAAATGATTTTGAATGTTTAATTCGTCCAACACTCAATTCGCGGTGAATTTGAGTGTATCGGAGCGCACTCAAACGTCATCTGTCAACCTGTCATTTCTGCCAAAACAAAAAAAATAGACATACCTTTTAAAGGTTAAATGATTTCAAGTTATTTTAGTGAAATGAATGTGTTCAGGGTGAAATTATTACCTCAAAGTGTAGTTCCTAATCAGGCTCAGAAACTAGTGACGAGGTGGGAACAGGGAAGCGTCAAAAAGAAATATATGGCGTGTATCTCAGGCACCAAACTTGGTAACTAACTTTTCCCTTAAAAAAGATTCTTCTCTCACAAAAAAAGGTGTTACAATGGACCGGGTTGGCAACTTTAATATATTATGACACCACATTAAAAGTTGCCAACGTCAAAAATGGGATGTTACTCTCAATTTCTCATGTTGGCAGCTATGCTTTCTAATGTGTTATGTGTATGTGATAATAATCCTACCGAGTAGGCCTCCATATCACATTCTTGTGGAAGTTGTGGTATTTATTAAAGATCTACTTACGTTTCATAACACTCCACAATCCATCTTCACATCTTTTGATATCGCATCAATTTGTGTAACTCATTTTTATATATATTCTTTGTATTATTACATCTGGAAAGCATATTTAGTTATCTCTGACTGTTTTTAAATATCTAAACTTAAATTATATTCGTAATTTATAATTCTTCTTGTAATATTTTTCTACTGTGACGTTTTATCTGACATGACATATGTCAGTCTATTTTATTTTCTTAAAGCCATAGACATACCATAGGTACCATGGACTATAATACCTAGACCTTTCCTTAAGCTAGTTGTACATTATTGTAAGGTCAGAGCAGACTGACCCGCCTTTGTAAAGCCGTTTTTGATTCGCTCTGGTCTTATTGAGATTTGAATTTGAAATTTAGAAAGGATTGCAAATCGAATGAAAAACGGGTTTCAGTTCTTTTTAGTCTTGGAACTGGTCTGAACGCTGAAAGTCGGTGGAATATTAAGATTATTACCAATTTACGATTGTATCAGCAAACTCTTTATACTATATAAGCGGCCTGCGAATTGTGTGTGTATCAAACCTTTGAAGTGCAATAAATATTAATAATTGAGTGTGATACTTATAAATGTGTGCATCTTTACTGGTACATAATCCTCCTCAGTCGTCACGACGTATCAAAGGGCTCGCTGTTTGGCGTATTGAGCCATAGCCGGCCTCCACACCCCTCGGAGCCTACGTACTTACCCGTTTGCCTGTTTATCCATCCTGCTATCCATTCTGCTGTTATTCTACTGCCTACTTGCCTGATTGCCTGCCTGGACCACCTATCCGTGGTGTCTGCTGACCTGCCTACCTGCCCGATTGCCTGCATGTCCGTCGTAGCTGCCTGATCACCTACCTACCTCGGGCATTCCACGACTTCTTGCCCGATCTGCTGCCTGGATAGCTGCCCACGTCGTGCGAAGCTGACCATAGTTCTGCTCTCTATATCCTTTTATTTTCATAATTTAATTTAATTTTAACCTTTTATCTTAATTTTAATAACGTGGCTTACGTATAGCTCTCCGGAGCTAAACGTAACGCTACAAAGTATATTATATAATTGTCCAATGTTCCCACGTACAATGGACCGAATGAGAGTTTAAGTGCGGAAAAGGGAGTCCCAATCATCGTCATTCTTCTAAGTTTTATTTAAATTTTGTAATATAAAAGTATAAGTTTCGTTGATTTTTTTTTATAGAAATAAAGAAAGAAAGAAAAATATTTTATTTGCACTAAGTATCACGATTATAATTTCAAAAATAGTAGTCGAAGAAACAACTTAAGTACCTACGATTAGGGATGCGTCACAAGTCACAACAGCGAAACGGCCATCGCTCAGCATAAAACACATAGATACTCTTTTAGATTTAAAATATGGTTCGAAAAATTAAGGAATGAACTGCTATATTAAATCCAATGGCCAATATTGATGACAATTTATATACATACATAATTATAGCCTAAGATGCCACCGCAAAAATCTACAGATGCCTTTATTATAAAACTGAATCATGCAGATGCCTGACAATATCTAACCGCAATTACCTTAATTAAATAAATTGTAATAAATGTATAAAAATTTACCCTAAATTTCAAAGGTTTTCAATAATATAAGAAAGTAAGTGATTGGAAAATAGGAAATTGTATCTAACTAAACGCTAGCTGATGTTGAATACGCAACCACAATTCTGGAGAAAATCCTAGTCTAGGGTACAGTATGTATTTTATGGTGTACAATAAAGCATATAATAAATAAATACAGTGCAAAAAAAAACATACAAACTAATTGCGGACATAATATTTATATTATATTGCCAGGTAACCCTGCAGTAACCTATTCTATAATGAATTTACATTATTCAGTTTTATTTTATAGAATATAGGACTTCAGAAAGTAATTTAATCTTTCCTTTGTCATTGCATTAAGACTAGGAGGATGACTATGTATGTCTACATTCAATTTTATAATATCGTCATTGAATGTGATGATTGTCGCGCGGCAACCTCGGGATAGGTGGGTGGAACATCTCCATTGTCGCTTGGACGTTTTTGAAGATCTCTCACAGTACGTGTATCCTCTTAGACGTATTAAACGCTTGCCTTCTCTTGATCTTATGAATTCCGCTGTAATAATAAATACATCAAGGATTATCACAATAACAAGCTGTCACCCGCGGCTACATATTTTTTGTAAATTACAGCCTCATTATGTAGAACACTTACTTACTTTGACGAATAGGCAATATTACAAAAAAAACACTTAAATATGACATTAAGACGTGAACAAGACTTTCCACAACTATACCCAACCCGTAGAAACTACGAAAGTAAAACTATTGTGTATGACGGATGCAAGCTATTTAATAAATTACCAATCAAAGAATTCAAAATCATGACCACATTTAAAACCTACTCAAACAATTCATATTAAAAAAAACGCACATTCTTTAAAATAATTTCGAGCCATATCCAGCTACGTTTGTCCGTGTTGTAACGATAGCTCGTTTACTTTGATGTTTCTATCAGTATCGAACTAAATACATAGTTTATTAGGGTATACAATTTAAAAGTGGTAAATAAATTATTATAATAAGAATTTTGTTATATAAGTGCAGTATTATCTTTCTCCCATTAATTAAAACTTACAAAACCGTAACCATTCGTTTCGGAATAGAATCGAATGGTTTTGAAATATTTTAACTTAACCAAAAATGGTGGTTTGAAGCAAAACTTCGGTTTATCAACAATTCTATAAAACAATCTAGATCAACCATTCAAGATAAATATAGATAATTACCTAAAGATATCATGATACATAAAACCATAGGTCTACCTATCAGATGTCTCGATTGCCTTGTGGCTCAACTCACTTAATTAAATATATTATATTCAGTCAAGAGTCAAAAGAGCAGTTGCACTCTGACAAAGTAAAAGTTCCTAGATTTTCTTTTTAGAAGAAGTTAAATCCACAACTGATTTAATGTATTGAATAGAAACTAAAGTGTAAATTAAACTAGCCGTGTACCATAGACATTCATCTACAAATTTTAGGCACTTCATCTTTGGTAGCATGTGACTGAACTTTTGACTCTACACTGTACATTTACCATCGGCTTAAAAAAAAGAAGCTGTAGTTAATCAGTACGAGATAGACTACTTATTTTATTTAAAACATTGCTGAGCCTCGTATTCTGTGGACGATGATCATGGATTCCATTCACAGCTATGACCAGGTCATCCAAAGTGAAGACGTGGGCATGGCATCCACAGTGTGAATGAGTAGAACATCGCCATCTTTTTTTCTTTGACTTTGAAGGCAGTAATGAGTATGTGAAACCATTTACTTGGAGCATTCGCCTGCCTCTCTGGGAAACCACGTATCGTACTGAAAATAAAGTTGTAAAAGGTTAGCATAGAGTTTTTGGGCAAATTTGGGTTCAATTTGTAAAAACTCTCGTCGTCACTCCAGCGGCTCAAGCAGAGATTCATTTTTTCGGGAAGTAAAAGTAGCTTGAATCAGTGTTGAATCCTACTACAAACAATTTACCCTCATTATAATATTGAGTTTAGATGCATTCAATGTCATATAATATTCTGAAGTTGCAAAATACAATCTAGATTGTATTTTGTACAGCTAGCTGTGTTGATTAATTATTAATGTGAATGTGCTAGTAGCCAACTGTGATAAAATAAGAAAAATATTAGATAAAAATAAATTTATTTTTATTCACAACAAAGGCAGGCACAAAATGGCTAAAAGACTAGTAAAATAAATATTTACAATATTCTAACAGAATAAACCACGATTTTCCAAATTCAACTATTGTTTTAGTTAGTCTCCTATCTAAAGGGTTGGCCAGATGTAGCAAAAGTCAGGAAAAATGGGAAGACCGAATGGCCTCCCGCCTTGGAAGATTAGGGCAGAAAGATGGTGATGGTTCTTTCACAACTCTATTGCGCATTAGATTTATTGTGGTACAACATTTTTCTAAACTATCAAGTTGTGTCTATATTTATCATGTATATGATTCTCATTAACAGATACAATGATATCATTTATAGTTCTAATGGCGGCTTTACAACCGAAACGGTGGTGAGTGGAACAGGCCCATCGGATCCTATTTCCTGTGGCCCGTACTTGGTAGAAGTTGTGTCCATTCATCCTTAACATCTTCTTGCCACGACGCGAGGTAACAAATGTTACTAGAAGAGAAGGATATATTGTTTTTTTTTAAATGGCTTCGAATATTTCAAATGTTTTATTGTTGCAGGTATTTTTTTTTAGCTCTGGTATTCTGCATGCGTTTCATTAATTGTTCTTAGTATTTCTTGGTTCACTAAATAACTTAGTTTCTATCGTTCTTAGTTTACTTGGAAAAATTCGCAAACCTAAGGCAGAAGAAGATTAGTCTTATACCGTAGAAGATTCTCTCTAAATGCTATTTACTTGTTTTACACAAAGAATTCATAGAATACATAATATATGAAAAATCAAACCCATTTAAATTACCATTGTTAATAAAAACACAGAGAGTATATTATTATATATCAAATAATTTATAAACTTAACAAAAACATTATCACGTTTTTTTTACATAAAATATAAGAAAAAGATAAACAATATAGTACCCATAGCTGTAATTACATTTCCTCATCATTTTTTAAATTCAACAGCAATAGTAAAATTATACTAAGTTCGACGCATTGTTATATTAACATCCCAATATAAAACTTTAAAAATAAAATAAAATTTAGTTATATCAACTTAAAACCATGAAAATACAAAATTTTGTAAAACTACATGAAATAGTCCTTATAACTTCTTAAATAAAAAACGAGAAAGAAATTGCACACAACACAGCTTTTTAAATTCAAACTTGTTCAATCCGTAAAATTTAAAAAGTGCTGGTACGATTAAAGTGTTAAAATATATATTTTTATATCTATTAAACTAATGAATGCTACGCTTTCATTAATGCAATAGATATAAAAAAATAATTTACACGTTCTCACTTACACCTACTAAATAAGTATGGACAAGTTACATTAAGTTTGGTCAAAATCGCTCTCAAATATTTTATTCCTTAATATATTTCATAATTCACCATGTGCCATTGATATAGATATATATATAAATCATTACAACACATTATTAGTTTGCCCAAATACATGACATTAGTTATTCACACCTGTAAGGATCTTGTAGCCTTTTTAAAAAAGGCCTATCAACAATTAATATTGCTATCCTAAACTAGACGGACAGCACTTGATATTAAGGTACCAAGTGCTATTTTTTATCAACTATTATTTTTGTCTATCCATTGAAGAGTGGGGTCGTGGTTGTGTATTTCTGACAGGCTAACTATTTTATATTCTATAGTTCTCACAGATGCTCTGCATCCTTTGGAGTGGTGTGATGAGCAGTACCATCGGACGTCAGATTTTCCTTCATAGCGATTACGGCATGAATATTTGAAGCCATTGTAATACAGCTGGCGCTTGCCACGAGGAGTTGTAAATACCATTGGTCCTGGAAAGATGGGAAGTATACTTAGGAATAGATTTACAGATCAAATACAAGAATTGCCATGAATAAAGCACAACATGGTCTAGGAAAGAAAATATTAGCAAAGGAATCTCATTTTGGGCAATAAGTTTATAGGGGCAAATATTAATGCAGATCTATGTGAAGTCTGAGGTTATAATATCAATAAATGCGAGTGTTGTCGATGATCAAAAATTATAATTGGAAAGTAAATGTAAAATATTATGTTAAGTATGTGCTGTGTGAAAATGTATATATCAAGGAATTATTTAATAAGAAAACTTTGTGGATTTAAATATTACCCTTTTTCTGGGGCAATTGGATGAAAAGACGGTTAACTGTAAACTTGTAAATGTGTAAATAAAATTAGTGAAGGGGTTATAATTTACACAATGGGGCAATGTAAAACCGAAGTGTATGGACGTATTAGAAACAAACTGTTTTGGACTGTGAAGCTTTTTGCGTATGAAGGATGAGTGTGTATACTAAAATCACTAAGTTTACATAATTATATTATCTACATTTTTTTCATACTATATTAATATTACAGTTCTTTTTTTAAATCTTTGCATGGGTTTACCAATTATAGTGTACTTAAACATTCCAAATATATAACTTTCTTAACATTCCTACTGACTAGACTACTAGTTGGTTCAGTCTTGCACAATCACAATCATTTCATTAACCCTCAATTTCCGAAATAAAATTTTGCTTTAATATTTAGTTGACACAAATAATTTTACTACGATGACGTCTTTTAAAAAAAAATAATATGACTTTGTATCCTTTATCAAGAAATTACTATGAATATCTTCTTATTTTTTCACCTCGACTATGACTAACAATTTTTGACGCGAACCCTCATCAGATCAGGTTTGAAATTCACAAATACTATTTTTTTTGTACGTACGAATACTTAGATCTATTCACAGTATACTCAAGACCCATAACGTTTATAACACAAATACAGTATAGTACAAACAGCCAGACCCGGAAATTTATCTTTAAGCCATAGGGAACAAATATTTTTATGGCCTTCAGATAGTCTTTCCCAGTCTAGCTGTTTGTGTTTGTGATTTTAAATTTTTGTGATCATGTTTTCCTAGTGTGGGGCAACATTTAAAAAAAAAAGAAGAGAAATATAATAACATAACATTTAATAACATACACTAACTGCATAAACACAAAAGTGACTAATATTTAAACGTCATTACGTTTATTTATTCAAAAGAATAAATAAAGTTTTTGAATACAAATATTTTGTCCTACTTATTATTCTAAAAATAATACGAGTATATGAGCTGGTAGTATTTTTTTCAAAATCAATCCTGCTATGATATACAGGTTGCCTTTGTGCCGTTTGTTGCCAACCGACACGAAAAGAACCACGAACCACGGCTTCTGTACATGATTGTGGACCTAACGTTGAAATTTTAGGTCGGCGTTTTCCTAATTTTTGAAAAATAACTGCTTTTTTGGGGTCCAGAATCATATACTGAATCCATAATACTCCTTTTTGCGTCGATGTCAACGACACCCTGTATGTGTTTTTTTCTTTTCTTTATGTACTTACGTGCAGGCTGATATTACTTAAATATTCTCACAAAAAACATAAACAACAACACTCAGTTTTCACTTTTAACGAAGCATGCTCGGTTTTTCCGTTTACTCGAATGACAACTAGCAGTTAACCTCAAAATATTTGTAAATGCTTAATGCTTACTTGTAATGCATATCATATTTTATATGTTACTTTAAATAAATTAAAATGTCTACGACACACATACCGTCACCAACTGCGATTTATTTATACCGCATGCTTTTTGGGCCTCATACGTATATTGTACACATATTGGGGTTCAATATGGCTACAATATACATATGAGGCCGATCCTTGGTGTGGTGGTAACTGTTGTAATTAGTTCTGTCGAGTGAGTAGTTGTTGTTATTTCTTCGGTAGAAGATTCACTAGACCTAACTGTGGCCGTTCGTTCTAAGTTTATCTTGGACATCACAAGCAACGGTGAAGGAAAACATCGTGAGGAAATCTGGCTTTTTATAGTTAATGTAAGTCTGAAATAGCCAAGTCTGTGGGGTTTCCAAAGGCGGCTTAATCAACTCAGACACCAGAGGTGGCCACATCTTCACACGAAAAAGAAGAAGACTGGCCTGGTCCTTGCGCAAGTAGAAGCTATCGTGAACTCCATCGTGGCTACACGTTTCTATGTTTTGGTTTGTATCGTCAATCGTATCTTCGTCATCTTCCACAACTATTGGTTCCTGTGGTAGTAATGGGACGAAAAGAACATCTTCATCTTCCTCTGCTGCAGGTTCGTCTACTGTAAGTTCCTCTAGAGGTTGTACGATGAAATTAACCTCCACGGGTACACGGGGCCACGGGTCTTCTGTGAAGAAATGAGATTTGCATATATTTTATTCTTTCCATAAATAGCATGGTAAGTGAAAAAATCCAAAATAATGGCTACTAATACACACTAACTGAACTCAAATATCCACAAATTATTTATGAGTAATTCTATATTGGCAAAGAGTCAAGTAACAACACACAAGTATACATAGGTATAATTGTATTATGTTTAAAAATAAAATAACATCACGGCTGTATTCCCCGAAGGCTTAAGCGGAGGCGCATTTAGGTGACCATGAGATCTAAGAATTAAACCTAGACCTCATGTTCAGCAATAGCGGGGCAGTTGTTTAAAAATGATAATGATAATTCTCAGGACAGAAACCTATCTCTTATAATGAAATTAATTCTTACTGTTAACAAAATTAACTTTTATTTTTAGTGCCATAGTAAAAAAAAATTGTGTGAGATTGGACTGGTATGAAATGAATGCAATTTTAAGGGGATTTTCATATTTTAAATAGGATTCGAATAATTTGGAATTGATTGATTTTTTTTAGATTGGGATTATTGTAATGGCCTTCTGAGGCATCGTATATAATGATATATAGATTTACGATTTTACTAGAAGTATCATTCAATAGTAACATTGAGGTATGGTCTATCTATGGTATTAATAATTAAAAGTTAATTTCTTTACCAGTGAGAATTCATTTCATTATAAGAGATACCTGCTTGCTTGGTGAATTTTTATATTTTTATGTTTTTGGTGGGATCATTATTACACCATTGTTATGTCTTATTACCCTTAAATCTTCGTCGTATGTGGCTTCGTGATAATTAATGGATATTTGATGCTCTGGCTGACTCTAACTAATGGAAAAGAGTGTCCGTGGAGTTTCTTGCACATTCTTCTCCATCATTCTCCAGAGACCTACTGACGCTTGCGAATGTGCCACTAGATTCATATTTTGTTTGACATTTCAAACGTACCTATAAGGTTTATTTGAATAAACTATTTGATTTTGATGTTTTAATTTTATTTTATGTTTGTAAATTTATAATAATTACTTCTTTACAAATTCAGAATCACTAGAGTTCGGCTAGTTAAGGTAACAATTGTGGAGGACGGCGAAAGTAGTTATTCTGTAAACTTTCGTGAATATTCCCCTACAGTTTGGTATTTCGACTACCGCCATCAATGATAGATTGACACTTTGTATAGAGCCTCAGGTACCACTTGATAGAAAGTGAAAGTAACCATGTCAACTATCGCAAAATTTTACAAAAACCACACATTTTAAACAGTATCTGACTCAGCCCATTAACTGGGTAACGATAACCTTGACAAGACGGGTGCCCGATTTCAGGATTATGACTATCCGTAACGACTGTGAAAAATCTACAAATGACAGCGAGAGACCAACAGCTTAACGTGCTTTCAAAGGCTCGGAAGAGTTTCGGTAAACCTAGAATGTTCGCCTATCCCCGCTCTACAAGCATTGCTTATCGTCAGAGATCGTGTGCGTCTGTTATTATTTAGTTACGAGCGTCTCAAATCGAAATTATTTTACAGCATCATCATTATTTAAGCCAAAAGACGTCCACTGCTGGACATAGGCCTCCCCCAACCGTCACCACACTGATCGTTCCTGTGCTTTTCGCATCCACCGGACGCCCGCAGCCTTAACCCTATGTTATATCATTTCGAAGAATGAAGGCACGGAAGAGTTCCGGTATGTCAAGAATGTTCCCTTATCCACGCTCTACAAGCATTGCTTATCGTCAGATATCGACCTGTGCGTCAGTTATTATTTAGTTACGAGTATGTCAAATCGAAATTATTTTACAGCATCATTATTATTTAAGCCAAAAGACGTCCACTGCTGTACATAGGCCACCCCCAACCGTCACCACACTGATCGTTCCTGTGCTTTTCGCGTACACCGGACTCCCGCAGCCTTAACCTTATGTTACATCATTTCGAAGAATGATGTTAGTAGTGCGGTCTAATAGAAATATTTGGTAAACTTGAAGTTCTATTATCAATTTTGTATACCAATAATAATATATATATATCAATTGTCAAGTAAATACCTGCTATAACATCATTCTGTGTCTTCTTGACTGCATTTTCTTCGATGAATTCTTGTGTTTTAATGTGGTTTTCATTCTGAAAGAAAAACAACAATCAGCTTTTACCTAAGAAGCTACAATATTTTATTATTTCAATAACCATTTGCCATAAGTACCTTTTATAATACAAAAAATTCAAAGGAGACACACTTATTAAGACTCTTAGTTTAATATAATTTTATCGTTGACGCATTACAATTTCTGGTCACATTTTTTTTATCTTAAATTTAAATTATAATCATCATATATATAAATTATTTACAAAATATTTTTTTTTTGAATGTACCAAATGATTTAAATTGTAAGTAACAAAACTAAAACAAGGTATTTGTAATAACCTAACATAAATTTTAAGAGACATTGTTTGGATTTAAATTATACGTGAGTGTCATGAAACGTTTTGCTAATACTTTCATTGTGCGCACAGCTAAGGAGTGGAATTCCCTTCCGGAGTGTTTGTTCCCTGATAGCTACAACCTTGGGTTCTTAAGTCAAGAGTGAATAGGTTACGTCTAGGTAAGCGTGTTTCATTGTAGGCCACATCATCGCTTACCATCAGGCGAGGTAGTGGTCAAACGCGAGCTTATCGATAATAAAAAAAAACATATACAACAGATTTTTGAGAACAACCCCTTAAATAGTAACCAATACACAACTTGTAACTAATACTTTTTCTTTCTAACTAACTTAGCGAAACTTTATTTTACAAATTTCTCTTAGGCCCACTAGCTCCATCCTGGGTTATCTTAAAAACTCTGAGTTAATAGCTAATTAATTAAATAGACCCATCTATTAAGTATATCAAATTTTAATTTAACCTCGTGTTAGCAGCTAACTCGAGTTAAGTTTTTGGCGCAAGCGGGCCTAACTGATTGGACTTTTGTGAGCCTGAAAAACATGATGGATTTGTTTGATACCTAAAATAATGCATAACGCCAAGACTTTAGACACGTTAGCTTATTTTTAATACTCAGGATGATGATTGTGTGTCGGTAGTGAGCTGCACACCATTCCATTTATCATATAAACGACGCTTTTGCAGCCTTTCTTATGTTTAGTACAGCGCCATCTTGTTTTCTCTATTCCGTATTCGATGTGTCTCTTCACATGAACGTTGTAAGAGAAGCCAGCTAGCATCATTTGTTGTTTTCCTCTGCTATTTACTTCGTATCTTGGCAGAACGAATATATTTCCTGTAATGAAGGAATAAGGCTTAAAATAATATTAATTCAGACCATGGACTATGGGCGGTGACAGATCACGTCCATTTACTTCAGTTAATACATATATATTTTATTTATGTTTGATAGGCTCGCGTCAGAGCACTATCTCACCTGTGATGTGGTCGATGGTGAAGCACGCTTACTCAGAAGTAAACACTCTGGACTTAAATACCCCAGGTTATAGCAGCTATCAGGAAACAGAATCAGGCAGGAAATTCCAGTCTTTAGCCAAATTATCTCTGCCATGTCCAACGAATAAGGACAAACCTTGAATTCTAATGTAACCATTAGAATTCAAGGTTTGGAATCCAAATCATTGTAGTATAAGTGTGATTCTTAGCATATTCAGATTAGTACAAAAAATTGATCTAAAAACATCAAACATAATTATTTGTTAAGGTAAAATACAAACATTGTCAAATCTCTTGTCAAACTAAATACCAATTTTGTTCGATTTTCTTTAAATTTCGGGTCCATACGTGAGGTGTGACTTCACAATCAAATTAAAACAAAATTAAACATTCTACGTTTTTAATAGATATGTCTCTTGGTGGAAGGTGGTTTGGAAGCAGCAATGATCCTTACTCAGACAAAGTTCAACTTGACATTTCTCACAAGATATATAGGTATTTTCTGTGCAGCCAGGATATTTACAGCGTTGACGTCTTTTATTTCAAACAGGAAAATGACCGACTGCGTCAATTCTGATCTCACGAAAATAAGATAGGTAAGATAGTCAAGTTTGGGTGCTTTCTCTTTGTTTTGGAGGAACATGGTTTGCCCCAATTTTTCTAATAAATCTTTCTAATTCTTCTGGGTTTAGTGGGTCTTTTTGTTTTAGTCACCCCCTACAACAATTTTTTCTGTTTCGCAACCAGACATTTATGAATCAGACATAAACCTTTGTTTAAATTTAGATGTGTCGGAAGTACACTATCTGCTAGTGATAACAGAAATTGTTTTTTTTCTAATGATTGCTTGCCTCTAAACACGATGTCAATAAAAAACAATAACAATTCCATTTTTTAAATAAAAACTGTAGCGACAAGAATAATCTTTTATTAATATAATATATGTGCGGTATATCATTAAATAACGATTTTTCACAATTTTTCACGGAAAAAACTACACGGACTACTTGGTAAAACAATGAGATTTTTTATTTAAAGTTTATTAATAATTATGATTATTTTTTATTTCTATGAATGAAATAATATGCATAGATATTATTCATAGGGTAGTTTATAGAATTAAGCGGCCGTGCAGATAGACACGGAAAGCTGAAACTAAAGAACAAAGGAAATAAAAAGTATGCGGGATTGGATCTAGGGGCCGATTACTGAATTGAGTATTTAGAGCAGAGAAATGTGTCAAACCGTACTTTAATGTCAAAATTAGATGCATTTTCAGGCAAAAGTAGAGTTTGATTAATATTTTAGTTAATTTAAAAATCGGTAGTGATTGCACTTCTAGATACTATTAGGGAATTCAGCTAATCGGAATATTCACGAATATGGTTATGTGTCGGTAAAACACTGGATACGTTGTTGTTAACAGTCTGAACAACGGCGGAACAACCTTTTCTTTGTTTCGCGCACCGCCATCTTATCTTTAATTCGCCTGTGTTGAGTTCGTATCTCGTATGTATATTGTATGAGTAGCCAGCAACAATCATATTTTGATTTCCTAGTCTGTTCTTTACAAATCTTGGCGTAACTGTAACAAAATCGATCATTAAAATCTGTAAGGTAACAATTGGTTTTATAAAAATGATGTGTTGTAAAATTTTTACAAAATTAATGTATTGCAATTTTTTTTTGCATTTCAGGTAGAAACTTTATTATAATTTAAACTTTATTAAACTTTGTTATAGTTTATTATAATAATACTAAACTAATTTTGTTGATAGTATGAAAAAAGTTCGCAAAGTCAAATAATTTTTCTCAGTGAAATCAAAATAACTTTTTAATAAAGATCATGCCACTTCGACTCTACATGAGAAAGTATCACATTGTGATGACATCGGTTTTCAGATGTCTATATTCAGTGGTAAATATTATATGCCACTGGATAGGCAACATGCTTGTTTGTCACAATAGATAGAAAGATGGCATTTTTCAAATATGATAACAATAAAGAGTATACCATCTATCTAATTATACTTTCCTATACTTACTTACATCCATGTCTTGATCTCTATAAACAACAATTGCCCTCGACGGCCAAAGGACACAAAAGTTAAAATTGAATATGACATAACAAGTTTTTGGTATCTCTTTTATTAGGCTCGGTTAAAAAAGTTTTATAAGTTTATTCACAACTAGCTGACCCCGTGGCTTCGCTCCCGTCAAAAATATATCCTATGCTACTCGGGAATAATGTAGCTTTCCATAGGTAAAAGAATTTTTAGATCGGTCCAGTAGTTTCGGAGCCTATACGGTACAAACAAATAAACAAACAAAAAAATCTATTGGTATAGATTTCAATTTTTATGATGATGGTGATGATGATGATGGTGATAAATAAATAAATGACCTGGGTATCGAATTCCCTGTTTGGTGGACGTATAGGCGAACCTGTTATGATACTTTTATGCCCAGTTTTTCTAAAAACAGACAAACTCTAAACTGTAAGTTCAAGGTCATGATTATGTTCCATCATCTCACCCCATATTTCCGCATCCATGGTAAAAAAAACACTCTTTTCATCCTCTATAGTGTCTCATACAGCGCCATCTCGTTCAAATTCATTCATTCATCTTCCTTAACGGATCTGTACTTCTCGAATATCTGTGTTGTGCATACTGTAGAGTACTCGTATATCTTAAATAACTATAATTCTAACCGCATTCGCTTTAAGTCCATGAAATGATTATTTTTCTGTTCCATAATTTATAAATTTGCCAGATGTAAAATACACTTTTGCAACTGAGAACATATCTACAGCATCGCCATATTGTTTTAATGACGTCATTAAAATCAATGAAACGTGTTCACCATAGGTAAAGCCGGCGAAAATTGTTGTAGTATCATTCATATCTACTATTGACTTTTGTATATTTATGGGTTTCTACTTACGTATATTATACATATAACATCTTACTAACTGGATGAAGACGTATTACGCCGATCGATAAGTTGGGTTAAGGTCAATTGTGCGCGTAATTCCAAAATAATTAAAATTTGTTTTTTCAAGATAAATAAAAATCTTTGCGGCTGAAATATTTTATTATTCTTGCTAATTACCTCTAGCTGGCACAAAAGGCATGTTTCACCACCACAATTTACTGTTAATTTACTAAACAGATAATATGTTAAGAATTCTGTTCCACTTTCTAATTTATATAGTGATTAGTGCATCGCGAAACAGGCCTTTAATTTAATAGCCTTCACGTCAAGTATAGGTATTAAAAAAAAAACTATAAAGAACTGAAATACAATCTCTCGTCAATTAAATCAACTACCTAGCTCTAATTGTCTTCAAATTTCTTAAAAAATATTATAATCATTTTTTGCTGTCGACGAGACTTTTCCTAGCATTTTATTCCATAAATATTTTTGTCTTTTTTCTTCTTGATATTGAGCGTAACGTTCAGGATCACTTTTAATTTTTTCATATCTACGACGTTCGGCTATTCTTTTTCTCTCCAACTTTTCTTCTCTTGACTGTATTGGAGTGTTAAAGGTATTAAAGAAATCTGAAACACATAAATTAGTTCTCGAATAAAAGTCCTCAAAACGATTCTATAAATTTTATAATGGAATATATTTTATAATGGGATACGGTTATTCGGCACTACTAATATATCGATCTTATAGCTATACGATATTTTAATGAAAGAAAAGAAAAGAAAAATAAAGTAAAATTTTAATAGTGATAAAGTCCAAGTACTACATTAAGTTCTCTAGTAAAAGTTAACACACCAAAATACTATTGTTGTTATTATCAGCCTGTACTGTCTCATTGTAGAGCATAGGCCTCACCTCATCGCTCGCGTTTGACCACTATCTCACCTGTAAGGTGATAATGGCTCTATCGTAAGCGATCTTGCTTGCCATCTTCAAATCATAGCGTATCAATGTTTGGAGGACATCTGTGGACGCCTTCTGCCCCATCTAGAGGTTATAGGACATTAAGTCTATCAAAGTTTATGCCACATACAATACGAAGACAGAAAACTTGAAATATGTTCACACACCACATTTACTAAACATCTGCAACTGCATTTAAAATAGTTGCGAGTACCTTTATGCTTGATTTAGTATTGCAAAAACAATTAAGTTAAAATTACATAATTTACGGGCCTTGTATGCAGCACTGGCAGGCCTTTCATGCACTTGTGTATCGGGCTTGGGGCAGGTGAACTTGTAAATAATATTGATGTCATAGATTATTTAAAGATGCATATATGTATATTTTATTGTGAATTTGAATCATTTTATACAAACATAAACATTATAATCACAAGCTTTATGCTTAATTTCAAAGTCTTTATTTTCTTTGACCCATCTATAATTTTGTTCAATCGTGGCATTTGGCCAATTTCTGAAAGAAAAGTGGGCAAACCTTTTTTTTAATATGAAAGTCTATTAAGTCTTGAACTCGATGGCAGGATTACCACCCATCATACTGACAGGCTATTATTAATTGTTATTACATGATGCCTAATGTAAATGCAATCAAAACATAATTGGTGTTTCGTGAAAACTTTGTTAATAATTTAAAAAATACACTTTTTGACGGCTTTGGCCTTATGGTAATGTGCTGTTTACATATACTGTAAGTCAGTACCATAGGGCCACATAAGCTAAGTAAGTAATTCAGCAAAACTTCAATCATGATTATGCTCATTTCTTACATTTACTACACAGTCATCAATCGTAATTACAGAAGCATTGCATTTTAAACCACATCTTTTTGAGCATCGCCATTCTTTTTTGTAACCCATACCTGATCTTAGGCTAAATGTGTATCCTTTAAAGATTAATAATTTGCTCCCTCGGCGTTTTATGAACTTTAGCCCATGGTACACTGAAATAATGAAAAAAATAACTGAAATTACCAATAAAGTAAACAAAGTTAAAGATTAATAATTAATATAAATCTGAAATCACCAACCCGCTTTGAGCAAGCTTGACGATTAATGCTCGTGTCATAACTATATAAGAAAATTTTCTAAACTGGGCGAATAACAGCTTGTGTATTGTTCTTTTTCTTTTCTTTTTTTTAAATAACGTTGTCCCTCACTAGGAATTTCTTCCTGTATCGTGGGTGCGTTTACAAACATATAAACTCATATACACAACACCCAGAGCCGGAACAATTATCTGTAGGTCATACAAATATTTGTTCCATGCGGGAATCGAACCCGCGACACGCAGCGCAGCAGTCAATCGCTCAACCACTGCGCCAACCGTGCGCCAACATATTTTAGTTATTAAATAATGCCTAATCTGAACGCAATAAAAACATATTTGGTGATTCGTAAAACTTTTTATTTATTAAAAAAATACACTCTTTGATACCTTTGACCTTACTGTGCTGCGACTTATCTAAACATGTATGCAGCAAAGTGGCAATTCAGCAAAACATCAAACATGATTATGCTCATTTTTTACATTTACTACACAGCCATCGATCGTTATGACAGTAGCATTGCATAACGAACTACTATGTTTTGAGCATCGCCATGCTTTTCTGCAACCCATTCCAGATCTAAAGCTAAAAGTGTGTCCTTTGAAGACTAAAATTTTGGCACCGCGTCGTTTTATGAAATGGACTCCATGGAACACTGAAATTAAAGAAAAAAAAAACAAATTTAGAAAAAGAAGAAATAATGAAAAGGTATACAAATATGTTACTACTATATTATAATACTTTTTGAAAAATATTTTATCTATCTATCTCGCATATTGCCAAAACCAAATTGTTATAAAAATGTATGACAATTTTAGTATACATTCATTATTCATCGATAAACAGGAAGATATTTATAAAAATCTTAGAGTAACAGATTCATTTTTCAATTTCTCTATGGTAAATTAGAATATAGAATATGCTGAACAATCGCTAAATAATGGCTAAATATATGGGTATATAAATAATGGGTACTAATGTTTTATTGACAAAGTGACATTCTTTTAGCAATAATGGCTGTCAAAGTAAGAACCTATTTGACGTTTAAATTTACATGTGCTTTCTAAGTTTATCTTGAACATCGCTGAAATTGAAGGCATGTCTTATATACACTAATATTATATTATATCACTAATATTATATTATTATTTTCATGACTACATAATGGCTAAACTGAACGCAAATAAAAAGTGCTTGGTATTTCATGAAAAACCTTTTATTAATAAGAAAAAAGATACACTCGTTCATGCGTTTGGCCTTATGGGATTGTACACATATCTACATATGTTTGCAGCATAGAATCATAAGGCCTCATACGGTAGGTAATTCAGCAAAATATCAATTATGATTATGCTCATTTCTTACATTTACTACAAAGTCATCAATCGTTGTAACAGTAACATTACATCTTAAGCTACTCTGTTTTGAGCAGCGCCATGCTTTTTTGCCACCCACGCCTGATCTAAACCAAAATGTGTGTCCATTAAAGACTAATACTTTTCCACCGTTTCGATTTATGAACTTTAGCCCATGGTATACTGAAATAAATAAAAACAAGGAAATTAAATTACAAAAAAGGAAGTTATAAAAAAGAAAGAAATATATATCAACGATACGCTATTTTTTTATAAATATTATCGATAATAAATAGGGCCTCATTCCTAAAATTCAATTTCTGTATAGCTCATTAGAATATAGAATTTGCTAAGCAATCACTAAACAATGGCGAGATTTTTATAAATAAGGGTGCTAATGTTTTATTGGCAAAGTTACATTCTATCAGAGATAATGTTTGTTAAAGAAAGTACAAATGTGACGTTTCAATTCATATTTACTTTCTGAGTTCATCTTGAACATCGTTGACATTGATGAAGAAAACATCGTGAGGAAACCTGGACTTTATTTAAAATAAGTCTGAAATCGCCAAACCGCCTTGAGCAAAGTTGTTGATGCCTTCTCTGTATGAAAAAGGCTAGGTTAGGATACATACTCGTAATACTTAACCTGAATACAAATAAAACATGTTTGGTGTTTCATGAAAAACTTTATATTTACAAAAAAAAAATACACTCTTTGATGCCTTTGGCCTTAAGAGACTGTGCTGCTCTCATATCTATATGTGTGCAGCATAGTCCCATAATGCCTCATAACGTAGGTGATTCAGCAAAATATCAATTATGATTATGCTCATTTCTTACTTTTACTACATAGTCATCAATGGTTGTAACACTAGCATTACATCTTAAGCCACTCTGTTTTGAGCATCGCCATGCTTTTTTGCTACCCATTCCTGATCTCAAGCAAAATGTGTGACCTTTGAAGACTAATAGCTTGCCACCGCGTCAATCGATAAATTTTAATCCATGGTACGCTGAAAAAAAAAACAAAAGTTACCAAAAAAAGAAACAAAAACATATTTAAATATTAGAAAAAGAAGAAATCATAAACATACGATACAATAATCTTTGAAAAGTATTTTACAATGCATGTCCTCAAAAGAGCGGTTTTCCAAGCAGCCAAACTGTGTGGAAAGTGACACTTTTTTTCACTAGTGCTTTTTACTTTCCTTTAAATTTACATGTGCTTTCTAAGTTTATCTTGAACATCGCTGAAATTGAAGGCATGTCTTATATACACTAATATTATATTATATCACTAATATTATATTATTATTTTCATGACTACATAATGGCTAAACTGAACGCAAATAAAAAGTGCTTGGTATTTCATGAAAAACCTTTTATTAATAAGAAAAAAGATACACTCGTTCATGCGTTTGGCCTTATGGGATTGTACACATATCTACATATGTTTGCAGCATAGAATCATAAGGCCTCATACGGTAGGTAATTCAGCAAAATATCAATTATGATTATGCTCATTTCTTACATTTACTACAAAGTCATCAATCGTTGTAACAGTAACATTACATCTTAAGCTACTCTGTTTTGAGCAGCGCCATGCTTTTTTGCCACCCACGCCTGATCTAAACCAAAATGTGTGTCCATTAAAGACTAATACTTTTCCACCGTTTCGATTTATGAACTTTAGCCCATGGTATACTGAAATAAATAAAAACAAGGAAATTAAATTACAAAAAAGGAAGTTATAAAAAAGAAAGAAATATATATCAACGATACGCTATTTTTTTATAAATATTATCGATAATAAATAGGGCCTCATTCCTAAAATTCAATTTCTGTATAGCTCATTAGAATATAGAATTTGCTAAGCAATCACTAAACAATGGCGAGATTTTTATAAATAAGGGTGCTAATGTTTTATTGGCAAAGTTACATTCTATCAGAGATAATGTTTGTTAAAGAAAGTACAAATGTGACGTTTCAATTCATATTTACTTTCTGAGTTCATCTTGAACATCGTTGACATTGATGAAGAAAACATCGTGAGGAAACCTGGACTTTATTTAAAATAAGTCTGAAATCGCCAAACCGCCTTGAGCAAAGTTGTTGATGCCTTCTCTGTATGAAAAAGGCTAGGTTAGGATACATACTCGTAATACTTAACCTGAATACAAATAAAACATGTTTGGTGTTTCATGAAAAACTTTATATTTACAAAAAAAAAATACACTCTTTGATGCCTTTGGCCTTAAGAGACTGTGCTGCTCTCATATCTATATGTGTGCAGCATAGTCCCATAATGCCTCATAACGTAGGTGATTCAGCAAAATATCAATTATGATTATGCTCATTTCTTACTTTTACTACATAGTCATCAATGGTTGTAACACTAGCATTACATCTTAAGCCACTCTGTTTTGAGCATCGCCATGCTTTTTTGCTACCCATTCCTGATCTCAAGCAAAATGTGTGACCTTTGAAGACTAATAGCTTGCCACCGCGTCGATCGATAAATTTTAATCCATGGTACGCTGAAAAAAAAAACAAAAGTTACCAAAAAAAGAAACAAAAACATATTTAAATATTAGAAAAAGAAGAAATCATAAACATACGATACAATAATCTTTGAAAAGTATTTTACAATGCATGTCCTCAAAAGAGCGGTTTTCCAAGCAGCCAAACTGTGTGGAAAGTGACACTTTTTTTCACTAGTGCTTTTTACTTTCCTGTATTTTTTAATTTTTAACTCCAACGTCAGCCCCACGCGTAGAGTTTTTATTATTTGAGAAAAGTTTAAAAAAATAGTTATGTACAGATTATCATTCATATAAAGCGTAAAATAAAACTAATACTTTATTTTAGGCGCTTTTAATTATTCTTGATTTAGATTTTGATCAATAAATTAATTTTAAATATTCATTAAATATGTTTGGCAGAACGTATATTTTGCTCGTGCCTTATTGCGTTACGATGTGACAGCTATTCGCACATGCGCAGTAGATATGCCCGAGGAAATATTAGTTAACCTGTGGATATGCTGAGCGCGCTTGAATAAGCCCGCCATTTTATTAATTTCTTGCTTGGTTTAGATATTTTTTTTTATATCCTAGCACAATGCATAGTAATATGTTGTATAATAAACGTACGTAAGATGATCTTTCGCACTTGTAGTATAAATAACTATTATCTATCCCCATATTACTAAAACCAAATTGTTAAGGAATTATATATTTTTTTTCTTTACACGCATTATATTTCTTCGTCAACAAATCCATTCTCCATTCTCCCTTTCCTATCCAAAGTGCTCGAGGCCTGCGTCCACAAGCAGTTTTCAGGATATATTCATCGGAATAATCTTGTTAGCTCTTTCCAGTCTGGATTCAGGCCGGGGCACAGTACTGCCTCTGCTCTCCTTAATGTGACTGGTGACATTAGAGAAGCGATGCAGGATACCAAGGTTACTGTTTTGGTCTTAATTGATTTCTCCAATGCCTTTAATGCAGTCAGTCACGATATTCTCCTTACTATCCTTTCACATCTTATGGTTTCCTCCGAGGCACTGGAGTGGTTCTCTTCCTATCTTCGGGGACAACAGCAGTCTGTTCGCGTTGACGAGAGCTCGTCAAGTTGGTGTGACCTGGCTGCTGGTGTTCCGCAAGGCGATATTCTTTCTCCATTGTTATTTTCCATCTTCATTAAATTTATAACTCATTGTCTTCGGTGTTCGTATCATCTATATGCCGATAACCTTCAACTTTATGCAGCTGCGCGGGAAGAGAGTTTGTCAGACGCTATAGACGCTGTGAACCGGGACTGGGACGCTATCAAGGACTGGTCTGATAGGTTTGGGCTGTCTATAAACCCCTCAAAATGTCAGGCCATTGTGATTGGAAGCTCGCGCATGATGGGTCAATTGGGGATTAGCTCTCTTCCTCCTATTATTTTTAATGGTACTGTCATCCCCATCAGCCCTAGTGTAAGAGAGCTCGGTCTACATCTTGATTCGACGCTAAGCTGGCAAAGTCAGGTTTCTAGTGTCAGTCAAAGGGTCAATGGGACTTTGCGATGCCTGTATCGTCTGAGAAACTTTCTAACTGCAAAAACGAAGACAATGCTTGTGCAGACTTTAATTTTCCCTTTAATCGACTATGGTGACGTGTGCTACTTTGACCTAAACGCGGTATTACTGGATAAACTGGATAGGCTCTTAAACAACTGCATCCGGTTCATATTCAACCTCCGGAAATATGACCATGTGTCGAGCTGCAGAACTGAACTCAAATGGATGCCCATTCGGCAGCGAAGAAATTTGCGCGCCTTGACTGTGCTTTTCTCTCTACTCAACTCTCCCACACCTCCTTCTTATCTCATACCTCACTTTCAATACCTATGTTCTTCACACGCTAGGAATCTGCGTTCATCTAACAATCTTCTCTTGCTCTGTCCTTCTCAAACTTCTGATTTTGTTCATTCTTCCTTTAATATTCAATCCATTCTTCTCTGGAATGGGCTTCCTCTCGATATCAGGACGGCCACCAGTCAGTATGCATTTAAGCGGAAGTTGCGGCATTATTTTCTAAACGAATAGCAGAGTCGTCTCAATAGGCGCCTTTCTATTAAATAATATATAGTATTTATTATAGTACATATTTAAGTATGTTTATTTTAACTTTATATATTTGTACTAATTTTGTCTAATTTTTATAATATTTTTATTTCATTATTTTATGCACCTGCCATGCTATCTCTTTACCGCCCTTGGTTGACTGGTATATATATAGCCTCAGGCATTAAGTCCGCCTATGTACTTTTATGTTGCATGAAGTTTTAATAAATAAATATATAAATAGGAACTCATTTTATAAATACCAGCTGTTTAGCAACTTATTAGAATTCAAATTCTCTATAGAAAATTAAAATAAATATTGTGCTAAGCACAACACAACAGCTCAACAGTGTCGAGATTTTTATAAATAAGGCTGCAAATATTTTGTCGACTAAGCGGTATGCTATTAAGGTGGAATCGGACAAGTCATTTTTCATATTTTATTTGGCACTTTTCACTCGAATGAAACGCTTGAACACAAAATAAAACGAGAGCGCGGAATGAATTTATTAATGAACCGGTACAACGATATTGGATATTGGCATTGAAATGAAGAGTCTGTACACAGAGAGCACATTCACTCGATTCGCCCATTTCGTCTCGAGTCCTGTAGCAGAAGGAAGTATATCGTAGGACGAACGTCGTGGCAAAATGGTGTTCAAGTGGAACGATCAAAAAACGTTGCTGTTCTTGGAGAACCAATTACTTATACAGTTAAAAGTCTTGATCCAATTGAGCTCTAGCACGGCGTTTCAGATTTAACGTTCTTCTTCAAAAAAATGGAAGAATCTTGTCTGATACATCATTACTGACACAAAATGACACCTGTCTGTACTAATTTTACCATTGTAAGGTCAAGAAGCAAACAGTTTGGCAGTTTTGGATTAAAATTTAATTCCTCATACTGAAGGGGACCTCGGTGTTAGTCACCTTTTCAAACCGTATTTTTACAAAATACACATTATTAAGCTTTAGGTGCCTAACATTTTCCCCTTCTGACTGTTCTCTGATCTCTCAGTTGTCCGAGCTAGGATATATGCAAATGAGAGTGTTCTTTTGTATTTTTATAAATTTGTACCTAATCAAAGGCACACCTACCTATAAAACGGCAGGAGTAAAAATAAACTACTATAAAAACAGTAAAAATGGTTACAACCTTATAAAAAGTAATACTTTCTTTATTATTTTTACCCAATTTCTTACTCAGCAGCAGAGTAAAAGCATAATTTTGCTAGGCCGTTTAGATTAAAAATATAATATTGAATTATATATATTAATTTTTATTGTAGATAGGCTTGAGCTTGACCACTATCAACAATTACTATCAATTACCATCAATCATCATTTATTATCATCAATTTACGTTTAACAATAATTAGGAACATTATTTTTGAACCATTTGCAATGAATCGCTTTTACAATAACCATAAGTAACTTCGCCACAAACTAAAAGAAGACAACACAAATTAAAATGGCAGTGAATACAGAGAATTTATAAATAACAGCCGTATAAAAACTACAACGACTGCTGAATAACTTTGTACTTTATTACATATATAAGCATTCTGGTACTATCATACGATAATACGATAAATTCTAAAATTAGAACTAAATTGTTTTTCAAAAATAATTTTAATCTGATCCTAAATATAACAAAAAAAAACTTAAAAATCAGTAGGTAAATAAAAATCTCGCTATATTAAAAATATAAAATAAAAAAAAACAATCAAAATATGTTTTGACTTAGCCGTTATTTGGTAAACTTTTACAACAGGTCTTTTGAGCACTGTTGGGTTTTTAAGTTTCGGTATTAAATCGAGCGTAGAAAATCCGAAAATTGCGACGGAAAACACATGGTAATTAAAAACCACTTTCGTGCGACTAAATGTAGCAATCCTGTACGGTTAAGGGCTTTTTAAACGCACGCTGAAAAAACGTAGTACTGACGAGCATTATCACAGTTTTACCACTGGTTTCTGAATTGAGAATACGAATTTCATAATTTGTCAAACTATTCTTTAGCATAAGAACTTGTCAAACATTAGTATTAAAGTAGAGTATCACACGTAATTCTCAATTTAGACACTGTGGTTACTTGGTAACCCGAATAGTTCTCTACTAATGGTTATGGTAATTTTTCAAAGCGATAACACACTCGTCGATGGTATACAGCACTGCTTTGCAGCCATGATTGTGATGAGTTGAACATCGCCACCGCTTTCTTGAGGACTCTGATCTGCTATCTCTTATCTTGTAGTATCGATAGCCCTTATATAATATCAATGGATTCCCTCTGACAGTCGTCCCGTAAGAAAACTGCGAGCTATCTAGAGGTTCTGAAAACAAATATAATGTTTTGGTTACTTGAAATATAAATAACTAGCTGTTGCCCGCGACTTCGCTCCCGTGGACCACCCCGCAGAACCCGTTTTCGGGATAAAAAAATAGCCTATGTCACTCAAGAATAATATAGCTATCTAATGGTGAAATAATTTTTCAAATCGGTCCAGTAGTTTCGGAGCCTATTCGGTACAAACAAACAAACAAACAAAAAAATATTTCCTCTTTATAATATTGGTATAGATGACGCACGAAAGGAAGATTATGGAAAATATTAAGAAAAAAATTTATAAAATTAATTCAAATATAAAATAAAATTTTGATAGCGCATCTTAATAATATAATGTGCAGTTAGCCTAGGCCTTATTGGGATGTCTATACGTATTGTGGATTTTCATGGTTAATTAGATCCTATTAGATGTGGCGTAATAGTTATAGAGTGGGAATAGAGGAAAATAAAGAAACTATGAAAGAAATGGTGATTAATGTATGAAGCTCAACTACAGAGTACCTAATGATAGATTTTAATTGGATTAAGGTGGAAGAAAAATAAAAATAGACCGTAGCCGAGCTACGAAATGATACGATTCAGCCTACAAAAGCGTAGAGGCTATACATACAAAAAAACCAGTCACGTGCGTGTCGGACTGTCGCACAATTGGTTCCGTACCATTATCGCAAAAAACGACGAAACAATCACGTTTGTTGTATGGGAGCCCCACATAAACATTTATTTTATTGTTTTTAGTATTTGTTGTTACAGCGTTAACAGAAATACATCATCTGTGAAAATTTCAACTGTCTAGCTATCACAGTTTATGATATACAGCCTGGTGACAGACAGACAGACGGACAGTGGAGTCTTAGTAATAGGGTCCCGTTTTTCACTTTGGGTACGGAACCCTAAAAAATATTATTTTAATTGTATTAAACTACTATCATGCGTAGTAAATCGTCGTCATAGATTGTCGTCAGCTTTTTTTAATGTTCCAACTGCTGGGACTCAGAAAAAGAGGCGGGAATACCTAAATAGTGACGATGTTTTGTGATTTGGTTAATTCAATACGAAAAAAATAATATTAGATATTATTGCAATATCTCAAAGTATTTATTTTTATATTGCTCTTGAAACAATAAGTACGTAACTTAAAGCATGATAAATCTTTGCAAGAATGTTTTAATTTTGTATCTTTTGGTAGTCTCTAAAGCTGGACGGAGCGTTATTGTGGTCACATAATATAGGTACAGAAAGCCCGATTGAAAATATTTACAAACAGTAGACATAAAAACTACAAAGCAAAAAATAAAATTGTTTACCGAAGTCGGTGTCTTTTTTACTCATTGTTTTCCGTATTTCGACACCGACTTCGGAAAATAATTTTATTTTTTATATTGTAGTTTTTTGTTCTGGAAGTCGGTTTGAATTTTTGTTAAAAAGTTTTTTATTTTTCTATTTTTAGTTTTGGTAGGTACCTCCAATTAACATGATTATCATTTATTGCCCAAGTATATGTCATGGTGATTCCAATAAGCCCAAACACGGCTAGGATACTTTGTTTTATTTGAGAGTTGCAGTGCCTACCTACATCATCAGATCAGTTCGATGGTGCCATTTTCATCAGTACCATTTATTTATAAGTATTTGTTTTATTATAGTCGAGATATGTTATGCCCGTGACATACTTAGCATTTAGGAGTTCCAGTGGCCATCTTTGGTCTTCTTCATCAGTTCCACTTCACCAAATGATACTTTTCGAGTGCAAATGATTGCATTGTTGATGAAAATACCAAAATCGCTATATGTTTGGCTATAATATTCGAGGAGTTCCCTCGATTTCTCTAGGATGCCATCATCAGATCCTGACCTGATGACTATGGGACCAACTAGGAAGTATACCCTTTCAAACAAAAGAATAATTTTTGAAATCGGTCCAGGCGTCTTTGGGTAATCGGGGAACATACATAAAAAATAAAAATCCGACGAATTGAGAACCTCCTCCTTTTTTTGAAGTCGGTTAAAACAGATACATGCACACATAGATAAGTATGTACACTCGCTATATTTGAAGCGTGGCTATTTGTGCGATCGCTACATGACGGATACCTGCCATAAGCCAAGAGCGTATCCTCAGACTCTTCGTTCAATTGCGTTCACCTTAGCATTGTCTGGCTGAGCTTCGGCAAGATAATCAAACACGATAAAGAAGGCTGTTTGATTAGAGACAGCATATGTCACACGAGCGAGACGCATCGTATGTGGTTTCAACACCAACTGTATTACCTATATGTAGAGAAATCTTGTATTTTTTTTCTAAATCACTATTGATTTATATTGAAAGATGGATTAAATGAGATTGCATGTAGCAGAGATGAGAAAGTTGAGATGGATGTCTGGTGTGATGAGAATGAATAAAGTGAAAAATGAGTATATTAGAGGAAGTTTGAAAGGGTGCCAGTGACAGAAAAGTTGAAAGAAAACCATTTTACCAGATATGGTCATGTGATAAGGAGGAATGAAACGCATGTTAACAAAAGAGTTATGAATATAAATGTGGATGGATGGAGAGCGAGGGCATGGCCAAAGAATATATGAATGGACTGTGTAAGGAGTGATATGAAAGAAAAGGGAGTCAGTGATAGCGTGGCGGGGGCCAGGATGGTAAGGAAGAAAAAATGTGTTGACCGGCCCCAAGTAACATGGGACAAAGGCAGGAGGTGATGATTACTATATTTATATTTTAAAACTGGCAAGTATAACAATCTAGTCAGCTTTTATCGTCGTCTGTGGCATCATTCAATACTAAACTCACAACAAAAGAATGGAGCAGACTTTCTATACCTATTAATATTTTGGCTTATGGTTGTGGTCTCCTAAATGACTAATGAGTCGACCTTTAAAGGTCAAAGCACATGCTTTGCAGCCTCGCGCTTGGTTGGTGCATCTCCATCGCATCTTTAAAAGTTGACTGCCGGGTTTCCGCATACAAAACCGGAATCCATTAATCACCAACATTTTGTTACCTTGATGTGATTTAATAAAATTGTATTGTACTGGAAATAACAGAATTTGAATTGTTATTAGTTAAAAGAATAAGAAGGTAGCATGGGCTTGTAAAATTTGTAAATAATGGAGGGAAGCCTTTGCCTAGACATGGGGCAGAACAGGCTGCCAAAAAAGAAAGTATAAAAATTAAGTACGGGTAAAAATTAAAACTTAAGAAAAAAAACACACACACACACACACAAAAACGTTTATTAATTCTTTAAATACAGTCTTTGAACTTAACTTAACTTAAGTTGTTACAACAACAACAATATCAAAGTACATTTTATTATTGTTTTAACCGGACCGAAGTTTCTCATCGTAAGTTACGATTCATACACTTGAAGGCAAAATGAAAGCAAGACCGAAAAATGGTAAGACCTTTTTGATGGCTCGACGCAATTAGATTTTTAATACACTTATAGATGATTTAAACTCTAAGTACGGTCACAAGGATGCAATCAACCGATTCGCATTTGAAATTTTCATAGAAACTACGGGTACGCGATAACCGAACGATATCGCCTATCGACAAAACTTTAATTGCGTCGTGCCATCAGGAAAGTTTCTATAACTTCGATCGCCATGATATATTTTCGTTTCAATATGCTTTGCCAATATTTTAACACAAATTTACATTAACACCAAATTCTCAATTCAAAAACCGGGTAAGCCGTCGAGTCGTTAT
This sequence comes from Orthosia gothica, assembly GCA_949775005.1. NCBI lineage: Eukaryota > Metazoa > Arthropoda > Insecta > Lepidoptera > Noctuidae > Orthosia > Orthosia gothica. The sequence goes on along the minus strand of OX459037.1, from coordinate 30,832,872 downwards.
TAATCTATTTTCCTTAAAAACGCAACTTGGGTTGTGACAAAGTGACAGTAAAAAGTCCAAAATATTTGAGATTGACCACGCGACATTGCGCTAGCGCATGTCAATCGCATTCCTTTTGGCATTTATTTTGACAGTTGTTTTCGTCGATATGCTACAACAACAAGCTACAACAACCTTTTATTTATTTGCCTTGTTGTTAGTCAGCACACATACTGACTAACAACAATCTTGCAACTAATCAACAACAAACAATCTTGGGCTAATCTTGCAACTGATTTTTTTAACAGTTTACCATAACCGATTGAGCTGCATTTTTGAATACTCGTTTGGTTTGCATGGCAATGCACGGTAAGCTTAAAAGCTCATTTAAAAGTACACTAGCTGACCCGGCAAACTTTGTTTTGCCATAAAAAGACCAAACATTTATCTACCCTACCTACCCTACCTTACACTACCTACCCTACCCTACACTACCCTACCCTACAATACCCTACCCTACCCTACCCGACCCTACCCGACCCTACACTACCCTACACTACCCTGCCCTATCCTACCCTACCCTACCCTACCCTAACCTACCCAACCCTACACTACCCTTCACTACCCTACCCTACACTACCATACCATACCCTACCCTACCCTACCCTACCCTACCCTACCCTACCCTACCTATAAACCTCACGGAGCCCGAGACCTTTCCAACGAATGCAAAACCATCGAAATCGGTTCGTGCGTTCTGGAGTTATATCGTCAGGAAAAATCCGACTTATTTTTATATATTAGATGACTTGTTTGCCTTGATATGGTGCATTATGATTGTGACCTTCATTAAAAGTAATCAGGCTATCATTACAAGTCATAGCACTCGCCTTGCAGCCTCGACTATGGTTGGTACACCGCCAATGTTTTTTCCAGAGATGATCTTTGGCTTTCCGCTTACAAAACCTAAAGCCATTAATAACTAATATTGTGTTTCCCATATGGGATTGCACAAAATAGTAAGGTGGGTTTATATCTGAAAAAAAACAACTTGGTGTGAGAATATTTTAGATGTTACAGGAAAAAAACACATTTTTCAATTTAGGTTAACAACCAGAAAGAAAAATAAAACACTATAACAAGCATCTATTTATTTATAAAACAAGATATTAGTGCTCTATGTCAAGAAAGAATTCGATGAAAACGGTCGTGACGCAAGATGTCTGACGGCCGACTCTACGGTCTTTGCACTATTTTTTTTGTTTTAAAAAACATGTATACGTAATATTATATTTTTGCTAATTTTTATAAAAATATACATAGATAACATACAAATAAAACCAACTAGTGCCATGGTCGTTGTAAATCTCATCTTAGCCGAACTATCTACATACGAACTACATAAATGACGTCAGACAAATCCTACATCGCGCAATCAAAGTTGAACATATACAACAGCTCGACAACAACTTTCAGGCAGTTGCCTACCAGATACAACACCCATCTGGTTGGAGGATCCTCCCGTACCAATGGAGATTGCGAGACTTTACACCCTGTACCGCATACCTCTACAACATTAGCTTTCTTGTTCGACGCGTTAATTTTACAGTATGATTGTGTTCTCCAAAATAACTAATCAGTTCACCGTCCATGGTCACAGCATATGCCTTGCACCCTTTTTTACTTTGGCTGGTACACCTCCAACGTCTTCTGATAAGATGATCGCAAGATTTAGTTTGCTTACAAAAGCTATACCCATTAATCAATAAGACTGGGTTACCCTTAACGGATTCTACAAAACTGCATTGCACCGGTAATTCTGGAAAACAATAAAATAATCATTAGTATTTGCACCTCGAAAATTACGTTCTGATATACATGATGGACGTTAATATGTAATTTTGTGTATTTGAAATGAAAAATAAAACTGAAGCTAATAAATACTTTTGACTGCGATGAAAAAAAATATTACGTCCTTAACCATTTGATTAAAGTTAATATGTAAATAGGTAGATTTTTGATACCCAAGGTTGGTTCGCAGCTTATTACTAACATTAACCAGGTTGGGATAAAAGTAAAAATAAAATTAAAATATTTATTTAACTACACTTTTAAATAATTAAAAAGAACCTAATCAATTTTTTAACCCAAACACAATGATTTATCTCTTATGGTTGATGAATTTGTATGGTCACCTTACAACTGCATCGTCAGACCCACTTCATATTATTGATAATAATATGAAAATTAATGGATGATATAATAATAAATTTGTTTATTCAGGTAATTTTTTAACCTATTGTCATGAAATACACATACATTCGAAAGCAGTAAGTTAATAAATAAAAACGAAAGAAAACAGTTTATTTGCGCCAGGCACGAAGCATACCTTGTAAATAATAAAAAAAAAACTTAAAGGAAATTAGCTTGTTATAACTGATTCATTTAATGATTATTTAGTTTTTTTTTTAACATGGTGTGCCAAGATTTCGTTCTCCAAAGTGAGCCAATCAGTCAACCGTCCATGGCCAGAGCATAATAATTATGCCTTGTAGTTTCGAGCGAACGTTAATGCGCCACTAACGTGGTCTTCTGAGATGACTTCGGGTTTTCTGCGTGGAGAGCCGATAGCCACCTACGTATTAGTAACATTTTGTTACCCTAAGTGATTCCACAAAAGAATATTGTACTCCTGAAATGCATAACATTATAAAAACTATTTTAATTTAAGGTACAGATTGCATTACACACTGCTCAAATTAAGAACGCTGTTCATTATAATGATAAACACAGCTTTAAAGAATTTAAAGTCGGTGATACAGTCTGACGTTAAAATTACACAAGAAAACTTTAAACAAAAATAAAAATAATACTGTTTAGAGTATGATGAAATAAGAAAGGTTCACAAATAACTAATTTATTGACTCAAATCTAAATAATACACACACGACTAGAACATCAAAGTTAAAATTTAGTACACATAATAAACACACACATAAACTTATACCTATTAGAGTAGTAATACATTTATATTTTGGTACAGAATCTGAAACTTTTAATCATTTTAAAGGTAATGTGAAATCCATATAATATTATAAGCTATTATTAAATTTGAATTATATAAGTATCAAATTATTAAATTATAATTATTTGCTATTTTATATATTTTATTTTTGTAACAGACTTAAAATATACGAGATCAATAAAATAAGTTCAGGTACAACGCATAAAGAGAGGTGAGGTAGATAATATTATTCAGTCAAAAATACTAGAACACAATCTATTATAATAAAATGTTTATACAAAGTATCATAATAAGGAATGTTTTGGATAAATTAATAAAAAAGTTTAAATACACTCAGTGCAGGTTGGTGGAAGTCACATGACTTCGATTTTTTGGTTCTAGGACATGCCGGTTTCCTCACGATGTTTTTTTCACCATTTTGAGAACAGTGGTGATGAAATAATTTACACAAAGTAAAGTGCCTGCCTGGGTTCGAACCCACGACCTACAACTTGTAAGTCGCGGTAATGACTAATAATAATAATATAATGTGCCTTATGAATTAAGTGATTACATGAGGATTATAATTCTAATAATGAATCCCTAAATTTTGCAAGCAAAAATACTGATTAAACACACATCTACGACTCTCCTAAACGATAAATTGTATGCAGTTACTTATAAACTAACTACGGTACATAGTGGGTTCTAGTGCTGATCATTAGTACTAAAACATCCCTATTATCTAGCCTACGTTAAAAAAGTCACAAAAAGAAAATTGTGACACAAGTTAGGTTAATTGGCGACATTACTCAAATAGCATCCTTTATCAATCGCCTATGTAACAGTTATTTAAAAAAAAGCGATTTTTCTAACCAAAAGTGCAAGTACGATCACAATTTGACCGATTTGCAATTTAAAGTTTCCTTGAAAATAAAAATACGTGTGCGATATCGCCTATCTAGCCAATTTTAAAATTACGTCGCGGCATCAGTAATGTCCCTTAGGGTAAGCATTATTATTGTAATATCTGCCTCCGGTGTTTGTTGGAAGTAGACGTGTTTAATAATTATTGAGAGAAATATTACTTTCAAATAAATACAAAGCATTAAAAGTGATTCTAAGTATCATAAACTTACAAGTCAAAGTGTAAATTACCTTAAAACTTTGTGTTTCGACGCGACACCCGATGAGAATGCGCAACACCGTTTAGCCTCGCTAGTAACAAGGATCGCTACCATTTTTCGTTTCCTGAAACCCGTACGAAGAACGTTCAATTCAAACCAGACTCATTGAATGTGCGGAGGACATCACCTACACCTAATACTGGGGTGATGAGCGTTAGCAGTAATACTAGCGGATCTGTACCAGAGTTACCCAGTACTGCGATAATGATGACTATATAAAAGTTAAAAAATTATAACGAAAATAATGTACTGAGGAAACCGAGTATAAAAAGGATTACACAAATTTTCACACAGAGATGATGAGCTTCCTAGAGAAATTTGCAAAAGTCCAAAATGATAGTCTAAATAAAATAACGAAATAACTGAGATTAAAAATGAAATAAAAACTATGAAACACAAACAACCACGCGTTCAGGATATCTATAATTGACTCATCCCTATCAGATAACAAGCAGATATTCCTTGAGATGGGCAGCTTGACAGCTAGGATAACCAAAAGGATCCAATACAAAGCACTTAACGATGAGAAATTATACAATAGTATCCTTATAGAAAACTAAACTAATATTGAGAAAGATGTATCTCAGAACAAATAAAAAAGAATAAAGAACATAAGACTAAAATCCCAAACCTCAAGAAGACTGGATAGACCGAAATATTATAAGACTCAATCAACTTACGAAATCACTTATGGCCACAAACAAAATTTTACTCAAACGACGAAAACCTACAGAGGAATTTTAATGAAGAACAGGGGGGTGACCACAAGCTCTTAGAGTAAGGTTATTTTGAGATCGAGTAAGGGACAGATGTATCTGACTTGTATACATCTGTCACTTACTTGATCTCAAAATAACCTTACTCTAAGAGCTTGTGGTTACCCCCCTGGACAGAATAAAAAACCTAATCAAGACAAGGAAGAAAACCTTCTACCACAGCTTATTTCATAACAGCTACAAACAACGTAAAAAAATGCGGACAGTCATTAATAACTTAGCAGCGAATACAATCAAACACAGCAATGCTCCCCCAATCTATTTTTGAACTCAGAATATTTAACAAACGGTAATGAAATTTGTAATATACTTAACTCATTCTTTGCATCAATAGGCGCGGACTTATTTAACGAAATATTTCTGTCCATTTTGACTCCAACACTAGTACAGGCTTGATACCGTATCAGCACAAAAGCAATTAAATGTATTGAAAATATAATTTTGGAAAGATTAACGAATTGTATAAATGTGTGTTTAACGCACGGTACTTTCCTCGACTCGCTTAAAGTTGCAAGGGTCAGTCCAATTTACAAATCTAGAAGTAAAACTGTCCCGGTAACTATCGACCGGTATTGGTCTTACCCGTTATTTCGAAAATATTCGAACGAGTATTATACAGCCGCCTGAACGAGTAACTGACTAAGAAAAATATCCTCATTGATCAACAATACGGTTTCAGCCATAAATCAAGCACTCTCATAGCCGCAGTAGATCTGATAACGAAAATAAAAACTTATATTAATAAATAAAACATAATTGTAGGTATTTTTCATTGACCTAAAAAATCGTACGATACGGAAAGCCATCAAAAGTTACTACAAACATCAATCGACTTAGGTATTTCAGGCAGCGCCCTCAGTATGTTCACTTCATATTTACAAAATAGACAACAAAACGTAACATACAGCTGTCCGCAAGGCTCAATAATTAGCTCATTAACATTGATAAAATAGGGCTGACAGGACACCTAACATTATACGCGGATGACACCTGCCTTTTTACCTCGTTATATCTCTCCAAAACGTTATAACCAATGCGCAAAAGGACCTTGACCTGCTCAACGAATGGTTAAAATATAACTTTTTGACTATTACCTCAAATACATCATTCATGATTTTCGCCGCAAAAAAGAAGCCAATACCGGAGTGCCCACTTCTGACGAACAACGGAGAAAGAATCAAACGATCTTCTCACAAAAAATGTTTCGGACTGAGGGTAGATGACAAACTTACTTGGAAACTGTAAATCGATCATGTCAAAACAAAGTTAATATCACTATTCGGAGCGTTACGAAAAGTTACAAAATGTAACCCGAAAAAAGTACGCCTAGTTATATATAGTTATTTATAACTAGGCTCTATTAAAATCAAATCTCAAATACCCAATCGAAGTGTGAGGATCAGCCGCTAAATATAATATAAACAAACTACAAAGAGAAAAAAAAAATTAAGTATTATTTCACTACCACTACACATACACAGCTAACCTGCTGAATCTCATACAACTATACACGCTTTAATGAAAATCATTAAAAAATTCATTACGAATTCCGTACAATCAAACATACAATTGCATAAAAGAACATTAACATACAAAACAAAAAGTAAAAACAAATTCCAACAAGTAACTGCATGTGCACGGACAAATTATGGCAAAAAACAGTGTTAGTGGAGGGAGCACGGCTGTTCAATGATTTACCGGATAATATAAAGAGGTGTGAGAATATTAACATACTATTTAAGAGTGAACTAAAAAAGCATGTATGTACCCTATAACGTCCCATTTCTATTCTTCCTTTCCTATCCAAAGTCCTTGAAAAACTTGTCCACCATCAACTCAGCTCGTTCCTTTCCAAACACAAGCTTCTAAATCCCTTCCAATCTGGTTTTCGTCCGGGACACAGCACTACCTCAGCACTTGTTCATATTACGGACGACATAAGGTCAGGCATGGAAATGGGGAAGTTAACTGTACTTGCTCTACTTGACTTCAGCAATGCCTTCAATACGGTTGACTTCGACATTTTGTTGGGCGTCCTATGCTCTTTTGGCATATCTCCTTCGGTAATTGACTGGTTTCATAGTTACCTGTTTGGCCGCCGGCAGCGTATTTGCATTGAGGAATCTTTCTCTTCTTGGTGTCACACCTCTGCCGGTGTGCCGCAGGGTGGCGTTTTATCTCCTCTACTTTTCGCACTTTTTATTAATGCTATCACTCAACGGCTATCTTCTTTCTACCACCTTTATGCTGATGATCTCCAAATTTATACTCAAGCCCCTCTCGGCGAGTTATCTGACGCTATTGAGACTATTAATACGGACCTGGCTCGAATTGGTGACTGGAGCACTGAGTTTGGGTTGAAGATCAATCCGACGAAAACTCAAGTGGCTGTTGTGGGAGGTTCCCGAACAGTCTCTAGGATTGATTGGGCGACACTTCCCCGGGTTTCTTTCAACAACACCATTGTTCCTATAGCTCAAACTGTGAAGAACCTGGGGATTTACATCGACAGCACCCTTTCCTGGACTAAACAACTGCAGGAGGTCAGTCGTAAACTGTTTGCGTCTGCGGGCTCCCTGAGACGCCTTCGTAACTTTCTTCCCATCACCACTAAAATTGCGATAGCACAATCTCTTCTTCTCCCTATCCTGGACTATGCTGATGCCAGCTATCTCGATCTCACCCAAGACCAATTGGACAAGCTTGAGCGACTTCAAAATCTCTGTATCAGGTTCATATTTGGCTTGCGCAAGTATGACCATGTTTCTGAATTTCGAACCAAGCTCAAATGGCTTCCTATTCGCCTTCGCCGGAATGCCCACATACTTTCATTGCTATATAATGTGCTCTTTAATCCTTCTAGTCCTTTTTATCTTAAAGAACGGTTTCAGTTCCTCTGTGACACACATTCTCGGACCTTGAGATCATCGGAAAACCTAAAATTAAGCATTCGTATGCATTCCACATCCTTCTTCGACAAATCTTTCACGGTACAAGCAGCTCGTTTGTGGAATGCATTACCTATTGAGATAAGGCGTGCGCAAACTTTACCTTCATTTAAAAAAATGGTGAAGGAGCATTTCCTTTCTCTATAACTATTCTTCTCCTTTCTCTGTTCTTCATTTGATATTTATTAGTATATTATTTTATTTGTATGTATGTATTTTATGTTTTATCTAAGTAATATTATTTAATATAGTTTTTGTACACTGACAGCCCTAATGTCTATCTCCTCTCGTTCAGTCCATCCAAAGGTTGTCTGTAAGAGATTGCCCTGTGCGATAAGACCGCCCATTGTACACTTATCTTTGTAAATGTTTTGTCCTGTAATTTTTAAGTGGTGTACAATAAAGTATATAATAAATAAATAAATAAATAAACGTCGCCAACGCCCCAGAGGCAAATATTATAATGATTATTATTTAGATTAAGTAACTCTGTATCTCATTATAAGTGAACTCTTATTTAAAAGTTCTTATGGGAAATAAATATCTTTAAACCTATCTACCAAACACTGGTTTGCAGCTGTATCACTAAAATTTCTTTCAAATCTATAATATTTGTTACTAAAACATTACATCTACACAAACACGTACTACACACACAAACACATACCAAAACCTAATACAATTATGACACCAAGTAACTTTCTACGATCTTAAATCTACTAAATAAGTATAGGTTGACAACCCGTCCGAATTAACTGTGCACCTGGCACTGTGATATCAATCTGACGGTACTATATCGTTACAGAACGCACGAGACGAACGCGGGACGCCGTTAAATCGGACGGGTCGTGTCTCTACATAAGTATTTTTTTTCTATATATTATAATTTTCTTATAAATGCTTTTATTGGACTAAATACGATGACTAGGATACGTACAATGATAAATTAATGCATATTTGGCGCAGTATCGAATCAATTGGTTCTGCATCTCTGGTGAATATAATTTCTTCATGGAATGGTTAACAGTAAATATTTTGATGGCCTTAAGTTCTGTGGAGTTCATGGCATTGTACTTTCGCCACGTTTCTCCCTTTCCTTATAAAATTTACTTAAAGTTAGAGACGTAAAAGTTATGACATGTATAGTTAAGTAGAAGTTAATCTTTACTTAGCTTTAGGTAACGTTTATAAATCATCATTATCATATGTATATGTAATGTAAGTAACCAAAGGGGATGATATATCCTTGGAGTTTATTCTTTTGCATTTTAATGATTGTGGTCTCCAAGACGAGTCAGCACTGTCTCATCAACTGTAATGGCAGTAGCCTTGCAGCGTATATGCTGACTGCTGCAACGCCATCTTTGCTTCCGAGCATCACTGCGAGACTTCTGCAAACAGTAACGGTACTTCCCAATCTGCAGTATCGGATTCCCCACGTTCGATTTCACGATACTCCAAGTATTTTCTAAAACAAAATAATTTTGTAAGTCCTATTCTGGTAGTAAAGATAAATATATTTTCTGACCAAGACATGCAAAACTAAAAATAGAATACTGAAATTCATGCACCGATATGTTTTAGAAGTACACAGAACATAAGTGTTAAATTAATGGTATATTAAGTAAGAATAAAAAGATCCTGCAAAATACAAGTATTTATGTTTATTGATTGGGAATGTAATATTTTACTTTTTATAATCCATTTGATAATAATAATAAAATCTTTATTTCCATCTTTACAATTTCAAAAATAGGTACTGTCACTATGTGGTTTAACAAAACAACGATATAAGTAAATAAGATTGAATGTGATCGAATCAGAAATGTAAAGATCCGCAAGACAACCAGGGTTACCGGCATAGCCCGAAGAATCGCGAAACTTAAGTGGCAGTAGGCAGGGCACATTGCTCGCAGAACGGATGGCCGATGGGACAGAAAAGTTCTGGAGTAGCGACCGCGAACCGGAAGACGTTGCGCTGGAAGGCCTTCCACCAGGTGGACCCATGACCTGGTGAAGGTTGCGGGGACCCGCTGGATGCGGGACGCACGGGAACGGTCAATGTGGCGACGCTTGGGGGAGGCCTATGTCCAGCAGTGGACGTCTTTCGGCTGATATGATGAAGATTGAACTTTTGTTATGAATGTCAGGCCTCTCTAAATTGACTAAGACAATAAATACAACTCAATTACTACAAATTTGAAGAACCAATTTTTTTGTTTTTCCTTAACTTATTTATTATTATTGGTCAACAAACAAAACACTGGTATTTTTTATTGAAGCCCAAAACTAAAACTGGCTTAGTAATTGGGGACAATTAATTTTTTACCGGAGAATTTTATATTAGGTGTCATTTATTTAGTTGTGTTTGTGTTTTGTTTGTACTGTGCTTGTATTATGATGTATTTGCGTTGTATTTGTTGGTTTTTAACTTATCGATGATTTTGTTCTCCGTGATGATGAACAAGTTTATCTGCCACAGTAATAGTCATTTTCTCCTGTCATCATTAATATATATATATATATATATTATTTATTTTATTTTCTTTGATAATAATTAATAATACCTATACAATGGCAATAGTCTACTGTGTATAATCATATAATTATTATTATTTAGACACAAACAATTTCTATTAATTATAACATTTCAAAAGTTAAGGTAGTTGGGTAAGTGATCTACGACGGGAAGGGTGGGTGTATCAATTGTCACCCATAAATAAATAATACCTATACTAATAAAATATTTTTTTATTTTTGATAGACTCGTGTGTAACCACTATCTCACCTGATGGTTGGGGATGATGTGGTTCACGGTGAAGGATGCAATAGCGCAAACTTCGTCTATAATTCATTTCTTGCCTATGTTATATATGCATCGTGCACCAGCATCAATATTATACTGTCGGCTAAAACACGTCTGGTGTAAAAACACCATATATGGTGAACATTATGGTGAAGGCACTTTAACTTGCGTAGGTAACATGCACTGGCTTCAATCATTAATAAGTAATACTATTGCTCTTCTCTTCTTAATGGTTGTGCGTTCCCCCTTGCATGACAACACGGTGGTCCACCGTCAAAGCAGTGGCCTTGCATCGCAAAAGTTGGCAGCTGCATCTCCAACGTTGTTTATACGCATCGCTACTCTTCTTCTGTAAGTTGTAACGGTATCCATCAATCACTAACATTGGGTTTCCAACGTTCGACTGAGAATATTGGGCTTTTGGCAATTCTGAAGAGAAAGTTGTAATTTTAGTGCCTGAAGGAAAAAAGGAAAAAAAACTAGTACAAGGTAGGTAGAGGAAGAGTAAAAAGGTAGTTAATGTGACAGTTAGATAATATCTTATGGAATACTTAGGTATGACAACAACTATTACCAAGGGTTTTCAAATTACTGTAGTCTTTTAGTAAAATATCTTTAATATATGTATTTGAAAGACCTACTTTGGGAGTTTAAAAATGAAATTATCTATTACAACACAAATAATTTATTCATTGACTAGGTAAAGTGTCGATTAAAATGTGATTTGATTACGATATCCCTATTTACCTATTACGATATTATTTAGTTTACGATATACCTATTTAAATAATGACTAGAATAATTATTTAATGATTAACAACACCGTATATACATTTATGTTTTAAAAGCAAAATAATTTATTCATTGACAAGGATCAGTGTCGATTAAAATGTGATTTGATTACGATATTTTTATACCTATTTAAAAAGTGACTAGAATAATTATTAAATGATTAACAACACTATTTTTTTTTGTAATACACAGTTTCTGCTTCAATAAGTTATTTTGATTATAATATTAGAACTAATGGACTAGATTAAATATTGTTTAAGATATAAAGGGTGGTTCATTTGGAGGTACTTTTTCAAAACCAAAATTAAAATAAAAAAAAAACAAATTATTTACATTACATACATTTATTTATTAAAGATTATTTATTTCCAATGTTGTCCTGCATGTTGTGTGTACATGTTGTAGTTCCAATTTTCGATACCGCGTCCAAACATTTCTAGGGATATTGGCGACCATTATCGTGCCATGATAAGGGACTATTTTTGTTACTTAAAATTTAAATCCGTGATCTCTACGACATTTGGTACAAACAAGAGCGCACCACTTGCCACGCACGTGAAACCATGGCTTCATTGCGAAAACAATTTGGTGAACAGTTAATTTCGTACGAGATCACACCCCTTGTTTCCTTTGGAGCTACGTAAAGCCCAAAGTCTATACGGATAAGCCGCGTACGATTGAGCAACTGAAAGCCAATATTACTCGCGTTATTCGCCAAATACCACTCGAAATGCTCGGACAAATCATCGAAAATTGGAACTGCAGAAACGACCATGTTAACCGCAGTTACAAACAACATTTGTTAGAAATAATCTTTAAAAAATCAATGAAAATAATGGTTATCTTGTATGATAATAAAGATAACCCGATTAATTTGGTTTTATTATTTATTTATTTTTAGTTTTGAAAAGAGTAGCTATCAACTCCTTATTTAATAAAGTGAATACTGGCCTTATTGCTATAGGATTTCAAAATAGCAATAAATGCTTTAATCATTTACAGAGGGACTAGACAAAGTGACAATCTATGTATATAAATTGTCAAAAATCTGTTTTGGATTGACATGCGCTAACGAAGTGTCACAAGAGGTTCTATTAAAGTGACGTTCTACCAACGAAAGGGTCGCAATAGCAATTGAATAAAGTCAAAATGTATGGGAATGGTCAATCACTGCAGAAATGTCACGTGACCATCCCTTATATTTTGGGATTTCGACCGATTACTCTTTGTTTAGTTCCTTAGTAAAATTAGAAAGACACGGAACATTGAATATAAAGTAGTCAAATTATATCACATTTTTAAGAGTAAGAGTATAGATACTATACTTTAAAGAGACAATAGAGTATTAAGACTATTAAATTTGGAATCTATATTTTTATTTTCGAATTATAACTACCCCACAATGCCCTACCCAATTTTACCCCCATATATGGAGCATAGCGAGGCAAATGCCATTTTACTTTTATATATTCACATATCGCAGATTTCTTATCCTAATCGAGAATAATATATCCATAGTCATTTGCAATGCATTAAACTATGGTATTCAGTTAAAATTTGCGGTTTAATCAAAATATTTTGTTTTGTAGCTATGCTAGAGTCTTATATACCCCACTATGCCCCCTTCTCCTATACTAAAGATTTTTTTTATTTTTTGTCTATTAAAAATCGCTATTTCTGTTTTACTTATGATTTTACCAAAATAGATAAAATATTGTTAAGTATTACGAATCATTTCTGTTTTTCTTTATCTCTGTTGTTCATTAATGTAAATCTTTTTTTTAGTCTTAAATTAAATCCATAGTATCATGACTTTATAAAGATCGCTTCCTCAGTACCCAGCAATTTATATTACCGTATCGTTAACTGCAATTTTTAAGTGTATACGACGCCTTTCCTGTATCTCTTTGGTAATTCAGTTTGACACACATTCAGAAATCAGCCGTTTGTGTTGTAGCGACAACAAAAAATTAAAGAACACCTTTATTAAAGTTCACAGATACGTTTAGTGTACTCTTTCTATGATTGTGGTTCGCACCCAGTAAGACCACAGTATCATCGACAGTCATGGCAGTAGCCTTGCAGCGTGAATGCTGGCTACTGCACCTCCATCGCTTCCTTCGAGCATCACTGCGTTTTTTCTGCAGACAGAACCGGTATCCATCTATCACCAACATAGGGTTACCCAAATTGGACATCTCGTATCGGCAACGCACAGCTTTTGAAACTGAAAAAATATACATGGTTACTACCCATCGTGAATAGAATCTTGAAGTACCTACAACATACAAGTAAGTACCTAGATCGGTGAAGGGAATACATGTTGTTATATTTTACGAATGCAAAAATAAATGACATGAAAATAAAAAAAATAAACAATTTTATAAATCACAAACAATTCGTCAATTTTTATTCATGGAATTTTTTTTCAAAGAGATTACAATTACAATTCAAGTTACTGATTACGTAGTAATATATTACTTGAATATCATATTTAGTAAGAAAAAGCCGGTTTTTAACCGACTACCCAAAAAGAAGGAGGTTCGTAATATAGATGTTTTTTTTTGTTTATGTTCGGGTATAACTTCGTCAATTATAAACGGTTTTGCAATATATTATTTTTGTTAGAAAGAAGTTTATTCCGGAATGATCTCATTTAGATTTGGTGATCTGATACAGAACTTCGCAGATATACAACAGATCTCTTCAATAAATGACGGCAAATCTCTCGGGATTGCTGCAATCCCATGTCTGTTTATTGTTTAAACTATTTCATAACATACCATCACGTCAGTACCCTCTAAACGGGTACGCAAATGTGTATATTTCATCCTAGTACACTCATTCCATTCTATTCCCTGTGGGCATTATACTCGTAGGCTAGCTAAATGCGTTAAACCCTATGTGGACACGAACCTACGGAAAAATCGCATTTTTCTTTGGTAACTATATCCAATGAGATTACACCCAGTGAGATTATTTATTTAAAAGATACTTCAACAACTTATTCCCTAGTAACATTTGTACTTATAGCCTTAGCAAGAATAAAAGTATAAAATAATAGCAACCTTGAAGCAGGTACACAACAATTACATAATAAAGATTTGTTCTTAACGAAATTACTAACACGTTATTAGAATTTACTTAGAAAGTAACGAGAAGAACTAACAAGCATAAGTAACATAACATTTTTTCCAACTTAATTTTAAAATCACTTCTGGGCAAAGACCTCAGCTTTGCCCTTCCAAAACTTGTCACGATCAAATCAAATATAAAGACCGCTAAAATCATACTCTCGCGTTGCCATAGTCAGATAAAAATTTACAACTATACAAAACGACAAATATTAGTAATAGCTAATGCTTATATCAATGATCGTGCTCATTGATATAAGCAATGATAGTACCGTCAACGACCACTAGCTTCGCTGTACATTTCAAGTTAGTACAAATCCACCTGCCAGGCCCGACATCATTTTCCCTCCGGGAATCTTTTTTCTTGTAAAATTTATAATCACCGACAACAATGTTCAAGTTTCCTTTTTTTGATATGATATATTGCGCTTGTGTGCCTGCAACTAAAGACAAAACAGTTCAAAATGAGGTTTTTTTTAAGAAGAAAACAGAAAAGAAGAAAAATAATTTACGCCAATTAAAACACGATTCGCACAGGACCGATCAGTGTGGCGACACTTGGGGAGGCCTTTGTCCAGCAGTGGACCTCTCTCGGCTGAAATGATGATAATGATACGATACTATAAAATGATAGAAAAAAAAGTGAGTCACACCCGAATATCGCTCAGCATAATGCTGAGACTCGGGTGTGAGATAGAGCCACATCGCTGGTTCTCAGCGACAGCGGGCATTGACTAAATAACGTCTATCATTGACACATCACACATCGTTTTTTAGTTATTATAGTCAACAGTAAGTTTACAGATCTTTTTTTTTGCAAATTTAGTTACCAGTACTATGCCGAACGCCTGTGTGTAATCGTCTGTCGAGGGGACTGTATATTTAGGATACTTACCTTAATATAAGTAAATTAGGCTTACCAACAAAAACTATGAACAGAAAAATATAAGGAGAGTTACAGACTAGTATTATTATTTATTTATTAAAGGAAAATAATATTGGTTGAAAATTGTTCTTTATCTTCATAATACTTAGTTAAAACTATACCACAATAACATCACGTCTTACAAGCTAAACAACAACATGTTAAGGTAAATTATCTGAATCTAAGGCTTTTCTTTATCTATGCCATGTATCAAGTGATTAAGCAGGGTACTATGTATAATGCCCGGGCATTATGAATCAAGTCAAGTCAAATCGGGCAATGTAATGAATACTGATTAAACTTCTATATTTATCACATTTTCTGGTCATTATGAATATTGCTACGTAACGGTTTGGCAATTCAATAATTATGGTCAATGAATTACTCCAAGAGCGAGCAAAGCGAGCTCTGGAGCTTAGGGCACGGATAGTTTAGGAACGAATGTGATGACGGAAGCTGAAGTGAGATAACTCAGCTCCCGTCATCTTCTTCATGTTAGGTTACTTTAGACCCTGCAGACTGAAATAGGAGCCCCACGCAGCGGCTTGTTTCTTTGTTATTACACGCTAGCTAGCTATTCTATAAGTATAATAAGCCAATGTCAACATCAAAACAATTTAAAAATCATATCTTTTTATTACCCGGCCCAATAAGTGATGAGCATTATTCAGAGAGGCCGGTCAATTTAATTATTTCAATAGTTTTTGTCATATTGCCTACTCATATTCAGCAGCTTTTTAATTGCCCGGGAATTGTGAATAATGCATAATAATAATCGTATTAATATTTTGGTCCATAAGATATACAATTAACTAATTCAGCTAAAATAATACTATCGTCTTTAAGAAGATTCATTGGAAACTGAGGACCAAAATCATGGTGCCAGACAATCACCCAATAATTTTAACTGTGCTATTTTCCTAAACCAATAAAAAACTAAAACGAGCAATTTTGTACTTTCCATCGAAAATCTATAAATTCCTTATCTTACTATACATTTTCATAATATTTATCTGTCTCCCTTACTTAATAATTATCTTGTACTAATATACAATAGGTACTAACAAAATGGTTGAGTTCGAACTCTTGATCACAAAACTACACAACGACTAGATCTTTTTAATTAAGGAATCAGATTCTAAACTATGCTTATATTATCGCAGAATAAAATTATTCAAACACATTGACCAACACGAGGGAAGTTTTAAAAGATCGCGGCATATATTTCTTAAAAAAAAGAAGACTTATTTTAAGATATCCTGCGAACTTTTGGATCTCTTTGTGTATAATTCTTTAAACATTCATCTAACTTTTTCAGGAATGACAGTGAACGAACGAATGAGTAAAGTTTGGCATTCTTATAAAACCCAGCAAAAACCTGTGTAATGTTATTTTAATAGCTACAATAAATCTCATCACCATTCTACGGTTCGAAATATACCTGTGCCTAATGAGACGAAAGAGTTTATACTTCCGATATCTGCAATAATTTAATCTGGTGACATATATAATCGTCCGAATAAATGTCTGTATAAACACCTTAAACCGTTGAATACAATATACACAATAATACGCTTAATTAAATAAAAGCTGCCATAAGCGCTATATAGTGCCTTTCAGACGTAACGGATAACAAGCGACCCGAAAGCAGGAACTTGTGAAAGGGCACTTATACAATAGGTACCCGATGCACCACAACCACATACACGTGAGATCACGAATAAAATAATATACTAAACAAGAACATAAAACCAATAAAAAGGCCTGGTGTGGCTACCGTGGTCATAATATTTGGGAGTGAGATGACTTTACTGTCTTACTCGTGCGTTTTATGATCACAACCCTGACCAGTGACTTATTTTAATTACTATTATTACCATAGATTTATTTTATTATTTATTATACAAAAACATGTGTTTAGTTTTTAGAAATTTCTTGATAGTTGGTGTTCCTACCAAATGACAAACTACGTGACTTCTTTACTTCAAAATCATGGGATAATACATATCGCTGTATGTACTAAATTCTTACTCGACTTGTATTCATTAATGTCTATAATCTAAGAATAATGTTAAGATTGTAATTATGTTTAAAGATAATATTGTGATCTTGAAGTGAACTTACTTGAAAGACAGTTTTATGTTATTTATCATCTGCTTTTTTAGATTGATCGATTTCTAGATTGATCCCAAAGTTAACTCTTAAATCTAAAGTGCTTTCACTGCATGTGTAACGGAAAGGTGTGCTCATATTTTATAAAATACTGCTGCCTATGTAAATGAATATCTTTCACCAAGGAAGTCGTGGTCAATGCTAAAAGACAAATTGTATCTGCCATTCAAAGTTGTCGTCAGCTTACCAAAATTTGTGAGGCGATTTTTTTTTGAATTATTCTTCACTTCCTTGGTCAGTTTTTAAAATAAGTTCACCTTGGCGTTATACCCTGTATAATGGCAAACAATTTTTCATCAACATATTTTTTTAAATAATTATTATAATTTTATTTTACCTAGAATGATTGCACTATCAAAAACGAAGACTAAAATGATCTCCGAATAACAAATTCATAATTATTTAATTTAGCTAAAGGATTATAATAGTAATTTCTTTTTTGGGTGATTGTGAAAGTTGTTCATTTTGATGATATTATTTTCGACTGTGTAGATTTGAGCTTTGCATCCTCGAAAACAGTGACTGGAGCAGACCCATCGGACCTTCAACCCTCTTGAGGATTTGTGGGTGAACAGGTAATCACCGACTCTTAACATTGTTCTTCCAGTAGTGCTTGATTCCGTGAATTCGCAAAAATCTACCAAAAAAAATTGTTCAATAAGCAAAGGTTATATTAAATTGCAGTTAAGTTCTATTACTAGTAAGTTTGTTAGTCTTATCAGTTACTTTAGGTACTCTTCAAAGTCAAGCGTGCTATACATCTTGTAACGCCAGGATGTCATCTTGTTTCATCCAATATCATCGATTAGTAGTGCTAAGTTAGGTAAAAAAAATCAAAGTTATTTATTCAAATTAAACGACACGGTTGGTGCAATGGTTGAGCGATCGGCTGCTGCGCTGTGTGTGGGTGTATCACACTTTCTGTCAAATAATTTCAATTAAGTAATTTAAAAAAAACACTTAATCTATTAAACTAATGATTGGGTCCACTGGATTGAGTTTAAGAAGATCAAATTCAATTTCTCAACTCTTAATTAAGTTTAAAAGATCCAGTAAAGCTAATTGGAAACAATAAAACACAAAAAAAAACTTTACCAATCATTTTTTTTTTAAGATCAATTTATTCGTAAATAAGTCATTACTATTACCACTGTCTCTTAAGATACAGGTATACCCTAGTTTAAGAGACAGGGCAACGCAAATTGTCCACAGATGTACCATGTACTTACATCAACATGTTCTACCATAATATATTATACTGTAATTTCATAACCTTCCTGTAACTATTGTGGTATTTATTCAAGATCTACTTACGTTTCATAACACTCCACAATCCATCTTCACATCTTTTGATATCGCATCAATTTGTGTAACTCATTTTTATATATATTCTTTGTATTATTACCTGTAAAGCATATTTTTAGTTATTTCTGATTGTTTCTTTATTTCTTTAACTTAATTTGTATTGCTTATTTGCAAAATTATGGAATTTTTTATACTCTGACATTTTCATCTGACATGATATGTCTGTCTATTTTATTTTCTTAAAGCCATAGACATACCATAGGTACCATGGACTATAATACCTAGACCTTTCCTTAAGCTAGTTGTACATTATTGTAAGGTCAGAGCAGACTGACCCGCCTTTGTAAGGCCGTTTTTATTCGCTTTGTTCTGATTGAGATTTGAATTTGAAATTGAGAAGAGATGGCAGTTCGAATCGAAAACGGGCTTCAGTTCTTTTCAGGCTAGAGTCTGGTCTGAACGCCGATAGTGGGTTATACTGTGTACTGGAATTCAATGTCTTTTTCTATTCTTAAAACTCTTTAAAAGCCTTAAACCTGTGAAACTTTTATGTAAATATACTATTTTCTGAAGTGCTCTAAAATATATACTGTGAGTGTTATATCGTGTATGATTTACCCACGTATCTGGCTACTAGCCGTTTCACTGCTGTCCTGCCTGCCTTTCCTGACCGTATGCCTGCTACTCCGTCGTGGTGCCTGCTCACGTGTCTCTCTCGAGCATACCACGACGGTTTGAAGAGTTCCAGTTCGTCCAGCTGTCTGCCTTACCTGCCCGATTGCCTGCTTGTCCGTCGTGGTGTCTGCTCACCTATCTACCTCGGACATTCTACAACTTCCTGCCCGACCTACTGCCTGGATACCTGCCCACGTCGCGCGAAGCCGGCCCTTTAGCTTTATACTTCTTTATCCTTTATTTTCATAGCTTTAATTTAATTTTTAACCTTTTATTCTTTAATTTTATTAACGTGGCTTACGTATAGCTCTCCGGAGCTATACGTAACGCTACAGTTTGGCGCCCAACTTTTAAATAATTGGGCGCAACGTTGTTTTTGCGCCCAATTTTATGAATCCACCCCATCACCCACACTATACCTACTTACTACACTTTTTTTTTAACGTGGGCTCGATTTTTCATATTCTCTAAATTCTAAAAAACATACTTACACAAGTATATGCAAAGGCTAACTTTTGGTTTCTCTTACAGGCCCCATTTCATCATCATTTTCTCTCTTTACACTTTTGATAGAACTTAAACCTATTAGGCAACTTCTTTTTCCCTCCTTATGTTTTCTCTTTGTTTTATTTTTAGAGCGGTATTCCTCTAGAGCGGTCTGCACAACTCAGAAAGCCTTATGCGCAAAGAGCGGTCCCGTAACTCTTTAAAAATAAGCCAAATGCGTGGAGTCTTCTTAAAACCTCTTAATTCCCTTGAATCTTATTCTTAAAGAATGAGGTGTTATTTTAGAGCGGTTTGCATAACTCGGAAAGCCTTATATGCAAAGAGCGGTCCCGTAACTCTTTAAAAATAAGCCAAATGCGTGGAGTCTTCTTTAATTTTTTTTTTCCCTCTTGTATCCTTCCCTCTTGTATCCTTCCCTCTTGTATCCTTCCCTCTTGTATCCTTCCCTCTTGTATCCTTCCCTCTTGTATCTTTCCCTCTTGTATACTTCCCTCTCAAACCTAGTTCCCTCTCAACCTAGTTCCCTCTCAAACCTAGTTCCCTCTCAACCTAGTTCCCTCTCAACCTACTTCCCTCTCAAACCTAGTTCCCTCTAAACCTAGTTCCCTCTCAAACCTAGTTCCCTCTCAACCTAGTTCCCTCTCAACCTAGTTCCCTCTTATAGACTTGAGAGTTCCCTCTTATAGACTTGAGTCCTCCTCCTCTTATAGACTTGAGTCCTCCTCCTCTTATAGACATGAGTCCTCCTCCTCTTATAGACTTGAGTCCTCCTCCTCTTATAGACTTGAGTCCTCCTCCTCTTATAGAATTGAGTCCTCCTCCTCTTATAGACTTGAGTCCTCCTCCTCTTTGAGTTCCTCTTGTTTAATTAAATAGTTTCTTATGGGGTTTTCAAACAGGTGCGGGTTACGACACCTATTAAAAATAAATAAGCCTTCGTTATATCTTAATAAATATTTCCTTGTGGAGTATACGTCATTGAATGTGAACTATATCCCCTAACGTGTGATTGAATGAGAGCGTTCGACGAAAGTATGAAAGATGTCGTGTGATAGAGCAAGGATTATATTTAAACCTCAAAATTTTCTTCTAGTTGAAAATTTTTCTGGGGTCATCGGGGAAATGTGGTATTTATTCAAGATCTACTTACGTTTCATAACACTCCACAATCCATCTTCACATCTTTTGATATCGCATCAATTTGTGTAACTCATTTTTATATATATTCTTTGTATTATTACCTGTAAAGCATATTTTTAGTTATTTCTGATTGTTTCTTTATTTCTTTAACTTAATTTGTATTGCTTATTTGCAAAATTATGGAATTTTTTATACTCTGACATTTTCATCTGACATGATATGTCTGTCTATTTTATTTTCTTAAAGCCATAGACATACCATAGGTACCATGGACTATAATACCTAGACCTTTCCTTAAGCTAGTTGTACATTATTGTAAGGTCAGAGCAGACTGACCCGCCTTTGTAAGGCCGTTTTTATTCGCTTTGTTCTGATTGAGATTTGAATTTGAAATTGAGAAGAGATGGCAGTTCGAATCGAAAACGGGCTTCAGTTCTTTTCAGGCTAGAGTCTGGTCTGAACGCCGATAGTGGGTTATACTGTGTACTGGAATTCAATGTCTTTTTCTATTCTTAAAACTCTTTAAAAGCCTTAAACCTGTGAAACTTTTATGTAAATATACTATTTTCTGAAGTGCTCTAAAATATATACTGTGAGTGTTATATCGTGTATGATTTACCCACGTATCTGGCTACTAGCCGTTTCACTGCTGTCCTGCCTGCCTTTCCTGACCGTATGCCTGCTACTCCGTCGTGGTGCCTGCTCACGTGTCTCTCTCGAGCATACCACGACGGTTTGAAGAGTTCCAGTTCGTCCAGCTGTCTGCCTTACCTGCCCGATTGCCTGCTTGTCCGTCGTGGTGTCTGCTCACCTATCTACCTCGGACATTCTACAACTTCCTGCCCGACCTACTGCCTGGATACCTGCCCACGTCGCGCGAAGCCGGCCCTTTAGCTTTATACTTCTTTATCCTTTATTTTCATAGCTTTAATTTAATTTTTAACCTTTTATTCTTTAATTTTATTAACGTGGCTTACGTATAGCTCTCCGGAGCTATACGTAACGCTACACTATTTAGTGTAAGTTTTTGTTTTTCTCACCATCTGTACCTTTTTGATCAATAAACAATTTATTTATTAATTTATTTATTTATTAAAACTTCATGCAACATAAAGGTACATAGGCGGACTTAATGCCTGAGGCATTCTCTACCAGTCAACCAAGGGTGGTGGAGAGATAACATGGCAGGTGCATAAAAAAGATAGTAAAGTAAAATGGGTACAATAGTAGATATATATAGCTTAAATAAACTTAGTTATTTTTTATTCGTTTATTTAATTAAGGGCTAATACACATCAATGGAATATCGACTAGACTAGTGAGGCAACAGACCTCCGCTTCTGCTTCCACAACTGCAAAAGTTCCGTACCCTTTCTTACATCCATTTCTATTTCTGCTTCCGCAAATTTTAAAACGGAAATTTTAACGGTACAATAACATTATGACGGCGTGTCGCACGGGCGGGCAAGTGGACTGGCAATTTATGAAGAGCATTGACGCAGATTGCTCGGTACATAAGCAGCAAAACTCATCTTTATAAAATCTAATTTTCCTTCATTTAATTTTGTATACTCATCATCATCTTCCTGCCCTTATCCTATAATACTTAGGGTCGGCGCAACACGTTTTCTTCTTCCATACCGTCCTGTTCCCTGTCAGGCTATCACTGACTCCCTTTTCTTTCATATCACTCCTTACACAGTCCATCCATTTTGTATACTGATGTATTAAATAAATTATACTTTAATTATTTATTCATAGTTTTTACACTTCCACGTCTGCGTCCGCTGTTGTATAATAATTCTGTTGTATCACTAGATTAGACAAAATCGTAATACCTTTATAGTTTAAATATTTGCGTTTGTTTGTTCGTAACACAATCACTTTTCTTACGCTCAACATATTAAGTTGCACATAATATGTAGACTATAATATTGATTCACATAAGGGTTTTTACAAGTTTATATGTTGAAGTTTCCCTAGATTCTAGCTATTCTAGGGCCTAGAATGTAAGTGAAGAAACCATGGGCTAATATTTATGAAAATTTATGTGTGCTCACAGACCTTGTAAAGTCTCAAATCACATTCACAGACTTAACCGATTAAACATTAATACTATTTAATACTTTATTTATTCGTGACTAGATTTGTTTTTAATTATTTAATATAGATACATATTAATACTAAACATCCTACATACCGGGTGAGCAAAACATCGTGGATCAAATGAAACAGGGCGATAGTTGACGTTATTTGCAGTAGGTCCTAAAGTAACAGTTTTCTTTTCTTTTTTTTCCTCACCCCATACTAAACTCACGTCCAATCCATGACCTTAAGCACGAGAGGCGAGGTCTTAGCCACTAGGCCACCACGAAATTTGCATAGCACCACCTGCTACGAATCCTACACACTACTTTTGCTTTCTACGTCTTGACACACTCATCTTAAAGTAATTAATATTACTAAATAGGTACCAATATGTAGTTCCCTACTTATTCTACATTTTTAGTAAGTAGCATTTTATATTGTGAGATGTATGACTTTACATGATTATGTTTGTCTCTAACTGACACTATATGGTCACAGACAGACATAATAGTTGCTGTACACTTCTTGCTGTGGTGAGTCGAGCATTTCCATAAATCCTTGATACCATTACTTTGCTTCTTGAAAAATGTGTAGCCGTTGTAGTTCAAAATCCGTTTGCCTCTGAGTGATGTTGTGAACGATACTGTAAAAAAGTTACATTTAGCTTAATTTGAATATTCAGTCATTGGTTAAAGTGGTCGTCGGCTCATTATTTTATAACCCTTGTCTTACAACAGGGTTTTTCAAAGTACATCACAAGATACTTGTGAAACATGGATTTACCACAATTAATTGAATTTCTTTTATATTTTATTATAGGCATTGGTTTGGTAGCTAGCTGGTATATAAAAAAAAAACAAAAATAAACAGTATAATGATTTTTAATAATTTAAAAACAATTAATAAAATTCAGACTTAAAAAAACACAAGTCAAAAAAAATATTGCATGCTGCAGTTATTTGGTGCTCTTTAGTGGTGTCCACAGGCCTTACTCTGACGTGTTAAAATTATCATGGTTCCACTGTGACGGAAACGGATGACGAATAGCACTATCCTTTTTTGGCAGCGGCATCATGGTGGCCATATTACGAAGTTTTACCTATTTATACCTATCATACTTCCGTTGCCAAAAAAAGATCATCATCATCCGCCTTTTAATGTTCCCACTGCTGGGATAGCGGCCTCCTCTCTATGAGAGGGAATGGCCCGTAATCCACCACGCAGGCCCAGTGCGGGTTGGTGGATGTCACATGTCTTCAATTTTTTGGTTCTAGGACAGGCCGTTTTCCTCACGATGTTTTCCTTCACCGTTTCATAAAAAGATAGTCATTAAATACTTATTAATAAGCCTTTGAACACTGAAAACTAAGTTATCAATGATTATGATTATGTATGCAGTACACAATTTCTCTGTCTACTGTATGGATTCTAGCCTTGCATCCTTTATTGCAATGCGTAGAACATCGCCACAAACGCTTCCTGGATCCTGTTGACTTCTTTTTCAAACAATAACTGTAACGCCCCACCCAAAGGATATGGTTGCCACGTTTTGACTGTGTGAAGAAATAATCTGAAAAATGGTTTTAAATATTTTTGAATGGGAACAATGGACTCACACAATGAAGCAAAATAAAAATTGGCAAAAAGTACCTACTTAATGTTTTTCGCTTAGGCTTCATTAAAAATATGTTTGATTGAAAAATAAAGCATTTGATATTTTTTTATTAATTTTGTTTAAAAAAACTGCAATTACACTCATGCAATAAATCAAGATGATGAAGGAACACAAACATGGATAAGAAGGTTGGTAGGTGAGTTTAGGTACGGGTATGCTTATTTTTATTTTTTATTTCACTTAAAGTAGTTTTACGATGCGATACCCGTGAAATCAGACTCCATGACATGTTGAGCTGTTTGAGCACTTCACATTATTTTACGGTGTTATTGATTTTCTATTTGTTTGTTAAAAAAAGAACACAAAAAATTCAATGTTTCATAAAAATTAAGTACCTATGCATTTGAGTATCGACGAAGTTAAAACTAAAATTTAAACTCTAATAACTACGCATTTGTAAAAACATTATTAAAATTTATATTAATAGTTTATTGACACACAAACTATTTACAAAATGGATTAAAATAAGCATTATAACACAATGGCAGATTGAATGTTCTATGTGGCACAGCACAACGTTTCCAATTGTACAGCATTAGAAATGAAACAAACTTTAATTTTAGGTATAAAAGACAAAATATAAACACTTTGAAAATAAACTGTTAAAAACTTCAGTCAAAGATTTTTTTTTAATGTAGGCAACGACACAAAAATTGTAATTTTCAAACAAATCATACAGCTAACGAATAGACATTTCATATCCTGTCAATACAATTTCGTGAATTGCATCAACGACGAATGGTATTTGTAGATGTTACTTATAGGCAGATCTTCATTTCCGCTTTGGTGGTACTGGAAAAATAGAGAGGGAAGGGAAGGACAAAGATATGAAAGAAAAGGGAGTCGGTGATAGCATGACGGTAGACAAGACGGTTTGGAAGAAGAAAACGTGTTGCGCCGTGCAGTAACGTGGGGCAAGGGCAGAAAGATGATGGTTTCTTATTCCCTCCTATCGTCTTAACCTCTCATCATCGACCACGAGCCGAGTTTATTTACAATTTGGTAGCTCAATGGTTATGATCGCTTTTCACATTAATAATGTCATCCCCTATAGTCATGATGGTAGCCTTACACCCTTTGGCATGATGACTGGAACACTTCCAATAGTTCTTCATGCCGTTACTGTACTTGTTGAAGAACGAGTATCCTTTCCATTTTATAACCGGTTTACCTCTTTTAGATGTCGCAATGATAACTGAAACTGAATTAGGGTTTCATAATTTAATTTTCATTACACAACTTGTAAACAAATAGTTTGAAATAGTTCTTCAATCAGTAGATGCAACTACCGAATGTTTTTTTTTAATTATATTATTTTTTCATAAAAAACTAACTCTCTATAAATAAAATTGTATTAGTTTGGTTCTTGAATGCTCTATATTTAATATAAAAGAAATATACCTATTCTATCTTATGCACAATCAATATTCTATGTCATGCACTAAATACAATTTTACGGTAAAACTTTTCAAGCAATTGATCATAAATATTAAATATGAAAATAAACAAACAGCCTTAGTGCGTGATACCTATACATTCTTAGATGTACAATAAACATATACTATAATATATATCTATATATATATAGAGAGAGAGTTTCAAGGCAAAACTCCTAATTTTGTTCCTGGTTCTTCTTATATCTCCTTTTATCGAGTGGGAATCTTGATGTCCTCCGCCCCAAGGGCTTAGTCAAACTCGTAGGGACCTTCATGATGGCGTGACGCAATTTAAAATGCGTCGATAGCCGGAATTATGCTCGTAATTTTTAAGAAAATTCAAGTGCAAATTAAACAATTTGCATCGCATTGCGTCCACGTTAACGTACTTGCAATATACACAATGTACTTGCATAATACAAATCGCTTATTGGTGTGATATCAATCTAGTCGCGTCGATACATCTGAAAGATGGCTTACTGACTGATTAAAGCCACATGGTGTCCTATAGCTTTATTCGGCCGGAGCGCGTTCCTTCCATCTCGTGCTACCTCCATTTATTTATCTATACATTTATATAAAAGCGAAAAGTCACTCACTCACCTATCACGAAATATCGAAAACCGCTTGACATATAAAGATGAAATTTGGCAGTGAGGTTCCTCAAGCGACGTAAGTGCGCACTAAGAAAGGATTTATGGATTTATGGAAATGCCACTCCTAAGGGGGTAAAAGGGGGGATGACAATTTGTATAGAATTTCTACAGTTTGTATGTTGGACACGTGAAATTATTGAATTACGCTGTTGGTTGATAAAAAGTATTTATGTATTTATTGGATTTTGGAAATTCCACCCCTAAGGGGTTAAAAAAGGGTTGAAAGTTTGTATGAAATTTTTAAAGTTTGTAAATTGGGCATGTGTCCAATTTGCAATTTTAGATTGGTTGATAAAAATAACTCATGTATTTATTGGTTTTTGGAAATTCTACCCATAAGGGGGTAAAAAGGTGCAAATTTGTAAGGCTTATATATTTGAAACTTGGCATAAATACATGAACACACAGTAAAGATTTTCATTATTAGTTTTTCAAAACTGCTCCTAAAAGACGATTTAGGGGGTGTTAAAGATTTTTGAAGAATTTTACTGTACTGGGCCCCTTTTTATGGGAGCACTAAGAAGAGATTTTTGGAAATTCCAGCTTTAAGGGGGTGAAACTAAAATGTCATCTATCATACGGATCACGCGAACGAAGTCGCGGGCGAAGTGCTACTTTATGTATAACTTCATGCACAAAGGTGCAATAGAGGCATTAATGTCTTAGGCATTCTCTACCAATCAACCAAGATTTAAACCGTGGAAATTAAAACAAAAAATAATAAATCAATCAGTCAATTTATTTTCCATTTGCGTATATCAGTGGTTATGTCCGCACGTCATACCAATAATTTCATCCCCTGAAATCAGGATGGTAGCTTTACACCCTTTGTCATGATGAGTGGAACACCTCCAATAGTGTTTTATCCCTCTATTGAACTTGTTGAAGAACGAGTATCCGTCAAATGATATAACCGGTGTTCCTGTCGATATGGTAAGTGAAATTGAATTAGTATTTCATTATTTTAGTTGATTCTCACAATGGTTACTTAAAACTGGTCAAAATTACACAACTTGTAAACAATTAGTTAAATTGGTTTTCACTGAAAAATTTTATTTTAGGGTTCCCGCATAAAAAATACGATTAAATATGGAAATTACTTTAATTCTCAATTGGTTAAGGATAATAAAAGGCCACGGTTTACTTCTATTTCTATCATTAACCATTTACATAGGTAATAAAATAGAAAAATAAGAATGAATAAATATTTGAACAAGTCGTTTGCAATTAATCAAATCAATATTGCATAAGATTTAAGTCACAAAACTATGATTTGAATGCTTATATTTTATCCAAAATTTAATTTAATTACACATGAATTACCAAGTATTTCATAAAATACTATTTATGAACTACTATTTAAGCTCACACATTATTTTTCAAAAATCTGTTAAATTCAACACAAAATAAAAAAATCTGATTAAAAACTTTTTTGTATGAATGTTGGATATATGTATTTTTTCAGTGAGGACAAGGCATAAACATGCCTTGTCCTCACTGAAAAAATACATTTGAAGACTTTGTCCACACTAAGGCCATTTATAAAATAAATGAAATAATAACTTATTTTTTTGTAGTAGATATTTGTGTTTATCGATTAGTAAAATACTTACGAAACTTAAATCACACACAAGAGATCCAAGACAATTCATTATTTATTGGCTACCAACCTAAATACGAGACTCAAATTGAAAAAAAAAAACGACTAATCCAGTTGTAAGACATTTTTGAAGGGTAGCATAATTAAGTATTACGTATGCACATGATTATTATTAACCCTTACAATTTCATTATAAACAGTATGAACAGTAGCTCGGCATCGCTTGTTGTTGTGTGTTGAGCACACCCATCTTGATCTTGGCCCCGAAACGTGTTGCTTACAAAACTTGAAGCCTCCGATAAGTAAGAGGGTTTTACCACGTTGTGAAATAACAAATTTCGCTGAAAAAAAGAAAATATGGTTTAGAGATATAAAATATGATATTAGAATAAAACTATATTAACAAAACCAAGTCATTTTGCAAAAAAAAAAAAAAGAATATAATTTAATGTAAACATTATCAAAAAAGAAACTATTTCTATTTATCTATCTTTAATCTATTCAATATTATATATCTATTATTTCTATCCGTTCTATCTATCTAGTATTTTACTTTATTTATTACAGAAAGCTATTTGAAAAAAAAAATGTAATATGATGATTCTTAAGATAGATAGGAAAATGTAACAGCCTATAGGAGGTATTGTACACGATTTAATCAAATAAGGATATTTAAGATTCATCCCTATCATAGCTTCTTACAGCGGCATCGTCTGCGTGAATGTCCAAATAATTCCAAGGGAACATATTCCCGGGATAAAAAGTATCATATATGCTATTCCAAACTATAATCTATCTCTGTGCCAAATTTTCAGTGTTCAGTAGTTTATGCGTGAAAGAGTAACAAACATACAAACACACACACTCACTAACTTTCGCCTTTTAAATATTTGTGTAAACTTACTCACATTGTGTATTCATTGGGTAATTTGATTCAATTTAATGTTTGTTTTTTTTAATAATTAAAGTAAACACAAACTTCAAATTGTAATATGTAAATACTTTTTAATGTAAAATCCGTATTGTCCCTCTTACAAAGGGTATTTTTTTAGATGTATAGAACTTTTAAATGGACTAAAACAAGGATGAATTTTTAAAATTGACATGAAATTGACTTTATTCAAAAGATAACCTTTTGCAATTATAATTTAAATATGATTTCTGGCATATGACCGCCACGATTGGCTCGGACGGTAATCTAATCTAGAGGTCCAATTTTCAATCACTTTTTCCAACATTTGTAGCCGTATATCGGCAATAACGCGGGGAATTTTGTCTTCCAAGTGGACGATCGTTTCAGGCTTATCGGCGTAGACTGGCGTCTTCACATATCCCCAGTCTAGCGGCGTTAAATCGCACGATCTTGGAGGCTAATTCACGGGTCCGGAACGTGAAACAATGCGGTTACCAAAAGTTTCCTTCAGTAAATCAATTGTGGCATGAACTGTGTGACATGTTGCGCCGTCTTGATGAAACCACAGCTCCTCCATCATGGTTGTTCAATTGAGGAACGAAAAAGTTAGTAATCAGGCCTCTAAAGCGGTCACTATTGACTGTAACGTTCTGGTCAATTTGCACAAAACAAGAAATTTGCACAATTTGGAATCGTTGTTCAGTCTATTCATGTTGAAATGCCAAACCAAACTAAACACAAATCACGTGACAGCTGACAAAATGGCCACCAGTTAAAACAGTGTTGCCAATTTAATTTAATAAGCAATCAAAAATAAAATAAATGCGATGGATGTAGTCTGACATAAATGAGTAGAAATTAAATAAGGGCCGCTAGTTTCTTAGTAAATTTATTTATTTGCCGTGACATACTTCCATTTTCGACCTACTTTGATTTTTGATCGACTTTCAATCAATAGGGGATACAACACTATTTTTATGTAACGATAAAGTGACAACCCACCAAATGTCATGATGGCTCAACGCGATTCGATTTATACCAAACCATAAAGCGATTTTTGTTCATCAAAATTGCAAGTGCGTGCACATGAACACAATGCAATGTGATTCCACCGATCTTCACTTAAAATTGTTGACGCCATTTAAATTGCGTAGCGCCATCAAGAATGTTCTGTATTCTGTAAAATCTAGTCGTCAGAAGAAACATGGGTATCAACAATCCGCACTATAATATCGTCCACAGTGTGCACTATGGCTTTACATTTGAATCTTTCGTGTGTCGCGCATCGCCATCGTACTTTGCTTCCCGCTGTTCCATTGTATCTGTACTTTATGTTGTTTAGCACCAGAACTTTATTGCCTCGAGGAGTGAAACGAAAATGTGCGGCCATACCTGAAAAACAACTCGTCTTAGAATTTATGAAGGTTACTATTGAGACCAAAACAAAATATCGGATATATATGGATTTCGGTCTAATTGCCAGTAGAAACAACCCACGATGGAACAATTTGAACAAAGAAGATTTTGGTATTCAGTCCAGAAAGACCAAAAAGAATATTAATCTGTCTGATGAATTTCATACCTATGCATAAAATTAGACGACACAGTGAATATTCATGTTTTTTTTTATTAAAAAATGTTAATAATTACAATACAATCAGTCCGAATTCTCAATTTCCTTTCTTCGTTTTAGATCTGAAGCAGCTAAACCTCTTTCTTAGAAAAATAAAATAATCTACTATTATTTTTAATGATTATAATTATATTAGTAGTAAAATATATATAATTTTAACATGTTTTTTGTAATGTTTCCACACTAGGATTCACATACCGTGGGTGCTATCTTCACTTAAAAGAAGAAATATTGATTTTTTAAAAACCTTAGTGATGATGAAAAAATATACATCCTTCTCCTCGTTCCTCCGGTCCTTAGATATTTTAAAACCGATGGAATTTAAAACCTTACAAGTTAGACCATAATTATGGTCTACTAGCTTGCCATGTTTCATTCGAATCCGTTCAGCCGTTGAGCCTGATTGACTTACAAAAATTTCGACATACAGACTTTCATATTTAAATTAGTAGAATTAAACACAACAATACGAGTATTAATTATTTTTCAACATTTTTTCCTTAATCTGTTACATACCTAAAAATCTACAAAAGGCCCAATAAGTCCTTTCCATTCCTTAGGAACATTAAAATAATAAACTTCAAATACGACATTATTTTGGCATAATATGTCTCTAATTTTGGAAATATATTCCCCAATAACAATTTCAAATCAAATCAGTGAAAAGTTTAAAATAATAAACATATTAATTATTAATCATAATTAATTTTCATATAAAAGAAAAAAATTACTCTACTTTACTTATATATACCATATTAACTTAGACTTAGAAAACATATTAAATGGCAAAACGTTTTGATTAGGCCTATATAGGACTACTTTTTGATTTATATTTTTTTTAAATGACTTAGTAAATCAGTTTTCATTAGTCTAATTGGTAAAGTACGCTTCCATGCTTTACAATAAAGAACAAAGATATTATTAAAGTGTTATTCATAAAACTTTAGTCGTTTTCTTATGAATTTAATTAATGCTAGTGTATGGGGATATTTTCAACTTTTTAGACTAGAGGACGAATTAAATATAATCTAATAATGATCGTCTTATACGCAGTGATCTTTTTATTTTGCAGACTGTATAAACACTATCTATCTAATCATCTACTAGGGAATATAACTTCGATAAAAAATATAAGTTATAAATGGAAATCCTTGGAGGAGGCCTTTACCTGAAAGGGGTCCATTGATAAATAGAATAATTCAAAAATATATAGAATAATAATAAAATAATTAGATATTTTTTTAATAATAGAATAACTAGAATAATATAAATTTTATAATAAAATACGTATAGTTAGAATGTTAAACACATTATTTTCATTCGATGAAATAAATCACATATTAATTAATGAAATTAGATTATATTAAACTAGCGGACGCCTCGCGGTTTCACCCGCGTAGTTCCCGTTCCCGTGGGAATACAGGGATAAAAAGTAGCCTATGTCACCCGGGGATAGTGTAGCTTCCCAACGGTGAAAGTTATTTTTGAAATCGGTCCAGTAGTTTCGGAGCCTATTTGGTACAAACAAACACACAAACAAACAAACAAAAAAATCTTTCTTCTTTATAATATTGGTATAGATAAATAAAAATAAATATAATAAAATTGATGGAAAGTAACTAAATGTATCTCTATTTATCCAGTTAACAAAGTAAATAAAAGTATATATGGATTAAAAATAAATGTTTGCATGTTCTTGCAGTAAAGACAACCACAAAAATATTGTAATTGAATGGATGGCTTTTTTATGTTAAAGTTGGTTGCAGTAAAGACAAACCGACCAGCAGGTGGGTTAGATTAAAACTGTGACTAATCACGAGCGAGCGAAGCGAGCTATGTTGTAGCAATAGCTTACACTCACGTCATCTAATCGTAATCCATACAGTTACTAGATTCATGGAAAAAAAGATTATCATTGAGTAGATTAGCGTATCGATTAGGTTTTTCAGGAAATCAAAATAAGTATTATTTGGAGATCAAAATATATAAGCTTAATTTTATGCATGTTTGTAATAATTGCAAATTGATCAATGATATCAATAATTACAAATTGATCAACAATTTCAATAATTACAAAACACTCAACAAGCATCGTCATTAATTTAATGAATATGCTCATTATGCATTTTAACAATAGTTCCGTTGATAGTGTAGATTGAAGCCCCACAGCCTCTGTTATGGTGTGTTGAACATACCCATCGAATCTTATTGTTGTGGGACGCTTTCATATAATAAGTGTAGGGGCCCATCCCGATCAATGGTTTTCCTTTCTGTGATCTTAATAGTACAATACCTGAAAAAAACAAATTGTTTAATTCTTATATAAAATTTTGATATTTCTTTAGGACACGCCACGTGGTTATTATGAAATGTTAATATGAAACCATTTTCGTGATTAATAACTTTTTTTTTAACTTGCACTGAGTGCTCAAAGTGACCCGTAATTATTATTGGTGTTGCCAGCTTTTTAACCTGTAGTAATCCTCATGGATGTCCTCCGGTCCGGGCGGACGAAGGGGTCTGACAGACTCAGGCGACAGAGTCTCCAACCTGTGACCTGCGGCCTCTGCAGGTCACATCGCGTTTGGCGGCTTCCACCACCCGGTGCGTCTACTACGCACAGGGAAGAGTGCCACCAGCCTGGTCTCTAGGTGAGACTTTTGATATCAAGTCTTTTTTTTTAATTTTATACAAGCTGAGCTAGCAATACTTGAACAAGGACATTCAAAATACTGATCACTTTTACATTTTTTAATAACAAATTAAACTAATCACATTTTTTCCAATTATCGTTAAATTTCACTTACAAAAATAACAACTCTAACTAAAGCAAGCTGATTCAAATTAACTAAATAAATATGCCACCGTAAGTAGAGAACTATATTGTTTTGAATTATAATTTATTCAATTATTTGACAAAGTATGGACAGACTTAGCAAATAAACAACACTAAACTATATAAACTTATAATGAACATAACTATTTCATAATTATATACAAAATAA
Organism: Orthosia gothica; assembly: GCA_949775005.1. NCBI lineage: Eukaryota > Metazoa > Arthropoda > Insecta > Lepidoptera > Noctuidae > Orthosia > Orthosia gothica. Next base: position 30,798,516 of record OX459037.1, on the reverse strand, counting down.
AGGTACACCTAGGCGTCGAAGTACTTCTTCACATTGCTGTCATCCGAGAACGTGCCCAGAAGACTGGCAGCATTGCCACGTTGAATAGCAATGCTATTTTTTGCGCACAGAACGAGCCCTCTGGCCACGCACAGTGTCAATCAGTCCTAGTCGGCGAGAGATTTCCTTACATTTAATTTTAATGTTGATATTAGAATATGTACAATACTTTCGTTTATACTCTGAAAAGGCCTGCAGCCTCGTAGCTCGTAGTATGAACATCTAAAAAATATACTATTTCGTCGTGAACTGTGTGGATTACTGCCTTGCAACCGAATTTAGCATGACTGGTACATCTCCATCGGATCTTGAAAGAGTCTCCCGCGCCGTTTCTTCTATACCTATTCCCACCAATCATGAGGATCCTAGATCCTTTTCTGTTAGTGAAGAATAATGGGTGAAGACCTGGAAATCAGTGATTAGACGTTATTGATATAATAATAGGCAAATGGGAATTATAAAAACTTACCCACATATATTTTTTATAATACACATCCATATATATTATACATAAACCCATTAAAAAAAAGGCAAGACGGCAAGGCCAAAAAAAAAATCTGATTTTTTTGATAATTCTTATCAAAAAATAGGCTGGCATCAATCATAAAAAAATAGGCTGGCTTCACACGGTGCGTGTTATCACGAGTCGCGCTGCACCCGCATGCGCTTCACGCCGCCCGTGTGAAGGTAGTGGCTCAACGCGACTCGGGCTGGCACGTTATGGCGCGTCCGATCTGCTAAATGTCGGGTACTTAAAAGGCGCCACGCGACCGCACTCACGGCGCCTATTTTTTTGTTTATTAACTGTGTGTACGTTAATTGTTAAATAAATAACACAAGCCACGTACAGTTCAAATTATAGCAGTAGATGTAAGGTTTATCATTTATTTAGATATTACTTATATTAATGTCCTTTACTGTAAGTAAATCCATCTTAAAATAAGTACAGGGCACACATTTAACCACCACTATAGAACCACCGCCTTATTTTGTAGCGCAATTAATGCGAAATGCAAAAAATAGGAATGAATTACGTTTCGAATGTTATTAAAACTCTTATGAAATTTCACAATATTCCATGCATACTAAGATATTCAACCTTACCCTATTAATGGACTATCTTAGATATGTACCAACGGCATTTTTTATTCACTGATACGACGACTTTTATGCCAGACTTCCAATCAAAGCGGCTCCGACGTCACTAATGCAGCGACACTGGAAATACTACACAGTAACTCACTGGAATGCGACCGCACTCTTACCTACCCTCGCAGCGCTATGAGTTCGCCTCGTACGCCAATTGCGAGATTCGAACGTCGAAGAAGTGACGTCACAGCGCCAGGTGCACAATTAGGTTGAACATGCAGTGAATGGGGCACCATTCCAGCGATCGATGTGCTTTGACTCGAACGCGTAAGTGATGCGTATTACACGGCACATAGGACCTTTTTTCTGTGAAGGTTTTTGCGACCACTACAAGCCGCTTTGCTCGGATAACTACCTCTACTGAGATATTCTGCACCTGGCCTTTGGGCCCATCCTTCGACTTACCCTCACCCTAAATTGAGTACAACAATGATAACTACTAAAAACACATTTGATAGAATACTACCGGTTTCTGCAAGGAAATAATCGACCCGACACAAATTACGTACTTACGTACAGCCCCCATACTATGACGTGTCATTGATATCATTAATCCGTTGTGAAAAAGGGATAGCGCTATTCGTCCTGTATATCACTGTCTCTCTTACGGTTACGTTATATTAGTAGGGACCTTGTTATGCCATTGGCTGTAGAATATTAATTCAACATAGCCACAGATAATATAATACTAGCATACAGACCTCATCCAAAACAAAGAAACAAAAGTAAAAAAATCGAGTGAATGCCTCAGAAATTTAGATTTATTCTTCGTTCGGCCCACTGATTTTCGGCCCAAATGCCAAAATCCTGGTTCGTCCCAAACAATATGCTTCGTTCGTCCCAAAATATAATTTTAATTATTTTATGCCTGCTTCGTCCTATTTTATATTCCTTCTACGGCCCATATCTTTTTTGTATGTACCAAACTTACTTGTTTGTACAATCAGCTATTAAAAAGGGTTACGTATTTTGAAATATTTAACATCAATAAACTATTTTAAACCACTGCTCCTCTCTGTCTTCTCCGCGATGGAAAATGTACTCGTATTATTATAATAACACTTTTTAGCCGCTCTTAGTGAGCAAGTTATACGTATAGGTACAGCTGACGTCACCGGAATCTGTTTAAAAGAGCGGGTAAAAAAGGTCCACCCCTTTTATATATTGCGTCCTTTGTTTGTTTTGACTCATTTGGCCAATAGCATTACTTTCCGTTATCAGCAAAACAGGCTTCACGCTAGCTCCTGTGATGCAAAGTGGTGCATTCAATATTAGTACTCATTCGTCATCAGTTTAAAGTGTGTATAAAGAAAGATTGAAAATTGATCGAGTTTGTCATAGCTAAGGATAAATATTTGGGCGTCATACTGGACCCATCGCTGCACTTCAGTACGCATATAACTTCCGTGTTGTTGGAAAATAAACTAAACATGGTATTATTTGCTGATGACACATCTTTATTATTACGGCAGGTTCAAGATTGGTTCACTGCCAATCATTTAGTTTTATATGGTGTTGGATGTCTGTGTCTTTTCAGGCTACTTAAAAAAAACTCAAAACTGGTGATAGATAACAAACTTCTAATATACAAGACCATACTGAAGCCAATCTGGACATATGGCATCCAACTTTGGAGATCAGCCAGCGCCTCCAACATAATGAAAGTGCAACGGGCACAAAATTCTATACTAAAACAAAAATCCAACGCCACCATGGTTTATCAAAACAACAGAAATTCATGAAATCCTCAATATTCCTATGGTCAATGAGGAGATAAATGCACATGGCGTCCAGTACAAATCCCGACTGCTCAATTATCCGAACATGCTCGCAGAACAACTTACAATCCCAGAAAGCATCCGCCGATTAAAGAAGTGGCGGGATATTTTCGACCAGAACAGTGAGCCAGAAGAGTGACTTTGTAAAGATGGGGCAGACCCCACTGAGAAGAGCCTAACACGCCATCCGAACCATTTCATCTGCTCATAGTGAAAGACTGATCGTAAGATAAAACAAACAAACAAAAAAAATACTTTTTAGTAAAAACGGCGACAGACATAATTACGTTAGTAGAAATAGGAAACAATTAATTCAACCAGGTTTCAGACTGGCTAAAGTAGCCTCTTCTTTCATGGGGTACTGTATAAAATGCTACAATAAAATTCCTCCCCCCATTCTATAACTAAATGAGACGAAATTTAAAACTTGTATAAAACGCACACTATGCAGGCAGGCATATTATAAGTTGGGCGCTTACATCGCAGATAAAAATGCTTGGCTCAATCATAGCCCTGCTCCACAACCACTAGGGCGCAAAAACAAGTGATATGTAGAACATTATTGTTTTGAAGAATTGTTGGACCTGCTGAAGACTGTATGCATATATTTTTATTGTATAAACTCAATTTCGTTTAGTGATAACTGCACAGCATATGTGTGAGTACTATGTACCAACTGTAAATCTAAGATTTACTGTACTTATGTGTCGTTCGTTGACTTGTGTGTGCCCTGGCAGTTGAGATTGTGTCATGCTCTCTCAACTGTCTCTCTGATGGTGGCACATGTGTTGGATTATTCAATTCCCTTCATGATGGTTGAGCTGAGTGGTGCCAATTCATGCGTCATGTTCGTAAACGGGCGCCATCAGTTGGGATTGGCTTACTCGCCAACTCAACTTAGCTGCCTCGGCTAGCTTTTAATTACCTATTTTTTGTATTTTTTTATTGTTTGTTTCACTCGTGATGCTTTTACGTGCACGACTTTTTACATCGTTCTCACACATGTATTTTTTCAACAAGAATGATGTAACCAAATAATAAACTGATGGAAAAGAGAGTCCGTGGAGTTTCTTGCACATTCTTCTCCATAGATTCATATTTTTCTTTGACTATTCTAAAGTACGATGTATTATAAGTCAAAAAAAATTATGTATTTTTTTAATTTTACGCTTCAGTGTGCATGTGTGTTATTTTTATTGACTGTACCTTTAAAGTACTTGTAATATGGGACGAAACAGTACTTCAATGATGATGTGGGACGAACTAAGAATTTTTTGGAATGTGGGACAAAACTTCGGTCCGAACGAAGAATAAATCGAAATTTAAAACCGCAACATTATTTGGAATCAATTTAAATGATCCATTCAAATAATCTTTGAAATGTGAATTAAGAGCCCAATATTACTTAATTTTGTGTTTAGGAGAGTTAAAACAAGAACATACATTTTTTTATGATCATCTCTAGAAAATCTTAATATTTCAGGAGACTCAATAGCAAATTGAAGCTTATCACGCCATCTAATGCAATTTATTTGAACCAAATTTTCTTTCTTCGCGTTGTGTAATAATTATTTGTCAAAATAATTTGCGATCATTTTCGTTCCAGAATGTATGTCCTTTTTTACCTTCGAAATGTATTTTTTTTAAGGTACCTTTTTTTCTAGGAATACGTGTCTTTATTTTATTGGTTTTAAGAAAAAATACTTTTAGTACAATATTGTTTGATAGAGGAAAGTGTTTTGTTTAACATTAAATAGTCCAAGTTTGCACATTAGCTTTCATTGCTAAGTATATTGTTCTTGTTACAGGCACTGGAAAAAAAATGTTTCGAATTTGGGCTATGGATAAAAACGTCATAATTAAGAGATTTTGAGTTCTAATTTTTTTTTCCAGGGTATTATTCTCATAATTAAGACATTTTCATTTTTAGAATAAAAGCTGTCTAATTTCGTGGGCACTTTCATCACATTTTTTATTAACTTATTTACAGTATTTTGTGTCTACATATAAATACTTAGATATCAACGATATTTATAGCACAAAAATTAAAGAAAAATACACAAAAGAACAAACATAAATCTTCACTCCATAATATATGAAAAGTAGGGAAAACCAGCAAAACTGTTAATAAAATCATTAATTAACAACTGCCAACGTATATAATGAAGACATTTATGCACTGATTAGTAAAATCTTAAAATAATGTATTATGAATTATTCATAATGATTTGTATTTCATGAGAGGCGCAAGACGCTACATGCGACAGCAGTTATGTCGCGTGTAGCGTCTAAACTTTTTAGCTTTAGATTAACATTTAATTATGAATATGAAAGGAAACTAATTAACTATTCAAGCTGGTACCTAACTAAGTTAAGCTAGAATTTAAACAATCTTAAACTCTAAAGGGCCCAAATCGCAAACAAAAGAGGCATCAGTTCATTGAATGCAAAATAAAACTCTTGTCAAGAGCCCTTAGACAAATGTCTTTCATCGAAAACGTGGCGATAGCGATAGAAAATGTCAAAAATTTATGGCAAAATCCAACCCTATCGAAATGTCACGTGATCAATCACATACATTTTGACATTTCAACCATCGCCATCGCTGACATCGAATGACACTTTTCCAGATCCTCTGTAGTCCCAGCGAATATTTTCGCCTTTTTTAAATAATGATCTACTTAACATTTTATATGACAGTTTATCATGCCTCTATCTTGCACTTAAAGTTTGACAGTTGCACGACAGTGACGGGTACAAATCTACCTATAGCATAATCAACCTCGGTGTAAAAAGTATAGTACTTAAGTAACCATAAATTGAAAAAATATAAGGTCTAACAAAGCCTGGATAAATTTTAACAAGTTATCGATATCATAAATACGAAAATCTTTCACAGACCAGCCATGACTTAAAAAAAAACTTGTGCTCCCTATAAATGTTCAACATTCTGTTTTTTCATAGGACTATCCAGAGCAAAAAAATATTATACAGGGCCATTTATAATATAACTGACAATGCGATGTATTTATTAAAAAGTGAAATAATTGTCACATTTTTGTGTGTCTGGTACTTTTTACAAAAGCAAAAAAATTAAGTAAAAAAACGTAGCTATGAATGATGAATTGTTTGATACATATTTTTCGTCTGTCAGTTTGATTGAAATTGCCCTCCGAGGCTCTAGACATGTAACATTCTTTCAACGAAGTCTATTGGTAAAATGTCAAAATTTATTGCGATTATCAACGTTGTCTAATTATTGAAATGTCACTGATTTTGGCCTTTTAAACCATCACCTTCGCGTGTTTTGTTTGGACCTTACATTATCTAACTACAAACTAATTCAACTTAATTTGTGCTTATTAATAAAGTAAACCACATCGTTATCAACAGTGTGAAGTCTTGCTGGACATCCAAAACGTTCGTGAGTCGCACATCGCCATCTTGTCTTATCCGAACAAATTCTATTGATCCTGTACTTTATGTCTCCAATCATAAGCATGTTTTTTCCACGGCTGCTTCGAAAAAAATATGGTGTCAGCGAGAGACCTGAAATAAATAAGTAACATATTAATTACATGAAAAAAGAACATTATTTTGCATGAAAAACTATTTTCTATCTATACCTAAAACAATACATTGACTAAAAGGGTTTTGAACTTCTTATTTCTCCGAAAAAGATTAAGCGTCTAGTATGCAATGGCAATAAATAAATAAAACACCACAATGGGTTCAGTATTTTGAACTGTATTAAAAAAGTAAACAATATAATTTTCAAACCTTTGACCTCATTAAAATAGCACATTAAACTCTTTATTATTTAATATAAAATAAAATTTATATGTAATATAATATAATATAATATAACAATAGATTAAGTTAAGCTAACAAATCGAGGTGGATGACTGTGGTCTTCAAGAGCGTACACAATAACGTCATCGATAGTATGAATCCTGGCATAACATGACCTGTCTGAACATCGCCACCTGATCTTTTCATCACACTGATTACGTTGACTATACTTGTATCCATTTAGAAGTAGCAACTTACGTCCCCGTCTCGAGTAAATATAATTCACTGGAACACAAAACTTTATTCTTTTAACGGAGGCAATTTGTATAGAGAAGAATAGAATATAAATATATACGACACCGACACAACACAACAGCAACAAACATTGCCACTGCTACTTTATCTGATTGACCAACCCGCATGCTATATAACCGAAATGAAAGTCAAAACAGTGCAGACATATATTAATCCAATAAAATTCTCCAATTACAAAAATATCACTTGATTAGGCAGATATCATCATCAAAAATGTGAAGAAGCAGTAAATTCACGTGCTCATTCAGCTCTCTTACTCCTGACGTTAATGCTTACTAACTTCAAATGTCAACCGACTAACGATAACTGACCATGCAGTGTTGCTTCTCCCTGAAATGACCTGAAATGTCAATTATTTATATAAATTTATAGGTACTTAAATATCATAACTGCAATTTTCAGCTTAAGTACACCACAACAACCGAAAATAACGTTAATTGTCGCCTTATAAAAAATAGAATTTAATCTAACGAAGAAAATTATTAAAAAAGAGATTGAGCACTTGACATTTCTAGATAAAAATAAAGATGGCGGCTCAGTGTTATCACTACGACACATAATAATATTATGTATATTTTATTAATTAAATGATTACAATAACACGCCGTTTACAAAATTAAAATGGATTTTAATAGAGACTTTTTTATGTTAGATTACAGTAATTATGATTCACGGAAGCCTTCTTTTAATAACTGGGCTTTTCTGGTCACTCGGTGGATGGTTGTGGACTTTAAGAGCGTTAACGACAACGTCATCAATGGTAAGGATTTTAGCGTAACAAGACCTGATAGAACATCGCCACCTCCTGACCTTATCTCCACTCTCATTACGTTGAGTATACTTGTAGCCATTTAGGAGTAACACCTTGCGTCCCCTTCTTGAGTGAATAAAAGTAACTGGAACAAAAAATATTCATATAATTATTTATTATTTGAATTAATGGTCACGACCATATACATGGAGCTCCCAAATAGTAAGTAATGATATGAGAATACTCATCATAATTATGTATGATAATAGTAGTTTATTTTAATAACTAATTATGTGCAGTTTCCTACACTATATTATTTAATCTCATCAAAAACAGAATTTAATACATCGTAAATATGGATTTGCCGCCAATTTTTCAAAGGGTGCTGATAATGTTGCATCAGTATTGAAAGGAGTCCACATATACCTACCTACTTACTTACCTACTTATATTGAGTTTGATCATTATAATGCAGAAAAAATGTTTTATTATTTTAATCGTTTTTGTATTATCCAATAATCATAAATAAATCATAGTTATATAAATATTCAACTATGATATCACTATTAAGTTTTTTTTTCAAGGATGGGTGACCGTGTGCCAGTTAACATAGAGTGCCAAAGATAATGTAGAAACAAAGCTTACCTTCTATGCTGTCGTTTATTTTTGACATTAGCGTGATATCTAGTAATTTTATAACTTTATTTTGGGCATGCTAATGACAAAAATGGGCGTGTATAATTGATACTTTACGATAAAAAGACGAAAATAATAATATATTTATTTCGCAAAATGGTTAAAATAACACTTTTGGAAGTTTTTTTTTGTATAGTTATTTTAGATAACCGACTGGTATTTCATAGCTATCTACTATACAAATTCAGAGACCAAAATCTCTTTTATAGTCTATATAATCAAAAAATGGTCAAATCAGATAAGTGTAACTATCTGAGGTGGTCTTTAAAGGAATGCACCACAGAGATTTGGGAGATCTGTCCAGATATTGCAAGCATTTGTCAATTATCGTGTAGCTCAACTTAGTACTTAAAGAGCTCAAAGACCCGACCAACAATATTACGAGTACAATTCTGTATCTGACTTTTTACAAATATCATTTACATTTTTCCCATAACGTGTGTGTATAACAACAATAACAATAATTATATATTCGTCGCTTCATTCTTCAGATATAATGTTTACTAAGTAGTCCCTTTATCCTACAACATCGCACGATTTCAGAGAGTAATTCGATAAGTTTTTTTTTTTTTTTTTTTTTACTACCTTCAATACGGTTCGTCTGTTCTGTCTGTGTGACATTGTTCATTCCTTTTTCGTGCGAGGCAACGAGCGCACACGCTTATATAAAAAAAAAAGTAGAAGTAAAACGTAAAATACCGAAACGTAGTGTACGGGAGAAATTGGAGAGATACAAGCACAAGATTAGAGAATTAGAAGAAAAACAAGTATTGGCGTCGAATAAGACGACCGTTGGATTCATCTGAAGATGAAAACATTGCAGGTTAGTTGAACATTATTAACTAAGTGTCACAAGTGTTTACATTAATTAACCTAGTGAAAATCGAGATTGACTGCGAGTCAATTGCGATAACATAATTAGCTGCGAGCCAATTATGAGTCATGTTCTCATGACAACCAAGTAGAAAATATGTGTAATCTTGAATAGATATGCACATTAACTACGAATTAACTATTGTCCGCGAGACAATATTAACGCAATAAGCGTTACATACCTACCTCCTTATTCGTTCGCTATATTATGTTAGTTTATAGATACGAACAACGTCGAGCCCCGTGAACCACAAGATGGTCTACCAACCATTCCATGTGAAGAAGGCCAACTGGTGGTAAACCCTGCCCTGTCTATACCAGACCTCGTAGAGGATCCGGCTACCCAGCTGAGACAACCCCAGAAGTTTTATATCCGGAGATATTGTCTGTGTTGGGGTTTTCTACATCTTGTACATCAGACTTTGGGGAGGATGTTCATAAAAGCTTAGCCAGTTTGTGGACATCCCCTATTTAAGAAAGGGTTAGCCAAGGAGGATAAAGATAGACCCATGAAAGAGCATCTTATACTCACCAATTGCAAATTATTGCAAGCTCCGAAGTTGAACGCGGAGATTTCAGCCGCCGTATCAGACATATTCAGAGGACGCAAAAAAAAAAAAAAAAACTGTTTTGTTTTTAACAACAGCTGGGTAACGGTACCGCAGCAATAAACAAAGCAATGGATACTTTGCTCAAAACAAATAATAAAGTTCTGGCCTTAAAATATTTAAGGGATGTTTGTCGTTTGTTACCTTATTTGCACCACTGCTTGGCTAAAGACAGAATAAAATGAATCACCCCGAGTCTGGAGAAGAACTTTCTTCACGTTATTCAAGACTCAGAACGTGACGATATCCTATATGGTAACTCACTGTCCGAAAAAATAAAAGCCAATAAGGCCATTGAAAAACAAGGAACTAGAATACGTAAAACCATGGTAAATCAGAAAAATATTACTCCTCAACCGTCGGTCACTCATCCTGCCATTCAGGGAAACTGGTCAGGACCTCCTTGTTATCCGTCAAACAGGGGGGGGACCGGAAGGTCAGAAGAGACCACCAGTGACGCCACGTCGGTTATAACCATCGCAGTCTCAAGCGCAAGCAAAGCTGCGCATCGAAGACCCGTGACAACAGAAATAACCAAGGTACATGCAGGCAGAATACAATTCTTTCTTAGTTGTTGGTCTCACATAACCAATTGCAGCAACGCAGTTGTATTATCATGGATAGAATATGGTTTTACAATACCCTTTTGACTCCAGTGACTCAGCCTATCTTACCAGTTTGTATCTTTTCTTTCGACGAGGCTTGAGATATGCATGTAGCAATTAATAAATTATTAGAACTAGGGGCTATTATAGCAGCAGTATTCCAACTCATGACCAGTACATATAAAACATATTTTTGGCACCTTAATCTTTAGGAGGCAAGCGGTTTATTCTAAATTTAAAATCATTAAACAAAATTTATAACACATACATTTTAAAATGGAGGATTATAGAATGGCAGCAAAATGAATCCCTCAAGACGGATTCTTAGCAGCTATTGACCTCAAAGAGGGTTACCTATTAGTTCTTATATCCGAAGCCGATCGACAATACTTACGATGTAATTTTCAGGCCCCTAATTCTAGTTTTATATGTACATACCATGTCACTGATATGCCGTACGGCCTTTTAGTTGCACCAAGAGTGTTCACAAAAATAATGAAGGCCACCTTAGAAAAAAGGGACACAAATCAGTAACATACTTAGACAATATATTATGTATAGGTTATAATTACGAGGAATGTGCTATCGTGAAATCCTAAAACTTCTAGAAAGCTTAGGTTTCGTAGTTAATTATGATAAAAGTTCATTAAAACCAGCTAAAATATGTAAATTTCTGGGATTCATGCATAATACACAGAATATGTCCTCATCGTTACCAATGATAAACGGAATAGCATTAAACAGTTAGTTAAAAAAAAAAAAAAAAAAAAAACTCGAGGTTGCCAAAATGTACAATTCGAGAGTTTGCGCAATTAATAGATGTTCTGTTCGCAGCTTGTCCAGCAGTTCGATATGGGTTTCTTTATACAAAATTGTTAGAACGTCACAAATTCCTGGCATAACATCAAAATAATAATAATTATAAACATATTATGATTAATATCCCCGAAACGGTTCTAAAAGACCTTAATTGGTGGCGTAATCATATTTTCATAGCCATGTGTCCTATTAGAAATCAAAGTTATAAAAATAAATATATTCACACGCTTCTAGAACGGGTTGCCATAGAAACGAGATACCATATAAATTACCTAGAACTTCTGAACAAGGATAAAAAAGTTTTGCCAGTAATTACTATAATTATGCAATATTGTTGAGGGTAGACAATACTACAACAATAAGTTACATAAATCACCTAGGCGGAATTCAGTTCCCGCAACTATACGATCTGACTAGACACATTTGGCAATGGTGCGAGTAACGTAATATTTGGTTGTTCGCATCTTGCGTAAACACGAAAGATAATTATGCTGACGAAGAATCTAGAAAGATTAACCACGATACGGAGTGTTTATCTGTTCAACACACTTATAACATTATTAAAAGACACTTTGGTTTCCCTGATATTGACCTCTTTGCTTCTCGTGACAATGCCAAATATGACTTGTTTGTTTCTTGGAAACAAGAACCAGATGCTTACGCTGTAGACGCTTTCAAACTGAACTGGCAATCCAAATACTTACACGCGTTTCTGCCTTTTTTCCCTAATTTTAAAATTTTTGCGCAAGTTTATTGAAGATGATGCCATGGAAATTTTATTCTTCCCCTATTGGCCTTTGCAGCCATGAGAGCACCATCCATTGCACACCAAGCTTACCCTGGATGTCGCGAGGCTCTGCGGAATACATTCATCCGCCGCGGGACCCCTCTTGATTAATAAAATCTAATGAAGGCTTCGCTAGCCGACAATACTATCAAACAGTATAACGTTACACTTAAACTTTGGTGGCAATATTGTTCTTTGTATAACATTGAGGTTTTTAGTGGTTCAAAAGCATCCTTTTTAACGGAGCAATTTAATAAAGATTGTTCTTATGGCTCCCTTAATAGCCACCGGTCCGCGTTGTCGTTGATTCTAAACCTTAATGTAGGTTCCGATAATTGTATAAAACGATTATTGAAGAAGACACTTAAACCCAATAAGCCTAAGTATACTTCTACTTGGGACCCACAGTCACACACTTGCAGAGTCATGTGTCTAATTGGTACCCTAATATAGAATTAAGTATCGAAAAAATCACTAAAAAGTTGGGTATTTTATTAGCACTATGCACGGCCCATAGGGTCAAACATTCTCTTTAATTAAATTACATAATATATCAATTACTTCAAGCGGAGTTAAGATAGCCATAACAGATATGATTAAGAATTCCGCTCCCGGACGAAACCAGCCGGAACTACCATTCTTTCGAGACAGTATAAATATATGTCCTGCTTTAGTCCTCCAAGATTATATTTTTTAACGAAAAATATGAGGACAACGAATGTAGGAAATCTATTATTAACTCATAAAAAAAAACCCACACAAAGCCGACACGGCTCAATCCATCAGTCAATGGATTAAATACGTAGGTACTGTCAGAAAATGGCGTGGACGTGAGTACATTCAGTGCACACAGCACGCAATGGCCGGCAATCGGCCGCTCGCGTCTCCGGACTCATTATCAACACCATTACAAAGACAGCTACCCGGCTGGACGAGCACGTCTTTAGCCTTTGCCCGATTTTATGACCGACCAGTCCTAAGCGATGATGATTTCGCAAACGCTGTTGTATTTCCTATTAACTGTTTATATTGAGCAATTATTGGTGATTGTTACAATAATTAAGTACAGCTGTGATACATTTCATTTTCATTAATAAAAATAATAATATAAAAAGAGGCATTACCCGAACAAAACTTGTTTCTCTGAAAATCTACTTAGTAAACATTATATCTGAAGAATGAAGCGACGAATATATAATAGATGATCAAACGAACTTCTTGAAGTGAAGTTCGATCATTATTATATGAGTCGCTTCATTCGAAGATATAAGAACCCTCCTCGCCCATTATTAAATCATATTAGATAAATATCACTAATTTAAACCCTGAAAGTTTTGTTCGATAACGAATCTCTAAAAAGAATGAACAATGTCACACAGACAGAACAGACGAACCGTATTGAAGGTAGTAAAAAAAAAAAAAAAAAAAAACTTATCGAATTACTCTCTGAAATCGTGCGATGTTGCCTGTAGGATAAAGGGACTACTTAGTAAACATTATATCTTCGAATGAAGCGACTCATATAATAATGATCGAACTTCACTTCAAGAAGTTCGTTTGATCATCTATTTATTTTAGCAAAAAATGAAGAAATACATATTTTCATGTTACATTACTATAATATTATGCCATATTTTGCTCAATCTTGTGAATATTGGCCCCGATGCTAGGAAAATCCTGTGTTATTGGGGCCAACCATTCGTCCGTTATGGTTATTTAAAAAAAAATGTAACAGTAGCAATAATATGTGGGTAAGCGCGTGCGCAAAATGTGTGCTTGTGATGTTGTGTAGTGGAGGTATGCGTGTTAGTGTGTGGTGTGTGTGGGTGTGTGTAGTGGTGTGTGTTTGTGTGTTATGTGGGAGCGTGGATGTCGTGCGTTTGTAAGAAGTCTGAGTGTCAGGGTGATTTGCAGTGTCTGTAGTTGTGTAAGTGTACGTGTACGTGATACTAATAATTATTTATTGGCATGGCGGTTTAATCAGTGCTTCTGTTTCATCATAATCTAGGGTAAGGAGGTATTCTTTAGTTATTTTAATACTTTTGTGTTTGCTTAGTGTATGTATATAAATTTTTTGATGTATTTTGTTAAGATGTATGAATGTGTGTGAAGCAAAAGAAGTATGTAAGGATCGTAGCAGGTGGCGTTCTGTAGTTTCTGCCTGCCCCCATAGGAAAAAGGCGTGATTTTATGTATGTATCATTTACATTTTTATATATTTCTAATAATAGTTATATTTTTAAGTAAATTTTATAATTACAATCAGGAAGAATCATAATAACTTTCTTTAAATGGGATTTGCTGGATATCTTTCTTTGGATGGTTATGGTCTTCATGAACGTTCATTATGACATCATCTACGGTAACAATTTTAGCGTAACAAGACCTATTTGAACATCGCCACCTGATCTTATTACCAGTCCCTTGATGTCTACTATAAGAATATCCATTCAGGAATAGTAACCTGTGCCCTCTTGCCGAGAGAATATATATTCCTGGAATTAAAAATGTTGTTAATAAGTTAACAGCTGAAAGAATCTATACCAATATTATAAAGAGGAAAAAGTTTTTGTTTGTTTGTACCGAATAGGCTCCGAAACTACTGGACCGATTTAAAAAAATCTTTCACCTATGGAAAGCTACATTATTCCCGAGTTACAAAGGCTAAAATTTATTAAAAAAATAGAGATCCTTATGAAAATTGCAATAATGTAACCCAAAGTAGAAGTCAAGAGCGTACCTACAATATGATCTATCAACTCCTCCATTAGTTGTATTAAAAGTAGAACTCAATCATGTTTATTTGTTATTCATCTTAATCACACGAAGATAGCAAATAAACAATCTTTGATAGCTTCACTTGAACGATAAAAAAAAAAGTAAATTAAAGTGAGCGATCCGCCGTAGCAAAAGATAGATGTCCTAAATTCCCTTATTCTATAGTTTTTTAGTTCCTTTGGAATAGGTATCCTCTTTGTTTGCACGTAGTATTCCAACTATAGTCAGTTTTTACGGCTCAAAATGAAGATTTTTGACCAAGGGTATTGACGTGAACCAGTTATAGATTGCCACATTGCTACTTGTACCGTGGATACTTCGAGTCAACTCCTTCACCAAATATTTACCCAATTGTAGCCCATCAGTATTTGTGCATTTTTTCTAGATAAGTGGCGTCCAACATGTAATAAATTTCACTATCACACATCATTCCAATGTTTATCCCATATTTGTCAGGATTATTGGGTACGAATTTTTTTCCTGGAGTTAAATAAATACGGCATAGTAAAAAGTTATAAAAATCGTCTATTAAAAAAATGACGAATCGTAATAGTGTTTTTACCGCGGCGAGTTTGTCTTACTGGATGGTGGTGGACTTGAGATGACATGAGCGTATATGAAGACGTCATCGACGGTATGGATCTTAACTGAACATGTCCTGATTGTACTTCGCCACGTGGTCTTAAGCTGCCTCACACTATCTCGATTGTATCTGTATCCATTCCGGAGTAGCATCTTATGTCATGTTATAAATTCCACTGGAATACATACATTCAATTAAGATTTAAATGTCGTGCCATCATCTCTCAGTGCAAGTTTTACTCATGTTTGATCGCCAAAAAGATGTAGGTTAATGAAATCTCGTAGAAAAATTACCAATTTTTTTTATTTATAATAATGATAGCGTTATATTAAAAAATGTAACACTTTATGAATTATAACAGAGTTTTTTTCACTGGTGGCTGTGGAATTCATGATTGTATACGATCACGTCATCGATGGTGTGGATCTTAGCTAAGCATGTCCTGATTGCACATCGCCACCTGGTCTTATTTTTTGTCGAACTATGTCGATTGTAAGTGTACCCATTCCGGAGTAGTAACTTATGTCCTCTTTTTGACATAATGAAGTTAACTGGAAAAGAAGTAGGTAATTTATAAATAAATTAACAATTTGATTTAAAGACACAAATAAATGAAAATACCAAAGAGGTATAAATTAGTATCAGTAAATTTACACACTTAACTAATTGCACCTAACTATTGGTGTACTAACTTAAACTAAACCTATATATGTGCATATACAAAAGCAGGCCACACTAAAGCTTCGAAGTACTCCTGTGCATCACTGTCATCCGGAAAGTGCAGAAGATTGGCAGCATTGCTACGTTGAATGGCATAGCTGATTCTTTGGTCAAAGAACTAGCCAGCTCTCTGGTCACGCAAGATGTCGATCAATCGACGAAAAGTATCCCATCGACACGTACCAAGCCGCTAGGTACTAATACCGCAGGTATGTCGGTGGTGACAAGTGTTCGACAAATAATTTCGTTGATGCTGGCATGTCGCGTTATGCGTCCAAAGAGGTGTAAATGAAATATCGTTTATGAACAATTAGGTAATTATTTTTAATGTAACATGTCCGCGAAGGAATACATCTAACTATCATAGTTACTATAGCAGCTTTTATGTTCTAAAATTTAATTAGATCGCCGGTAGTAAAAAAGATGGTTACATTCGTATCGTAGTATTAATTCTTATTCAAATAAATAGTTTAACAAATCGGTAGGTAGGCAGGGTAGGGTAGGTAGATTGTTAGATAGGGTAGGTGGGTAGGTAGGTAGGTAGGTAGGGAATATGGGTAGGTAGGTTAGGGTAGGTATGTTGCCAGTTGACGGGAGTGATGCCATGGGGTACAGGTGGTATTTAATTAGGTAACAAATTATGAATCATAACAGACGTTTTGCTAGAAAACGAGGAATTTGTTTCACTGGATGGTTATGGACTTCATGATTGTATACAATGAAGTCATCGATGGTGTAGATATTAGCTGTACATGTCCTGATTGAACATCGCCACAAATTCTTAAATTTTGTCGAACTATGTCGATTGTAAGTGTACCCATTCCGGAGTAGTAATTTTTGTCCTCTTTTTGACATAATGAAGTTAACTGGAAAAGAAGTAGGTAATTTATAAATAAATTAACAATTTGATTTAAAGACACAAATAAATGAAAATACCAAAGAGGTATAAATTAGTATCAGTAAATTTACACACTTAACTAATTGCACCTAACTATTGGTGTACTAACTTAAACTAAACCTATATTATGTGCATATACAAAAGCAGGCCACACCAAAGGTTCGAAGTACTCCTGTGCATCACTGTCATCCGGAAAGTGCAGAAAATTGGCCGCATTGCCACGTTGAATGGCAAAGCTGATTATTTGGCCAAAGAACTAGCCAGCTCTCTGGTCACGCAAGATGTCGATCAATCGACAAAAAATAGCCCATCAACACATGCCAAGCCACTAGGTACTTATACCGCAGGTATGCCGGTGGTGACAAGGGTTCAAATAATTTCGTTGATGTTGGCATGTCGCGTTATGCGTCCAAAGAGGTGTAAATGAAATATCGTTTATGAACAATTAGGTAATTATTTTTAATTTAACATAAGAATAGAGTTATTATCTATACTCTATATACTTAATTAACATTAAGAAAGATTTTTGTTTGTTTGTACCCAATAAGTTTCGAAACTACTGGACTGATTTCAACCAGTTTTTCACCATAAGAAAGCTTAACTATCGAAAGGTAATATAGGCTATAATATATTAACAAAAAAATAGAGGTCCTTGAGAAAATTGCAATAATGTAACCCAAATTAGCAAAAGTTTGCCTATATCGAGCATTATTTGGCGTACGCTGAGAAAACTATTGAAGATACATAAAAAATATCTAGTACATGATTAAATTACTTATTATTAACTACAAAAAAGTCCGAGAAGTAATACATCTAACTATAGTAAAGTCACAATAGCAGCTTTTATGTTCTAAAATTTAATATGATCGCCGCGCCGCGCCGGCAGAAACAAAAGATGGTTACATTCGTATCGTAGTTTAAATTCTTATTCAAATAAATAGTTTAACAGAACGGTAGGTAGGTAGGTTGGAAGGTAGGTAGGTAGGGAAGGCGGGTAGGGTATATAGGTATGTAGCCAATTGACGGGAGTGATGCCACGGGGTACAGGTGGTTTTTAATTAGGTAACAAATTATGAGTCATAACAGGTTTTTGCTAGTAAACGAGGAATTTGTTTCACTGGATGGTTATGGACTTCAATACCGTACACGATGACGTTATCGATGGTGTGGATCCTAGCTGAACATGATCTGATTGAACATCGCCACCTAGTCTTGTGTTCTGTCACATTATTTCGATTGTACGTGTATCCATTTAGGAGTAGTAACTTATGTCCCCTTTTCGACATAATGAAGTTAACTGGAAAAGAAGTAACTTATAAATTAAATTAAGAATTTGATTTCAAGACACAGATAAATGAAAATACCAAAGAGGTATAAGTTAGTATCAGAATATTTACATACTTAAGTAATTGCACATAACTATTGGTATACTAACTTACAATAAACCTTTCTTTGTACATATTGTAGCGTTACGTAAAGCTCAGATGAGCTAAACGTAAGCCACGTTCATAAGATAGATAAAAATAAGGGGCGGCTTCGTTCGACGCGCCGCCCGCGCAAAACGATTGGCTGAGGGATAGGCTACGGCCGTTGCCGCCTGCCTATTCCAAGTTGGCGAAGGGGCAACCCTAGAGCAACCCAGGGCGGCATGGCACGGTGCCATGGGACGGCTGGTGGAGCGCTACCGCGAGATGTGGGCCCTCGAGTTCAGCGTGACCCTGCGCGTACTGCTGGAGGGCACGCGCGGCCTCAGCGAGGATACCGGCGCACCGCTGAAGACCTGTTTGCCGCAGTTTATACACCACGTGCCATACTGACACTCTTGATATTAAAACAGTAAAAGTGCATTTAATAATATACAAAAGCAGGACACACTTAAACTTCGAAGTACTTCTGTGCATCACTGTCATCCGGCAAGTGCAGAAGATTGGCCGCATTGTCACGTTGAATGGCAAAGCTAACTCTTCGACCAAAGAACTAGCCAACTCTCTGGTCACGCAAGATGTCGATCAATCGACGAAAAGTATCCTAGCGACACGTACCAAGCCGCTAGGTACTAATACCGCAGGTATGCCGGCGGTGACAAGAGTTTGACAAATAACTTCGTGGATGCTGGCATGCCGTGTTATGCGGCCAAAGAGGTGCAAATGAAATAACGTTTATGAACAGTTAGGTAATTATTTTTAATTTAACATAAGGATAGAGTTATTATTTATACCTTAATGTACATAATAATTATTATAAGGAAAGATTTTTGTTTGTTTGTACCGAGTAAGCTCCGAAATTACTGGACCGATTTCAACCAGTTTTTCACCAATAGAAAGCAAAATTATCGGAAAGTAACATAGGCTATAATAAATTAACAAAAAATTTGAGGTCCTTAAGAAAATTGCAATAATGTAACCCAAATAAGCAAAATCTTACCTATAAAATTCATCATTTGGCGTGCGCTCAGAAAACTATTGATGATCCATACACATTATGTAGTACACGATCAAAGTACTCATTATTATTATATCTACCAAAAAGTCCGCGAAGGAATATATTCACCTATCATAGTTAAGTAACAATAGCAGCTTTTATTTTCTAAAATTTAATTAGATCGCCGGTAAAAAAAAAGATGGTTACATTGGTATCGTAGTATTAATTCTTATTCAAATAAATAGTTTAACAAATCGGTAGGTAGGTAGGGTAGGGTAGGTATGTAGGTAATGTGGGTAGGTAGGTAAGCATACTCTGCCTACCTATGTAGGTAGGGTAGGGTAGATAGGTATATAGTTAGTTGACGGGAGTGATGCCACGGGGTTCAGGTGGTTTTTAATTAGGTAACAAATTATGAATCATAACAGGTTTTTGGTAGAAAACGAGGAATTTGTTTTACTGGGTGGTTATGGATTTCAATACCGTACACGATGACGTTATCGATGGTGTGGATCCTAGCTGAACATGATCTGATTGAACATCGCCACCTAGTCTTGTGTTCTGTCACATTATTTCGATTATACGTGTATCCATTTAGGAGTAGTATCTTATGTCCCCTTCTTGTGACAATAATTCTTCCTGAAATGTAAAAAATCTGATGACATCAATGAGTAAATAAAAGAGAAAGGATGGCAATAAATGCTGAAACGTTTTGTCTATTTAAGCACTAGCGATGAGTCGGTTGCAAAGAAAGATCAACTCTGTCCTCCACACCTCTCTGTAATCCACTCAGTACCTTATGTTGAGAAAAAAAACAGTAAATAATTATTGTGATATTTTTATTTCAGTAAACAACGCAATAACCTGGGCAATAACACACTATTACAAAACTGGTTATAATTAAAGATCGTATAGTTTCAAAGAGTTTCCAAATGACAAGCTTTTTCCCGCGGATCATCTCACAGAAACCACACATTTTTCTGAGATGAAAAGAAGTCAGCGACTTCAATTACAAGACTCTAATTTAGAAGATTTGGGGATTATATTAAACAAAATTTACACAAAATTCGATGTAACTAATTAGTACCATCCTTGCTACGTTCATCATTAATTATCATTCAGCCAAAGCACGACCACTGCTGAACATAGGCCTCCCCAAGTGTCGGTTCATCGAACGGTCAGCAGATTCCTGCAGTCTTAACCAGGTCATCGGTTCACCTAGTTCGAGGCCTTCCGAGGTTTTTCCATTAAACGGTCGCGGTTATGACGTTCAATATTAGTATTTTATAATTCTATAATATAATTCTTCTATTAATAACTATCATAATGGGTGTGACAGAGACAACGCGACGGGCCTCGGCGGCGAGGACGGAATGAATACGGTCGTTTTTTTGTACTAATTGTAACGGGATTGGGAGGATTCGTATTTATTTACGAACCCATTAACCGTCCTTATAGACAAGACTATCTAGTTCCCTAGTTTTGCTTTCGTACCTCGAGAAGAGGACGCTGCATGAAGCGGGGGTAAGTGCGCTTGCATTCCGGATATGTGAATCCAGAGCTCGGGCCTGGGGAGTCATCCAGATAGAGTACACGCTGATTACGTTTTTAGCAACGCTCAAATATGGCTTATGCCCGGTAGGGGTGACAGGGGGAGAGCACTTGGTGGCGGCGGTGGTGGAAGCCACCTTGCAGCCTGCGTGCGGGCATGGGGCAGCAGGGGCCACTGGGTCAGGGATTTGAATTGGCGCTGCAATTGGGTGGGCCATCAGATCTGGCGCTGGTCTGTGGGTAAGACTGAGGAGCCATGCTTTGGTGATTCAGTTTACCCCACGGAGAAGTCCTCTGAGGGGCGAGTCTTGGAGTGGTTTGCGAGGAAGGAAGCCTCGAGGTGGTGGAGGCTCCGCACTGTTGGCGTGCGGTGAGACGCTTGGTCGCTTTAGGCGCCAGTTTGGGGGCTTTCGGGCAACCCCGGTAGTTGGCCGGGTGAGCCCTGCAGATGCTCTTCGCGTTCAAAATAAAAGTAAAATGTTTTCTTTTCATTGGGTTCAAAAATTTGTTAGTCGCTTTGTTGTTATGGTTAAGGACTCATTCAACAAATAATCCATTAAACGTAAAGGTAATCATATATTCCAAACTTAACCATAAATTTTGAATGATGGGTGATACATCCGAAACAAATAAATGTGATCGGGCAGATATTAAACATATAAATGAATTATGGCTAGGTTTGCCAGGGATATGATGTTACCCTATAATTACTAGTTAGACAGGAAGTCGCTTCAAATAAAATAGTGGTATTCAGCTGCATCCGGTAAGACAATTGTTGGGCAACGACTAGGTAAATTAATTTATCTAATCGAACGACTAGGTAAAAAATATTGTAATACTTCTTTTCGTTTGACTCAGTTTGTGCTGTATTTTCCTTGATGCGTGTGATTTTCGTAAACTCGAACAATATGTTGCTCGTAAGTAATAATTCTGGCAGGACATGCCATGGTTTTCTTTTTCGAGCAGTACCATCGATATTTCTTTTTATCCAACGTTTTTGCTGGTCTATCGGAGTTGAATGTATGGTCTCCATAACGTAGTGTGTAGTTTCCACGAGCTGACCGCATGAATTCAAAAATTTCTGAAACAGAATGCACATTTGTACTAAAAATAATGTTTGTGTAAAAAGTTATCTCAAAAATTATAATAGAAGGACGACAATTGACTCTATAGATATAGAATTAAACTTGGAAACAACGACAATACAATTATATCAGTAGCAATAAAATTAGAATCAGAGCAAGCATAAAAACACATTTATAATTTTATTATTTAATTTAATTAGTTGAGTTTATCAATTTGAATACCCACAAATAAAAATACTAGTGGCAGTAAGAACAGATTAAAACAAAATATTGAAAGGTTTATAGCAATATTGCATTTGTTAGCGTAAGTTCAGATTCGCTTTACGCCAGATTCGCGTTAGGTCAGATTCGCGTTAAGACAGATTCGGTTAAAGACAGAATAAGTACAGACCGCAACATTAAGTTCCTTTGTTTTTGATTCGCTTTACGCCAGATTATTACACATAATATTTCAATTTCGACGACCTTTTTGGCCGAACGGTCTAGCATCCAAACTGCCACGCAAAGGGTTCGAATCCTGCTAGTTGCAATATTTGTATGATAAATATGTAAGTATGTTACTTATACCCGAGTCATGGTCGTTTATTTTTATCTGTTATCTAGTAAACTCCAGTATTCATAATATAGGCTCTGCCTAATTTGAGACTAGATGATTGGTGTGAGTGTTTGACATATTTATTTATAATTTCAATATGGATTACGAACGAAGCGTTAGGTATAATACCTATTTCCTGTTATGAAGTTATCTATCACGTTTCAATAACTTCTTGTAAATTGATATACAAACTGCAACATATAACTAATTACTGGCTGGTCCTAATTGTCATAGTTTTGTGACATGCGGTTTTGTTGGTAGTTGTCTCGTAGTTTTATAACCTCAGTATATTTTGCGAAGTTATTTTAGATAAGTTTTTCTAATACCATGGAGAGAGCTGGCACAAGCAGCGAAGTGTCGGACGTGAAATTTATTTCAAGTAAAAAAGGAGGTAAATTGTTACTTCATGGTGGGCACAGATACAATTTTGTGCAGAATAATCAATCGGGAACTTCTAATTGGCGATTTTATAATGGGAAATATATATATAATAGGCGATTTTAAAATAGCGATCTGTCCTTACGCTAACAAAGGCAATATTGGCGTGATTGTCAATCGATTTTGACAACAAAAACTTTTTTTAGCACAAATAGCAGTCCTAATATATTTGGGAAATTAGTCCCAACAAAATTTTTCGGCGAATTTTCCTTTATGCGTGTGAATTCCGTCAACTTGAACAACATGTTGCTCGAAAGTCGTAATTCTGACAGGACATTCCATGGCTTTCGTTTTCGAGCAGTACCATCGACATCTCTTTTTATGCAACGATTTCGTTGGTCTCGTAGAATAGAATGTATGGTCTCCATACCGTAGCGTGTAGTTGCCCCGACCCGACTGCATGAATTCAACAATTTCTGAAAAAAAAAAAAAAATTGCGTAAAAATATCACACAACAATTCTTTTGAAGGACGATAATTAAGTTTTTAGACATAATTGTTAATTTTATTTGGAAACAACGACAATGCAATTATACCAGTAGCAATAAAATTATAATCAAAGCAAGCATAAAAACAAAATTATATAAATAAAAATATTAGACGTAGCAAATACAGATCTAAAACAAAAAAATACTTAAAGTTTATGTAAAAAATCTTCTAAAATATTATCATCATATTATATCGTAATCATCAATCATTTTTGAAAAGAAACTGCTTTTGAAATTAATAGCGGTCCAAAATTTACCGCAGCGAAACACGTGAAAATCTGTCATTCATTTCAGAATTTGGGATGTAATATACACATTGCTATTGATTTGATTAAATTACTATCTATCTATTACTTCTGTACTACATAATTCCAATTACAATGGAAGAAACAGAAAAGTAATGGATTCTTCCAATTATGACAAATATAAAACTAAAAATAATCTTTATCTTACGCAATATTACAACTTTGTACAATTTCAGACTACAGAATAAACCGATGGAAATAAAAATTGGGACAGTATTTTATTACATCTACGTTTATATTTTAATCATATTTACATAAAGCTAACAAGGCTAGATATTAATGCAGATATTTATGATTAGAGACCGGATTATATGCATTCATGTAGCATTTGCATATGTAGCCCTTGGCAACGTTTTTTGCATAATTTAACTTAAAACGAGCGATGATGCATATTTGAAATATGAAACGACTACTTTGAAGGTTTTGATAAAACTGACTTTTGCCAGAGATATTGGAAAAGACACCTTAGAATTTCCTGAAAATAGGTGAGTACTTAAATACATGAATGTTTTAAGACCTAAGCAGAGCCCAAAAAAAAAACAATTGTATAATACAGCCCGACCAACAAAACTGTGAATTATGAGTGGCGCTGTTCGTCACCATTTCACCAAAAAATAAACAAAAACCGATATTATGTCCCATTAAAAATGTAAGTTCCAAAAACGTCTTTTTCACAGATAAGTTGGTTGGGCTGTAATACGTAATGCACCCTCACAAGTCAAAACAAACAAACCAAACGACCAAATTTCATCTCACGTCAGTACTTACGTCATAAAAGCTAAGTGTCAAATACAAAGGAGACCACAGATAACACGCGAGGTTTTATGATGATACACAGAGTAAGTAAGCAAGAAAATATGAAATTTGTTAAAATATGAATAAAATAATATTATGTATTACTATAAAAACATGATTCATTAATAACTGCACCCATACTATATAAGTATATATAAGTGTATACTTTAGAGAATTTCATAAAAATCCATCTTGTTTCAAAGTATAGATAAGTTCAAAAAAAAGCCGTCACTATTAACGAAAACAAAACGTCACATAGTTATGTGTTCCCTAGTTAGGTGATAGAAATGATAGTGAAACGAAATTTAAGTTATGGGCCAGCGTAGGAGAAGTTTTAAGCTAAATATCCCTTATGTAGTTGGTAGTATAGAGGATGTCGGTGAAAACGGCCATTAGTTCTTTGATCCACACGTTCTGTTGTAAGAATATGTTAAATTGTGTGGTATTATTTAAGATCTACTTACGTTTCATAACACTCCACAATCCATCTTCACATCTTTTGATATCGCATCAATTTGTGTAACTCATTTTTATATATATTCTTTGTATTATTACATCTGGCAAGCATATTTAGTTATTTCTGACTGTTTTAATTATCTAAACTTAAATTATATTCGTAATTTATAATTCTTCTTGTAATATTTTTCTACTGTGACGTTTTATCTGACATGACAGCTGTCTGTCTATTTTATTTTCTTAAAGCCATAGACATACCATAGGTACCATGGACTATAATACCTAGACCTTTCATTAAGCTAGTTGTACATTATTGTAAGGTCAGAGCAGACTGACCCGCCTTTGTAAAGCCGTTTTTTATTTCTCTGGTCTTTTTGAGATTTGAATTTGAAATTTAGAAGAAATGGAGATCGAATGAAAAACGGGCTTCATATTTTTTAGTCTTGGAACTGGTCTGAACACGGACAGTGGTGGATACTGTGTACTAGAATACGAAGTGTATTTTTCTACTCTTGAACTCTTAAAAACGGTGAATTATCCGCTTATGTAAAAACTATTATTGTTTGAAGTGCACCAGTTAATATATATATATTTTGTGTGGTTCCCGAGAGCATTATTTCCTGAGACTTACCCTCAACGGCCATCTCGTGACATCAAAGGCCTCGCTGTTTGGCGTATTGAGCCATAGCCGGCCTCCACACACCTCGGAGCCTACGTATTTACCCGTTTGCCTGATTATCCGTCCTGCTATCTACTCTACTGCCTACCTGACTGATTTCCTGGCTTGACCACCTACCCGTGGTGTCTGCTGACCTGCCTACCTGCCCGATTGCCTGCATGTCCGTCGTAGCTGCCTGATCACCTACCTACCTCGGGCATTCCACGACTTCTTGCCCGAGCTGCTGCCTGGATAGCTGCCCACGTCGTGCGAAGCTGACCATAGTTCTGCTCTCTATATCCTTTTTATTTTCATAATTTAATTTAATTTTAACCTTTTACCTTAATTTTAATAACGTGGCTTACGTATAGCTCCACTGAGCTATACGTAACGCTACAGTTTGGCGCCCAACTTTTAAATAATTGGGCGCAACGTTGTTTGTGCGCCCAATTATCTGAATCCACCCCATCACCCACACTATACCTACTTTTCACTCTATCTTTTTTAACGTGGGCTCGACCTTTCATCATCCTTCTCTAAATTCTAAAAAACATACTTACACAAGTATATACAAAGGCTAACTTTTGGTTTCTCTTACAGGCCCCATTTCATCATCATTGTCTCTCTTTACACTTTTGCTAGCACTTCTTTTAATACTTGACAATTAACTCTTAAATTCTTGATTAACTAATTAACTAATTTTTGAATATATATTTATTTTAAATTAATTAACTAATCTACCTTTCTTGTTATTTAATCATGGCAAGATCAATTAAGTACTCTTATCTTAACAAACTTGAACTCGAATATGAGGTGATTATCAGAACTGAGAGTCCAGCTGATAATCTCCAAACTCTTAAAGAACAAATGTCGAAACTTGTTCATGTTCTTCCAGAAGACATAAAATTTTCTCCCATTCCACTCAAACTTGATCTCTCCCAGGCGGAAATAACTTTTAAATATCTGGAAGAAAAAATTTCTCAATTAGAAATTTCTAAAGATAAAATTTACTTTAAAAAACTAGAAACCTTCATTAACCACCTTTATCATCGTCTTGGACGATTTCAAGCAGTTGTACCTTTTATTGAAGCCTGCTCTAATTTAAGATCTCGCTTTTACACTCTCGAAAAAAGATTCGAGGCTATTGCTTGTAACGATACAGAAAGGATTTCTTCTGAAGACGTAGTCGAAACTTACGATCAACCTCAAAAAGTTCAACCAGCTCCTTGTTTGTATCCGTCAATACCTCAAACAGTTCTTCAAAGTTCTACAATTTACACTCCAACTATCTCAGACCAACAGGCTTCCACAATGTGGCAAACCTATCACCCTCCACATAATTTTGTTAGAGAACTTAAACAATTTTCTTTTAATGGCAAATCATGCCCTAGGTCATTCCTCCAAAGATTAGAAGAATTTTGTTTATCTAGGAACTTATCAGAAGAAATGCTTTGCAAACACTCATTTGAAATTTTCACTGATGATGCACTTCATTGGTTTCGATTTCAATATAATCGAAATCCTACCTTGTCTTGGAGTCAAATCCACCTTTTATTAATCAAAGACTTTGGTTTACATAATTATGATTATAAAATGCTCGAAGCTATTAGAAACAGAACTCAGGGTGCATCAGAGTCCATTATTGTGTATGTAAGCATTATGTTTGGAATGTTTTCTCGCCTTACTAAGAAACTAGATGAAAACGAGCAACTTGAAATTTTACTTAATAATGTGAGACCGTGTTATTCAGTTTTTATAGCGCTTAAAGATGTCAATACAATAGACTCTTTAATTTCAGCTTGTCAAACTTATGAGAAATTTTCTGAAAAAGATTGTAATTTTTCTGAACCAAAATATGAAACAGCATCTTATGCTACTGAATTTGCTTATCGGCCTTCAACTTCTAAATGCTTTCCAAATATAAAACACACAAATGGAATAGGAGATAATAAACAACCTCTTTCTGCTACTAAAACTAATGACGACTCTAAAGTAGACTTTTGCTATCGCTGTCGTATCTCGGGTCATTCCTTACAAACTTGCACTAAACCTAAATATCTGATATGTTTTAAATGCGGTCGTAAAGGTGTTAAAATAACTAATTGTCCTAATTGTAACCCAAAAATACAACAAAAAAACTAGATGTCGACTTGAATAACGTTCCTAAATCTCAAAATAATAATTTTGATCCTGATGATTGGAAACTATGGCTAAATTTTATTAAAACATTTATGTATTGCTATAAAACAACCTCTGTATATTATGACACAGAAAAAGATTATAATAGACCTTTTATTGAAGTGTCTATTAATAACTTGCCATTTTCTGGTCTATTAGACAGCGGGAGTTGTATAACTATCCTAGGAAATAATTCTCATAAAGATATCCAAAAATTAGGATTTAAGTTATTCAAGTCGTCTACTCAAGTTATGGTTGCTAACAAACAGAAAACTATGTCCTCTGGTTATTTTCATTTACCAATTGAATTTAATAATCAAATACGTATTATTAAAGCTTATGTTTTCCCTGATATTTATCCCTCATTGATTTTTGGTTGGGATTTCTGGAAAGAGTTTAATTTAACTCCTAAATCGCTTTTATCTGAACTAAAACCAATTAATAAAACAATTACGGTGAGTTCAGTTGTCAATAAAGTACTCACATTTGAACACCTTTCGTTTAATGAGAAGAACATTGCAACAGACTTGATTGATCGTTTTAAAACAATTTCTTTTGAGGAACGAGGCATTTTGGGTCGTACCAGTTTAGTTTCTCATCGTATTGACACCGGTAACGCACTGCCAATTAAACAACGTTGTTACAGACTTTCGCCTGAAAAACAAAAGGCATTAATTAATGAGGTTGATCAAATGATTAATCTAGATGTAATTGAAAAATGTGAGAGCCCTTGGTTATCTCCAGTGCTAATCACTCCGAAAAAGAACGG
The DNA here is from genome assembly GCA_949775005.1 of Orthosia gothica. Classification (NCBI taxonomy): domain Eukaryota; kingdom Metazoa; phylum Arthropoda; class Insecta; order Lepidoptera; family Noctuidae; genus Orthosia; species Orthosia gothica. Next base: position 30,769,587 of record OX459037.1, on the reverse strand, counting down.
AGAGTGGCGTTTCTGTGTTGATAGTAGAAAATTGAATGCAATCACTCGGAAAGATGCTTATAGTCTTCCTTTTGTTTCTGAAATCCTAGATAATCTTAAAAACGCTAAATATCTGTCTAGCATAGACATTGCTAAAGCTTTCTGGGAGATTCCATTAAATAAGGACGATAAAGATAAAACTGCTTTTTATGTCCCTGGAAAAGGCATGTTTCGCTTTAAAGTTATGCCATTTGGCTTAACCAATGCTCCCGCAACACAACAAAGACTCATGGATAGCTTATTTACACCAGATTTTGATAATAAAGTCTTTTGCTACTTAGATGACATAATAATAATAAGTGAAACATTTGAAGAACATATCTCACTTCTACTTAAAGTTCTTCAAAAACTTTCTTACGCAGGTCTCACAATTAACTTCAAGAAAAGTCAATTTTTTCGTAAAGAATTAAAATATCTCGGTTACATAGTTGACGATCAAGGTCTGCGTGCTGACCCTAATAAAATTGAAGCTATTTTAGCTTACCCCGCTCCTACCTCTAAAAAAGAAGTGAGGAAATTCTTAGGCACATGCAGTTGGTTTCGTCGCTTCATACCTAACTTCAGTTCTATCGCTTCACCCCTTTGTAAACTAACTTCTTCTGGAAAAAACTCTCCCAAGAACTTCGTCTGGAACGATGAAGCAAATTTAGCCTTTTCTAAACTAAAAGAATGCTTAATTTCAACCCCAATTTTAGCTTGCCCTGACTTTGACTTTCCATTTTCTGTACATTGTGACGCATCTAATTTTGGAATTGGTGCTATGTTGACTCAGGAACAAGGTAATAAAGAAGTAGTGATCGCATACATGAGCAAATCTCTTAATAAGCATGAGCAAAACTATTCAACTACTGAAAGGGAAACACTAGCTGTTATTACAGCACTTGAACATTGGCGTTGTTATCTTGACAATGGTAAACAGTTTACAGTTTATACCGATCATGCGGCATTAAAGTGGTTCCAAAATTTGTCTAATCCTTCTGGAAGATTAGCTCGATGGACCCTCCGTCTATCTTGTTTTAATTTTGATCTGAAACACAAAAAAGGTAAAGATAATGTCGTTCCAGATCTTCTTTCACGCCACAAAACTCCTGATACAGCTATTATTGGCGCTGTAGAACCTATATCCGGAGATATTGTGTCCGAATTGGAACACTTTAATAAACTTTTTACAAATTGTCAAAGAAACCCTGATGACTTTCCGAACTATAAGATTCTTAATGCTAAATTATATCGCTTTACTAACTCATCTGATTACCTTAACGAAGATTTTGCATGGAAAGAGGTTCCACCTCCTTCCGAAAGACTAAACCTTATTAAATCTTGTCATGGTGTTACAGATAATAATCCCCATATTGGCATTTTCAAAACTTACAAGAAACTTTCTTTAAGATACTATTGGTCTGGAATGTTTAAACATGTGGCAAAATTCTGTTCTACTTGTGAAACTTGTCTTTCTTATAAGCACTCGAATCATTCTCCTTATGGTCCTATGGGTAAACCAAAAATTTGCTCAAGACCTTTTCAAAATATTTCTTTGGATTTGATGGGTCCTTTTCCAATGACAAGACAACGTAATCAATATATCCTCGTGGTAACTTGTTCTTTCTCTAAATATTGTCTTATTTTTCCTATCAAACGTGCTACAACTTCTAATATTATTTTACATCTAGAAAACTCCGTATTTCTTATACATGGAATTCCGCAAACTATCGTAATGGATAATGGCTCACAATTTCAATCAAACGAGTTTCAAAGTTTTCTGAACAAATATAAAGTTCCTTTTATCTTTTATTCTCCAAGATATTGCCCTCAAGTGAACCCTACAGAACGATATAATAGAACAATTATCACTGCTTTAGCACAGTTAGTTGGTGATGACCATCGGTCATGGGATAAATTTTTACAAAAAATCCAATTCGGCCTAAATAGCACGGTAAACTCTTCAACAGGATTCTCCCCATCTTTTCTTGTATTTGGTCGGGAAACTATACCTTGTGGTTCAGTTTACACCAATTGCACTAATCTTGACAACGTAATTTTTCTACCTCGCGATATCTACGCCACTAATGTAGGATTATTATCTACTATCTTCGATAAGGTACAGATTGCATTACACACTGCTCATATTAAGAACGCTGTTCGTTATAATGATAAACACAGCTTTAAAGAATTTAACGTCGGTGATACAGTCTGGCGTAAAAATTACGTTCAGAGTAATGCTGGCGCATATTATAGTGCAAAATTAGCTCCAAGATATGTTAAATGCACTGTAATCGAGAAGCTTTCACCTCTTGTTTTTATTCTGGAGGATCCTAACGGTTCGAGAGGAAAATGGCATGTAAAAGATTTTAAAATTTAATATTTTACTTGGCATTTATTTTTATATTTGGTGTAATTCTTGTAAATAATTACACATTCGGCTTATTTTGTTTTCCATTATTATTAATTGTGTATAGTGTTCTAATAATGAAGATATCATTATGTAATTATATTCTAGGTTATCCTAGATATTCTTTTTACACTTTTGATGTCATTACTAACACACACTTATGTGTTTTTCTTAAATTTCCTTGACATCACTTATCTTATTCTTAACTTTATGCATTAAGAATGAGGTGTTATTAAAGAGCGGTCCCGTAACTCTTTAAAAATAAGCCATATGCGTGGAGTCTTCTTAAACTTCTTAATTCCCTTGAATCTTATTCTTAAAGAATGAGGTCTTATTTTAGAGCGGTTTGCATAACTCGGAAAGCCTTATATGCAAAGAGCGGTCCCGTAACTCTTTAAAAATAAGCCAAATGCGTGGAGTCCTCTTTATTTTATTTTTTTTCCTCTTGTATCCTTCCCTCTTGTATCCTTCCCTCTTGTATCCTTCCCTCTTGTATCCTTCCCTCTTGTATCCTTCCCTCTTGTATCCTTCCCTCTTGTATCCTTCCCTCTTGTATCCTTCCCTCTTGTATACTTCCCCTCTCAAACCTAGTTCCCTCTCAACCTAGTTCCCTCTCAACCTAGTTCCCTCTTATAGACTTGAGAGTTCCCTCTTATAGACTTGAGTTCCCTCTTATAGACTTAGACTTCCCTCTTATAGACTTGAGTCCTCCTCCTCTTTGAGTTCCTCTTGTTTAAATAAATAGTTTCTTAAAGGGTTTTCAAACAGGTGCGGGTAACGACACCTATTAAAAATAAATAAGCCTTCGTTATATCTTAATAAATATTTCCTTGTGGAGTATACGTCATTGAATGTGAACTATATCCCCTAACGTGTGATTGAATGAGAGTGTTTGACGAAAGTATGAAAGATGTTGTGTGATAGAGCAAGGATTATATTTAAACCTCAAAATTTTCTTCTAGTTGAAAATTTTTCTGGGGTCATCGGGGAAATGTGGTATTATTTAAGATCTACTTACGTTTCATAACACTCCACAATCCATCTTCACATCTTTTGATATCGCATCAATTTGTGTAACTCATTTTTATATATATTCTTTGTATTATTACATCTGGAAAGCATATTTAGTTATTTCTGACTGTTTTAATTATCTAAACTTAAATTATATTCGTAATTTATAATTCTTCTTGTAATATTTTTCTACTGTGACGTTTTATCTGACATGACAGCTGTCTGTCTATTTTATTTTCTTAAAGCCATAGACATACCATAGGTACCATGGACTATAATACCTAGACCTTTCATTAAGCTAGTTGTACATTATTGTAAGGTCAGAGCAGACTGACCCGCCTTTGTAAAGCCGTTTTTTATTTCTCTGGTCTTTTTGAGATTTGAATTTGAAATTTAGAAGAAATGGAGATCGAATGAAAAACGGGCTTCATATTTTTTAGTCTTGGAACTGGTCTGAACACGGACAGTGGTGGATACTGTGTACTAGAATACGAAGTGTATTTTTCTACTCTTGAACTCTTAAAAACGGTGAATTATCCGCTTATGTAAAAACTATTATTGTTTGAAGTGCACCAGTTAATATATATATATTTTGTGTGGTTCCCGAGAGCATTATTTCCTGAGACTTACCCTCAACGGCCATCTCGTGACATCAAAGGCCTCGCTGTTTGGCGTATTGAGCCATAGCCGGCCTCCACACACCTCGGAGCCTACGTATTTACCCGTTTGCCTGATTATCCGTCCTGCTATCTACTCTACTGCCTACCTGACTGATTTCCTGGCTTGACCACCTACCCGTGGTGTCTGCTGACCTGCCTACCTGCCCGATTGCCTGCATGTCCGTCGTAGCTGCCTGATCACCTACCTACCTCGGGCATTCCACGACTTCTTGCCCGAGCTGCTGCCTGGATAGCTGCCCACGTCGTGCGAAGCTGACCATAGTTCTGCTCTCTATATCCTTTTTATTTTCATAATTTAATTTAATTTTAACCTTTTACCTTAATTTTAATAACGTGGCTTACGTATAGCTCCACTGAGCTATACGTAACGCTACAATTGTTGAATAAAATTTGTTCTTTACCATATCTTGATTGTATGTATTATATCCCTGGAAGATCAATAAATCTCTTATCACATAACAGGACCAATAACAAGGTATAAAAAATCGGTTGTACAGCTTGGCATTTATAGTTATAACGTTTGCACTTGTGGTATTTATTCCACATCTACTTACGTTTCATAACACTCTACAAACCATCTTCATATCTTTTGATATTGTATCAATTTTTGTAACTCTTTTATAAGTATTCTTTGATATTCTTATTACCTGTAAAGCATATTTTTAATTATTTCTGGTTGATTTATATTCTCTAACTTAATTTGTATGTAAAACAAAGGTGTAAAATTTGTACATACTTAAACACTAAACAAAAGTAAAATATACAAACTTATACTAAACCTAACTACTTACACTATATACAAAAGACAGGTATACTTAGGCGTATTTGTATTGCTTATTTGCAAAATTATTATACTCTGACTCTGGATTTTTTTATACTCTGACATGACATCTGTCTGTCTATTTTATTTTCTTAAAGCCATAGACATACCATAGGTACCATGGACTACCTAGACCTTTCCTTAAGCTAGTTGTACATTATTGTAAGGTCAGCGCAGACTGACCCGCCTTTGTAAAGCCGTTTTTATTCGTTCTGGTCTTATTGAGATTTGAATTTGAAATTTGGAAGGGATGGAAGAACGAATGAAAAACGGGCTTCAGCTTTTTAGTCCTGGATCTGGTCTGAACGGCAGGAGTGGGTTATACTATGTACTAGAATACGAAGTGTATTTTCTATTCTGAAATTCTTAAAACGGTGAATTATCAGCTTATGTAAAACTATTATTATTTGAAGTGCTCCAATGAAATATATATATATATATATTATGTGTGGTTCCCGAGAGCATTATTTCCTAGAAACTTACCCTCAACGGCCATCTCGTGGCACCAAAGGCCTCGCTGTTTGGCGTATTGAGCCATAGCCGGCCTCCACACCCCTCGGAGCCTACGTTCTTACGCGTTTGCCTGTTTATCCATCCTGCTAACTATTCTACTGCCTACCTGCCTGATTGCCTGCCTTGACCACCTACACGTGGTGTCTGCTGACCTGCCTACCTGCCCGATTGCCTGCATGTCCGTCTTTGCTGCCTGATCACCTGCCTACCTCGGGCATTCCACGACTTCCTGCCCGAGCTGCTGCCTGGATAGCTGCCCACGTCGTGCGAAGCTAATCATAGTTCTGTACTCTATATCCTTTTTATTTTCATAGCTTTAATTTAATTTTAACCTTTTATCTTAATTTTATTAACGTGGCTTACGTATAGCTCCACTGAGCTATACGTAACGTTACACACTCCAACAAAAAATAAAACAGAACTATATTCTTTCATAGTGTAGATATAATTGAAACAATAACACTTGTGGCCTCACCCAAGTGTCAGGTGATAAAAGCCCACAAAAAAACACTACACTATAAGAAAATTCGAAAAAAAAAATTGTCGACACAATAATGATCACTTTTTACGAGTACTATTCACCCGAAAATATTTGCCTTCTGTCTTAACAAATTGAGGAAACTCGTGAGCATGGAATCCCTTAACTATGACCTTTTTGTTTTTACTGTTGATGACTAATCTAGCCCTACAATTCTTACTACTCGTATTCCATGATGAGCAACGCCAATGGACCAAGTTCTTCGATTCACAAGTTCTGTTGTAAGAATATGTGAAATTTTCGAACAAAATTTGTTCTTTACCATGCCTTGATTGTATGTATTGTATCCCTGGAAATACGAAAAAATCAAAAAATAAAACTTTTATTAGTATTTCGCAGAGGAAAGCAGAGGTTACCTGGATAGATCCAACTTCAAATTCTTAAATAAAAAGCCGGGTGTAAATGTTTTTTCAATACGCTTTTTATTTTATATAATTGACACAAAGTAAATCAATAAAGAGTTTATTAAATAAATATAGGTACCTGATCAATATAATACAGAACTAAAAGCGAAGGAAAGAAAATCGGCAAAGTTCTGGTATCTACTTAATTAAATAGATATTAGTACCTAATTCGACTAGTTTGATTATCTTTAATTAATTTTGAAATTACTTAATTAATAAATGCATTAATAGGTACGTTAAATTTTCTTAAAACTAAAGGCATACAATATGGCTTTTACTAAGAATAAAGATTTTTATACTTCTACGTTTTTCTTTGCCATAACATGATTTTACATACTGGAAATCTCTCAATCTTTCAAGCAGTAATAAATCTGTCTACTACCAAAGTTAGTATTGACAATACTTCATTGTTTTAGTTGCCTATGGTTTTACATAAAATATATAATCGTCCTATTTCTTCTACAAATGACTTATAAATAAAAAACTATGACAAACATATATCGAAAGTTGGTATTTCATTTACCGTTTATTTTTCATTAAAGAGTTCAATACATCTATGTTTAAACTGTAACTGCACTGAGAAGCCCTAGCTGCTACTGCTTTAAAAAATATTCTACACAAAACAAGCTTGTCAGCGAGTGTCGCTATTTTCATAGAAATTGTCGGCCCGCGTAAAAATTCTGACTATGGCTATGACGACCGAGACTAGACTCGACGCACATTACGCAGAAACGTTATTGGAAAAGGCGTCTCTAGTTTCTTTCTCCCGTTTGGGTTGGCAGCCACCTGCCTACATTTACGTTCACACATCTAGTCATAACGCGTGATAGATATGAGTACTATGCAACTAGTCTTTCTGAAGATCATCACCAATATGATCCCCGTATGTCCTTCAAGGGCGTCCCCTCCTAGTCTAAAACTTGTGCTCAGCGCATATTGCGCGGACATTATTATTAGCAATCGCATCTATTGTTATATAAATATAAAATATTTATCGAATATCACATTAAATACTCAATAGACTTCCATAAAGCATTTGCAAGATGCTGGCTGCTATTCATATCCAGGCAACTTCTTCAGCTTTGGCTTTCATTTTATTTGACCAGTCTGTAGGGTCATGGGTGTGTTCCCCTATGGTGCCCACAACCTCCTTGTTTACCATCTTGACACGAACTTGGCACTTTTTGCTGATCCTCTTCGAACAGTACCAGGTACAATGACCGGCGAAATTGACCCGGTTTGTAGAATACGTGTGGTGGCCAATTTTGAGCAAGTAGCTTCCAGTAGGTAGTGGAATGAACTTGAATTCTGAAATTAAAACTAAAATTAATAAAGTTTGAAGATTTACAGTGATTTTTCGTCTGATTACTAACCTTGTATATAATATTTCTTTTATGAATATAAATCAGAATTATTTGTACAGTCTGACAATAGATAACTATCAGACAGTAAACGTCTTCCAGCAACTAGGCATGTGTTTAGAAAAAGATGAATACTTTTTGTCGCTTTTAAAATAAAAGGTCTCACATCTGATTAAATAATAAACATAACTTTAATTTGTGTTTTTTTTACAAAGTGATAAGAAACAGTAAACTTAAAATAGTTATAAACATAACATTATTTCCTCCTCTTAATTAAAACACAAAAATCAATTCAATAATAATTTAATGAGCGTGGTACCTGTGCACAATGATTCAATAAAATGAAATATATATAAATTTTCTCTACTTATTTAATAATTATAAATAAGAATAAATCCAATTTTATACCATGCTAATAAAAATATTATTTGATTAACTTTCTCAAATGAGCTACATTATCAAAAGATAAAAAAAAAACAATTCTTGCTTTAAATGATAATGCGCTTCACAAAGTTAGTGCATTATCAACAGACTTGGAGTTACGAGATAAAGCTTTGTGACATTTTGTAATGTGCGTTGAAAAATCATGTCAAAATGGATTCCGCATCAGAAAAGATCCAGAGGGAGATCCGGGAAGCGTTAAAAGGATTGTGTCCATGAAAATTTGAGGAGTATATGAAGGAAATATCTTGGCAAATGCCGAGCCAGAGAAAAATGGAGGAAAATAGTTGACGAGATTCACAAAGAGATGTGGACGTTGTCCTTTGACATGTCGCAAGTTGGGTTTTATGTCTAATAGTGGTTATGTTTACCAGTAAAGAGTACGGTTTGGTTTTCATAGGTAACCATAGAGACGTCACAAGCAGTGTACTTCCTCTGTTTACAATACCAGCGCACGCGTGGGCCGTTTTTCCTTTTACAGTAATAAATGAACCCATCCCTTACCAAAATCCATTTGCTATCTGAAAAGAGACGATAAAAATATCATTATTCAAAGAAAACTTTTTAAAACAAGCTTTGTCTTATTCCTTTCATTAATTGAAAAAAAAAATATCCGCCATCTTTGTGAGTCGGCCATTTTGGATTTAGAATGATGTCACTTAGCTAACCGTGCATTGTCATACAAACTTAACGTGTGTGGTTTTCAGCTCAATCGGTTGACGATAATTGTTTTAAAATTTGGTTGCAAGATTTGACCTTTACATAGATATTAACTAAAATAAACACATTACCCTCCTTCGGCAAGCGGGTAATAAGGGGCGACATTAGGTACATTCGACGTATAATAAATTTAAGACGATATCAACGACGGTTTTTAATACAAAAATGCGACAGTAATATTTACTTGTTCAATTTAATTGATAAAACGTTTTGTTTATTATTATTTTTTTGATAAAATTAAGCTACTGTTATGCAAAGATTAGGTTTAAGATTAAGTGACACAAAAAGAGAGAGAAGGTAGAATGGCAAGCAAGTGAATACTCGCTTTTTTAATATTCTATAGGCTCGCGCTTGACCACCATCACTTATTCACTTCTATTCTACTTAAAAAATATTTATTAAAAGAAAAAAAACTGTTTTAGATTTCTTATAGTTTTAATAAGGTTCAATAGTTATTCCACCTGCTAGCAACTCACATACAAATATACATCGACCTTAGAGCCACCAACGTATTGTACAAGGGGCCATTATAATATTTATTTTACCAATTTGTAATTACTTGATGCGGAAGTGTTTACGGTTCACTTAAGTGGTCGCTACTAATTCGAAATTGTCGAGTGGCGACCTGTATAAGATCTTTAAGTCATATGTGTTCACAGACATCGGTCGTCTGTTATTAGGCGTCTAGGGGCCGTTTGATCGATGCAAGAATAATTACATTGCTGGTATGCGAGCTGGTTGCAGGTGGAAACGTGGTCCTATGTTATACAATATTAGTAGTGAAAAGTTCAAGCTTTTTAAGGCACATACACACATTAGTCATGCCAAAAAAATATAGTTTCGTAGTAGCTTAGGACATCTGCTTCAAGGCCACGCGCCTAATACGGTGCGGTCTTACTTCCATCATATAAAATGACATGAGACCTTTTCCTATAGGTGTGGGTAAGCACAGAACGCTTGTATTGCTTTGATAACAACTAACGTTCATTCATCTGGTTTATACAGGCACATCGCACTATGTATGATACGTCGTATAATTTAATGTTAGAACAACTAAAACATGTACTTAATAAGTTTTAATCCTAAATCGCACTTAATGCTTTCTCAATCTTACAGTTTTAGAATTCCGACTGCTTATTATCATACCCCGGTCCCTGAACTAAGAACTAAAAGTTAAGAACTTGTCAAATTCTAGCACGAAAACTACAAATTTTGGCGTTAGAATTTACCAACTTCTAAACTCTTTAATTCGCAATTCAAAAACCGGAGGCTAATTGAACTTATTATTAACTATTTAACTTTAACAATCTTATTCTGATAAATATAATACTTATACGGAGGGTGTGTGTGGTCTAAATTACCGATTTCAACCGCGTTATCGATATTTAAAATCAATATGGATCGACAGCCCTTGCCAAGATGAGGGGAGCACTGCCAATGGGCCGTCCCTTTTCTTTTAAAATGCTTCATAATTGTAGGTATAGTCCTTGAAAAGAGTTAGCACTTGCAAAAATTAACATTCACAGTATGGAAATACCGTGAACGTTAATTTCACTGGCATATAAATGTTTTTAAATGTTGTTCTTATCTGTATTATTTAATGCTGGAAGCACATGCCTTGGTAATAATATCCATAGAAAAAGAAGCTATAATTATTTATGCTATAAATGCGAGAAAAAGTTGTAATCGTAAAATAAAAAATATTCATAAAAAAAAAACGACGTTACATATGGTTTCTATTATTTTAGTTTTATAAATTATAAGATAATAATATTATAGGTAATAACAAAAACAAGTCGTGTGTATACACGACTTGTTTTTGTTACAAAACCAATGAAATTTCAAGTTTTGATTATAATCAGATGTCGAGATACCTAAAGTTTTAAAATTCGATTATACTACTCGTCAATACTTCGATGACATAAAGAAAGGGAGAAATTGTTGTTGTAAGGTATCTAACATAATAATCAGTATATAATAGTAATCTTTGATAGTAATCATACATACGCCTAGCGCCATCTAGTTTATATTATGAGTACTAATATGTGTATAGAGTACCTACATTGTTTTATTAAATCAGTCTGTGAAAAACTACTGTACGTGTTTTATTAGGTTATGGGCCCAGTCCCGTAAACGCGTTAAAATCAAGTTTTTTTATTTGCTCTAAGTTATTTCTCGTGGACTATCAGTGAACTGTATCTCAAAAAACTTTATAGTACAGTGAAAATCATTCCTATATTGACTGTTTTTGGTGAATGACAATTGGTTATCTCGTGTGCGGTTTGAAGATATTCCAATATGGCTGGAAATTATATTGTAAACGTGCTTAAATTAAAAGGACGCAAAAATTACGACGAGTGTTTTTTTATGTTGTATGGTATGGATATTCATAAGCTAGAATCATCAAGTGATGGAAGTGCAAGTTCCATGGATGAAAGAAAGGCTAGAGCTAAGCTTATAATGACGATCGACTCATCAATTTATGTTAACATTAAAAACGAGCAAACAGTACAAGGTGTGTGGAAGCGTTTGAAGGCCCTGTATGATGACTCTGGCTTCACGCGACGCATCAATCTACTTCGTCAGGTAATATCTATTCGACTAGAAGACTGCGAAACAATGGGAGCAAATGTTACGCAAATGGTTGATTCCGCACAAAAACTCAAAGGTACGGGTTTTCAGATCACTGATGAGTGGATCGGCTCATTAACAGACAAATTCGCTCCTATGATAATGGCCATCGAACATTCTGGATTAGTTATCATCACGGATGTCATCAAGTCGAAATTACTGGACATGAGTTCGGAAGTTGGCAGCTCCGGAACAAATAATGCATTTTTGTCGAAAGGTTGGCAGCAGCAAAACCATAAGAAATCATGTGGCTACACCACATACAAATTAAAAAATGGCAACACTACAAGGATCGTAGCAGGTGGCGTTCTCTAGTTTCTGCCTACCCTCATGGGGAAAAGGCGTGAGTTTATGTATGTATGTATGTAATACTGCACATACTTCAAAAATGTCATCGCCGCCGACTTCAAGTTCTGTCAATGTCAAAACAATCCGATGCTATAAATGTAAACAACTCAATCATTATAAGAATAATACTAATAATACACAGAATAAATGTGAAAGCAATGCATTTAGTGCAATATTTTTGAATGGGAGTTTTCAAAAATCCAATTGGTACGTGGACTCAGGTGCAAGCTCGCACATGATCACAGATAAGAGTTGCTTACAGAATGAGTCGTTTAACCACGAAGTAAAGGAAATAGTAGTTGCAGATCAAGAAAAGATACCTGTTGTGTGCTCAGGAAACACAATTATTACGACCATAGTTGATAATTCAGAGTTTAATATTCCAGTTAATGATGTATTATGTGTACCTAACTTGTCACCCAATTTATTATCAGTGAGTCAAATGATTTGTAATGGAAACAAAGTGAACTTCGAAGAAGATATTTGCCACATGCGCAATTGACAGAAGGTGCTGGTAGGAAAAGCAAACCTAGTGAATGGATATATAGATTAGACATTAAGTCAGATTGCTTGTTTGCGTGCTCAGCGACTCTGATCGATTCTGAATATCAGATAGAGAGATATATAGATAGAATAGATATAATTATAGAATAGATGAGAATAATAGATGAGAGATTCCTATAAAATTGTTTAATGATAGTCAAACTGCTACAAAACTTTCTGAGAATAGTGTGTATCATAGACGTAGTAAACATATTTATGTTAAATATCATTTTATAAGGGAACCAATAACAAATAAATTAATAAAGTTAAAATATTTAGAAACAACAGAAATGCCAGCTGATATTTTAACTAAAAGCTTGGGTAAATGTAAACATTATTATTTTATAAAGAAGATGGGTGTAATAATGTAGCATATATAAGATGTTTGTCTATTTTTTTTGTAATATTATGTTAAGCGATGGAGTTGTTGTAAAGTATCTAACATAATAATCAGTATATAATAGTAATCTTTAATAGTAATACATACGCCTAGCGCCATCTAGTTTATCTTATGAGTACTAATATGTGTATAGAGTACCTACATTGTTTTATTAAATCAGTCTGTGAAAAACTACTGTACGTGTTTTATTAGAAATATGTTTATAGGTGACTCGCACAGGTCAAATAAATACAATGAACAATATAAAAATACATCAATTACATAGGGAATAAAGTTCACAGTCGCCACGAATTAGCAAGAGATATATCAGTCTTAGGAGGATGGTTATGTTCATAGTTTCCCAATACGATTCCACCTTTGTTGAATAACACTTTTGAGATGCATCCTCTGCCATTGTGTGAGTAACACCGCCACTCTCCAACGCCAGTTTTCAATAATTTCTTAATCTGATAATATGTATACCGGTTAATAACAATCAACGGTTTGCCTTCCAGTGACATTACTATTGTGTAACCTTAAACAAAAAAAAAACATGTATCGACTGTCAAGGTTTAAAATACTCATACAGTCGGTAGACGAAAACCCTCACGACGCTTGTAGAACCTTGTCATAGTAGCCAATGCACATTTAATTTAAATGTGTAAACCACCATTAGCCATATTTGTTTTCTAAATTATATCAAAAACATCATACCTAGGTAATAATAGATACTTATGGCTTTATAAATAAGTGTAAATAAATAAGCAGAATGTTTGTAGCCTGCCTACTTCATCAAACAACAAAAGGAATATAACGATGTAATATTAATTTAAAATGGCCACTACCTATAGTCTACCCTTTTTAAATGAAAGTATTAAATAAAATAGTCTATCTCTTATAATAAATAGAAAAAGAAAAACAAAGATAAGAAATAAAAAGTGTAACTGAACGGAAAATAAATATAGATAGTATTATTTAAAGCACGTTTATTTTTTAAGACTTTCTTTGTACTTGCACAAAGCAAGCAAAAACAGTGTAAACAAACACAATCATTTACTTCATTTTCTATAAAATATTAATGACAATCATCGAATTTTCGTTCTAGCTGTCTAATAATAGAGTTTTTAATTTCCATGGTTATCTAGGTGAATGGTTGTGTTCATAGTTTCCATAAGTTATGTAACCGTTGTCGTCCATAAACATTTTGGCGTTGCAACCTCTGCCATTGTGTGACGAACATTTCTGGTGATCGATCCTAGTCTTTCGTAATTTAATAGTCAAAAAAAATTTCGGCAATGGATGATTTGTTTTTTTCCAAATTATTTTTTTGTTGTTGTTAGATTGGCACAAATGTTTTTTCATTTTAGCGCGCAGTTTGAGTTATATCTGTTATTTAGATTAAATACAGTGCTGTTTTTAGTTATATCATATCTTGTGCGTATTTCGAATTTCATAATGGACAAAAACATCGAACAAAGAGTTTGTCTTAAATTTTACATCTCGAATGGAATTTCATTCGGAGTGTAAATGTTACTGAAGGGTTGTCCTGAATCGAATTAATCAAAAACACGTGCTTATAAGTGGTACAAAGCGTTCAAAAGCGGTCGAGTTGTGATGGAAGTTGTGCCTCGCTCTGGTAGGCCATCAACGTCTGCAACTGAAGTTAACATCGCAAAAGTGAAGGAAATAGTGATTGAAAATCCTCATTCAAGCTTGAGAGTGATGGCCGCCACACTTTCTGTGTCTCACGAGTCGGTCCGTACCATTTGAATAATCACTTGAGTATGAAACATGTTGCAGCTCGGCTAGTCCCAAAATACCTGAATTTTCTCCAAAACCAAACTCCTAAAATTCCCAAAACGTATTCAAGTAATACAGCATTAATGGAAACAACAAAAGCAAGTGTGGTCCTGGTATCCATTCTTGTCGATGCAGTGTTTGTGGGTAAAGGTCTTGAAAATGCCATGTTAAAAATAACTTCCTTATTTAATAACGTGTTGAAATTTTTATGAAGTGGATTCATTTTGAAACTGATTTTGAAGTCTTTTAAAAGTTAGTGCCTAGTGAACTACGGACACTATTCTTCCGAAAATAACACATCATAAATATATCGTTTCAAATTTATTGTTCAGAAGGTAAATCAATAAAGTGATTAAATAACTGAATAACTTATAATTTGGCAGCGGCTGTGATAGGCTCACAATAAATGCGATATCCTGGCAGTGATGGCCTAGCTGCAATAGTCTGGATGCTTGGCTACGATAGCTTGTCTGCAGTAGCTTGGCTCTGGTGGTCTCGCTGCGGTAACCTGTCTGCGATAGCCTGGATGCGGCTGCCTCGTTGAGGCTGCTTGGCTACATCATCCTGACTGCATAGGTTTTCAGTGTAAGCTTTGAGCTGTTTCTTAGTAGGAGGATGGTTATGAATAAAGTTGCCAGTTATCTTATTATCGTTAACCACAACTCTTGCTTTACATCCTCTTCCGTTGTGAGTAGAACATCGCCAGTGGGCGTTGCCACTGTCTGTCACTTGTCTATGATGAGAATATGTATATTTATTAAATAACACCATCGTCTTTCCTGTCTGTGACTTGATAAAAGTGTAACCTTAAACAAAAAAACACCTAGTAAGTAAGAGAAATTGCACTGACCGCGGTAAGACATAATATTGTTGCAGCTTGTAATTCAAATATATTATGTCTTACCGCTTTGGTGAATCACCACCAACCTTCTTTTGCTATTGTCACTTTTTTTTTAATCTAGTTACTTTACCTATTTTTACAATAACAATAATACCAGCCTGTAACTGTCTCACTGCAGGGCAAAGGCCATTATTCATACAAAGAAAGCATGAGCATTGATCATCACGCTTTGCTCAAGGCGAGTTGGCGAAAAATACATAATAATAGAACCTTTGGATACCTTCAAGACACCTCTTTTTCAAGCAAGTCTTAGCCAGTGGAAGTGCAAAATAAAAAATATTTTCAAATATTTATTACTGGTCATATTTATTAAACATAAATGTTTTTCTAAATATGATTAAAGACTTAAGACTCATCAGATACAATAGGGATGTTAACTGAGAATTAGGTTTTTGTCCGTCAGGTAGATTAATAAAAAGTATTGGACACGTATTTTTAGCACGCTTCTATTAGCTTGGTATGTATGTAGCTATGTAACTATGTATCTATGAATTTATGTAACGGAATCTTTGAACGTGATTTTCACCCCCTGCAAAATGTCGGATCGATTTGAAACTAAGCACATTTATCAAGGATGACAATGCAATAATTTAAATAGTTTTTCCCATTATCCTTACCAGGATCAGCGATTGAACTTAAAAGCGCGGGGTGTTTTGTAAGATTTTTCCAAAATGAGTAACAAACAAACAAATTGTTAACAAACTATTATAACAATTGACATCAAGCACCCCACGCTTTTTTACATTTTTTTTTTGTTAATCACACTATTCTTAATTTAAATTTATTGAAAATTATTTTCTTACAATTACTTACATTATAGCTTTGTTTTCTATTAAAGCGTATTTTTTAGTTTATTTAAACTATCATTTATTAATTTGACACGTAAATATAAAATGAAAACGATATAATAGATTGAAATATCGTGTGACGTCACGCCGTGAGTGCTAAAGTTTACTGACATAGTGATGTCACAAGCCCCTACTCCTGAACTTTGATGCGCTTTATATTTGTCAATTTTTATTGATTTGGTAATGCATAAATACGTGTCCAATATTATTTGATTATCTCACTGACGGACTATATAGAATTATCATTTTTCTACCCAGGTAACATCCATCCAGTTATGGTAATGCCTGTTTTGGGTACAAGCCTAATAGTCCAGTCATTTGGTGCTCAAAAAACAAATGTATTCACTATTTAAAACTTGGCTTTCCGTCCCCTGCAGGTTTCATAGTACATTCATTTGGTAGAGCGAAAAGAAGAAACATAAAATATTTTGCGGCTGTAACCTTTTTAAGCTCGCATATACAGTCCGCCAATTAGGCAATATTTTAATGGTAAATGAGTATGTTCAGTATTCGCTGTTTCGATTACATTTTTGTTGTCTAACACTAGTCTTGCCTTGCAACCTTTACCATTGTACATGGAGCATCTCCAATAACTTGTCTCTTTCTTTTGAAACGAGCGGTAATAAATGTACGTGTAGTGGTTTAGCAGGATCAAATCGTTTCCAGAGCGCGATTGTACCAGTTTATACTCTGAAAGCATTCAATATTTTAGAAGTCAGACAATGTGTTGGCCTACATGTTATATAGCGAACAGCATATTAAAAAAATATGAAAATACTGGTCATCATCTAATTTGGTACAAATGTAAAAGTACTTTTGTTTTTGGCATTTGGACCAAAAATTTATGAAACCCGCAGGCGCGATTTTTGCGCAATAATTGCTCTTCCATACAGAAAATTTAGGTTTGATGGCGGTTTTTTTAAAATAAGTGCATTTGACATACAGCGAGCGATTAGTAAACGATTTTTGTGCCTTGCTGGGGGCTCTACTTTAGTCTGCAAAGGAAAGCTCGGTTAAGCAGCAGGTAAATCTTTGATTTAACAGTGAGACGCCAAATATAAAAAGAAAACTTGGTAACCTTATTAAAATAATCTTTGTCAAACCATTTTGAAACTTACTGGAACTATAGAAGATGTATTTTAAAGGCCTCCTGTATATTTAACTGAATGTTAACGAGTTTGTGGGTTGGTTCCGGTATGCATAAGCACGTACAACCAAAATGCATGTCTCAGATAAGTATTTTATTGGTTATTTACTATTACTATTTTTTTATTTGGGCAAACAAACAATCGTACATTGTATATTATATCTAGATACACAGTATGCTATAAGTAATTGTACAATCCACTACGTTTCCACATGTTACTAGCTTATATTAGATACAGTTTTGATAAAATTAAATAAAATCAATAAAAAAAAACAACAATACATTTTTTTCGTTATCTTAGAATCTAATAGTTAGTTAATACATATTAAAATAATACATAATAATTAAAAATTTAAAATTTTGGGCTAGGTGCTTAAAAATTTGTTTTTAAAGGAGATGTTTGATTTTGGGCCATCACTATGTACACTACATAGATAAATAGGAAAAAAATAGGGGAATTCCATTTAAATACTAACAAATTAATTTATAGAAGGGTACAGGCGTACAAAAATGATCATTTGAAAAGTTTTTTAATAAGATAGTCCTATTTTTAGGGCAGCCATAACAGTTGTTTTTAACATGACTATTGACGATGAGTCTTTCTTTGCTTTGATTTTGAATTGGATATGTTTTTGGTGTTTAGTGATTGTTTTAGTTTTGCAACCCAGTTTCTACTACGGACATTGATTATTGTGAAAATGAAAATAATTTTCGTACACTGCTGATCTGATCCATCATGTTTAATTTTATGTTGTGTTTGTGTTGCTCTACTTGACAAAGTTAATTTGAGTATACATTGAAACGAAGTGAAATTAAAATAATTAACAAAGAAAAACGGTTACTATATAATTAAACGGCGATTTTCACACATAGTGTACTTAGTGCTGGCCAAGGCTCCATACATTTTGGAACATCTCCTTTATGTTTAAATAGGGCAAATACATCGAAATCGTTAAAATTATTATTGTAAGCTAGAACCGATCACCAGAGCGGCGCTCTCTATCCTGCATTTGTACGACAGGTAGTTGTAGCAAACAGTGGGTAAGAGCGGGCCTCTCGTCTCATTACTGTTCTAGGTACAATATAGCATTTATTATGTAAGTCCATGGATCATCATTCCTTAGACTAACAAGCGACAAGAGCGTAATTTTAATAGTCTAAACATATTCAAAGCGTTTTTAGAAGATAAACGTTACAGGTTAGCAAAATAAATTAAAAGAGACAAAATATTATGGTTTTATGCCTGTTCTGTAATTAACTTTAAAACTGCAATGAACGAAGAGCAGTAGCCTAACGACCAAGTTTTAAAGAATAATCTTTTTCTTTTGCTTACCAGAATGTTTTAACGTTGATTTCCTGATTGTTCAATCAAAGAAACTAAATTACATTCTTAAAACTTGTCATTGTTATTTTTATATAAGCAAGTAGTTAAGTATACTCATGTAAGATACACCAACTAGAAGTTACTTAAGTTACAATGGCATGCAAGTTACTTAGCCTAAATACCTAATGACTTCTAATATAAGCTCTATTGGCTTTATGCGACCATGTTAAACTCGAACATATTTTCCCTCCACTACGCAATATTTTGCCGGTGGATGGTAGTGTTCAGTTTGCGCTACTTCAATTACATTATTGCTGTCTATCACCAGTCTTGCCTTGCAGCGTTTACTATTGTGCGAGGAGCACCTCCAATGGCTTGTCCCTTTTTTCGGAAACTTGCAGGCTAGTCCGTAAGTGTAGTGATTTAGCAGAATCAATTGTTTTCCAGAACGGGATGTTACTAATTCGTAATCTGAAAGCATTCAAAACATTAGAAACCGCAAAAATTTAATGGTAATATACTCCACATGACCCAAATGGGCAGCATTCGACGTCGGAAATATTATAGTGCCTAATCGTGTAGGCAAAAATTTATTCCTTTACTTTCTGTCTGTTCTGTTCTTTACGTATTGGGAAGTCAAATCTTCGATTTCTAAAAATATGTTGTCTTTACCAAAGAGTAGCTTTTGTTTAATAAATACTGTTTTCAAAATAATCCAAATGGTTAAAAATAAATATTGAGCAACATGAGCCAAAGGTTTTATAATTTATCTTCAAAAATTAAATTTTAAGTCAAATAGGTGGATTGGTGTAGTGGTGTTTTACTTAAAATAAAAAATATATAATAGAAAAATAATCAAAGCAATGTATATTTTAATTCAAACAATTAACGTATATTATTTAAAACGCACATGTTACAACTTAACATAATTTCCATTAAGAATAAAATGTTCTGGTGGTGGATGACTATGCTGAGTATTGGCAGAAAAAACGTTTTTTTGACTATCAAGTACTAATCTTGCTCTGCATTTTTTCCTGTTGTGTGCTGGACACCTCCAATTTTGAGTGCCTCTCTTCCCGGTGCGGTATAGAGAAAAATTGTAGCCTTTGTACAGTAAAAACTGCTTGCCCGATATGGTTTTTATTAATTTGTATTCTGAAACGCAAAAAGCAAACATTCATATTCGAGGTGAGGTGATGGAAATACCAACTTTTCAGCTATTCTGTAAAAATCTCACCTTGATTATTAAGGTTAAGTGAACTTGGAGTGGGCTGTCGATCCCTAGCATGAGTTGGCTCACTTCACCTAATTCATCATAGTGAGATGTCTACAAAATCGACCGGCTGGTCGGTCTTATGCCCGTTTTCACTAATAATAGACGACACTTAAATGGAAGCCAATATAAAATCGGATTAAGGGTTGGTCTCTGAATGAAGTACATATTTGGATTTAAGAACTTGTGTTAACTCTACTTTGACGCGAAGTTTGACAGGTCTTCAGGCTAGATTATAGTTTAACAAATACTCACCATCAAATCAAGTCAAGTCAAATATATTTATTTCAACTAGGCCATTAAGTGGCACTTTTGAAAGTCGACAATTAAAATTTACAAGTAGCAATAAAAATTTCTCCCACGCATTTGGAAAAGTAGCTTGTTGTGGAGAAGAACGCACAAGAAACTCCATAAAAAATAAGTGTTTTACAATATTTATATAAGTACATACATTAATAAATTCATATATGTGAGGACGATGCACCCAGAATAGCATTACACACTATACTACGTACAGGTATAAAGTATTAAAACAAGTAAGTATAACACATGTACTGTGCAGTTATTATAATAGGTACTAGAAAAACATTAAACTCCGAAGCAGCTAAGTTATGAACAATCCCAACTCCCAACCAACGGCGCCCGTTTACGAACATGGCGCATGAATCGTCACCAAATTCGGGTGTAGCAGTGTTAGCAATATTAAGGCACTAGTTTACGTGTCGCCTATTGTTTATGAGAACGGGCAATAATTCACTTGCGCAGTGTAACCGAATCTTATAAAATAAGATGCTTAAGTATACCTATAATAACCGAAAATGAAGATAACTGTTACAAAGAACAGTTTACAAATATTTATTTTTTAAAGATTTATAAATTGTAATTGCATTGTAATTGTACATTAATATTTTTTAAATAATGTATGTAGAATAGAGATATACTATTAAAAGTGATTGTTACAACAATGTCAAGGGTCCTGTCTTACGTTTGCCAGTTCGCAGTCTCCACTCAAGGACACGTCTACCCCAACGGTCATCGGTTCTACGGCTAATGTTGCCGGACCATTGCCACTTCAGCATGCTTACTCTCTGAGCTATATCGACAACTTTGGTTCTCTTCCCGATCACCTCGTTCCGGATTCGATCCCTCAGAGAGACTCCTAGCATAGCGCTTTCTATAGCTCTAGACCATAAGCTTATGGACCAGCCATACCATGAGTTTCTACGACTCGGCCCAGTATTTTTTGGGACAATCCCACCGCACTATTTCCAAACCACTGCAACTCCTGAAAGCTAGAATCAACAGTGGTGACCACCAGAAAAGCGCGAATGAATTTAACTGTCTTGGACCCCGCAACAAAATTAATCAGAAAAGAATAACGGAGGAGTAGAAAAAATATAAATTTGGACTTCCCTCCATATCAAGCAGGAGACAGAACAAACAAGGCCAATAGGCACAAACGGTCGTTTACAACTGGGATAAGCCCAGTTGCATATTAATATTAATCCTAATTTTTATCGCCACAGATAGCACCACGGATAAAAATTAGGATTAATATTAATGGGTCCTAACATTGTCATATTTGATTCCAATAATAGGCATGGCAAATACGCTTGAAAGCCCGGCAATTTGTTCATGTTCCAAGTTCTTCAGATCCAATTCTCGTCCGAAAATCTCAAGTGTGAGATGTACTCGCCGTTTATATTGATGCTCCATCCTGCCCAGTCCAGCGTTGTAAAGAAAAAGGCTGCAATGCATGCCTCATTGCAGCCTCTGTAAAGAACATCTCCATCGGACACCTCGTTTTAGTTTCTATGATTCCCGAAAGTATATGTAGCCGATACGAAGTACTAAACGTTCACCTGTTTCAATACACGATATGAACTTAAATTCTGAAACAGAATAACATATCTATTAATCGATTTTCCAGGTATAAAAAGATCCCGGTTTCTGAATTGAGAACTTAAAGTTACAAACTTGACAAAATCTTAACCTAATTTTTGATAAATTCTTATGCTAAATTAGAGTTTGACAAGTTCTTAACTTCAGATTCTTAATTCCGAAACCGGAGCGTTTGGTTATCCTATCCTCAAGCTTTTTCAGTCTATAATATTTCCACTGCTGGGACACCGACCTCTTCTCTGTGAGGGGAAATTAACCTTGGATTGCGACCCACTTCTTCTCAAGCGGACCCAATAGGTATCAGGTTGGTGGGTGTCACATAATATATGATGCCATCGTTTTTTTATTCTTGACCAAGTCTTGGTAAGCCTTCTTCTAATGGACCGATGACCTGTTTAAAGCTGCGGCAATCCACTGGATGCGAGACGCACAAGACTGATCGATGTGGCGATACTTGAGAAAAGCCTATGTCCAGCAATGGACGATTTTTGTTTGATATAATATCAGCCAACTATCTTCCATTGCTGGACGATGATGATATACCAGCCTTTGTTTTCATCGTTTTGAGGTAAGTAAGTCAAATATTATTTTCTAATCATTTACTCACATTTACTCTTATACAAATAAATTGTTTAGATTTATGCTACTATAAATATACGTAACATTAAGTAGTATAAAGTAGGTAGTAATTGCATAATTATAGATATATGCGAGACTTAAATAATAATACATTTTGGTTTCAGTAATCATTAACATATTCAAATAAATAATATTATTTATTATTATTTTTATAAAACGTTGCCCCACACTAGGAATTTCTTCCTGTATCGTGGGTGCGTTTACAAACATATAAACTCACATACACAACACCCAGAGCCGGAACAACTATTTGTAGGTCATACAAATATTTGTTCCGTGCGGGAATCGAACCCGCGACACGCAGCACAGCAGTCAATCACTCAACCACTGCACCAACCGTGCGACATAATATAACATCATTTCTGTATTCCCCGAAGGGTAAAGCAGACTTGCACCTTGCAGACTTGTACATTCAAATTTCGCCAATTATATTTTAATTCCCATGTAATAGGGGGCAACCATTTGGCCTAGTGTGGTCATGTGATGAGGAGGGATGAAGCGCAAGTAAATAAAAGTTATGAATAAAAATGTGAATGGATGAAAAGGCAAGGGAAGGCCAAAGAAGAGATGGATAGACTGTGGCAGGAAATATATGAAAGAAAAGGGAAACAGTGATAGCGTGACGGTGGACCGGCCGGTATATTTATTTATTTATTTACTTTAACATAACACGGTCAAAGGCCAATGACATTAGTTAAAGACATGTTTATAAAAAGCATTAAAAATAAAAATAATAAAAACAAAACAAATAACAATGATAATATTTATAATTACACGGCAGTCATACGCTCATCTCACAATATCAGACATACATACAAAATCTTCTTCCATTCGTCCGCGAACACATCACAATCGGGCTTAGAATCAAGAAGAAAACATGTTGCGCCAACCTCAAGTAACATAAGACAAGGACCTGCAGATCATGATATAATAGGGGACAAGTATTGACATAAATATTTTATATTATAGATCTATAAACAACTAAATTCCTTTGGTCATGAGTATTACGTACAGGTGGTGAATGTGTGTGCTCATAATTTCCGTCTAGGATGGTAGTATAGTTGCTGTCCAGCAATAAAAGCGCTTTACAGCATTTGCTTTTCATAGAAGAACACCTCCAGCGGGATAGACCAGGCTTCGATTGATGAGTATTGTAATATGTGTATCCGTTGTGTTGTATTAACGCGCTCCCTTTTTGTGATCTGATGAACTTGAAAACTGGAATAGAATAAATTGTTACAATCTTTTCTGTTTTTACTATTAGTCAGTATTAGTAGTGCTCGGTTCACAGGGCCTCAATAAAGAACTTAATTCGTTTGTAGAGATTTAATACGTCGTTTTTTTAGAGATTAACGTACCTCAAAAAAAAATAGTACCCTTTTAGAATTATTCGTTGTGATAATATTATCCCAGCCAAGAACGCAGACTTGTTCACCTAGAATATTATGATGATGTGGCATTCAAGTATTGCCATTTGCATGTGAAGGCTCTCTGAAAGGCTATCTTCTAACTAAAAACATATTGAGTTCTAAATTCTACCTACTGCATCGTAAGAAATAAGTACAGTTGAACGAAGCTCCTAATTCTTTCTGCTGGGTTTAAAGGAACCTAACACGGAAGTGTAATTAATTGTGGTGATTATACCCATCATTTTCCCCCTTTTTAATGTTCCCACAGCTGGGACATAGGCTCACGCGGGTCTAGTGCGGGTTGTTCACGAGCCCAGTCTCTATTTTTTCACTGTAAGCTAATCATAATTCGATACGTATTTATAAAAAACTTCTAATATAACAAGGCTGCACAGTTTGCTTGTTTTTTTTTGAACTCATCATTGAAACCACCAGTCAAATTAGATTTCTTGCATTTAATAACGCAATTATGAGAAAGGTTTAGGCTATTTAACATCATGCTGCGACAATAATCCATCTTTCTTTTCTTAATTTAATAGTGAGGCACAGCAACTAGTAAATAATAAAAATTCTATCAATTTAAACGAAACCAAAGATATATTTTTAATCTCATAACAACACTCAAAGGTGTTTGTCACCTCGAAAACACCTTCAGCCAAATACTAAAAAAGGAACAAAATAATAACAAAGTGTAAAGTAACAATGATAATATGCATATTATCTACTTGATATCGAAACAGAAAAAAATATACTAAATAAATAAAAGACAATACATGCAATTTGAAAAAATAATATAAAGAATCCTTATGGATTAGTGCCATACTCTTTTAAATCCGATGCCATTCAATGTCCTTATTGACTAAATAACTTCACAAAATCCAAAGACCACGAAGATGCCTCGGTAGCTACTGCTAGAGTGGGCATTGTCAAAATATTGCACATAAACCAAGCATGTCACTGAGTATATTTTACACTAAAGTGATGGCGCGGTATAATTATGACTATGGCTATGACATTTGCAATTTGTGCTCAGCGCAATTACACGAAAATTTCAAGTAATGGGCGTCTTTAGTCGTCTGCACGGTGTTTATTGCTGTGACGATATCAATTATGTCAACAATACACAAATAGCTTACATATCACAATAGATGATACTATTTATACCACTACGGCAACTGTGACATTCACCAATCAGAAGTTATTATGCCGGAATGCCGAGCTAGTTACACACTTTTATGCTTGTATTTACTTGCACACTTTTATACAAGTTACAGGCATGAGCATTGTAACCCTTATGGTAATCGCGACAATATCGTTAGTCACGCTTCATAGGGCGGAAATAGACTTTTAACATACCACAAGTTACAAGTCTGTGTCTGCCCTTAAGCAATTCTAAAATATTTTCCATTATTAATGCAATATTGAGGAGGCGGATGATTGTGTTTCAAATCAGCCTGTATGATATGGTTGAAACGGTCTAACTCTAGCTTCGCTTTGCATCTTCTACTATTATGTGAGGAACATCTCCAACGGCCTATCTTTTTCTTTCTAGCTTGGTTTGCGTGCCAGTACGTAAAGTCATTCAGCAGTATCAACTGCTTGCCTTTTTGTGACTTTATGAATGTGATTTCTGAAACAATTCTTTGTCACTGTTCATTTGATTTTAGCTTTTCTAACTGACTAACCTTTATCTACGTCTTTAATGATTACTTCACCAACTACTTCTTGACTGATTGTTTCACCATCTACGTACGAATCTGTACTACTTTCTATTTTGGACGGCACAAGTTAAATAATTAGTTCCAACACCGCACATTAAACTATTCTACAATTTTCAATTTTCCAGTGGCGATAGGTAGAAACTACAGAACACCATATTATTTATGCTGCGTCCCTTACATATTTTTTCATTCGTTTGCGTTCATTCTCTCGCACGCTGGTTTTGTGACTATGCATCTGAACTAGATATTTTTAAACCACCTAAAACTCACTTGGTATATCATTTAGATTAGAATAAAACAAAATAAAATCAGTTGATCAACTATATATTTGGCTTTATTATAGAGACTCCTTATTCAGGATTCGTTCTTTTTCTGTGTAGAATTTAAAATGTCTGAGTTTAGATAGAATAAGTCAATTAAAAATTAAATTATTGCTAATAAGTGTCCCTTTAATAATAATTATTTATTATTATTCCAATATAGAATAAATATTGTATTACATAATATTAATATAATATTTTGAAAGTATTTAGACCATGACTTAAAATAAAATATGAAATATTATGATTGCCTTTGTTTTAAAATCAAAAAATGTGTATATTATTAATATATTATTTTTAAGCACTACAAAAGCAGCCTGGGGTTTGAATTTGTGCCGGTATTGTGGTTATAAGCGCGCCTCCTGTTAAATGACATTTATGTAGACTTAACTGGTAAAATGTGGGTGAATAAGTTAAATATTCGTAGAAAATACTTAGTACCTACACCGTCATTTTTATTAATTATAAACACAAAACTGTTTTTTTTTTATTTGGGACAATCCCACCACACTATTCCCAAACCACTGCAACTCCTGAAAGCCAGAATCAACATTGGCGACAACCAGAAAAGCGCCGAGGCAATGAAGCTCGACGAAGCAAGACTAAAAACTGGTCTAATTATTTAAGGCACTACAAAGATACCTATATACATACCTAAGTATAATTACTCACATTTGTATAATAATTATTATAAAAACCAACCCGCCTTGAGCAAGCGTGGTGATCAAGTCTAGTGCATTCTCTGTATAAGGAGAGGCTTTTTCCTTGCAGTTACAGGCTGGTATTATTATGATTACAAAAAGGTAATATACTGATTAAAAAATATTTAAATTCACTGATAATCTTTAAGGGGTGAAAGTACTCCAGAATTTGAAATTAAAGAACAGCTTTACTTACTTACCCCAAAATTTTGATAAGTTAAAGCAAACAGAAATCAACCGTTCAATACATTTACCGTTATTATCATTATTTCAACCGAAAGACGTCCACAGATGGACAAGGACAGGCCTTCTCCAAGCGCAGAAACCACAAACCCTGTGAACATCGCATCCGGCGGATTCTCGCGGCCATCATAATATATATTCAGATTAATAATTTATTCAGACATATTTCTGTTTTATATATCTTACGAGTATCTAGATGATGCTGATGATGATGATGATGCTTTCAAAACGGTGAAGGAAAACACCGTTTGACTCCCTTTGCCGAATTTAGACTCCTATTTGCTCCGTTATGCGTGCAGACCTTCTCTCTTTTATAGGGAATAGGCCATGATCCTCCACGCGGGCCCAGAGACAGAAATTCGAAGACATGTGTAATGCTCCAACCTGCCCTGGGCCCGCGTGGTGGATGTTGGCCCATTCTCTCTCTCACAGAGAAGAGGTCTATGTCCCAGCAGTCCAGTAGGACAGCAGGGAACATTAAAAGGTTTATGATAATCTATATAGATTCAACTGTAGAGCAAGTCAGGCCATTATATAATGACCTGCTCTGCAGTTGAATTTCAATTTCATATTTCAGAGTTCATCCCTTCGCACAATTTGCTCTTATTCAAGAATTGATAGTAGTACAAGACTCACTGAAAGATTGCAGATGTAGTAAAAGTCACTTTGTAGTTAAGCGTTTCGATGTCCATCTGGCCCATAAGTAACACATAAGTGATCAGTGGGGACTGTTATCGGTTCGTAGTTTGAAGGATTCAGTATGGGTGGGGGATGGGTATGCTCTATATCCGGGTCCACGATATTATTTCCATAGTCCAATTCCAAGGTGGCTTTGCATTTTTTACTGTTGTGAGAGGAACATTTCCAAGTCGTTGTATTCCTTTTAATGTTTCTTCGTACATACCAGTATGTGTATTCTTGATGGAGTATCAGTTTATTGCTTTGCTGCGTTCTTATAAACTGGAAACCTAAAAAAAATCTTTAATTATTAACAGTTCTGGTAGAAAATTTCAAAAAAGATGTGGGGAAAAGTTTACTTACGGATGTTAAAATCGTTTTTCAATGTTTAAAAGTTTTGATTGATTTTCTATTTTTAAATATACATTGATTTTCTATTTTTAAATATGCATTGATTTTCTATTTTTAAATATGCATTGATTTTCTATTTTTAAATATGTATTGATTTTCTATTTTTAAATATGCATTTATTTTAATACTAGCTTCTGCTAGCGGCTTCGCCCGCGTGTACAGTGTTTTATCATCCCAAGGGAACATTATACCGGGATGAAAAGTAGCCTTTGTGCTATTCCAGACTATAATCTTTCTCTGTTTCAAATTTCATTCAGATCCGTTCAGCCGTTCTGGTGTGATTGAGTAACAAACATACATCCATCCAAACATTCATATTTCATCTCCGTCATCATCGTTTCAGCCAAAAGACGTCCACTGCTGGACATAGGCGGAGGCCTATGTCAAGCCAACTACTGCATTTATAATATTTAATAAGATAAATTCAAAGATGACCATGACGAATATTTTGAAAAAAATAACATGAAAAAATGCAAACAGTATTTTTAATTAGTATCTAGTTAGTAATTTAAAGGTATACTCGTATTTATATGATCACAATATGTTATTAAAAATAATTATTAAACGAACAACATACAGTCGGTGCTTATAACTACAATGATAAAAAATAAATAAGAAGAAGAAGTGATTAACGAAAAAAATGAACTTATAATTAATAAATTATCCATCTCTTTTGCGAAATGTAATGTCGACATCAAGAAGGTCACCATAGGGACATTCTATCAAAGATAATGATTGTCAAATTGTCTAAAATATATGGAATTGACATGCTCACGTGGTGAATCCCAAGCATTTTGGCATTTCACCAAATTCTATCACTGATGGAACATAAATTCCTACATTCATAAAACCCTTTGAGGGAGGGAACTTCACTTTATCTAGAACCCAAAACTTCGTTAATCTCTTAACAATTTTAATTATTATTACATTAAATTTTAATATAAACGCCATCACTAATAATGAATTTTCGAGCTGGATGATTATGGATATCATTTGCGGATACAAATTGATTGTTTAAGTCCACCACTAGCTTTGCCCTGCAGCTCTTGTGGGAGCATAACGTGCATCTCCAATGGTGAGCATCCTTGCTTAAACGAGCATAACAGAAGGTGTGACCTTTGTATAGTATCAACTTCTTGCCTTGCTGCGACTCGATGAACTGAAAATCTGGAAAATTTCAAGTCTATTTATCTA
Organism: Orthosia gothica; assembly: GCA_949775005.1. Taxonomy (NCBI): domain Eukaryota; kingdom Metazoa; phylum Arthropoda; class Insecta; order Lepidoptera; family Noctuidae; genus Orthosia; species Orthosia gothica. Next base: position 30,740,259 of record OX459037.1, on the reverse strand, counting down.
TCAATCTATAGTATAAAAATGTACCCCTATTTCTCCTGGTCACGCTATAACTTGACAGCGGTTTTACCGATTTCGCTAGTTCTTTTTTGTTGTGTTTGTTATTGTTAGGAAAAGGTGTTTATAAAAAAAAACCTTGGTAGGATGGGTATGGTAGGTAGGGTAGGTAGGATTGTTAGGGTGGGTATGGTGGGAAGGGTAGGTGAGGTAGATAGGGTAAGTAGGGTATGCAGGGTAGGTAGGATGGGTATGATGGGAAGGGCAGGTAGGGTAGGTAAGGTATGTTACTTTGGAATAATAAAATATAAACATGCAAGTAAAGCCGCGGGTCTTATAAAAATAAACTAGTAACTAGTAAGTAATTGTTTATAGCTCCAATTTTGTAGATATAAATACTGTATCACTGTATTGATTTTAAATCTCCATGTTCCACATAACTATATATTTTACATTGGTATATTAAATACAAAATAACTATATGGGACTAATTGTACACAAAAATAGTTACACATCTAGATAGGTAGATTAAAGCATTAATTTTTGAAACAGTTTATTTAGTCATGTTTACGAAAGCCTCGTATGCTCCTTAAAGTCCCAAATTATGACGAATATTATCGTAAAATAAATTATTTAGGATAGTGGAAAAGACATGTTTGTCTTCTTTCGTACTTTTCTAGTAGTCTTTATCTTACTAGTTAACAAGTTTTTAGGCGTTCTTCGTTTCTTTAGTTTTGCCTTATCCTCGCCATCTTTTATTTGTTATTGTTCGGACTTTGATGTACACAAATGTGTAGCATCCTGATGTGACCAAAGTGTCTCGTATGATTAATAATTTGTGAACGAGAAATTATTAAAATTACTGATTGCAGGCGGATTTAGAAATAAAATAACTCATTATCACTAGGTTTTTTATAAACTTATGTTACATGTTATGACAAGCAGTTTTCATATTTTGAGCTTAATTATTATTTTATTCTGATGTAATACCCGTTTTGAGTTACTACATAATTCCGGGGAGGATGGTTGTGTTCAGGATTGCCAGAAAGTTTAAAGTTGCCATCATAGTCAACTATTAACGAGACATTGCAATGCGCGCGTTTATATTCCGTACAAAGCCAATAACGGAGGCCTTTAGCTTTAACGTGGCGTTTTTGATAGTAAGTAAAGTCCTTGTACAGTATTAACTGAGTACCTCGTTCTGAATTGATGTACTTTATATCTGGAAAAAAAAAACCAATTTAGAAAAAACTTTTTATAAACAAGATTTTAGCTTACCGTGTATTGTCTTAACGTGTATGCAAGATTTCAGCTCCGATCGAGCTTGTTGATAACTGTTTTATATTTGCAAGATTTAACCCACACATACTAACCAAAAAACTAACAAGGCAAGTTAAATAAAAGCTTGTAAAATGTGTTGTTTTTAGGGTTTCGTACCCGATGGGTAAAACGGGGCCCTATTACTAACACTCCGCGGTCCGTCTGTCTGTCCGTCTGTCACCTGGCTGTATCTCATGAACCGTGGTAGATAGGCAGTCGAAAATTTTCCAGATGATGTATTTCTGTTGCCGCTATACATATAAATATCAAATCCTAAAAACAGAATAAAATAAATATTTAAGTGGGGAACCCATGCAACAAACGTATTTTTTTTGCGATAATGGTACGGAACCCTTCGTGTGCGAGTCCGACTCGCACTTGGCCGATTTTTTTTATTATCTCATCAATAATTTAATGATACCCAAAAATGTGGTCGTAATGAAAATGTGGTGGCAATGTGGCACCGGCAGTCAAAAAAATATAAGTATAATACCTACCTAATTAGAAATATAAAATATCTATAAAGAAAACAAATTGGCATATGTTTTGATTTACTTTATATTTAGTATAATTATTTTCTAACAACATTTGAATATAGAACATCACAACGAGCAACTAGCAGATTATTCCTATAATACTTTCCCTAAGACTTTCCGTTTGAATATTGTAATATAATGTGAAGCCATTATCATAAACAACAGCTATGCTAGTTATAGCTCATGGGACATTCCACCCATTCCAGACATGCACTAAATTCTCTGGGAATACTTTAATTGTGCCTACAGCCAAGGAGTGGAATTCCATGCACGAGTCTGTGTTTCCTGGCACAATCTGAGGGTATTTAAGTCAAGAGTGAATAGGTTACTTTTAGGCAAGTGCAAACATAAAAAGCATAGCATAGCTTAATGATTAGTAATGAATAGCTCAGAAATAAATCAGATCCAATTTCATTCTTTTCATAACGGTTAAAATTACAAGTCATAAACTTTATAATTTTAAGTACGTAGTTTTATAATCAAATACTTTGTATCATAAAAAAATATTTATTTCACCACCATTAACATCGGTTCTTACTCTAATCTTACAAAAATAAATGTTTTCATTTTATCAAACATTAACGTAAACATAATTATATAAAATGTACTATACAGTCTACCACACTTCAGTGGTAACACTAAAGATAAGTTCTCTTACGACTACGGAATTAAGTTCTTGTAAGGCACTGTTAATGTCCAATACTTGCTAATCAGGTGCAATTTACTGTACGGTCAACACATAAAGTCAACAAAAGTCAACAATAACATTGATACTACTAACTAGCACTATATATATTGTAATAAAATATACAATAAATTATTCAATACACTGCTATCCACCAACCCGCACTGGGCCCGCGTGGTGGATTACGGCCCATTCCCTCTCACAGAGAGGAGGCCTGTGTCCCAGCAGTGGGAACATTAATAGGCTGATGATGATGATGATGACTGCTTACCAGCATTACATCAAGAGTTAAGATTTTGTGTTTTATATATGTAAAGTAGGTAACAAGAAAATATTTCAGATAGAAAAGGACAATATTTTATAAGAAAATTACGCAAACATGGCCAGACAGACTTGAAAGAAGAAAAGAGAGACCAAACAAGAAAAAAAACAAATATTTACGAAAGTTATGATTTTAAAAGATTCATGGGTTTTCCATCACATTTTTTAAAAATCATTCCTATTTATACGACTCTAAAAAGAAAATAAGAAAGACAATTTGTAAATGATGTAAGTACTTTTGTAAACACTTCATTTTCTGTCTAAAATATGCAATGCAATTGTTTTATCATGATATGTTCCCTAGGTTGCTTAGTAGAGATGTATTTATAAATAAATTGTTAAATAACTATTTAACTTTAAAATATTTCCCATTTCGAATAATAAACTCGGGTGGTGGATGATTGTGATCATGGTTCGCCATCTTGATAGTGTTGTCATCAAATAATATGATCGTTGCTCTACATTTCTTGCTCTGTTTGGATGAGCATCGCCAATGGCTGGTACAGGCCCTCGCATATTTTCGCTGGTGGCAGAAAGTAAATCCATATGCCAAAATTAATCGCGTACCATGACTTGTGTTTATAAACTGGTAGGATAGTGGAAGTTCTGGAACAAAGAAAAATCTTAAGACAACTCTTTAGGCGAATAATAAATGGTATAAATATAAAGTAACAAAACGAAACTCAAAAAACATACCACCCCATGTTTTAATACAAAATAAAAAAAATACTTATTCAGAGCCATTCCGCTATGACATTACAATGTTCTTTGTATTTGTTATTCAAATAAAATTATAATAAAAAAATATTATTAGAATTATTATTTCCTTTATTCATTAACTTGCTTAATTATTTATTATTAAAAATATATAAGTTTTTAAATATTGAAAATAGATATATTTTAAAAATGGGGCATCACGTAACCAAAATTAAATAATAAATATCTTTGTCTTTGTCTTTGAATGTTATATAGTTGTCAAGCGCGAGCCTATCCACAATAACATAAACAGTTATTCCCTAACTAATCAAATTAAAGTCTTTATTTTTATTTATTTACATCTACGAATATTTAACAAATTAAAAACATTGAGAAAAGAGCCTGTGTAACCAAGAATCTCACACACAACAAGCACATCATCCATAGAGTAGATCATTATAAAATAAAATAAGAATTCAATAAAAAAATAAACAATATGATTTAATACAATACAATTAAATAACATAATTCAAATAACATTATTAATTATGTAACTAGTCATTCGACCATTTTGAGCTTCTTGGCGTTACGTTGACATTGACTCTCAATTTTGGTACATACAATGAGTCAAAGGTTCAGCTGTTTGCCAAAAAATTGGGGATCGTTGCAAAGGTGAGAACCCTTTTTGGTTCTATGCACTGAAACGCGGAAACGTTGTTCCAAAAATAGCTTAAATTGATCTACGGTAGGAAAATCATTTCTGGAATTGCTACACATCACATCATCAGCCTATTAATGTTCCCACTGCTGGGACACAGGCCTCCTCTCTGTGAGAGGGAATGAGCCGTAATCCACCACGAGGGCCCAGTGCGGGTTGGTGGATGTCACATGTCTTCGAATTTTTGGTTCTAGGACATGCCAGTTTCCTCACGATGTTTTCCTTCACCGTTTTGAGAGCAGTGGTGAAGAAATAATCTACACAAAGTTAAGTGCAACTTGTAAGTCGCGGCCGATACCACTGGGCCACCACTGCTCGCTGAATCGCTACTACTGATACTTAATTCCCATTGCTTACGCGTTTTATATATAATAACATCCCATGTACTCACATTTATGTCTAACTTTGCTAATGCATTTAAACAGTCACTAGTGGTATCTGAAAGCTCCTTTAGTGATGTCGCCGATTCCACCTGCATAAGTTTCACACCAAATAACTTTTTCAAAATACAGTTGGCGAGATATATTTTATTGCTGTACCGATTGTCTAACAGATACCAGCATTTACTGTAATTTGAATTGGTTAAAGGAGTATTCCATATCAATTGCTCAGCTTCACCAGTTAGATGGGTTTTTAAATAATGCGGCTTTTGCACGTTATCTAACGAATAATTTGTATGTACTAACGACACAAAAAGATCATGAAATGTTGTACATTCTTCATAATTACCAGAAAATACTGGAGCTATTTTTGGCAATTTGACCTGTGTGTGGACAGACTTAACCGCACCACTGGACCATCCTCATGTGTATACTGGTTCACTTACAACTCTAATTTTATTGAGCATTATTTTAATTAAAGTTTTATAAGTAAAATAAGTGTCCCCGGTTGTATTATATATTTCAACAACCTTTTGCTCACCCTCATCAAATTTAAGATTTTGATAAATGTTATTACTGGCACTTTGAAACGATTTCCAATCTTTTTCTAATGATTCTAATCTAGTTTCTATATATTCTATAGTTAATCTGTCTTTAGTACTCTTTTTAAAATTAGCTAATCCTCTGATAATGATATTTTGAAACCCTTAAGTTGATTAATCCCTCCATATTTCAAACAAATAATTTAAAACTAAGTTAAAATTGTTGCAATGAGTTAATCTTAAATCTGTATGACACTCAACAAAAATCAATAATTAAATTAAAAGTTCATTTAATAATTGAAATAAATAAACTAATGTAAGCAAATCAACAACTGTATAAATACAATATTTGTACTAAACTAAAGCCAACTAATTCTAAATAAAATTTAAGTCCAATATGATAATAATATTCTAAGTTCCAATTAGCTGCTCAAAATTTTATAAGTATTTGGAACAACTTAATAATCTGACGCAAATCGGGCATAGGTTCCACGTTCCGTTGTTTTTTAAGAAACTATTTTAAGTACTTAATTAACTATAATAAACAAACAAGTCTCTAATAACTAAACATGTAAAACATTCCAAGTCTTTAAAATCTTCTAAGTTAAAGTGTCTGAATAAATTAAGTCTAAAATTGCTTTTCACTAACTGCATTTCTTTATAATTATAGTAAAATGTACTCACAATGTTCACTTCACTTACACAACACAATGATGTTGCTGCACTCTGGTGTCGAGTGGCAACACGTCGAACTATGGATGTGACGTCAGTCTTCTGATGTCACGTTGATCTGGGTGTGTGACGACACGTTGAGCTCCGCGAGGATGACGTCCAGACACCTCACTTTTGACTGGACGCAAGTGGCGCTCTCTTTGACGTCACTTTTCTGCCGCCACTGCCCCGTCCACAACACTTGACTAGATGAAGCTGTCGCTGCCGATGCGGGGAACCGTGTACTTTGCCGCAGCGATCCACTGCGAGTACTACGGACGAACTCACAAAAAAACTGATAATTATCGGGCTCGATGGACCAACTTTAAATACCAAACACTCAAATGGTACCGAGTACTTAAGTTTGAACTAATGTGTATACCTAGCAAGGTTGAAAGTATAAATAAAACGACCTAACCTTATACTGATATAAGTAAAGTAAGTGTATTTGCTTAAACTCACAAGACCTTATACCAAATTGGCAAACAATCTCTCTTGCGACTTTTATTTCGACGCCAACGCCATCTAGTTGCGTCATTGTAAAGCTTAAAAAGAAACAATGTTTTTGTTGACCTAATGAGTGACTATTGATCATTAAAAAAAAAATTGTATTAAAATTCATGATATTAGATCTGAAGAATGAATACTTATTATGTATTATATAATTATTATTTAATCAAATAAAACAATAATAAATCTCTACGAAACCAAATTAATGTTTGATATATTGTCCATCCCTGACTATGTATTTTTGTGGGCAATGGCAATGCTGATTGTAACCAGGTACAATTGTACCATAATCATCTACAAGTACATTCGCTTTGCACTTTCTTATGCTGCAGTGCCAATAGGAGGTTCTTTTCATAAGAGAGCGGTGCTTGAAGTGGTATGTGTAGTCTTGGTACAAAAGTAACTTGCCGTTCCTATGATACACATACTGGAAATCTGAAACAGACAAAGTAACAAAATAAAATATTTTATTTAAATTCAACATAGCTGATATCTACGCATAATTTATGTACTTAAATATTCAATCGGAAACGTAAAGAAAGAAAGAAAAAACATGAATAATTTGCGCCTGGTTTGACGCATACCATAAAATAAAGTAAAAAGTTAACCAACTCACAAACCATAAGTGAAATATTTTAGTTAAAAATGAATAAAGAACTTCATGACCTGTAAAATTCTCATATTTTTATTTTAGATATTTTTATTACTTTTTATCTCAGGAGTTCTTTGGACGGGAGAATCTTTGGGATAATTTCATACGGGTTAGCTTTGGAAGAAAGCAACTGCACTTGTGGCTCTTGAATGTAAATAGTTATAATAAATTATATGTATTAAACTTCCACAAAGAAAAATAAAAATTAAGAAAATAAAGCAAGGAAGTAAAATATTTTATTTGTAACTTGCACAGGAGACACAGACATGAGAAAAAAAAAATTAAAAGTGTGTTACTTTTTCGGTGTACCATAAAGTGTATTCTTTTCTTTTCTATCAACTAACACAGACTAAATAAAAATGAATCATACTTAATATTGTTTATAATACTAATTATAATGCTTTTTATTTTATTATAACACTTTTAAGAGTTTTTGTCTTTTGTATCTAAAATTAGAGTTTCTCACGGTTTGAATATAATTAGGAATTAAACATGAAAGAAGTTTTTAAGTACATCATTTTTTAATTTATGTTTGTTTCTTACATACATAAACTCGCGCCTTTTCCCATGGGGGTAGGCAGAAACTACAGAAAGCCATCTGCTACGATCCTTACATACTACTTATACTTCACTCACATCTTCATTTTTATTTATAGGTAATTATTTGAATACGCTTTTACCAATTAGCTCGTTATTAGAGTTTAAAGATTAAAAGCCGATTCGATCGAGACTTGGGCTGTACTGCAGTCTCTCCAACGATGCCGAATTGACTACCGGTACATCGAAGTGTTGAAGTGTTTGTACAAAAACGCCACTAAGTCAGTTCGACTACAGAGCAGACCTCGGAACCTATCCTTCTGCAGCGAGCTATGAGACAGGGAGACGTCATATCTCCGTAACTGTTCACCGCTGTACTGGAGGATGTCTTTAAGGTTCTGGACTGGAGGGCATCAACGTTAATGCGAGTACATTGCTCACCTTCGGTTTGTCGGCGATATAGTGGACATGGCTGAGACCATGGAGGACTTCAGTACAATGCTCGATGACCTCAGTAAGGCTACCGAAAGAGGGTCTCGGGATAAACGTGGACAAAACCAATGTGATGTTGAATGCCCATGTTACAGCGACTCCTATCAGAGTCGGAGTGTAGAGCACTCGGAAGTTGTGGACGACTATGTCTAACTGAGACAAGCGGTCTAGTTGGGTAGGGCCAACTGCGCGAATGAGGTCAACCGTCAAATTCGACTCAGCTGGTCAGTGTTCGGGAAGTTGCGCGGTATCTTCGCCATCAATATACCACAGTGTCTCAAGACGAAAGTCTATAACGAGTGTGTGTTGCCAGTGATGAAATATGGCTCGAACGTGGTCGCTCACAATGGGCCTCATCATAAAGCTTACAGTCACCAAAAGGGCAATGGAGAGGGCTATGCTCGGAGTTTACTTTCGTGATCAAATTAGAAATGTAGAGATCCGCAAGAGAACCAGGGTTAACGACGTAGCCCGAAGAATTGCCAAACTTAAGTGGCAGTGGGCATATTGCTCGCAGAACGGATGGCTGATGGGGCAGAAAAGTTCTGGAGTGGCGACAGCGAACCGGAAGACATTTCGTTGGTAGGCCTCCCACTAGGTGGACCGATGACTTTAAGGTTGCGGGGATCCGCTAGACGCACGGGTCCGTTCAATGTTGCAATGCTTGAAAGAGGCCTATGCCCGGCAGTGGACGTCTTTTGGCTGATACGATGAAACCTAGTCTAGACTCAAAAGCATGCTGTGGCCTTCTATTACTGAAGGAGTCCACTAAACATTATGTCATACTCTTAAACATTGTATTCTCTTGTGTACATGTATTTTTGGAGGACCTAAATAAATAAACACATTAAATTTCAAAATTAGGACAGCAGAATTCCAAGTTTAGTGAAATTCTGATATTCTTCCATCTCTAGTGAAAAATTTAGTTGCCCGGTTCCAAGGTAGATATTATGATTTAAATTTTGACATATTGGCCATTAGGACCAACGAAAAATCGTGGCGGTGGATGGTTATGGTCTAGTTTGCCAGATATAATTTTATCACAACTATCAACAAATATTTTTGCCTTGCAGTTTTTACTTGATCTTCCTGAACAAAGCCAATTGACAGTCCCTTTGGTAGAAGACTTGTGATTGAAATTATACGTGTACCCTCGATGGAGAACCAACTGCTTGTTTTTTGATGTATTTATGTACTTGATATCTGAAATAAATTAATGTTTATTAATTTCAAATGTTAATGATTCGTGAGCAAGTCAACACAAACTCAAGGCAATGTATCCATTTAGAAAAAGAGTCTAAATTTTAAAGATTTTATTGTGGTTAATATTTTTTTTACTGTTCACAGCTGACATAATTAGTCATATTAAACAGAAGGCTTTTTGGCATCAATCTTTTAAGAAGACTAGATCGGACAGCGACTATATTAACTTTTCTTACTTTCGTTCTGTTGTCAAAGTTATTACTCAGTACTGCATACCAAAAATATCAAGACCGCATTGAGCAAACATTTTTAAAAGAAGCAAAGTCATTTTGGGGTTTCATTGGGAGCAAGCGCTCGAAACGGTAAAAAAGTAGTGTTAATCTGAAAAAGTAGTGTGGGGCAAAGGTATAAAAAAAATTGCAATGTGAAGATATCTAGGAACAGTGAGCCGATGCCAGAGCATGAGTGTGCCCAGGACTACTTTGATTAGGTTTATGGGGCGGTGGCGCCAAAACGCGGCGCCCGCGAGCACGTGGGGCAGCTGTCTATCGGCGAGGTGGGGCCACACTCACGCGTCTCAAGCCCAAGCTTTCGGGTGGGCCAGTCGAGGATTGCAGGAATGTTCTAGCTCGGCCACTCATGCATCTGTTCAATAGGTTCTTACGGGCATGCTCGTTTCCGGACGGCTGGAAGTTGACCAGGGTTACCCCGGTACCGAAAGTTGCCCCTAGATCAGATGTTAGTGGATATAGACCAGTAGCAGTATTTTCTCCATTTGCTAAGGTCTTCAAGTTTGCGTTGTGTTCATCTATCCACTCGCAAATAGTCTCACATCTGAACGACGCGCAGCATGGTTTCCGCGCAGGCCGCAGCACGAATTGAATTTAGTGTGTTTCTTAAACCAGGCCACCACAGTACTGGACTCTGAGACAAGTCGCTTATTTTGACTTCGGGAAGGCATTCGATAGTGCGGACAATTATATTCTTCTAAATAAGTTGTGCAGGCTGGTTTTACCCAAGCCCTTCTAGAGATTTTTTCTAGCTTATTAGGAAATCCCAAGCAAATGGTAGAATAGGCAGGTTACACCTCAGATCTGTATTGCACCCTTACGGGTGTAAGCCAGGGGACGAATTTAGGACCCTTGGAATTCATTGTCATGGTCAAAGACCCGGAGGTTATTGAAGATGCTGGCTGCCTATTATTCGCTGACGATCTGAAGTTGTTCATGCGGATAACCAACGAATCGCACTGTGAATAGCTTCAGCGTTACATCGATCGAGTGGTAGCGTAGAGTATAGAGAACAAATTACAATTCAATGTGAAGAAGTGTAATATAATGTCCTTCAAGCGGACGTCGCGAATATAGTATGGGCGGTCACGGCATACCACGGGTGGGGTCGGTGCGAGATCTTGGGGTCACCTTTTCTGAGGTCTTCATTTCGAGATCGTGCAAGTGTGTAAAAAGGCCTTCCAAAGGGGTTTGTCATGCGAGAAACCTGGGACTTTACTAACATGGCAGCAGTGAAATCACTACAACACGTGGTATCGCATTTTGGCATCTACCGCTTATGTACACAAATCTCTTTGTAATAGAGATGGTTGAGTCCTATAAGTTGAAATTAAGGCGCAATCTTGCTCTGTTGAAAAATATGGCTTTATGTTGTTTCGTGGTATGCTTAACAATCCGCAAATCTTAGAATCGTGAGAATTACTCGTTCCAACAGTAAGGGCCGAGGGAGAATCTGTTTAAAACTTCAATAGCCCGAACAAACCGTTTAAAGTTTGCACCCGTGTGTCGGGCTCTTATGATTATTAATAGCATTTCTCAGCAGTTCGAAATTTTTTTCTGCTCTTTGGTGGAATTCCAGCGGGTAAAAGTTTGTGTGTTGCTCTATGTAATTAGTGCCGGCGCCCGGAGTCGTTAATTGGGACTGGTCCATCATGGAAGCAAGTAGGTGTATGATAAGTTTTTGGGTGTCGCATTGTATGACTACTTTATATTACCTTGGGTTCTACCTGTAAAAATAATTGTATGTGTTAATAAATAAAACATCAAAAAATAAATAAATAAGCAATTTTATTATTAGTACACTTCCACAAAAACCAACTACAAATTTTAAATTCTGATATATTTTCCATCACTGATAATGTATTTGGGTGGGGCATGGCAGTGTTGTTCTTTGTTAAAAGAAACAATGTTACCATGATCATCTACAAGTATATTCGCCTTGCACTGTGATGCGCTGCAGCGCCAATAGTTAGTTTTTTTCAGAGAAGAGCGGTGCTTGAAGTGATATGTGTGGTCTTCATATAGAAGTAACTGCTTGCCTTTCCGAGAATATACGTACTGGAAACCTAAAACAAACAAAGTAACACAATAAAGTATTTTTCAACATACTTCTTCGAAAATTGGCTCTTACATAACATAACATTACGCCTGAATTCTCTGATGGGTTGCGTAGGGGTGCACCTATAGTACACCGACAACACAAAAACAAAACTGACTCTTATTGCAGAATTAAGTCCAACGTGGTCCAATTTCTATAGTCAGAGTGAGCGTATTTTTTTATATCGCAACACAGAGGCGCATTGCCTTTTCACGCCTTATAGTATTGTGAATATTTAAACTGGGTTAACAAATTAAACACCATAAATAAACTGTATAGTTCAGCAAATCAAAATAGTTTTTTTACCCGACTGCCGAAGGAGGGTAATGTGTTTATCAGTCTATGTATGTATGTAAGTATGTTGTATGTATGTATGTTTGTTCCTATATGGCGTTCCAGAGACCAAACGTGTTGGCCGATTTTGATGATTTATACGTCAATCGATACGTCTTAAAAAAACTTAATTCAAAATCTCAACAAACCCGACTGCTTCAAAAGCGAACTAAAAAGTCGTAAACAAGGAAAAAATCATGCTGTGCAGGCGGACACCAGATTTTGGTCAGCCAGCCAGCGAATATGTATCCTCCGACTGCACAGCATGATTTTTTCCTTGTTTACGACTTTTTAGTTCGCTTTTGAAGCAGTCGGGTTTTTTGAGATTTTGAATTAAGTTTTTTTATTTCTAAATACAAAAACACACTGTTCTTCTTTTTAATAATTTCAAAATTAAACTGTTTAGTAATTTGCCTCTTATTCAAAACAAAAAATGGTACTCGAGAAAAAAAACTGGAACTTATAATGCATACTTCATATGACTTGGCAATGATATACAATTATTTTGTTACAATTGATTTGTTGTTTTCGATTTTTATTAATAGTTTGTGATTTGAAATACATCACATACTGTAAGTACATTAATTATATACACGCGGGCATTTTGTCATTGCAGTCTCTCGGCTCCATAGCGGCCTTGCTGTCGGCTCAGGCATTTATGCAATGACAAAGTATGCGCACTTGTATCAAAATACACTTGTAATAGTTTTTGTGTAATAGTTTTAATATGAGTACATTAAAAAAACTTTAAGCCGTCTAAGCCATTTGGCTTAACTACAGAATTTAATGCGCAAAATCACAGATATATAATTATTGAGAAATCGACAAATAAAAAAATAAAAAATGTAAAAATAAAACATTAAAGCTAATGGTTGATATTATCGTCTGTTTAATAAAAGCAAACGAGAATATCATTCATCACTGTATCAAGATCTTTTCCAAACACAATGGCCATCTGGATAAAACTACACTCAAAATTTCGAATATCGATCATAAGTAAGACACTTTTTCCCTTGTAGTTCTCATCCGCCAAACGCACGACAAAGAGTTTGCTTTCTTTTGGTTTTAAAAATATTTTAGTAGTTTAGGTGTCACATTTTGATATATTGGCCAAAAGAATCAACGATTAATTGTGGTGGTACATGGTTATGGTCTATGCTACCTGATATAATTTTATCATAACTATCAACTAATAATTTTGCCTTGCACTTTTTTCTTCTTCTTCCTGAACATTGCCAATAAATAGTCCCTTTGGTGGCAGAGTGATGGTTGAAATTATATGTGTACCCTCTGTGTAGAGCTAACTGCTTGCCTTGCTTTGTATGTATGTACTTGACATCTGAAATAATTATTAAAGTTATAGGTATTTATCTAGTTGAAAAAAAATATATTTGAGCAAGTAAACACAAAATCAATTCAACCACTTGAAAAAAGACGTCAAATATTTAAAGTATGTTATTTTTATAATTTGGTATGCTTATACATTGAATTGAATATTTTTTGTAAGGACGTAGCCAGAGAGCGCTACTTAAATGAAACTCAGGAATCACTGTTCTACTTATATTTCAGCAGCAAGGTGCCTGTCCTAAGGCACCTTCTATCAAACTAAAACAACAAAGCTCAGAGGAGCCTTTATATACTCGGAAAAAGTCTAGCGAAAACATCTTCATTTATTTTAAATTCGAAATTCAGTTCCCTTTCAAGACGTTATTTGTTGCCAGTCTTAATATAGGCAAGTAGGTTGCCTTCTTAATTGGTGAGTCCTCACAGTATGTAGGTATATGACGGCGCGTTGTCACCATCTCAATTGAGTTCACACGTAATATTGGTTTTTGCACCAACATGTATGCACAGTAACAGTTGACAGTTAGAGTAAATGGCGAATAAAGAAATACTTTAGTTTAATAGGGTGTTTTATCCATGGGTATCGAAAGAGTCTTCACTCCCCACAATTACATTGGTTTTTATGCACAGAAAAAACTAGCATAAAGTTGTAAAAAATATTAAAATTAAGCGGGTAAACATAAAGTTTAGGCGCGATACATCACAATTTTCTAGTAAAAAACTGGCTTTTTTTGGATGGTAGATGGCTGTGTTCTATGCGTCCACCTACTATATCGCCACTTTGGCTTACAAACAGCGAAGCGTCGCACTTTTTTTTTATTCGGCTGGTACTGCAACGCCAGAAAGTAGTATTCTTCATAGCAGAGAAACTAGTGTAGCTATAAGTGTACCCTTTGTGCAGGATTAGCTGTTTTCCTTTCTGTGATCTGATGTACTTGAAATCTGAAATAGAGCAAAGTTATTATCGAATTGAACAGTTAACAGAATATCTTGATATAAAAAACACATCTAGCCTTATTAAAAGGCGCTTTTTAATACGATTTTAATGACAGGAAAGTACGTACTAACAACATATATACACCATAAGGTGGGAGGGTCAAAAAAATAGATTCATGACATCGGAATATAAAAAAGTAGGGCTTATTTTTTTTAAGTTCTCTAATAAGCTCACTCTCTCTTATAGTAATAATATATTACCTACTTAATTTACACACATACATTTATAAACTGACACCTTTTAACATACACATAAACTACATAATACTATCTGTTTTGACCCTTACATACTTAAATTTTCATGATTGTTATAATGATAAAATATCTTATGTTGATAAGAATGAGCTGCTCATACAGCTAGGGGTTTAGATACCAATCTCACGATGTCTCTTCAAAAAGAGTTACATCAAATTTTGCCCTGGTTGTCCTTTTTTAAAAGCGTTTTCTCTTTTTGTATATCGCAGAAATTCGGTAAAACTGGATTCTTTGTTCTCTTTAGACCTTAGGAACGCCTTTTTCGAGATGCTTATTATCAAGTTGGCCAGAGATGCTTCTTCATCAGGTGTTAAAATTGTAGAATGACCTGGGCATTGACTAGATTTGTCCGGCTTGTTGTGACGAATTTGAATTGCCAGTTTTGGTACTTGAATCAGCCTGGCTGCATTTTTTCTAGTCATGTCCCATTGGACTGCTTTAGCATTTATCAAGTTCTGTTCATCATATTTTTTTCGTTCTAACTTTCTTACAAAATATTGAAAAAAATATATTAAAATTCAAACGTTGCCAACTTTTGAGAAAAATACCTGGAGTAGCACCATACGTTAACTTTAAACAGCACAAACTTTATAATATATGACAACAGTCAAGCAATAACCTTTAGAAAAAAATACAAATAATAAAGCAATGGGTATTTTTACTACTATATATTGGCCATAATTCAAACAACAATATCATATAAAGTTTTTTTTTTAATTTAGCTTGCGTACGTACGCTGTTAACATTGTATGTAGTAATATAACGTTATGCGTACAAGTATAAGGTCCACATCCGAATAAGATGCGTATTTTACTAGGTAAGATTTCAGGACAGAACTCTGAATGAAAAAGAAATACTGAGCAAAATTAAATTTAAGCAAAATTTTGTTATAAAAAAATTAACTTGAATAAAACAATAAAAACTAGTTTTCGTACCACTTGCTCAAAAAAGTGACATTCTATGCCACAAAAAGCGAACATAACAATAGTCATTTTTAATCTGTTAAAAACAGGGAAAGAAAATTGTACTGAATTTCATTCATCCTCTAGGGAGAGAATGTGATGTAAATTTGGAATACTTACCGAAATTTATACTGAACTACATCTGTGTTTACACCATTGAGTTTGTATATAAAGCATTATACATCTTTTTGAAAAAGGAATACGCATTTATTATGCAGTTCTGATTATTAAATAAAATTACGAAAACCGACGAGGCCGTATGAGCTTGATGCCTTTGCTTTTTCGACAAAAGAATATTAGTCTAGGAATTTGCCGCGTTTTTGTTTTCTTCAAATACATAAACGTTAAGTTTATTTTACTTTTAATTGTCTTTATTTTTAATAAATGCTTATCTCATATTATTATTGTGTTATTTTTTTTCGCAAATGGTACGAAAAGTAGAGTATTTTCCTCGGTGATAAAGCTATCTTAGTCTTGGGTGAACTTAAATCCCTCGCTACACTCAGGACTCGCCTTAAATCCCTCGCTTTGCTCGTGATTTAAGTTTTTAACACCCTCGCTACGCTCGGGAGTAAACCTCGAGTCCTTCGTTACGCTCGCGATTTAAATCGTCACCCGCGACAGAAGCCACTGCTTTATCCCCTTGGTTAATAATCTACTATTTGTTGCTGGTAAGGAAACAGTTTGCAAGATCCAATAATTTTATTCAGAGTAATTTACGAGTAGTTTTGTAAAATAACGACAATTTTTAACCATATAGATGAATATAATCTGATGTATTGTCCATCCATCAAGACGTGTTTGGTGGCGGATGGTTGTGGTCACGAAAAGCAGATATTGATTTACCATGTTCATTTACTAGTAATGTCGCTTTGCAATTTTTCACGCAGCGTCTAGAACACTACCAGTATCTAGTATGTTTGGTAGAAAAGTCATAGCCAAAACTGTGCTTGTATTTGCTGTACAGAATTTGTCATTACTTTACTCAACCAAATGAAAAGAGTACAGATAAAAGTGCAAATCTTGACATATTAATTTTACTGTGTTGCATAAATAATTACAAAAAAAAAAAACAAACGAAAGCCAAAAAATTAAATATGTAATACCAGAAAAGAAAGAAATAAAAAAGTATCTTATCAGCACAGCACGCACAATATCAAAAATGACAAGTAATATAATAATAATAAAATAAAATATAGAGAAAATAACAACAAATAATTCCAAGAATGACAAAAATACAGTCATGTAAAACAACACAAATTTAAATATACGATTTACGCCGCACGTGCATACCGAAAGGTTTGCTAAATCAGCATTTGTTAGGTGTTAAACACCACGATGCGCAGCACGCGCTGGATCCCAGTTGATACCCTGCAGTGGCACATGCATGCAGGTAAAAAAACCAAAAACAAAAGGAGAATAGTTTCGCTATAAGTTACTTAAATGTGTTAAGACACATCTTCCTTTGATTACTGCTTTATTAATATTCAAGCAGTCGTGCGGCATCGAATCGACCGCACTCGATACATTTTCGTTCATAATATCGACATTTTTAGTCACAAATATTTCTCTTTTGCAGTGTTCACTACGCACAAAAACGACTCTATTCTTTATCGCGTCTCCCGACGGGCACATAAAAACCTATTCAAGATAAAGTTAATTCATCTGTCAAACATTTACATACAAATAAAGCATGCAAGATCTTAAATATAGGTAAAAAGTTCATATATGTTTTGCCTGACGAGGCGTAAAAATGTTTTTATATAACAAAAAATAATTAGTTTAATAAAACAAAAACTAAACACTGGTTCACTAACATTCAATATAAAATTTTATGAGAATAATAATACCATATAAATAATAATATAAAAAAAATATAATTATTGTATTAATATTGTTGGTACAAAAATAGATAATCATTATCATCAACACTATTTCAGCTAAAAGACGTCCAATGCTGGACATAGGCTTCCCCCAAGCTTCTCCACACTGATTGGTCCTCTGCGTCTGGCATCCACTGGACTCCCGCAGGCTTATTACGTATGAAACAGCAATTAACAATATTTGCGCAGAGATTGTACAATCATCGCGCGAATATCGCTTTACGTCAAAAAATTTGAAGGCATATTTTTGCGAAATAATTGCTCTTCAATCGCGAATCCGCATTATATATGAGCTATAGCCACACCATAATAATTTTACGACAGCACTGCTAACAATAAAAATCTATTAACTGAAATGTGCATTTATCGCAAGGTGATCGCGTTAATTTCGTATTACGTATGGTTTTTGACAGCAGAGCGACAGCGATCGGCGAGCAAATGTGGCTGTCAAATTGCGATTACTTTTTCCCTTGTTGTTGATCGATTGCCAATCGCTCGCTGATGGCTGAGTAGGTACAGAAGTTTTTGAGTTTTTGGCGGCTTTTTTCGTATGTTATTTTGTGGCTACTTTAATTATCCGCAAATTAGAATAATAATATAAGAATAAATATTGAAATAACAAATTCCTAGTGAATATTGTAAATGTAAATGACAAATTGGTGTTGTTTTGAGTCTCTAATGTCTACGCAATTGGGCTATTTGTTGAATCATTGAAACAAAAGTGATCACGGTAAAGTGGAGGATTTTTTTATATACAGTATAAAAAAAAATCTGTGTTGGCTACCTCAGCGAAGCTTATATGTTTACTACTAAATGCTTACAAACACATGAGAATGTGATAAGTCCGCAGTAAGTATCTTCTATTATATATTTTTTTTATATGGCAAACACCGATGTCGACTAATCTGCCAATGTCTAAATTAAATTTGAAAAATCTTTTTTATGTTTCATAGCTCAAATACGAGATAATGTAGTCTACTAAGTGATGTTCTAATGCGTTATCGATTCAATTTTTAAAACAATCGACAATTCGAAGAAATTTTAATTGATTTTACACATTGACATACATGTAAATGTACCTATTTTTCTGTTTCTTCTTCTTGTTTGTATATTATGTGTGTGTGCATAAATGGTTAAATAAATAATAAATAAGTAAAATGCAAATATCAAATTTTCTCTGCCATATGTACTTAACACAAATTCTTTACATCTGCGAATATTAATTTATCGGAATATTGGAGCTAAATAGTAATCAAATTGACTATTGTAAAAACAGTGTAAAAAAACAGCCTCCACGAAGTGTTGCTCTTTCATAAGCTGGTTAATTCATCAAACGATACATTTTATAAATCATCGGACAGATAAAATAGCTTCTGTTAAAAGTGACTGTCAAAAAAAAAGACTTGGCTTAAAGGCCTCAGTAGCCAGGTCACTAAATTGATCGCGCAATAATTGTACAATTATTGCTGTTCTTTACGTAATAAGCCCGCCGCAGTCTTGACCAAGTCGTCGCTCCTTCCAACGCAACGTCGTCTAGTTGGCGGTCACCACTCCATAACTTGTCAGCCCCAACGGCCATCCGTTTTACGAGCAATGTGCCCTGCCCACTACCACTGGCAAATTTTTCGGTCTATGTCGGTAACCTTGATTCTTTTACGGATGTCTTTATTTCTAATTCGATCACGCATGGAAACTCCGAGCATAGCTCTCTCCATAAAATAGATAATGTGTGAATGTAAATAATGTTTGCTTAATCGATGCTCTAAATGCCTGAAAACTTCCATAGGATCTTTAGGTTTAGCGCAACCGCTGCCGTTTCAAATGAGCGCGCGTCCACTTGAAGGTTAACTGATTCTGATATAATCTACATTGCTGAAAATGTACTGGCGTGAGAGATGGCAGTGCAGACTCGTAGATATAATATTGCCATTTTCACCCATAACAAGTTTCGCCTTGCATTTTTTTACGGTACATTTACAGTAGGTAGTTTTTCTGATAGAAGAGCGGTAACCGAGGCTGTATGTGTGATCTTTGTACAGAATTAACTCTTTGCCTTTCGTCGATTTGATGAACTTGAAATCTGAAACAAAGCAAAGTTTCTATGAATTTGAAAAGTATCTGATATCTAAATATTATCATTTGACATCGTTACTTACTCTTTCACAGTAATATATATACATATACATCAGATAGTAGTCATTTATCCAATATATAAGATTCTGATGTAAATGCTATCTCACTGTAAAGTAGGCTTATAATTAAGGTTATGAGGTTAATAAAGGTTGACTGATAGAAAATAGCCAAGGCATAACTCTGCCTTTCTGTACGTACATTTATCTATCTAATACTTCTAAACGATCAATTCTTGTATATATGTATATATATATAAACTGAATCTCGGAAACGACTCCAACGATTTTCTTGATTTTTATATGTCTGGGGGTTTCGGGGGCGATAAATCGATCTAGGTAGAAAAATCATTTTTAGAAAACCTCGTTTTCCCTATTTACACCCGAGCTGAGCTCGGTCGCCCAAACCAACCAACTGTGCATAAAGTATACAAATAACTGAATTTAATAAGATAAAAGTCCGAATTCCAATTAGGTAAAGCTGTAGGTGAAGCCGTGATTGGCAGCTAGTCTAGATATAAATAAAAATATTCAGACAATCAAATCATTACTAACAGACGTCAACCACATCATCGCTTACTATCTGGTGAGACAGTGGTCAAACGCAAACTTATCAATAACAAAAAGACACCATTTTAGTTGTGAATTTGATTCAGTTGTATGCACCTAAATGAATACGAAAACACAATGTAACACACATTGAATAAGCCTCAATAAACATGTAAAAACTAAAATGTAAACTAAATTTAATATAAAAGTAAACTATACAAAAAAAAAAAAAACCTAACTACTTACACTATATACAAAAGAAAAGTACACTTTTTTTTTTTTTTTGTATAGTTTACTTTTGTTTAGTGTTTAAGTATGTACATATTTACACCTTTGATTTCATGTTACAAGGCAAATATAATTAAAAAAAAAAATATATTATAATAGGTAATAATGTTACCTTTGTTTGATTGTATTAGGTAATTTCTTAAAGTTCTGACCCGATCACGATTTCACATTACTAATAGATAGTCAAACCATCGCTGACGCTAGCTTTAAACCCAAAAACTAAGGGGATATTCTGTGGTAGAGGAAGTGAAACCACAGTAAAAGTCTAACATTAAAATTTCTTGTTAAGCACTCATCATAAGAAACTACAACCTTTAATTCTCAGGGCATTATTTATAAAAATCTGGGCCTTACAAATTCTAAATTTAAATCCTCTAAGTGATTCAAATTAATAATACATCCACATGTTGCCATAAGTGAGGTCAGTTGCCAAACAGCGTCGAGATTACTTTAATCTCGCCGCTGTTTGGCAACCGCTCGTTTATAACTTTATTTGGGCGCACGGTTGGCGCAGTGGTTGAGCGATTGACTGCTGCGCTGCGTGTCGCGGGTTCGATTCCCGCACGGAACAAATATTTGTATGACCTACAGATAGTTGTTCCGGCTCTGGGTGTTGTGTATGTGAGTTTATATGTTTGTAAACGCACCCACGATACAGGAAGAAATTCCTAGTGTGGGGCAACGTTTTGTTTAAAAAGAAAAAAGAAAAGAAAGAATTGTTAGTCTTTACTAACAATAAAATTATAAACTACTACACGAATTAACTAGAGTCTACATTTTAAATACAGAAAAGAGCAAAATAGTGCAACTAGCTGTCTATTAGATAAATTTAGACTACATCACTTAGAATAATAAAAACTTTTTCACAAAATGTAAACCGACTTCCAAAGCAAAACATTAAAAAGAGAAAAAAAAATTTTCGTTTCGGAAGTCGTTGTCTTTGGTACCTATTCGAAAAAGTTTTAATATTTCTCTTTTTAGTTTTGGTACACCATCACTAAGAAGTGAGCAAGTTCTATAGTAAGGTATCGAAAGGATTTACAAAATATCCTTAATAACGCAACTTACACATTCGTGCTGTATGTCGGATGTTATCGTATGTTAAGGAGTTCGGTTATATGTTCCAAATGTTGAAAACTGCTGAACCGATTTTGATGAAACTTGAACTATTCCCTAAGTTGAGAGATAATTAATCCAATAAAAAATAATGATTACGATCCGATTACGAGTTTCGTAGAAATGCGTAGACATACATACATACAAACAAACAAACATATCACTTTCACTTATGAAATTTGGCACACGTATTTGAAAGCCAAATCCAACAATATTACATACCTACGTGCCGAATTGATAACCTCTTTTTAATTAAGTCAGTAAAAAGACGATAAATGGATCAGAGCCAGAATCAAAACAGAGGCAGCTACTAAAAACAACAATTTGAACTATCATTATTTTTATGAATGGGCTAAGATATTATATTCTCCAATACTATTGATAACATACTGATCTAGCTAGGACTCATATCTGTGAAAATTTGTTTTCTCTACGCAAAAAATATTTTCTCTATTTTCACCCGAGCAGAGCTCGGTCACTCAGGTACTATTATGATGAAGTAACATTGTTTGATTTTAATTTTTTCTTAAAGTTCTGACCCGATTACGATTTTTTTTTACTGAACCAAAGTTCCTTTATTTTATTTCACTCCGTTGCCCACAGAGCCAAATGAACTATAATTCGAGGAAAGTATAACATTGCAATTTCTTGTTATGCACTTATCAAGAAGCCCCGTTTATACTTAGAGCCTTTTTATAAAATCTCTGAGCTGTAAACAGCTCAGAGATTTCAAGTGATTAGCAGATTAATGGACTAAGATATATTCTCCATTGCTATCCATAAAGTACTCGGCTGGGGGATGGGAGTGCTCTGGGTTATCAGATATAACTTTATCATTATCATCTATAACTAGTTTTGCTCTGCAAACAATGTTTCCGGTCCTCTTTGCGCATTGCCAGTAGGACGTTCCTTTTTTAGGAGCGCGATAACAGAAGTGATATGTGTGCTCTTTGAAAAGTATCAACGGTTTATTTCGCCTTGATTTTACGTACTTGATCTCTGCAATAAAGCAAAGTTTATTAAGAAATTGAAAAAAAACCCTTAGTAAAAATTTATATGTAAAAATCACTTTGAAATAATCTTACCACTTATTAAAATACGTATTGATTTTTTTATTGAATTTTATTACGTGAAAGTTACCTAAAAACAGGAAAAGAAGCAGACATACTCGTATTAATCAACTAGCCTCAATAGAAAAGATGCAAAAGAATTCTAAATTTTATATCAACAAGAGGTAAAACTTTTTGTTCGTAATCTGCGGCAGTTCTGATCCTATCACGAATATTACTGTGCTGGTAGTTACATTTAAATTGTTTATTTGTAGATACATTTCAATTTTACATTTCAAATTCGAATTAAATTTATTGCATACACAATGTTATCACCTGTACGTAAATTATGGATGCAATAAATTTATTATTCCATCCATAATGTACATACAGGTGGTAAATATTAGATACAGAAACAATTATAGACCCTGTCGGGCACAGCAACATTCTAGATACAGTTATTGTCTAGGAGAGAGGAATAACGCTCATATTTATATATCTATCTATCTATTTTATATCTTTTATAATTAAAATTTCAGTTATCCATTTCCTATCTATCTGCTTTTATTTGGATTAATGTACTAATATGTGTGTGCCTTTTTATGTTCATGTTAAATTATGAATTATTATTGCATAATAATTTATTTAATTAAATTTTTGTATTACTGTTAGTTTAATTGATATAATGTTTTGGCTTCTGATTAGTTTATTTATAGTTTATATTTAATAAAATTAATACTCAAAATGTCCATATTATCTTGCAAGTCAATTAATCATTAATATTATTTTACTTATCGAATTAAATGGTAGAAAGCTCCATCTCTCAGAGATTGATTTATTTTAAAAGCTTGAAAGAAGAGTCGTACAAACATGAGAAATGGAACAGAGTCAGAAGTAAGACAGAAGAAGCTTCTAAAAATGTTTAAACAAATAAATTAAGCCCTTCCAAAACAAAACACTACAAAGCGGAAAATGACTTTCTTAGTCGGTGTCTTTGGTACCTACCTATTTTTTTTCATTTTTGACTTTGTCTTCCGAATAGTGTAACGTTACGTATAGCGCCGGAGAGCTATACGTAAGCCACGTTAATAAAAATAATAAATTAAAATTAAGAAAAAGGATAAAGAGTATAAAACTATGGACCGGCTTCGCACGTCGTGGACATCTAACCAGGAGCAGGTCGGGCAGGAAGACTTGAGATGCTCGATGTAGGTGGATGATCAGGCACCACGACGGTCAAGCAGGCAATCGAGCTGATAGATAGGTGAGCAGGACCACGGGTAGAAAGTCAAGGCAGGCAATCGGGCAGGTAGGCAGGTGAGCAGGATCACGGGTTGATGGTCAAGGCAGGCAATCAGGCAGGTAGGTTGTAGAGTTGGCAGCAAGGAGTGTGGAGAACAGCTATGACTCAATAAGTCAAACAGTGAGGCCTTTGACGTCAAGAGATAATTGTTGAGGATAAGGCTCCAAGAAATAATCCTCTTTATAGGAAATCTTACACAATATATTTATTTATTGCACACCAGAAAGTAAAAAAAATACATACGCTGGTAATTCGCAGTTTTAAGAGTTTCAGAATAGAAAATACACTTCGTATACGTATAACAGACTCTTGGCGTTCCGACCAGACTCCAAACTAAAAAAGCTGAAGCCCGTTTTTCATTCGTTCTGCAATCTCTTCTAAATTTCAAATTCAAATCTCAATAAGACCAGAACGAATAAAAACGGCTTTACAAAAGCGGGTCAGTCTGCACTGACCTAACAATAATGTACAACTAACTTAAGGAAAGGTCTAGGTAGTCCATGGTACCTATGGTATGTCTATAGAAATATTGGCTTTAAGAAAATAAAATAGACAGACAGATGTCATGTCAAATGAAAATGTCACAGTAGAAAAATATTGCAAGAATTATAAATTACGAATATCTTTTAAGTTTTAGATATTAAAAACAGTCAGGAGATAACTAAATATGCTTTCCAGATGTTAATAATACAAAGAATATATAAAAACCGGCCAAGTGCGAGTCGGACTCGCGCACGAAGGGTTCCGTACTTGGTAAATTGCGGTTTACGATTTATGACGTATTAAAAAAAAACTACTGACTAGATCTTGTTCAAACCAATTTTCGCTGGCAGTTTACATAGTAATATACATCATATATTTTTTTCAGTTTTATCATTCTCTTATTTTAGAAGTTACAGGGGGGGGACACACATTTTACCACTTTGGAAAAGTCTCTCGCGCAAACTATTCAGTTTAGAAACGAATGGTATTAGAAACCTCTATATCATTTTTGAAGACCTATCCATAGATACCCCACACGTATGGGTTTGATGAAAAAAAATATTTTTAGTTTTAGTTTCAAGTATGGGCACCCCCAAAATTTATTGTTTTATTTTTATTTTTGTGTGAAAATCTTAATGCAGTTCACAGAATACATCTACTTACCAAGTTTCAACAGGATAGTTCTTATAGTTTCGGAAAAAAGTGACTGTGACATACGGACGGACAGACAGACAGACAGACAGACAGACATGACGAATCTATAAGGGTTCCGTTTTTTGCCATTTGGCTACGGAACCCACAAACCCACAAATTGATACAATATCAAAAGATGTGAAGATGGTATGTAAAGTGTTATAAAATCGTAAGTAGATGTGGAATAAATACCACAATAGAAAGTTATTTTTCTCTTCCGAAAAGAGTATGTTTATCAATGTAAGCGTCCAATAATTTTTGGCAATATCTAATAAAGAAAATTTGTAAGCGTGCTTCACCGTCGACCACATCATCACTTACCATCAGGTGAAATAGTGGTCAAGCGCAAGCCTATAGAGGTTAAAAAAAATATATCATACTCTTTCATGGGGCTAGCCTACGAGTATTGATTCCAACTCGAGGTAGGAATATGAAAAGCCTTCTTCTTACAGAAAATGCTCGTTAAAATTGGTTCAATTGGATAGGAATTGATGGAAACGGAAAAGGGGTTCCGTACAAAACTCGCTTTTGGTCCGTTGTGCGTGCAGGTCTCCTCTCTGTGAGAAGGAATGAGCCGTAATCCACCACGCGGGTCCAGTGCATGTTGGTGGATATCATATGCCTTCGAATTTTTGGTTCTAAGACATGCCGGTTTCCTCACGATGTTTTCCTTCACCGCTTTAAGAGCAGTGGTGAAGAAATAATCTACACAAAGTAAAGTAAAGCGCCTGCCTGGGTTCGAACCCACGACATATAACTTGTAAGGCGCGGCCGTTTCCACTGGGCCACCACGTTTCTATCAATTGGTTCGGTATTGATTGATTCCGTGACCTCATGGCTGCATCGGCTTCAAGGTAATTGCATCGTCAGTAAGTTTCAAGGTAACTGCACCGTCGCGCGTCGTTAAGATCTATGTATACTTAATATAGCAATGTCAGCAGATTTCTAGGCATAACGTAACACACACTTAATAAACTATGTGGTAGATCTGAACAAAGTTGTTATTTTTTAATATAAAAAAATTACATTAGGCCACATACTCGTATTAAAAGACGAAATTTTAAGTATACATGTTTATTAGCATAAAAATAATCACACATTGAATAAGCTCATATAACAGAAAATTACAAAAGAAACTTAAAAGTAATATTGTAATATAGTAAAATTTATTGAAATAAAAACCTCACTAGTTGAGGACAATAATGTAAATCGATACATTAGCTGTAACTGTAAATTCGATTGACATTGATTCGGTTAATGACTAAAACTACATAGAACAAAGACTCAATTTAAGTAGATTCGAAATTGTCACTATCATCATTTCATCATCATCATCATTTCATCATCCTTTCAGCCGAAAGACGTTTACTGCTAGACATAGGCCTCCCCCAGGCGTCACCACATTGACCGATCCCGTGCGTCTCGCATTCAGCGCATTCCCGCAACCTTATCAGGTGTCATCGGTCCACCTAGTATGAGGCCTTCCAACGCATCATCTGCCGGTTCGCGGTCGCCATTCCAGAACTTTTTGCCCCATCAGCTATCCGTTCTAGGTGCCCTGCCCACTGCCACTTAAGTTTCGCAATTAAGTTAACTTAAGTTCTTCGGGCTATGGCGGTAACTTTCATTCTCCAACGGATAACGTCATTTCTGATGCAATCACGCAAGGAAACTAGCGAGCATAGCCCTTACCCTTTGGGTAACTTTAAGCTTTCTCATAAGGCCCATTGTGAGCGGCCACGTCTCGGTCCCATAGGTGATCACTGGCAACACACACTGGTCATAGACTTTTGTCTTGAGACACTGCGGTAAATTGGATGAGAAGATACCGCGCAACTTCCCGAACGCCGCCCAGCCAGCCAGCCCAGCAGTCGGATTCGACGGTTAACCTCTTTCTCGAAGTTGGCCCTACCCAACTGGACCTTTTGTCACAGGTAGACATAACCTCCAGCGCAGCAGTGAATAGTTTCGGCGAAATGACGTCTCCCTGTCTCACACCGCGCTGGAGAAGGATTGGTTTTGAAGTCTGATCCTGAAGACGGATTGACATGGTGGCGTTTTTGTACAAACACTTCAACACCTCGATTTACCGGTAGTTCTTCTGGTACCGTTGGAGAGACTACAGTACAGTCCAAGTCTCGATCGAATCGAAGGCTTTCTAGAGAGACAGATTATACTCTTCGGTCTTCTATATAACCTGCCGCAGCGTATGTATGTGATATACGGTGATAAAGCCTTTTCGGAATCCGCCTTGTTCGGGAGGCTGGAAATCGTCAAACCTACGCGCGAGACGATTCGTGATGACTATTGAAAACCACTTGTAGACATGGCTAAGAAGTGAGATGGGCCTATAATTATTCAGTCGGGTATTGTCGCCTTCTTGAAGAAGAGTACCACCACACCCCTGCACCATGCTTGTGGCGTTTTGCCCTCGAGTATGACGGAATCAAACAACTTCTCAAGGCCCTTAACCACCGGTTTCCCACCCGCCTTCAGGAATTCGGCCGTGATTCCGTCATCATCCGGCGCCTTGTTGTTTTAAGCTGTTTCAGAGCCATCCTAATCTTGTACAGGCTGACGTAAGGGATGTCTTCGATATAGTATCGGGTGAATCTATCTCTTGGGTCGTTTGCTAAATTCACAACGGGTTTGCTGATTGATGTGTACAACTGCCCATAGAATGTCTCGATCTCCCTCAGAAGCTCCGGTTCGAAACACAGAAAAACGCAAAACAAGGCTACCAGCTGTCTATTAAAATCGTCACTAGATCTCCATGCATTTGATGGACAGACTAAAAACTAACATAAAACACCTTTTATTAATAGATTCTGAGATAGTGTCCTTTATCGATAAAGAATTTGGGTGGGG
The DNA here is from genome assembly GCA_949775005.1 of Orthosia gothica. Classification (NCBI taxonomy): domain Eukaryota; kingdom Metazoa; phylum Arthropoda; class Insecta; order Lepidoptera; family Noctuidae; genus Orthosia; species Orthosia gothica. Next base: position 30,712,323 of record OX459037.1, on the reverse strand, counting down.
GATGGGTGTGCTCCTGTTTACCACATATAATTTTACCATCATCGTCTACAAATATTGTCGCCTTGCATTTTTGTATGGTGCGGCTTGAGCATCGCCAGTAAGCCGTTCTTTTAGTAGAAGAGTATTTACCGAAGAAGTATTTATATTCTTTGTACAAAATTAACTGCTTTCCTTGCTTCGATTTGATGATCTTGAAATCTAAAACAAAGCAAATTCATTAATAAATTACAAAGTGTATTATTTTGGTATTAAAAGCATCAGATCAAGCTTATTTAACTAATATTAAAATATGCCAAGAGTATAAAATATTTTATTTGGATAAAAAATACAATTTCTTTTCTCAATCTGACAAAGATTTTAAATCAACCACAATGTTCAACAAATCATCAGGCATTTGATGAACACATCAATCGATTTAGGGTGTGCCATGAAAACTAACATTTCACACCTTTTATTACTAGATTCTGTAATATTGTCCGTTATTTATATAGAATTCTGGTGGCAAATGGGTGTGCTCATGCTCACCACGTACAACTTTACCATCATTATCTACAAATATTGTCGCCTTGCATTTTTTTATGGTGTGGCTTGAGCATCGCCAGTAGGCCGTTCTTTTTGTCGAAGAGTATTTGCCGAAGAAGTAAGGATATCCTTTGTACAGAATTAGCTGTTTGCCTTTCTTAGATTTGATGATCTTGAAATCTGAAACAACGCAAAGTCATTGCTAAATTGAACTGTGGTCGATATTTCAGTATTAAAAGATTAACCAGCCTATTTAACTACACTGACATAAAATTATTGGCACTTGCGAACTTTTGTCTTACTAGTAACAAAACAGAGATTTGCTATTTGCTAATTAGTTTTGTATTATTTTATTAAAGTTTATTTTCTAATAACTAAAATTTGCTTAAACTAGAAGTTACACAAAATAGACCACAATCTAAAGAACATTTGGATCAAACAACAAAATATAAAAAATAACTTATATGTTAACGTCCATATAATACGTTGTGATTGCTGTCATTTTATAAAATCATATGTACCACAGTGTACAAATACAATACATATGATTTAATACAATGAAAGTAAATTATTATCAATATACATTACCGATATGATATTTTCTATGTAATAACTTTTTGATCTTATGATTATTTCAAATAGCATAGTAATCAAATTCTTACTAAATCCATTTGCTTAATTAGAATATATCTAATAAGCCTATTTGTTCCTTACGCATCACTGACAATGGTAAATGAAAATATCGTGATGTTACCTGCACTCTAATTTCATCGTTTATTGAAAGATCAAAACAAGATGTCACTTTGGCAATTCAACGGTATTCATTGCGTGTTTTATGCTGACGAGTAGACTGATTTGAATTTATATGAAGCAAAGAATGAAAGCAAAAAACACAAACACGTGTTTTTTGAGCTATAAAAAGTTACGCTGTTAATGGGCAGCAATAAAAAAAATCATATTAGTATTATATTAAAAATATTTTAATTTTTTTTCTCAATCTGACAAAGATTTTAAATCAACCACAATCTTCAACAAATCATCAGGCATTTGATGAACACATCAATCGATTTAGGGTGTGCCATGAAAACTAACATTTCACACCTTTTATTACTAGATTCTGTAATATTGTCCGTTATTTATATAGAATTCTGGTGGCAAATGGGTGTGCTCATGCTCACCACGTACAACTTTACCATCATTATCTACAAATATTGTCGCCTTGCATTTTTTTATGGTGTGGCTTGAGCATCGCCAGTAGGCCGTTCTTTTTGTCGAAGAGTATTTGCCGAAGAAGTAAGGATAGCTTTTGTACAGAATTAGCTGTTTGCCTTTCTTAGATTTGATGATCTTGAAATCTGAAACAACGCAAAGTCATTGCTAAATTGAACTGTGGTCGATATTTCAGTATTAAAAGATTAACCAGCCTATTTAACTACACTGACATAAAATTATTGGCACTTGCGAACTTTTGTCTTACTAGTAACAAAACAGAGATTTGCTATTTGCTAATTAGTTTTGTATTATTTTATTAAAGTTTATTTTCTAATAACTAAAATTTGCTTAAACTAGAAGTTACACAAAATAGACCACAATCTAAAGAACATTTGGATCAAACAACAAAATATAAAAAATAACTTATATGTTAACGTCCATATAATACGTTGTGATTGCTGTTATTTTATAAAATCATATGTACCACAGTGTACAAACACAATACATATGATTTAATACAATGAAAGTAAATTATTATCAATATACATTACCGATATGATATTTTCTATGTAATAACTTTTTGATCTTATGATTATTTCAAATAGCATAGTAATCAAATTCTTAATAAATCCATTTGCTTAATTAGAATTTATCTAATAAGCCTATTTGTTCCTTACGCATCACTGACAATGGTAAATGAAAAGATCGTGATGTTACCTGCACTCTAATTTCATCGTTTATTGAAAGATCAAAACAAGCTGTCACTTTGACAATTCAACGGTATTCATTGCGTGTTTTATGCTGACGAGTAGACTGATTTGAATTTATATGAAGCAAAGAATTTAAGCAAAAAACACAAACACGTGTTTTTTGAGCTATAAAAAGTTACGCTGTTAATGGGCAGCAATAAAAAAATCATATTGGTATTATATTAAAAATATTTTTATAATATGTCGTAATGTCTCACGATTATATTAATACATTAATTGCTGTACTTTGAGTGAATTTACAAGAAGTGCATTGTTTATAATTAGTTATAGTTCTTTAGATACGACTAGTTATAGATTAGAATATACAATTAGATATGGTTTAGGTTTACAATTAGTATTTATAGTTGTTTATTGTTTATTTTAGGAAACGTGCATAAAGATGAAATAATAAAGAAATATTCGAATAAAATTAATGTAGGTCTACAATCGCCAACACGCCTCATCTGATTGAGATAACGTTTAGCCCTACAGTGGCACAGTAAATAGGCTGCTGTGATTTTATATTTAATTGGCTGGTTCCCGGCGCGTTGCTGCAGGAGAAATATTTGTGCCTGCTTTCACTATAAAGCATTGTCAACTTACTGTTTGCACTTGCGCGAAGAATTATTGTTTGCATGTGCTTGTTTTCAACTTATTGTTTGCATAGCACGCATACACATGTGAAAGTTAATTGTACTAAGCCTATAACCTTCATGCACTGTACACAAAGGTTCTAGGCACAGTACAATATGTTACAAACAAACGAATGCGAACATTAATGCTCTACTATACTATTAATTGCACTTGGCAAACAATAAGTTGACAAAGCTTTACCGCTATGGCAGCGCATAACAAACATGATATTAAATTAAATATTAATTGAAAATAAAATACATAAAACCACTTATAAGGGGTACAGAAAGGTATATAGGGTACCTATTATCCAGAAAAAGTAACTACATGAACGCATGCGTGGCCGTGGGCAATACCTGGTACATCATAAAGGAAGAAAGGAAAGGGGAATAGGTTATGGCATTTTATTTTCAATTGACTCTAACGTAAATACCATTACGAACGACAAACGTGGGTGGTGGATGCGTGTGTTCTTGGTAACTAGGTATTATTTGATCATTTTCGGTTAAGACTAAAGTTGCTTTGCAGGTTTTCGTGGTGCGACTGGAGCATACCCAGTAAGTAGATTTTTTGGTAGTAGCGTAATTAAAGCAGTAAGAATACTGTTTATACAAAATAATTGACTGTTTGCCTCGCTTTGTTTTGATGTACTTGTAATCTGAAACAAATCAAAATCATAATTAATGCCGAATACTTTGATGCACAATGAGCCCTTTTCCCTCTTCTCTTTTTATTATATGCGCTTGCATATAGTTTGTATTTAAATACGTTATTTATTAGTCATATTATATTGTAGTTTAATTTTGTTGTAAATAATAAAATCTGGAGTTGATCATCACCATCCCCCGCCCTTAACTAAATGCATTCATGATTCTGTATTTTAAATTTTAAACAGTAATTGAAAGCCTAATCGAAGTTTGAGAATCAGCCACTAAATCTAATCTAAACTCACTACAAAGAACACAACACAAATTTATTAAAGTATTATTTTACTACCACTATCTATATCCAACAAAAAAATTATACGAAAAAACTAACCTGCTAAATCTCACACATATTACACCTGCACTCTCATAAAAAAGCACCACAAATTCCGTAAAATCAAACATACAATTACATAAAATAACAATAACATACAATAAAAAAAGTAAAAGCAAATTCCAACTAGCCACTGTATGTGCACGGACTAAATATGGCAAAAAAGCAGTATAAGTGGATAGCACAGCTATTTAATGATTTATCGGAGGATATAAAGAGGTGTGATAATATCAACATATTTAGGAGTAAACTAAAAAAACATGTATGTACCCTATAACGTCGCCAACGCCCCAGAGGCAAATATTATAATGATTATTATTTAGATTAAGTAACTGTGGATCTCATTATACGTGAACTGTTATTTATAAGTTCTTACGGGATGTCATTATCTTTAAACCAAAAGACATGAAGAGTATCTAGAATTTTGTTATGATAAAAGCGCAAAACAACGCCCAGAAATCGATCAGTCTGAAGAAACAATCAGTCAGTCAATCGGATGCAAAATAAAAGTTTTTTTTTACTATTTTTTAGTAACTATTAGTAAGAACAAGAAAAAGTTACATATTGTATTCTTGTTTATCTACTCAGGTTAATCTTGCGACAAGCTGATAAATCACATTAATTATTTTATAATGAAAATTCATAGGTTTGTTTTTTTTTGTTTTTTTTTCATCTTTTCAAGCATTTTCTTCTTTAATTAAACATGTTTTTAGGGTTCCGTTGAAGTAATATCAAGCTGAAATCAAACTTCTAAATCGATAAAATCAAAAGATACAGTAAGTTTTGGCAAGTATCAATTTCTTATAGCACAAGTAAGGCTGGACTCACACATTCTGAATTCCGAATCTGAATTCAGAGAGGAATTTAGAATGTAGCCTAAGTCTGTTTCTGATTTTTACATTTAAACCCCTTTTAAGATCCATAACCGTGGGAGTGCATGTAAAATAACTAGAACTACTATCTTGGGCGGTCTGCCATATTGGGTTTAGAATGACGTTACTTAAATTGTAAACATTTATTTCGTGGACAAAAACTGACAGCTGCCAATGACCTTATTTTTTTTAATGTTGCAGGCGTGAAGCATAGTGTTGCAGGTAAGGCTCAATCATAATTGATTCATCGAATCGATGTGACCTGACTACTCAATTAAATTTTACTAATTGTTGTAAATAAATGTTTTATGGATATAAACGTAATATATGTAATTATAACAGTATTAATACACATAGTACATACAATTTTATTATAATAAATAAAAAATAAACAATCAAATTAATGCTATCTATAAAATGAAGTCTAAATAACGTAAATGCGTACAAACGCTAGTTTCTTAACAAAATGTAATTTGTTAGCCGTGAAATTGTTCCATTACGATCTACTTCGATTTTCGATCGTCTTTTAATCACTCAGGATTCGACACTATATTATATAACTTTTCATAATAATACATTATAAGAAACATATATACTATAAGAAATAAATTAAAAGTAAAGTTTAGCAAGAAAACGAGAACAAACTGATTTAGTTATTTATAATGTGCGAAGTAGATAAACACATATCATTAATTTGTTCTTCATTTTTTTCTTCGACATGCCGTATTCATTAAATATTGCAAATTTGAACAAGCTAGGATTGTTCTTGTAGAAGTTATAACATTTTGGCGTTAAAAACGCTCTCCTGAAAACTAGTGATTTTGTAGATACCCTTTTTAGGGTTCCGTAGCCAAATGGCAAAAAACGGAACCCTTATAGATTCGTCATGTCTGTCTGTCTGTCTGTCTGTCTGTCTGTCTGTCTGTCTGTCTGTCTGTCTGTCCGTCCGTATGTCACAGCCACTTTATTCCGAAACTATAAGAACTATGCTGTTGAAACTTGGTAAGTAGATGTATTCTGTGAACCGCATTAAGATTTTCACACAAAAATAAAAATAAAACAATAAATTTTGGGGGTTCCCATACTTGAAACTAAAACTAAAAACATATTTTTTCATCAGACCCATACGTGTGGGGTATCTATGGATAGGTCTTCAAAAATGATATTGAGGTTTCTATTATAATTTTTTTCTAAACTGAATAGTTTGCGCGAGAGACTCTGCCAAAGTGGTAAAATGTGTGTCCCCCCCCCTGTAACTTCTAAAATAAGAAAATGATAAAACTAAAAAAAATATATGATGTACATTACTATGTAAACTACCAGCGAAAATTGGTTTGAACGAGATCTAGTAAGTAGTTTTTTTTTAATACATCATAAATCGTAAACCGCAATTTACCAAGTACGGAACCCTTCGTGCGCGAGTCCGACTCGCACTTGGCCGGTTTTTTTTTGTAAGTTTTTGATACACTGTCGACTACAAGACCCCGATTGTTTTTTTACTTTTTTTAGGGTTCCGTAGCCAAATGGCAAAATACGGAACCCTTATAGATTCGTCATGTCTGTCTGTCTGTCTGTCTGTCTGTCTGTCTGTCTGTCCGTCCGTATGTCACAGCCACTTTATTCCGAAACTATAAGAACTATGCTGTTGAAACTTGGTAAGTAGATGGAGTCTGTGAACCGCATTAAGATTTTTACACAAAAATAAAAATAAAACAATAAATTTTGGGGGTTCCCATACTTGAAACTAAAACTAAAAATATTTTTTTTCATCAGACCCATACGTGTGGGGTATCTATGGATAGGTCTTTAAAAGTGATATTGAGGTTTCTAATATCATTTATTTCTAAACTGAATAGTTTGCGCGAGAGACTCTGCCAAAGTGGTAAAATGTGTGTCCCCCCCCCTGTAACTTCTAAAATAAGAGAATGATAAAACAAAAAAAAATATATGATGTACATTACTATGTAAACTACCAGCGAAAATTGGTTTGAACGAGATCTAGTAAGTAGTTTTTTTTTAATACGTCATAAATCGTAAACCGCAATTTACCAAGTACGGAACCCTTCGTGCGCGAGTCCGACTCGCACTTGGCCGGTTTTTTTATTTGCTTCCGTCGATAGATTACCAATGCTAATATTAATATTAAACAAAGACAATGATTTTACGATACAAAACGATAGCTACAATCCAGGGGAGTTTAAGTCAATAGTGAATAGGTCATTTCTAGAAAAGCGTGCTTTACCGTCGACTACATCTTTGCTTATCATCATAGTTGAGATAGTGATCAAACGCGAGCCTGTCAATAATAGTAATAAAAAAAATCAAATATATAGTCAACCCACTTTGAACACGCGTTGTGATCAATGCTCATTGTAGCTGCTTCAATACCACTACCACAGATAATATAATACTAGCATACAGATGCCTCATCCCATACAAAGAAACCGTGTCGACGTAACTAGCGTTTTTCATCTTATTATACCGATAATATTTTGTAAATCGATCGTGTTTGGTTCCGTTCCACGGCGATAGATAGATTACCATCTATGTCCTTGGAACGGAATCGAACGCGATCGATGTAAAAAAAAAACAGTAGAGTACGTCGGCAAGGTTTCTTTGTATGGGATGAGACATTTTTATGCTAGTATTATATTATCTGTGCCACCACATACGAACTACCAAACAAAGTCCCGACGTCACAAAAGTTCTACATCGCGCTATCGAAGTTACCCGAGCGATTTGTTTAGATACGAGTACCAATATGGGCCCCAAACTAGGCACTGCCTGTATCTTAGAGGCACGTTAAGTCATTTTATTTTAAATTCGAATGTAATTACCATTACATATAACGAATGTTGGTGGTGGATAGGTATGTTCCTGCGCACCAGGTATTATTTTACCATGATTGTTTAACACTATTTTCGCCTTGCAGGATTTTGCGGAGTTGCTGAAGCATATCCAGTGACTTATTTTTTTGGTAGTAGTGTATGTATTAAAGCAGTAACGATACTTTTTATACAAAATTAACGGTTTCCCTTTTGCCGATGTGATGTACTTGAAATCTAAGACAAAACAAAAGTTCAAAATAAGTTTACATATCAAGTAAATTAAATCTAACAATGCATTAAAAGACATGAAAAGTTTATAGAATTTTATTACGATAAAATCGCAAAACATAGTTCAGAAATTGATTAGTCTGATGAAACATTGAGTTTCAACAAGAAAAGTTATTAATTTAAAGAATATATATAAATATCTCAAATTCAAATTAAATTTATTGCATCCATAATGTACATACAGGTGGTAAATTTAAGTTACAGAAACAATTATTTGGGCGCACGGTTGGCGCAGTGGTTGAGCGATTGACTGCTGCGCTGCGTGTCGCGGGTTCGATTCCCGCACGGAACAAATATTTGTATGACCTACAGATAGTTGTTCCGGCTCTGGGTGTTGTGTATGTGAGTTTATATGTTTGTAAACGCACCCACGATACAGGAAGAAATTCCTAGTGTGGGGCAACGTTTTTTTAAAAAAAAAAAAAAAAAAAAAAAAAAAATTATAGACCCTGTCGGGCACCAAAATATTCTAGATACAGTCAGTGTCTAGAAGAAACGAATAGCCCTAATTTTTTTTCCATAATAACATTTCAGTTGTATTTCCAATGTATCTGTTTATTCATCTAAATTGAATCACAATTAGTATGTTGAAATATACATTATAATTAATAAAATTATTAATACCTAATTAATATGTCCTTACTAATTTTGATTAATAATTATCATCTCAATAATACTGGTAGTAGGACGGCACATATATTTCCAATTATAAAATGCATTTATTATATATAAACAGATCCAATGACGCGCGTGGCAGCAAACGTGGTGATCACTGATCTAGCGGCTTCTATACCTCTACATACGAACTAAAAAAAATACCTGACGTCACACAAATCCTACATCCCACTAAGTTACCTACGCGATTTGAACAGACACAAGTTCATTAGCCAGACAGTTACCCACAAGACAACACCTAGCTGTCCAGAGAATACTCCCTTTTCAATAGAGATTGCGGCACTTACCATGATCTCTAGACTTATATTACTCATCACACCTTTTCTGAATGAGATGAGGTTTAGCCTTGCAGTGGGTCATTTAATAGGCTGGTATATCATTTTATTTTAAACTCTGATGTAATTACCATTACTGATGAAAAATTTAGGTGGTGGATGAGTGTGTTCCTGGTTACCAGGTATTATTTCACCATGATCGTTTAAGACTATTGTTGCCTTGCATTTTTTTGCGGTTTGGCTGGAGCACACCCAGTAAGTTGTTTTTTTGGAAGAAGTGTATTTATTAAAGCTGTAAGAATGGTTTTTATATAAAATTAACTGTTTGCCTTTCTTAGATTTGATGTACTGGAAATCTGAAACAAAGGAAAATCATTAAGACACAAAAGAAAGTATATATAACAGTGCTAGCTTTTGCCAGCGGCTTTGCCCGCGTTGAATTAAAAAATCATGGCAATGGCCCCCGGGGTAAAATTATCCTTGTCCTAACCCAGGATATGGTCTACCCAAAGTAAATCTGTTTCGCCGTTAAGAATTATACAGGTAGACAGACATACAGCGTTTGTTTCGCATTTACAATATTAGTATGGATAAACTGTCACGTCAAGCCAATCTGCCAGTATATAGCTATTATAATAAAATAAACGAAAACACTAAAGTAGAAAGAATTTTATTAGGATTACAATGTATTTTATAACGATAAAAGTAAAGTAATTAACGTAAAATTGATATCAAATACTCTTTATCAACTTTCATATCGTAAAGTTAAAATTATGAAAACAAAAAAAGTAACTTAATGACAGACTTTACCTATAGACAACTCTGATAAAATTGAGAAGTTTGTACAAGGTAATGATAAAAATAATAAAAAAAGGCCTTAAAATCAATAAAATTATTAATGAAGACAAATAGCGATTGTTATAAAATTACTTTATATGGAAGAGTTTATTTTTTAAATTTTGATATATTCTCCATTTTTGACGAAATATCGTGGCGGTGCATGGCTGTGGTCTTGGTTACCAGATGTAATTTTACCACAATCATCTACTATTAGTTTTGCTTTACACTTGCTCGCTGTTCGCGCTGAGCATTGCCAGTAGGTAGTTTTTTTGACAGAAGAAAAATTCGTAAAGCTGTAAGTGTACGATTTGTGCATAAGCAACTGCTTCCCTTGCTTTGAAGTAATGTACTTAATATCTGAAATCAAACAAAAGTAAATGCCAATTATAGGTTATATTTAATTTAGGATTTGGTTGATATTATAATGTATATTAGTATTAAAGGCAAATAATATTTGATCCAAAAAACTTTAAAACAGGCAAGTAGTGTTTATTATACATTTTAATAAAATAAAATAACATAACCTAAGAACTCAATGTTTATTAATAAGGTACTTATGTAATCAAACACAACTTTTCATCCGTAAAAGTGAAGTAATTCTACATAAAACTTACAAATATTTAATTATCTACCTACACTCTGAAATCTTCTAATATTATTAATGCGGAAGTTTGGATGGATTGTATGTAAGGTTGTTACTCAATCACGCAAGAATGGCTGAATGGATTTACATAAAATTTGGCACAGGGGTAGATTATCGTCTGGCATAGCACATAGGCTACTTTTCATCCCGGTAGTATGTTCCCGTGGAATAATTTCTGATTGTCACGCGGGCAAAGCCAGGCAGAAAATAGTGAATAATATAGTAATATTAAGATAGTGACATTTCAAGAGGAGCTCGTGGCTAAATAATTACAGCCGCACGCGTTGATCTTGAAGGTTAAGCAACGCTTGACAAGGTCGGTCCGTGGATGGGTGACCATTTCAACATACCGAGTTTCCTCCGTGCCTCGGAAAGCACGTTAAGCCGTTGGTCCCGACTGTCATTTGAAGATCTTTGACAGTCGTTAAAAGTAGTCAGAAGCTTGAGATCTGACACCAGTCTAGCCAAGGGGTACCGCTGTTACCCAGTTACTGGGTTGTGGAGGTCAGATAGGCAGTTGCTCCATGTAAAACACTGGTACTCAGCTGAATCCGGTTAGACTGGAAGCCGACCCCAAAATAGTTGGGAAAACGCTAGGCAGATGATGATGAAGATAGTTTAATTTCAAGCGTTTTTTTTTTTCAAATTCTGATTTAATGGCCATCTTTTATAAAAAGTCGTGGCGGAATTTTTATATAATGGCCATCTTTCATAAAAAATCGTGAAGGTGGATGATTATGATATAGATTACTAGATATAATTGTTTCATAAATATCTACTATTATTTTCGCTTTGCACTTTTTTCTGGAGCTTCCTGTACATTGCCAGTAGGTAGTGTGTTTGGTAGCAGCGTAATTAGAGAAACTGTACGTGTACTCTTTATGCAGAAGTAACCGCTTGCCTCTATGCGAAAATATGTACTTGAAATCTGAAATAAAGCAAAGATTTAGTATAATAAATGTGGACGGCCCTTGAAACTTGTTTTTTTTTAATATTTTTTTTTTTATTGCCAACACTGTACAATCTCAATATTAATATCAAACAACGATAACTTATGGTTATGCTGTTTACCAGATTTACTTTATTTCAGACTAGCTTTACCTCGCGGCTTTGTTCTCGTGGCCCACCACACCACAGGAACCGTTTTCGGGATAAATGGATAAAAAAATAGCCAAACAATAGTTAGATTTCAATTAAATATATTGTAAATTGCTAAATTATTTGAATATTAAAATAAAGACAATAACATTACAAATGTTTCTTTAAAAATGCTTTAATATCGTCTAATACTGGTCCGGGCAACTGCCCAACGGTTAATGCCGGACTGTTGTATGTGTTCTAATCGCGCCAAAAACTTCGCTTCGCTTGCGCGATGCAGGATTTGTGTGGTGTCGTGTCATTAGTTCTTAAGTGGTGGCGTTGGTGCCGCTATAGAACTGTCCATGGGGTGATTAGAAGTATGTAGTAAAAGCACGCTCACGCTGGCACATTGCTCGCAGAACGGATGGCCGATGGGGCAGAAAGGTTTTGGAATGGCGACAGCGAACCGGAAGACGTTGGAAGGCCTCCCACTAGGTGGACCGATGACCTAGTGAAGGTTGTGGGGATCCGCTGCATGCGAGACGCACGGGACCGGTCAAAGTTGACGCTTGGGGGAGGCCTATGTTCAGCATTGGACGTCTTTCGGCTGATATGATAATGATGATTTCGAAAATATACAAAAGAGAAACGGTTTAACGACGTTTAAGATTTAATTTATTTTATTAAGGCAGAAATGAAAAACATAAATCAATTAAAGGGAAATAACCACGATCATATTTTTATTAGAAAAATACAAAAATAATACCTAGCTTTTTAATTCAGCTAACCTAACCTAACCAGAGAAAGAGCAGTGGTGGCCCAGTGGTAATGGCCACGACTTACAAGTAGTAGATCGTGGTTTCAAACCCAGTTAGGCGCTTTACTTTGTGTAAATTATTTCATCACCACTGCTCTCAAAACGGTGAAGGAAAACATCGTGAGGAAACTGGCATGACCTAGAACCAAAAATTCGAAGACATGTGACATCCACCAATCCACTGTCGGTCCGCATGGTGAATTACAGCCTAGTCCCTTTCACAGAGAGTAGGTCTGTGTCCCAGCAGTGGAAACATTAAGTCTGATGATGATGAACCTAACCACTGGCATTTAGAGAAACACGGTTTGGTTTTAAATCGTTCTTCAGAACCCTACGCCATCTAGAGTGGAACATATGATCCACTCTAGAGTGCGAACCATTCTGATGTCCATTGGACAAACTGCCCTTTGTACCCAGTTTTTTAACATGGCAATAACGGTCATAGACCCCCCTCCAGTTTCTCGGATTCTAATTTTGAAAATGGAAATAAGCTTCACTATCGTCCTGAATCATCTTAAATGAGGTCTGTCCTCAAGTTTTCCGTATGAAATTACTTCCCAGAAATTTATCATTATTAGCGACACTATTGAATGGTGTAATATTACAGAGTGTGTTTTTTTTTCAAAAATCGGCAGGTTTGATTTCTGGCACGGAATATAGCTTTTTCAAAAATCCAATGATTCAGTTTTAGTTTTCTTCAATATCGGGCTCGTGACTCTTTTGAGTGTTCTTCGTAGTTTTGGATTTGGCCATCCACGCCCACTTGATAAACTCAACCTGTATGATCATCAATATTTTCCATTACAGAAAAACGACACAAAAGAAATAGTCCTCCTGATCGATTTTTACCATGGCGGCTAATCTCAACGGAGACTAGCAACCAGCATGATAGATATTGGATATTGTGCACAAGTTTGAGCTCAAACTCAAACACATTTTGCCATAAATGGGAATCGAATCCAGGGCTCCATGATCAGCAGTCGCACTTGAGACCTCTAGACCCTAGAATGGACGACACAAGAGCAGAGAAAAATGACCACTATTGCTATGCTAAAACGCAACAACTATAACAATATGTAATTTCCATTACTTATGTAAAATTGGGGAGGTGGATGAGTGTGCTCTGGTTTCATATATACAATTTCATCATGATTATTTACTATCAGTTTTGCCTTGCAGTTTTTTCTGACGCGTCCAGAGCAATTCCAGATGGTTGTGCCTTTGGTAGAAGAGTAATTATTGAAGCAGTATGGGTACTTCTTATATAGAATTAACCGCTTGCCTTGCTTCGAATTGATGTACTTGAAATCTAAAACAAATCAATGTACTTTATATGTAAAAACGTCGGTAGTTATTGAGTTGACAAGTAGCCTTTGTTGATAAGTAGTCTCTTGGTAAAATAAATAAAAAACGAAACATTTTTATTACATTATGTTAATAAAAAATCATTATTTAAAAATATATATATCAAAATTAAAATTAAACTCTACACAATTTTGTCACAACGACATATTTGTAACATTACGATATCGTTGGTGACCGATATTCCAAAATAAAAGTAGCCGCAAATGATTCACAAGCTTTTAGGTATGGAGTTGACCTCAAACCTCAACTGCGGCCATTGAGTAAAAGCAACATACTGCAGCCTAAAAGCTAGGAATCCTCTATGAGATTAAACATGTACAAAGTGCAGATTCGGTCCTGCATAAAGTATTAGGCTCAGTAAAATAATATCTTGCTGGTGTCTCGATGGATCGTTAAGTAAAAAGGTTTATAGGTGACGAAGCGCTGTTGGGCAAACTTCACAGGAAATCGACAAAACGTTTATTTCTGCCGGTCTTCTAAAAACTATTCTACGAGAGTGTGCCCTAGCTGTACTGTGTTTAGATCGATGACCTCGTCCCGCCAATTTCACTACCATACGGGTAGTATGGTAGTGAAATTGCCTTACATTTACTGATAAGTGCCTTATGCCATGCCTTACATTTACTGATTTGCTGTCTCCACTTTTCTTTAGTTGGCTATATATATGCCATCATGAACACTATCATCTGGTGGTGAATGATAATGTTTACTTTTCCCATATATCTTGCCATCCTTATCGGAACTTATCACCGCTTTGCATCCTTTTCGGTAAGCTTTGCAGCGCCAAAAATCAGTGCTAGTTTTTGGAAAATGCCTGTGGTGGCAGAATGGATAACCTTTGTACACCATTACGGGTTTTCCTTTCGTTGATTTCCGTTTTGATTCTGTAACAAAGTATAAATATATTAATATTTTGAAATGATCAAAAGTTTCATTAAGTAAAAGTCCAAAATAAAGGGCATGTCATATGTTACCAAAATGTCATATGACCATTTTCATACATTTCGGACTTTTTGTCGGCTTACTTTTGGTGATCGTTATCCTACCAGGATAACGATCACCAAAAGTAAGCCTTGATCGATCCTGTGCCTAAGTCATAGGCATTATGTACAGAGCGTTATTCCAAAGTATAGAGGCGCTAATTTAGAGGAATATGAGGCTGTAGATAAAATGACAAATCTAAAATGCCACGTGGTCGATTCCTTAGGTAATTGACTTTTCGATTAATGTAATAAAAAGCATGATTTATTTAAAATCTAATTTATTATCTGTTACAATAATAAAATGTGATACTGATAATTGATACGCCTCCGGTGCTTGTTTAAATAAATACATCATCTGCCTAGCCTTTTCCCAATTGTTGTTGGGGTCGGCTTCCAGTCTTACCGGATTCAGCTTAGCAACAGTATTTTACATGGAGCGACTGCCTATCTGACCTCCACAACCCAGTAACTGGGTAACACCATTACCCCTCGGCAAGACTGGTGTCAGATCTCAAGCTTCTGACTACGTTCCGTAACGACTGTCAAAGATCTTCAAATGACAGCCGGGACCAACGGCTTAACGTGCTTTCCTAGGCACGGAGGCAACTTGGTATATTGAAATGGTCACCCATCCACGGACTGACCTCGGCAAGCGTTGCTTAACCTTGAAGATCGACCCGAATGGCTGTTATTATTTAGCCACGAGCTCCTCTGTTTACACATACTTTATTGTTTACATAATGTGTTGGTACTTATGTCAAGTTTATTAACCCAAGAAATATGATTCTTCAAAAAAACTTTGACACCCCGTATATTGTCTTTTGGGAGATGATTCGAAAAACTAATAATGAGAACCTTTATTGTTTACTTAGATTACTATTTGTACCAAGTATCGAAAATTTTGGCCGAAGGAAAAAACACTGCAAAATGAAAAAAATATTTCTATTCAGAAGTCGGTGTCGGAAAACGGAAAACAATAGGTACAAAAGACACCGACTTGTGAAAAGAAAGTTATTTTTGGCTTTGTAGTGTTTTGTTTTGGAAGTCGGTTTAATATTTTGTTTAAAAGTTGTTACACTGCATTCAATTTGGTTTTTAATACGTAGGTACTTAGGCTTGCAGCAATGGTAAATCAGTAGGCAAGAAATAAATAAGAAATACCCATTGTTCTTTAACAATATTCGTATAACAACACAGAAGTTAGGTACTTACAATATAGAAACATTTTTATTCAACTATAGGCTATCACCCTTCTTATTCTGTACACATGTACACAGTTTGTACAAAAAATACTGTTAGTGAACTGTTGTTATCACCATTCTGACATCTATAAATTTATGTACACGAGTGTATGTATGTTTAAATAAATACAAAACATTAAAAAGTGATTCTTAGTATCATCAACTTACAAGTGAAAGTGCAAATAAATTCCAGGTTGCCTGGAAGAAATCGCGGTATGCGATAAGGCCGCCCATTGTATGATTTTTAGTATTAAGTTTATTTGTCTTGTTTATTATGGTGTACAATAAAGTGTATATTAATAAATATAAGTAAATAAAACTAAAATCTTGTGTTTCGACGCGACACCACTCATCGACGAGTGCGCAGCACAGCTCACCCCTGCGAGTAACAAGGATCGCTATGTTTCGTTACATTCACACCCGTACGAAGAACGTTCTAGATAAACCAATGCACATTTAATGCGCGGAAGACATCACCTACGCCTAACACCGGGGTGATGAGCGGGAGCGGAAATACTACTGGATCTGTACCAAACTTACCCAGCTATTGCGATAATGATGACTATAGAAATGTTAACACATTTAAATGAAAATAACGTACTGAGGAAACCGAGTATAAAAAGATTTCACAAATTTTCGCACAGAGTTGATTGAGCTTCCTACAGAAATTTGCAAAAACCCAAAATGATAGTCCAAACTGAAATATAGCTTATTTTATAACTGAAATATAACCATTTGAAATATAGCTTATTTCATTACGATTTTAACAACACAAGTTTCATGTAGGGTTCCCATACAAAACATTCGAGATAACGGCGTTTTTGTCGCGCGCGGGCATTTCGCACCATCGCGCCCTGCCAACCCGTCACGTTTCCGTCAAAATGACAAAAATGGCCGCCACAGTTCAGTGGATAAAAGACGAAGTAAAACCATGAAGTCAACTACTGAAAACTTTACACGACGACTTGATCAAATAAATGGTTATTATTAAGGTTATTAAGGCTAATAACACATAGAAGAAGAAATAACGCAATTAAACATACAGAACAAGAAATAACCCAATAAAAAAATCAACAAAACACTGAAAATACTACGCCTTAACCACCCGTCTTTTACCATCAGATATACGTATATAAAGAGGTGTGATTATATTAACATATTTAAGAATTAACCAAAAAAACGTATGTAAGTAACCTTTATAGGGTACATGCATGTTTTTTCATTCAGGTGACGTTATCGTTGCCAACGCCCGAGAGCCAAATAGTACATTATTATATAGATTAAGTAACTCTGTATCTCATTGTAAGTAAACTGTTATTTATAAGGTCTTTTGGGCAATAAATATCTTTAAACCTTAATGTTGGTTTGGGGTGGCTATGGCCATGAATGACGTGTACAATATAGCCGTTAGTGTCCAGTGTGATCCTAGCTTTACAGGTTTTACTAAGGCGTGATGAACACTTCCAGTGGACATTGTTCTTTGTGATCCGGTGGCGGTAGTAGGAGTAGCCACCATTCAGCATTAAAGGATGTCCTTTTCTCGATGTTATGTATTGGAAATCTGTAAAAGGAATTGGAACTTAAAAAGGTGGTAAAATGTTATTCTTTATCGTTATGACTTCAGTACCCATCGTTCAGGGGCTGGAAGTACTCGTAACGTAAGCATAAATAGGTTTTAATACAGGACTAACCAAGAAACGGTGAAAAGAAATACCTATATAATCATCTACCTAGGTAAATTTTCTATAAAAAAGCAATTATATGATTTTTATGAATTCTGCCGGAAAATAGCATTCCTTAAATAAATAAAAAAAAATAACTTTAATCACTTATTTATTTATAGTACTAAATTAAGGACTTAGTATTCTACCAAGCGCCTCTTTTATATAATACAGGTTTATATATTATATTTACAATCAAAAGAGAAATTGAATGCTAAAAGTTAAACATCATTTTAAGTTATAGTTATTTACATAAATAATACCTATTATATAGGCATTAATCAATCAACCTTTTATAAAGATGTTGTCCTTTTGGTAAAATAAAGTAACGTGTGAATTTGAAAACCACTATCCGACGAGAATGTATTTTTTTTTTAATTCAGAAAGAAAGAAGAAAAAGAAAGAAAGATAAATAATTTAATTAACTACGATAAGTCCAAGTATGACACATACCATAAAAAAAACGAAACAAGAAAAAACAAAATGGATAAATAAACAGAATAATATGCGTCAAATCCGAACAAAACAGCCATCGCTCAGCATAATGCATGTATTGAAAAAAAAGAGCGACCATGCAAAGCAAATGTAATAAATTCTAATATTTAATATTGTTATGAATTCAATTTACCATCAACGAAGGTAAATTTTTTATATAAATAATAATCAAAATGGGGTCGTGCTAGGGAGAAGAAAAAAGAAGAAGAAGAATCAAATTTTGGGCACACAAACTAATGTTATAGAAGAACTATATAAATATTCTGTGCAAAATACAGTGGTTGGCATACATTATATACGAATGGGTCGAAGAGTGCGCAAAGACAGGAGCTTGGGTATTTATATCAAAATTTTAATGTTAAAACTGGTTTCAAAATAAATACTTGTGTACCAATCATGACGCTGGATTAACTTATTGCAGTCTTTCAAGCCATTTCATATGCATATGAACGAAGACTAAATAAAATTCTTATTTTTTCTGACAGCAAAAACGCTTCGCAACACGTGTCCCGATGCGCCTCTGGTATCAGAGGTGTATCGATAGCCCACGATATTATTAGTACCATTCATAAATTCAATAAAATTAGTATTGAATTTAAATTGAAATGGGTTCCGGCTTATATAGGTGTGCAAGATAACGAGAGGCTGAATCGAATATCAAAATTAGTAGCAGTAGAAGGAAGTGAGATTAGATTTTTGCCGTACTACTCAGATTTGATCCCTAAGTTTAAAACTAATTGTCGCGACTTCTAGAAAAATTATATTGATGAAAAATCGGCAACATAAAGGATATTTGTAAATAAAACTATTCAGCATGAGCCTCCTCGTTATCTTTGGTTTAATGATGGCAAAGTATGCAGATATTATGTGAAAATACAATTAAGACTTCGATCGGGACACTGTCCATCGGCAAAGTTTGCGTTCTTGATGAAAGAAGTCGAATCACCACATTGCATAACTTTTAATAAAATCGAGGATGGTTTGTGTTAAAATAAGATTGAACGCACCGTGCGATTTTGGTTTAAACGCTTTCGTGATGGAAACTTTGATTTGAAGAACGAACCACGTGGAAGACCGCCCAGACAGTTGAATAACAATGAATTGAAAGAGATGGTGGAAGCCGATCCGAGCCAAACTACCCAGGAATTAGCGGCATGGTTTAATGTTACCTTACCAACTACTAATATTGACTCATTTGCGTCAAATCAAAACATAAGAAAATTGGTGCCTCATGATTTCACGGAATTTGCAGAAAGAAACGCGTGTTGAAACTTGTGTTGCCTTGTTGAATCGATGCAAAAATGAAGGAATATTGGATTGTGACATGTGATGAAAAGTGGATTCTTTACGATAACCGGAAGCTAATTGGCTAATTGGCAACAGTGTCCTAAAGCAAAGCATACCAATAAAAAGGTAATGGTAACTGTTAGGTGGTCTCAGCATGGTGTTATTCACTATAGCTTTCTCCGATCTGGGCAAACAATAACGGTAGATGTCTACTGTGCCGAACTCCGAACAATGACAGCAAAACTAGCAGTGAGACAACCCCGACTCATGAATCGATCCTCACCATTATTGCTCCATGATAACGCGAGACCTCATACAGCACGAGAAACCGTTTTAACTCTACAGGAACTGCAAATAGAAACCATTTGTCACCCTCCGTATTCGCCAGACCTTGCTCCAACGGACTACAATTGTTTCGTGATTTGAACAATTTTCTACGTGATAAAAAGTTTTCTTCTCAGGAGGCAGTACAAAATGTTTTCACACAGTTTGTCGAATCTGGATCACCAGAGTTCTATTGCAAAGGCATAAATGACCTTCCTATTAGATGGCAGAAATGTTTAAATAATAATTGTAATTATTTTGATTAAATAAATATGATAAATTAAAAATAAAAAACTAATTTCACTTTTGCAGTACAAATCGGCATTTCATACTTTAACCCCTCATATTAAAAAGTATATGTGACCTAATCTAACATAAAGTTAAAACTTAATTTATATTACAGGAAAAAACTTAATTTTTATTTCCCCAGAGACCCCTTAATTTTTTGGTTGCAAAATCCGTCATATTTTTTTTAATTTAAATCTAGCAAAGACACTTAGACCATAGTTAATAACAAATCGATTAACACCTCATTCATCAAAATCAGTTCTGTTGTTTAGGAGCTACTGTGGAACATTCGTTAATAGGTACATCCATTATACAAAATCTGCTAAAATCATAAAACCTTTCTGGCTTTGCCTTAGACGGGAAAAAACATACAACTGGCGGCCTTATCGTATACCGCGATCTATTGCAAGCAATCTGAAATAGACATTGCCTTAACACGAAATGGGGTTGCACTTGATACAAATACCAAAATTATAACAAAGCTGACCCCCGCGGCTTTGCTCCCGTCAAATGTATAGCCTATGTTACTCGGGAATAATGTAGCTTTCCATAGGTGAAAGAATTTTTTAAATCGGTCCAGTAGTTTCGGAGCCTATTCGGTACAAACAAACAAAAAAATCTTTCCTCTTTATAATATCGGTATAGATAGGTAGGTACACAGAAATATAGCCATACAATATCCTAAAATTATAAGTAAATGAAATAATTTGATCTGCAAAAAAGTTCGTAAAACTTCGAATACGGACTTATCTATAATACTTTAAACGAAGGCTTTTTTTTTCGAATTATATTTCAGAAGATTTCATCTGGAAACAATACAGCTATTCCTAAATTACAAAACATTGTGAACAACTACACAGACTTTTAAAAAAAAATCGTTGTAAAAAGTAGGTTGTAGAAAAATACCAATGTCGTGTAAATTACAGTAATCATAATTATTACAATTTCAATTAAAAAGACAATGTAAAAAATATGAAATAAAACCACTTATTATTATTATTTCACGTTTCATTCGAATGATAATAGCATTCAGGTATAACATTCAACCATAAATTTGACCACTAACATTTTTGTGATAACTTCTGATTTACTCTTTTTTTTAGCACACACAACTGAGGAGGTTCATGGCTGTGGTAATCATAACTGGCTATAACTTTACGGTCACTGTCCATCACTAGTGCCGCATTGCACTCTTTGCTCCGACTTGAAGTACATGCCCAGTGGTCTGTGCCTTTCGTTGGAACGAGTCGCCGATGAGAAAACCTGTAGTTTTTGTACAAGATTATCGGCTTGCCTCTTATGGATTTTATGTACTTGTATTCTGGAATGAGACATACAAAATTAAAAATCACAATTACTTCCTAAATTCAGATTTACCAAAACTTAAGGCACATTTACACGGTATACATTCCTTTTCAATGTTATTGAAACGGCCCTAAATGTCTATCCACACATATGATATGGGCCGGGCCCAGGCATTGAAGCTCCGTCACTGGCCCGTGCACGGACGTGTGTGAACGAGTTCATATAAAATGTACACACTGATATTTTTTGAGCCTCTGACGGGGCACGGTCCGTACACGTCCCGGGCACGGCTCTGGTATGTGTGGATAGACCTTTAACATACAACGTTACGTGAATATAATATAAATTATCACATGAACTATTGTGATTGGTCAACGAAATATTAACAACTTATTATATTAAGCGTAGACGTGAGATTCTGGTAAAGAAATTGGAAAAACCTTCCTTAAATCAAAATCAAAATAATTTATTTTAACTTAATCATTAAGGTACATTTTTTTTATGAGCAAAAAATAACAAAAATAAAGCTAGTTGCACATTGGCAAGCGTCAGTATGGTCTCTAAGGAGAAGAACGTGCAAGAAAATTCACGGACACTGTTTGTTAGCAGATTAACTGCTAACAAACAGTGTGTTTTTATTCAAAGTTTCAATATATTTGTAAAACTAAATAAACTAAAAACTTAAACTATACTAATCTTAACTACTTACATAAGTGCATATATCATCATCATCATCATATCAGCCGAAAAACGTCCACTGCTGGACATAGGCCTCCCCCAAGCGTTCCCACATTGACCGGTCCCGTGCATCTCGTAACCAGCGGATCCCCGCAACCTTCACCAGGTCATCGGTCCACTTCCAACGCAACGTCTTCCGGTTCGCCGTCGCCATTCCAGAACCTTTCTGCCCCATCGGCCATCCGTTCTGCGAGCAATGTGCCCTACCTACTGCCACTTAAGTTTGGCAATTCTTCGGGCTATGTCGGTAACCCTGGTTCTCTTGCGGATCTCTACATTTCTGATTCGATCACGCAAGGAAACGCCGAGCATAGCCCTCTCCATTGCCCTTTGTGTGACTGTAAGCTTTCTGATTAGGCCCATTGTAAGCGACCACGTCTCAGAGCCATATGTCATCACTGGCAACACACACTGGTCATAGACTTTCGTCTTGAGACACTGTGGTAAATTGGACGAAAAGATACCGCGCATCTTCTCGAACGCCGCCCAGCCGAGTTGGATTCGACGGTTTACCTCTTTCTCGAAGTTGGCCCTACCCAATTGGATCGTTTGTCCCAGGTAGACATAGTCGCCCACAACTTCGAGTGTAGAGTCTCCAACCTTGATAGGAGTGGGTGTAGCATGGGCATTCAACATCAACTTGCTTTTGTCCATGTTCATCCTAAGAAGGACTCTTTCGGAAGCTCTACTGAGATCATCGAGCATTGTACTGAGGTCCTCCATGGTCTCAGCCATAACCACTATATCTTCAGCAAACCGAAGGTGGGTGATGTACTTGCCATTGACATTGATGCCTAGCCCTCTCCAGTCCAGAACCTTGAACACATCCTCCAGTGCAGCGGTGAACAGCTTTGGAGATATGACGTCTCCCTGTCTCACACCTCGCTGCAGAAGGACGGGTTCCGAGGTCTGATCCTGAAGTCGAACTGACATGGTGGCGTTTTTGTATAAACACTTCAACACGTCGATGTACCGATAGTCAATTTGGCACCGTTGGAGAGACTGCAGTCCAGCCCAAGTCTCGATCGAATCGAAGGCTTTCTCGTAGTCCACAAACGCTAAACAGAGAGGCAGGTTGTACTCTTCGGTCTTCTGTATAACGGCTAACGAAGGCTTTACGGAATCCGGCTTGTTCGGGAGGCTGGAAATCGTCAAACCTGCGCGCGAGACGATTCGTGATGACTCTTGAAAACAGCTTGTAGACATGGCTAAGGAGTGTGATGGGCCTATAGTTGTTCAGTAGGGCATTGTCACGCTTCTTGAAGAAGAGTACCACCACACCCCTGCACCATGCTTGTGGCGTTTTCCCCTCGAGTATGACGGAATCAAACAGCTTCTGAAGGGCCTTAAGTACTGGTTTGCCACCCGCCTTCAGGAGTTCGGCCGTAATTCCGTCATCACCCGGTGCCTTGTTGTTTTTAAGTTGTTTCAGAGCCATCCTAATCTCATACAGGCTGACGTCTGGAATGTCTTCGGTATAGTGTCGGGTCAATCTAGCTCTAGGGTCATTCGCTAGATTCGCGACGGGTTTACTGGTTGACGTGTACAACTGCCCGTAGAATCTCTCGATCTCCCTCAGAAGCTCCGGTTTGGCGGACACGATCCTGCTATCATCGGTCTTCAGTTTCGTGAGCTGGCTATGCCCAATAGACAGATCACTTGCAAAGACCTTGGAGCCCTTGTTCCGCTCAATCGCGTCTTTAGTATAATACTTTCAGTATTAAAGCGGCGGAGGTCGCTTTTCATGGACTTTGAGATCCGTCTATTTAGCTGCCGGTATATCAACGTAGTACATATATACTAGAACAAAATACACTTAGGTGTCCAAGTACTCATCCACAACACTGTCATCTGAAAATGTGCCGAGAAAACTGGCAGCATTGCCACGTTGAGTAGCAATGCTGATTCTTTGGGCAAGGAAGCCAGTCCTTTGGTCACTCAAAATGCTGATCAGACGGCGAGAGATATTCGTTAGAAGGAGACAGACTTGGGCCCCATCATCATCTCCTCGTATCGTGTTCGTCATTCCTGAGGATCGGATTGGACATAACTTCTCCTTCACCAATTTATACCATCTGCTTCTGTATTAGGGCGTCGTAGAGCATCGTGCAGCTTGGTATTTAATGATGAGCGGATTTGGTCTGAGTTAGGTCCCATGACCATTTTTTTACTACAATCTATAATGTACTCCGTCAATAATAGAATATTGCGGCGGTGGATGGTTATGTTCATAATTTGCAGTGATAATAGTTTTGTCTGCGTTTATCACTAATTTTCCTTTGCATTTTTTGCTGCGACTCGAGGTACAAATCCAATGTTCAATGCCTTGCGTTTGTAGGGTTCGCTGCCAAAAGTAAGTGTAATCTCTGAGTAGTATTAGCTTGTTGCCCTTCATTGATTTTATGTATGTCATATTATCTGAAACAAGGAAAAAATAATAATTTTATTTAATATTGAGCTTCATGGCACATTGCATTACTTAATAGGCTTAACTACACTTTTTGAAAGAAAAGAAAATCAGTAAATCTGCCATACGCAACTCACGCACGCCCTTCGTTTTTTGTTTTTAAAATCAGCAATAAATAATGAAACCTCTCAGTAGTTATTTGACTCTATATTTGAAGTTCAATTGACATTATATTTCAAGATTACAGGGTAAAAACCAGCCCATGGGTCACGCGAAGCGTCAACTAGACGTTTCCGCAGTGCACTCGGACCCACGGATCAAGAGTTTATAAATTACAAGATTATTTTATTACAAGGTACTCTAACGTGCACTCCATCCATTACATTAAATTGCGGTGGTTGATGGTTATGTTCATAATTTGCTCTAATTATCTTTTTGCCAGCACCTATTACTAATTTGCCTTTGCATTTTTTACTGCGACTGGAGGTGCAAATCCAATGTTCAATGGCTTTCGAGTGAATAGTCCGCTGCCAGAAATACGTGTACTCTCTCAGCAGTATTAATTTGTTGCCTCTCATCGATTTTATGTACTTTATTTCTGAAAAAAAATACAAACACCGATTTATTAAAAGATTGTTCAAGCAAAATGAGGGAATTTATCACGTTTCATGTTTGCTTTCCAATTTGGATGAAGCCACCAAATTGAATACTAACATCAATCAAGAGAATCAATTTGGTTTAGCCGTGCAATAAATAACCGTGCAGTAAGGTAACCAAAATAACGTAATATTTCATTGAAATTCGCGCGTCCGATCCCGCACGGAACTAATATATGTATGGCCTACAGATAGGTTTTCCGGCTCTGGCTGTTTGTGTATGTACTTTATAAAATTGTGAACGCAACCATGATACAGATAAATTACCTATTGTGGGCAAAAGTAAAAAAAAATAGGGTTTACGTATCTACCCAGATTAAATAACAAAATTCTAAGTAAAGAGTATTTGAATCTATATTTGATGTGGAATAGCAATATATTTATTTTTACTTATTTTACGAAGCTCTACCATAGTTACTGATATGTTTTGTCTTTGTTCCTAAACTTGAGATTATATCTTGAGTACATATATTTGAATCAACGTTGACGTGGAATAACAATTAATATATTTTTACTAATTTGATTAAGCTTTTCTTATAACTACTGAGATGACTGACTTATGCGATGATTACATTAAGAATGTTTCTGCATTGGTTCCTAAAATTGAGATTATTATCTTGAGACCATATTTAATTTTAATCTATTTTGACGTGGAATAACAATGAAATTATTTTTATAGCTGTGTAGTACAACAGTGGTCAGGCAGGGGCCAATAGCTATAGTTTTAGGTAATTGATTCACGAAACCTCCCAAACCCACAGCCCAAAGTATTTTGTCTCCATTTCCTGCAATAGTCCTCCACCAGCCGGGGATTCTTTATGGGTGTTCTTGCGCAGGGACTAGTGCATGCAGGGATAATCACCGGTTGATGACACATTTCTTCCTACATGTCTAACAAGGCGTCTTCGAGTTGGTTTCGGTCCCTGATATGGCTTACTAAGGTCCGGGACCTAGGGTCTCGAGAATCTCAAAGAAATAATATATTTTTACTAATTTCACAAAATTACACATAGCTACTGACATGATTGTCTTTTGGAAAGATTATGTTGAGACAGTTTCTGATTTACTTCCTAATATTGAGTATGTAACTTTAATATGTATTACTTGAGTATATAAATTGAAGCTATATTTGATGTGAGATAACAAAGGTATTTATTTTTACTTTAACACTATATATAAGACAAAATCTGTTACATAAATTTAATCAGTTATTTCACAAAACTACAGAAGTGCAGACATCGCTATTGACATGATTGTCTTTTACGATGATTAGATAAAGTAAGTTAAAAACGAACTTAGTTCCTAAGCTTGAGAATATATATACGTATTTTGAGTATAACTTAGAACCGTGTTCGACGTGAGTTAACAATATATTTACTTTTACTTTAGCACCGGTATGGCCGATGGATATTTAGTCCATCGGCCATTATTATATTACAAGACAAAATTTGTTATACAAAATTAATCACATAATTCAAAAAACTACGATCATATTATTTATGTGAGATAATATTTCTCGGTATGATGAACAGATCATTTCAAATACAATAAATCCCATCCAAATTCGATAGTTTAAAATAATAGTTGGTTACGATGGCATCTCCACAAATATTATTAAATCAGTGGCTAAGGAACTATGTGTACATTTAAGTTATATACTTAATCTCAGTATAGGTGCTGGCGTGTACCCAGATGCTTTGAAAATTGCCATTGTTAAACCATTATTTAAAAAGGAAAATAGAGAGCTAGTGGAAAATTATAGGCCAGTCTCATTGATTTCTGTTATTTCAAAAATATTTGAAAAATATCTACACAAAGAGCTATTTA
This sequence comes from Orthosia gothica, assembly GCA_949775005.1. Lineage (NCBI taxonomy): Eukaryota > Metazoa > Arthropoda > Insecta > Lepidoptera > Noctuidae > Orthosia > Orthosia gothica. The sequence continues at coordinate 30,685,214 of OX459037.1, read as the reverse complement.
AATACCTTGACAAATATAATATTCTGTGTGAGCAACAAAAGGGATTTAGACCAAGAAAAACAATAAATATGGCGATTTACGATTTTATTCATAATATCATAAATAATGTCGATAAACGAAACCCAGTCTGCGCAATTTTTTGCGATATGACGCAGGCGTTTGATTATGTCCACCATACTACACTATTAAAAAAACTAGAATCTTATGGCATAAGGGGTAATGTTTTAGAACTGTTTCAATCCTATTTACAAAATAGACGGCAAATAACAGAAATCAACAGGATAAATTTAATTAATAAACATGACGAGATATTTAGATCAGAAGAGCGAAATGTTAGTTATGGGGTACCACAGGGTAGTGTGCTGGGTCCCTTGTTATTTATAATTTATATTAATGACTTACCAGAATGGATTGAACAACCATTGACTCTATTTGCAGATGACAGTACCGTGACAATACCTTCGAGAAGCGTTGATACATACCAAAGTGACATTAATAATTCGTTAAAAACTATTATAAAATGGCTAGAGGAAAACAACTTAAGAATCAATTTAAGTAAAACAAAAATAATTCAATTTAACCAACGCATGACAGATATGGACAATCTTAATGTGAAATATAATGATAATAAAATTAGCGAGGTAGTTAGTACAAAATTTCTAGGGCTTGAAATAGATAAAAAACTTAGCTGGAAACAGCACATTGAGGTACTTTGCAAGAAACTAAGTACATCTGCATATGCTCTATATACCCTATCGTATATTGTAAATCTGGATGCATGCCTTACTGCGTACTATGGTATAGTTGAATGCCATCTGCGATACGGAGTTATCTTTTGGGGCAACTCAACAGAAAAAGAAACGGCATTTAAGGCACAAAAAAGATGCATACGATCTATTTTTAAATTGAAAAGTACTGATAGCTGCGTGCCATATTTTAAACAATATAAACTTTTAACCCTACCATGTTTGTACATTTTAGAAATGGCAGTATTTGTTAAATTAAACCCAGAGCGCTTCGCACGAATGGCTGATGTATTTCCACGGAATAGACGTGACAATACTAGTCTGTGTATCCCCAGTGCTAGAACAACTCTGATGCGCAAGGGTGTCTGCTGCATGGCACCGGTGATATATAATAAAATACCAAGTTGTTGGAAGGAATATAATTTGACATTATTCAAAAAAAGACTTCGGAATTTTTTAGTAGATAAGGTTTATTATAGTATTGCAGATTTATTATTGGAGAAAGAAATTGTTTGACTATTTTATATATTGTATTTAAATAATTATTAGAAATTGCGACATTAATGATATTATTGACTGATGAAATAGAATTATTTTATTTATTGAATGAATTGAATGGTTGAACATTGATATTATTATTAGTAAATGATGAACCAAATTTATATTATTTAATGGAATTATAGTATCAAATTTTAAACTCTGTACTTTTGCATGCCTTGTAATTGGCAAAATATGGCTGTTTCTGTATTTATTTATTGTGTACCACCATGACTTGTACCCATATTTGCAAAATAAAATATCTTTATCTTTATCTTTATCTTTTACCCGTGCCTTATTGAGAGGAAATTTACAATATTACGCGATTTGCGAGTGTTCAAAATAATCCGGTGACATAATGCATGTGTTTGTGACAAATAAATATATATATTTTTAATTACAATTTGAAATATTGTCCATCGGAAAAATAAAATTCGGGTGGTTGATGATTGTGATGTCTTTTTCTTACTATTTTATTTCTATCAAGATCTAACACTAGTTTTCCACGACATTGTTTAGTAATATGCGAAGTACAGGTCCAGTAATCACGGTTGTTCGACCGCAGGCTGCTTTGATGGTAGTAGATAAATCCATTGTACTCTATCACCTGCTTACACTTTGTTGATTGTATGTACCTGATAATGTCTGAAACCAAGAAAATTAACGCTTTATTACTATACAATATGACACATTGTTATAGGTTCTGAAATCTAGATTGAAAGTATTACTAATGTTTTCAAACTCACAACACAACAATAAGACCTATTTCACTGCTGATATTAAATTGGTTGAACTGTGTGGTTGTGTTTAATTGTGTGTTAAGCTATTGTTTTAAGATACAAAAGAAGTTAAATTTTCTAAGCCGTTTAAGTGTAAGAAATCGAAGTTCTTGATAAGCATGGTTTATTTGATTCTGCAGACATACAGACCGATTTATGTGGCGACGCTTGGGGAAGGCCTATATCCAGCAGTGGACGACTGTCGGCTGAAATGATGATGATGATTGGTTTGTTGTCCATAACAACAATTAAGGATTACATAGGCTGTTATATTGGGAATGTCGGAAGGAACTTGAAGATTAAGGAAAACACGAAAACTCATTTATAAAGAAAATACAGAAAGAAGAAAATAAAAGTAAAAAGACGTTTATTTTGCACAAAAAGCACACAAAAATATCTTAGGCAAAGAAACGAATAAAATCAAAATAGTAAAAAAGAAACAATATTTACTGTTGTACATATCTCGGTCGAACAGTTTTTTTTTCAAGTAAATATTTGTAATAACTTATTACAAATATTTATGATTTTTTTAATTGATAGGCTAGCTTTCGACCACTATCTCATCTGATGGTTAGAGATGACGTAGTCGACGGTGAAGCATGCTTGCCTAGAAGTAACTTATTAATCTTCCTTCAATGCCTGACAAGAAAATATTATGAAGATGCAATGTTATTTTTCTTATGTTTCAACTAAGGAGTGGAATTCTCTGCCAGAATTTGTGTTTCCTGGTAGCTACAACCTAGGGATCTTTTAGGCAAGAGTGAATTATCGGTTACTTCTAGGCAAGCGTGTTCCACCTTCGACCACATCATCTCTTACCATTAGGTGAGATAGCGCGAGCCTATCTGCAATAATAAAAATAAAAATGCTCATGCCTTCTCGGTATGAGTAAAAGGCCTGAGAATTCGTCTCAGGCCTTTTATAATTTAAAGTGCACTCCTTCAATCGGCGGTGCATGGTTATGCTCATAAACAGCTCCAATTATATTTTGTTCTCTATCTAATACTAGTTTCGCTTTGCATTTGTGATGAAAAATCGATGTGCAGACCCAATATCCAACGTCTTGTGACTCTACATTCATCTGAAAGGCATATGTGTAGTCTTTACTGAGTATCCATTGCCGCTTGCCATTCATTGATCTTATAAATATGTAATCTGAAATGTAATACAAAGTACATTAAGCACCTATTTTGCTCACAACTGTCGTGACACCTTAGTGGCTAAGACCTCGCATGTCGTGCTAAAGATTGTGGATTCAATTCCATTCATTTAAGTACATATTCAAGTACATTCTAAGTTTATCTTGGACATCGCTGACAACGTTGAAAAAGAAATCAAGAGGAAACCTGGACTTAAATAGTTAATATAAGTTTGAAATCGCCAGCCCAAATTGAGCAAGCGTATTGCGCGATTAATGTGTGTGCCTTCTTTGTGTGAAAATAGGCCAATGCCCTACAGTGGGACTGCAAAGAGCTGGTATTTATTTATGTGTTAGCAGTTGTGCCTGCTGAAGTAGGTACTTTGAAAATCCAATTTAAAAAAAAAGATATTTAATGAAGTAAAAGTAAATAAAGCCATGGTACTTTTAATTATTTGTTTGAATCAACCAAAAAATCGTACTCTCATAAAAATTATCGTTTTGGTTGAACTGTGTATGTGAGCCATTAGCTGTTGTTTGTTGCTAAGAAACTTGACAGTAAATGAATTAGGTTCAAAAGTAAGGAATAGTAAAAAAAAATGTAACGTTTATTTTGACATAAAATAAAATAGTGGTTTTGACAAATATTCATAAAGGACTATATGATAATATAAACGAAAATAAACGAAACATTACAAACTAATCGTAGAGAGTAGGAAATAAGAAACTTGATATAGGTATGATATAAAATTGATGGTACATAGTTACCTATTTATTAAATAATACGTAATCTGAACACAAATAATCGATTAAATATCGAAAAAGAAAATTTATTTAAATCGTCCAAAAAATAAATTTCTACCTAAGGCCAAATCGAGTATTTAGAGTTAAGAACAAATCAAATCCTACAAAAACATCAAATCTATAATCAAGTCAAAGATTGAGAGATTTTCAGGCTAATCTAAAATTTGATATATCAAAGAATATTGAGAATTCTTTGGCAGGTATTAAAAGTTAATTGTTTTAAATTAACACTTTTACACGTCAATTATATAAAACATTAAAAGTAACACTAAAATACAGATGTTGATACAAATCTACAGATGTTGATGCAAATCTGTCGGTAAGAAAATCAGCTATGATATGAGTTCTTCAAGAGCTTATAAAACTTCTGGCAGTGGTTCCGCCCACGTGATAGTCTGGAACTCTCCCAAGGTTACGTACTTTCTTTCTTTATCTTTTTCTTTTATTTATCTATAGGCTCGCGTTTGACCACTATCTCGCCTGATGGTAAGTGATGATGTGGTCGACGGTGAAGCACGCTTGCCTAGAAGTAACCTATTCACTCTTGACTTAAAGACCCCAAGGTTGTAGCTATCAGGAAACAAAGACTCCGGCAGGGAATTCCACTCCTTAGCTGTGCGTATAATGAAAGTATTCGCAAAACGCTTTGTACGTATGGGTGGGATGTCCACCATGTACCGGTGGCGCATTGCCGTACGTCTTGTTGTCCGGTGATGGAAAGGGCTAGGTGGAATCAAATTGAGCAGTTCCATCGCACACTCCCCGAAATGTAACCGATAAAAAACCGACAGACTGGCCACCCGGCGTCGATGTTCAAGGCTCTGGAGCTTTGAGGCGACCAGTGCATCGTTACCGATAAGCCTCTTGGCCCGTTTGTCAATCGACTCAAGTGCATCAAGCTGATATTTGGCAGATCCGTCCCAGAGGTGAGAGCAGTACTCCATGCATGACCGAACTTGCGCTTTATACAATTTGAGCAGCTGTTCAGGCGTGAAGTACCGTCTCACCTTTGCAAGGATCCCCAACTTTTTTGCAGCCAACTGAGGCTTTGCCTCAATGAAAGGACCAAAATTGAGGGTCGATGTTAACGTAACACCAAGAAGGTCGAGATGGTCCGTTATCGGCACGGTTACACCACGGAAAGATGGAGCCGGGTGGAATAAGCTCTTTTTTGCGGAAAAAAGACACGCCTGGGTCTTAGCAGCATTGAAACTGACTAGATTGGCATCGCCCCATTCGGAGACAGCCTCCAAAGACAGGTTCAAGCGCCCAACCATGGCCTCCCGGAGAGACCGGATCTCAGGCCCAGTAGCCCGTGCGCCGGACACGTATCTCTCAGCAACCGTGCTGTCGTCTGCGTACCCAAAGGTTCCGGGTTTTAGCAGGTCATTTATGTGCAGCAAAAACAGTGTAGCCGAGAGCACCGACCCCTGAGGGACTCCGGCGTTAATACCTAACTGACCGGACGAGCAGCCATCGATAACCACTCGAATTGACCGATCCCTCAGGAAGTCAGCAATCCAATCACACAGACCACTAGGCAGACCGAAGGAAGGAAGCTTACCAATAAGACTCTCATGCCAGACCCTGTCGAAAGCCTTCGAGATGTCAAGGGAGACAGCAAGGGCTTCCCCATGCCTCTCGATGGCCTCACTCCAGATGTGAATGGCATACGCTAGAAGATCCCCAGTTGACCGATTTCGGCGGAAGCCGTATTGGCGGTCACTGAGGATATCGTTGTCTTCTAGGTATGCCAGGAGCTTATTGTTCAGCACACGTTCCATACTCTTACAGAGGATGGACGTTACCGAGATGGGTCTGTAGTTGGCCGGGTCAGCCCGACTACCCTTTTTGGGCACGGGCTGAACGTTAGCTTGCTTCCAAGCCTTCGGCACCTTTCCAGTCACAATCGAAAGGCGATATAGGCGTGTCAGGATTGGAGACAATTCAGGCGCACAAGTTTTTAGTACAATTGCCGGTATCCCATCGGGGCCACTAGCTTTGTTCACGTCAAGGTTACGCAACACCCTAAAGACTTCTCTCTGATGGATGCGAATATCCGACATACTCGGCCCACATCCAACAGGAGACGGAGAGGGCCGCGCGCCATCAGAGTTCAGACGTGAAGATTCCGCAAAAAGGGAGGCAAACAAGTTTGCCTTGTCCTCGGCGGAGTGGGCCAGTGACCCATCGGGTCTCAGCAGTGGTGGTAGTGAGGGGCGACAGAAGTTTGATTCAACCGACTTAGCCAGGGACCAAAACGCTTTGCTACCAGCAGGGTATGAAGCTAGTTTGTTCCCGATTCTGCTAATATGGTCAAAACGTGCCCTTCGCATCGCCTTTTTGCAAGACTTGGCAGCCCTATTGAAGGCTCTCTTCTTCTGAGTAACGTCACTAACGTAACGTCGTACTCCCGAGATATAGAATATCCTTTGTCATATTCCAGGATGAGTACTAGTTCCATTCACCATTACGTCGTGGAGACGTGATTAACAAACATCCCAATACACAGGCATTCACAATGATAATATTAGCATGATTTTATGTAATCCTTATATAATTTCCATTACTACAGTAATATTGCGGTGGCGTATGATTGTGTTCATTGTTGTAGACAACGACGCTATTGTCAACATCTAAAGTAAGTTTTCCTTTGCACTTTTTACTACTTCTTGAAGTACACAGCCAGTGATTAGTGCCTTTACTTCGACAATATTTGAAATGAAAGTACGTGTAGTTATCAAGCAGTATCAACTGTTTGCCTTTTCTTGACGAGATGTACTTGATATTATCTGAAACTAAACATATTTAATAAATTAAACTGTTCTGGGAAGTACTGGAGTTACCGACATAGCTTTTAGAGTTAGAAAGCTGAAGTGGCAGTGGGCTAGTTATTTTCTGCCGAAGGATTGAAAGCCTATGGAGTAGTGTCGAGTCCTGGAGTGAAGCGTATGGCAAAGCGTAGTATGTGAAGCCCGCGCCCCAGATGAAGCGACAAACTGGGAAAACATGAAATTACGACACGGCTTCTTGCGAAAAAACCCCGATTCAAAGTGTTAAATGTGCATGACCTTTGAATGGTTGAACCGATTTTCATAAAACATAGCTAAAAATACTCGATGACACCGTTCAAACAAAAACTCAGTTCATCCGTTTGGGCGCTATCAATTGCACAGACAAACACACAGATACACACGTCAAACTTGTAACAGCCGTATTTTTTGTGTCAGGGGTCAAAAAGTGGCTGGGACAAAAATTATATGCGAATGGCTAAGTATCGGGTATTGTAAAACAGCTAAAGTGACCCTTTAATCCATCAGTAGACTGCGGTGGGCTTAAAACACTTACCTACAGTCGAGCGTTGACATTTGTGATCATGTTGTTTTTCACTATACCAGTACCTATCAAGTAAGAATATTAGTCAAATGGTTTAATTTTAATTAAAATATCGTTTAACAAAAACAATAATTTACTCAATTAGCACCTAAATCACCTATACAACAAAAGTCTTCGGTTTATTAATGATAAGCATAAATTGTATTGCCATAATTTACATTGGTATAACGAATTTCAGCATAATGATCATTACGCATAATATTATTAGGCATTAATATTTTGCCATAATGTATATTGCTAGAAATACTATTGGCATATTAATTAATGATGCATAATTTTACAAAGCATAATGCTATAAACGCATTAAACAAAATGTTATTTGGAATAAAACAAACATTTTCGCGGCTGCAGGGTGGCGCACGTGCTACCGCCGCACCTTAACCCTTAACCTTAACCTTATATCAAATATATTTAAATGAACTTAATAAAAAAATAATGAATCAAAATATCGAAGTACGGAGTATCGAATGTCCTAAATGTCGATATAGAAACACTTTTAAGTTGCTTCTGACACTTTAAAGTTGCTGCGGCAACAACCCGCAGCGCTGGAGAAGTTTCTCCAGCGCTGCGGGTAGAGCAACCCCTTAGACATTACGTAACAAAGGATAGGCACTCATATGCCTTGTTAAATCGGGCAGGTGCTGCCATCCCTTCGCGCCTCCGGTTTTTTATATACACTCTAGGGGTAGTAGCTAAAAGACTACGTGCAGTCGGGGTGCCCCAATCTGGTTTTGGAACAGATTCGTACAATTTTTTTTAACCATGAAGTATAAAGCATATAAATAAATAATGTAAATGTAACTACAAGACAAACGGAATTAATGACACGTCATATCAGGTCCCTGATACACAAAATGGCGGTGAACGTTCCATTTCTTGATCGTATTAATATATTTTTTTACTTTTAACTATTTATTTGTATATTTATTATTTATGCAAATCCAAAGTATACCAAATGACAGTTATGTTAAGAGATATAAAATGCATTATGCCACAGTATTCAGCTAATAAAAGTTATGCGAAAACGTTATGGCAAACAATATTATGCCTAAAAACTAAGCAAACAAATTCCAAAGTCTTCACATATGAAGTTTCTATAAGATATAATATGTATCAATCTACTGCATTTATCATGATTTAAACTGTAGTTAATTTTAAGTTCATTGTATTACCTACAATATTGTTCTGTGTTTATATTAAAACTTATCATAAACAAAGAAGTTATTGAAACTTGTATGCTCAAGTAAATATAAATGTACAGCCAAAGTGAACATAATGCCATAAACATCTTATTAGGGTCAAAGCTCATTGAGGCAGAGTCGAAGCAGCGCAGGATTCGTCGGTCTTAAAATTTACATAGTAAAAATGTATCTACTGGTAGAAAATGCTAAGGCATTAAGTCCGCCTTGGTACTTTTGAATAAAGTTTTAATAAATAAATCTAACATTACGTAAAGTCGAGCCGAAGCGACGCGTCAAATTATGTAGGATATGCGCGCATTCGCTCGTCTTTTGTTATCTTAAACCCTCGTATCCACTAGGCAACATGTTGTGCATCATGTCGCGCATCAAATGCATTAAGTGGGGGAGATAGGGGTCATATATTGGTGTATATTTTAAAAAACGACGTGTCGCTTCGCTTCGGCTCCAACAAAGTGTGCTTTGACCGTTACGGTTAGCAAATACACTATCCAACCCTAACATATTTTCCATTGAATACATAATATTTGGGTGGTACATGATTATGATAGCGGTTGCCAGATAAAATATTACTGTAGTTATCCAGCACAAGTTTAGCCTTGCAGTGCTTTCTGCTACTAGCTGTACACAGCCAATGATGGGTCCCCTTCATCTGAAAATGTTTGTGATGCCAGAAAGTATATTCCTTGTATAATATCAATGGCTTGCCCGCTCTCGATCTTATGTATTTGTAGTCTGAAATTAAAAGTTTGAATTAAGTCTCGAAAAAAATAAACGTTCACTCACGCCTTTTTTGCATAGAGGTTGGCAGAAAGTACAGAACACCACCTGCTATGATCCTTCGCTCCTTTTGCTTCGTTTACATTTATACATTTTGATCATACAAACAATCCGGTTATGTGTACAACGCACACTGGCGTTCTGAAGAATATCACCTACAAGTTCCGTGTTTGTTCTTCTAGGTCCCGGCATTTCCATTCCAGGTAAAAATAAGGTAAGATAAGGCAAGGGAAAACTTTTTATTTCATTTAAATAATTACCTAGTTTATTCAAATTCTAAGAAATAAAATCTTATCCATTAACTAAAACTGCAAAAACCATTGAAATTAAAACTGCATTTGAACACAACTTTGTGTAATAGTTTGAATTATCTGAACCTCAAATCAGAACGAAGTTTAGAATTGAGAAAATGACAAACTATAGAATTAAAGAAGAGTTAGGCTCTTAACTTTAAAATCTCAATTCAGAAATCGGTTTTCTCAGAGGTGAAGATATAGTCAAGCAAGTTGATAATTGACCCATTTAGACCATTATTCGTTTTGAAACTTCAAGACATTAAAGTTTGCTTGTTATACTACTCATGGTGCACTTAAGATGTTTTATCTTACTATCATACCTTACATAAATAATATTATAAATGCAAAAGTAACTTAGTTTGTTTGTTACCTTTTCACAACTAAACGGTTGAACCGAATAAGAATATATGAAATTTGGTATGGAAATTGTTTAAGATCCTGGGAAAGATATATTATTGTTTTAGTTTTTAACCCAGTAGTGGAGATAATAGAACACTTTTTACGCGGGCGAAGCTACGGGCAGAAACTATTTACACTAATATTATAAAGGCGAAAGTTTGTGAGTACATCTTCATGCTCAAATGGCTGAACGGAACTGGATGAAATTTGGCACAGAGATAGATCAGAAATAGCACAATGGCTATTTATTATCCCGGAAAAATATATGCTTCCTTGGGGCAACTTCCGACTTTCACGCGGGCGAAGCCGCTGGCAGAAGCTATTATAATATAAAAACTGTGTCAATGAATTCAATACAGCATTTTCATTTTATTGGGCGTGCAATTTTTTAAAATTGTATAACCAATATTTTTTTTTTATTAAAAATAATTTTTTGGTAAAGCAGTAATCATGTTTTGAATTTGGAATTAGCTGTCGTCCAAGCATGGTTTGCTTAAAAGTACAGAATAAAATTTTATTTGCAAAACATATACGAACTGTTTTGGTTACCTTATTTTTTAATTAAAAGAAAAATAACAAGACGTCAAAATGGTGACATCGAGATGGATAAACTAATTGTCACTTTCTTATTAAATCGACAACATTTTTTTTCTAAGGAATAACTAAGCAATATTCGACCTTCTTGTATTAAAATGTCTGTAGTAAAATAAGCCTAGATGGGTCATGAATTAATCTTGTTAACTACACACAAATGTCAAACATATTAGTAAAAAAAAACCACTTATCGATATTTAATGTATTTTCCTTTATGAACGTAATACTTAGGCGGAGGATGACTATGATCAAATACTGCTGACACGATCTTTTGCTTGGTATCCAATATCATCTTAGCTTTGCATTTACTTCGGAACTGAGACGTGCATTTCCAACGGAATGTGCCCTTCGTTTCTGATCGATTAACGAAAGTGTATGTGAACTCGTCCAGCATTATCAGTGGCCTTCCCTTTTGCGATGTTATGAATTTGATGGCTGAAAAACCAACAAAAAATTATAACCTCAACGAAAACACTGAACTGTGGACAACTGGACTCAAATCAGCCTTTTATCTTCCTGCTACTAGAACATTGGCCTCCTCTCTGTGAAAAGGAATGGGCCGTAACCCACCACGCGGGCCCAGTGTGGATTGATGGGTGTCACACCCATGCGAACACGCATGGCGAAGAGCGATACGCTTTGTTGAAACAAAACCAAAATTTAAAAAATGCCATCATGTGTATTTAGAAAGTGTACCAATTATGATACCAAAGTACATACAACAGAAGGGATCTCATACCATATGTAAGTACGCAATACACCTCAATTAATTATTTTTTTATATTTTTTTCCTAATATTATAATATTTGGAGGTTAGAAAAAGAAAAAACATTGGCGGTCAGAATAATGTTTTTTTTTATATTCACACGCAAGTGACAAACACTATCTGTCTCTTTTTAGGGTTCCGTAGCCAAATGGCAAAAAACGGAACCCTTATAGATTCGTCATGTCTGTCTGTCTGTCTGTCTGTCTGTCTGTCTGTCTGTCTGTCTGTCTGTCCGTCCGTATGTCACAGCCACTTTATTCCGAAACTATAAGAACTATGCTGTTGAAACTTGGTAAGTAGATGTATTCTGTGAACCACAATAAGATTTTCACACAAAAATAAAAATAAAACAATAAATTTTGGGGGTTCCCATACTTGAAACTAAAACCAAAAATATTTTTTTTCATCAGACCCATACGTGTGGGGTATCTATGGATAGGTCTTCAAAAATGATATTGAGGTTTCTAATATCATTTTTTTCTAAACTGAATAGTTTGCGCGAGAGATTCTGCCAAAGTGGTAAAATGTGTGTCCCCCCCCCCTGTAACTTCTAAAATAAGAGAATGATAAAACTAAAAAAAATATATAATGTACATTACTATGTAAACTACCAGCGAAAATTGGTTTGAACGAGATCTAGTAAGTAGTTTTTTTTTAATACGTCATAAATCGTAAACCGCAATTTACCAAGTACGGAACCCTTCGTGCGCGATTCCGACTCGCACTTGGCCGGTTTTTTCTTGTTGGTTTTATCAAGCCATCCCTTTTGACTTGTAGTAAAATATCAGATGAATGAAAAGTGTGTATTGTGATGCCGCTGCTGTGCGGAACACTTTTTTCGGTTGTTTTGTGAGTGTATAACGTATCTGTTTACTAGAATATCATTGGTTGCAGCATTGTCGTGTAGTGTTCACTAGTCAAACAAGTAAAATTTCAAAAACCTTCGACACATTTTTATTTCATGCTACATAATTTATCTAATAGTAGTGTGCGCTGGGGTGATCAAGAAAATAGTCATAGTTTCACCACCTTACAGATAAAAACACAAACATATTCATGTTCAGTACTTTAATATGTACACAGATATAATTCCGGCTACAGAAAAAGAGCTAAGTTTGGTTTAGCTTGCAACGCTGGGGTAACTTTACAACATACTCGTAGTTCACAGTTTGCAGACAATTATAAAAATTACCTAAGCTATGGGAATTAAACTCATCATACTTCCTTTAGCATATGGTCTGCGACCGGCTAAACGCGGATTCACATAGTTCTCAGACAAATCCTCCTACAATAGCCTAAATCCTACAAATATTATAAATGTAAAAATTTGTATGTTTGCGTTTAAATCAAACAAAAACTTTTACAGACGACGCATTTTCGCCCTTCCTGATAATTGACATTCTATCAACGAAAACGTGGAGCTAGCGATTGAAAAAATGTCAAATATGTTTGGAAATGTCAAACCCTATCGAAATGTCACGTGATCGATCCCTTATATTTAGACTCCGACCATCACCATCGCTAACTTCTTAGGACACTTTTCTAGAGCCTCTGATCATCATCATCATTTCAGCTGAAAGTTGTCCACTTGAGACCCTCTGCTGGACATATGCCTCCCCCAAGCGTAGCCACACTGATCGGTCCTGTGCGTTTCGCATCCACCGGACTCCCGCGGTCTTGACCAGGTCGTCGCAAGATTAGAAGGAGGCCTGCCAACATAAACTGAACAGAACTTTTCGGCCCCAACGGCCATCCGTTCTGCGTGCAATGTGCCCAGCCCACTGCCACTTAAGTTTGGCAATTGTTCGGACTATGTCGGTAACCTTGTTTCTCTTGTGGATGTTTTCTTTTCTGATTCGATCAAGCAAGGAATATCCGAGCATAACTCTCTACATTGCCTTTTGGGTGACCTTAAGCCTTCTAATAAGGCCCATTGTGAGCGACCACGTCTATTTCCCGTAAGTAATCGTGACAACACACACTGGTCCTATGACCAGTGTGTCTTGCCAGCGAAAAGTCTATACTTTCGTCTTGAGATACTGCGTTAAATTGGACGAGAAGATACCGCGCAACTTCCCGAACGCTGCTCAGCCGAGTCGGATTCAACGACGACCTCTTTCTCGATGTTGGACCTACCTACGGTCCAGACCGTTTATCCCATGTAGACATAATCATCCGCAACTTCGAGTGTAGAGTATCCGACCTTGATAAAGGCAAAACCTTGGTTTTGTCCATGTTATTTTTAGACCCACTCTTTCGGAAGCTCTACTGAGATCATTGAGCATTGCACAAGGTCCTCCATGGTCTCAGCCATGACCACTATATCGTCGGAAAACCGAAGTTGAGTGGTATACTCGCCATTGACGTTGATGCTACTATTTCTGAACTATGATGAAAGAGACTGGTCTCCACGACACAGGGAATCCTAGTGTGGAGATCAGTGATTTATCTGATATAAAATGTATTTTTCTTGAACAATAAAGATTATTTTGTCCTTTATTTAATTTAATTTCTTATTTTATACATTTTTAAATATTTTAAAAAAACACATACAAAAAAGAAAAACATTTAAAAATATAAAAAATAGAGGCCCACCGGTATCGGAAACAGGGTCCAAGCTACCGGCGGTCAGGGCTCCAGAGAGAGGAACCTCCTAACAATACGAGCCCTGTCCAGCAATACTGCTTTCTGGATCAGGCCCTTGACCCAGCCGCCTAACGAGAGCCTCCTAAGATGTTGGTCGAGGCTCGTGGCTATTAAGACGGTACCCTGACCAAAAAATCGGCATGAGATATGAGCGTTCCTATTGGTCTAGCGGCACTGGTGGCGCATGAATTACAGTAATGAATACGCCCAGATTTTAGAATAAAATCTTTATAAGATCGAATTTTGGTCTTCTGAAAAAAATAATTCTACAAAAATGTTCGTTATTAAATTGTCTATCCATTAGTGTTAGTACAAAAAATAATCAATGAACACTTTACGAGGAGATGCATAATATCAATAATTATTTCTCATTTTTATGTTTTTTTGGAAGTAGATTAGTGAAATATATATAACATTTAAAAAAAAACTAAATCTACCATTTTAGAATCAATAATATGTAGAAATTTAATGTATTTTTATTAATTGATATTTCTTTTTAAATAACGATTAGATAGCTTCTAAAAACAGCACAAAAAACGGCTTGCGCGGCGTTTTGCTCGGGGTACCGCCTTAAGCCATTGGCCGAAACGACTATCGGTACAATGATCGCTGTGTCCACATCCCACATGTCCACAACCTCGCGAGCCAAGTCAAGATACTTGATTTGCTTATCTTTCTCGGCTTTCACGAGGTTGAAATTAGGTTGGTTATTATTATGCCTAGCCCTTTCCAGTCCAGAACCGTGAAGACATCCTCCAGTGCAGTGGTGAACAGTTTCGGCGATATGACGTCTCCCTGTCTCACACCTCACTGAAGAAGGATAGGTTCCGAGTTCTGATCTTGAAATCAGACTGTCATAGTGGCATTTTTGTACAAACACTTCAGCACCACGATTTACCAGTAGTGGATTTGGTCGTCGGAGAGACTGCAGCGAGACTCATATTACTATAGAAGCTATCGATAGTAAAAACACATTTTTTTTATTATTTTGACCTATTAGATTTATCCAGCGTCTTTCTGGATGCAAGAAGCACGGGATCGGTCAATGTGGCGACGCCTGGGGGAGGCCTATATCTAGCAGTGGACGTCTTTCGGCTAAAATGATGATGATGATGAATAGGTGCATAAAACAAACAAAAACACGTACGGTTAGGTAAAGTAGAACGATTGGTTCATGGTCGTTTGTCTTCAATGTGTCGGTACAGTCGACAGCATTACTGAGTTTGGTACTATTGTTAAGAAACTCCTTAGTAGAGAATGATTTTTCATGCATACTTTGTCAGCGTATAGCTCAGATACTCCATGGATTTGGAGTATGTGTCTAGAATCTAGTTATTTCGTTCGTTCTAAGCAATCGATCGGCATACAATTTGCACGTATCAATTTCTGGGTCGATTGTGATACCGGATCCTTTATTTATATTCTCCTTAAAATACCATCACATACATAATAAATGGGTGGTGGATGATTATGGTGTCCTCGTTTGGACATCACTCTCCTATCGGCATCTAACTGAAGTTCCGCTTTACAATTCAGTTTGTTGTAGGATGTGCAGACCCATTGATGAGCGCCTTGTCTCCGCGACAGTTGACGACGGAATGAGTAGGTATAATCTGCACACAGGATCAAATTCTGACCTCTTTCGGATTCGACGAAGCTTATTTCATAATCTGAAACAAATTATCGACATCAAGGACTGTGTAAGTTGTTATAATGTGACACAAAAACCCTTTACCGAGAAACCGACCTCAAAAACACTACGAAATGAAAAATAACTATAGTTTTGGAAGTCATTGGCAAAAATATTTTTTTTTTAATTCAGATTCTGTTGATGGGATCCCATGGAAATCAAGGGAACTTCTTAATTATTGTCGGTAAAGATATAGCGATTTTGTTATTTTCATCAACAATGCAATCATTTGCACTGGTAAAGAAGACCACAGATGGCCACTGGAACTCCTTAATGATAAACCAAGTATGTCACGGGATGAACTGATCTGATGATGATACCGGAAGATAGGAATTGGAAATCCGAAATAAAACAATGTATCCTATAGTCATGTTTGGGCTTATTGGAATTGTCGTGAGATTTACTTTGTCGATAAATGATTTTCATAGTAATTTGAGGTACCAAAATCAGAAACTTTTTAACAAAAAAACTACCAAAAAACATAGTAGCTAGTAAACATACATACATTTTTATTTCATGCTACATAATATATCTAGTACATAGTAGATACGCTTCGATCGGCAATCTAACGAACACGTAATTATGACACGATATCTTGCGAAAACACCCTAATTCAAACAGTAAAACGCCCATAACTTTTGAATGGCTGAACCAATTTTATTCAAACACAGCTAAGAACACTTCCGACAAAATCGCCTTTCAAACAAAAAAAAACTAAATCAAAATCGGTTCATCCGTTTAGGTGCAATAATGCCACAGACAGACACACAGATGCAAGGCAACACACGTAAAACTTATAACACCCCTCTTTTTCCGTCAGGGGTTAAAAATACAAGTAAATAAACAAAACTGAACGAAGTTTCCAATCCTTACGTTTTTGTTGTCTTAAGTGACAAAATGAAAAACAAAAGTTTGAAGTTTCGCTACTGATTATATTCTCACATTTAACATGAAAATTGCCTTACCTTCATGGCTGAGGTTATTGTCAAAATATAAATGAAAAAAAAACATGTTTATTTCTGAATAAATTTTCCGTTCAGAATAATGAATTTGCTTGGAGGATGATATGTGTTCATATTTAGCTGAAATTATTTTATTTTCGTCACTAATGACAAACTCAGTCTTGCAATTTTTAGTGACATGAGTGAAACAGTTCCAACCAGAACTGTTTTTCGTCCTTGCCTGATAGCGATAGCGTCTATAGGTGAAGAAATAAAAGAAAGAAAATAATTCATGGAAAATAATTACAAAAAAAAAATTATATCCGAATATATTTCCCTTGACATGAAACAAATTTGCTGGGAGGATGGTTGTGTTCATAATTAGCTGAAATTATATTTTTTTTGCCATCCGTAACGATTTTAGCCTTGCACTTCTTAGAATAGTGAGTAGAACAGCTCCAACGAGTAGTATTCTTATTCGTATCTTGATGATAGCGGCCATAGGTATAGTCGTTAATAAGAATTAGTCGTGAACCCTGCCGGGATTCTATATATTGGAAGGCCACTGCAAAATAAGACAATAGTAGATTAATAGTCAGTGGTGAACCACCAACTTTTTTGAAATCAGTAACAAATAAAAACCCGAATCAAGGGACGAAAGTGAACAGAATTTCCAATCTCTGCATAGTGGTGGTATGTGACAAAATGAAAAGCCAAATTTTGAAGTGATATTACTGTTTATATATTCACATTCAAAATAAAAATTCATTACACTCAGACAAAGGCTATTATTATCTCAATAAGAATGAAAAATAAATTCAATTTTATATCCGAATAAATTTCCCATTTCTTACAATGAATTTGCTTGGAGGATGATTATGTTAAAAAAAACTGGCCAAGTGCGAGTCAGACTCGCGCACGAAGGGTTCCGTACCATTATCGCAAAAAAACGGCAAAAAAATCACGTTTTTTGTTTGGGAGCCCCATATTTATTTTATTCCGTTTTTATTTTATTTGTTGATATAGCGGCGACAGAAATGCATCATCTGTGAAAATTTCAACTGCCTAGCTATCACGGTTCATGAGATACAGCCTGGTGACAGACAGACAGACAGACGGACCGCGGAGTCTTAGATATAAAGCGTCCCATTTTTACCCTTTGGGTACGGAACCTAAAAAAAGCAGTAATTATTTTATTATTCTCAGAAATAATGAGCTCAGCTTTGCAGTTTTTATTCATATGAGTAAAACAATTCGTAATAGCGACGAATTATAGTAGAAAAATTTGTAGTAGCGACTTGCGACCACTAGGCCAATGATTTTTAATGTAATTGATATAATTAATCTACACTATATATAATAATTCAGTACCTGGGCGACCGAGCTCTGCTCGGGTGAAAATAGAGAAAACGACGTTTTCTAAAAATTAAACCTAGCTAGATCGATTTATCGCCCCTGCATATAAATTTCATGTAAACTGTTGGAGCCGTTTCCGATTATATATATACATAGATACAATAATTTCTCGTTTAAAAGTTTTAGCTAGATAAAGAGGAAAGATTTTTTGTAAACTTGTGTTTAACTACTTAACCGATTTTGAAAATCTTGAACCAGTAGTAAGCTAATTTTTTTATGAGTTACGTAGGTAATTTTTTGCCCCAAAATGGATTCTGTGGCGTACCACGGGTGCGTAGCCACGGGGAAAAGCTAGTTTAAAATAAAATGCTTTTAAGAAAATGCATAATGATACATCTTATTTATTGTAATTGGTTTTATTCCTGAGGCGCTAGACAAGTAAAATTCTATTAACAAAAGTGACTTATCATTGATGACATTTTGTCTAAGACCTCTGATCTTATAAAAATAATCAAAAACAAACATGTGACCCATTACTTCATTATTATAAGGGCCGGAAGAAACAAGATAAAAACTGAAGTGTTTATTTAAATTAAAGAGAAAGAACACCTGTGCGAAAAACTAAGATTAAAATCAAAGCAAGTTTTTAGCTTTTTGCAGCGACAAAACATTAAAAACCGGCCAAGTGCGAGTCGGACTCGCGCACGAAGGGTTCCGTACTTGGTAAATTGCGGTTTACTATTTATGACGTATTAAAAAAACTACTTACTAGATCTCGTTCAAACCAATTTTGGCTGGTAGTTTACATAGTAATGTACATCATATATTTTTTTTAGTTTTATCATTCTCTTATTTTAGAAGTTACAGGGGGGGGGACACATTTTACCACTTTGGCAGAGTCTCTCGCGCAAACTATTTAGTTTAGAAAAAAATGATATCAGAAACCTCAATATAATTTTTGAAGACCTATCCATAGATACCCCACACGTATGGGTCTGATGAAAAAAAATATTTTTAGTTTTAGTTTCAAGTATGGCAACACCCAAAATTTATTGTTTTATTTTTATTTTTGTGTGAAAATCTTAATGCGGTTCACAGAATACATTTACTTACCAAGTTTCAACAGCATAGTTCTTATAGTTTCAGAATAAAGTGGCTGTGACATACGGACGGACAGACAGACAGACATGACGAATCTATAAGGGTTCCGTTTTTTGCCATTTGGCTACGGAACCCTAAAAAACGTTTTTGCTATAAAGGATTTAGCAAAAAAAGCTAAGGTGTATAACTAGTAATGTTTAACATAATCTCAGCTAAGTCATTTACTGCGCTGGACTCAAGATATAAGATCAAATGATCACTGCCCATAAATCTAAATTCAACCTTTTCTAAGTTTCTAATCTATCTTGAGGCAAATGTTCGTGTCATCATCTCAGGTCCACTTGTGTGAAAAACTTACTCAGAGTAAATTGCTAACACGAGTTTAAATTAATACGAGTATTTATGTCATTCATAGATGTCATAAATAACACAGGGTTACTTACAAATTCGGAATTAGTAAGATAACTCCGGGTGGTGCAACCAGGTCTAATACTAGCAGTATCTAAACCAGTAGGTATAACTTGCAGTAAAATGTCCGCCATTCATATTATAATCATAGGAAAAGTGAGATTTCCGCAAGGTTCCAAGCTCGGGCCTATTACCTATGGATATTTTTTTCAATCAAATGAACGGATTTGTCTATAAGAAAGCCCACTAATGATAACCAATATATATTTAATGATGTTATGGTTTTTTAATAGAAAATAAAGTCGAAACTGCGTTTCTCTGTAAAGACAAAAGTGGGCAAAAGTTTATTTTGATACATGAAGTTTAACATTTAAAACATTACGTACATTATCCATTAATAAAGTATTTGCTCACCTGTAAAGACATAAAAATTAAATTTAAAAAACTCCCGACTTAAAAACCTCTAAAAAGCAAAAACTAAACCTCGTACTCGCGTCGGGGAACCGCTAAGTAAATAAAATAAACTGCTCTAAACTTTCCCGGTTCCCCGACGCGAGTACGAAGCTTATATTTTGGGTTTTTGAAATTTTATTTTTATTTCATGATTTTTAAACTATACATATATAATATAGCTAGACACGCTTCAAAACATCCATAATTTGCATTCTTTTTGTCAAGTTTAGCCACTTATTGTCACTGAGTTGATATTGCGACTTGAATTTGACCTATTTTAACCAAGACAATTTGGCCTTCAGGAAAAAACATAAAAATATACTAGTAATCTAAATAAAATAGTGCACACCTACTTAATATCTATTTGAACCTCTCAGGCCCAGCTGGTACGGGCCTGAGCGATTAAATACTTAAGATGAATACAAGCGACAATAGTTAATCCCTAACGACAATATACAAGGCTCAAACAAACTCATTCACGGAAAAGAGAAAGAAGGAAACGAACGAAGGGAATAGATAAGAAAGGAGTAGAAATCACGTGGATATAGAATGGAGGGTCAGGAGTCAAAAGTACGGTCGTATTCTTCCAAAACGAAAGAATCTAAAATTGTCTCGTAGAAAATAGTCAGATCACAACACAATTTAATCTAAAAAACTTAAAGTATAGAATAAGCTAGATATGGACCATTTCCACAATTCACTCTTTTTAAAGCAAACATTGAACGATCCACTTTTATGTTTACATTGGTACAGTCGTTAATAAGAATAAGATGTGACCCTCTCCGGAACTCGACGCGTTATTGAAAACCATTATTGACAGACTGAAATTTAAATGATTTAAGAGCCAAGTAGTATCTACTTATTTTTAGAAAACTGTCGTGAAAGCAAGCTTAAAATTGTTGTAGTGGCCTAATTCTAGTAAAGAGATCAATATTTTTTTATGGGACCTAATAAAAAACAGCTCTTCAAAATCTCTACAGAAACATTAGAAGTCAATATTTTTTTATTATATTTTAAAAGTTCTTGTTATACTTTTAAAATCTACAAGAGTTCAATGTGCAGGAAAGCCTCTGTTAGTTTATCTGCTACTTATTTATAAAACCAGATAAAAAAATTAAGATAAACGGGTCTACCGTTTTAATGCATTAAATGTTAGCGGATGTCGACCGACCCATTGTTAAATTGACTTATTCAGACATCAAGTTTCTAAATATCATAGTAGGCACAGGAATCTCCTGTCTATTCGACCGATCTGAAGTTGGCACCAAATTACTGCGCAGTAGTAAAGTAAATCGCATAGTAAAGCAGCAGCGCGCCATGTCAAGCGCATCGGAAAGAATATGCTTAAGCCAGCTAAAACGATTGGGGATTACTGTACTAGCCACTAGTCCTATCATATTATTCAATTCTAATATACATTCCTTTAATAACAGCGTACTTGTAAGGAGCATGTGTATGGTTTGAGATCCCGTTTATGTTACCAGTGGTATCCGTGAGAAGTTTTGCCTTGCACTTCTTGCCGTTGTGACAAGAACATCGCCAATGAGTCGTGCCTTTAGTCGGAGAACGCCAGACAAAGCAATACGCCTGTCTGCAATGTGCCTGTTCTGGACTTGACGTACTGGATTCCTGTAACAAAAATGTCTGGTATATAGTAATACTGATGAAGGAAGCCTTTGTACCTAATTGAATGTATCAATTTCTAGATTAAAAACTAAAGGTTTGAATCCGGGGCATAAAAATGTTAGGAGAATATAATTGATTCATAGACATTTATAGTAATCATGTTTATTAAACTAAAAAAATTTAAACAGCATGACTTGGAAAGGAAGGAGAGAAAGAGATATCATATTTCATAAAGTTGTCGTCTTCGAAATGTTTTACAAATCTTAAAAACTATATATATTTTCTTGAAATTTTTAGGGTTTTAGAGTTGTGGCAACTGGTGCAACTGCTTGCCGTGTGGGCACACAGCTAGTAGTTTTGTCAGCAGGTGTATTCTGATGCAATCTTTTTTTGTTGTATTCTTGTGTCTATTTCAGCTTAATTAGATCTGTTTCTGTAAGAATCTCAATAACACCAATGTTCGCGTTTGCTACGTAATATGATGATTATTTACAGTATATTGACGCTAGCAAAAAATTGCCATAATTTTAACTTCAATCCATGCCTTCAAAATTGGTGATTATTATCATAACCAAGAACTTTTAAACCATGTTAAAGTACCAATACATAACGTACCTTGTTCACAAAATAAGCACATGATAGAAAATGTGACGAAATTGATGATAGATGACTATACATAAAACAACACTACAACATTATAATTCCCTTTATTCTAGAGTAACATTACAAAATATAAGTCAACATTGTCCTGTACGATCGTCTTAGACAAAAAGCGAACCTTATTCTCACTAATAACTCTAATGCTGTCTTGTGATGTTTTATTTAGTGGAGATAAAAACGATGCACTTGATGTTATTTGTAGTTGACGATTTCATTATTAAGGAAGTGATGTTGACACCAGCATTAGAATAAAAATACAAAATTTTGATATAAACATAACCATATGAAACCATGATAAACCATATCTACATTAGATGTAAGTATATATAATATTATAACTAGATACTAAAATTTAATTCCAATAATATTTTGCTCTATCCTCATAAGATATATAATTACAATTTAATTCATAGGTATAGTTACTCTCACTTCATTTGCTTCAGTAAGATCAAAAATCATCTACGTTTATTGCAAGAAATCATATATAGCTTAAATTTTGTGATTAAAAGAAAAAAGACATGCAAAAATACAATCAATTTCGATGCTTTTAGTACATTATTACCTCAATGGCTTTTGTGACGATAACGGCCACATAGAAACTACATCAATATTTTTTACAAACTCGCTATGAGAGTAAGGCAGTGATTTTGTAGAAAATTAATATTAACAGAGAAACAGTCTAATATGAAAACTGTAAAGAAAGGGAAAACAAGAAATGCAAAGGGAAAGACACATATTCCTTTTTCAGTATAACAACAGCTCTTGCCGAGACGAAATTTAAGCCATTGAGAAAAGTTATAGCAAAAACGAAAGTCCAGAGTGAAATTCCTAAAAGTGGCATAAAGTAGAGGTGATTAACAGTAGAAGCGAAGATATTATCAATGATAACGATGTCTCTATTTTTAATTGCCAAAGAGAGTTTGTAAACAATGGTCCATGCTGGCTTGTTAAGCAAGTAGTGACTTGTGTAGCCATTTTTACTGATATATGCAACGTCAAACGACGTTGTCTGTAGTACAAATGTTAAATCTTTATATACTGCCCACCGTGGATACAATATTTGGCTGGAGGATGAGTGTGTTCATTGTCGAGGCCTACAATGGCAAATTTCTCATCCAACTTGAGCTTAGCATTGCATCCTCTACAGTTATGTGTGGAACAGTACCAATGGAAGTACTTGGTCCTCTTGCATTGTTTCTTGCAGTAGTAAGTGTAGTCGTTGAACATAATCAGATGCTTCCCTGAGTACCGTGATTTTGCCAGCAGTATCACTGAAAAGAAATACTGGTGAATATTGATCTTTGATTATTTTATTTTCATAGCCATTTCTCTAGAACGATGATTGAAGTATACTTGTGAAGTCTTGCAAAAACGTTAGGTGATGACAGATACAGCATCCACCAAAAACGCAAGTTAATTGACAAACTAAGGACATTTTGGACTACTTACGATGACACTTCTAGATTTCAGTCAGTTCAATACAGTCATCATAAAGCTGTAGGCACTGAATAATACAATATTTCTTTTCACATTTTATTCCAATCGGCAGACTGTGAAAGTGTTAGTCAATAGTTAATTTGTCAAAATATTCATAGGCATATACTCCCACTATCTTTAAATTTACAATGAACAGACGATTAAACCTGAAAGTACGTTGAACAAAAACAAAAGAATGATCATCACAAGTTTATTACATCACGTGTACTTTTAACATTCTACTTACCTGTATCTTTTCTTTTAAAGCTCTCACACCAGCTGCAAAACTAAAGTTACAGTACGAAAACTGCATCCGAACTAAAATTTTGCAGCTGTCGTGCAGTACAAATCTAGCTTATTTGTTCAGAGCCTGAATTAAGTTAATTTTAATACCAAATTTTACTGCAATTTAAGCTTTTACTATTATCTGAGATTATTTCATCTTTTTTATATCAACTTTCTACGTAATTTTGATTGAAAAGGGATTACTCACTACTGAATAAGTTTTTGGCCACGTGTAACTTAAGTATACTTACAAAATTCTATATAGGGCTTAAATTACATACTTTATAATGACGATAATACACGGGTCATTCAATTGATTAAAGCAACCGTGAACAATATAATGTCAACCATGTTTTTTACCCGACTACGGCGAAGCATAAGGAAGGGTTATGATTTTAACAGTCTATGAATGTATGTATGTTTGTATTTACGTATATTCCTCCGTAGTGCCTAAACTATTCATCCGATTTTGATGAATAAGGTGTTAATCTATTTGGAATTATGGCTTAGTAATAAAGGGTAAAACAACCGTAGTCGGGTTACAGTTTTTATTAAACTTATTATTTGGACCAATTTGGTTGAACCGCGTATTATTGGCACAAAAATCATTTCTTTAAATAATGCCGCCATAGTCTTCGCACTTGGCAAATACATTAGAGATCGCAAACTTATCTAAAAATAATACAGCACTTTCTTAGTCGAAATGCATTTTTTAAATCTTTGGCATCATTTCGAGCTGTACACTCTTTAACTTGGAAAACTAAATAATATATTCGAAAACAAATCTCTATTTATGTAAAGTTTCGTTGTGTCATAATTACAAATAATAAAGATAATCATAATAAATTTAAACCCTGGCAAATAAATTAAGCAAAAAAAACCGTGCTCACACAGAATAAGTAAATACAAAATATAATTACTTCAATGGTCAAATTATCTAATTATGACCTGATGTGGAAATATCTACAACAGGTTTATAAGCAATATAAGAATATATTAGACGCATGTTTAAACTACAATAATAATACATGTAAGTGCCAATACAAAATTTATAAGATTCTAGTATCAATACAATATACTCGTAGGTATATTTTACGATTCTGATTCTAAAAATTGTACATCTGATGTCTACTAATATTTGGTAGTCAATTGGAATGATTCATTGTGTCGTATTTATGTATAAATTGAGTCATACAATAATCTTTTTAAATCAATTTTGTTGAACCGTGTCTGGCAATACTAACTCATTTGGCCAGTGATTTTCAGTCTATTGATGTATTTTGTACATGACATTTACACATGACATTTACACACTTCATTTACACACTGCAATTTAATTGGTTTTCATTATTGCTTACATTAACTGCTAGGTATTAGGCAATTAAATTGCTGCGTATAAATAAAACTTTCACATAGACGTCTTTAAGATTTAAGTACTATAAACATACCTACCACTACTATACATTAAGGATCAAATTGATTAGAATGAGTTACAAAAATAGCTTGGAATCATTATTATTCATACCAAAGACGTCCTCTGTTCGAAATAGGCCATCCTCAACCTTCACCTAATACATAAATTCCTGCCAACCAGGTAGGTTGCTAAATTTTGACATAAAATCCATTTGATATGACAAATGCTGGTGGTGCATGTACATGCTCCAGTTTCGCTGATACCACGGTCCGATATGATGCTCTAGGGTCATTGGTGATGATGAGCCTTGCTTTGCAAAACCCTCCCTTGGTGCAGCTCCAAGTGTTAGTTCTCACATTGCTCTTATGGCAATAGAAAGTGTAGCCGTTGACCACCGCCAGTTCCTTTCCATCTTTCTTTCTCACCCATTGCAACACTGGAAATAAAATAGGCATTTTATGCTGTTCTGGAATTAGTGGGTAGATTTTGTTACTGGCTAAGTTAAAAAGGCACGTTGCCTTTTACAGACATGTAAGAAAAGCTATCGTCGTCTGGCTGTGAGATGCAACAATTTGTTAGTATATATAAATAGATACACAGGACTATTATAGAAGGCCTCGTAGCTAATAAAGTATAAGCCGTACGAGTCTCTTGATCAAGTTTACCCCACGCTAGCCGCGGTCGGTCAGTGGGTAATCATATATTTTATAGAGACCCCACCGTACCGAGGAAAGCACGTTAATCCGGCATTCCCGGCTCCATGTGATATAATGGTATTCAGTTGCATCTGGAAAAGGCTGGATAGATGAATTGGATAGAAGCACTGCTTTTTCCCGCGCGTTCCTGCCGTATCCCACAGGAACTGTTCCTTTTTCCGGGATGAATAGCAGCTTAAGGTTACTTTCCATCAAGTGTTAAAAAATTTGTTGTTAATGATCGACAAAATATGAGCTCTGTGTTCCTGCCAGCACGTATAGTAAAAAATAATTGGAACTTGCGAACATTTTCTTACTAGTAACGAAGCTAGTTTTGTATTATTTTATTAAAGTTTCATTTTTTAATAACTAAAGTCTGCTTATGTACAGTCTGTATATCCGCGAACCCAAGCAACGAATTTTGATGCGATTTTCTTCAGTTTTCTTTCTTGCGGAAACGAGAAAGGTTTTTGTATATAGTAAGTAAGAAACAGTTCTCAAAAACCAGATATTTTATCATTGTGGCAGCATTGTTGTATGAAGATCAATAAAACACAAAAATACTTGGGCATACACAACACTATGAAATTAGGAATTCTATACAATTCCTAGGCAATCTACAGAATTCCGAAAATCTATAGGAAATGTATGAAATAAAATGTAGTTCACCAATTCCTAAGAGTTCTATAACATTCCTAAACGGCAATAGGACATCTGTTTAAATGGGTATCGGCCCGTTATGGGTTAAAGGAGAGCGTGCGGGGTATTCAAATAAATATTTAATTAAAATTCAAACATTTAAATATTTATTTGTAAAAACATTGGTACAAAGAAGTTTTATAAGTATTGTATATTCAATTCAATTCAATAAAAATGTATTTTATAGGCAAATTTTGTTACTTTGGGTTATATTATTGCATTTTGCATAAAGATCTCTAATTTTTTTGAAAATAAATTATTGTCTTTGTTACTCGGGAATAATGTAGCTTTCCATAGGTGAAAGAATTTAACGTAAGTAATATTAATTTTATTTTTCAATAAAATGATTAAAGTACTTCCCTGTCCCAGTACAACGTATTTGTATACCACCAAGTAATTATAAAAAAATGTATCACCACCAAGGTTTGTAATCACCAGTTCAGAAACTGATACAAAAGATATCATATCATGTTCATAGAGAAAAATTCTGTTGAAGTTGTATGTAGGAATGAGTCACACATAATTCATGGATTTATTAGAAAACACTCCTATGAATCGTATATGACTCATTGGACAGGGAAGTAAAGTAGTATAAAAGCAGCTTGATTGACAGTTGTGTAACTTTTTGCTGTACAATAAAGGATATTATTATATTTTATTGATTTCTCGGTAGCCATTTAACGACAGCGTTTAATGAAGCTTAACATAGTGTCCATTGGAAATAATAAATTGTGGAGGGTAATGATCGTGCTCCATCCTGGCCGATCTTAAAACCCTCTGTTCAGGATCCGCTTCGTTGGTGGTGATCAGCCTGGCTCTGCAGACTTTTCCAGCAGTACAAGTCCAAAGAAGTGTCGTTTTACTTTGTACTCGACAGTAAAAAGTATAACCATTCAAAATTGCAATTTCTTTCCCGGTAGGCTTGAAAACAAATTTCACTGTAAAAAATGAAGAAACAGTTAGGCTGTTATTTAATATAAAGCCGCTTCAACATGTCATTATTTTGTTCATAAAATACACTATCTCACTTGAAGGGTACAGGCAAAAAACAGGGAATGTCCTAAATAATAGATTTTGAGAAAAACGCAGTTAAATGTTTAGAAGTATATAATTTTTATCCTTCTTCTTTACCGGTATGTACCGGTATGTCATGGACATTCCCAGTTCTTTTCGCTTCGGCCATAAACAAAAACGTCTTTCTGGCGCCTTACGTTTACTTTTTTGAAAATTTAGTGATTGAGAATAAAACTACCATAGATAAAGATTTGCTTGCACATAAAAAATAGAAAAATGAAAACTTGTGAAATTCTCTGTTCTTTGCCTGTAGGTACCCTTCACTTTATAAGTTGAAAGTAAAGCAAAGTATTTTATGTTAGTTGCATTTGTTTTGGTTTTTATGTGTATTTTATATATATTCTATCAAACGAAATTAAAAATAAGCATTAGAGATTTAAACTTTATTTTATTTCACACATTGGATAATTTTACGAGTATTTAAATAAAAGGTATTTATTATTACTAAACAATTCAGTTAGTCAAATTACAGCACTTTTTCATACAATAATTTTGTTTCATCGCTGGGTCAATAACTCTTAAATTTTAACATAAAGTCCATTACTGATCACAAACGTCGGGGCTGCATGCTTATGGTTCTCCTTAACAGATATTATTTCGCGCATCGCGGGTGTGACGTGGTTAGTAATGAACAACCTTGCTGTACAGTCTCTTCCGTAGGTGCAATTCCAGCTGTTCTTATAACCCAATTTATGTTTACAAAAGAAGGTATATCCGTTCATCACAACCAGCTCCTTTCCGTTAACTTTTCGTACCCATTGAACTGAAAATAAAATTGGACAAATTATTTATGACGTATTTGCACGCTGCCTGACTGACATAATATTTTTTTCCGGTGGTTAGTAAAATAATACATTTTACTAATGATATAAATGTGAAAGTTTTGATGGATGTGTGTGTGGATGTATGTTTGTAACCTAAAGATGGTTTCATTATATTTAACATAACGTAACGCATGTATTATTAGGGCTAGGTAGAAGAGCATAGCAAACCCATACTTCGCCAGATATATAATTCCCAAGCAATAGTTGGTGAGCGTTTGCGACCGGGCACAAATCCAAAATACGAGTTGCTATTGAGAAATTTCAGATTGAAAACCCCAACAACACAGCCCGACCTGGGTATAGATCCCATGACCATGTCAGTAGTAGCACTAGGGAGTTCAGCATCTAGTACAGCAATTCAGCTGAATTATTAATTATTAAGATGATTTCATCTTTAGTGCCAAATTCAGTCCAGTGTGAAATTCCTTCTTTCCAGTGCAGCGTCTTAAACATACCCAATGCTCCATTTCGAGGAAATTATGTCCCATTTTCTCATCCGTCGATGAGTTTGCTGGTCCTAGGTTTGGACATTCATTATTCATTACAGTCTTTCATCCGCACATCTCAGTAATGGAATATATCGACTATCAACTATGATAACATCACGCCTGTATTCTCCGAAGATTTAGACAGAGCTGTACCTATAGACCATCCATATTTCAGCAGTTATATTTAACCCTTAATTTGATAATGTTCACTGATTTAATAAAACAGATATAATAATAGTTCGATTTAATAGGATATAATATAGGCGAGCATATATTACCATCAACTGGGCGCACACACACACTGGGCTCCTACTGAGAAATTTTAGATGGAAAACCCAATAACACACTGGCCCACCTGGGAATCGATCACAGGACTTCATGTACCGGCATAGTAGCCCGGTCAAATTAGCCCAAAAAATAGGGGTACCCTTGTATTAATTCACAACAAGCTGAAAATTTACGGACACGTAAAGGATACCACTCTAATGAAATCCTGAAAAGTCCGCATTGATCCTATGTGTGCAGAAAAATATTCAAGGTCAAAAATGGGTTTTTTGGATTTATTGGCCAACGGTTAGCTTCACGATAAAAATAACTTAGACTAAAATTGTAGATCAGGTAATTATCTACTAAAATTGTCCTAATACTTTTATCTCTAAAATTTACCATTTCTGAGAAAAAGCCATTCGAAAGTTAGCTGGAGCTGTATTCTCCTATGCATGACTACGCTGTCTCTGAACATTATTGGAATATTGTTGTTGGTGAAGACATTGATCTGTTGGTATTAATTAATGCTGGAACTTTAAGTGACAAAATTATTTATTTTTTGAAAACTGGCATGGCTCAATCTTCAGAATTTTTTGTTAACTCCATCTTTTATTTTTACATGCGTTCACTAGCCGTGATACTACATTAGCATTATTCAGGAGGGAAAAATATCTGTTCCGGCCTGCACCTGGCAACACGGCCGGGAGCCAATCGCGAGCGCGAGACATCTCGCCACCGACGCGAGCCAATGGGAGCGCGCGCGGGCTCCGAAGCAGCGGACGCAGCGTCCGCCATGCGAACCTGGCGCTCGGCCACTTGCCTCCACGCACCGCCAGCGAGTGGTCGACGATAAACTACCGTAAATAACATATGTAACGGGTCCCTAAAAGTATTCCTGTAACCTTCAGATTTATAATATAATTAGTAAGTGATTGTCTAAAGAATTTCATTTCATTTAACAACCTTACACCAACGCAAAGGCGTAAACAATATCAATTTTGGAATTATTCAAAAAACAGAATTTAGTGAGATGTGTCCAAGTGTTCGAAGATTTAAATTCTACGCCAGGCACTCTGATCGTTCACGGAATTCTCTTTCATCTTTCAGTCTATGGAGCTCCAGCAAAAATCACCTGTATTGAGTTGAAGTATCGTTACGAGCTGTATTTATCGTAAAACTAAGCGTTTGGCCAAAAAATCCAAAAAACGCATTTTTGCGACCTTTGACCTATATGTAAGGTTATTTTCAGTGTGTGTAAGGGACAGATGTATATGACGTGTATACATCTGTCACTTACTCAATCTCAAAATAATCTTACTCTAAGAGCTTATGGTCGCCCTGTATGTAGCTACTCGGACAGCTCCATCATTCGCTACGTTCAAATCCGAAAAGGTGCAACTTGTCGGGCATAAAAGGCAGACAAGGAGGTGGGCCATATCCTACGAAAAGGCCCCATACTGGCACTATGTTTTGGATAGTTCTTTGATACTCCATTCGGCCAGGTTGTTTAAAACAAGATATAATGTAGGTACTAAATGTAAATATCACTTTCCAGTATAAATTTATTGAGCCCAAACATAATGACGTTATCTTGTTTAGTTAAACAGTTCCTATTCACCACCACCTCCATATTATTGAATCGTCTCGAAAAAAGCAGTTAGGAAAATAAAATAAAACTTGTAATAATAATGAGATGTTTAATATTTTACCTAATGTATAATATAATAAATGACCATAACTGTTTGTATAATGAGATAGAGGAGTATTCATTTATTTGAACTTGTGTTTAAGTGTACTTTCCAAGATACAGGCACAACACAGGTCTAATTTGGAAATCAGCTTTCACAATTTATATTTTGCCTTATTTTGTATTAATATATAATTTTAATAAAATAAATTATATAAAAGAATTATTCAAAATTTCAAGTCGCTAAACACTTTAGAGTTTAACATAAACTCCATTATTTATCACAAACGCCGGAGGGCAATGAGAGTGGTTCTCCTTAACAGACACTACTCTGCGCATCATAGGTATAACTTCGTTGGAAATGATCAGCCTGGCTCGACAACCAAAGGTGCAACCCCAGGTATTTGTCAGAGTAGTTTTCTTCTTACAATAAAAAGTATATCCGTTCAAGACAGCCAGTTCATATCCATTCGGCTTTCTTACCCATGACACTGGAAAAAAATAACCTAGGTATAATAATCGTAGCTGACTGCCGCCCGACCGGTGGCCATGTATTACTGCGCGGTACTGCCAAGCATCGGATCTCGGGATCTAACCGCAGGACCATTGATAAATATAGACTTTTAAGTACAGCCATAAACCGTAGAATATAAACTAAACAATTATAGTGCAGGTTTTTTTTCGATGTTGTAAATTTTATTTTTTTTCAACATCTAAGCGACCTTCCTAATGGTCGACGCGATTTAATTTAAATTACACCAATAAACGATTTTTAGTAGGGTAAATCGTGGCTAAAGACCTCGCCTCTCGTACTTGAAGTCATGGGTTCGAATCCGGGCAAGAACTAATTGTTACACCTTTTTTATTCGATCTGTGATTCATTAATTTAACTATACTTGAATCTCTTAATTTATGTCGGGTTGTTTTGTTTTGACTTTTATCATATGAAGTTTGCTAGAGATGCTAACGTCAGCGCGCGATTTGTCTATGGCATAAATTTTGTTGATTTTTTTGTTTGTCAGCTTTTGTGTACGGATTCAATTTTGTTTCAGGATTGTGGAAAGGTATCGTTTCGATCCAACCAGTGTGCCAATCAGGGGAACACACACAGTAACATCAGATACTAAGACCTGAATCACAAGTATCTATACCCCATTTGATATAACATTAGAATTTTTGAACAACCCTTTTGTGCAATTGCCAATAAATGTTACAATTTATTATAAAAGCCGAAATCCTAAAATTCTCTTCTTCTTTCCGCTACCTTTTTTTTCCAAAGAACTAAAAGAAAAGTAATCAATCAATCTGCCTAGCCTAATTATGTTTGGGTCGGCTTCCAGTCTAACCAAATTCAGCTGAGTACCAGTGTTCTACATGGAGCGACTGCCTATCTGACCTCCACAACCCAGTAACTCGGTAACACGGTACCCCTTGGCAAGACTGGTGTCAGATCTCAAGCTTCTGACTACTCGTAACGACTGTCAAAGATCTTCAAATGACAGTCGGGACTAACGGCTTAACGTGCTTTCCGTGGTACGGAGGTAACTCGGTATGTTGAAATGGTCAGCCATCCACGAACCGACCTCGTCAAGCGTTGCTTAACCTTGATGATCAACCCGTGCGGCTGTTATTATTTAGCCATGAGCTCCTAAGAAAAGACTCCTAAGAAAGCTCCTAAGAAAACGAATTAAAAGAAAATAATAATATCAAATACCACGACAGAAGTGACAAAAAGATCTGTCAACGATAACCAAAACTTTTAAAGTAAAACAATGAAAAGATTTGCACATTTATTTAAATAAGATTTTACTGAATTTTATTTATTTTTATTTATTTATTTATTTATTTTTTATTTTTTTATAAAAACGTTGCCCCACACTAGGAATTTCTTCCTGTATCGTCGGTGCGTTTACAAACATATAAACTCACATACAGAACACCCAGAGCCGGCACAACTATTTGTAGGTCTAATTGATTGATTGGTCTAATTGATGATTTCATGAATGATTAATCTATCTAAATTAATTGTTTTATTATCTTGTAGTGAGAGTTCATTAAAAGGATGGACCGTAATTTTATTACAATCTAGCCTTGTAAAAATAATATAAACTGATTTAATCATAATCTAATTTATAATAGAGACTAATAAGTAATTTAATTATAATCCATTAAATTGTCTAATGTGTCATAATTGACCTATAGCCAAAATATTAGACAGTTAAACGTCATTTTTATTGATTTGTGGTACATATTTTAATACAGTTGACAATGTGAATGTAACAAAAACAAATTAAAACTCAAAAATATTTACAATTAAAGTAAATAATATTGGAATGCTTAGCAAAAATGGCCTAAGTTTTAAATTACAAGATAACGTGCTCATTTATTCAGAAAAAGAAAGAATTGGAAGGAGTTTTTTTGAATACTCAGAAACATGACTTAAATTTTTATATATAATCCATTATTAATCACAAACGTTGGAGGATTATGAGTATGGTTCTCATTGATTGACAATATTTTGCGTTTGGAGGGTATGTCGTTGTATATGAAGGCAAGGGTGGATCTACACGTTCTTCCCCACGTGCAATACCATTTATTCAGACGAGGACTTGAATTTCTGGCGTAATAGGTGTATCCGTTTACAATAGCAAGTTCTGTTCCATTAGGTTTTTTCACCCATTGAACTGAAAATAGATACATTTCTTATTCAAACCTTGAACAAAATTAGATAATTACAACTACAATGAATCATATGCAATTAATTTCGAAATTCTCAATAAAAAAATCTGTTCTTGTATAAAAACAGTGGAAGAAGTCAGACTTTCATAAAAGAATTAAAATATAATGGAAATTAAAACAAATACCAAAAGAAAAATATTTGTTATTTACGAATTACAAACATTGGTGGATGGCAAAATACATACGCATACCTACTTATAATAAATAGTTTGATAACTATAGTACAAATACATATTATGAGTGATGATATAACAACAGTAGATAAAAACAGATATTGTCAATAATTTGTTCACTACGACAACATACTGTAAATTTTAACAAACTCCTTTAGAATACACAAAAAATGTTAGGGTTCTTCTAGATGTTTCTTCTTCTTAAGGCGTTTATTATATTCCCCAATGTTAACACAGTACTGGTCATGCGCCCGCCCGGTGCTAGAATATCAATATTGGACCTCTTTTTGGACAGTTTGTTTACAAAATATTTTAGATCGTATGTAGGTTTAGAAGAAATTCTAAGCATATTTTTTTCTGTGTAAAAATATTTTTAAACATCCAAGTCATTTTCGAGGAGCAAGCAAAAGAAGCAAAATAATATCATGTTCTTAATTTTTTTTTAAACCAAAAGAAAAAACCTAATGTATGTGAATCAATAATGAATATATCTTTTTTCGAACCTTTTAACCTTTTAGACGTTAAGGAGTATGCTTTAGAAAGTAACCAATTTTTGTGAGGAAAGAAGATGACTCTGGCTTTACAGCTTTTTCCGTAGGACCAATATCTAAGACTGGATCTTTTGCAGTAAAACATGTATCTGTTTGCAATAGCAAGTTCCATTCCGTTAATTTTTTTTACCAATTGTACTGAAAATAAATAATTTTCCAAATATCCATTATAAACCATATACACAACTGCTCCATATATACGTACAATTGCTGCTGCAATGATTAATGATAGTGTTCTTAGATAGTGAATTTAAATTATAGTAGTAAAGATAAAATAAAAACGCCTAAGAATAGCTAGCTATGTTATTCTATAAGAGACAGTTTCTTGGCTGTAATCGTCGACGAGTCAGCAAGACAGCTTTGAGATCGACTGAGCGTATTTCCTAGCGTGGTTATGGTTGTTGACAAACTCTAGGCTGTCACTTCCCGTCGCTGTACCTAAGCTAAGTAATTTATATGTTTTTTGTGCCGTTTTTTGTGCTGTTTTTAGGAGCTATCTACTCGTTATTTAAAAAGAAATATCAATTAATAAAAATACATTAAATTTCTACATAATATGGATTCTAAAATGGTAGATTTA
This sequence comes from Orthosia gothica, assembly GCA_949775005.1. NCBI lineage: Eukaryota > Metazoa > Arthropoda > Insecta > Lepidoptera > Noctuidae > Orthosia > Orthosia gothica. Next base: position 30,649,947 of record OX459037.1, on the reverse strand, counting down.
GTTTTTTTTTAAATGTTGTATATTTTTCACTAATCTACTTCCAAAAAAACATAAAAATGAGAAATAATTATTGATATTATGCATCTCCTCGTAAAGTGTTCATTAATTATTTTTTGTACTAACACTAATGGATAGACAATTTAATAACGAACATTTTTGTAGAATTATTTTTTTCAAAAGGCGAAAATTCTATTTTATAAAGATTTTATTCTAAAATCTGGGCGTATTCACTACTGTAATTCATGCACCACCAATGCCGCTAGACCAATAGGAATGCTCATATCTCATGCCGATTTTTTGGTCAGGGTACCGTCTTAATTAATTCCTGAGAAAGCCTGTAACTATGGATAAAGTCTCTATCCCGAGATATTGTTTTCATCTTTGCTAATTCTCTTGCCTGTCGAGCTCTGTTAAAATCATCACTTGTTTTAGCTTCTTTTAATAAATGTAGCTTTGGTTAACTGAACTGCCATTTTTTTAAATTAATCTAAATAGTTTAAACAATATTTTATAACTAGCCCCTGCCAGCGGCTTTGCCCGCGTGCAAAGTGGTTTTTTTTTATCCCAAGAGAACATTTCGATATCCGTAGGAACATTTATACCGGGATGAAAAGTAAGCTATATGCTATTCCAGACTATATTCTATCTCTGTGCATTTCATCTAGATCCATTCAGCCGTTCTATCATGATTGAGTATCGAACATATATCCACACACACATGTCTCCATCCAAACCTTCACATTCATAATATTAGTAAGATTAAAAGCCAAGAAGTTAGGCGCAACATTAGTGGCTTTTAGATTTGACAGATAAAAACGAAGCTGTGAGCCAGGCTGCGAGCGTCGCTGTTTTTCCTAACGGAATACCAAAATGTATGAAGATAGTGTCAACTTGCTCGACATTGAATAGTTCTAACTCACGGCCGTCACAGCTTATAGCGCTAGTTTCGCTATTCGCGGCCTAGCGGATACCAAACCGTAATTTCGTCGCTGGCGCGCAGCTCTAGCCTCAAGGTTGTATCCTTAGAGAGTAGCACACCAGAGCCTGCCTGAATTAAATGAAAAAATCCGTAAACATCTCACAGGATCTAGAGGGATGCGTATGGGTCTCCTACTTGAGCTAGCACTAGTTGGCGTTTCGAGGAATCATGACGTTGATCCCTCGAAACTTTGATTAAAAGACTGGCTTAGCTGGCTCCGTAAGTACAGTACCTGAAGTTCACCCAATCTCTTAGTCTTCTACAGTAGAAAGTGTATCCGTTGACAATAACTAGTTCCATTCCATTATTTTTTTCAACGTACTAGAAAAAAAAGTAAAAAAATAACATATTACCAACAAAATTATATTATTTTTTCTGGTCTAAATTAGGTAAATAATAAAATGTTCAATTCGATAAATATTTAGCGAAATAGCATTTAGTGTTATTAAAATGTAGATATACACACATGAAAAAAAAACAGTCACTAAAGGATAAAAGTTTTGGATAGGATTTTTTTATAAATCAGCAAAAAAGCAATATTAAAAAAAATATGATGTTCAATTTCATTTTATAGTATAATTTTGCCACGCTAAAACCAAACAAATAATTCAATAATTACTTACACACACATCATACATTAAACACACACACAGACATTACCACACATTATCACATTTAAGACAAACTTTAAAGATTTCTTTTACGCATGGTCCACCAGTGAACGGAAATAAACATGGAAGCATTACTTCAAAGGAATTAAACGCGCATCTTGACACAAAATCCTAAACAAACGCACACATCGAAACTCAGCCACTGATTCGCCAAACTAGCCAAGGCACACAAACAATAATTATTACAACTCATGATGCACAATTAAAAATAGACCTTATAAACTGTTAGTTTGGGTTTAAATTACCATCTAACGTATAGGCCGCTAACGACATTTCTACGACTGCGTCATGCATCACTGCGTCCACCATTCGCGTCGCCCGGGATGTTTTATGCAATATGGTGCAACGCAATTATTAATTATGATAGTGATGGTATTGAAATAATCTGATAGAAAATATAGAAGCATAAAAAATCGTTTGTGGTCAGGGGACCTTAGTCAGGAAAGAAGTTCCTTCTCACATATGATTTAAACAAAAACATTAATTTTTATTTTATGCCGTCTTGGATTATTTTAACCTCACAATGGACTTTAGCAACCTCGAAAACTAAACCCATAATGTAAAATGAAAGTTTTCGCAGCCACCATCTTGGATTTATATTTTGTCCAAAAATGAAAGAAAAAAATCGCATAGAAGTATGAACGCTTTTTCGCGTGATGATTTCTACTAGTCAACTCCTACCGCAATTCGTGTTAAAGAACCATCTTTTATAGTGTGAAAAAAAAAATTGGAACGACCAAAAATATATTAGAAAAGATAAAGACACAGCAACGATATCTATTTTCTCCGTGCTATGAAGGATCCTTTATGTACCTACAATAACTTAGTATATTTTTTATAGTGCCGCCCCATAGAAAAAAACGGCGTGAATTTTCGATTATAATCTAAGATATATAATCTATTATATATATCTTAGATTGTAATCGAAATTATATTTGTCATTATTGTCAGGTAGAAAAGTGAATTGTTTGGTTGGCATAACATCATCCCCATAGATTTCGTGGTGTACTACATATTAATAGAAATATAATGAATAGCGATGTATTTACACGGGAAAAATATTTCCAACATTCTTGTTATGCAAATGTGATTTATTTATGCAACACTTCACTGCACAAGAAGCCATTTTTAAATATTTAACAAGCGAAAAACGGTTAATATTAGTCGACCGCCGCTGTTGCCTACTGGGGACGAACTAAAAGCGTGAGTGGCACGATCGGTAAGCCCCGCCCACCGGGGCACAATGTGCGTTGGGTCATTTTTTAAAGCAAGGAATGCTTCCATGTTTATTTCCGTTCACTGTGGTCCACAAACAGGTTTCTGGCAAACAATGCACACGTCAAAGGTGCTCTTCTTTTTTCATTGCAAATTAATTTGACAATAAAGTTTTTCATTTAGTTTAAAAGGCTGTTCTTCAGTTATGGCTATATTATCTAAAAAAGAATGGTTACTTGTCCAGTCGTTGTTGTTGTTGTAATATGCATAGCGATTCACAATAGCACGCCCCTTTGCATCAGCATTATTTACCCAAAAGACTGTAAATAAAAAAAAATAACTCAATCAGCGTGGACAAAAAAAAACAAAACATAACATAATACAACACAACACAAATCAATACAACATAACACAACACAACACAAGAAAACATACAGTAACATAACATAACATCACGCCTATATTCCCCGGAGGGTTAGGTAGAGGTGCGCCTATAATAACTAGGTATTGACATAGCACCGGTTATATTTAAGTTCCATGTAATAGGGGCGAGCCTATTTCAATTTATTTAAAATAAATAATAAAGAGAACATAACGAATTTAATTCGTATGTAGAATAGTTGACAAACTGTCAAATATAATGACAAGATAATAATGTTTGAAGCTGATGAAGAGAGGAAAATGATGTCCGACGGAAAAGACGGCATAAATGCATAAAATAACATAGTAATAAAAGTGGACTGTATTTAAATAAACAAAGGTTTGATAAAATAAAAAATAAATAAAGCTTTTATTGATTCCTTACAACAAACACTTATATCATTTTATATCATGGTTGAACACAAACTCTATTTAAATTATATTAGTATGTTAGTAAAATAAATAAAAACTTAAATTAACATTTGTTAGTGTTGTGTGTTATTATTTCTGCTGTCTGTGATTTCCGTGTAAGGACCGCCTCTTGCGGTAAAAGCCTCCTCCAAATGCTTCCATTCTTCTCTAAGTTTGGCTGATCTTGCCCAAAGGTTACCTGCCGTTTTGACTATGTCGTCTTTCCATCTTTTAAAAGGCCGACCTCTTCTCCTTTAAAGGTTTGATACCAGCTTTGTTATACCTTGAACTCCCCGAACAAAAAAATAAAGATTCAATGAGAGGTGTACAACTTTCGCGGTGGAGTCTTTGTAACCAAGTGCTAAGGCTCTAAACAAGTGACACACTCGTAACGAAAGCGTCGCGATAGCTATTGATAAAATGACAAAAATATTTAGCACTGGCATGTGCTATCGAAACGTCACGTGATCAATTTAAAATGTAATATTTTAGCATTTCGACAATCGCCATCGCCGGTAGAAAGAAAATTTATCAAGAGCCTCTGATCGGGGGGCAGCGTTGGGTTGCCTTCGCGCCGCACCTAAACTTGCCGATGTCATGTGGACGTGTAGAGTGCAGGCTGCGCGTGCAGTTCAGACCTCGCTGGCCTGTGAATAAGTGTAGAATTAAGTGACCGTCCAAAAAAATAGAAGGAGTAAGAGTGAGAGAATTGTGGACAGACAGTAAAGCTTTGGCAGTCTACATTTATTTCACAATCGTCACTATAGATGGACATAAAGGTAAGACTATGTAGTAAGGGATGTATTATTATTTACAATTCAGCTTACCGCAAAATAACTCAGCAACGAAGTTACCAGTGTTGCCATTGGCTAGCAGCCCTCGGGCAGTGTGCACGCCCACCCTTGCTGCTCACTTTTCCCACGACTGCTGTGGAAAGTATAAAAGCAAATTTCAAGCAGACTCATAACTCTGTGCTTTAAAACCAAAATCTATATATATAAAAGAAAGTCGTGTTAGTTACTTCACTTATAACTCAAGAACGGCTGAATCGATTTAGCTGAAAATTGGCAGGGAGGTAGCTTAGAACCAGGAGAAGGACATAGGGTAGGGTAGGGTAGGGTAGGGTAGGGTAGTGTAGGGTAGTGTAGGGTAGTGTAGGGTAGTGTAGGGTAGGGTAGTGTAGGGTAGGGTAGTGTAGGGTAGTGTAGGGTAGTGTAGGGTCGGGTAGGGTAGGGTAGTGTAGGGTAGGGTAGTGTAGGGTAGCGTAGGGTAGTGTAGGGTCGGGTAGGTTAGGGTAGGGTAGGGTAGGGTAGTGTAGGGTAGGGTAGGGTAGAGTAGGGTAGGGTAGTGTAGGGTAGGGTAGGGTAGGGTAGGGTAGGGTAGGGTAGGGTAGGGTAGGGTAGGGTAGGGTAGGGTAGGGTAGTGTAGGGTCGGGTAGGGTAGTGTAGGGTAGGGTAGGGTAGGGTAGTGTAGGGTAGGGTAGGGTAGTGTAGGGTCGGGTAGGGTAGGGTAGTGTAGGGTCGGGTAGGTAGGGTAGATAAATGTTTGGTCTTTTTATGGCAAAACAAAGTTTGCTGGGTCAGCTAGTTTTCAATAAATAGAAACGCTCCGTCTTTCAGAGACACACGTAGGTTGAGCAAATAAAATAAAATAAAACAAAAATGTGCTTATTATCTTAAATTTATACAATTAAGTTGTCGGGGCTTCCCAGAAAGTAATCCGAAGATACTTGTGATGGGATAAAAAATGGGAAATTATTAATGTTCTAATTTTTTTACCGTGATTGATTAAGCGAAATATACTCAAGTGTCTCAAAATTGGAGGCACAGTGGGAAACAGGTAAATAAATATTTTGCAACCTTATAGAATTATACTAAAGCCACATACCTATACAACCTCGTCACCTGTTACGGCATCAGCTCGAAGACTGCAAGACTGTGGAGGACGAGCACAGAACATTCTCCGTACCGTTACCACCAGCTTAAAGTACTGATACTCGAACTCCTTGCTCTCGTCATTAGGGTTGTTCAACAACACTTCGACGTCACACTGCAATTTGTCAAATTTCACATTTTGTAATGAATTCACTAAATTTTCTATCTAAATCTAACAGCTGTAAGCTGTCAAGCTCAGTATAACTATTTCGCTTGTAAAGATAGTTGCGAAAAGTTATGAGCTTAGATTTGTGAACAAAGGAACGGCTACTAGGTACTCAGTAAGTTGCCGCGATCAGCTGTTATACTCGTAGTAAAAGATTTGCGTAAACAAATTCAACAGATGTTAGAAATGTTCATTATCAAAACTTTTTTTATGCATGATTTTTTCGTATTGTTCTCAGGAAACCCTTTCATTTGATACCCACATCTTGGCAGTGCACAAAAAATTACTAGTCCGCCATCAAGTGCCGTCCGCCATATTGGATTTAGAATGATATCACTTAGCTAACCATGCATGGTCATCCAAACTAAACGTTTATGAAAATTTCATCTTAATCGGTGGAGGATAGCTGCTTTAAAATTCAGTTGCAAGATTTGACCCGAACACACTTGCAAACATATACACATTGCAAGTTAAAAAAAGCTTGTAAAAAGAATGTCACTTTTATATTATGATTTAAATTATTATTTAAACGTAAGAAATAAGGCGATGAACGGATAAATAGGCAAAAAATTGGAACGAACTCACGAATGTCTAAACCATTTACAGAATAAACGATGATCTGAAGTTTTTTCTTCTTAGTTCGACTGTGATGATGAGTAGAACATTCGAAGGGTCCGATCTACGTCATCAGTGGACCTCGTAATGATCTCTTCCTCTGGGCGCGTGCGGTTGCTACACAATGTCCTGACCAATACGTTAATGACTCCTATATGAATTGTCGCCACCAAAGAGCTTTTAAGTCGATATTTCGCCAAAAATAACAGGTTATTTCAATATTACGAAGGCTAACAAAAAAATCTTTGTAAGTAGTTCTTAGGCTGAAGTTACCTTTACAAACGTATTGCATTGAGTTAATTATACACTATGAACAGTTCATTTTATCACAATATTATTAAGAAGGCACAAAGTCTTAGCACTGAATTTAAACGCATATCAACTGTTTACCTACTAAACATAATTATGTACAGTTTATTTAAAAAAAAAGTATATCTAAAGCGCATGATAAAACAACGTATAAACTATTAATATAACATTAATAACATCAGTTGATACATTATAAAATAGAATTCTCAAATGTGGGTATTTTTACACAAAATTAATTCCTATCGTGGCCGCGTGGGGTAGCACCAATCCGGTGGTGGGTAGTTATAGTTATTCACTCAAAAGTAGTGATGTCGAAACCGATATCGATTACATGTTGTTGAATATGTTAAATTATTTCATTTACTTTTACCTTTAGATGATATTAAAGGGTTACAATGTTTGGGATTTTGAAATAAATAAAATTTAGGATATGTTTTTTTAATTAAGTAATTTAAATGAGAGGTAAGTATCACAATTGACCTAGAAATCAATACGAACAACCTATATGCCGATCGATTGGTGAAAAACCCTACCCAAATAACCCTACCCAAGTCACTCCAAATCCATGGGGTATTAGGTGACAAAGTATGCATGAAAAATCATTGTCTACAAGGATTTTCTTAACTCTAGTACCAAAATCAGAGATGTGCTTAACCGTTCTATTCATTTTCATTGTTACTTATTATTTTGTACTAATAGGTACCGAAAAAAATGAAGAATTTTATTCCACCATCCTTTATTTACCGGACACCGATTCTTCTTTGCATATCGACATTATGGCGAATTCTTTCTTTGCCACAATGTCGATATGCAAAGAAGAACTAGCTACCGTTATTTACCTTTCATTTGCACGTGTACTCGTTTTAAGTTTTTTGTGATGCAATTTTGATTGCCATATTTAACTTCTTTTTTTAATTGTTATCAGTAAGGCTATTCCAGGTTGGCGCAGCATAATGATGTCAGAAATTACCGGACGATAGTGGTATCAATGCGGAGACCTTTTATACTTTGTAACTGGACGGCAAGATCCTTGAAGGATCAATTCTGACCAATTTTAATTTGTGGTAGAAATAAAAACGGACTGTGTTTAAATAGATAAATGGTTTAATGCCATCTTTATAACAATTATAATTGTCCTGGACAATCAATAAAATATTTAATGAGATACTGCCGACTGTCGCAGTCCATTCCGTAAGTCCACCTAAATAAATATATTTATACTTATTTAGGTGGTTTTTTTTGTCTCTCGTACGATACGGCACCGACGGTTCTAAATTTCATATTTTAAAATAAACGCCATTAGAAACCATAAAATTAGGAGGTTGATGTGTGTGTTCCAGATAAGCAGTAGAAATTCTAGCGGAATCCGATGGTTTAACGACTACCATTCTAGCTTTGCACTTTGCCGAGTTGGTGCACCTCCAACTGGTTCTTCTGTTGCTATACTCTCGGCAACAAGAAAAGGTGTAGCCATTCACGATACCAAGCTCCTTTCCGTTTGATTTTTTCACCCATTGCACTGAAAACAGAAAGAATTATGATAGAAGTTTCATCTTTTCTTGGCGATTGTCCGATGTATCTTGGATTTGGTTCACCATATTTTTAATTTCCGTTTTACCCTCACTACGTTCAATCACTACTAGTGCGTCAAAAACCGTACGAAATTGAAATGATAAATTGAAAGACTATCACTATTGGGTTCAAATTTATTTTTACCGGATTTATTGGTTTGCTACCATGTACGAGTATCTAACACCAGTAAATTGTGTGTAAGTAATCTTTTGTTTTTGGTTTTAGTAGGCTGAAATAATGGTGTGCTGATTTATGCTGTCCCATCAAATACAGCACAAGAAGAAACATTCAAAATGTATGGTCAATCGTAGACTTCATAAAAGATAGCTTGATCTCTGCGACATAATTATGTCAAACTGATATATACGTTATTGTTAGCCTGTTAAGCGCTATTGTTAATGTATTGATACTGACAGCTGTCGCAGAGATCAAGCTATCTTTTATGAAGTATAGTGGTATAAAAGGCAGTGATGAAGACAGTCAAAAAGTTAATAGGTTGAAATAACAAAAGAATTCGTGTTTTATATAAGTTTATTACATACAATTAAAGAAATAAAAATCCTGAGATTAAAAGTCCTTATAGTTGGCGGAGCGTATACAAAGCATAAGAATGGTTTGTATCACTAGGTGTCTACAGATATGCGTTCAATAGATCCGCAAACTATCATCGTCAATCGTCGGCATTTAGAACAAAGAAAAACCAATCGGGTCTAAAGAAATCTAAAATATATAATCGTTTTTTATTTTCTCTAACATGAATACACATACAACCATACCATACGATAACAAATTGACAGAATGAAGAAAAATAAATAGAACTTCATGATTTCCTTTGAGATTAATACAATAGAAAATAATGTTTCTAGAATGTCATATTGAATAATAATAAAACAACAAAAAATAGTGCGGATGTCAATAAAATAATACAGTCAAAATTAACGTTCTAGAATGTTAAATTAAAATTATTAAAAATGGCAAGATATTAAAGTAATAAATTAGTAAATCATATCAAAACAATAATCGAAAAAAAAAAATCTAGTGCAGGCTAGTCCAGATGGTAACAATCTTAAAAAAATGGCCGAGGGCTAAAAGGTTCCTATCTCATACTTAGAATCTTCATTTTAATTACAAACTAGGGTGGACAAAAACACAGGTACCTAACACAGGTACTTACGTTATTATAACAAGACAACATCTTATTGGGTAAGTATGATCGAGATTCAAAATAAAGGTTATAATTTAAGTACTAAATCATAATAACTATTTTTACCTATTTTATTTTCTTAATGTTTTATTGTACCCGACAGTATTTATTAAACTTCAAGCCATTTAAACATATTATTGTTAACACTATGGAATGTAAATAAAGAAGGATGCAATCATTTGCCCACTTTGACATAATGTCCCTTACAAAAAACAAATCTTGGAGGTGCATGATTGTGTATCAGATTAGCTCGTACAACGTACCGAGCAGCATTATTGGCGGTGATCAGCTGAGCCTTGCAGATGTGACCAGAGGAGCAGCTCCAAGTACTAGTCAGCTGACGTTTCCAGTGGCAGTAGAAAGAATATCCGTTTACAAGAGCAAGCTCTCTGCCATTCTTTTTCGTTACGAAGCTCACTAACAAAGAAAATGATTATTATGTAAATAGAAAATACTTAATTTTACATCAACATTTTGTAGTTTTGTGTATTTAAAGTTAAATGGTTTCCTGGAAAAAATTACTTATTTGTGCATAATAAAATTTTATTATCATAAAAATCCAGTCCACATCGTTGGCATCGGAGCACACTGGTTTATTTTATTTAGAAGTATTTATTTCTATAAAACTGCAATCAATAGACAGAACGAAAAAGAAAAACGTTCTGTACACTTCGATGCCACCAAAGTAGACTTAAATACTCGCAGTATCGAATGAAGGGTACGGGAGGTATTTACTACAAAAATCAAACTCTGATATCATAAATATCATAATTATTAAGAACAAAGCACTTTTACATTTTGAAACACAATTACAAAAACGCACTTCTCAGCCAACGGCTGTCTGTCTAATAAAATTTAAACTGATTCGAAATTCACATATGCCAAACCAGCCAGTACCTATTAATTTTCTGCTAGACTGTATGCTGTAAATGTAAAGGAATGCACCGTACATACTAATTTCATACTGGACGCAAAGTTAGAAACGTCACTTTAATCGTTTTGTACTTCAATCAATATAATCTACACGTCGAGATATTTCTTGCAAAAAAACATTAATTACTTTTATACCTAGTATACTGCACATCCCTGTTCTCGAGCGCCCTATGTATCAGTTGTACTAAACGTTTCGCCAATGCGTCGCGCGTGCAATATAACAACAATTTCAGGACGCTAAGATGTTTACCAGATGTTTGCCAGTGTTGACAGCTTCCAATCTGTCGTGTGCAAGAAAAGTGCGTCTCTTCTCACCAGATTGCGTGGCAGTAGCAACTACCTCTTGAAAGTGATTACTGACAGGCTTGATGGGAACCCCATAATGAGGCATCTCATCAAGACAACACTGTCTCTTGTAGTGTTTATGAACTAACATAGTTCTTAAGCTATATTGTTACTAACATCTTATCTTAGTTGTTACTTACATCCTTTATATATCTGTATTTGTCTGTATGGACTGTCTGTAGTCTAAAGAACAAATAAATTATTATTTCCTATATTTACTTTACTTATTTGCGAAACCTGACAAAATTTCCTTCACATATAGCAAATTTGGGAGGTGGATGATTGTGCTCCAATTTAGCTTTAAGCAGCTCCCGATCATCGCCGTTGGAAAAAGTCAACTGGGCCTTGCAGGGGGGTCCTTTGGAACAGCTCCAGACGTTAGTAGCCTGACGTTGCCAGTGGCAATAGAATGAGTACCCATTCACAATAGCAAGCTCTTTGCCGTTAGTTTTCGTTGCCCATTTCACTGAAAAAGATAAAAATAATTAGTGAATACTGGTAAAATATGTATTAAGTCAGCAAGACGGTAGCAGCGATTAACGCACACACAATCATTAAAAAGACTTCTTTATTTAAAACTAGCTGTTCCCCGCGGCTTCGCTCCCGTGGGCCACCCCACAGGACCCGTTTCCGGGATTCAAAATAGCCTATGTCACTCAGGACTAATGTAGCTACCTATTGGTGAAAGAATTTTTAAAATCGGTCCAGTAGTTTCGGAGCCTATTCGGTACAAACAAACAAACAAAAAAATCTTTCCTATTTATAATATTGGTATAGATAGATGCGAAAGTAGCTTTGTCTATCTATCTGTTTTGTTCTCTAGATTAGGAAAGTGGATGCTTCGATCGCGGTAATATACCCGTAGGATAATTTTCACGTCTGTCTGGCTTGCGGATAAATTTGAAAGAGAGCTGCCGCGGCCCTGGCACATACAACTGAAGGAACAACAGAAAGGAACTGAATCTCCCTCCCGCTTCACCTAGAGCGGGAGAAGTCATCGGATGAAAACCCAAATAATAAATATAAAATAAATTCACGTGGTTGAAACTGCTGTCAAAAGCTAGTTAAGAATTATTTCAAAACTTTGTCAACAAAATATTAATTGCATGCCCGTTAGAAAACTGATAGGGGAGCTGCAACTGACGCATGTGCATCGTGATTTCATACGTGTCAAATGATATACAGAAAATAAAAACAAATTAATTGAGGAAAAAACATATTTTACTTTTGCCCACAACATACAAGACAATATACACATAAGCTGACGCCGTTTTCTTAGACCCGACTATGACCAACACATAGGTACTGCTTTTCCTTGCCCATTACAGCTTGATAAAAATTCCGTTTTTGACAATAAAGTTAGGAGGTGCATGAGTGTGTTCCAATTTCGCTTTGACCAGGAACCTTGTCTCATCATTGGTGATGAATAGCTGAGCTTTGCAGGACCGTCCAGAAGAGCATCTCCAAATGTTTGTAGACCGGCATCGCGCGTGACAGTAGAATGTGTAGCCATTTGCAATAACAAGCTCTTTGCCGTTCTGTTTCTTTACAAACTTAACTGGAAAATAAATAATCCTAAATGTATTACAAACCTTCTCGAATCGTATTACAAACATATTTCGCAATATGGCAAAAAAACGTTGCCAGTTAGCAAACTGTTAGCTAGGTTGCAACGTACTTTCATGTAAGTAAGGCAAACTGTTTTACAGAACTTAAATTGGTTTACAGAAATAAATAAACAAATGAATTGTTCAATCATATAATTGTTTACAAATAAAATACGGCTAAACATAAAAATAAATAAATTATACGATTATATAATTATTAAAAAAGTCAATTTAGATGCCCCATTTGGGCATCTAAATTGTCTCAGAGATTACGGAATGTCCGGCACTAAACGTTCATACACACACATCAGACATTACCTGCGCGTCGCTGTTCAGCCACATCAAGAAATATTAATCGATGACGTGACTAATGTGTGTATAAACTTTTACAACGATGAAAAACAAGTGCCGACATTCCAAGCCGTTATATAGTAAGTAATAAATAACCAAAAATTTAATTCTGAACCAGAACGCACCAAATGATTTCACAAAGTGCGACTTTGGCTAATAAACTCGTAGCCTGTCACAGCTTGACAAAACATCCTTTAGAAATGACAAAATGTGGAGGTGGATGAGTGTGTTCCAACCTAGATTTTATTAGGCGTCTTCTATCATCATTAGTGATAATCAGCGTGGCTTTGCAGGTTCGACCAGAAGAGCAGGTCCAGTTATTAGATGAAAGGTTCCGTAAGTGACAGTAGAAAGTATAGCCATTAACAACGGCAACCTCTTTGCCGTTTGATTTCTTTACAAATGTCACTGGAAAATAAAGATAAGTTTATGTGGAGTATGTACCTAGTGTATAGTATTGTTTTTTGTAAATTGCTGTGCAATTTTTTTCATTAAATGCAAATAGAAGAAGAAAACGTGTTGCACCGACCCCAAGTAACATGGGATGAGGGCAGGAACATGATGATGATCTTACAAGTAAGACGCATCAGATGGGTTAAAAAAATACATTGTTACGGATACATATCTGAATATATTTATTGGAATACTTCGAAAATTCGCCAACTACTTACAATGTAAGTATCAATCAAAAGAATAACATAAATAAGAAATCGAATTCCTCTTTGACTATAATTGAGACTAGATAGAACAACTGGTTTTATGAAACTTATACGACACCATGACTAGATAATGTAGGATATAAACATGTATATGTTTATTTACAATATTATTTATTATTATGAACATCTAAAGATAATGGCTACTACACTTATTTATTCACTGTTCTTCGTCCCTCTTATCAGCACTATATAGTGCACATATGAGAATAATACATTTTATATATTTGTCAGCTTGCAAGATCGATCAGAAGACATTGAACTATCGCCACTTACCTCATAGTGATCTCAAGAAGCTTTCTAATAAGATTTTTAATAAGCTTTTGTTGTGCACATAGATGTAATATCCTCAAATGCATATTTCTCTACGCGACTGAGGTTTGCTGTTAAAGAATCCAACTTTGGGTTAAGCTCGCCTTTGTACATAAACTGTCCTATTGTATTTGTATGTTTTTTTTCATGTTTTGTGCACAATAGAAAATCAGAACAATCTGTGTGAAATGCGGTTGAACTCTGCATCTCTACTTAACCTATCATAAAATAGAGGTATGATGTTTTATGATGATAAAGATTCCTCAATAATAAAATGAAGTTGTCTTTACGTAAAACCCGTTATCTATTTTAAACGACGGCGGCTTATGATTATGCTCTAGTTTATATGTCAAGACCGTGCGGTGTGCTGGATCGGTTTTGTTCGTCATCATCATTCTCGCTTTGCACCTCATAGCGTTGGTGCAAGTCCAGGTGCACTTGACCATGCTTTGCTTGTGAAGGTAAAAAGTATAACCGTCAACAATAGCCAGTTCCTTTCCGTTGGATTTTTTTACCCAAGTTACTGAAAAGAGAACATTTTTAATAGTACCATACCGGAATATTTTGATTGTAGATACACATATACTAACTAATGTGTAGTTACAGAGACGTTACGTTAGTTAGTAAAAACTATGTGAATAAAGCATCAAAACGTGCGAAACTCTAAATAAAACACCTCTCAGCAGTAGCATAAATATCTTTAATAAATACCTAACGACGCAAAATAAAGATAACAATCATATTCTAATCTACTTATTACTTATAAACTTTATAATTAATCGAATAAATTATAAAAAGACCCATTGCCCATTAAACTACAAGTACAATCTATATAAACATCAATTTTATAATTTAAACCAAACACCAAATGTAGAGTTACTTATAAAGTATCAAAATCATTTACAGACGGAAAACGCATACTCTACAAACTTCTAGCTAGAAGCTATAGATTTCAAACTAAGAGTTCTTAATAAAGCAAAAGTGATCTTAAAGGGCTTTTTAAAATTGATCCCCTAAAGGGGCTAAATGAGGAAAAAAAGCTGGTATGAAGTTCTTTATTTCAGATGTTACATACGTTGAAGTTGGGTATACGTTGCTAGTAACTTGGATCTTCTTCTTTTGGAAACTTATAACCTTCGAAATTATTCGTACCGACAGGATATCCATATATATCCCGATGTCCGGTCCACGCGGTTTGCAATGAATTAGTTTTTACATATACTCCATTGCTGATGACAAAAGAGGGTGGTGCGTGGTTGTGGTCAAGTCTAGCTGACACAACCCTGCGCTCTGCAACCAGATCTTCGCTAGAAACCAGTAATCTTGCTCTGCACTTTCCAGCTTGAGTACAGCTCCATGTACTTTTTACTGGATGAAATCTGCGACAGTAGAACGTGTGTCCATCCACTATTGCTAGTACTTTTCCGTTGGGTTTTGCCACCCAGCTCACTGGAAACAAATTTTATATGTTTATTTGCCCAAAAAAAATACTTACAGATTTTTTTCAGACTTAAATGTTATGTTAGTAAGTTATATTAAAGTAATACTAGGCTCAGTAGATATCCATACATATATACATTAATAATATATACCTACTTGTCACTGATCGCCTATTTACGCGTAACGAATAAATTCTGCTTAATATGTAACCAACACCTGCATGAAGTCATTCACTGTTAGTCTGGATCCGGAGCCAAGCAGCTAATGAAATCTGAACCCGAAGAAAACATGTTATACAACAACAAAGAATATTGTAATTTTTATATTGTAGTACTGCAGTAGCCAATCTGAAAATCCGTAAACCGATTGCAGTTCCAGGTTGGCCGCTGTAGAAATAATCTGGCCAAATGGAGCCTCAAAGACCCATCTCAACCACAGTGCCAGTGTGGGGCCTCGTCGCCGAATATGCCCCACCTCCTTGTCTGCCCTTCGTGCCCAGCCACCTGCACCTTTCAGGATCTGAACGTGGCAAATGATAGAGCTGTCCAGGTGGCTACATACTGGTCAGACAAAAATTGAGAATGGTTGAATCAAAATTTGAGTTCATCGATACGAAAAGAAAAAGTTCTATTGGTTCTTACTTAAAACTGTAAAAACTTAATAATTTACATATTTTTTGAACTTGGAGATACTATTATAAAAGAATTTTTGTTAATATTAACATAAGCTTTATATTTTTTTTACATTACAAACATAATTAAAAATATTAAAGAAATGGACTAGAATAACAATATGCACTTCATGACATGCTCATTGAAAGTCAAAAAGATATACTATTAAGTTTAAATTCTAAGACTAGTAGTTTTGAACATTTGGTAGGTACAATTTCATTTACCCCTTTGTAAAGTACTCCTGTCCTGTTTGTAAAGTAGACCTTGCTGACGAAAGCTGTTGGTCATCATGTTTAAGTTTCATGGACATGACGTTTCGATCCACAATGAGGCATCATTCTTAATGAACCGATTAGTCTTGCAGAATGATCCTGGGATGCAACACCAGTTGTTGGTCTTAGTGTTTTGCGTATGGCGATAGAAAGTGTACATTCACAACAGCGAACTCTCCAATGCTTATCGGTGTGATGTAAATCGAATCGCGTCGAGCCATCAGGAACATCGCTTATAAGGTACACGATGAACGAACGATCAAATAATTATTAATTATTTGATTTAATCCTAAATTATATAGAGGATAAAACATTTACATCTTCATATTAGTTGAATAACTGGTATTTCAATGATGGAGGTGGATGTGTGTGGTCTAACGTGGCTGATACCACGTACCGTTCCACAGGTACCATATTGGGAGTCGTAACCAATTGAGCTTTGCACTTCTTGTACTTCCCCAAACTGCAGAGCCAAGTCCAGTTTTTGCGAGCATTTTTTTTACGGCAAGTGAATGTGTATCCATTTATAATCGCAAGTTCCTTCCCATCCATTTTGTTCGCCCATTTCACGTGAATGGCTTGAAATTCTTCTGAAATAAATTTAATAACATTTTAGAAAATATTTAAACATAATCTAAGTCAGACGTACAAAAACGTTGCTTACTTTTACCTTTTCATTTGGTTGAAGTCGGTACGAATTCAAAGGGGAGGCCTATGTTCCGCAGTAAACGTATGTCGGCTAAAGTTATGATAATGGAAGTGAGCCAAATTGAATTGTGTCAACATATTTTCAATCCGACAATGCTATATTATCTCACTGTCTTTCTCTCCTTTTTCATGACAAGTCTGTTGTCTCCTAATGCAGGCTAGTTCAATAGGAGTCGACCTCGCCCCGCCATCTTCTCTTTAGTCTGCCGTGATTTTCGGAACATTATCGGCATATATTCAAAACAATATTTTGTATTTTTAAAACATTAATTATTTCTGATCCATACACACGCACACAAACACAACACACAAAAATATTTAAGTGAGATCATTAAAATAGTATTTTGCAAACATTTAACATATATTATGTATCTACAGTACACTGTATTTTAATTAATTACCCTAGAGTTAAAATAGTTTCAACATATGACCAAAATTTTTTTCAGTATGTGTAAGTAAAATAGTATATTTTTATATTTAACATACATTTTGACTTTACTACTATTTATTAAAAATGTGACTGGATTTGGAATTACCTAATACTAGTACCTACATATTGGTACAATTTTATTTTGCAAACATATAACATGCAGATTTTACTTTAATATAGATAAAATCGTTTTAAATTTGACTAGACTAACTTCTAGGTACTCTATATGTAAGTAAAATAGATTTTTCCAAACATTTAACATACGTTGTAGGTACTTAATTACAGCTAAAATATTTCTAAATACGACTAGAATTTTATTATCTTCTACATTTATAATGAAAGAACATCTGGCTAACTACCAATAACAATTACTTACGATTGTGGTAATTTTGTTATGGCATATACGGACTTGTTTTAGACCTCAAGGGGTGTTACCGTGGCTGTTCAACTTGTACATGGATAGTTGTCTGATAGGTTTGAAAGGGCATGAGTGCGGATTGAGGATTAGAGTTGCCTGTTAAATGCCTTTTCTACTCAGATGACCAAGTTCTACTTGCATCGTCAGCCAAACAGTTGCAATACACGGTGACTGTGATGAATGTAGCTTTTAAGTTAAAAGGAATGAGTATAAATGTGAACAAGACTAAGGCAATGGTGTTTGAAACAGAAGACGATATATCGCAGTGTGGAGTGTAAATAAACTATTCATGCGATTTTGATGTATAAGTTGTCAATCGATTCTTTATTATGGCTCGGGTAACATAGGCAAGAAAAAAACCCGTAGTCGGTTTACAGCTTTTTTTTGCTTTTTAAATATATTCTTTCAAAGAAGAAGTTAATATTAATTAAGATATTTTTACCTATAACACTACGATTATGTGACCTGAATTTGGGTAGAATAGAAGCTCACGAGAGCACTATACTCTTTTGTAGTCTGAAACCTCATGACTGCGTTTAAAATTAGTAGTTTTTGAGCTGCAAAACTTGACATAGACAACCATAAACTTTAGCCCTTTTCCATGCAAGCAGGCAAAAAGATATGCCACCTGCTGCGATCCTTATAGTATTCTTCTTTTTTCCAAAGCTCCAATACTACTAATTCCATACGCCCTAAAAATCTTAATTACCAGATTACAATTTAACATAGAATCCATTACTGATGCAGTACTCTGAGGGTGCATGCTTATGTTCCAGTTTCGCTGACAGCACGATACGGTTCGATGGCTTATCATGATTGGTGATCTCCATCCTAGCATGACAGGTCCCTCCATAGGTACAGTTCCAGATCTTGGTAGACTTCTTCAAGCTCTGTTTACGACAGTAGAATGTATAGCCGCTGACTAATGCCACTTCTTTGCCGTTGAGTCGCTTCACGAATTTTACTGTAATTTTTTTTTTGGTGTTAATAGCGAATTTGTTATTGGGTAAGCACACATTAGAGTTATTTCGTGCAGTAAAAGCATGCAAAGCGTACGATAACATGCGTGGTTATTGTTGTGTGTTACAGGTAAATCATATTAGGTGTAGGGCCAGAGGTTTTAATAAAAACGAAATATTTCATGAGAAAACTTTAAGTACCGGATGTTACAAAATTGAAGAAATAATCATTTAAGTGAAATCTTGCAACTGAAAAAGCCACAGTTTCACAAGAAACTGTAGATTTTGAAGAAAGTTTGAAGTTTCTTAATAGATGTCTTGTGATTTCTGTCAAGAAATCTTCAATATCTACAGTTTCATTATTACAATTTTATTAAATAAATATTTACTAAAACATCATATAGATGCCTTCACGAATGGTAAACGTTGGAGGAGCATGTTTGTGCACTAGCCTTGATGACATCACCTTGCGCTCTGAACAGTCTAAGCCCAAGGTAAGGATCAACTTTGCCCTGCATTTTTCATTGGTACAAGTCCAGATGTTGTTATTCAAATGAGGTCTGCGCCAGTAAAATGTGTACCGGCAGGCTTATTACGTATGAAACAGCAATTAACAATATTTGCGCAGAGATTGTACAATCATCGCGCGAATATCGCTTTACGTCAAAAAATTGGAAGACATATTTTTGCGAAATAATTGCGAAAAAATCGCGAATCCGAATTATATATGAGCTATAGCCACACCATAATAATTTTACGACAGCACTGCTAACAATAAAAATCTATTAACTGAAATGTGCATTTATCGCAAGGTGATCGCGTTAATTTCGTATTACGTATGGTTTTTGACAGCAGAGCGACAGCGATCGGCGAGCAAATGTGGCTGTCAAATTGCGATTACTTTTTCCCTTGTTGTTGGTCGATTGCCAATCGCTCGCTGATGGCTGAGAAGGTACAGAAGTTTTTGAGTTTTTGGCGGCTTTTTTCGTATGTTATTTTGTGGCTACTTTAATTATCCGCAAATTAGAATAATAATATAAGAATAAATATTGAAATAACAAATTCCTAGTGAATATTGTAAATGTAAATGACAAATTGGTGTTGTTTTGAGTCTCTAATGTCTACGCAACTGGACTATTTGTTGAATCATTGAAACAGAAGTGATCACGGTAAAGTGGAGGATTTTTTTATATACAGTATAAAAAAAATCTGTGTTGGCTACCTCAGCGAAGCTTATATGTTTACTACTAAATGCTTACAAACACATGAGAATGTGATAAGTCCGCAATAAGTATCTTCTATTATATATTTTTTTTATATGGCAAACACCGATGTCGACTAATCTGCCAATGTCTAAATTAAATTTGAAAAATCTTTTTTATGTTTCATAGCTCAAATACGAGATAATGTAGTCTACTAAGTGATGTTCTAATGCGTTATCGATTCAATTTTTAAAACAATCGACAATTCGAAGAAATTTTAATTGATTTTACACATTGACATACATGTAAATGTACCTATTTTTCTGTTTCTTTTTGTTGTTTGTATATTATGTGTGTGTGCATAAATGGTTAAATAAATAATAAATAAATAAAATGCAAATATCAAATTTTCCCTGCCTTATGTACTTAACACAAATTCTTTACATCTGCGAATATTAATTTATCGGAATATTGGAGCTAAATAGTAATCAAATTGACTATTGTAAAAACAGTGTAAAAAACAGCCTCCACGAAGTGTTGCTCTTTCATAAGCTGGTTAATTCATCAAACGATAAATTTTATAAATCATCGGACAGATAAAATAGCTTCTGTTAAAAGTGACTGTCAAAAAAAAAGACTTGGCTTAAAGGCCTCAGTAGCCAGGTCACTAAATTGATCGCGCAATAATTGTACAATTATTGCTGTTCCTTACGTAATAAGCCCGCCGTTTACAATAGCTAGCTCTTTCCCGTCAATTTTATTTACAAATTTCACTGAAAAAATACCTTAATTGAAAGAAGTGTTTTCTTTACAGAAGTAGGTATTACAATGACGGACACCAAGGAATAGGATTTGAATATGATTGGAGAACAATTACAAGCGATGGATACCACAACCCACAATAATTACAATGATGATGAGCATAATCAGGTCAAAAAATTAAAAAAGAAAGACATAATTTTATTTATTTGTTGTAAAAATCAAAAATTGGGGTTAATCATAGGTTTTAATTGTCAACAAAGGTAATACATATTATAGTAAAGCACCATGAAACATGAGTATTTATACTTCAAAAGTAATTTGATTACTAGTCAAGCATTATACTGCTTATAGATAAGGACACATCCTTTTTCTGCCCTTTTAAGCCTTTGACAAAACGATGGTGGCTTCGCTTTCACCATAATTATGTATCCGGGACAAGGTTATAAAGTTATGTTGCTATGCACATATTTTTAAAACAATAGGACTCAGACATAGAGACATCTTATGACTGGCTTTGGGACATGCTATAATTAAAATACCACATATCATCATCATATCAGCCAACAGACATCCACAGCTGAAAGTAAGTATTTTCCAACCATCGCAAAAACTATCACTCAGGTGATTCTTGCGATCTTAACCAAGACATCAGAGAGGTACATATTATATCCTAACATAGAACCCATCAACAATCATGAAGGTTGGCGCTGGATGCCTGTGCTCCAGCTTAGCAGATATAACGGTGCGATTCAAGGGTTCAAGTTCACTGCCAGTGATCAGCCTGGCCTTACATAGCCATCCATTGGTGCATGTCCAGATCTTCGTCTTCGCGTTATTCTTGTGGCAATAGAACGTGTACCCGTTTACCATCGCCAGTTCTTTTCCGTTCCTCTTCATCATCCATTTGACTGAAATTGCATTAATTGTTTATTAAGGATGCGCCAAGATAGCAAAAGAAACTAAAATTTTCTTACGTATATTATTGTAATTTTATTCTTTTCATTTCAGCCGTATTCACAGCGATGCGTTGTCGTGTGTCATCATTATCGTCTGTCTACACGTATGTCAAATGCCAAAATAATGGCTGCCAGAATTTTACTTACATGGTGTAAATGAAAGAGATTTTGTCTATTTAGATCAGTATATTTTTATGAACGCCATCTGATATTGGTCACCACTTACATTTTAAGTTTTTTCAGTCTATTTCTAGCAGATAAATGTCAGCTGTCAGCAATAAGAATGTTATTGTACCCATAGGCATTGTAATATTTTAAGTGTCGTGTTACGAACGGCTGAACCGATTTTCATCAAAGCTAAGAAAACTTTCAAAAAAGTCATTTAATAAACCAAAATCGGTTCATCCGTTTAGGAGCTATTATACCACAGACTGATACATAAATATACCAATACACAGATACCCACATTTAACTTACAACACCTGATTTTCCGTCGGGATTTAAAATTGAAATGAATTAGATGTAATTGTTTTACGTAAAAATTTATACACATATACAGACAAGATAAAAGTTTATAAATAATAATTATTATTATAGCTACAATCTAGGGGTTTAAAATCAAGAGTGAAAAGGTTTTTCTTAATAAATAATAAAGAAAGCAGTAGGTACTGCTGGACACGGCTCGTATTGTTAGGAGGCTCCTCTCTCTGGAGCCCTGACCGCCGCCGCCGGTAGCTTGGACCCTGTTCCCGATACCGGTGGGCCTCTATTTTCTATATTTATAAATGTTTTTGTTTTTTTCATTTATTTTATACAAATATTTAAAAATGTACAAGATAAGAAATTAAATGAATAAAGGACATAATAATAAAATCTCTTACAGCATATCTGCTACAGGAATAGGATAAGTAATAGAATAAGAGTAAGTATGGAGTTTCTTGTGCATTCTTCTCCATAACAAGCTACTTTCCGAATGCACGGTAGAATCAACTTTTATTCCATGTAAATTTAAAAAGTATGGAGTTTCTTGTGCATTCTTCTCCATAACTAGCTACTTTCCGAATGCACGGTAGAATCAACTTGTATTCCATTTAAATTTAAATTGTGACATTCAAAAGTGCCGCTTGGTGGCCCAGTTGAAATAAATATCTTTTGTCTTTGTCTTTTGTCTTTAATACACGCAATAAGAAAAAAAATAAAAAATTTACACATTTTCATAAAACATAATTAAATTATGTTATGGACTAAGTGATTAATACGGCATTTTTATTTCTTCTCTCTTCTGTCTGCAGGGTCTTAAGTAAGTTTACATGAAGAAGATGACTTCAGCTACCGTCGTCACCTTCGAACCTAATCTATCCGTGTCGGTTTGCCCTTACAAAAATAGTATTTTATGCTAACCGATTATATAATCCTGCTGACCAAATAATGTTAATTTGCTGTGAATATATTTTATTCACTGATATTTCTTACTGACCGATTTAAAAAAATAAAAACCATACTAATGTACCATCATTATCGATTTGCCCAACAGTAACGTTGCAATATTCATAATGACCAGACAATGTGATAACTAATGAAGTTTAAATCAGTATTCATTACATTGCCCGATTTGACTTGACTTCATTCATATTGCCCTTTTATCACTTGGTCCATGACATATACAAGGTGGCAAAAATCAATGGGCCCTGAAGGGAAACCATTTTAAATCCTTAAGTTAGATTATCTTACTTAAAGGAAACATTCCTTTATTTTTTTTAATAAACAAAACTGCACACACAGATTTCTCGACAAGCTTACCTAAACCAGGAATCGTACCAGCTAAAAATCCAAAAGATAAACAATTGCTATTTTATTTCAATGGTCGATACAATAAACATTAGGTCTTCCAGTCGTACAAGATATTCATGAAATTTAATATTTAGTACACAAGGGCGGCAATCAACATAACCTAGACTAGAACTGTTTACTTTCAACAAGTAAAACACACGTTATAATTAATAAAATAATAGAATTTTTCAACAAGACGGTGCTTCTGCTCACAATAGTAAATTTGCAGGGCTTACCTTAGTGAAAATTTTAATGTCTGTATAGGTACAAACCGGATGATTAGATGGACTGCAAGAAGTCCAGACCTGACGCCTCTGGACTATTTTTAAGGGGCCATGTAAAAAAATGTAGTTACTTAAAGTCTTATCAGGCTGTAGAAGAGCTAAGGTTTAAGGTAGAAGATGTTATTAGGAGCATACACCACAACACTTTGCGTATACGTTTAATCCGACAAAATTTGTATATCTGTAATAGTCCAAGATCCCAGGCCCACCACATTACCACTGAGTACATACTAACACTACTCAATCGTCCACATTTCCTTCGTCAGAAAATACGTGACGTCTGGTGGCCCTGGGATCTTACTCTATAACGAGTGGTCTCATTTCGAACAACTTATCAATTAAATTATTAAAGTGTAACAAACTTGTAATTTTAAATAGTTCAAGTATAATGTCTTGCTAGGTGATAATAAATACCACTTTTTTGTATGTGTTAGCTTCTGCTTTCCTAACTATATACGTATGAAATATTCATACTATTATGTATTTATATTATTCCAGCAAGTAATTTACTGTTTTGCACTAAATACACTAACCATCTCAGTTGTCTGGCATTTTGCTGAACTGGACCTTTTTGGCGCAGCCGCGGGGCACACTATGTATGTAATGGTTTTTATTAAATTATTTTTCCTTATACTTGTACATTGTGTGTATCTGTGTGTGTCAAATAAACAAGTTTTCTTTCTTTTCTTTTCTTTCTTTAACCACTGGCAAATACAATATTAACAAAAATCCATAAATCTAGAAAAAACCTGCTTACCTATTTCTTGTTTTGAATTATGGTTATGTTCTATTTTATGTGAAACTATAACGTTGTTAACTGTGATGATAACTGATTTGCACCCCGACGATGTTGTCCGAGAACAGCGCCAACGTTGTTTGGGCCCTGTGTATCTAATCACCCGATTATACCGATAGGAACCGAAGATCATGACGTCATTACCACTCTTTGTTGTACTGAAAACTGGCTCGAAATCTGTAACAAAACAATACCGTTAAAAAAAAGAAAAAAATAAAAGACATAATTTACTGCGACCCTAGCTGGATTTCAGTACTTGAATCTCCAAGTCAGATTTAAATATATCAGGAATTACAATTCATCAGTGGGGAGGCCGCGGCGGGTCGCTAGAATTTAATAATTTAATAAATATCATAAAAGCCGGGCAGCCACATTATTTTAAAGGAAAAAAAAACTTTAATTGAGTATAAAGAACCAGTTTAATCAAATAATTGGACTTAAATATTTTTTTTTTAAACTATTGAAATTTTGTATTACCATACATTTTACAATATTGGTAAACATGATCAATCACCGATTTAAATCCTCTTGGCTATAATTTATTAAAAACCCATTTCAGCATCATCTAAAATTCCACTCTTAAAAAAGGTGCTAAAATTTGATCATTCACGTCTCAATGGCATAACGGATTTTAATAATACTTGGCGTACGGGTAGACCATCGCTTGGATTAGGATATAAGTTACGTAATATCCCGTTATGATGTTCCCTTGGGATAATAAAACACAATTAACGTGCGCGCAGCCGCGGTAAAAAGCAAACTAAATGACAAATTAGATTTTAAGAAATTGCCTGATTTACCGTTTTAGGTATGGTTATGTTCTCTTTTATGGGAAACTATAACGTTGTCTACTGTGACGACCACTGATTTACATCTCAATGAGGTGCGACAACAGTGCCATCGTCGTTTGGGCCCTTTGTATCTTTTTATCCGATTATACCGATAGTGACCTAAGATCATGACTTCATTACCACTCCTTGTTGTACTAAAAACTGGCTCCAAATCTGTAACAAAATTTTATTGTAAAAAAAATAAAAGATAAAATTTACTGCAACCCTAGCAGGTTTTGAGTCCCTGAATCTCTAATTCAGATTTACATATATATTATCAGGAATTAATTGCATCAGTGGGAAGCCGGGGCAGGGCGCTAGAACATAATAATTTATAAAAGCCGGGCAGCCACACTATTTTCAAGGAAAAAAAACTTTAAATGAGTATAAAGAACCAGTTTAATCAAATAATTGGACTTACTTAATTTTTTTAATAAAAACCAATGAAATTTTGTTTTAAAATACATTTTACAATTGTGGTAAACATGATCAATCACCGATCTTAATCCTCTTTGATATACTTTAATAAAAACCCATTTCAGCATCTTCTAAAATTCGACTCTTAAAAAGGTGCTAAAATTTCATCGATCACGCCAGGATTTGAATAATACTTGGCGTACGGATAATAAAACATTTAAAAGGCGCGCGCAGCCGCAGTAAAAAACAAGCTAAATAACAATTAAGATTTGAAGAAATTGCCTAATTTACCGTTTTAGCTATGGTTATGTTCTCTTTTATGTGAAACTATAACGTTGTCAACTGTGACGACAACTGATTTACATTTCAATGAGGTGCGACTACAGTACCATCGTCGTTTGGGCCCTTTGTATCTAATTACCCGGTTATACCGATAGGAACCTAAGAACATAACGTCATTACCAGTCCTTGACGTGCCGAAAGCTGGTTCGAAATCTGTAAAAAAAACATATCGTTAATTGATTGCGACCCTAGCTGGTTTTTAAGTCCTTAAACCACCATGTCAGATTTAGATACATCGGAATTTAAAAGTTCAGCAGCAGGAAGCCGAGGCGGGTCACTACTACATAATAATTGAATACATGATAATTATTTAAATAATACCATGAAAGCCGGGGAGTCACTCTATTTTGAAAGAAACTAAACTTTAATTGAGTTAGTACCAGTTTAATAAAATATTTGGGCTTATCTAAAATTGTTAATAACACTTCCGTAAAATTTTCTTTTACCATACTATTTATAATTTTGGTAAAGTGTATCAAACACGGGTCTTCACGTTTTTTTGATATATTTTATCAATCACCTATTAAAGCATCAACTAAAATACAACTCTTAAGGTTGCCCTAGTCGACGGCACGAACTATTTTGTGCGCGGGGTTAAAATGCATGCTATCTTATCCGACAACACGTGCGAAAGAGTTATGCTCTGATGAGCAGTAATAAGCTAGTTCTCGTTCGAATTAGCACTTTTGCAAATTGTGCTGCGTAAAATATTCTCAAAATACCGTCCAATAAGGCTGAGTATACATGGAGGAAAAATTCCGAATCTGAACTGATTCATCTATGAAATCCGTTATTCGTCATGTTTTTTTTAACACAACAA
The DNA here is from genome assembly GCA_949775005.1 of Orthosia gothica. Lineage (NCBI taxonomy): Eukaryota > Metazoa > Arthropoda > Insecta > Lepidoptera > Noctuidae > Orthosia > Orthosia gothica. The sequence continues at coordinate 30,623,050 of OX459037.1, read as the reverse complement.
AAACAATTCTCGCCCAGTAGAATAGAATATTATATATTTATTTTTACCCGACTGCGGTGAAAAAAAAGGAGGGTATATTCGTTTCTTTATCTCTCATAGAGACTAAACCAGTGGTTTTAACAAATTATATGTAAATATACAACATTTTTATAGTTAGTTTTAGGTGTATGCTTGCTCACGCTTTTTTCCAAAATTGTTTATCGAATTGTGTATTTTTTAGGGTTATAACAACAAATACTACCGAATAAAATAAATATTTAAGTGGCCCCCCCTCCCATATAACAAACGTGATTTTTGCCGTTTTTTGCGATAATGGTACGTAACCCTTCGTGCGCGAATCCGACTCGCACCTGGCCGGTTTTTTTATTGGCCTATGTTTACAACCCGCCGTGGTGTTTTATTGAGCGCATTATTGACTGCTTTCAGAAGTGTGATATTTTTTAAAGCAGTCAATAATGCACAGACTTACTCCACATGTGTCACACGCCCAGACAGTGCGAACATCCATTTTTTTCCTGTCGTCTTAACCGGAAAATGACCAAGTTTAGGCACCGGAGCCACAGGGATTCGTGCTTGGGGCTTATATTTTTTTTAAATTTCGTCCGCCAATATTATTCTGAATTGCCGCTGAGGCATTTTTTTTATTGTGTGTGAATATTACGTGTGCGTTGTTTATTGACACGTCCAGCAGCCTGCAAAACAGTTTCTTATACCAGATACTGTTCCTTATTCTTTCCATGGAGAATGCCTGCAAAAGTTGGTCTTTTTTGTCGACACCCCCCATGGAAAGATTATAGTCTAGGACTACCTGAGGTTTATATTTGTAGACTCTATGTTTGTCGGTCCCACTGACTTCAGCTTTGTGGTAAGTTGAAATCATTGAGACCAAGCTGGAATCTCTCCAAACAACAACTGATAAGTCCTGCGTTTGACTAAAGGCAAGCTCACCTTGGCGCATATTCGTCTTAGTTTTAGTTTTTAAAGTATCGGGCACGAATTCCCGATTTAGTCGGAGGGTCCCTATGGTGTCCGTTTTTTTTATTTCAATGTTTGCGACAAAAGAGGCGAGTTATAATAATTGTCCATACTGAGCGTATAGCCTTTGCTTAAAAGGGGACGAACAAGCCTATAAACACTATTGGATGTGGCTGGCTCTCTCAGGCTCGTGGGACCTTTCATCATCATGTTCCTCAGAGAATTGATGGCCCTTTCCAGAAAACACTTTCATCTTCCATAAATAGCCGGTTCTAGACTTACAAAGTTCGTAAATTTTTATACCCACCCGAGCAGCTTTGGAGGCGATGAGCTGTGAGAAGTTTTGCCTACCTTTCCATAGCAATAGGAAATCGTCTACTGCAATGTTCTTCTCGGGAAGGTATAAACCGCTAATTTTGGAATTTAGATGTTCCAGAATCGTCATTATTTTGGCAAGTTTGCAGTGATCTCTGGGCCTTGTATTATGGACAGTGGTACTGTTCACAAAATGGAGACCTCTTTTTAATAACAAAAATTTCCTTATGTACATAATTTCATGAAAATTGCCGATCCGCATATTCGGCAACTGAGGGTACTAATACTCCGTTTCGACGGGATTTGGTACGAAACTTTGTAACACAATAATAGCAAAAAAGGTCCACATCTCCGATTGGGTTATGTCATTCCAGCGTTTAAGCCTGGAGTTTCGCGATATATTTGCGTTATTGATGAGATGGTTGGCGTATTTCTCTGTGACAATGAGATTTATTACAGCTTCGTCCCAAATCCTCTCAAAAATTTCGAGTGTGGTCATACTCTCAGTGGAAAACGTTGGCCCAGATGGAGCAGTAAATTTCGCCCGCTTGCCAGTAAAAACATCAGGATCACTGCTCCAGGGAAAGTGTAGCATGTCCTCGCTACTTATCAACTCCCTCAGAGCAGTATAGTCGTGGGCATCGATTTCGTGCAACTGCTGCTGCTGTTGGTAACATAAATTATTTAACATTTTGCAAAACTGCTCCAAATTTAACAAACTTAATATATATAAGAAATAAGGAAGGGATATTTCTAATTCTACAACCAAGGGGTCAAAAAGAGATGGAAAAGTGTGTATTTAACATTTTTATTCATTGTTTGATTTACTTGAAACTTGGTCTTAATCCCTTTGATATATTTTATCAAACACCCATTTCAGCATTATCTAAAATTCAACTCTTAAAGACGTGGCAAAGATTCATGTTTGTTAATCAATCACGCTTCAAAGGTTAAATGGATGAAAGGTCCATTACCAGGCCTGCCTAACTAAATTACAATATTTTTTAGTTTTCAATAATGGATATGTTCTCTTTTATGTTCAACTATAACGTTGTCAACTGTGATGATAACCGATTTGCACCCCAACGTTTTCCGAGAACATCGCCATCGTTGTTTGGGCCCTAAGTATCTAATCACCCGATTATACCGATAGGGACCACAGATCATGACGTCATTACCACTCTTTGTTGTACTGAAAACTGGCTCGAAATCTGTAACAAAACTCTATCGTTAAAGATAAAATTTACTGCAATCCTAGCAAGTTTTGAGTCTTTGAATCTCTAAGTCAGATTTAGATATATCAGGAATTAAATTTCGTCAGTGGGAGGCCGGGGCGGGTCTCTGTGTATCTAATCACCCGATTATACCGATAGGGACCATAGATCAAGACGTCATTACCAGTCTTTCACGTATTTATTTTTTATTTTATTTTATTTTGGCATCAAACAGTCTTATACAACTAATAATACTATAGTGCCGACAATGTGAAATAATGGTAAAAATAAGTTACAATAAACTCTTGACATAGAAAGTCGTGCAAGGAATACTTGTTAATTTTTGTATCAGAACATAAGTTCAATGAAACATCATTATCAGTTTACAAAGTATAGTGAAGGTAGACAGAGTAAAAAAGGTAAGTTTTAATTAGGTAATATATCTACTTTTAAGTTTTTGTTTAAGGCTATTAAGAGAAATGTTAAAAAGATCCATGTCTGTAAGTTCTCTATTATAATTGTTAGTGGAACGGTATATAAATGAGTTACGAGTGTATATTTTTTTTAAGTCGAGGAGAAACAAAAAGTGGTGTTAAACGTGAGGGGCGTACTGGTAGGCGGGCGTGCGCTTTTAGTGATAGTTTACCAAGTAATGATAGCGAATCGGTTAGTGAGTTTAAAATTTTGAACAATTGAATAATATCAAACATATTACGTCTGTTACATGGACTTGAAAGTTTATGCCTACGCAATGCATCTTCATATGAAGCGTTGTAAATATTATTGCGATAGTTAAGTGATTTCAAAAAAAAAATGGTATCCTTTCTATCCTATTTATATGTATGTTAAAACATGGGCACCATACAGTACTACAAAAGTCTAGAATAGAGCGGACGAATGAAAAATAAATATTTTTTAGAGTAATAACATTTTTAAAAGGTTTACTAATTCGCAAAATAAATCCTAGGCTCGGCAATGCAGAGCTGACTATGTGGTCTATATGATGGGTAAATGTTAATTTGGAGTCCATAATGACACCTAAGTCTCTAATGGTGGAAACTCTTTTAAAGATTACGCCATTTATGGCGTATTTGAAATTTAAAGGGGGAGTTTTCCGCGTATATGACATAGTGAAACATTTATCTATGTTGAGATAGAGTTGATTTGTTGTACAGTAATTATGCAAGTTTATTAAGTCACTTTGTTATTTAGTGCAATCACTAACGGATTCAACCACTCGGAATTTTCGTATCATCAGCGTAAAGTAAGTGATTACTGTGGTTAAATATGGTTTCTATGTCATTAATGTAGATACAAAAGAGTAAGGGTCCCATATGGGAACCTTGGGGAACTCCGGAGGGAACAGGGAGGAATTGAGATGAGCAACCTTTAACACAGACCGATTTGTTACAAAAGATTTGTTAGCTTGAGCAAGAGAAGAGAAAATTAAATACAAAATATTTCACTTTATAAATAAAATATTCAATATGAAAATATATTTACGAACACAGGTAGGTTTATTTTAACTAAAGTAGAAACAAAATAATTTAATATAAACTAATAAAAACCAACTCAAACTAATAATATTTATGCAACTGTGACAAAAAGAAACATAGTTTTTTACACCTTTCTTTTAAATACTGTTTAAGAGACCTTGCTGATGGCGCGACGCAATTTAAATTGCTTCGATAAGCGATATTGGTCGGACATCACGATGGTTTTCTAAGAAAATGTCACGTGCACATCGGTCGAGTAGCATCGTAATAAATCCAGGTGATCAAAGCTATAGTGTTAATCGCCTACCGGTGTCTGAGGGTGTAACATACACGTAAATCGAATCACGACGAGCGGTCAGGAAGGTCGCTGAGTTCGTCAGTCACTAATAACAGGCGGAAGTGAAATACAAAATCGAAATTAATACCGGGTACTCGTATCCCTTTGAAAAATTTTTCGTTAAAGAAAACTTTAACGAAAGAAAACTTCAGTTCAGCATGAAGAAAGAGTTTATTTAAACTTTACTAGACTTATCATAAATTGTTAAAAACCCTTCTGAATTAAGACTGCACCGTGCATTTTGTACTCGTAATATTAACCATACTACTAATATTTCACATTTAAGTATGGATATGTTCTTTTTTATGTGAAACAATTTTATTATTGAATGTGAAGATAACTGATTTACATCCATAAGTTCTTCGATTACAGGTCCATCGTTGTTTGGACCCTTTGTATCTATTTACCTTATTATACCGATATGGACCCAAGATCATGACGTCATTACCCCTCCTAGTCGTACTGAAAACTGGATCAAAATCTGTAACAAACTGTTTCGTTAAATAACAAGAATCGCTTGTGATGGTTTTTTCCACAAAACTACAACGGACTCGAATAGCCTGCGAAATAATAATCAGTCGTAGGATTTCCTTATCATAGTAATCCAGCAATTTATTTAAAGATCAGGCAAACAAGTTAGTGGCACTTTAAGGTTAAAGTCACCCGATCCGCTTGCAGGTACGTAACCAGCACCATTATTGTGTAACTGTTTTGACAGCTCAACAGTATTCATTGCGTGTTAGAAGACGGATTATTAAACATTGTGGTATTTATTCCACATCTACTTACGTTTCACAACACTCTACAAACCATCTTCATATCTTTTGATATTATATCAATTTTTGTAACTCTTTTATAAGTATTCTTTGATATTCTTATTACCTGTAAAGCATATTTTAGTTATCTCTGGTTGCTTTATATTCTTTAACTTAATTTGTATTGCTTATTTGCAAATTTACGGCATTTTTTATACTCTGAAATTTTCATCTGACATGACATCTGTCTGTCTATTTATATATTTTCTTAAGCCATAGACATACCATAGGTACCATGGACTACCTAGAACTTTCCTTAAACTAGTTGTACATTATTGTAAGGTCAGCGCACTGACCCGCCTTTGTAAAGCCTTTTTTAATCGTTCTGGTCTTATTGAGATTTGAATTTGAAATTTAGAAGGGATGGCAGAACGAGTGAAAATCGGGCGTCAGCTTTTTTATCTTGAATCTGGTCTGAACGCCAGGAGTCGGTGATACTGTGTATTATAATACGAAGTGTATTTTCTATTTCTAAAACTCTTAAAAACTGTGAGTTACCAGCTCATGTATAATTAATATTATCTGAAGTGCTCCAATAATATATATTGTGTGTGATATACTGAGTATCATTTGTCTGAAACCTGCCTATCGTATACCTTCGTATCTACGGCGTGAAACGCCACAGCCCCGACACATCGACACTCCTTGTTGCCTACGTCACTACATGTGAAACAACCCGTCTGCCTTGACCATCTACCCGTGTGCCTGCCTATTCGTCCTGCTGTCTACACAACTACCTACCTGCCCGATTGCCTGCTCATCTGCCGTTCTGCTGTCTACACAACTTCGTCCTGCCCGATTGTCTGCTCATCTGTCTACCTCGGGCATACCACATCCTTCTGCCCGTCTTGCTGCCTGGTAAGCTGCCTACGTCGCGCGAAGCCGGACCTTATTTTATTATCATATTCTTAGCTTTAATTTAAATAACCTTTTATCTTAATTTTATTAACGTGGCTTACGTATAGCTCTCCGGAACTATACGTAACGTTACAACATATGAATCAATGAATGCAAGCAAAGCATGCGTGTACCATTCTTTGAAGTTAACCAATTAGGGTGCAACCCATCGTAATAATGTCGGGCTTGGTCCATTCATTCCTTGCTAAGCAAGAGTTGATCATGAGAAACTGAAATAGAAAATAGTATGAGTGGATATTGCAAGAATATAGCTCTGTCATCTCAGCGTAGGTAGATAATAATAAATTATAGGTATTTGCGTCGTAGATATATTTTTATTTTATTAAACGATAGGCTCGTGCTTGACCACTATCTCGCCTGATGGTAAGCGATGATGTGGTCTACGGTAAATCACGCTTACCTAGAAGTAATCTATTCACTCTTGACTTAAACACCTCAAGGTTGTAACTAAAATGAATATCACTAAAATAACTAAAATAAACAATAAATACATACATACATAAACACACACCTTTTCCGAATAGGGAAAAAAGGTATAAAATACAAAATAATACATACTTAATATTATTTCACGCTTCTTTTAAATACTGCAAGAGTTTCGCAGTTTTCGCAAAATAAATTTGGCTAACAAACCACGAAAATCAAAGAGACACTTTATTTTAATAAAAAAAAAACTTTAACTATTAAACTCTTTAATTATTATTTTATCACACATTTCACAATAACTATAAACGTATACCCGTTTTTATTAATACTAGTCACAACTAAATGAACGCGTTAATATTTTTGCACGTTAGATTTCCAACTTATGGCACTAAGTCGAGCATTGAAATTTAATTGAAACTTAGCTCGCCCACATTGCATATCATTTTATTAAGAAAATTCCTATAAACTAAAACAGAGGCTCTAGACAAGTGACATTACAAAGTAGTCTCCTCAGCGATTGACAACGACCTACAAGGGGTTCACGTCACCGAAAATAAAAATTGGGGGTCCATAAGATGTAAATGGGGTCCAACGATAGTAGATTTCATTTAAGCAGTAGCCTAATTCTTTCAATTTGACAATGTAACAGTATCTATGGCATTTTTTCACATTACACTTAACTACAGCTAGAACTTTAAATCTTTCGAAGTGAGTAAGTAGGTAGCTGTCAAAAACAATTTAGAAAGTGATGAATTTGAATAAAAAAATATTAGGCAAATCCGTAAAACATAACAAGGATCCTAGAACCTCAGGCCTACCTGCCTGAGTTGTCCCGTTTAAAAGGATGGTTATGTTCTCTAGTATGATGAACTATTACATTATCGACTGTAACGATTATTGATTTACATCCCGATGGTGCACGAGTGCAGGTCCATCGTAGCTTGGGCCCTTTGTATCTATTCAGCCGATTATACCGATATGGACCATAGATGATGACATCATTCCCATTCTTTGTCTTATTGAAAACTAACTGCATACCTGTAACAAAATTTCATAGTTAAAAAGAAAAAAATAATAGTCAAAAAAACAATTACATACTCGAAGTCCGCTTGGATGGATGGCAAACCAAAATAGCACCATGACCAAATGACTAAAATTATTTTTTGGTCGTCAGGTAGATTAATAAAATATATTGGATAATTAATTATTGTTCGGGCAACTGGGAATAATCTTATTAATTATTTTACTAAGTTTAAACAAATATTTTATTTAAATTACATTGACGATACAATCATAAATATATTAAACTACCAGTTACGTAATAGAAATTTTAAATAATATATACCAATATACCTACTATACTATACGAGAGCTATTTTGAACTACAAATATTCAGCATTAAATCAAAAGAGTTAGTTTAATACCATTTCAAGTTATTGGTCCAGGTTCTTAGTATAATTAGCCGTAAACACACGAATAAATGTATAAAAGTAAAAGAAAATTCTATGGAAAACTAAAACAAACCAGACCTGTAATTCCCGTCTCAATTATGGTTGTGTTCTTTTTTATGTGAAACTACAATTCTATCGACTGTGACGATAACAGATTTACATCCCAACGCTGTCCGAGTGCAGGTCCATCGTAGTTTTGGGCCTTTGTATCTATTGAGCCGATTATAGCGATATGGACCATAGATGATGACATCATTCCCATTCCTTGTCTTATTGAAAACTATCTCCAAATCTGTAACAAAATTTTATAGGTAAAAAAAAAAAAAAAAAACATTTTTTTTATTCTCGAAGTCCGCTTGGATGGCAAACCATGTGTGTTGTGTCAATCAGTGCCATGACCAAATGACTAAAAATATTTTTTGGCGGTCAGGTAGATTAACAAAAAAAATTGAATACGGTTTTTTTTCCTTTTTTAAGTTGTCAAAAAATTACGGCGGTACACTGAATCAAAACGTCTCATTACGTCACGTCTTTGTAAACTTTATACGAGGATAAATGACTTTGCGAGCCTAACTTTAATGCGCTATACGTAACGTGGCTTTGACATTTTCAGTTTTGTTCGGGTAACTGGGTATAATCTTATTAATTCTTGTACTAAGTTCATACAAATATTTTATTGAAATTACATTGACGATCAATAATAAACACATTAAACTACCAGTTATATAACAGAAATTTTAAATAATATAAACCAATATACCTTCTATACTATACGAGAGCGATTCTCAACAACAAATATTCAGCATTAAATCAAAGGGTTATTTAAACACTGTTTCAAATTGTTGGCCCAGGTTCTTAGTATAATTTGCCATAAACACACGTATAAATTTACAAATGTGAAAAACATTCCATGAAAACTAAAACAAACCAGACATATAATTCCCATTTCAAGTATGGTTGTGTTCTTTTTTATGTGAAACTATAATTCTATTCACTGTGACGATAACAGATTTACATCCCAACGCTGTCCGAGTGCAGAGCCATCGTTGTTTCGTACCTTTGTACCTATTTACCCGATTATACCGATAGTGATCATAGATCATGACGTCATTACCGTTCCTTGTCGTACTGAAAACTGGCTCGAAATCTGTAACAAAAGTGTTTGTTTAAAAATTTGAAATAAAAGAGCGAACAATTTATTACTATACTACTACTATAATATAATACTACTTTCCTGTATGAGAAGAGGCCTTTGCTTTGCAGTCGGACAGTTACAGGTGGGTATAATTATTATTTTATTGGAGTCTTCTTCGTCAATGACTATTGCATTTCCGGGCCAGATGATACTCGTACCGATAGCTATTAGTAAAACTAATAAAGCAAAGATAATTATGATTCTGAGTTACTAAAATATACAATAGTATGAGAGGATATAGTAAAACCATTGCTCTGTCTGTATTTCTGCCTATGTCCATGAGAAAGAGCGACAGAATATGCACGTATGTATTTGTTATCTCAGTGTAAGTGATAAATATAATGCCTTGCCTGCCACTCTATTTTAACGAAAGGGAACTTTAGTAAAACATTTAGGCTAGCCGTAAAGTTTCATTTATTTACATAATTAATAGAATGCTAAAAATATTATAGTACCAAACATTTTACAATAGTAATGCTCTTATGTCCATATTTTTTTATAATGTTATGTTGTTGCTTATGTATTGTTAATAATATTGTAGTGTTGGATTTGGATCTCCTAACTTGAAGCTTAGCCAATTTATATTCCGAAACCATATTTTACAATGTAATTTAGTTTTACCCCAAACACATTAATAACAACTGTTAATTTTTGTTATGAATAAGTCAATTAAGAAAGAAAAAATAGGAAGCAAATAAAAATATTTACATGCGCCAGGCATGACGCATACCAATAAAAAAATAGTAGACGAAGAAAAAAATAAGGAAAGTATTCATCATATTCGCGCAAAACTACCAGCGCTCGGCATAATGGCACGTCTCGCATGCGAGTCCCAGAGAACTCGCATGCGAGATAGAGGCACAGTTTTCAGAGACAGCGTCTGCGCGCCGTTTTTTTTTATTGGCAGCGCACGGACTCTATGGACTAATAAAAAACACATTCATCAAAAGATGTTAAAGGTCTATCCACACATATCAGGCAGAAGCTACGTCACTGGCCCGTGCACGGACTTGTGTGAACGAGTTCATTTAAAATGTACACACCGATTTTTTTTTGAGCCCCTGACGGAGCACGATCCCGGAATGGGCCTTAATCCACCACGCGGGCCCATTGCGGGTTGGTGCATGTCACACGTCTTCGAATTTTTGGTTCTAGGACATGTTCTTTCCTGACGATGTTTTCCTTTAACTTTTTAAGAGCAGTGGTGATGAAGAAACTTACACATAGTAAAGTGCCTGCCTGGGTTTGAATCCACGACATACGAAACGTAAGTCGGGGTCGTTACACTGGGCCACCACTTCTACAACAAACCTACCTACGTGTACGTTTTATATCATGGGTATGTTCACTTTTATGTGAAATTATTTCTTCGTTGACTGTGATGATAACTGATTTACATCCACGTGGTGTGTGAGTACAGTGCCATCGTTGTTTCACACCTTTATACCTAGTAGCTCGATTATACCGATAGGGACCATAGATGATGACGACATTACCCCTCTTTGTCGTACTGAAAACTGGCTCAAAACCTGTAACAGAACAGTTAGTTCAAAACGAAGAATTAAAACATACATTGTCCCCGAGTCATCTTCAGACTACGCAAACATGCCATTATTTTAGTGTCCTTGTATCTACGACCGGAGAGCTTAAAACCTAAATATTCATACATTAAAATTATGTACTACATGATTAAAGTATTCATTATTACCTACATAAAAAACTGAGAGAGAATATATCTCACTATCATAGTTAAGTCACAATAGCAGTTTTTGTGTTCTAAAATTTAATTAGTTCGTCAGTAGAAACAAAAGTTAGTTGCATTCGTATTGTAGTATGGTATTAATTCTTATTCAAATAAATAGTTTAACAAAATGGTATATAGGCAGTGTAGGTGGGTAGGTAGTTAGGGTAGGGTCGGTAGTGCAGTGAGTAGGTTGGTAGGTAGGTAAGGTAGGTAGGTAAGGTAGGTGGGTAGGTAGGTAGGGTAGGGTAGGGTAGGTGGTAGGTAGGTAGATAGCCAGTTATTGACGGGAGCGAAGCCGCGGGGATCAACTAAAAGAGCTAAGGTGCCACTTGTTTATAATGAAAACAAACTTTAATGCTAAGGAAGAACTTTATATTTTTATCAAAATACACTTGGAAAAATATTATTTTACCACACATTTTACAACATTAAAAGGTAAAAATTGAATTTAAGTTTAGGGCCGATTTCACCATTCGCTATATTAACTAATTTTAACTGAACTAAGTTTAGCGTAATCTAGTGTAAAGATCAGTATGGATCTTCGTATACGTCAAACCGATATCACCAGCACTATTTTAACCGTGTTCACCAAAACCAAGTTACATGGGCAAAACCCTTAAAATTTCGTAATCACGTTTTGTATTTGCAACATGTATCAACGATCAGTGCCTTACTGCGGTTTCAAATGTATTTTAAAGAAGCAATAACGAAACGCGTTTGTATTTGTTCACAGTGTTACAAGCTCAGAAAATATTCTCCTAAAAATGGGTAGTATAATACAAATATAATTTGAACTAAATTAAATAAAGTCAAATCATGTGGTAATTATGTAACTTTATATTGTTGATAATATAGTAGACACTATTTACAAAAATAAATATCTACGAGGTTCTTCATCAGATCTTTATCAAATTTAAATGGGACCATTTTGGAATAAACTTCTGAACAAAAAAAAATGCTAATCCTTTCGAACCTCCTTCTTTTTGGGAAGTTGGTTTAAAAATAGTTAATCTGTGCTACAACGTGATAAATTATGAAACATAATTTTGAGGATTTTTTTTTCACTGTTGGCAATTTGGTTTTTTATTCTCGTTTTCTTAAAAAAAATCAAATCACGCATAAACTTTTGTTTTCTTCGAGTGTGTATATTAGTTGTTTTGTTATTTCCGCTACCATTATAGAGTGGTATATTATAAGCTAGTACTGTCACTCTTTCCATCTTTATTTATTAACGAAATAACAAAAAATCGTTATAAAAATAAACAATACAATATTTGTTATTATTTGACATTGCAAGTGACATCTCGATTAAACTTATAAACTGAGTTTAGTTTGAACTGATCGCAATTTGAGTTGATATACAAAAAATATATTAATTAAATTGATTCTTGAAAACAATATAATTATAACGGGAAATTTAACGCGATAATTTCGATTGTTTGTTTACCTATTTCATCAAACAAACAATCAATCAATTTAATAGGTAAACAAACAATCGAAATTATCGCGTTAAATTTCCCGTTATAATTATATTGTTTTCAATTATGAAACGCGAAAGTTTTAAAGTTAAATTGATTCTGTTTATCGAAATTAGTTTCTATATATTTTTTTAAACCTGAAACAGAGATTGTTTTATTGGAACTACCACTATTTTCTGTTTCTAAGAATGAATATGGTCTTTTCTAAGTGAAACTATTACTTTATCGACTGTGAAGATAACTGATTTACATCCCAGTCGTGTGCGAGTACACCGCCATCGCTGTTTGAAACCTTTGTATCTTTTCACCCGGTTATATCGATAGGGACCAAAGATCATGACTTCATTGCCACTCTTTGTCATACTGAAAACTGGCTCGAAATCTGTAACAAAACAGTCCACTAAAAACGAAGAATTAAAAAAAAAAAATTTGCTCTCTGAATCGTCTCCAGACCATGAATGCATTCAAATTGAAAATTGTAGTGTCTTTGTATCTGGATATATAGATTATACAGATAGACGTCTAGAAAGATCACAGGATTCCATTCCTCGTGTGAGTGCTCTGTCTGTAGTTTCTACCTACCTCCATAGGAAAAAGGCGTGAGTTTATGCTTGTATGTAATATGTTGTGTCGGTGTAAATGATAGGTATTATGGCTTGTTATTTTTTGTTTAAAAAAAACAACAGTGCGACTTAATTATAATGAACGAAATTTTTATGATTCTTACATTTGGGCCAACCTTATTTTTTTCGTAAAATATTATTTTAGGGTTACCATTATTTTAACAAAAAAATCTGTTTACTTTTCAAAATGATGTGATTATATCAGGCAGGACGGGGGTCCTGCCTGATTGCCCTCAATCATTGCAGGGTATTACCGTAGAAGACGAAAAATCGATACATTTCTTAATTTATTTAATAAATCACGAAATGTATGTAATGTATTTAATGGAAATGTACATATTGTAATCAAGTTATTTTATTTTTCACTGTGATCAGAAATGTTTTACACCTTTGATCTTTTCATAACACTATACGTACATATATACATATAATCACCGAAGGCCATTTTCTCGTTTATGTAGTTAAAGAATATTAAAGTAACAATTATTTATATATTTCATTTCTACATTTTACATTTATCAGTACAGAGTATTAACCTAGTGCGATATATTCGTCTATCCTAACTTAATTGTAGCTTTCATCTATAAGTAATTATAATATTAACAATTTTACTGCCAAATTAACACTGTCCATAGCAGGCCGGGTTCAGACTTGTGTAATGTAATTATCGAGTAATCTTACGTGAATCCTGTGTGCGGACAGCATTAATGTATGTAAATTACCGAGTAATCTTACGTGAATCCTGTGTGCGGACAGCATTAATGTGTGTAACTGTATAACACTTACCCATATCCATCAGCTGTCCATCCAAGCGCGAACACAAAGGTGCTTGCAGTCCTCGTTGAGACGGCGTTCTTGACGAATGTAACGTGATAAAGTTTGTAACTGTATGCAACAGCTACCGCAACATTTCTATTGAGTATTTTCATGGGAACTGAGTGGCTCAAGTCGTATACCTTCACACTATTTACTTTACATTACACGTTACACTAGTTTGGACCCGGCTTTAGGTAATACCAACAAATTTTATTAATATGTTGGTTTCTAAAATCATTGCAACAATAAAATCAGTTAGCTGCATGATAAAATTAAAAACACATAAAAATTATATTAATACCATAAAATTAATAGTATCGCAAAAATAATGACCGCATCAGCATCAGCGATTCAAACATAATAAAAGAACCTAGTTTCTGATCTGTAGCTGCCATTGCAATCATATCATAAAATAGAAAATACATTTAGTTATACTACGTATCTAACAAAAGTTGAACCACCACCTACCTACCAAAAAGAAACGATAGCATTAGTTTAAAAAATGTTTAAACCTATGTTTAATGGTTGTGTTCATTTTTAGCTGTAATCACAATATCGTTTACAGTTATGACAACGGCTTTACAGCCTGTCATTTTTTTGCCACATCTCCATCGCATTTTGGCCAGTGTTGAACCAAAGGTTGTCTGATAATATCGATGGCCACCAAAGTGCAGGATAAAATTGCCACTCTTCGTTTTTGTGAATGTTGCCATTGCTGCAAGTAAAATTATTTATTGATTACCAAATATCACAAAGACTGACTTAATTGTAATCGAAAAACACGTGTAGTCGCCCATTAGTCGAATTTCGATCGTAATTTTGGCTTTCTGAAATGCTTAGTTGAATCAAACACTAAATGATGAAAAAACCTATATTGTTACAGATTGTGTGCTAGTATTTAGTACGACAAAGAGTGGCAATCCTGTGATCATCGTTTTCGGTATGACGGTTGGTACGACGGTTATTCGTTCCTAAGGGCTCAGAAAACGATGGACCAGTTCTCAGGCCTCACTGAGATGCCAATCGACAATCATTACTTTCGACAATGATATTGTTAACCATAAAAATGAACATAACCACGAGTCAAGTTTTATTCTGCCATAGCATAATTCTGACATCACTAAATTATTTTAATTTGAAAGAAAGAAATAAAGGAAAAGTTTATTTGTGCCTAGTATGACGAATACATACCATAAAAATAAAAATGAAATACAGTAGGACTATCACAAGTCTCTATTCTGCGTAGTGGTAACTGACTATTTCTACGTATATTAACTGGACTACGCGGAATTGAATATTTTGATCATCATTGGGTTTTTCGGTTTCCATATCAAATGAAGTTATATTTTGCACTAAATATTTAGGTTTATTGCAGACTACGTGCTAGTTTTTACCAGGACGTGAAGCGATGTAATCATCAGTTATATGTTTAATGGTTGTGTTCATTTTTAGTTTTAATCAAAATGTCGTTGACAGTGAAGGCAGCGGCTTTACACCCTTTCCTTTTTTTACCACATCGCCATCGCATTTTGGGTCGCAATGTAGAACCGAATTCTGTCTGATAATATCGATGTCCACCAATGTGCAGCACAGAATTGCCACTTATCGTTGTTGTGAAAGTTGTCTTTGCTGCAAGTAAAATTATTTATTTAATTTGATTTAAAATTAAATTCATAGTAGGTCTCACTTCGAGGTGGCTGAGGAAAAGAATACCTGAAAGGATTTGTGGGAGGCCTTTGCTCAGCAATGGGATAGTGCAGACTAAATTAAAAAAATATTAGTTGAATCAAATACTAAATGGTGAGCAAACCTTTATTTATTTTCACACTGACAAACATACTTAAAGATACCATTACAATTTTTTTTCAGTTATTTCTTTTTTCAGGGTACGCGTTATGGCTATGTTCGTTTTTATGTAAAACTATGACATTATTGATTGTAACAATAACCGATTTGCATAACCAGTCTGTTCTTCGAGTACAGATCCAGCGAACTTTGGGCCCTTTACAAGTAGAAACCCGATTATACCGATAGGGACCAAATATGATAACGGGGTTACCACTCCTTGTCGTGCTGAACACTGGCTGCAAATGTTCACCTGTAATAAAACATGAATACTTTATATTTATTCTAAGTGCAAGAAGATTCAGGACACTATCTGAGCTGTTATGTGACTTAACCCTCATGTGCAATGGATTGCAGATAAACATCGTTAATTCCAGAAATGATTACGTAATAAGCTTCAAATGAAATGAACGTTTATTATTTAAAAATATATACTAAACCAATGGATGAACAATTGTAACAATAACCATTTATTTGAGAAAAAAATATTTACTAATGGCTTACAAGTAAACACGACCTAGCGCACCATAACTATACTATACTACTCAAACTAATCTACTTTATTGTATACTTATTATTGATTTTTTATCTTTCATTTTAATCAGGCCACTAGGCGGTACTTTTGAATGTCAGAAATTAAAAAAAAAAGGTGATTCATTTTATTATTTGTATTTACACATTGACAAAACCAATTTGGTTTTCTCAAAATTTCACTAAAATGTTTTCTACTTATTGTCTCAATTACCGTCAAACGGGGTGCATAGGAATGCAGGGGTGAAAATAAACAAAACTTTGAAAGAAATTTTCACGTTATTTAAAAATTGTTTGCAGCATTTTAGCAGGTAGTACACCAATGTTTTAAATAATTATAAGAAAACTATGCTTTTCTTGAAAAAGTAAAGTCCATAAAGTGGTATCAATGTTAAAATCCCCAAATATTTTGTTTCTATTCACCCATGCATCTATTCACCCCGTTTTATCCGGTATCGTTAATTTTCGATTGTAATATGTAAAAACTAACACAACCACAAAACACAATTATAATTAATTATGCAAAAATAATATAATAATTGTTATGCTATGTTTGTTATTATTAAATTATATCAGTATTAAAACACTAAAAATGGTTTACGGAATCCATTTCAATGGTTATGTTTAGTATTATGGCTAACAATGACACTGTCAAAAGTAATGATTGAAGACCGGCACCTCGATGGGTACTTGGTACAAGTCCATCGCACTTTGGGCCCTTTACAACTTAAAATCCGGTTATATCGATAG
Organism: Orthosia gothica; assembly: GCA_949775005.1. Taxonomy (NCBI): domain Eukaryota; kingdom Metazoa; phylum Arthropoda; class Insecta; order Lepidoptera; family Noctuidae; genus Orthosia; species Orthosia gothica. The sequence goes on along the minus strand of OX459037.1, from coordinate 30,606,121 downwards.
GGACCAACAATGATAACAGGATTACCACTATATGTCGTGCTAAAAACTGGTTTCATATCTGTAATAAAATAAATCAAATTGAGCAATTAATTTGATTCATCAATTCAATTCATTTGATTAAACATAAAACATCAACTCAATATAAATTTTTAAGCTGACATGGTCACAATCTTTAGAACTAATATTTGTTTCGAGATATTTACCATGTATATTTTGATTTTGGTTGAGGTCTCGATATTTCGGCACCGTTACAAGCGCTATGATCACGTGAACTAAAGTCTTTGCAGGTGGGTGTACACATACATGGTAAATATCCCGAAACAAATATTAATTCTAAACATCAACACATTCACATCTATTGCTGCCCTTTACGTTTTGGGTTACCTAAGTTACTAGTTTGTGAAGGTCAGATAGGTTCGACGTAAAATACTGGTACTCAGCAGTTGAGTACTCCAGTCTTATCGGATACAGCAGTTGTATCCGATTAGACTGAGAGCCGACTCCAAAGTAGTTAAGAAAAGACTTAGCACATTTTTTACTACCTTTAGCTTTTTAGTAACTCCTTCAACAGTTGTGAAATACATAATTAGAAACTATTTGGTTAGTTGATAGTTTATTTAGTGGGTTCCTATATTGTGAATCACGCTATAAGGGAAAAATTATTAAAAAGATTTTTCAGACAAATATTTACTGATGCAAACAATTAGAAAACTGTAAATATAGCATTAAACGTAACATCACGTTTGTATTCTCTGAAGGGTTGGGCAGCGGTGCACCGATATCAAAAAATAAAAAAGAAGAGGTGCATTAGCATTACAAAAAATAAAATAAACTTGAAGTTATTATCCCAATACTCTCAATGGTCATGATCAGCCTTATGTGTAATAATTTTATCGTCGAGTGTTATGATAACAGATCGGCATCCTACCGGGTACCGAGTACAGGTCCATCGTTTTCTGGGCCCTTTGCAACTATTAACCCGATTATACCGATAGCGACCAACGATGATCACAGGGTTGCCACTCTTTGTCGTGCTAAAAACTGCCACACAATCTGTAACAATGCATCAGTATTGCATAATAAGGCAACACAAAAACTTTTTTTAAAAAGCCCGTTTTGATAATAAATTACCGTTACCTAAATACAGAAAGTACTTTTGCTAAAACATTATTGTGAAACCCATGAGTAAATGAATAGTTAAAATAAAACGCCTTTGCATTTCAAAATAAATATATTTATTCACACCTAAAAGCAAACCTTACACACACACACACTAATAAATAATTATCCCATTATCTGAGTGCACTTTGAGGATTGCAATAATAAAGGTTGTCTATAAGAGAATGCCCTGTGCGATAATACCGCTCATTGTACACTTGCTTTTATGATTGTTTTTCCTGTATATATATTTTTTGTGGTGTACAATAAAGAATATATTAAATAAATAACACTCATTTGACGTACAAGAACCACATCAGCTTTTCGCAAAAAGGGACCAAGTCCTTGTCGCTACCACCAAAAATCCAACCACCATCAGGAATGTCGCTTATCCGAGCAAAAATGTAATGATTACTTGTTTTCTTTTTAAAATATTTTGATTTTTGCATACATAAATCATGCCTTTTATTTTTCCTAATGCATAGATTAATTAAGATTTTTAAGAAGAGAATTAATCAAGATTCGTTAAAAGTATTGCAAATACTTTTAAAAGAAACCTTTAGCTCTTCTTCTCCATCTGTTACTTCTTTCTTTTCCTATCCTTTACAATCATTTACCATCACTATTCGTAGCAGTCGCTTCTGTGGCGTAGGCTTCCCCTTAATCGCTCCACACGCTTCTATCGCGCACCTTTTGCATCCAGTACAGTCCTCAATGTTGGGTTAGGTTTAAATAAGTCTCGACATCACTTTCTTTGTCTCACTTACTTTTTTACCTTCTATGTTAAAACCACACTGTTACTGTACCCATTCTGTAACTAATCCTTCAAAGTTATATCGACTATATGTCCAAGTTTTTTCACGATGTTTTCCATCACTAACTCACATTGAGCAAGCTTGGTAATTAATGTTCGTGCCTTCTTTGTACGAGAAGAGGCCCTTGCCCTGTAGTGGGACAGTAATGGGCTGGTATTATTATATTACTTTTATTGTAACTAATCCTAGTGGTTATGTTCAGTTTTGTGGTTAACAATAACACTGTCAAAAGTGACTATTGTAGATTTGCATCCTGATCCAATACGGGTACATGTCCATCGCACTTTGGGACCTTTACAGATCGCAACTCGGTTGTACCGATAGGGACCAAAGAGAATCACAGGTTTGCCACACCTTGATGTACTAAAGACTGGATCTGGTTCTGTAACCATAAATTTAATTTAATCCATTATTTTGTCTTTGGTAGATTTTATTTGCACAAACAAAGCTTAAAACACAAAATTTATAACAAACCTACTTCATAAATTCACATTGTGGAATCTAATCAATTATTTATATGAGAATTCCACAAATAAAAACTAGAGACTATTCAAATATTAGGCCTTATTAATAAAAAGCTCAAAGCCGTTTAGCAACTGATCAGGAAATTCTAAAATCAGATAAACATCTGCTAGTCAGTCACAAAACAGAGTCAAGGTTTTTATAAACCAAGTTATTGGTCTTCGGTTTTTAAATGATAATCGCGAAAATTGACAGATGCCATCTCACAAAAAATGTTTGAAACAATCAAGAAGCATTTATGGTGAAACCCATGGGTCAAAAAAAGTTAAAATATAATCCATTTCATCTAAAAAACATTTATTCAAAACCGAATCCATTTCATCTAAAAACATTCATTCAAAACCTACAAATCAATCTTAATAATACAGCATTAATAACTAAGTTACCACATATACGAGTATGTTCCACAATATTATGCAATCAACGTAATTAAAATTTAAGCTTAATAAAAAACTAACCCTAGTGGTTATGTTCAGTTTTATGGCTAACTATAACACTGTCAATCGTCACGATAGTAGATCGGCACCCTAATGAGACCCGGGTACATGTCCAACGCATTTTGGGCCCTTTACAAGTATTAACCCGGTTATACCGGTAGGAGCCAAAGATGATCACCGGGTTGCCACACCTTGACGTACTAAACACAGGATGTATATCTGAAACCATAAACACTTTTTATTACTATTTTAGTTTAGGTTCAACTGAATTGTAAACATGCGAGTGGTATAATCGAAAAAAAAAACACATGAACACTGCTTTTAGAATGAATATTGTAATAGAAAATACAAGCCGGCCAAAATAAACACGTCATCTAGTCTTCTATCTTCTGAATATATAAAAGCGAAAGGTCACTCACTCACTCATCAAGAAATATCGAAAACCACTTGACGTATCTAAATATATATTACGAAATATTGTGAACCGCTTTACGTATAAAGATGAAATTTGGCAGAAAGGTTTCTCAAGTAACGTAGATGAGCACTAAGAAGGATTTTTAGAAATTCCACCCTTAAGTGGGTAAAAAAGGGGTTGAAAGTTTGAATTAAAAATCTAATTCCTTCGGCTAATATTCTTGAAACTTGGCACAAATAGTAATATAAGTAAATGATAAAGGTTGACATTATTAGTTTCTCCAAACTAAATGACGATTTAGTGGGTGTTGAAGTTTGTATGTAAGAATCTTTTTTCTTGGGTTTTGTAAAGTTAGTCGAGCTATACGTAACCCACCTTAACAAAAATAAGTAATGATAAACTAAAATTAACAAAAGGATATTGAGTATAAAACTATGGGCCGGCTTCGCACGACGTGGGCAGCAAACCAGGAGCAGGTCGGGCAGGAAGACGTGGAATGCCCGAGGTAGGCAGGTGAGCAGGCACCACGACGGACAAGCAGGCAATCGGGCAGGTAGGCAGGTGAGCAGTACCGCGGGTAGATGGTCAAGGCAGGCAATCGGGCAGGTAGGTAGGTGAGTAGGACCACGGGTACATGGTCAAGGCAGGCAATCGGGCAGGTAGGTTGTAGAGTTGGCAGCAAGAAGTGTGGAGACCAGCTATGACTCAATAAGCCACACAGCGAGACCTTTGATGCCAAGAGATGACTGTTGAGGGTAAGGCTCCAAGAAATAATCCTCTTTATAGGGAACCTCACACAATATATTTATTTATTGCACTTCAGAAAGTAATACATTTACATAAGCTGGTAATTCACAATTTTTGAGAGTTTTCAGAATAGAAAATACACTTCGTATATATATATTACTCAGTAGTTAACCGACTTTCGGTGTTCAGTCCAGATTCAAAACTAGAAAAACTGACGCCCGTTTTTTTCTCGTTCTGCCATCCCTTCTAAATTTCAAATTCAAGTCACAATAAGACCAGAACTAATAAAAAAAAACGGCTTTACAAAGGCGGGGCAGTCTACGCTGCCCTTACAATAATGTACAACTAGCTTAAGGAAAGGTCTAGGTAGTCCATGGTACCTATCTTATGTGTATGGCTTAAGAAAATAAAATAGACAGACAGATGTCATGTCAGATGAAAATGTCACAGTATAAATTATTCAAGAATTACAAATTAGCAATATAATTAAGTTTTAGATATTTAAACAAACATTATTTATCAGAGATAAATAAACGTATGTTTTTAGGTAAAAATATCAAAGAATACATAAAAATGAGTTACAAAAATTGATACAATATCAAAAGATATGAAAGTGTGGTTTGTATAGTGTGCTATAGAACGTAAGTAGACTAAACGATGTGGAATGAACACCACAGTTTAATAAACTTGAAACTTGGCACAAATACTAAGATTGTTATTATTAGTTTTTCGAAACTACCCTCAAAAATCGATTTAAGGCGTTTAAAAGTTTTTTTGAAGAATCTTATTTATTGGGTTAATAAACTTGACATAAATACCAACCTAAGTAAACAAAAAATGTCCCTAACTATCAATTTACATACCCTAACCTACACAACCCTACATATCCACCTACCCTACCCAACCACACCTACCTACCCTAGGTGGGTTGCTTACCTATCTACCAATTTGTTAAACTATTTATTTGAATAAGAATTAATACTAACTACGATACGAATATACTTTACTCAATTAAACTTTTGTTTCTACCGGCGATCGGATTAAATTTTAGTATACAAAAGCTGCTATTGCGACTTAACACTATGATAGTTAAATATATTCCCTCGCGGACTTTTATGTAGTTGATAATAATTATTTTAATCATAAAGTACATTATTTTATGTATCATCAATCATTATCTCAGCGCACGCCAAATAATGAATTTTATAAGAAAAATTTTGCTACTTAGGGTTACATTATTAAAGTTTTAGCAGGGATCCCTATTTTGTCAAGTAATAAATATAGCCTATGTTACTCAGGGATAATGTAGCATTATTTCATCACTAGAATGCTACATTTACCTGTAGTTTTTGAGCTTATTACAAACATACAAAAATACAAACCTTTCCTCTTTATAATATTAGTGTAGAAGTGTAGATTATATCATTATTATTAAACGAAGAGTTTTAATTGTATTTCATTATTTCATTACAATGGTTGGCGACCAATTACAGTAACTACAAGTAAAATGTCAAAATTTAAAAAACCCCCGACACATTTATCTTGCGGAAACACCCTGATTCGAACAGTAAAACGCCCATAACTTTTGAACGGCTGAACCGATTTTATTCAAACATAGCTAAGAACACTCAAACTAAATTGAAATCGGTTCATCCGTTTAGGCGCTATGATGCCACAGACAGACACACAGATACACAGCAACACACGTGAAACTTATAACACCCCTCTTTTTCCGGCGGGGGTTAAAAAGAAGCAAACATGAAACAAATTATTAATAAATAATCGATTAAACAAAAAAAATAAAAGAGTATGTTGGGTCAAGTATGACGCATACTGTGAAAAAGAGAAAAAAAAACAAAACGAAAATCTAAGACAACACAAAGACTAGGTAACATTTTTAAAACCATGATAGGTATTAGGCGTCATCCTTAAAGAAAGCGATCATCGTTCTGACAGAGGATTCCGTAAGGGATTGATCACGTGATTTTCGATATATCTTGTCAATCCCACACAAATTTGCTAAAAATTGGTTGGGTGTCAAACCAAACTAACAAAAATAATTAAAAAACTTAATATGAATTTTGATTTTTGAACTATATTTTTGAGTGACTTGCCTTCAACACGAAACAGGCACACATCACATCACATCATCAGCCTATTATTTTTTCCACTGCTGGGACACAGGCCTCCTCTCTGTGAGAGGGAAAAACGAAATGGGCAAGAAGATATTATTAACTCATTCTCTCCTACCCAACAAACAGCACCAACACCACCACCCACTCCATCTATTCTCTGCTATTGTTACTAGGCATTTAAATACAAAAAACATTATGCAAAGTTGATAGCGATTATTGACTAAAACACACTTACGAATAGCTAAACGTTATCTCAATTAAGATACTCATAATAATACGAATCACACATTATACAGATTGGGTTTAAAGCAATCGTATATAGCTGAAGCGGTAGACGCATCGTTGGAAGGCCTCCGGCACGGTAGATCGATATGACGGCAGAACCGGTCGATGATGATTTCGGCTGAAATAATGATAGTAGTCGCTGCTTCTTCTTCTTTCTTCAATGGTTGTGTTCAACCTTGTGATTAACAATGATACTATCGACAGTTATGATAGTGGACCGGCATCCCAACGGGTACCTGGTACATGTCCACCGAGCTTTGGGCCCCTTATACCCACTGGACTTGTTGTATCGATAGGGACCATAGGTAATCACAGGGTTTCCATTCTTCGTGGTACCGAAAACAGGCTCTGAAAATACAACCTTGACATACAATTTTGCGATGAAGATAATGTGGTAGATACTACTTTTGATCTTATGGTTCTTAGTTAAATAACGTTACTGTGATCTATCCTACCACTATTATAAACGAAAAAGTTTATGAGGATGGAGGAATGAATGAAACTACTGAACTACTAAATTGATGAAACTTTACAGAAATATCCCTTATACATCAGAATAACACATATGCTATAATTTACAAAGATATTGGGAGAAGTACTAATACCACGTGGGCGGCGGTGCCGTGGATGGCAGCTAATAATAATATATTCAAACGGCACTATATACAGAATGATAGAAACAGAAGCCGTTCTTATAAGAATAAAACAAAGAATTAAACACAATTGATACGCACATTTAATAATATAATTTATAAACTTGTAAAACAAGGATAAATACTAAAAACTGAAGTCTAAAACCAATAACTATAAACATTCATGACGTAAAATTTTGACCATAAAGGTCATTTATGTATATCAGATATTTTAATGGTTATGGTCAAGCTTATAACTAATTATGGTATTGCCCAAAGTAGCGACACTCGCTTTACATCCCAGGGCCTTTCTGTTGCAATACCAACGGCGTTTCTGTGATTTGATACTGTTAGAATTTGTTCTATTATACCGGTAGGGTCCTAGAATGAGCACAGGATTCCCTTGACTTGTCCTAGAGAAAATTGGTGCAGTATCTAAAAAGAAAATCTCAATGTTAGTTAATTTTGGCAAGATTGTTGGATCACGAAACGTGTGTGTTAGCCTGAAATTGATTGAATTGTCATGATATGACGGTGATGCAGAGGAATGAGAAACATGTCGTGAGTAAAGATTTGAATGAAAGATTATTTATAATTCCATGGCTACCATGAAAGTGACTTATGATACCTGTAAATGTGAACCGACTCCAATTATACATCATACTCATAATTTATTTTAAAAGCAATAACAATACATTTATTTTACAAGATTTATACATTCAAATGGCACGCACAGTGTTCTCAATGATTATGCTCTGTATTATAAATAATTTTATTTCCTAACATGGCAAGGGAAGCTCGACAGCCCAACAAATATCGCGTACACTTTCACTTAAGTTTTCTTTGATAAACTTGGCTCGTGTACTTGTACCCCTGGTTATATAATACCGGTATGAACCGAGAGTGATCACAGATTCCATGAACTTAGTTGTACCGAAAATGGGCTCTGGAAATAGTCACAATATTTTTTAAGCTAAGATTATTTTTTATACTTAAACATACGTACTTACGAATTTAATGTGGATCGAGGCAGATGGCATCCTAAAACTGTAAGGTTTGACCGCGTGAAATTTCAGTAGCGCCTGTCTTTCACTTTTTGACAATCATTATCGCTTATCGAATGTCGCTTTGTCTCTGATGCATTGACCTACCTGTTTATGATTGTTATTAGTTATATACGTACTCTATGTAAACATGTTTCGGCGCAATATTCTAATAGTTAAACTAAATGTTTTTTTTTACAAGCTTTTATTTAACTTGCAATTTATGTATGTAAGTGTGTTTGGGTCAAATCTTGTAACTGAATTTTAAAGCAGTTATCTTCCACCGATTAAGATGAAGTTTTGCATACACGTTTATTTTGAATGACAATGCATGGTTACCTAAGTGATGTAATTCTAAATCTAATATGGCGGACAGCCCGAGATGGCGGTCTAGTAACTGTTTGTGCACTGCCATGACATGGGTATCAAATGAATGGTTGGTAATGGTTTGCTGAGAAGAATATGAAAAAAAGCTTGTTTTAAAAAAAGATTTTAATGAATAATTTATTTAATAATTTTATTACAAAATTCATACAACACTGTCACACAAGACGTATTCCACATACGGCACCTATCGATACTTTTCGCAGGTGCCAGATAAGGCATAATATATTATTCAAAATTTTATTCCACATGTGACATCTACGGATTAGTTGGTACTGGTGTTGGGACGTTTATAGTTTAAGTCTTAGTATTTGCGGACTAATACCGTCCCAACACTAGTACTTACTGAACCGTAGGTTCCAAATAATTACCGTTAAAGACTAACTTAATTACCAGGAGATTCAAAATCATAAGAAAGTATTTCAGAGGCTGGAATCTTGAGATGTAAAAAGAGTACCGGAAGATTTTAGATTCAGACGACCTGCTACTCCGCTAGTCTCTACCGCTTATTATTTTAGGTCCGCAAATACTTCGTCATGATTCTGGCCTCCTGGTAATTTGGGTATAAATGCTTATAATGTTCAAAATCTAACTAAAAAGTAAAACAGGAAGTTATATTTTATCATGTTATTAAAATGATTTTACTCTAATGATTTTATTGGAATTTTTGAATTTGACGTCCTAAAAAAATAAACGTCTCAACACTAGTACCTACTGATCCGTAGGTGCCAAATGTAGAATAAAATTTTAAATAATAAATTATTCCACATTTGGCACCTGCGAAATGGTCACCTCAGGTGCCGTTAAAGCGGGTGCCGAATGTGGAATACGTCACTTTAGCGTTCCTGAGTGATCGTAAATGTAAAATCATAAGGCAAAACTATCCTTGTCATTAATATTTTACTTCTAACCTAATAAATGAGATCGTCAAAAATACGTAATAGATAGGCGGTACGTGTAGTGGTAAAAACATATTAGGTATAATAAATATTTGATTTCGTAAATATTAGTCGACATCGCTGACAATGGTGCAAAAAAACAGAGGTGAGGAAACAGGATATTTAACACAGGTCTGAAATCGCCAACCCACCTTGAGTGAGCGTGGTAATCACTGCTCGTGAGTTGTCTGTATGTGTGTGAAAAATAAGGCCTTTATCTTGCAGCTGGAGAATTACAGACTGGTATTATTTTGAGTAATGTGTTTATAAATAGTGATTATGCGCGGACATAGTGTTACTTATAACAACATTATTGTAAGTGACTATACTAGATCGACACCCACTGTTGTGCCTTGTACAATACCATCGTGCTCTGGGCCCTTTACTAAGTTTTTTCTTATTGTACCGGTAGCCTCCAAAAAAGATCACAGGATTACCAAGTTTAGTCATGCTAAAAATAGGCCCTGAAACAAAAGTTAGTCTTTTTAGCGCAATATCAATAACATTTATAATAGAAAAAAAATGCTATGTTATAAATATATTTAATGTAACGGATAATAGTGGTTAGAGTTATAGTTTAGTTGCCATTATTAAATATTAAGAAATATTTCATTTTCGATTTGATTCGAGAGTTATTACGAGATGCCTCTTTCTTGTCGAGCTACAATGTCATATTTTTTTGCTTTAACCTTTAATTAAGTGAAATCAAAAAACAGCAAATATTTAAGAAATTTATTGATTTTCTGAAAATAATTGAAGCACAAATTTAATGTATTCAACTACAAAATGTTGAGTGCATTCTAAATACTACCACATAAATATAGCAGATAAAAGAAGCGCGTTGCAACAGAGGGCAGAACAAGACCCAATCCTACGCTGAGAATTCATTTGTGTTATAGGCACTGGACACCTACTCCACCATAACACATGCAACACACTTACAATACAAACATTGAAGTAGCATACACGATTTTGACTCACTGATTTCTTCTTTATGATTTTTTGAATCCCTAATCAATATAATTCTAACTTTATTAGAATAATACTGAAACATAAATGTAATAATGTGCCACATTTATATTGTGTAGGAGCACTTAGATATCTTTACCGTGGTAGGAGTGTGTGTGATGTGTAAATCTAAAAGGGTTTGCACGCAGATGGGATAATTTATTGATTGTATCGAGTTGGAATTATATATTTATGCTTGATTAATTAATCTTTAATGCGATTATTTCTAGTTATTAATTTTATTTTTCTAAAGATCTCTTAGATCTCACAAAGTATTGACTTACTATTGATTTGAAAGGTTTTCAATTTCTGTGTAATTTAATTATAAAAAAGCCATGATTTTTAATGAATCACAAATACAGTGTAAACTCTTTATAACGTTATCCTTTATAACGATAAACTCCCTATAACGTTGGAGTGAGCCCAAGTTGGTTGGTTTGCGTTAAAACTCACATATTGAAACACTCTTTATAGCGATACGCCATTCTCTATTACGAAGAAATGTGTTCATATTTGTAGACAGTAAATATTTATTATCGGTATTATTGTTTATGTTATGTTATCAGGTAACAAAAGACTTTGAAGCTCCGAAACATCCGAGGTCGGTCTAGCTTTTGTTATCCTTAATTGCCTTGTACACGTGCAGTATGACGCATTGTTTTCTCGGAAGTGATGGTCTTCGACCAAGCATACTGGGTACCTATCGTATTATCAGTCGTAAACCTACTTTGAAACTGTTAACATGGCCAGTAAACGGAAAGCGATTAGTGTTGACGAAAAAATATAAGCATTTATTATCTAAGACATACATACAATTAAAAATTCTTGTATTAAAAATTCTTATTAATTTGGTTTTTTTTTGTTCACTCCATATAACGATAACTCTCTATAACGACAAAAAATGCTCAGTCCCTCGAGTTTCGTTATAAAGAGTTTACACTGTATTTTAATGGTTATGCTCGGACTTATGCCTAATGATGACATTATCGAAAGTAATGATGTTGGACCGACACCCATAATTGTATTTATTACAATACCACCGCATTTTCGGTCCTCTACAGTTATTAGTTTCATTATACCGGTAGGGCCCTAGAAGGATCACAGGGTTGCCAAACTTTGTCTTACTGAATACTGGTTTTAGATCTGAAACAAAAATCATACGTAAGACTTACAGGATTTTCTTTATTGTACGCATTTTTAACCGACTTACCAAAAAGAAGGAGGTTCTATGTTCGACTTCTTGTGTTTTTTTTTTTTTTTATGTATGTTCACCGATATCTCCGCCAATTGTGGACCGATTTTGAAAATTATTATTTTTTGTTTGAAAGAACATGTTCCGAAATTGGTCCCATTTTAATTTGTTAAAGATCTGATGAAGAACTTCGGAGATATACAACAGAACTCTTCAATAAATAACGGCAAATCATTCAGGATTGCTTGTCGGCGTTGTCTGTTTATTGTTTATACCATTTCATAACATAACATCACGCCAGTATACTGAAAGGGCTACGCAGAACTCTTATTTCACCGGTTATGTTCAAGTTTCATGTTTTTCGGGTAATCTGTTCTGGCGTAATAGGTACTTACTAAACAATTTGTCTATTAGGTAGGTAAAACTAAAAAGTGAAAAATAAAAAACTTTTTTGCAAAAAAATACTACCGACTTCCAAATAAAAAACTACAAAGTGAAAAATAACTTTGTTTTAATAATAAAGCAAATAATTGGTATCTACGAAAGACAGCATATTCACAAAACCAAATGATAAACTTACTGACTTGATTTCTTATAATAACTGGCGGCTACTGTTCCTTAAGGCATAGTCTAAATGTATGAAATACAATAAAAACATTAAGATTTTTGATTTGATGACGTAGTACGATAACTATCGCAAACTTTATTCTACTTAAATTTGTTTCATAAAACTGTACGATAATAATGAAAGCATTCTTGGGGGTATTTGACTTGTACAGCAATCAGCAAAAAAATGACACAATTTTTCTTAATAGATACGAGTATATTGTCCCGACTTACGAGTTGGAACTTGTAGCTCGTGGGTTTGAACCCGAGCAGGCGCTTTACTTTATGTAATTTATTTCATCACTCCTGCTCTCAAAACGGTGAAGGAAAACATCGTGAGGAAACCGGCATGTCCTATAACCAAAAATTCAAAGACATGTGACATCTACCAATCCGCACTGGGCCCGCGTGGTGCTTTTATAGCCCACTCCCTCTATGAGAAGAGGCCTGTGTCCCATCAGTGGGAATATTAAAAATGCTGATGATGTGATGTGATGTGATATTGTTAGAATACACTGAATTGGTTCGACATGTCTTCATAAATTTGCAATATATTTTTAAGTTTTAGATATTAAAACAATCAGAGATAACTTAAATATGCTTTCCAGGTGTTATAATACAAAGAATATATAAAAATGAGTTACAAAAATTGATACAATATCAAAAGATATGAAGATGGTTTGTATAGTGTTATAAAATCGTAAGTAGATGTCGAATAAATACCACATTTCCCCGAATCTCAATAAGACCAGAACGAATAAAAACGGCTTTACAAAGGCGGGTCAGTCTGCGCTGCCCTTACAATAATGTACAACTAGCTTAAGGAAAGGTCTAGGTACTCCATGGTAGCTATGTTATGTCTGTGGCTTAAAAAAATAAAATAGACAGACAGATGTCATGTCAGATGAAAATTTCACAGTAGAAAAATATTGCAATAATTATAAATTTGCAATATTTTTTTAAGTGCTAGATATTAAAACAATCAGAGATAACTTAAATATGCTTTCCAGTTGTTATAATACAAAGAATATATAAAAATGAGTTAAAAAAAAATATACAATATCAAAAGATATGATGATGGTTTGTATAGTAGTGTTATAAATTCGTAAGTAGATGTCGAATAAATACCAAAACGTACAAGATCTAAGCCTTAATAAATTCAACTCATTCATTAAACGCAAGTTGTGCCAAAAAGCGTTTTATACCGTGTAGCGTTACGTATAGCGCCGGAGAGCTATACGTAAGCCACGTTATTAAAATTAAGATAAAAGGTTAAAATTAAATTAAAGCTATGAAAATTAAAAAGGGATATAGAGTATAAAAATAAGGTCTGGCTTCATACGAAGTGCCGTTGTATGAGGTCGGGACGTCCTTGCAGGCAACAGGACGGTCAGGAAGTCTTCAAAGTTGAGAAGAAGGCAACCGCAGACCAGGGCGGCGTGGCACGTTGTGTTGTGACAGCTGGTGGAGCGCTGCCGTGGCATGTGGGTCCTCATGTATAGCGTGCGCACCCTGCGCGTACTGCGGTCTCGCGCAGCCTCAGCGCGCATACCGCCGCGCCACTGAGGTCCTGTCAGCCGCAGTTCATATTCCACGTGCCAGAATGGCACACCTTGTTATTCGGACTGGCACATCGAATTAATGAGCAGTAAAAATACTTTTAAGAGTCCAAGGCAATAATTTATTATTTTCAGAGTTTCTATTACACTCTTTCACAAGTAGAATTCATTACAATTTTATTAGTACATCGTAGATAAGAATATACTTTGTATTTAGGCTAAAACATGTCTTTCCAAAATATTCCACCAAAATTCCAATTTTCAGCGTTCAGAGCTGATTCCAGACTAAAAAAGCTGAAGCCCGTTTTTCATTCCTTCTCCATTTCTTCTAAATTTCAAATTCAAATCTCAATAAGACCAGAACGAATAAAAACGGCTTTACAAAGGCGGATCAGTCTGCTCTGACTGAATAATGTACAACTAGCTTAAGGAAAGGTCTAGGTAGTCCATGGTACCTATGGTATGTCTATGGCTTTAAGAAAATAAAATAGACAGACAGATGTCATGTCAGATGAAAATGTCACAGTAGAAAAATATTTCAAGAATTATAAATTACGAATATAATTTAAGTTTAGATATTTAAAACAGTCAGAGATAACTGAATATGCTTTCCAGGTGTAATATTACAAAGAATATATATAAAAATGAGTTACACAAATTGATACAATATCAAAAGATGTGAATATGGATTGTATAGTGTTATAAAATCGTAAGTAGATCTTGAATAAATACCACAACCGTTACAGATTAGGTCGAGGACAAAAAGGCTTCGGATTCGTATATGCGGCCTACCCGAATGTCCTTTCTTTGGTATTGTCAATCGAATCATTGAGCTCCTTAAATTATGAGTTGAGCTGCACGGTTATTGACAAATGCGTACACTCACTGGCTCACTCAATCCCACTCAATCTGGCTGATTCTTTCCTCAAAAGACCATTTCAGACATCAATCTACATGGTCTTCACATGATGTAACGAAGATTTTGTCTGGACTTTAAAAGAGACTGTGACCGCTCAGTTTGTTCCGACTTTTCTTTTCAGAGTAGTCCGATAGAAACCGTCGACCTCATCCAGTTTAAAAAAATATGATCGACATGTAAAATGTTTGTACAAACCAACTTACAGAAATAAAATCATTTATCATTTAACTCTGAAATCACATCCATTTAGTCTGCTACACGTTGAATAGTTGGTTCTAAAAACAGTAGACACTTTTGAATGGATGACACAACTTCAATGGTTATGCTCATTCTTATGGCTTATTATGGTACTATTGATCGTAACGATACTGGATCGACATCCATAGCTGTACCTATTACAATACCAGCGAACTTTGGGGCCTTTGCAATCAGTTGCCCAGTTGTACCGGTACGCTCCTAGGATGATGACAGGATTCCCATGCTTTGTTGTACTGAAGACTGGCAGATCTAAAATAAAACTTAAGAGTTAACTACGAGCACAGATAATATAATACTAGCATACAGATGCCTCTTCCCATACAAAGAAACCATGCCGACGTAACTAGCGTTTTCATCTGATTATACCGAATACTTTTTGTAAATTGATCGCGTTCAGTGCCGTTCCACGGCGATAGATAGATCACCATCTATATCCGTGCACAGAAACGGAACGGAACCGAACGTGATCGATGTACAAAAAATATTCAGTATAGAACGTCAGCACGGTTTCTTTGTATGTGATGAGACACCACTGCTACGAGTATATAATACTAGTGTAATATTTGTGTAAATTGGATTAAACTTACATGTCAATCAAAAGATTATTTCAACAAATGATAAGGTCGATGTTTCGTAAACTCCATGAAGAAACATTGAAACCAACTCAAAGACCACAGTATGTTTTAAATTTTAGAAGAAAACTCGAAACAAACAGAGCTCCCTCTCTTCTAAAGCACAAACGTTTTCTTGGTCAGATCGATGAAGTAATAGGGTTTGTAGAGTTTTTGCATTAAAAATGCAAGGTAAAGTCAATATTCTTTACTAACTTTAATAGTTGCAGTCTCAATAGTTTACATGTAATTCTAAAAGATACACTGGGGTTCTAGAGAATGAGACATTTTACAAGCGATGATAATTGTCCAAAATGGATTGCCATGCGCAATCGAAATGCCATGTGGTCAATCTCAAACATTTTGATAAATTTCAGTAGTCATAGTATTGCCGATAGAAAGTCAAATTTTCTAGGCCCTCTGGTAACCTCATAGACAATTTTAGAGAGAGTTGCTCGACAGCCATATCAAGTCACTAGGAAACATTTCCAGTTTACAACTATTAACCTATTTTATCGACAGGATTCAAATAAATGAAATATTTTACAAGAACAACAAAAATAAATACAATAGACATACACACACACAGCTTCCAATACAAAGCGGTTCAATAACCTCAAACACATTTAAAATATATAGATAGGATCCTATAAGTTATATATAATGTCGGTATGTTTAGATTTTTGAAAGTTTGTTAATCAATCAAACTACGAATTCAATGCCTGAACAGGTTTGGACGATATTTGAAACAACAGCACTCTAATTTCGTAACTTCAAAGAATGGCCCATGCCAGCTTTGCATACACTTATCGCTTATGTTTAAAAATCCATATACTCGACAAAGTAAATCATGCAATTAATACTATAATCAAAATGAAAGGGGATGTGTGTGCTTCGTGCTTTCAAACAGTTACGCAATTAGGGTGCAGTTGATCATGGACTGTATTAGGTCATAAGATAGATTTTATCCCGATAGTGCATTTCGTTGCGATAATTTCCGACGTACACGTGGTGAAAGCTCCTCTTTTATATTCTAATGGTTATGGTCAGACTTACTGTTAATTATAGTACCACTATAGGTAACAACATTGGCCCGGCACCCACTGTTGTACTTATTACAGTACCACCGCACTTTGGGCCCTGTCTTACATGTATTCGACCGATTGTACCTGTAGTCTCCTAGAGTCATCACAAGATTTCCGTTCTTTGTTGTGGTGATTATTGGCGATGGAACTGAAATAAAACATTAGTGTTAGTTGGTACCTTTATTTTGACAATAATTTATTTATAGATGGACATTAAAAAATATTGTTTACTCAAAGTAATATAGCAAGCTGCATCAAGTCATTTCTAATAAGGCATCATATAACATTTCCTAAAAAAACCCGTTACATACAAGTAAATTTATACAAAAGCTTATAATGTAAATTAAATGAAACGCCAATATTATCATTATATTTAACGAAAGTCACTATTACAGGCTACTGAACCTTTCACAGATTTCAATGTTTGGTCAGAATTATGATCAGAGTTGAATTTTATTAATTTATAAAAAAGCATATATATAAATTATCTATACTTCATCCTACTAATACTATAAATGCGATAGTTTGGATGCAAGGATGTTTTCTACTCAATCACGCCAGAACGGCGAAACAAATATAGATAAAATTTGACACACAGATATATTAAAGTCTGGAATAGCAGATAGGCTAGGCTTTTTGTCCCGATAAACTAGATATGTGATAATAAAAAAAAACTTTTCACGCGGCCGAAGCTGCGAGCGGAAGCTAGTAAAAAATTAATGCTTATAAGCGAATATTTTAATGGTTATGATTACACCTATGGTTAATAATGACGTTTTCAAAAGTTATAATACTTGATCGACACCCATTATAGTATCTATTACAATACCAACGTACTTTGGGACCTGTACATGTAGTGGCTTTGTTATATCGGTAGGATCCCATAACGATCACAGGAATCCCATTCTTTGTCGTACTGAATTGTGGAAAAAGATCTGAAATAAAACTGTAATATCAGTACACACTGGTGTTATAATACTTGAGATACTAATTTTTTAGGCATTGAAAATACCGACATTAACTCACACCTTTTTCCATGGGGGCAACAGGTTATGAGTGCTGCGCAACAGGTTATGGTCTTTCATAAAAACATTATCAATAAGATACGTGCATGTCAGTCTAGGGTGTTCCCTCTCGGCGGCGGCGTGTCCAGTCACATCTGCCTTGTAAATCCCTTTTGTCGCCTTTCATTCATCCACTCAACTTGACTAAATCATCTAAGCATATGTTTGCAATGTTTTTCACTACATCGTCTTTTAAATCACAACGTTAACTTATCACAACATTCCTCATGCCTATCTATAGCATTTCTACATTATTTGTATTCAAAATCAGCATTAAATAAAAATTAACAAATAATGCAAAAGGTATTATATTTTTTAACTTAAATATGCAAAAAAAGGATATCATTTATAGTAAAGTAAACAAACGTCGCAATATCTAAGGTATTAAACACTCGTATGACGAGAATGAACAAAACAAAAATCAACAATTAAGAACAAAATAAACTACAGTTTATCTTCAAATAATTACCAATCTGGAAATAATTAAGGCGTGAGTTTATGTATGTATGTATGTAATTACCAATCTCAGACACACTTGTTTTCCAATTACTTTCGACATTGGCATAATACTCGACATCGGTTTTGCTTGATATATAAAAATATAAAATAGAAAATAAACAACAAGCACTTAAAACACAAATTGGGCATAAAAATAAAAATTACTAGATCTTTAGTTTTTCCCCTGGCGAAACTTCCCAACATTTAAAGATAAGATATAATTATTTGCCCAAATATGTATACACACAACAAATTACTACACTTGCATGCGGGATGACAAAAAAAATGAAAGTTTCAGCCATGTTTGCCATACTATGGCTTGCAAACATTATGAAAGAAAAACAGTTGCCGATGAATTGAGAACCTCCTCCATTTTTGGAAGTCAGTTAAAAAAATACTATAATGAATTTCAAAATAAAATAATTCCAAAAGTCAAAAGTAAAAAAAAACTAAAAAAATATGTAGTAAAGTGAAAAATAATAACAATATCAAAAACATTAAGCAAATGTCAAATTTATTTAAAATAATTGCAAATTTCAACAGTAAAAATAAATAATAACAATGTCAAAAATAATAAGTAATTAAAGCATCCAATTACAATAAGTCTATGTAAAATATTAATCAAATGTCAAATTTATGGCAAAAATATATTATTTAATGTATGTCAAATCCTTGTAAAAAAGTAAATCAAAAACAAATGTCAAAATAGTAATAAAAATCTATGTCAAAATGCAAGATTCTAACAGAAAATCACTTATAATAGTAAGCCCTGTTACTTAGAAACGACTTTAATGGTTTCTTTAATTGCACATTATTAAGGTCCCTCCAACTTTTGGGTAGCATATTATAAACAATTGGAGCCAAAAAAACCACCATTGCGCATAAGTGCCGTTGTACTACTATGCAGACAGAGCTGATTTTGATCACGCCTGTCTCTCGGAAATGCATCTGCTATACGTATTATATTTTTTCACAAGAATATATACACAGACACACACAGGAAGAGTATGACAAAAGAAAACACAACCTGTAGAAATATTATGGTGTCTGTCTATATATGTTCTGCACCCATATTCATAATTAAAATCACAGTTTAAATAAAACTTACAAAGTAACATGTTTTTTTTAACACAAGTAAAATAAATACCTACTGCTACTGCTTTTGTACAATTCACTACCTACTTAATAGTCACGGTTCAGTGGTTATGATAGTTAATATAAGAAAGAATGGTGTTTTTGACGGTCATGACCACCGCTCGACAATTTGTTTTCCCTGATTTTCTAGCGCAGGCCCAGCGCTTCTTGGCCGTTTGGGAGAGTCTGTAGTGGCCACAACACAGATTATATCTGTAGTCACCTATGATAAGAACTGGATTTCCGGATCTTGTTTTGCCGAATACTGGATCTGCAAAAACATCAAAACACCAATTTTTATATTTATTTTCCATTTATGGGATACAAATAAATATTTATAAATAATGAAAGCGAATGTGTAAAATTAGATTAAATTTTATTAAAATATTTATGTTCACAAGGATTTCATTATGGATAAAACCACTATCTAGGAATATAAATAAGCAATCGTCTTGTATGGATAAGACAAGATGAGGATAGGAAGGGGCCACTACATAAACCTACAAAAAAATATAGTTTTTACGAAGATCCTTAATCAAAATATGGCAACCAAACAACAACTATTTCTAAAACAGGCAAGAGTATCATATATGCTTAAGTATTATGAACCTATAGATAACGATCCCAATGCTTGGCCACAGGTCTCCTGTTTGTGAGAGGCAGTGGATTATAATTCTAATCGAGGACCCAGTGCTGGTACCAACCAAGGTATCTACTAAGATGTCACATATCTTAGAATGTTTGATTGTCGATTTCATCACAATTTATTCTTTAGGCGTGTTTGGAGCAGTAGTGATATAATAAATTACACAATATGAAGCGCCCCACAATTCATAATACGGGGCCGGTACCACTGGGCCACCACTGCTCTTTCAAGAAAGAATCTGTTTATGATTTATTAAGTATCTTTTTTTTGTTTTTTCTTTGTATTATATAATACACCACATAATACACACAGCTCAAACATTTATAGGAACAAGTGATCAATGGGTGGTCTTATCGCACAGGGCAATCTCTTACAGACAATCCTTAGCTACACTACAAGAAAGGAGATACATTTTGGGCTGTCAGTGTACGAGCATATCATACGAGTACCTGTGTTTGATTCAATGATTGTGTTCATTCTTTATGGCTACGAGAACATTTTTGATTGTATAGATGTTGGCTTTACATCCAAAATTCCGTTTGGTGCAGTGCCAACGCTGTCTGGGCCCTCTATACCCTGAGGTGAAGTTGAATTGATGGTACCCTAAGAAGATAACAGGATTGCCGGATCTCGATCGACCAAAATATATACCTGTAAAAAAAATATAATAAAACTATGAAGAATAGTGAAATAATACTTCTCGTAAAGAAAGTAAATTGAGAAGAGTGCAAGAAGAGTATAGAAGTGTATGAGACCATTGAATACAATTTATACAAATAAATATTTGTACAGACTATAGTCTAAAAAAAAATTAAACAAAAGTAATCAAAAAATAAGTTAGTAAGAAATTTTGATTACGGTTTTTTCTTCTTTAAAGTAAAAATTCCCTCAAATTGCCTCACGTCCTGTGGTTAGAGTTCCAGTTAAAATCCGGAATCCACCAATGAAATTGACCATAGTTGCATGTAGGAATATAATAAAAACAATAATTTATACATTAAATTTATTTAAACATTTATTTAAGTATTAAAACAACGAATTTACTAAAACAACTAATTGCAAAATAACATTGAATTGATAGTATATTTTGTATCGCTTTTTTTGTTTTCTGTGCATTATCGAGATGGTAACAACAAACCTATAAAATTAGTGAATTCACGGCATATACTCGTAAAAGTGGACAGGGGCATGTTGACAGCGATGAAAACGATTTCTTTAATCTCAATTAGTTCTTGCCCGAACCCTCTGTATACCCGTTTAACATAAATATTTTATTGGATTGTATACATTTATCGTCAGCCTTATAATGTTCCCACTGCTGGGACGCAGGCTCGGAAAGCACGCTCAGCCGTTGGTCCCAGGTGTCATTTGAAGACCTTTGACAGTCGTTACGGGTAGTCAGAAACTTGAGATCTGACACCAGTCTAGCCAAGAGGTATTGTGTTACACAGTTACTGGGTTGTAGAGGTCAGATAGGCAGACGCTATATGTAAAACACTGGTAATCAGCTGAATCCGGTTAGACTTTAAGCCAATCCCAACATAGTTGGGAAAAAGGCTAGGCTCTCTGTGAGAGGGAATGGGCCGTAATCCACCACGCGCACCAGTTGTTGGTTGTCGCGTTCCATCACGATGTTTTCTTTCACCGTTTTGAGAGCCGTGGTTAGTGGAATTTAAGCTATAAATAATAGCTTTTTCATACTTGATGAACCATTTCTTAAATTCAATATCCTCTGACAGAAAGCGACATATGAAGCTATACTTTCATCTTCAATGGCTGTGGTCATTAATTTGGCTGACGAGGACATCATTGACTGTGTATATAACCGCGCGACATGCATTCTTTCGAGAGCAGGCCCATCGAAGTTTGGGCCCTTTGTACCCCGTGGTTAGGTGGTACCGATAAGAGCCCATTAATAGCACAGGATTGCCGCATTTTGTTTTGCCAAAACGTAGTTCTGAAAAAAATTAAAAGCTTAAAGTCACTCAAATGGTACTCGATGAGCTATGCTCCTCTGAACCTTTCCTTGCGTGATCGAATCAGAAATGAAAAGATCCGGAGGAGAACCAAGTATACCGACATAGCCAGTAGAATTGCCAAATTTAATTGGCGGTGGCCAGGGCACATTTCACGCAGCACGGATGGTCGATGGAGCTTTAAAGTTCTAGAGTGGCGATAGCGGGCAATAACAAGGTGAACCGTTGGCCTGGTGAAGACCGCGGGAGACCGTTGGACGCAAGAAGCATAGGACCAGTCATTGTGGCGACGCTTGAGAGAGGACTCTGCTAAAATTATGATGACATTGTGTATGCGGGCATGTACTTAATAACTGTATTGAATAACACAAATAAAAAACAATATATAGTGAAACTAGTGAAACAAGTGAAACAATATATAGGAAAACATTTGATTTGTTAAAACATTTATATTAAAAAGATTTTTTTTTTCTTGCAAATGTGTATAACTTCTATCAACAATAACGATTATTGAAAAATGATATATAGTGAAGAATATCACCTTTTTAATTTAGAATAGAATATAGGTACACCAAAAAAATATATCTATATCTCTTTTTTTTTTAAAAACTATAGGTACAATGATGGTCTTGTCCCTGACAGAAATATCTATCAGACAACATTTGGATGGACTGAAAGAACCTAAAATAAAGAAGAGGTAGTCTGCGGTGTACTGCTACATGAAATATATATAATATATAAAATTATATACCTATATAAAATGCTATACAAAACTTACATATATACATACAAACACAAAATTACATGTTTAATTTAGTGGATGTGTTGATTAGCACTTCTAATAAAGATATTATTGTGCGTGTAGATGTACGCTCTGCATCCTTGGTTACGTCTGATGCAGGCCCAGCGGCGTTTGGGTCCTTTGTAGCCCGCAGTCATGTTGTAGCGATAAGGACCCATGGAGAGAACAGGATTGCCGGATTTTGTTTTTCCGAAAAACATTAATTCTGCAAAAAAAAGGTGTTACCAAATAGATTTTTCTAAAATGTTAGATTCCTATTTAATAGATTGGCCAGATGTAGCATGAGACAGGAAAAACGGGTAAGACGGAAGGGAGGCCTTTGCCCTGCAGTGGGACGCTATTTTTCTACATGAGGTACGTAACCATGTTAGCGTTCTGTTACTAAAAGTAACTAATGAAAGTAATGCATTACAAAGTTGGTATGATTTAATTACGCATTTTATACATATGCACTTCTTACATTTAAACGTTGTTCAGATCAGCAGTTCTAGAAACACTTTTTAAATCGTCTTTTCATGTTATGACTTAGGAATACAAATGGTACAAATATAAACAAGTGCGAGTCGGACTCGCGCACGAAGGGTTCCGTACTTGGTAAATTGCGGTTTACGATTTATAACGTATTAAAAAAAAACTACTGACTAGATCTCGTTCAAACCAATTTTCGCTGGCAGTTTACATAGTAATGTACATCATATATATTTTTCAGTTTTATCATTCTCTTATTTTAGAAGTTACAGGGGGGGGGGACACACATTTTACCACTTTGGAAGAGTCTCTCGCGCAAACTATTCAGTTTAGAAAAAAATGATATTAGAAACCTCTATATCATTTTTGAAGACCTATCCATAGATACCCCACACGTATGGGTTTGATGAAAAAAAATATTTTTAGTTTTAGTTTCAAGTATGGGAACCCCCAAAATTTATTGTTTTATTTTTATTTTTGTGTGAAAATCTTAATGCGGTTCACAGAATACATCTACTTACCAAGTTTCAACAGCATAGTTCTTATAGTTTCGGAAAAAAGCGGCTGTGACATACGGACGGACAGACAGACAGACAGACATGACGAATCTATAAGGGTTCCGTTTTTTGCCATTTGGCTACGGAACCCTAAAAAATACCATATTAATACAGGGTGAGTTTTAAATTCCCATCGCCATAGCTGCCACAAACTGAGCCTGTTAAAGTCAAGTAAGTAATTTACTATCAAAAGCAGATGTTGGAAAATGTATTAAAAAAAACCTTTACCATCCTTCTGAGGCAGTCGGTTAAAAAGTAGTGAGAATTTAAGTAGAAACCCTTTTCCGGAAGGAAATAATACATTAAAGTCGCAATTTTAAGTTTGACAATTTAACCCAAAATTCAACCAAGCTATATAACCGGCCAAGTGCGAATCGGACTCGCGCACGAAGGGTTCCTTACCACTATCGTAAAAAACGGCAAAAATCACGTTTCTTGCATGGGACCCCTCCTCAAATGTTTATTTTATTCTGTTTTCAGTATTTGTTGTTATAGCGGCAACAGAAATACACAATTTGTAAAAATTTCAACTATCTAGATCTCGCGGTATATGAGATATAGCCTGGTGAAAGACAGACAGACAGACGGAAAGTGGAGTCTTAGTAATAGGGTCCCGTTTTTAGTAACCCCTTTGGGTACGGAACCCTAAAAATCAGTTACTGAATGTAATGGTTGTGTTCATTATTTTGGCTAATGATAACGTTTTCGAACGTGAAGATATGCGCTCTGCATCCATTCATCTTCTTCGTGCAGACCCACCGCTGCTTGGGCCCTTTATACCGTGTGTTCAGGTTGTATCGACAAGAACCTATGATGAGGACTGGGTTGCCAGCCTTCGTGGTGCTAAAAATAGGCTCTGGAATAGAAAAAGGTTTGTAATAGGATTAATAAAGTTTTTTTTTGTCCGTTAAACAAGTGTTGAGCTTTGTTGAAAAAGTTAATGGAATTGGACAATAAGATAAACCGAAATTAGGAATTATAAAAAGAATGTGTTTTAGAAATCAATGCACATACACATACAGGTTGTGAAATGCAGCATATTTAATTATTATTTATTTACAATGAGCACACCAACAGCACTGTCACTTACAATTCAAATAAAATATCATCTAAAATCAGCATTTCAGTAACCATGTAAATAACAGGTATGCATGACATTGACACAATGAATATTAAAGACAAAGTAAAAATAAAAAGTGTATCCAGTAGACTTATATCTAGAACACTACAAGTACAATACGAATTGAGCTATATAGACGTACATTGTTCGCACTGTTTATATAGGGAACGTCTGTATGAAGCGAAACTCATAGAGAAAACATCGATAGGGTAATCCATCAAATTGGACCTTTCATTAAATAGCCTTGCCATACGTGTTATTCATCAATACAGTAAATTAATCAACAGTTAATAAACCAAAATAAAAACGAAAACTTACGCTTTACAGATCTTTGCTTCAGAATTCAGCCAACACAAAACAATAAAAAGGATTCCATTTTACAATAAAAAACTTTTTAGCAAAAAAATACTACCGACCTACTTACTTATCGGTAGTATTTTTTTGCTAAAAAGTCTTTTTATTTTTCCCTTTTTAGTAGTACCTACCTAAAATAGGCACCTATAACGCCAGAATAGATTACCCGAATAACATGAAACATGAACATAACCGGTGAAATGAGAGATCTGCGTACCCTTTTAGAGCGTACTGGCGTGATGTTATGTTATGAAATGGTATAAACAATAAACAGACATGCGATTGCATCAATCCCGAATGATTTTACCGTTAGTTATTGAAGAGTTCTGTTGTATATCTCCGAATTTCTTCATCAGATCTTCACCAAACTAAAATGGGACCAATTTCGAAACATATTCTTTCAAACAAAAAAATAATTTTCAAAATCGGTTCACAATTGACGGAGATATCGGTGGACATACATAAAAAAAAAAAACATACAGGAAGTCGAACATAGAACCTCCTCCTTTTTGGTAAGTCGGTTAAAATGTAAGTAAAATACTGATCTGTCAAAATTTGACACTGAATAAATAACAACACGTCTGCAAATTAGGTACAGATCAATCACAAAACATGTGACAGAGAAAATAATAGCCTATCTCTATCCATTCAAGGTTACCTGGAAGAGATCGCAGAGCGCGATAAGGCCGCCTGTTGTATGTTAACACAAGATGAAACAAAACAAAACACAACACAACTGTGAAAGCAAAATATATTTTTTAACCGACTTACCAAAAAGGAGGAGGTTCTATGTTCGACTTCTTATATGTTTTTTTTTTTTTTTTTTTTATGTATGTTCACCGATATCTCCGCCAATTGTGGACCGATTTTGAAAATTCTTTTTTTGTTTGAAAGAACATGTTCCGAAATTGGTCCCATTTTAATTTGTTAAAGATCTGATGAAGAACTTCGGAGATATACAACAGAACTCTTCAATAAATAACGGCAAATCATTCGGGATTGCTTCAATCGCATGTCTGTTTATTGTTTATAACATTTTATAACATAACATAACGCCAGTATACTAAAAGGGGTACGCAGAAATCTAATTTCACCGGTTATGTTCAAGTTTCATGTTTTTCGGGTAATCTGTTCTGGCGTAATAGGTACTTACTAAACAACTTGCCTATTAGGTAGGTAAAACTAAAAAGGGAAAAATAAAAAACTTTTTTGCAAAAACATACTACCGACTTCCAAATGAAAAACTACAAAGTGAAAAATAACTTTTTTTTTGGAAGTCGGTGTCCATATCGCAAATAGTTGGTATCTACGAAAGACACCGACTTCCAAAAATAAAGTTTTAAATTAATAAATTAATTTAATAAATTTTTCACTTTGTAGTTTTTCATTTGGAAGTCGGTAGTATTTCTTTGCAAAAAAGTTTTTTTGAAATTCGGTGTCCATAAAGCAAAAAATTGGTACCTACCAAATACACCGACTTCCAAATTTAAAGTTATTTTTCACAATTTGTAGTTTTCTTATTTGGAAGTCGGTGGTATTTTTTTAACCGACTTACCAAAAAGGAGGAGGTTCTATGTTCGACTTCTTGTATGTTTTTTTTTATGGATTTTCTCCGATATCTTCGTCAATTGTGGACCGATTTTAAAAATTCTTTGTTTGTTTGAAAGAGTATGTTTCGAAATTGGCACCATTTTAATTTGGTGAAGATCTGATAAAGAACTTTGGAGATATACAACAGAACCCTTTAATAAATAACAGCAAATCATTCGGGATAGCTGCAATCGCATGTCTGATTATTGTATATACCATTTCATAACATAACATCACGCCAGTACGCACTAAAGGGGTATGCAGATATCTCATTTCACCGTTTATGTTCAAGTTTCATGTTATTCGGGTAATCAATTCTGGCGTTATAGGTACCTACCTTACTAAACAACTTGCCTATTTTATTTAGGTACAAAAAAACAGAAAAACAAAAAAACTTTTTTGCAAAAAAATACTACCGACTTCCAAATAAAAAAACACAAAGTGAAAAATAACTTTAATTTTGGAAGTCGGTGTCTTCCTTTTTTCCCACGTTTTTTTGCGATATGGACACCGACTTCCAAAATTAAAGTTATTTTTTACTTTGTGTTTTTTTATTTGGAAGTCGGTAGTATTTTTTTGCAAAAAAGTTTTTTTATTTGTATTTATTTATTTGTACTGCATAGCGTCTAGCGCTATGCATAGCTGTCAATCAGTTTGATGTTAACTACACTAATGGTTATGTTTAGATCTATGGAGAACAATAACATTGTCGATAGTGAAGATGGCCGACCGGCAACCTACCGGGTACCTAGTACAGTACCACCGAGTCTTGGGTCCCCTGCAGCCGCTTTGTCGGTTGTAGCGGTAGCTGCCTATGTTGATCACAGGATTGCCCTTTTTCGTGGTGCTGAAAACTGGCTCTGAAAAACAGAATATCACGATTTTTGTAAAGTTGTCTATGGAGTTAGTTATCAGGAGATGTGGTTGTGGATTTTTTCGTCAGAATGGCAATAGGTAGGTGCAATTCTGGCTCCCAGATTTATTGACAGCTTTTTAGCTGTTAATTTACCTCCGATTTCTGATTTCAGTATATCGAAGTTGAGTGTTTGTAAATTGCCATGAGTTCATGACAAATCGTGACATATGTTTTTTTAGATTGGCAAGGATTTTTCAGTATACAGTCTAGATCTACCAAAAAAAATCGTCTGGGTATCATAATACTGTACTTTAATTTAGATATTAAAATAATTTGTTACAAAACTATATTTATATTGTACCTGTCTTATTAACTCAAAATTCGTTTCAATGGTTATGATCTTTCTTATGGTGAACGATAACATTTTCGATAGTAATAATAGTCGAACGGCATCCCAATGTGTATCTGGTGCATACCCATCGTGACTTCGACCCTGTGTATCCACTGGATCGGTTATACCGATAGGGACCAACATTGATGACAGGATTGCCATTCCTCGTCAAACTAAAAACCGGTTCTGAAAAAAGCAGGATGGATTAATTTTTAGCGAAGAATCCAAAACGCATTACATATACACAAACAAAAACCAACAACATAACAGTACCCCTATATTCCTCTAAGGGTTGGTAAGAGGTATACCTAGAGTAATGAAAAATAAAAAACTTTTTTACAAAAAAATACTACCGACTTCCAAATAACAAAACAACAAAGTGAAAAATAACTTTATTTTTGGAAGTCGGTGTCCATAACGCAAAAAATTGGTACCCAACTAAGACACCGACTTCCAAAAATAAAGTTATTTTTCACTTTGTTGTTTTGTTATTTGTAAGTCTGTAGTATTTTTTTGTAAAAAAGTTTATTATTTTTCACTTTTTAGTGAGTACCTACCTAATAGGCCAGTAGTTACGTAAGGTACCTAAAATGCCAGGATAGATTATCCGAATGTCATGAAACTGAACATAACCGGTGAAATGAGAGTGCGTGAACTGTACACATCTGCATACCCCTGTAGAGCGTACTGGCGTGATGTTATGTTATGAAATGGTATAAACAATGAACAAACATGCGATTGCAGCAATCCCGAGAGATTTGCCGTTATTTATTGAAGAGTTCTGTTGTATATCTCCGAAGTTCTTCATCAGATCTTTACCAAATTAAAATGGGACCAATTTCAGAACATACTCTTTCAAACAACAAAATAATTTTCAAAATCGGTCCACAATTGACGGAGATATCGGTGAACACACATAAAAAAAAAAAAACCATACAAGAAGTCGAACATAGAACCTCCTCCTTTTTGGTAAGTCGGTTAAAAATAAACAAATGTATGAAATATAACAAGAAACAAATTTTAAAGGAGACCGGCGGGGTTATTACGTATCTTTTGCAATAGCATAACGATAGCGATCAAACGCTTATGTCATAAAAGTCGGAATTACCTGCAGTGTAGGTATGGTAGGTCCTACACAATCGTTTGCTAATCGCTTGCTGTTTGTCAAATGCACTTACTTAAAAAATAAACCGCACACAACTAACTTCTGTATGGAAGAGCAATTATTGCGCAAAAATCGCTATCGTTTTGCTCTTGCAAAAGTAACGTAAGCCTGCGGGAGCATGAGTTTGGACTCTGGTGCATGAAGCTGAGCAGATACAAAAATTCTTAAATCGATCGTTTCGTAGATGCCTTTAAAATACTGAAGATCATGGAAATCGCTGTATAAGAAGTCATATTGGTTATTCATCCAAACTCATAGAAGTTTAGATTACTTAGTAAATAATACAGCTATTAACAAAATTAACGACTATATTCCTTAGAGCGGTATGCGATCTTAGAGTGATACACTGATAAAACATGACTGGTGCTACCAAATGAAAGAACAAACAGAAAAATTATATACTTAGATACATACATAAAAAACAATGTTATCGAGAAAACGAATCCAACAAATCAACATTGTGATACTAAGTTCTTGCGAATGTATTAAATGACTTCAATTTACAAGGTAACCGACTAGTTGCCATCTTAATGTTCGAGGGAGAGCATTTGATTGAATTTTAATTGTTTTAACACTAAACTCTTCTCATACCAAACGCTTTGCTTAGAGAATGGTCACGGGTGGACTAACCGTCACGTCCGTCACATGTCACTTACTAACAGGAATGACAGCTGCACACTATCTACCAATCACAGCACTTGCTTGTAGCTTAGGGTGAAATAATAGCTGCCCCTATAAGTCTGATGCAAGGTAACTCCAGCGGTATTATTATTATTAGTTACCTGTTGTTATTAAACTCGTTTTTGGGGTGTTTAGTAAGCTACAATACATCGTTTCGTAACTGTACTAATTTTACACAAACTTGTACACAGAGTTTCATCAACATCAAAAACATTGGTGATCTGTAATCAGACACCAGCTCCGCACACTCACTTGACTGCAAAATGTTCCCTTTTAAATTAAATTTTTAAGTTGTTCCATAAGGTCACGTTTTTGTGAGGAGAAATAAAGCTTATGATTACCTTCTGTAGAATTTTGTCTTTGCAATACAGCAGTACAGACAAAATAATGTAAGTGTATCAGAAAGGAAGGCTGTGTAGTGTGTGACCATATGACTTTTGACTAAGTTTCAAAATACAGAATAGTCTAGACTTATTAATATTTATATATTGAACGGCCAATACCAATTACACTATTGTTAAGTAAGCAACAACAAATAAATCAAAACTTAAACTAAACATAAGTGCTATAGGTAGATAAGGTTGGTAAGAAAAAAACATGATTTGTTGCAGAAACATAAATTTAATTGATTAAAACACTGGAATAAGTAACATTATGGAATAATACCCTAAGATACGTAATATATTTTAGCCAAAAAGTCCATGACTTCGTCAGTGGGTGTCAAAAACTAAGAAACGGAAATAGGAACACAGAATACAAATTGAAGAAGGAAATGAAACAAATAAATAAACGGAATAATACTAAATTATGTTAGTAAGCTTTTATACGAAAATTAAGACACACTAAACTAAAAAGTAAACGAAGCCGTTAATATTGATGCTCATCTTACGCCTTTTTCCCAAGAGGGGCAGGAACCAAAGAAACTTAATTTTTACGATACCTCACGTACTCGTTTTGCTTCGTTTACATTCATACATTAATTAATTAAGTATTGAAGTAGCTGCTTATCTATTCTACATTTTATAATCAGCCTGCTGTAGCGTAATCGGTACAAGACTATTTGCTTTATCCTCTTTTTTAATTTGTCAAAAAAGGCCGGTTACAGTTATTCAAATTTTCATATTTCGTTTGTTAAGAAAACACGCCATTTTTTTTTGCTCGGACTAATTGGATTGTTAAAAAATGTTTGGCATTGAAATCTTGCATATTTTTATAGTAACTGTTTAAAAACCTCAATATGTTTTAAAATGGCAAGCAGCAGTACGACCATGGCTATGCCAATTCTTGTGTGGGAACGGCAGGCATACATTCCTTGTCCTCAGGCAGAGGGTATGTGAAGTACGGGCTGACGGACGCGCCAGAGCTCGCGGACTGCATGCCACTATGACTGAGCTCAACTTTCGTTTCACTACCATGCCACAGTCACCGTGCGACAGACTGGAGGGCTGGACAGTCCTGCCATACCAGTGAGAAGCTAATCATAAAAGACCTTTTATGCTGCCAAGAGTTTATGCATCATGAATTAAAACTGGTACGTAATGCCCCATCTTCCTAATTATTATTTGGAATATTGCTTTCTTCTGGTATTTCAGACCCTTGTTTTCCATAATTTTGATGGTCCGTTTCCTTGTCTGTAGATATCAATTGAGCCGACATCGGCTTTACCCTCGGGGCAGAACGAATGGCGTACCTGCAGTCTTCGGTATTCCGAAAATCTTTCAACGGGTTCCGTACATAATTGTATGAAACGGCCTGAGTTTTTGGAGAGGTACTACCGAAGGCGGTTTTGTTCATCCAGCGTGGATTCCCGACGAATGGCTGTTATATTCAGTTAACATATTTTTATTTACTTTATTTTTTTGTGTTAGAATTACGTAGCTTACTTTTTAAGTTTTCGTACGTAGATAAAAACTTATATTACCTTACCTATATTACGTTATAGAATCGTAATTTACGTGTATGCTTAAGCCATCATTACACTGGTTGCAACTGAGTTGAGAATAAGCACGTGTATTCTTAATAACTTTAAACCTTGCTAAAGTTTCACTCTTAAGTTTTTGTATACTTAATATTTAGAATAATTAGTAAGATATTGATAATTGTGTCTTTCTTTTTTCCTTGTAAAGTTTTTTACCTTTTACTATTTTGTATATTTTCGGTGTATTTTATTGTAATACAAAATTATAAGTTACAATGGCGTTAAAGTTTTTCTTTTTTTAATAACGCTAGACTACGTAAGAAGAGGTCTTAACCTAACAGTGTGATAATACCTACGCGCTAGTAAAAATATTAAAAAAGGGAACTGCCTGGTTGGAACGAAATTCCTTTCGCTATAAAACGTGTACGACTAAACGCAAAACCAGAAAATTGATCATTGTCCTCATCATTATAACCAACTTTTACGTACTTAGATCAACTATTCAGTATATTATGTCGAGTAACGCAAATATAAATGTTTAAGGCAGCAGAGTTTTTGTATATTATGTATAACATAACAAGCAGAATGAATTAATTATCAACATATGATTTCAAAAACGAAATGAAACAAAAAGTGTGATCGCCAAGTGTCTGAACTATAACTTACAATAAGGTACTTCGTTCCACTTTATCATCTTAAAATAAACGTGTAAGATTCCCCTTTACTACATTCTAACATAAATACCATTACGTATTATATAACTAGGGGCTGGATGGCTGTGTTCCAGGTGACAGGATTTCATAAGTCTCCTGTCTTTCGTGATGCTGAAGCGAGCTTTGCATTTTCTTCCAAAGGAGCAGATATACAAATCAGTTGTCTTACTTCGGCCATCGCACCAGAACGTGTATCCTTGAAGCATGGCTATTTCCTTCCCACTCTTCTTTTTGAACCATTGGACTATAAAACAAAATAAACAATTAGAACATGTTACCAAAAATGCGTTCGTTGCCTTTAGGGGATTAAGAAAAAGGACAATATACAAATAATGAAAAACCTGAGCAACAAGCTATGAAATAATAAGAAACTATAATAAGGACAATTTTATTTTAATAGTATATAAGTAAACACGTACTGATTCACTGACATGAAATTACTATTATATTACAAATATTTGACAGTAAATGACGATAATATTATAAAAAAAACAAGTTTGGCAGTAGAGGTGAAAATCATAA
Source organism: Orthosia gothica (assembly GCA_949775005.1). Lineage (NCBI taxonomy): Eukaryota > Metazoa > Arthropoda > Insecta > Lepidoptera > Noctuidae > Orthosia > Orthosia gothica. Next base: position 30,572,917 of record OX459037.1, on the reverse strand, counting down.
TTATTTAAAAAATATATAGAACGAGAAAGCACAAGTTCGAAAGTTCAATGTCTAAAGTGTGGACCTCCCACTGAACGAATGAATTTATTTCTAAATTTTTAAATATACACCATTACGTATTATATAACTAGGAGGTGGATGATTGTGTTCCGGATAGCAGGTTTTCATTTCTTTTCCGTCTTTAGTGATGCTGAAGCGAGCTTTGCATTTTCTTCCCACAGAGCACGAATACAAATATGTTGTCAAGCTTTGGGTGTTACGAGAAAATGTGTATCCTTGTAGCATGGCTATCTCTTTCCCGTTTCCACTCTTGAACCATTTAACTGTCGACAACAAAATTAAAATACATATCTTTTTTGTTTTTGTGTCGATGGTACCATGGATAATTACCCGATTGCCGAAGGAGGATAATGTGTTTATCAGTCTATGTAAGTATTTATGTTTCTTCCTATGTGGCGTTCTAGAGACCAAACGCGTTGGTCGATTTTGATGATTCTCACGTCAATCGATTTGTCTTAACCTTGCGAATGTCTCTGGCTACATTAAAATTGAAAAATATAAAAATGCCGGTTTTTGGGAGCCATATTTTGAAAACGCCAAACACATCGTGTGGGTATCAAAATAAAGGGTTTTTCGAGGTGATTTCAGAAATATATAACAATTATGTTTAAATGTAAGTAATTAAATAAAAAATGTTAACTAAAAGTTATAAATAAAAAAAGTATATTCAAAAAATCAAAAAACCCGACTTCTTAAGAAGCGAACTAAAAAGACGTAAACAAGAAGATGTATGATATGATGTAGCATGGCAAACAAAATGGAGTTTAACTCTACCAAATGTTTTGTCATGAGTTTTACTCGCGCACGATACCTTCATTTTGCATACAAAATGAATCACAGGACCATTAGCAGGACAAGTGGAATGAAGGATCTGGGTATCACTTTTGACATGATACTAACGATCTACGATCACATAGTATTGATAGCAAAATATTAATTCAGGCGATTGGGTTTCATTCTAAGCAATGATAAAGATTTCAAGAACATCAGTGCGATCAAATCGAATGTACTAGTTCTCAGTAAGCTGGAATCTAGTGCATGTGTCTGGAACCCTCATGAAAAGAAGTACACACTACTCTTGGAAAGGTTCAGAAAGCTTTTCTGAGGTATCTGTTTATGCGTCTATATGAATATTATCCATTCTTATACCTATCTAACTTCCTCTTAGGCTGTTTATACTCAAATTCTCTCCAGGTTAGAAGGATAAATATGTATAAAATCTTTCACGAGATAACTGATGCACCTGAACTACACGACGAGCTATCCCACCTTTTTGCGCCAGTCAATTATATACGTAGTAGGAGGCACAGATTGTTCACCGTACCGGGAAGTGGAACCATCGCTCGAGCCTAGTCTCCAGTGTGCAGTGTTTCCAGTGTCCTCGAACAATTGCCGCGCTAACGCTCTCCTGGATGCTAAACCCGATTCTGATGTGTTTGCGGACAAATGGAAGAAGATCTTGTCTGTATGTTTGGAGTATTGTGAGATGAGCATATGACTGCCATGTTATTATTAACTAGTGGACGCCTCGCGGTTTCACCCGCGTAGTTCCCGTTCCCGTGGGAATACAGGGATAAAAAGTAGCCTATGTCACCTGGGGATAGTGTAGCTTCCCAACGTAAATTAAGATTTTTTGTAATCGGTCCAGTAGTTTTTAAGTTTAATCTAATAAGTGTCCTCTTTATAATATTATAATAGATATCGACAATTATCATTGTTGTTTGTTTTTTTTTTTTCTAATGCTTTTTTAAAAACATATTTTTTAACTAATGTAATTTGGTCTTTGCCGTGTTATGTTAAAGTGAAATAAATTAATGACTATCACTTCCCCGATTCCACTCTTGTACCATTTAACTGTTGACAACAAATTACTATTAAAATACATAATAACATCTTCATCTTCTACGTGTCGATGATATTTTGCGTCATTCATATGTTGCGCACATATAAAAAAGCAACGTCATGTTTGAAGCTTAGGAAACAATTAAACAAAATATCTAGAAAATCTTTTCTTTTTATCTTGACAGCAGGGGATAGAAATCATACTTACATAAAAGTACATTATACGAGTATGTAACGATAAAAAGATTATGTTTTTCGAAATAAAAGTAACTTTTTGTTTTATTTTTTTTATTACTCGCATTTCGCACAAATGTGAAAGTTGAGTATGAAGTGCTGGTAACACCGGAGAAAACCGACGTTAAATGCACGTATAAAATTATTTCTAAATTTTTAAATATACACCGTTACGTATTATATAACTAGGGGGCGGATGATTATGTTCCAGATGATATGACTTCATTATAGGGGTGCCTTTTGTAGTAATGAAGCGGGCTTTGCATTTACGTCCTACCGAGCACCAATACAAATCGGTGGTCTTGTTTCGACCATCACGCCAAAATGTGTATCCTTGTAGTACGGCTATTTCCTTCCCGTTATCTTTTCGGTACCATTGAACTGTAAGAAATAGAAGAGCCATTAAGAAAATAAAAATATAAAACATTAGCAGTGGGCCACAGAAATAAATCGATATCCTAATAAACGATTAAAATTGTATTTAAAAACTTCAACAAAATATGACATTATTAGAAATAAAAGCACCTTTTAATTTTGTTATTTTAATTTTTCGCATAAGTGTAAAAAGTTGAACATCAAATTTTTAAATATAAACCATCACGTATTACATATTTAGGGGGTAGATGACAGTGTTCCAGATGCCAGGATTTTATTAGTGTCCTATCTTTTGTGATTACGAAGCGAGCTTTGCATTTTTTTCCTATTGAGCACCAATACATATCGGTAGTCTTGTTTCGACCATCACGCCCAAATGTGTATCCTTGTAGTATGGCTATCTCTTTCCCGTTATCTTTTCGGTACCATTGAACTGTAAAAAAATAAAATACAATTTAGAAAACAAAACAAAAACAGTGTGTAATTTGTGTTTGTGAGTAGCCTATCTTTTGTGGTTACGAAGCGAGCTTTGCATTTTTAGGGTTCCGTACCCAAAGGGTAAAAAAGGAACCCTATTACTGAGACTCCGCGGTCCGTCTGTCTGTCTGTCTGTCTGTCTGTCTGTCTGTCTGTCACCAGGCTGTATCTCATGAACCGTGATAGCTAGACAGTTGAAATTTTCACAGGTGATGTATATCTATTGCCGCTACAACAACAAATACTAAAAACAAAATAAAATAAATATTTAAGGGGGGCTTCCATACAACAAACGTGATTTTGTTGCCGTTTTTTACGAAAATGGTACGGAACCCTTCGTGCGCGAGTCCGACTCGCACTTGGCCGGTTTTTTTCCGACTGTGCATGCAAAACCATAGGTTTATTTTGTTGGCCAATTACACCAGAATGCGTGCCCTTGTTATATGGCTACCTCTTTCCCGTTCTGCTTTTGGTACCATCGAACTGAAGAAAAAAACATACTTTATTTATATTCGAATTCTAATTTTACACAAAACATACATTTACAAAAAAAAATTGGGACAACATATATACAAAGGCCATCTTAACCCATAATGAAGGCGATCGCATTTGAATTTGCCGCTATGGGCGCTGGTGTTGAGTGAGGTCCTAAAATGTAAAATTTCATAGATTTTTGGCTTTTAGCGCGAGTTTATGAACTTATTTTTTATTGTTGCGAATATTTTCCAAATATGGCCGATTATGATAGGTACGGGTTTTACTTTCGTTACGCCGCCAACAGGTGTCACTACTAGTAACTTAGGTTGCTGATAGAGGGACATCTTTTTGACCCCTTCTGGATTAAATCCACGACTTAGTGGTCCTTGGTGGATACCTAACGGTGTTAACGAAACCAAGTGGAGTGTTGACCCGCGCACTCGCTAAGCCTCTTCAGGGCACGGCAGTTAGTAGGAGTCGGGAACAGGGTAGTTGGCCTTGGTAGATAGCCTAGTCAACCCCTGTCGGTCGGTTAAGTACATGCCTAACACTCTGGTCGTTTGCGTGACGACAAATAGAAAAAAAAAGCATTAGAAATTATTTAAATTCAAAGTTTCTTAGACCTTACTCGCCAGTACCGCCAATTGGTGAGCACAAAAACGGAAGCCCGCATTGGGTTCTCTAATTGGTTTCTGCCAGCTGCTTCGCCCGCGTGAATGTCGAACATTTTCCCAAGGAAACGTATTCCCGGGATAAAAATGTGCTATTCCACACTATAATCTATCTCCGTGCCAAATTTCATCCAGATCCGTCCAGCCGTTTGAACATGAATATATAACAAACATACAAACACACACCCAAAAATACACTCACAAACTTTTACTTTTATAATATTAGTGTGATTTATTTATATTAAACAAAAACAATATCGAGAGGTTAAAAATAGAATATTAACTTTATTGTACACAAAAATTGAAACCCAACAGTTTTAGAAAATTACTATTAAATACGAAAATAACCAGCCAACCGCAATCAATATCTCTTGAAGTTCCCTTTAGGCGACTAAACTAAGCGCCAGATCCAGAAGACCTTGCCTCGCCTGCTTGAATGTCTGCATATTGCCTTATCCTGTCCTTACTTTACTGGAAAACCATCCACACCAGTAAAGCAAAATGGCACTTTTCCAAATAACAGGCTTTCACCAATTTATTTTAAACTAACGCCTACAATATAGAACATTGATATTTGATAAAAAATATTGATAGTCCTCATTCTTTTATTACGAAAGTCTTATTCATAAGAATATTTTATATATTAAGCTAAAATAATCTTGAAATCAATCCTAGGCATATTGATTCTTTGGCTTTAAAAAAAGGCCAGCGACAACGCGAAGTGTGGAACAACCGCTTGGCAATGTCTTAAAAAACATGTAGGCACTTAGAATGATCCTTATGTCAAGTCCATCAATAAGTAGTTAATTCAATCAATCCTAATATAAATTCCATTACGTATTATGTACTTAGGGGGTAGATGATTATGTTCCAGATGATAGGATTTCAGAAACTCTCTGTCCTTTGTTACAACGAAGCGAGCTTTGCATTTTCGTCCCACTGAGCACCCGTAAAAATCAGTCGACATACTTCGCTTGTTAACACTAAACGTGTACCCCTGTAACATTGCTATCTCATTTCCATTCTTTCTTCGGTACCATTTCACTGTAAAAAATTATAGTAAGAAATGCAACTATTGCAATATAATAGATACGACAATAATCAGCTAAATATAAAATTTAAAGTCTGAAGGTTAATAATAACAATTGCCTGGGGTCTAGACCCGACCAAAATCTCTTGAATCTCTAGTAAGGCAGGTGAAAAAAGGGCCTGATTCAAATTTCCAGCTTTCCATGATACAGCAAAGTCAAAGTCAAATATATTTATTCAATTAGGCCAATAAACGGCACTTTTGAACGTCACATAAATTAAAATTAAAATTTAAGAGTAATAAAAAAAAAAATGATTCTACCGTGCATTCGGAAAGTAGATTGTTATGGAGAAAAACGCACAAGAAACTCCATACTTACTATTTAAAAAAAAAAAATGGTGTTTTACAATAATAACATACGTACATACATATATGTGAGATTCAGCGCAACCACCATTGGCTTGCCAGCAGACCACCGGATTAGGTATATTTTTTAAAATAAAACTTACACGTAACTAGATGACCGAATGAAGGAAACGCATATTAATCTGTCAATACTAAATAATTTATTACATATTTTATATAAACTGAATGCGAACTAGCTACCGTTCTTCCTTAAATAAAAATGGGAAATTATTCCTAGTTTTTGGAAATTAAATTTTTCTAGAACACCATTCACACCAATATATAGGCATGGCAGTGTTCAAGATGTCAGGTGCTCAATAATTTATTTTAACTGACATCTGCAAAATACAGTAATATTATTTTCACGTACCTCAATAAACATTTGATATAGTCAAGAAGCGTATTTCAGGATAGTCAATTGTTCATCATTTCTGCAATTTAACCTGTCCTTATATCTCCGGACTACAAAAATTCCATTACGTATTATATAATTAGGCGGTGGATGATTGTGTTCCAGATTATAGGATTTCAAAAACTTCTTGTCATTTGTAACTACGAAGCGAGCTTTGCATTGGCGTGTTGCTGAGCACCTATAACAAGCAGTCAACTTCCTGGTATTGTTAATACTGAACCTGTACCCCTGTAACACGGCTACCTCTTTTCCATTCGGCGTTCGGTACCATCTCACTGTAATCAATACATTAAGCAATGCAGTATCTAAAGTAAAAAAATAATGAGACTGAGGTATAAAAATTGCAATTAAACGTCATTCATTCACCTATAGATTCAAAAGAATGAATGAGTTTTAAAGACAAAGGTTTGATCTTTAAAATTCATTTCATCGCATACACTAAAATAAAAAATCCCTAATTAAAACGACAGACCTTCCAAAAACACAAGAACTTGTGGTTAAGTAACATTTTTATTCACTAATTTTAAATTAGTTAATTCTTATAATTTTTTTGTATTACAATAATAAATAGACCTCGACTAGACTTTTCGCATTAACATTTCTAAAATATTTAAAGTAGGTAACTTAAAACTAATTATTTCAACTTAACAGTTACATATGACATAAAATATGTAATCTTTTATTTTTTCAGTAATCGAAAGTTGATCGCAATCAAATCAGTACTCTGTAAACATTTTCAATTGACATATAATTTAAAAAAAAATTATTATAAATCAAAAAACCCGACTGCTAACAATTAATTAACTGAAAAAAGAAAAACAAGTACATATGGATAGATATAATTTATACATTACATATCATGAGGTGCTGCAGGCGGGGACAAACAAAAATTATAGAAAAGCCGACCAAAACTTCGTATAAATTATATCTAGTACTTGTTTTTCGCTTTTCAGTTAATTAATTTTTAGCAGTCGGGTTTTTTGTTTTTTTAATCATTTGTTTTATTTCAGACTTTTTAGTTTTAGTAATGAACAAGTTCTCCAAATAAGTTATGTGGTACAAGATTATTTATTTTGCTATCAAATTTACGCTTATCTCAAATTTGTGCCAAAATAGAAACATAAAAGTGCTACACCATATATATTTTTGAAATGGCCTATTTAGTAGCTTTCATTTGATATCCATATTGTCAGGATAACGAAAAAATTAAAAAAATTGAATCATTCCCTTTTTTTAGGGGGGCGCTATTTTTTAAATTATATTGCCTATGCTACTCCCACAATTGAGACGAATCACACGACACCTCATATATCATAATCCGTAACAACTTACGACGACAGCAGAAAACTGTGGCTCCTCAAATACCCCCCTCCAACTGACTGTATCGATCCTGCAGAAAAGCTCCCAGCTGGGCATAAACTGCCATGGCCAACATGGAAAGCCCTAAATAGGCTGCGAAGCCAAGTGGGCCGCTGTAGGTACAACCTGGTCAGATGGGGGTACTCCGATCAGCCACAATGCGACTGTGGAACCACACCGCAAACGATGCCCCATATGTTGTTCTGCTCTCTGGGCACAAATACCTTCACCATGAAGGACCTAGCACTGGCCTCGCACAGGGCGAGGCCAGTGCTAGGGCTGTCGACGTGGCTGAGTTCTGGTCGAAGCACAACATCTAAATTATAAACTAAAGATGGAATCAACGACACGATGAAGAAGAAGATAATCCGTCAAGCCGTTTGGGCTGTAGAGCGAGCTATAGAAATGGACATACATAGGCACATACATACGCTCGAAAAACATTACCCTCCTGCAGTCGGGTAATTACGAGTAGAATCTTGATTATTTTAGGTACATCATCAGCCTATTATTGTTCCCACTGCTGGGACACAGGCCTCCTCTCTATGAGAGGGATTATTTTAGGTAAACTTGTGTAATTGATCTTAAATTTTGAAATAAATACCATTACGTATTAAAAACTTCGGAGGCGGATGATTGTGTTTGGATTGGAAGGATGTCATGAACTCTCTGCCCTTTGCGATGGAGAAGCGAGCTCTACATCTCCTGCTGACGGTGCACTTAAACATATCGGTTGACTTATTCCGACCATCAAGACCATAAGTAAATCCTTTTATAATAGCTATCTCTTTCCCATTTTGATGTCGGCACCATTGCGCTGTAAAAAAATCAACGATACACTTTAAAAACAGTCAAAATTCAATTGAAATTCGTCTATACTCTTTGCGCTGTAGCATGGTGCGGGTGACAATTTCAATATAATTTTTACGCATATACGTATACGCATTTTTGTAGTTTAACGTCATAAAGGCAACTATGGTATATGGTATAACTATGGTATGATGTTAAACTACAAAAAATGCGTATACGTATATGCGTAAAAATGTTATTGAAACTGTCACCCGCACCATGCTATAGCGCAAAGAGTGTAGTTCTTAAAAATAGAACTTTATAGAATGACATGGCTTTAAAAACCAACCTTGTAGAATGCCAAAAACAAATATCGTGAAATTTTTCAAAATAAGATAACTATCTAATAGCGTTCAAATTAAATTTATTTGTTTAAGGATTTATGAGAAGGAAAAGAAGAAAAACTTGAAGCTTAATAAAAATCCTTGTATATCGTTAGAAAAACTATTTTGACAATGGAAATAAAATAACTTTGAATGTAGTTAACTCAGCATTTTAATTAATTTAAATTTATATAGGTTATCGAAAATTTATCGAAACCAAAACACTATCACTATCGCTTACCATCAGGTGAGATAGTGGTCAAGCGCGAGCCTGTAATTTATAAAAAAAAAAACTACGGAAGTAATTCCGTCATCACCCAACACCTTGTTAAGCTGCTTCAGGCCATCCTAATCTTATTCAGGTTGACGTCCGGAATGTCTTCGGTATGGAGTCAGGTCAATCTAGCTATTCGGTCGTTTGCTATATACGCAACGGTTCAATTGGTTAACGTGTACTAATGTCCATAAAATCCCTTGATTTTCCTCAGAAGTGCGTTTGGCGGCTTCGATTCTGCTATTGCCAGTTTCCAGTTACGTGAGTGTGGTTCTTACATCTTTATATAAACACCATTGAGTATCATAAACTTAGGAGGTTGATGATTATGTTCCAGATGACAGGACTTGATGTACCCTCTGTCCTTTGTGATGGTGAAGCGCGCTCTACATGTTCTGCTGATGGTGCACCTATACGTATCGGTTGTCTTACTTCGACCGTCAATACCATATGTGTATCCTTGTATCATGGCTATCTCATTCCCGTTCTGTTTTCGGTACCATTCGACTATAAAAAATAAACAATTTGATACGTGTTAATAACATTCATGAACGAGTAAAGCAATAATTAAGTTCTTAATAAGTTCATTTAGGGCTTCGGGCCAATTTTTCAAACGTTATAGTTGACAGCTAACATGGTTGATAATATCAAAGTTGTACGTAAGCCATCTGCCGATGATGGAATGTATAAGAGGATTGGCAAATCAGCCCTTTAAGCGTTTTAAATTCCGCAACAGTATTACGAGTACCGGCGGTCACCTATCAGTAAACATCGTCGCAAATCGCTCCGTAAAAATTGTGTTAATTAAACAGATAAATACCAAAGAGCGATGTAAAATGGCGCAAACTGTGAACTTTAAGTTCAGTGCTTTGCTACGATATCGTATTCACAAATTGACATTGAAAACTGACAAAAAAAAACAAAACTATCAGTTTAAGTGCATGTTGAGGTTAGCTGTCAAAACAACAGTGAACGAGTGAAGTGAAGTAAACAGTACTACCAACCTGACAACTTGATTTTGCGTTCAGAAACAACACGCAATTCAACGTTCCGTTACAAGCAGTTTCACTACGCTTTTTTCATTTCAAATAATTAAACCACTACGAAAATGGAACAACAATTTCAAATATTTCTTTTGACAAAATTAAAATTGAAATCGATATGCAAACTATAAAACAATTACAATAAGTCTACTACAAAAGATGGAAGAAAAAATACAGCCAATAATTGAAGAGAATAAAAACTTGAAAGAAAAATAGAAGTGTTAGAGCATTATGTAAACGTGCTGGAAAATGAAAAGAAGAAAAATAATGTAGTACTCTTTATACTAGAGGAGACTGAGAAAAGCTCATTAGACCTATTTAAAACAGTAGTAAACCAAAGAAAAAAAATTATAATAAAAAGAAAAAATCGTACACATATAACTAAGATAAGTAAAGAAATTTTAGGAGCCATCAGAAACCATAAGAAAACTAATCGACTTAATATCATTAGAGAACAGATCAACAAAACCGGAGGAATCAAGAGAGCTTTAAAACAGCTTAAAGAACATTCAACATGGATACCAAAGACAACGCAAAAAGGGAAAGGCAGCAAAATACAAACTACAACCAAGCGACGACATATTTTACAAACGGCAACAGATTTTAACAAAGAATTGTATACGGATAATATGAACGAATACTTATGCAAAACAACATTAGAAGAAGACCCAAACCCAGAACCAATCCCATACGATATGTAAAGTGAAGTAAGAAGAGCTATCCAAACAGAAAGCTGTTAAATCACCTAGAGATGATATGATAACTAACGTAATACTAAAACTTGCCATGGAAAAGATAACACAACCTTTTACACATATATGCAATGACATTTTGGAAACTAAACCAATTTCTTCCCAATGGACATCGTCAACAATAATTCCTCTATATAACAAAGGAGTTAAAAATGAAATTAACAAAAATAGACCCATCACCTTGATGCCGAACTTGAACAAGGGTTCAGCAAAATTTTATTACACTGCTTGACTAAAAAACTAGACAGAAATCAACCCAAAGAACAAGCGGGCTTCCGTTCGGATTTTTCAACAATCGATCATATACATATTATCAAGCAAGTTATTGAAAAATGCAACGATTACGACCGTCCGTACTACCTGTTCTGCGTAGACTATAATAAGGTATTTGAGTCGTTGAAGCATAATTACATATGGGATTCTATAAAATAACCAAGGAGTGAAGAGTAAATTCATTAAGATCATCAAGAACATATACGAAAACAGCACAGCAAAAGTCCAACTTGAAAACGTTGGAGATCAAAATAAAATACAGAAGAGTGTAAGACAGGGAGACCCACTGTCACCAAAAATATTCAATGCGGTTTTAGAAAATATATTTAGTCAACTTAATTGGGCAAATTTCGTTATTCAAATAAACGGGAAAAAACCACACCACCTCAGATTAGCAGATGCCCTCATATTGTTTGCAGAAGATCCATCACACTAAGAACAATGTTACAACAACTAACAGCTGAAAGGAAAAGGCAGGTTTAACGATGAATATCAGTAAAACAAAGTTGATGACAAACAAGACCGAAGTCAAAATTGAAGTGGACGAAGAAGAGATCGAATACGTAAAAGAGTATATTTAACTGTGCCAAGTCATATCTGTGGAAGACTTATCAATAAAAGAAGTAGAAACATGAGTTAATAATACCTGGCAAAGATACTGCTCCCACAGGCAAATTATGAAAAATAAATCTATACCCATCTTGGAAAAGAAAACCGTCTACAACACTTGTATACTTCCATGTCCCACCTAAGGCTGCCAGACCTGGCCACTAATACAGAAAATTTTGCACAAACTGAGTGTATGCCAAAGAGGTATGGAAAGAAGTATGTTGGGACTAAGGTTGAAAGACAAATGGAAAGCTACAACAATTAGGAGCATTACCAATGTAGCAGATGTTAAAGTAAAAACACGAACCTTGAAATGGAAATAGACTGGTCACATGATAAGATCAACAACAGAAAAGTGGACCAAAAAAGTTACAGAATGGTATCCGCGGGACGAAAAAGACGTAGAGGAAGGTAGAAAAAAATATGGGAAGACGATCTGCCCAAATGTTGGAGAAAGGCAGCAATGGACAGTCAAATGTGGAGGGAACTTGAGGAGGCCTATGTCGCAAGACAGCCTGACCTGGTAACTGATATTAAATGTTAAGTTATATACATACAGAAAAATAGAAATAAGAATAGTTAGTATAGTTAGAGTCTGGCAAACGAAAGTAGATACTGAAAAAGCGCGGCAAATTTAAAAAAATATCAGCATGGCAACCCCAAAACTAGTATGAAATACCCGGAATAACCAAATTTGATACTTTAGAATCATTAATTTTACTTCGTCTGAATAAAAATACCATAGGTACTTTAGGTAGTCAATACTTTAGATATTATGTATCTGTCAATCCGAATAAAAAAAAACAACAGTATTCTATAATAATTTTGATTTATTTACTACCATAATCAAAATCTGAATCTAAGTTTTCCAAGTGAAAAGATTCATTAAAGTCACTGGAATCAGTGTGCCGTACATTAATAATGAAACTTTATATATTATTTTCTGTAATTCTGTCTGTAGGTACCTATGACATGATCAGTCATTTTCTTCCACTCTTTATGCTAGCTAATTCACCCAAGTACTGGTTCTGGGTTCTTGTCAAATATTTCTGCTCTAAATCCGCAACTTTTATTATGGTATGATAAAAAAGATAATGCATTATTATGAACGTGTTTAACTTATTATAAAATTAATGTGAATACTAGTAGAGAAAAAGTTTTTGCATCCATAGTAATTACGAATTAAAACATAGTATCAAATCTTTTGTGTCCTACTAACTTATGAAATCTAACAGTTCTAACACCACACGTAAACAAACTTGTTTTTGTTTGAATTCGGCGTCTTTCTCCTATTGTTTTTCTTTATATTTAGACATCATGTGAAACAACATCTTCTGTAATCCACTTTTATTCATTTTTCACTGAATAAATGCAAATAACAAGACCAAAACAAATCAAAACAATACGCCATCTTGTTTTGGAAAATTGAGGTTGACATTAGTATAGCATTGACATATAAAAAATTTGCAAATAATTCGAGTGTCTACTTTCGTTTGCCAGACTCTAGTATAGTTTTAAGTTTTATTATATTACAAATTGTGCAAAGGTCAGAGTAAATAAAGGCTTGTTTTTTTTTATTTTTTTATTTGCATAAAATTCACGATTTGAGAAACAAGGCAATATTTAAATAGTAATAAACCTGAGGTCTAGGTCAATTCTGTTACTTAAAACACATTAAATTCCAGTCGCAATGTCATATTGGTGACAATCAAGGTCAAAAGCTTGTCAAGACATAAAGTTTTCTTGTAATAGATTGCAACTGAGATGCGACTGCTAATATACCTTAAAATACAAATAAACAAATACCCTCAGAACTTTAACAATATGAGGTTTAAATAAAATCGTTAATTATTTTAGGATTGATAAAAACAAAAAAACAAAAACTTTAAACTTTATAAAATACTTTGTAGATCGCTATAAAACATCCTGTGAATATTAGTAATATAATAACTTTGAATCTTGTTCGTTCAGCATTTTAATTATACAAAAATTTGTTTTTTTATATCGACAGATCGAATTCATATGATCGAATGCTGATTGAAACCAAAACAGTAAATGGACATAATTGCGTCATTACCCGACGCCTTGTCAAGCTGATTCAGGACCATCCTAATCTTGTACGGGCGGACGTACGAGATGTCGTAGGTATAGGGTCCATTCAATCTAGCTCTTGCGTCGGCCATTGAATATCTTAATCTGCCTCAGAAGTTCTGGTTTGGCGAATACGATTCCGCTATTGCCGGTTTTCAGTTTCGTCAGCGTTTTACATTTTTATATAAAAACCATTGCGTATTATACACTTAGGAGGCTGATGATTATGTTCTAGATGATATGACTTGATCTCTCTGTTCTTTGTGATGACGAAGCGAGCTCTACATGTTCTGCTGATGGTGCACCTATACGCATCGGTTGTCTTACTTTGACCGTAAATACTGTAAGTGTATCCTTGTATCATGGCCATCTCTTTCCCATTCTGTTTTCGATACCATTGGACTATAAAAAAATAAACAATTAAATACAAGTTAATAACACTCATGGTTTGAGAAACAACGCAATATTTAGATAGTTACAAACCAAAAGACCAAATCTCTTACTTAAACATTTATATTTTAGTCGCAATGTCCTCTTCGGTGACCATCAAGTTCGAAAGCATGTCAAGATATAAGGAAATAAGAGTTGTTTGTGACAGATTGCGACTGAGATGCGAATGCAAACGTACCGTCTGCCACTCAAAACGGATTATGCCGAACCTGACCCGAAATCCTAACCCGGTTTCGGGTTAGGTTAAGAACTTGAAAAACAAATATAATATTTGTTCCGAACGTAACTCTCTTCATAATCTGACCCGATGTATCGTTCCTATCATAACCCGAATTGCGATATGCTACGTTTCCCTCTCCTCTTTCTCAGAATAAAAGGTACCTATGTGTCCAATCAGAGTTTAATATTTACAATACGTTACCCTAATATCACACTAACAATTAACGAAATTAACGAACAATAATTATAATATCAAAAATAGAAAAAAACAATAAATTTTCGGGGTTCCCCATACTTAGAACTGAAACTCATTTTTTTTTTCATCAAACCCATACGTGTGGGGTATCTATGGATAGGTATATATATAAAATTATATTGAGGTTTCTAATATTTTTTTCTTAACTGAATAGTTTGCGCGAGAGACACTTCCAAAGTGGTTAAATGTGTGTGTGTCCTGTAACTTCTAAAATAAGAGAATGATAAAACTAATATAAAATTTACATTACCATGTAAACTTACACCGAAAATTGGTTTGAACGAGATCTAGTAAGTAGTTTTTTTTAATACGTCGTTTTGTTTCTATTATAATAAAGTGAAGATTTAACACTTTTGTAACTAGCAGTATACCAGTGTCATTAATTGAAGCTATAGTTTCATTAAAAATCGGCCAAGTGCGAGTTGGACTCGCGCACGAAGGGTTCCGTTCCAGTATCGCAAAAACGGCAAAAAAATCACGTTTTTGTATGGGAGCCCAACTAATATATTTATTTTATTGTTTTTAGTATTTGTTGTTATATCGGCAATAGAAATACATCATCAGTGAATAGGACAGACATACAGACGGACCACGGAGTCTTAGTAATACCCCCCCCCCCTTTTATACTTTAGGTACAGAACCGTAAAAATGGTCGGTACAGGTTCAAACTATGAATTTACAACTTATTTTTTTAAGTTATCCAATTTTATGTCGATTTCGTTTTTCGCAATATCCGGAGTGCATTTATGTGTTGTCTCTTTGATGATTGTTGTGTTTTGCTGTAAAACATGTACAATGTCATTAACCATAACACTATCGGGGCAGTCGGAAAAAATATTGAATATATAATTACATTTTCATCCCACCATCTCGGAAAGAGTATTTTTAATCTTCAATATCTGAGTGGAAAAGCCGTTTTTATTCACTAGAGGATAAAGTAAATTGAATTTAAAACATCGTGTGCACTAAGTTTGTGAATTAAAAAAAACATTAAACCTATTTACTGCTACCTCTATGGTGCCGAATATATCATACAACTTTTTTTTAATTTGTTAAAATCTCAGACTCGGAACCTTCTTGGTGTTCTTTTTTCAATTTGCTTTGTACGCGGTTCTAACCTATACACAAGTGACTAACACCAATATTACAGTACCAAACAAAAAAATTACACTCAATTTAAATAACTGTAGCAACGTTACTTTAAAATTTTCTTAATTATACTTCAGTATTTTTTTGGTATAATTTAAAGATTATTCTGTAATACTTACCTGTCATAATGTAGTAATTAATACCTAAACTGAAATAAAAGTGTACCTATCTTGTGATTGTAAACGTTTTTTTTTTTTGCATTTAGTCATTTCCTCGCTGAGGTGGAATGAAAAGTTACGTGTTGCACTCGAGTGCAAAGATTTTTCACCTCGTGCTCTTTTGATTCCCTCGCTAACGCTCAGGATTCTAATTTTGAATCACTCGCTGCGCTGGTGATTGAATTTTAGAATCCTTCGCTTGCTCGGTCATCAAAATTGAACACGCGGTTAAAAAGCAACTTTGCACTCTTGTATAACAAATAACTATTTCTCAAAAATGGTATGTAATGTTGACATAACATCTCTAAAAAGTATCCAGAAAGTGAACTCTACCGGAGACTATTCACAACTGTCCGGTAAGAAGCGAGATTTTAAATTTGGAATCTCCTACTGTCCAGTAAGTAAGTATGTAATTTACTTACTGGACACTTGGTCATCCTTCATCCCTTTTTTTTTTTATGGCTTCGCACGGTTTAGGTCATCCTCTTTAGATCTGCTTAGAAAAAAAAAACATAGTACCAGACACAGATTAGAGTTTAGCCATTATAACATGGTTAGAGGGAGGCTCCAAATATATATCTATCTCTTTTTGGTATGACATTTTATGAGATACATAATATATTTTGGAGCCTTAAACATCCATTTTATTGTCTGTGACACTTTTTTTTTTTTTTTTTTTATGGGTCTGTGACACATAACGCGACGCAGAAAAAGTATGCACGTTGCGTTTTGTACTTAGTAATGTTGTAGAAGTATAGTGTGGGATTTTATGTTTGTATTTAGTCATTTCAGTTTATAAATCATGTTGGATTAAAGAGTCCGTTAATCAAGATGTACAACAAACAAATATAAATGCCCCCGGTAAATCGATCACAATATCTATCAGTAATTGCCCTAATATGAATGTAACCTTCAATATTAATTAAACGAATTTGTTGTTAAACTTTCTTTCATTTTTGAGAAAAGCATTATACAAACCTCAACCAGTAAGAAAGCCATCCTGGCCTCGTATATAACCGGACCTCACCTGCGGTTCGGTCCGGTTAACTCATACTCGGCCAGGAAGGCTTACTTACTGGATTCTGCTGTAATGTACTATTACATACCTTCACAGTTATGGACCCACTGCATTTAATATTTTTGTGATAATTGACACATCTCCACACAATTGTTTCTTTGTTCTTTCTTTTCTTTGTGTACTGGAAACCAGCTCGTAACAATACACTACCACCATTTCGATTTATCAAATTAAAATCACATGTACTATATGAACCTCCTGGTACATCAGATTCTGCAAAATAAAACAAGTACCTAGTTATTTATCATCGCACATAGACGGAAATAATGCAACCAACAAATACACTCAATGATAGCAACTAATAGATTTACTGTTTATTTGTTGATTTCACATTAATTACATAGTTTTTAAATGACAATAGCACACCACGGTAGCCCAAAGGACAACTTAATAAAAAAGATGCGATAGTTTAAATTTTTCGAGTACCTTAATTTTAAGTTTAGTATTTTATATTAAATTATCTTACCGTATGTGTGTTCATAAAGTAAGTTCAAAGTAAGATTCTTATTAAAAAAAATCATTTTTTTTTACTACAGGTACTTATTTTTATTATGGAGTTTCTTGTTCATTCTTCTCCATAACTAGCTACTTTCCGAATGCACGGTAGAATCAACTTGTATTCCATTTAAATTTAAATTGTGACATTCAAAAGTGCCGCTTGGTGGCCCAGTTGAAATAAATATCTTTTGTCTTTTGTCTTTATTAATGTTTTCGTTAATTATAAATGTGATAAATGGATTGATAACTTATTGTAAATATTAAACTCTGATTTGACGCATGGGTACCTTTTATTCTGAGAAAGAGGAGAGGGAAACCTACCATATCGCAATTCGGGTTATGATAGGAACGATACATCGGGTCAGGTTAGGAAGAAGGTTACGTTCGGAACAAATATTATAATTTTTTTCAAGTTCGTTACCTAACCCGCGACCGGGTTAGGATTTCGGTTAGGTTTGGAATGAACCCTCAAAACGCATACTTCAACAAAAACCTTGAAGATCGCCAGAAAAACATCCTGAAATTATTTGCAGTAAAATAACTTTGAATGTAGTTTGTTCAGCATTTTTGTCATAAGCGTTTTCATGTTAACCTTGGTTTTTAAATCGAAATATCGAATTTATATCATCGAAATTTGAGCGAATTAATGTTATTGAAAATGATTAAAAACCAAAACAGTACATGGACGTAATTCTGCCATCACCCAACGCCGGAATTTATCGTTAAGCGCTGGCCGTCATACTTGTTCATATCATGTGTTAGTAAAATTATTGTGACATTTGTCTGATGGTCACAGTATGCTCCCGTTAAATAAAATTGATTTTCTACAACTAATCATTAATTATTTTTTAAATCAAACAGTAAATATCGAATGAATTCTTTTATGTTATTGTTTTCTGACTGTGTATGATATGACAGAAAAGGGAGTCAGTGATAGAATACAATATACTTTATTGTACACCAAAACATGAAGTTACACATCTCTTTTACAATAATACTTATTTCTACGGGTACAAAGGCGGTCTTATCGCTGACAGCGATATCTACCAGACAACCTTTGGATGGACCTGATAGATGGACAGTGATAGCATGACGATTGACGGTGGACAAGACGGTATGGAAGAAGAAAACGTGTTCCGCCGACAACAAGTAACATGAGACAAGGGCAGGCAGATGATGATGTTACATAGTCTGATTATTGCAATATTGAAACGGAGATTCAAGAAAAAGTACATGTAAAACCAATGTAAAGTAAGACGTGAGTTAAAGAAAAGGCGCGCTTTTTAGAAAGTTTTCTTAAAGTTTTATATAAACACCATTGAGTATTATAAACTTAGGAGCCGGATGCTTGTGTTCCAGATGGCAGGATTTGATGCACACTCTGTCTTTTGTTATGGTGAAGCGAGCTTTACATGACTTGCCTAGGGAGCACTTGTAGTTATACGTTGAATCATTCATACGATCAACAGTAAATGTGTATCCTTCTATCATGGCTATCTCTTTCCCATTCTGTTTTCGGTACCATTTAACTGTGAAAAAAGAACTATTCTTAGACAATTAAAATACTCTGATGGCGAAAATAAATATTTGCATAAAGACCTGATGATCAAAATAAAATATTTTTCAGATTGTAACAGGTTTATTATTTATATAAAATATTATATGCATTTAATTTGTATTTTTTTTACAGTTGAATACTAAATAGGAAAATAAATCGAAACCAAAACAATATTCTGCAAACATTTTGAAGTAACACATATAAAACGTGTTAGTTAAAGTTTTATATAAACTCCATTTCGTATTATATACGAAAAAGGCGGATGATTATGTTCCAGATGACATGATTTGATGAGCTCTCTGTCCTTTGTAATAGTGAAACGAGCCTTGCATTTTCTACCTGAAGAGCACATATATTTGTCAGTTGTCTGCATTCTATAATCAAGACAGAAGGTGTATCCTTGCACCACGGCTATCACTTTTCCATTCTGCTTTCGGCACCATATGACTGGGAAAATGCAGTTTTGAAAATATATGGTTTTGGAAATTAAAAACAAGTCATACAGGAATTATAAGAAGTCTATATAAACCAGCATTTCATTTCATCAACATTTAATATTATTTTTTTATTTTTAGAAGAATGAAGAAGAGAGAAAAATACAAGAGAAGAATATTTTCTACTTGGTGCCTTTTTAAAACGCTGCTAAACCAGTTTTGGCCCGGTGCGGCGTATTGATTTGGCCGGTTGTCTTCTTTAATTATATTTCTGACAGTTTGAACAACCTTTCCTTTATTAACTGGAAACCCCTTCTCAGCCATTGCTATTATCCAGGTTTTGCTATTACGACCGGATTATTTCAGACATAATGAAATGCAATACCAAATTACTGGCAAAACCGTGGCATTTATTTTACACAAATAAAAATTCACCACTTTACACAAAACAGCTGAAGCAAAACAGGGCTCACATCACGACAATGGAGCAAACAGTGTCGCGTCCTACTCGAAGGTAGAATATCTGGTGACTGGCTTGTGGCTTGTGCCCTGCGCCGGCGCTGGTCATGGCGTTGCCAAGAGTGGCAACGTTGGGCCGGTATGGCACGCTCGCACAAGGGCGACAAGGACAGTAATAACGGCGCAATGCGAGGCTGCCAGCTCGCATGCCACAGATAACAATATAATTCTACAGCTAACACAACATAATAGCCATAGACAATAAATGCAGAAATAATGCGAAATGAGTTGCCCACACCAGGATTCAAGCAGAGATTCTTCTTGAGCAGTCGGTACAGTGGGAGGCCACTTTTTTTTCTACAGCATGTTTATTCTTGAATTTATAAAGTATTGTTGAATGAGGAATGTTATATTTACGGCATGTTTCTCTTACCGCACCACCATTGTTTATTTCGTCGATAGCCTTTAGAACGTCTTCTTGTTTATATTTGAAGAAACCCTATGTTGGTTGCATTGTGGCTATAAGACAAAAAGTAGATGGTCAACTGTGACAACGGTGGCAGTGACAGTGTTATACTATTGGTTAACTAAGTTGTTACATTGCTCATTGCTAATAAAGTTATTTATCTAAAAATAATTAAATAAACAGTAACCACATTCTTAAAATTAAGTGGAATAATAATCAAAAGGTAACAAAGATCTTTATTAAAATAATTTTTAATTAATTTTACAAATGTACAGTTGAACAGAAAATTATCCAAACAAAGATTTATCTTTTCACTATACGACCTAATATTTGTTACGCTATAATAACACATTTACAAGAATCTTTTCACCGTCGACAACATCATCGCTTACTAATAGGCGAGATAGCAGTCAAACGCGAGTCTATCACAAACGAAAAAAAAGAAGCTCACATATAAGTAAAGTTATTGGAAGTAAGTTGCCTGTATTCAAATCTCTTTTTTCGTCTGTATCTAATCTATTTAAATATTTACAACTAGCTGTTCCCCGCGGCTTCAATCACGTGGCCCACCCTACAGGACCCGTTTTCGGGATAAAAAAAATTGCTTTCTACTGGTGAAAGAATTTTCAAAATCGGTTCATTAGATTTAGTGATTACCCCTATTTTGATTACCTTTATTTTTTCCTCGGGGATTAAAATATTTTTATCTATACTAATATTATAAAGAGGTAAACTTTGTGAGTTAGTGAGGTTGCTCACTAACTCACAAAGTTTACCTCTTTATAATATTAGTATAGATAAAAATATTTTAATCCCCGAGGAAAAAATGGGGGTGTTATAAGTTTGACGTGTGTCTGTGTACCTGTGTGTTTATGTATCTGTCTGTGACATCATGAAATGTAGCACCTAAACGGATGAACCGATTTTGATATAGTTGTTTTTTTTTTAAATGTTACTTTATCGAGAGTGCTCTTAACTATGTTTGATGAAAACCGGTTCAGTCGTTATGGCCGTTTTACTGTTGGAATCGGAGTATTTTCGCAAGATATCGTGTCGTAATTACGTGTTCGATAGATTGTCGATCAAAGCGTGTCTATTACTAGATAAATTACGTAATTTAAAAGCATGAAATAAAAATATGCCGGGGTTTTTTAAATTTTACTGGTACTATATATTTATTTCTTGGTATGATTTGTGTAGAAAATTGAATATTTTTTATTGATACCAACGAGTACAAAAAGAAATTGTAAAAGATATCAATATCTTTTATACAATAACATACAAAATAAACCCATGCCCTTTTCCCCTGGGGGTAGGCAGAAATTACAGAGCGCACCTGCCAACAAAATAACTTTTATTTATATATGGGTCTACAATTATGCCTGAATCTATTTAGCCTAATACGAGCATGTTGTACAATATGATGCAATAGACACAGCAATTGTTATAAAATGTGAAAGGCTTGTTCTTTTAAGCCTTTTTAGCTTTATGCAGCTCTTTTCTTATGTAAACCTACGAAGTGGTTTCTATATTTTAATATAGATACCGTTCCGTATTACATATGAGGAAGGCAGATGAGTGTGTTCCAAATTACTGGATGTTATATGTTTTCTGTCGTTTGTGATGACGAAGCGTGCCCTACATTTGCCGGCCTGAGTGCACTTATATTTAACTGTGTTTTTATTTCGACCGTCAAGGCAGAATGTGTATCCCTGTACCAAAGCTACTTCTTTCCCAGTTGGTTTTCGGTACCATTCAACTGTGAAAAATTAAAAGAATTATTATTAAGCAACGAAAAGGAAGAAACAAGTTCTCTTTTAAAAATATCTGAGTTTGTTTAAAAATAAAACAACCGTATTTAAAATTTAATTTTTATTTATTTAACATTCTAATTCTAAAGATTTTCGGATAGATTATTAGACCACCAAAATAAAGAACAATTACAATGTATCTAAAAAAAAAACAACTAACTACTTCTAATTTAGTTTCAATGCCTTAATTGCCACAAATACTTAAAACTTGAAAGTTGTGATCGAAGCCAAAGCGGTATTCTGTAAAAATTTAGGCCTAACATCAGCCTAATCTAGACCCCTCTTATCCCACTGCAAGGCAAAGAACTCTTTTTCTCTTTTCATACAATTTAGAACTGGCAAAGATTAATTCAATATGGTATTTGACAAGATTATTTTTATAACATTTCTCTTAAACCTAGAGAAAAGATATTTTGCAAATATCAAATGATATTGATATTGTTATTTTTTTTTCCCCAATTAAAATAAGTACTAATCCAAAATAAGTACATTTTAGCAGTCAAAATAACGTTCACACCATTCCGTTACCATTTAGCGTCCTCTTATGTAAACTTTTGAAGGAGTTTTTAAAGTTTCATAAAAACACCATTACGTATTTTAAACTTAGGAGGTGGATGATTGTGTATTAAATAACATGATTTGATGATTCCTTCGCACATTGTAGTAGTATAGCGAGCTTTACACTGCCTGCTAGTTGAGCACTTGTACTTATAGGTTGACTGGGTCCTGCCATCAGTACCGAACGTGTATCCTTGTAACACAGCTATTTTTCTTCCATTCTCCTTAGTGTACCAAACGACTGAAATGAAACAAATCATTTTAAGCACAGCAAATAATTTAATCATTATACAGGGTTTAAAAAGGCATTATCTATATAAGGTACAAGAACATTTACCAGCCAGGTTTCTTTAAGTACGCGGTATGTGAAGTAAGAGTACGCAATAATAGTCTCATGGGGTACCCACAATTTGCAATATCCCGCACACAAAACACGCATAGAAAATAGTTTAGAAGGAGAACAGTCACAATGAGTTCCAAAGAGGAACCGATCAATTTTCCGATTGTTTTTGTTCGTATTTCAATTTACCGAAAATTATTGACCGACGTCTTATTGACATATTTTCAGATGATCGAAGTATCATGTGGCATAATATGTATTATTTTACCGAACTACATTTCGCCGATTTACAAAATAACTTTTTGCTTTTTGCCGAAGCCTGGTTTTGAACTTTTTTCATTTGCCAAAAGATTTATTTGCCATATTTTCACCACACCGAAACAACATTTTACGGACTATTATTTGGCCACAAATATATAAGGCGATTACTGGTAGCATTTCAATTAAAAATTGAAATAGTGTCATGAAAAGTCAACAAAATTACTACAAAATTTTAGGACAGAAACGAATCGCTGCAAAACCGACTTTACGCGATCTTGTCTGTGTTTACGTATTTATTTAGAATTTTCATGCAAATGATTTATTAATAACTGTCATGTATTGGACATTTTTATTTATTAATTATTTCAACGAATTAGTCCAAGAGCGAGCGAAGCGAGCTCGGGCAATTAGGGCACCCCGACACAGATAGGTTAGACTCGAAGGGAATGACGAGAGCTGGCTAGCGAGCATGGGCGTACCCAAGACATTTGTGACAAGACATGATAAATTATGTCATATCTTACAATTTGTCTTAAATGCTAGCACGGGTCAAACTTATGACATATTTTAAAGGCGCAACATGCCTTTCTTGTTGCTGCCCGGCGAGCACGGCCTACTGTGACATGGCTTGAGTCACACATTTCATCGCAGTTTGGGCGATAACACCATTTTGTCCTAAATAATAGCACCGGCGGCGTGAGAAAATTTCCTGACGTTTGTTTGGGACTCATCGGGTCTTAATTGCTAATACGAGCGCACCCATTTTGTCACAAATGTCACATTTTGACAGATGATTTAGAAAAATGTATCACTTTCGTTCGGAGGTGGTGATAAAATTGTATAGTTGAAAAAAATATATTTGCCTTCTAAATACTGCACCAAATGGCAATAAATTCATTTTATGCGTATGGTGATCAATGCTTATTAATTAATTGAAATGTTACAGGATTATTAATTAATTTTATAATATTAGTTTCTCATAATAGTAATTTTTTTTATTGTTTTTCTTATTTTTATTATTTTTATAATTATTTTCTTTTATACCATATTCTTCTTACTTTCTACATTTTTAAATGTTTCTTAAATAAAATCACCAAAAAACATTTAAAATATAAAAAAATAGGGGCCCACCGGTATTGGTCCAAGCTATTATATTTTTTAGTATTTATTAAAATTTTCACAATAATTATAACTTTCTAACAAACACTAATATGTTATCAAACAAACAAAGAAAAATAAAGTGTGCACAAGTCTATGGTCGTGGGTCAAATATTAATTTATTCCCAACAAAATTAAAAAGTTGTTTAGCTGTATGAACTTCATATTTTTTTACGTATTATTTTATTTGGTCGTCTATTCAAATTATGTCGCACTATGAAGTCAACAACAAGAAAAGCAAGTCGCGCCTATAAACTATGTCACATGGTTGTCCCGTGCTAGCATTTAAGACAAATTGTAAGACATGACATATTTTATCATAACTTGTCATGACCGTAGTTCAAGTCGAAAACCAAGCAATGTAAAAAAAAAAAAAAACTTATAATTCATGTTGGGATGCTGCTAAAAAGGGGGTAGCAAAGGGGGGGGCTAAATTTTGGTTATTATTTGCCTAGGACATACCGTTTTCGAGATATCATTTTGGAAATATAGAGCGTTTTATGCAAAATGGTTAAACCGAAACTGCAATAAAATTGGAAAATTTCCGAAAAAGAAAAATAAACGTCAAGATGTTATGCCACAAGTCAAGAAAATATCTCACGCCGCCGTGCTAGCATTTAAGACAAAATGAGTTTATCGCCCAAACTGTGATTAAAAGTGTGACTTAAGCGATGTCACAGTAGGCCATGCTCGCCGGGCTGAAGTGAGCAAACAAAGCGAGATAACTTAGCTCATCTCCTCATCATGTTAGGTTACTGTATACCCTGCAGGCAGAAATAGGCAGCCGATTTTTTTTTTCATGTCGCTGTTTTAAACATTTGTATTCGCTGCTGTTTCTCTCTCACTTAGTATTTCAGTAAGGCATATTCAGTGTTTTAGTGTTTAGCATTGTAGAAGGTAATTATTATGCGTATGCGTTTAAAAATATGTTTTAATATCGTAATGTGTAAATTAATTTATGCTTAAACATTATAATGATTAGAGAAATTATACTTAAAAAAATATGCGTAAGCTGTTTTGCGTAAATTATGTTATGTGGAAATATAATTAGGGTAAACAAAAGTATGCCATGTCATATTATGGCTTAAAAAATTATGCAAATGGATAGGGAACCATGAAAAAGTGTGAACAAACTTTTTTACTAGGCGTTTGGTGAAATGAAAATATAGTAATTAAAACACCATAATGAATGTTCGGGAACATAATACTTCGAACAAACGTTATTTCGGCTAAGTGTAACTTCGGTAAAAAGTTTAATGGCCAAATGAAACGTCGGAGTAACCAAAAAAATCGAATTGATAATAAGTCAGCTAAGTCAGTGGCAGACGTGACTTTGATGAAGTAAAAAAACGAAACGATAACCGTTTCAAAGACACAATAATTACAATGATCACGTCACAATATAGAGACAACAGGTACACGAATAAAGTTCACATGTTAACTATACAATTGCGACAGGAAAAAATATGCGTGGGCGCAGTGATCGTCGAGTGTAATGCAATTGCAAAGACTGCCCCGTATCACCGTGGGTAGGAGGTCGTGGTCGATGGCTCGTGGTGCAGTACAACAGCACCGATGGTGCCCGTCACCGATGATTGCTTCAAACAAGAACATCAGCACTAGACAGACACTATATATATCGTGATCGACCTAAGATGCCGTGAATGACTGTGTGTGACGGTGTATTACTGATGAGAATGAGTTGAATATGAAGAGCAATCAACGTTAACCGTGCTGACGGATACCAAAAAGTACCTGACCTTGGAAATAAAATAAAAAGCTAAAATTTAGCTATATTTTATTTGTCTTTAACATTAAAATAATAAATTATTTAAAACATAAGTATGGGAATGATTGCATCAAAAGACCCATAAAATGTTCCGATCTTATGTCGAAGTCATACAGCAGATAATCATAGTAAATAACCTTTATTAATTAATTTTCTACACATGTATTTAATTAATCTTTAGAAAAATCATAATAAAAACATATAAAAAATATTCATTTCAGGTAAGCATATCCATAGAAAACAAATATAACATATTCACAAAATATTAGTGCTTTAGTGGCAAATTGTAACAAAATAAATTATACAAGTAATGTTAGAACCTTAACTTAACCTCCTGGTCCTGCGCATCTCGCATCCATCAGATTCCACCAGCCTTAACCAGGTCATCGGTCCACCTAGAGGGAGACCTTCCAACGTTGCGTCTTTCGGTTCGCGGAAGCTCAACTCTATACTCTGATCTTTACAAATATTTGCAGCGAAGAAGAAGAATTTAAATATAAAATAATAATCAATACTTAATCAAATCCAAATATTTTTAACCCAACGAGAATCAAATTTATTACATACCGATCAACATGTATTAAAAGTGATTTTACATAAAACCTTTCTTAAGTTCTTATATACAGACCGTTACGTATTATAAAAGTAGGAGGCGGATGAGTGTGCTTCTGTTGACTGGATTTTACAATCTGCCTGTCCTTTGTAGTGACGAAGCGAACTCTGCAATTTCTTCCAAATGAGCATGTGTAAGAATCGGTGTACTTCTGGCGACTGTGAAGACAAAAAGTGTGTCCTTGAAGGATGGCTATCTCTTTCCCAGACTGCTTTCGGTACCATTCGACTGCTAGAAAATAAATGATTCATCTAATTACTCTGAAAAATTACCTGAGACTTCAGACAAAGTATCATTACTATAAGCTGGCGTATGTATATAACTGGCGATTGCTGAAATGCCAACATTTCGATAGAACTTGGCATTTCCATAAATTTTTGACGTTTTTACAATCGCTATTGCGACGCTTTCGTAGTTAAAACTGTCACTTATCTAGATTCTCTAATTATATTCGAATAAAACAACAATGATTCACATTTAGGTAGAATACGAGTTAAAATAGTTTTTCGAAAGTTTTAGGCAGAAAAAAACTTGTCATACTAAAAATCTTGAAAGCCAGTTACGAGATTAACTCATAACCTAAAATGGCACTTTTGAATTTTGCCATCATATGTGTTGCAAATTGGCTGGAATCAAGTAAAACAACACAATTATTGAAAAAAAAAACACTACTAATTTAAAATTTTGAAAAAAAAAAGAAGAAACTAAACGTTGACTTATACTTACGTGTAATTGGGTGGAATCAAGTAAAATAACATAATTTTTAAAAACTCTATTGATTTAAAATTTTGAAAAAAAGAAAAATAATCTGTGACTTATAATTACGTGTAGGTCAGTGTTATCATTTTTAAACTGATTTGCAAGTTAATATCTTAATTCTAGTGTTAGTAATAAAGAAGAGCTGCTAACAACATTTATGAGCACGTCCTGTACTGTCTGTCACATGGCGCAGCATGTTTCATGCAGGAACGGTTCACATTCATTATACATAGTCTAACTCTGTCACGTGATCAATCTCTTACAATTTGGTATTTCGAGCATCGTTATCGCTAATCGAATTTCGATCAGCCAGAGCGATTGTCGAAATATATTGAGTATTTTATTGAGATTTTAAACAAATACCGTTACTAAAAACATATATCTTTAAAAAATGTCTAATGGTTCTCACAATCTAAAATATATACCGTCACGAATAATATAATGACCAGCTGGATGCTGATGTACCAGATTACAAGATTTCATGACCTTCCTGTCCTTTGTAACGACGAAGCGAGCATTGCATTTGCTTTCTGTGTAGCATACATAATATACATCTGTAGACTTACTAACACTGTTTGTTAGACAGAACGTGTACCCTTGTAGTACGGCTATCTCTTTCCCATTTGTCTTCTTATACCATTTAACTGGGAAGGAAACCATTGTGTTATTATTGACATAAAGTTTTCTGTCTATAGCTTTTGAGTTTTTTACAGCTTGTTAAAGTTAAAGATAAAACCATGGTTGTTAATATGTACATTTTATTGGCAATTTATAAATATTTACGGTAATAACCATTTTTAGCAAAACGAAACGAAACATTTTTAAAGATTAAAAAAACAACTCATTTGTTCAAATCATACTGAATTGTTACACATATAGTACAGTTTAAAAAAAAAAAAGAACAAAATACATCCATTTACTACACCCTATATAGCACACCCTGATGCACCAACAACTTTGGAGCTTCATGGTTGTGGTCTAGCAGAGCTGATACAATTCTCCCGGTGGAGTCAGTGGTGAACCTGGCACGGCATCGAGCCCACCTGGTGCAGCGCCACTGGTTGGTGGAGGCACTCCTGGCACCAGAGTAGAACGAATGACCTTTCAGCAACGCCAACTCCTTCCCGACAACAGTCCTCACGTATTCCACTGAGGAACCAAGGGAACGGCAGAATATATAATAGATATATTTTTTCAAATGATGAAATGTGAAGAAACATAAAAATACAATTATTTTTTATAAAATATACCTGTTGATTTAGAAATAGGGGGTAAAAAAAAAAAATAAGGATAGCAAAACGCCTAAGGCGTTAAGTCTGGCACTGAACACGAAGTTTTAGTGTCTACAAATAAATACGACCTACTGACTAGTGTTTACTACATATTTGGCTTATCTGATAATAAAGTCAATCACTCATCATTATGATAAGACAAAAACTTAAATGATCGAGCACCTAAACGCACCGCAGGAGCCGCACGCGCCGCAGTCATCTTTACCTAATAATAATCTTTACCCATCTTTATAATAAATTATAAAACCATTTCAGAAATTAATATTATTATTCATCCGGCAAAATGGCTGATGAACTAGTTCCGGATTTGCGTCACCAAAAGCTTTGTGCACCTACTATTTCACCGAGCAACTGAAGGAATGCTTCCAGAATACATCTGAGCAAATCAAAAATATACCGATTGTAATTTTACACTGGGGGTATTTTACTTTTTAGTAACTTGTCTAATATAAAGGAATATGTTTCGTTTCATTTATTTTGAATAAATTACATTTTTATAAATATCAGCCAACATTAACTCATTTGTATCAACCACTCAATAAATCCTAGAAAATAACTTCCTGAAAAGTTAATAGTATTACGAGTAAAGTACGCAAAGAAAACATGTACAGAGGCAAAGAAAAACGAATCTATACGCAGACTGCATTTGCTTGTGTAATTAGAATATAATGGATCATAATTTATTAAACAAGATGAAAACCAATATTCCACTAATTATTATTAAGGTTGCAACTCATTCTAATTGGTACATCAGTAGGAACTATTTTACTATTTGTTTATATTATAATTTTTATTTATTTAGTAATAAAGTTATTCAGTCATGATTATGGTGCGACACAATCTTAACTATGTCATTTCCAATGGTATATACCGCCGCGTGACAGTCAAAGTGTTTCTTCACACAGCGCCATCTAGTTTTTGCACCCGCAACGTAATGAGAACCGTATCGGTATGGTCCTAATTGTAACTGAAGTTGTCCTCGGCGATTCGCAGTAAATTCTGGTAAGTATGACCCTGAAATACGTGTTTTATTTTATTATTAATGGTCCGTGAATCCAAAAATAAAGTTAAAATTCTACTATCAAGTATCATTTATGAAAATTAAGTTTAATCAAAAACAAAAATAGCTACATGCAAAAGTCATAAATAAATTAATTATGAAGATGCCACGTTGGTTATCAAATCTTCGGTACATAAGCAAATTACAAAAAAAATGCAAGTAATATTATGCAAGCAAAAGCTAGTAGGTAATATAAACATTATTAGCTTTTGTTTGCATTCTTGACTAAAGTCATACGCATTGACTCGATCAATGCGAATGACTTTAGTCAAGTTTTAATAAAAAAGTTAGTCATAGTTGATTATTTGAATTGGTGTAATAAAAAGAATAAAGAACCAGAAAAGAAAATGACGTAGATCACAACTTGATACAAAAGAACAGAGCTACAGCTATAGAACGTGCCCATATTTTTTTAGTATACTGTCTTTACGTAATTAAATATTGAGAACTTGGAAACCTTTATAATAAATAACAGCCACACGGTTCCATCTTGAAGGCTTGCAGATGTCGATCTGTCGATGGGTGCCCTTCCATTACATACCTAGACTCCTCTGTACCTCGAATCACGATAAGCCGATTGTTCCAGCAGTCATCTTTGTCATTTCAATTATTTTCCTTCAAGCTTGTTGCCACGCCTTTATGTAAATGTTCTACATCTGACTGCGAATATGTACAATCTGCACATCATTTCTTATGGGAGTGTATTCTTTGGCAGAATGAACGCAATATTATGTTGGATAATGTACAGGCGTAATGTAATGTATTATACGGGCCTTGTGGAAATTAGATAATTTTCCGTGCATTCAAGCGTTTTTGCCATACCTATTATTGAAATCAATTATAAAAGCTCACAATGTTAGGACCCATTATAATTAATGTTAATTTGTATCCATGGTGCTAGGCAACTGGGCTTATCCCAATTGTAAACAGCCCTTTGTGCCTATTGGCCTTGTTTTTTGTGTCTCCTGCTTGATATGGAAGTCGAAATTATGTTTTTGTTTTCCTACTCCTCATTTATTCTTTTCTTATTAATTTCGTTGTGGGATCCAAGAAATTTAAATTCATTCTCCGGGACTTCGTCGAGCTTAATTGCCTCGGCGCTTTTCTGGTAGGATTGTCTAAAAAAATATCATTACTGATATAAGATCGGACTCAGAATCCAAAAATCGGACGCCAGTCGTGCCAAGGAGTAAGTTTTACCCAGTAAGTGGGTTGTGGAAGCCAGATAGCTGTCGCTCCATGTAAATCACTGGTATCCAGCGGCATTCGGTTAAACTGG
Source organism: Orthosia gothica (assembly GCA_949775005.1). Lineage (NCBI taxonomy): Eukaryota > Metazoa > Arthropoda > Insecta > Lepidoptera > Noctuidae > Orthosia > Orthosia gothica. The sequence continues at coordinate 30,541,716 of OX459037.1, read as the reverse complement.
AAGCCAACTTCAGCATATTGTCGAAAAGGCTAGACAGATTAATTTCAGAATAAATTCGGAGGCCCGTGGTTGTGTGATCCCTGGCATTTAGTCACGACCAGGTACATAGTGGCGATGACAGCTGCTTTGCACCCGTTGTCGTAAAGGCTGCAGGTCCAACGCCACCTTCGTTTCATGTATCTCTGCTTGTTAGTGTAAGTGTACCCAAAAGCGAGAAGGTATTGTGTTGCACCCAGTCCAATGATCTGGCCTGTAATATAGAACATCATAATAAGTTTTCATTTTTGTAATTAATTTGAGTCCGCCGTTACATGCACTTTTGTGAGCATTTGAATAATTCATCGGCTGCTGCGAGACAATTATTACCTACGAGTACCTACACATTTAGTTCTTTGCTCGGCCTTCAGAGGGCGCTGATCGCTAATAAAAACCGAAAACATCAGTTGCTCGTCCATCTAATTCTATATAATATTAGTATATGCTCAAGTGCAGCGCAAGCGCCGGTCGCGTGCAGACGTGTAACAGTAGCTCCGTAAAAATCCTGGACATACGTAGTCCGCGCGACCAATTACGTAAGTATTTTTTTTGTTTAGATTTATTTTATGTTTAAATTCACATACATTCCTAATTTGAATGGAACTATATTTTATTCTGATTTTGTAAACTCGTGTAACTTTATATTTTTAGAATAAATATGGACAATCAACAAGCTGCACAGATTGAAGCGTGGTTGCTGATTAAAACGAAGATTACCGAGCTGAATCAAGCTCTGACAATTTAGAGAAGTTTTTCTTTTTATTTATCAATTATGACACAGAGATTGTTGATAATGATTTATTTGTTTTGATTAAGTTTCGATGATTGTATCTAGTTAAGGAAACTATACTGATAATATTTTCATTAGTAAAATAAAGAAATAATGTTTAAATATTTTTTATTTCACTTAAAAAATGGGCTACGTATGTAGTCCACGCGACTACTGCTGTCTCATTTCGATGCGCGACTCCTATAGAGTTAAAGGGCTGAACCGATTTCATACAAACATAACTAAGAACACTCTCGACAAAGTCACCTTTCAAAAAAAAAAAAAATTCAAAATTGGTTCATCCGTTTAGAATCTACGATGCCATAAATAGATAAACAGATACACATGTCAAACTTATAACAACCCTCTTTCTCCGTAGGGCTAAAATGAGTTAGTTCACGTCAGTTATAGTTGTTCGTTCTTCGCCATCTTGTATTGCCGTTCTCCTTTTCACGGTTATTACTGCACTTCTAACGTCTTGTTAGTGCTTTGGTTTAACCACAAAGAGCCATTTTCAACATAGTGTCGGAAAGGCTAGGCAGAATAAGATAGGCTTGTATAAAGACCTGCAGAGCTTCGGAACAATTTCGGAGGCCCGTGGTCATGTTCTCCCAGGCAGTCAGTGATGACCAGGTCGGCAGTAGTGATGACAGCTGCCTTGCACCCGCGGTGGTAACGGCTGCAGTACCAGCGCCACGTCTGACCATGTCTATCCAGCCACGTACTACGCTGCTTGCGATTGAAAGTGTACCCAGAAGCGAGAAGGCATTCACCTCTACCCAGTTTTATGATCTGACCTGAGATATAAAACAAATTCTCAATTAATTTTCGTAACAGTTTTTAAGGCATAGTCATAGTTTTACAAGCCGTGAGCGCGATGCGACGTATTTTTTAGAGGATGAATTTTCAACTACCGTTATCAAAAGAGCTAAAGTGTACTTTGAATTTTATGCTGCTCGTGTAGTTAAGCATCCGCCGTTAGCTACATCACACTGGTTCAACGGTAGCTTTTTCGTCTTGGAGCTGAAAAGATTCTCTTTAGTCAGGATTTGAAAAAATATCGGTTGGCATTAAAAATCACATTGAAAAAACCGGCCAAGTGCGAGTCGGACTCGCGCATTAAGGGTTCCGTACCATTATCGCAAAAAACGGCAAAAATATCACGTTTGTTGTATGGGAGCCCCCCTTAAATATTAATTTTATTATGTTTTCAGTATTTGTTGTTATAGCGGCAACAGAAATACATCATCTGTGAAAATTTCAACTTTCTAGCTATTACGGTTCATGAGATACAGCCTGGTGACAGACAGACAGACAGACAGACGGACCGCGGAGTCTTAGTAATAGGATCCCGTTTTTACCCTTTGGGTACGGAACCCTAAATTTAAAATATCTCAGAACTTGAATGCCGCTACTTAGTTCTATTCCTGTTTTTTTTTTGCTGCAAATCATGAGATGCTGAGAATAGTGAAAAAAACTCATCACACGAAAAAAGTTATCTGAGAAGTAAAATATGGGGTAGGTAGGTACTTTGAGAAACACTGAAGTCTTTCGTACTAAGCATTTTATTGAGATAATCAACAAAGCAAAATAAAATTGGAGTACACTTTCGGTAACTTTTTACGAATAATGGATGTGATGATATTAATATTAAAAAATGATTATGTCTACCACCATATATGATGACAATAGTGCTGGATGCGAGACAGTTCTACTTTTTACTACAAATTAACTTGTCGCGTCCAGTTAGCATTTTTGGTTGACCACGAAGAGATGTGGTAAATATGATTCCGTCTGTCATTTGTAGATCCATAACCGCCGTTACGGGTAGTCAGATGACAAAAAACGTCACACCTGTCTTGCCAAGAGATATCATGTTTTTCAGTTATGACGTTGCGGAGGTCAGAATTGCAGTCACTCCATGTAAAATACTGGTATACTCCGGATAGGCTGGAACCCAAGCTCAGCGTAGAAAAGTCTAGGCAAATTAAGAAATTCTTGTATAAAGGCCGGTCGAACTAACAAATAATTTCGGGGGCCCGTGGTCATGTTCTCCCTGGCAGTCAGTGACGACCAGGTCGGGAGTAGTAATGACAGCTGCCTTGCACCCGTGGTGGTAACGGCTGCAGTACCAACGCCACCTCTGGTTCTTGGCTCTCTGCTTGTTATTGTAAGTGTGCCCAAAAGCAAGGAGGCTTTCTCTTTTTCCCAGTTTAATGAGCTGGCCTGTAATAAAGAATATTATGATAATTAGAATTAACCATGACCATGATTGTGACCATGCCAGCTTAAAAACTTGTATTATGATATTTTTTAACCAAGTCATTGTTCTAATGAATTTGAGTTCACCGTTAGCTTCATCATACCGGATCTAAATTAGTTTTGAGTTGATGCTTACAAACTGAGATCCACATTCGTCAGAATTTAAATTATTAATTGATTGGCCTTAAAATGTAATAACACTATAACAAAATGAAAACGTTCTCAGAACTTTAATGCCACTGCTTTACTGCTAGGTGAAAAAACAAACTACGCGAAATAAGATAACAGACCTAAAGATTACGTAGGTAGGTAATTTCAGAAATACTGAATTCTTACGCATAAATTTCGTTTTTATTGAAATATTCAATACAATAATTGCCGGATGTACCAACAAATTAAAAAAGCATAATAAAGTTGGAGTTACACTTTCTGGTAGTTTTGCGAATAATGGTTAAAAAACTTCGTCGGGGGACAGCCCCCGACGAGAGTTCGAAGCTTATTTTTTACTTTTAAGCGGTTTTAGTGTCTGGGGTTTATTTTTAATTTGTATTCATGCTTTTTAAACTACATAATATGCCCAGTAGTAGACAAGCTTTGATAGACAGTCAAAAAACGTAATTATGAAACAAAAAAACGCCGAGTCAATGCTTAAAATGCGCATAACTTTTACGGCGATTTTCATCAAACATAACTAACAGGTCCACTATCCAATTATTACAAAATTATATAGGAATGAGCTGAGGAGGTCAGATTTGCAGTTGCTCCATGCAAAATACTGATATTCGGCAGCATCCGGTTAGACTGGAGCCAACCTTAACATAGTGTCGGAAAGGCTAGGCAGAATGAGATAGGGTTGTATAAAGGCCTGCAGAGATTCGGAACAATTTCGGAGGTCCGTGATCGTGTGCTCCCGGGTAGTCAGTGACGACCAGGTCGGCAGAGGTTATGACAGCTGCCTTGCATCCGCGGTGGTAACGGCTGCAGTACCAATGCCACCTCTGGTTCCTGGCACTCCGCTTTCGATTGTAAGTGTATCCAAAAACGAGAAGGCATTCTGCTTTACCCAGTTTTATGATCCGGCCTGTAATATAGAGCATCATGTTTTTTTTCCAATCATGCTTTTACAAGTCGTGTTATCGACAAAATCTACAAACTTACATGCAGAACTTCATTTCCTATGTATCCCTTCGTTTTCCAAAATCTATCCTTAGTGACCTTCGCTACGAAACGAAAATCGTGAAAAATTATGCGTTGTCTATAAATTTTGAAGAGTTTGAGTCCGCAGTTAGCTTCACCATACTGGATCAAAAGCAATTTTGGATATATGCTTTAAGAGTGATTTTCAGACTGATCCTCTTGGAAGAGCCATTGAATTTGACCGGCACCGGTTGATCAAACCGCCCTAAAGTCTAACCCCCAGTTTCTGAATTGGGAATCCAACATTGTGAGCTTGACAAACTCTAGTATTAGAGCTTGTCAAACTGCAACATTAAAGTAGAATTTAAAGTTTTTACTTCAAATTATCAATTCAGGAGCCAGAGGTAAGACCTTGAAATAAATTTGTCTCAATACGAAATGCTTTTTAAGCTATACAATATTACTGGTAGAAAAACACGTTAAAAGATAACGTACCTACTTTCAAAAATACTGAAGTCTTTCGCACTAAATTCATTTAAATAATCAACCAAATAACCAAAAGATTGTCGGATACATTGAAACAAAACTGTTTTAAATGTTCTTATAATTAAGGATTAGTGATGAAATTTTAATGATTTACTAATTATAAGGTTTAGGATAAGTAAAAGCCGGATCGTGCTGATAGTATCAATAGTCAAGTGTATTATTTTTAAAGAGCATAACATTTGCAAATCCGTGTTACCTAAGACAATAAACACATGTGGCGTGAGATAGTGCGATTAACTTAATTTAACAAAACGAAATAATGTTTTAGCGTAGCTTTTACGAATAATTTATTTTTTCATTATTATTGATAGGCTCGCGTTTGACCATCATCTCACCTGATGGTAAGCGATGATGTACCTTTTCACTCTTAACTTAAAGACTTCCAGGTTGTAGTTATCAAGAAACACAGACTGCAGTAAATAATTCCACTCTTTAGCTACCACGCGAGTCTATCATTACTATAAAAAAATGCTGTACGCACAATGAAAGTATTCCAAATACGTTTCGTACGTATGAGTGGGATGTCCACCATGTACTAATGGCGTATCGCCATTCGTCTTGTAGTCCGATGATTAAACTGGCTAGTTTTGATGTTTGCTGATATTAATGATGATTATGTTCGCCACCATACTTGACGATAACATTATCTACAGTAGTGATGGATGCAAGACAGTTATAGTTTTTCTTAGAGCATCGCCATCTTGTTTTGCCGTTCTCCCTCCCTCGATCCTTAATATACATGTAGCGTCCAATTAGTACTTTTGGTTGACCACGATTAGAAGTGATGAATACGGGCCGAGCCTCTGAAAAGATATCTTGTTCATTTCAATTAAAGTAAGAATTAAGTTGGGTGACAGAGACAGCTCAACAGAGTATTAGGAAAAAGAAAGAAAAAGAAGAAGGAGGAGGCGAAGAAAAGTGCAGCGCATAGCTTAATATAAAATTGGAGCGAGCAGATCAACTATATCGGAGAGCTCAATAACTGGACAAAGCATGATAATATAAATATATATTTAAAATGATGTGGCATGTATCAAGCTCGCATTACCAATGTGATTGGTTGAATGAGCTGTATTCAGCCAATCACAGAAGCTTACGCACGCTTGAAAATTCAATAACCAGTTTCTATAGGGTTACAGTTATCCGTTAGCAGGTCCGGTGAAGAGTTTAGAAACAAAATAAGTTAATAAAATTATACCAGATAGATGGCACACATTCACTTATATTTGTTAGTTATTCATGAATAAAAATATAACATGCACGATGCACATTCGAAGTACTTTTTTCTACTCAAACTGTTACGTAATATTATTATTCTACTTATTTATATTTCATTTCATTTTATTCTCAAACAATTTACATTGTGTCGAACATTACATAATTAAAATTCCAAAAACACATATTGAACAACATTAATTTTAAAAAAATACCTATCAAACATGAATTACTTTGCAAAGTTAAAACAATAGTCTCAATAAAATTCAATTCAAAATGTATCCAGTATTTTATATCACAAATAATAATTATAATATCAGTTAATATATAAAATTACAGGTAACATAAAAATAAAACAAATTATTCCAAAAATGTCACAAGCAAAAATTCCAATGTCAAGTTAATACATTTTTTTTTTAGAAAACCCTTGGGATTTCAACTTCATCCAGTATAATGTCACTAGTAATAATTATAATGTCAAGTTAATTGAATGCATGTCAAAAAAGAAATAATAATAATACAATTAATATTTTGACATGTCTTATCTTAATAACTTAATCTTACGGTCAGATGTATTAATGACTATCTATATTAAAAGAAAATAATCGTATGTCGGCTTCACAACGATCAATTTATTTACACGAAGTTCCTGGGAAGAAAATATCGATGCACAACAAATGAAACGCAGGTCAACAGCAACTAACACTTATTTGTCAATCTGTAACATTAATTTTGTGTCACCTTTCTTCAGAAACAGGGCTTTAGTCTTAGTTATTTAGTGCGTAAACCAATATAATGTATGTTATGTGTGTAGCGAGTGGGTATCACATATTCGTATACTCAGAATTTTTAGGGTTCCGTAGTCAACAAGGAACCCTTATAGTTTCGCCATATGTCAGTCTGTCTGTCCGTCTATCCGCAGCTTAGCTCAGAGACTCTAAGTACTAGAAAGCCATAATTTGGCATGGATATACATATTAATAACGCCGACAATGTGTTAAAATAAAATCATGAAAATGAATGTTTTTTTTTCTCGTCTGTTTCATGGTGTGGGGTATCGTTGGATAGGCCATTAAAAAATATTGCGAGTCTTTGAAAACCATTTTTCGGGGATCCATTTGCGTAAAATTAAGCTTTAAATTGCTTATGTTTTGTTAGAGTCAAGTGTGGGTAACACTTGACTCTAACAAAACAGCTAAACGGTTGCTTTTGGATATTTGAAAAAGTTTACGGAAACTAAAAGGAAAACTATCACAGCTAAGTGTGCTTTACAAGTTAACGAGTAATAGTCGACCAACTTATAAAATGTACTTGGAAAAGTAAACATTTTGTATATTGATGAATGGGGCCAACAGTTCACGAATGGCAAAGTTAATTGTGTCTCTTCGTTATAGCAATTTTCGGTGCTTTCATTGTTTATGAACGTTAGTAATGTTACCTTTTTATTTTGGTGAATGTAGCTGTTTATACGGAACCCTCTGTGTGCGACTCAGACTCGCACTTGGCTGGTTTTTATTGTATCCACTCATCAAAAACACACTTTCCTTAACGTAATATCAAAAATTGACTAGAATAGAATCAGACTTATACCAAAAAAAATAGATTCCTTGAGTTATCGTAAGGTATCAAAGTATCTTAAATAATGCAATTAGTAATAAAACTATTATAGTAATGTTGTAGAAAGTCAAGCATAAAGAAAATGGTCATATTAAATAATTCGGTCCTCAAAGAAAGAAAAAAGCATAGAGTTCACACACAGCCGCGTATACTACACGTTTTATTAATACTTCTAATACAACCAAGATATAACAATCAAACACTTTCATAACTGGCGAAATAACGTAGGTGGCTTCATGGAGTGCAGGCGTGATGTTCCATGTAGGTTTACTAAAATCAGCAAGGTTACGGCCTCATAAGAAACTTAGAGAGAAACTGCGGAGACGTATGATCGTGTTCTCCTTGGAAAGCATCGATGACCAGGCTTTCGTCGGTGATCACAGAAGCCCTGCACCCATGGTGGTACCTTGTACAATACCAGCCTAGCTTGCCAGCCCTGGCGTGGTGCCTGCGATTATACAGGTACCCATTAGCAAGCAGAGATGTACGATTCCCAGATGTTTTTATTAGTTTAGCTGAAAGAGGCAGAACACGTTAGTAATTATGCCCGGGCGAATGAAGCATAGCTTCTGAAAGTAGATATCCAACCTGGCTCCTCTAATACAGGATTTCCTAGTGCAACGGTCAGGACAGCACTGATATTTGTGTATTGAAGCGTGTTAAATTAATAAACACGTTTCATATATTCTACAGAAATCATCCTGAGGTAAAATCACCAAAAATGTTAGGTCCTGTTCCGGAGTAAGATTTTCATTGAAAAAGAAAGTAAATGATGGACTTTAATACTTTATAATTAACACAGTTTAACTATGGGTAGTATTAAATCATTCCAAACACATAATAGGTTTATCATGCACTACAAAATGTGTTAGTGTGTTCAGATTATATTTCGGCAGCGAGAGCCGTGTCCTTAGAAGAAAGTCTATATCTCTAGTCTGAATAGCAAAAGCAGCATCTCTTTCATATTGCTCGTCCATAACCTTTAATGTCTTCCAGTTGATGTTTTGTCCGTCCCTGTGAGACTGTCTAAAAGGTACTATCATGTTAAAGTCGCCTGCTAGATTTTTCTATGTAACCGATTGTCAAACCATCAGGCGGCTGACTTGATGGTTAGGGCACTTATGGGTATGTGGATAAGTTCCTTATACTTAGGGTCTAGGTCTAGTGACAATCTATCGTCGACAAAGATAGTGAAACAGTGCAAAATGTATGTGTGTAATAAAAAACTTTTTTGCAAAAAAATACTACCGACTTCCAAATGAAAAACTACAAAGTGAAAAATAACTTAATTTTTTAAGTCGGTGTCTTTCGTAGGTACCATTTTTTTGGGATATGGACACCGACTTAAAAAAATAAGTTATTTTTCACTTTGTAGTTTTTCATTTGGAAGTCGGTAGTATTTTTTTTGCAAAAAAGTTTTTTATTTCTCCCTTTTTAGTTTAATTATATTAGTTTATATTATATATTATAATAAATAGGCAAGTTGTTTAGTAAGGTCCCTATAACACCGAATAGATTACCCGAATAACATGAAACTTGAATATAACCGGTGAAATGAGAGATCTGTGTACCCCTTGAGAGCATACTGGCGTGATGTTATGTTATGAAATGGTATAAACAATAAACAGACATGCGATTGCAAGAATCCCGAGAGTTTTGCCGTTATTTATTGAAGAGTTCTGTTGTATATCGCCGAAGTTCTTCATCAAACCTTCACCAAATTAAAATGGGACCAATTTCGAAACATACTCTTTCAAACCAATTTGGAAAGTCGGTTAAAAACCACGAGACATTTTGGAAGCGCTTGTCAATTAACAAGCGCTACCAAGTTGTCTCGTGGTTTTTAAGTCGACAAACCATTGGTTGGCAATAACTGTTAGAATGTAACTTTGTTTTTGAACTTTGTGATTATAAACTCAACCTGGCAATGTTCTAGGGATGTAAATAATTATAATAAACGGTATATTAAACTTACAAAAAGTTTTTCTAAAATGGTTTGAATTACGACAACATGTACTCTATCTTTGGTAAAAGTATTATATATTAATTGAGTATTAGGACTAAAATACATTATTAAATATTAAACCTTGAATAATATTTTATTAACATATTGTAGATTAATTAATTACAGTATGTAATTCATTTTCATAAGCTTCAATAGTGTCGCACCTTATAAATATGACACTGGCGTTTTGAGAAACTGCACCAAATTATAGAGGCTCTAGACAATCGACATTCTATCAACGAAAGCGGCGCGATAGCGATTGTTATAATGTCAAAGATGTATATAATTGTCGAATACTATCAGAATGCCACATGATTAATCAATTTCCTTTTTGCTGATAGAATGATTTTGTCTAAAACCCCAGCTAGCTTTCAAACAACAGGTCTCAATTTAAGTTTAAATATTGCTTCATTTTAATATTGCTTTCATTAACTTAAAGTTACATACTCGCATATCACTACTTTAGATAATACTCGTATTACCGAGAAAAGAGATCACTTTCTAGATCTTAGGTTATTATTATAACCATAAAATTCAGTTTATAACGCACGCTTTTATGCTTTCTTTCTAAAGACACTTACCATAGTAAATTGTTACCAGTAATTTCAGAAAACTTTTGAGAAAAAAACTGTTTTCTGAAATTACTGGTAATACAGTTATTTTGTCATCATTAAGGTTTATTTATGGTGACAAAGGAGCATGGGGATTGGCACAAGAAAAGAGAGGCCTATGCCCAGCAGTGATCGAAGTCAGGCTGCGGATGATGATGATGAAGTTTTATTTCTCGCCTACGATGTAATACCTGTGACGACAAAGTTGGATGTAGTGAGTACCGCTGCCCTGCAGCCCTGGTGGTACTGCGTGAAATGCCACCGCAGTTTGTTTTGTACTTCGCACTATGCTTCCGATTATAAACATACCAAAGAGCATATAGGAGACCCATATTATATGGCCTGAAAAAAAACACGCTGTACATAAATAGTGTTGCACAAGAAAGCAATAAAAAATACCATAATTACTGTAACTTATTTTTTGAGCATTTCAATAAATAACTGTGCAATTAATTAAAAGTATTTTATTTAAATAAGTTAAAAAACAACACCTATTATAAATTAAATACTGTGGATTTAAACGATTTATTTTGAAACACTCAGAAGATTTTGTAAAAAACATAAATGTCATCGAAACATTTATCACCTTATAATAAAACAAAAGCACCATTCAAAACAAAAAACAAAAGTGCAAAATATAAAAACAATTAAAAGCAAATACAAACTGTAAACAAATTTCTGTACGAAATGCCGGCCTACTTATAATTATTTACAAACACTAAATACCAATAGTTAATTTAATAAAACAATACTTTCCGGTCAATCAAACATTAAAAGATAATAATTAAAATAATACTACTTTTTTATATTCATTAAACAATAACTACTGTTTAAAGCTTGTCAAGGTACTGTATTTAAAACAAACATTCAGGTGAAAAACGATTTTAACAATTTCATGATAAAAAAACGATCTTTCTCTCTAAATCTTTTTTGGAAAAATCATATTATACTTAAGTTTCGTAAAAATCGGTTTGTCAATAACCATGCTGTTGGACTTGAAACTCTTGAAAGTTTGTATGAAATACCGTGCCGCGTAAGTCCCGTCAATTAGGTCGAAAATGCACTGCCACCCGAGCTTAGTGGCTAGAACATAGCAAGTCATCTTACGAGTAGCGAAGAAGAAAGAACGATCTAAATAGTTCGTAATCGTTCTCACTGTGCGCTTTGCGCCTTTGCGAGTCACCTAGCTAGGCTCTAAGCGCTAAGCAAGGCACCTAGCAGTACATCTTCGGCTTTAACAAAATTAACAAAGAATATAAAACAATTTCATGATGAATTAGAATTAATATTTATTTCGGGATATTTACCATGTATATTTTGATTTTTGTTGAGAGCTCGATATTTCGGTTAATATCCCAAAACAAATATTAATTCTAATGATTGTGACCATGTCAGCTTAAAAACTTATAATTTCATGATGAGTTTATTGATTAGTAAATTTGAAAGCACCTTTGGTAACAATTCTTTATCATTTTTATTTATAATAACAATTACATTATCTCAAACATGTAACGAAACTTACATATATTTTGTTTACCTAGGTAATTGGAATGTGCAATTTAATACATTAAATATTATAAAAATATATTACATTCCGATCAAATCACGGTGATTCTTATATAAACACCTAGTAAGTTTAAATTGCCAGCTTCGAAATTCTATCATTTCAAAATGATATATATTATAATGTATGTTTATCTGAATAACAAAGGTACTAAACCATATCACCTTGAGGTTGCTTTCTAAGTTTAGGAATAATTATAAAATTGCATTGGATTCCAGCTTGTTTTTAATATATTAAATATTTCATAAATTCTACGTATGATAAATAACGTAGATAATTTTGATATTTCTTCATAAATAGTTCAGAACTTTCAAGGCACGTCAAAATTCTTAACATAGTCTCTACGACCACAACGTGCAACGAGAGGTGAAATTTTATTTTACGTAGTCCTTATTCTCTAAAATATAACATCTAGACAATTGCTGCACAATAATTTTGATATAGCTTCTTACATTTTCTAAACTCAGCTTCAACTGAATTTAAAGCACTTAATTTTATTTAGATTCGAACAATAGTCTCCATTAGATTCAATATGATTTCAATAGAATAAATTACAAAAACACATAGTACATGAACCGCTTGTTTTCTACTGAGAGATTAATCACTTCATGTCATTCGACGTCCTGGCAATATGTAATGCCAGTAGAATTTATGTATGGGAGTGCAAACCTGTAGTAGACACCACAATTCCATCGATAGTTACAGCGGAGGCTTTACATTTGTGTTTATGTTTCTTAGCACAAGTCCATCTTATCCTGTTGCCAACGAGTGATCGAGAATGCCTGAAGAATTTGTGTCCTCCAATGAATATGTTTGTTGTCTCTCTGGAACAGAATCTGGCCCGAAGGAGCGATGCTACAAATTCTGTAATAAAGTTCTTGAATAAACGATGGATCACAACACACGAACTAATTAAAATTACTTACACTATAACAGAATGTCAGAATATAGTTACCCACTTAATTCAAAACGGTTAAACTAAAGAAACTATGGAATCTCAAACCAGACTCAAACGTCTAGAAATAGTAAGTCTTGATATCAAAATCAAACTAGGGTCGTGTCGTTATTTTTGGTCAAAATAAAATAAAAACACAATGTTCTTCGATTACCTTTAATCGGATTTGGCAAAATAATAATGACTATGTAGAATTGAGATCTACAACCAACTATGCGATTTATCTAGTTGATCAAAAACTAATAATAATCGTGTTTTCAGGAAATTACAGGAGTATAAATAGCTTAATTATTTCTAACAGCATTGTTCACCAACTTGCCACCGGTTGACAACGTATTTAGAAACATAACTTTGCACGTTTCTACAATTTCATCATTTATTTTCAGGATGTAGATACCTCTAGTCAGCTTCCTTTTATCAGTTTCGAATAACTTTTCACTCTATGCTTGTTTTTCTTGGTCACTGTGTCCGCAGCATATTGCCTTCTTTGCTTCTAATTATTAGGCTCTGGTCAAAATACTTAAAAAGTTATTTGTCTTTCCTCTTGGCTTAGTTTTACATAGCATTTAGCTCTGCATCGAAAAGGTGTCTTTAAGGAACGGGCTTCGATTTCTTTGGAGATTTGTATCTGAGCATTTATCTAGAACGTGAAATAAGTGTGTCCAGTAGAAGATTAAGTGATTGAAACTAAGTTGAAAGTTTTAAAACTACATCTTAGTAACGGTCTGCAAAACTTTGATTGGGTTATGGCGAAAAGATAAAAAAATACATTCTTAACAAAATAAATATGTTTAATGCTTCAAGTTCCTTTCTAAATTTAGTAAACCTATCATCTATAAAAGGGCATATGAAGTTTCTTTTTTTAACTTATTCAGTCTTGAATTGTTACTTAACATTAAATCAACTGAACTTGGTTGCTTCTCAACAAATAATATGTTAAAGCTTCATAACAAAAAACAAAAACGTCACTTCCATTGACAACATAAACATAACGTAAGATCTTCTTTAAGAATAACAAAAGAAAAGTTTACCTACAATTAACTGCATTTTAATACAAAAATCTCAAACGTCAATTTCATTCTACCGATAAAAGATTGACGTTCGGATGTTAGAAAAAAATATCCTAAAACTAATACTTATATAAATTTGATAAACTAGGGCATCACCCTAAACTGTGTGAGCATTGGATATACTTTACTTAAATATGATTATGCACATCATAGGAATCAACAACGAAAGTATCTAATGTCGAGGCGGTGGCCCGACACCTATTCTTCTTCTTGCTACATCTCCAAGCAATTTCAGAATTCTTCTTAGTACGATCCCTACAGTACTTCTGTCCACGATAAAGTAACATTATATTGCCACGCGAGTTCTCAACAAATGTAGCTTGTTCTGGAAAAAGCAACTTAATACAAGTTCTATTCTAATTTAGCCTTAAAACCTGTCTTTTAACACTAAAGCTAAATATTTAATTCAGAAACCGGCCGTTGACCACACTTTACCATCAAAGAAAATAAGTGATCCGTTCTATACAAAATCTTGCTCTAACCATCATAGCTTTGTCTCTCTTGCGCATGGTGGATCTAATACGTCAATTCATGGTCCAAAATAGTTTTGGGTTCATTAAAACATAATGTATTTGTGTGTGAGTATTGCCAGTAATTTAGTATTGCATTTTATTGTGTCTAAAATAATCCGGTCCTAACCGTTAAATCAGAAACATACAACCGAAACGGTCACCTCTAACGGTTACAGTTTCAGTTAAACACTTTTTAACCATATATTAATATCTTTATATGAACCCAAATCTAGTCTTTATCTATATTAATCACAAATGTATCTAAAATAGGTACTTATTTGGAATATACCGATAGAAATACTATAATAAAATTATATTTGGAAATATTTGGTTTAATACTGATCATTCCCGCTTTATACGATATCACACATCATGAAAGTCACAAAAACAAGTTTTTCCCTTTCGAAGGCACAGGGGATATTTACAGCACAGTAAACATATACAAAGTTACAGGTTTCACAAATATAAATTGTGCGAATTTTTATTAGAACTATATCTTGGACTTCTTCTAGTTGTACTTCTAATAGGTTTGTGTTTGTTATTTTTCGAACTTTTATTAGAACCATTGGTTTACGCCTGATCATTGAGATTAGAGGGCTGGTCAGGTGTTCCTTAGTCGATAAAGGAATATAAAAAGCGCGAATAATTATTTTCTTGAGCAGGCCTCTCATTTTCAGATTGGGCTTTTCTTGTTCCTTATCGTTCTGAACTAATAAAATTAATAGATAATAAACAGCATATTTACTATTTGTCTCTAGTTTATCTCGTATCTCACTTGTGGAAGGATTGAAAAATAGGTCCGTATAAAAAATGCTCCTAATCTTAGCAAAATTTTTCACCAGCACATTTTTCTCATCACCTAAACATGATACTGATAATTTCTTCGAATAGTACAGGAACAATCGCACTCTGATAAATATACGCTCCTGTATAATAATTTGATTAGTTTGTAAAAAGAGGATCATTAATTATCTTTTCAGTTCTAAAGCACACAGCTTTTTGCTAGCAAAAACATTTCTATTGTCAAACAGGTCACTAGGTATCATGACTTACATCTTTTGTTTTATTTAGGCTTATATTTTTATGATTAATGACTATGATTATCATTATATTGAATAACAGCATATCTTTGAGTGCGGATCAACGATTTGCATTTCTTCCTAGTCTTCTTGTTACAGCGCCACACCACGACGTCGTGTTTATTCTGATAGTCCCTGTTGAATGTATAACCTTCATATTGTAATACGAGATTGCCTCGAAGAGTATTTAGAAATTTTGGGCCTGTAAGTAATTTTATTTGGATATAACATGAGTATTTGTACAACACAAGAGTATTTGTACAACACAAGAGTATTTGTAAAACAAGATTTTGCTCTCAAATTGTGGCGTACCTACATAAATTTAAGCACTGTCTGTACTTAAATTTTTGTTGTTAGGCCACAATTTGAGAGTAGAATCTTGTTTTAGAAAATATGTTCAGGGGGGTGACCACAAGCTCTTAGAGTAAGGTTATTTTGAGATCGAGTAAGTGACAGATGTATACAAGCTTGTGGTTACCCCCCTGGAGCTTTGAGTCCATTAAAACAGCTATCATAATTGGCCGCACTGTGAGAAGTCAGCCTAGATGGAACGGTAGAAAACGCAAGGCAATAAGGTATATTAAATACATTTTATTTTTTGTTACTACATTAATGAGACAACATTTATTACATACGTAATCACAACATTCTATGATTATTATTTTTACATAGTTACAAATAGTAATTCCTATAAACTATCATATACATATATTCAATTATAAATAAATTAAATTAAAAATGTTAACGTACGAAATAAACTAGCGTTTTGGTTTTCAGTTCGTTATTTCGTCGGTTAAAGATTTTGTTAAAAATATTTTTGTTTTCCGCTTTTCAGTTTACTTAATTTCAACAGAATCGGATTCACAATAGAAGATTCAGTAGGAAAATTATCAATAAATTCTTTATTTTTCTATCTTTAGGGGTGGCTTTTATTTTTAAATTTATGTGGGACCAACGCTGAGGTATATTCTATCTAATAAAAAAATATTTTTTGAAATCAGACCCAATAAAAAGACATGCGTGGTCATACATACAAAAAAATATAACTAAATGTTAAATTGAGAACATTCTCCTTTTTTTTCTTCGGTTAAAAACATTCAAAATCCTAAAAAGTACACATATTCATTATTAAACTAAAGTTAAATAAGCTCCAAAAAGAGATCATAGCATAAGTACATGATAAGTACGTATACATCAGTTCGGTATATCCTGTATTACAGGATATACCGAACTGATTCAAGTTTGTCTGACGCAATGCCTACACATCATAGATATAGAATAGACTAAGCCCAATTCAGGTATGAAGTGAATACAGGCAGA
This sequence comes from Orthosia gothica, assembly GCA_949775005.1. Classification (NCBI taxonomy): domain Eukaryota; kingdom Metazoa; phylum Arthropoda; class Insecta; order Lepidoptera; family Noctuidae; genus Orthosia; species Orthosia gothica. The sequence continues at coordinate 30,525,018 of OX459037.1, read as the reverse complement.
AAAGATTGGCAAAGACACAGGATCATGAGGCCAGTCGTTCTTTTTATAAAGAACAAGCTTCTGCCAGCGACATCGCCCGCGTGAAAAGTGTTTTCTTATCCCAAGGAAATATTATACCGGGATGAAAAGTAGCCTATGTGCTATTCCAGACCTATCTCTGAGCATATTCATCCAGATAACGATTCATAGAGAACGTGATGGAAGACAGGTCAATTTTGTGAGTGTATTGCTCAATTTCTCCGCTGTCTATAGTCTACATACACGAAATTACAAAACTACTTAGTTTTATCGATTATCTTCAAGAAGTCATATCCGCATCGGCCATGACAATTGACGGCCGAAGTTTTCTTTCGAGTCTTAACTTTTTTTTACTAATAAGATCGTGATTGTGGTTTGTGAACTGCACGACACTGTTCATGTAAGTCACGACCACTGCTTTACAGCCACTGTTTCTCTTGACACATCTCCACGACGCCTTTCCTTCCTTTTCGTGGCTCTTGTTATAACGTTGGTCGTGAAACACTAGAGTCTTGTTCCCGTAACGATTGGTCACGAAATATATTTCTAAAACATAAAAGTAAAAATGATGTAAAAATAGTACAAAGAGCCCTAGAATATGTGGTTCAAAAATGCAAAGTTTCGAAGATATCATAAATCAAAATAAATGTATTTCAAAAATTGATTGCGTCCTTTCGGATGCTGTGATTATGCCCAACAATTTGAACGAAAAATTAAAAAATAGTAAAAAATAATTCATATGCCAGTTGATTCTATGACATAGTCTTATTCAGTTAGCAATCAATTTGGTGTAAGATACCGAAAAGCAGGATCTATGAGGGTCAGGCATTACTAAAATAGCTAAGATATAATATATTTTATAGTATCATTAGGCTGCCTGTCCACTTCGCGCGGAGCGAAGAAAAGAGGTGCGGACCAACCACTCGAATTGCATAAAAACTCTGCTCCGCTTTAGTGGACAGCGCCGCACAACCAGCAAGGACTGTATTTGTGCAATAAAATTAGTTCAACGTTTCTTTATATAAGAAGAATAGAAAATTGTATGTTTAGTTGTATAGTTTACTTTTATTGCCAAAGAGATTTTACAAGGGCCTTACAATCTTTTAAAATTTTAGTATGCCATAATTAAGTTAGCAATGATTACAAAAACTTTTTAACAAAAATGTTAAACCAACTTCTGTATTGGTAAAAGTGTTTTTCACTTTGTAGTGTTTTGCTTTAGAAGTCGGTTTAATTTTTTTGTTTAAAAGTTTTTTATTTTACTCTATTTAGTATTGGTACCTCATATTACCATGAAAATCATTTCAATTCCAATAAGCCCACACACGACTAGGATACATTGTTTTATTACGGAGTTCCAGTGCCTACCTGCCGGCTTCATCATCAGATCAGTTCGATGTTATCATTTTCATCAGTACCATTTATGCATATATGTTTGCTTCATCATAGTCGCTTAACTATTCGAGATATTTTGTACCCATGACATATTTATTAAGGAGTTCTAGTGGCTATTTGTGGTCTTCTTCATCAGTTCCACTCAGTCCACTAAATAATACTTTGTGAGTGCAATTGCTTGCCATGTTATTGAAAATAGTTCCCTCGATTTCCATGGGATCCTATAATCAGATTCTGATTTGGTGACAATGGGTGGTCCCATGACTCGAGAGCATACCCTTTCAATTTTTTTTTTCTGCATATGACGGAGTTATGCCCGAATATACACAAAAAATAGCAGTAGAAACATGCAAATTAAGAACCTCCTCCTTCTTAGGTAATCGGTTAAAAACCAATTGAATTGATTCGGTTAGTTCATGAAACATGGCTTGATCAAAATTACATATATCTAGGTTTATTTAGCACTTACGACACAAATAAATTAATTGGTACAAAAAAAATACTAGAAATATATAGATTTGATTTTCGAATATCTTGTTCTACAAAGCTAATATACGCTTAGCTTTGCTTAGCTTAGCATTGGACTTTTATCGGGCTGCAAAGCATTTTAGTACTATTAAACCGGCCAAGTGCGTGTCGGACTTCGCACATTTTGGGTTCCGTACCAAATGTAAAATAATTTCAGCACATCAATAACTATATGGCCAAAGAAAGTAACTGGTCAATATAACCTCCCCGAACAAAACCCGAGCTTAAAAGTACCTTATACGTCAAGCACATGGCCTCACTACCACCTAACTGTCTGGAAAATATTATATAACACGTCATTCCTCTACTCTGAGTTTGTACCGACCCGAGAGAACAGTGATCACTGCCGTTTCTAACTTCGTTGATGAGTCGAGTGATGACGATTCACGGGTGATTATGATCCTCTCGTTGTCTGATTATGATGTTGTTGATGGTCATTACGAAGGCCTGACAGCCGTTGTTCTTCTTCACGCACCGCCACCTGGTCTTCGGACCCTCGTTCTGATGCACAGTATACCTATTCAACCCGACGTATAAACAACGCTTGCCGTACGTTGTTGTTCCAAAAAAGGCTGACGCTGCAAAAAATATAAGTTGTAAAATAAACTTAAACCATTTTTTTTAACAAATAGTGTCGGCCTTATGTCACTGAGTCAGAAATCAGTAAATTATAACACACATTTCAAAAAATATAATTTATAATATTAATAATATAGGTACTTTGTTTTATTTCTAAAGATAACTTACCGTGCAAAGATTGCAATTTTTCTATGGTTTTAATCAATATTTCAGTAATAATAATGGTTAAAATATAATATTTTAATCATGATTGTGTTTGCTGACTATTTTTTTTTTTTTTTTTTTTTTTTTTTTTTTTTCTTAAAACGTTGCCCCACACTAGGAATTTCTTCCTGTATCGTGGGTGCGTTAAAAAACATATAAACTCACATACACAAACACCCAGAGCCGGAACAACTATCTGTAGGTCATACAAATATTTATTCCGTGCGGGAATCGAACCCGCGACACGCAGCGCAGCAGTCAATCGCTCAACCACTGCGCTAACCGTGTGCCTTTTTTTTTATTTATTCGAAATTATGTAAATAACACCTTAACAGCTATAACGCCAATGCAATGTTACTACCACAAAGATATTAGGACTAACAGAAACACAATTTAAAATACCATTAAAATACAATGAAAATAGCAAACAAATATTTCATTTAAAAAAACAATTTAAATACAATTATATTCAAATACCATTCAAATACATTCCAATACAATTCAAATACAACTCTAAAACAATTCAAATCCAATTCAAGTACAATTATGGAGGAGTACTTCGACGCCTAAGTGTACTTTTCTTTTGTATATAGTGTAAGTAGTTAGGTTTAGTTTTTTTTTTTGGATAGTTTACTTTTGTTTAGTGTTTAAGTATGTACATATTTACACCATTGTTTTTACAAAGAACACAAATAAAATTACAGAGTACAATTCAAATACAATTAATATCCAACTGAAAACCAATTAATTTTTCAATGCATTTCAGTGCTACATATATATATATATATATATATATATATATATATTATATATATATATATATATAACAATGATATTATCTACAGTGATCACGTGTGCTGGGCATTTAATTATTTTCTTGACACATCTCTAGGATATTATACCAGCACCTCCAACCATAATCACAGGCTTGTCTTGTTTACTTGTTACAAAAAATGCACCTTACAACACAATATCTACCCTTATTTACTTTTATTTTCTCTAAAATCATGAACCAAGGATTTTTTTAACTAAACTATTTTTTTAACCAAACGATTTTTTTAACAAAACTCTATTTTATTTAGAAATTTAGCGTCGGTATTATATCCAATTGGTAAAGAATAAAAAATGTATAAAGATTAAGTAACAACAAAAACTTAAAAAAGAAAGTATTTGCACACTATTAATTACTATTTACAATTCTACAAATATAACGACCAAAAACATATTGCCTCATCTTGACCTACCTACACTTAAACTACTACCAACAATTATTAAGATCGTGCAAAATTTGACTCAATGATTATGCTCACCCCTGATGTTAATATAGCATTATTACTAGAAATAAGGGTCACTTTGCAACCATTCGGCCTTACAACCTTGGATTTTATTTCTTAATACCCCTGACCATTGTTTGTAAGTGAAAATCTGCCACGCTTAGTTATTACGAAATTGCCACTTGAAAACAGAAGATAATTATAAAAAGTACACGAAAAATTCATAAACGCTCACCAAGTCTTGGTTTAAAAATAATATCACAATTTAAAACTCACACATTTATTATAGGTTTCTTCCCGGCATTACATACAGTTTTAAAGCTTGGAAAACAAGAAAAGTGCAAGAAAGATTAACTACATAAACATGTGTAAAAAGAGAAATATGATAAAAGATCTAAAGATTTAGGAAATACAATAACATGAAAAGGTAAAGGTTTTCGTGAGTCATCAGATACGTAAGTACAGTAATGATCAGGCAAATATGTCGTGGCGGTTCATGCATATCAATTATTTTGCTTCTTGTGGACAAACTATCTCCGACCGACATCATTTGACCAACATACCGTTTGTCGTCATCGGTACCGATAGACAAACTTCCAATAGCCATCTATAGTTTCCAATAGCGTATTTCAGTGATTAGTATGTTCGCCCTTAATTTTAATGATGTTCATTCCATGCGTATGAACCGTCACTCGGCAGCCGTGGGCTTTTCTTCGACACACCCAGTAAGCATTTTGTCCCAACGTCTTGTTTCTGAAGTAAACTTCGTTTTCCATCAATAGCTTCAGACCTCCTCGGGGTGTTTCTATTAACATATGGTCTAGAAATAAATAAAACTAGTATTACCTGTTAGTAGTGGTTACTATTACTTGTTTCAAAACCTGGGTTATTTAATAAAAAAAATATATTAATTTTCATTGCTGTTAAAACATTAATTCAAGCTGTTCTGTTGTACCTACTTCCTCCCTTGTCTTAAATGTTTTACAGTTTTTACTATGTATGTAATATTTCGGTATCCATCACTATTTAATAATACAAATCAGTGCTCATAAAATGTTGTTTAATTAACAAAATAATAATATATTAAATGTAACTGTGGTTAAGAAAGTAAACCTCATTAATATTACAATAAACAAACATTCCAATTAAAGGATAAGTATATACACAATATTTTAATAGACTTATGTAAACAAAAACTTAGTTGCTACTCTAACTTCCGATACCTGAGTAAAGAATTTAAAGTTGAATATTTGATAAATCAACTTTAACATGAAAACCTGTCAAACGTAGAATTTGACACTTTTTTAACTCCAAATTTTCAATGCAGAATTTGATCGAATAATTTCGCGTTCCACTATAGTATTGAGTGTTTGACGGCAACATTTTGAATCATAATCTTGAACTTCTTTCTTCATACAAATTCATCATAAATTTAAATCAATCGTGATGAGAATGTTCTCCCCTAACTTTAGTAACGTTAGTACCGTTGGTTAGTACTGTCATCTTACAGCCGTAAGACCTACGACGACACACCCAGTAGGCACTGTCACCCCATTTCTTGTTCCTGATGAACACAGCATCATCCATCAACAGCTTCATGGCTCCTCTAGCAGTAGGAATCATTAGAGCATCTGAAATTTGATAATGTTGTATGGATGTAATTTATATTAAAATAGCTTGTACCCGCGGTTTCACCCGCGTGAAAAGTACTAGGTGAAAAACCAAAAGTAAAAGTTTCACTTATATTCTTAAGGACTATCACCCCTTAAAAGAGCACCACTGAATATTCAGCCACCTGTATTTTCGAAACGTCATTAACTATTTAGACTAATAGTTTGTTTCGATTCGAGAGACAGTAGAAATACTGGAAAAAAATCTGACTAGAGCTTGATGGGTGGGTTAAATAAAACTCATTATAACTGTAAAAATAATGTTCTATTTTCTGTCAAACTCGACAATATTATTTAACAAACAATGTTGTTGTTGTATTACAGGATTTACAAGAATAGAAATGTACCATCGGGTACATTTATTTATAACAATTTCAATATGTCTTGTTTAAATTGCCAGTACGTCTAACATCCGATTTTTGATAGACTATATTTTAAATTTATAAGATTTCAATGAATAAATAAATTATTTACCTAGCCGCAACAAACAGACAGAGAAAAATTAGAAAAAAATACTGTTATTTTGAAAAATATATGGCATTCTAGAGAATGTTGCTTTGTAACGTAGCAATCTCTTCACATCATAAAAAGTGCTCCATAACATGAATAACGTGGGCATGCTAGCAAAATATTTCTTCATTTTCATCCTTCGCCATGATGATCGACGGTAAGCATGTTGCACACATGGTCATTTGGCGTTATCTTGTTATAGTTTTACAACTATAAGAAAAATCTCAGATATAATCAGCGATGCGAGTTCAGTGAACAATCATGTCAGTGGTTATGACAATTCCTTATATCTATGACTTCTTGATCCATAGTCACAATGAAAGCTGGACAGAGCAGTCGACGTTTCTTCACACACCGCCAGCTTGCCCGACGACCGGCTCTGTCTAATCGCTTGTTGTATCTATAGCCGCCTAGTTCTATGACCGGGTGACCGAACTTCGATTTCAAGAAAACTGGAATTAATTCTGAATCGCCGAAATCTGGAAAATAAACCGAAAAAATAATGAAGTGACCCTGACCACACACGTTTTTTAGTCTAGCTGACCCCAAAGAAAAAGTGATTGATTTATTGTTATTATTAAAACATAATTATGTTAATATTTATTTTAAAAAATCTAGCATATTTTGTGGAGCAACAAATAAAAATTATAAACATTTATTTAAATTCAGCTATTAAGCTTATAAAGTATCTTGCAAAGATATATACGACTTTCGGAAGACTTCCACCACATGAATTATTTTCTTGTAGCTATTTTAATATTTTTTTCACAGATTACTTGTTTTTTTTTTACATAATATAATGCCCTTTAAGTTATAACAAAAATAATACTGACCTTAACAATTTCACTAATCCGCTTAACATCAAATTCAACTAACTATTTATGATCATTGAAAACCTATATATAATTATGTAACTCTCGTCATCGATGTTATAAAAAGATCTATGTAGTCTGTAACGTCATTATTGATGATTATGTACTCCATTCGTTTTGATGATAACTCCATCAACTGTCATCAGGGATGCCGTACATCTAAGAGTCCTCTTCTTGACGCAGGACCACCGGATCTTAACCCCAATGGTGCGCTCCTTATTGAATCTAAAATGGTCAACCAGGATGACAGGATTCCCTCTTAAAGATTTCCCAAACCGAGGTCCTGAAATTTTTAGAAAATTATGGATTCTGACTTCTGAGAAAGCTATTTATTAGATTTTATAAGGCTTACCATACTTAAGCTAAATCTTACCTTTACTTACCAAACTTTTGGATGCATTTTTTTAATAATAAATTTAGCATCAGATCAGATCATCAATCTTCTTGCAATTAAAGAAGATTTTCGAAAAAAAAAAAGTGGAGAAGTGCTCATGCATACTGCACTACCACGGGGAGATAGTGCACTTATGTGGGACTCCAACACACTAAAACTCCACGGTGTCCTCCTGTGCCGCTTTTGTGAGGGAACATGGGCACGCTTTACCGCGAACCCGCTGCCACTGTCCGTCACCGGACCTCCTCTGAGGGGCTTGGTAACGGGGGTACCGTTACCAAGCCCATGGGCGCCAGACGACCCCGTATATGGCACCCAGTTTTTTCAAGCCTTGAATAACGATTATGCCTGTGTTTTTTTGTCGAAAATTTAATTCGCAGAATACAGTTATTTTTCCTGATTACCGAAATAAAATAAAACAAAACTTGTAAAAGTTTATTTCACAACAACAACACAACAGTAACAATAATAAATTTATAAAATTTCAAGATTTTTTGGTAATTAAAAGTCACATCAAACTTGCATTATTAAAATTAATAAATGCACATATCACACTTGTATTAGTAACAAAGAGATTCATTGACTAGCCTAATTGTATAATTTAATATAATTAATAGTAAACATGCATTTACTTCACTAACGGCAATTTCTTAATTACTGCCCTTAAATTGATTATATTTTTTCAGTATTTACATTCATGTTAGTGTTAACACCCATTATTAATAAAAAATACTTCTCAATACAAAATAACAAATTTTGAAACAATGTTTTGCTGACCCTGAGGCGATAGACAAAATGACATATATCATATATCAGCGATAGCGAATGTCGAAATGACAAAATGTTTGGCATTGACCACGTGACATTTCAGTTTCATTAACACTCCCTTCGCCTTAGACCTTACAATCTTTATCACTAATAGAATTTCACATTGACTAGCTCAGGACTCAATAATTCTTGTGTGTATGTTTCTTAACGCTGATCTCTATCGGGTGGCCGTCGAATGTGACTATGGAAGCTGGGCATCTTAAGGACCTGCGTCTGCTGCAAACCCACCAGTTCCTGTCTCCTGATATGGTTCTCTTCGAGTATCGGTACCCATGGAACCATAAGTATGAGTTCTCACCACAATCTTTCATGACCACGTTACAGGCTGCAAAAAAAAGTAATAATACTGACAATTATTTTTTGCTGAAGTATTGCGGAGCTTATAAGTTTTTAAACTGCCATGGTCACTAACATTAACAATAACATTCGAAACGGGATATTTACCATGTTTACTGTTTGATAAGAGTTTCCGATATTTCGGTGCTGTTGCAAGCACCATGATCACGGATAAACTGATGTTCTTGCGGGTGGGTGTGGTTATCGGAAACTCGCATCAAACAGTAAATATCCCGTTTCGAATGTTAATGTTATTGCGGAGCTTGTTTGTTGGAACCGATGTCTTAAGTAATGAAATTGTTAAAGCATAAAATAAATCACTTTGTTTTTTTTATAGGTAGCTTCTACTTAATTTAAATAAAACGATATGGTTATTCAATTATTTTCGTTTAATATATAATTTTGGATGAGCTTTTTAAATCAAATTTTCGAAAAAAAACATAAGGCAGAATAATAAACTAACAATTTGAAACTGATGAATTTATAATTAGTACACATTAATTATTTATTTAACAAAAATTGTTTGTTGTTCTAACAGTATGGCCCAAAGCGTACAGCAATCCAACAACAAACACTTGTAAACTAAAAACTTTAAATAAACATAATTAAGCATGTTTCTAGGCTTTTCCTCGTTGGTCTATAAGCAGCAAGCGCTACTGCTGAGCATGAGGTTCTGGATTTGATTCCCGAGTAAGGCAAAGTGTTACTGAGTTTTTCCATCTGGAATTTCTCTGTGGCAACCCGAAATCTGGGTTGCTGGACATTTGATGGCAATTGGCTCGCCTTCAATTACTTGGAATCTATATATACATATAATAAAATTGTAACTCGGCGATGTCTGTTTTTTTGAAGATATTAAAATAAATATATACGAGTATGGGGGTCTATACATCAGCAATAGATGCCAAAAATATTTACGGAATTATTGTTTATCTGTTACCGAGGATGTTTGTACGCGGTTGACGCAAAAACGACGGCACTAAATTGGATGCGGTTTTCACAGTTGTATTATTATTGCTGGCCTATCTTAAAATATGGTAAATGTTTTATCTTAATACGCCACCTAGAAGACGAGCTATCTTTAAAAGAGTGTTCCATGACTGGTTCGGTACGGAGAAATCGGAATCCATAGGAGATACCAGGCAACTATCTGAGGAATCTTAGGTGCTTTGTTGTGAGAACATTTTTTCCATGGTCAAATTTTTGGTCAAGCGCGAGTTGTCCATGAAAATTGCAATTTTCTACAATTAACTAGAATATTGTTCAAATTGCACGGAGACCAATACAAGAAGCCAAAGATGTTACAAAATTGCAAATATTTACGGGTTTACCACACAAATTATTATCATTATGCTATACCTTCGAGGAGCTAAGCAGTCAAGCATCATTACATTATAAGAACGTCTATTTAACACACATTTTCAACGGACTCCGTAGACTGGCGGAGTATAGGTCTGTTTTCCAAACCGTACGTTGTAGTACAAAATAGAAAGTTTACAGAAGGACCACTCTTGCCGTCCTGGAATTTTTACCTAAACTTTCCGGGTTCACTAGGGTCGCTACTATATTGATTTGAATTTTAAAAAGGAATAGGTAGTGTAAGTTCACAAACATAAATATATCGATTCGTCTAAACATACATCAAATCATGCTTCCAAGCCTTTGTGTGTAGACAGAGCATAAAAATCAGTTAAAGATCAAGCCCCATACGACGAAGATGGAGGGGTCCGAAAAAAATCCCAATACCATCGATTGGGCTGCTGACAGTTGTACCGCTGCAGTTGACATATACGATACCTATTTTTTGAGTTTGAGTGAATTTTGGGACTTATTGTCTCATTGTTTATCGACTGATACGTACGTTATTAAAATTAACACCCAGTGGATTACGTGAGCGAAGCCGCAGACACAGCGAGTTTAAACATAACTGGCTAAGGCCCGGACTCCACCAAAGCGGAGATGTCTGGAGAAGTCCAAAGCGGAGACGAAAGATGTGTGTGTGGTGTGAATAACGAAATCCTATTGGTTGGTTTCGTCTCCGCTTTGGACTTCTCCGCACATCTCCGCTTTGGTGGAGTCCGCGCCTAAAATGTGGACGTAATATAGGTGCCCGACTGCCTAACACTACAGACGTGATGGTATGTGCGTATTTACATTGTCTTGATCGATAAAATTATTTTCGTGTTTACGACAAAAAACTGTGCTTGAAATCGTCAATGTGAGTGTCCTTTTCTCTTGAAGAAGTACTTATTGCCGACAGATATACCGGAAGCCGTGCAATTCAACGAGTCTCTCTTAGTGCAGACCCACCACACTTTCTTATTGTTTGCTCTGTTCTTTCTGTAACGGTAACCATCGCATACAAGATAGGTTCTTCCGCTCTTTGTAGTAACATATTTCACCTCTGTAAGAGGAGAAAAATCATTAATAATAATTGATCAATATAAAAACTCTTAAGTTTTTAACAAGATAAATTAAGTGATAAAAAGTACTTAATTTAGTCAATAAAATTATTTATTTCACAAAGGCAATAAATCCTTAACCACAGATTCTTAACATTACCAACCAAAAATAACTAACAATAAATCAATTTCAATGTGAGTGATTCGTTTTCTTTATAAAATGTCCTTGATACGTGACTCCGGAACCAGAACACTTCTTGGAGTGTCTATTTGTGCAGATCCAGAAGACTCTACCACCACAAGACGTGTTTCTTCTGTAAGAGTAGCCATCACAATGTAGCTGGGTTTTGCCTTTACGTAACGTTGTGTACACGCCTGTAAAAAAACAACAAAGTGACAAAAATCTGAACAGGATACTCACAAAAAAATATCTTTCAGGATGGGTAACAAACAAAACAGATTTTATTAGTTTTAACGATTTATTCGCACGTCTTTCCAAGGTCCTGACCGAGGGTCCCGAGATTGTCAAAGATTTCTAATATTAACAATTTAAAGTAACAAAGCCGAAACTATCTTTAACCTTACCCTTTTGCATAAGTTTATCAGCAGTGGGTCTATCTACCTACAAGCGACATTTGTCCAATATACATTAAATCGTGATCTTGAGTTGTGTTTAACCCGCCTTGTTAGTATGAATGGGTCAGATTTTGCAACTGTATTTTAAAACAGTTATACCCCATCGATTGAGCTAGGCAATAAGTTTTGAAATATTGAATAAAAGCTGTTTTTTTTTTGAAGTGGTTTTATATTGCAAATAAAAAAAAAACGACAATAATGTCAATGGGTGTCAGTCGTTACGGGTAGGCAGAAACCAGAAAATCTGCCACGTCTTGCCAAAGCGAATTCGTATTACCCAGTTACTGGGTTGTAAAGGCCAGATAGGCAGGTGCTTCATATAAAATACGGGTACTCAGCTGTATCCAGTTAGACTGGAAGATGACCGCAACAAGGTTGGGAAAAGGTTAGGCAGATTGAATATCAATGTGAGTGCGAAGATCTTTTATAAACTTGTCCTTGATGACTGACGACGGACCCACAACAGGTCTTTGCGGTTCTCTGAGTGCATATCCACCAAATCTTATCACCAGATCGGTTGTTTATTCTGTACTTATAACCTTCACAATATAAGTACGATCTTCCATTTTCCTCCACATAAGTAGCTGCAAAAATATATTAAACGTTTGAAAGGAATATGTTGAAATATAAATCGCTACAAAATGAAAATGTCGAAAGGGATTAACACGTCCATTTTCACAACGATATTATTTTTTTCTGAAAAAAGGCATCTCTTTCGTAAATTATATTTTTTTACAAAAACATGCTCGGGTTTTTACGATATTTTAGAGATATTCTTAATTCTTATTTTGGTAAAAGCTTTAAATTCCTGTAAGATTGCCATCAAATTCAAAACCAGCCTTTATAGTTAATATTAGATATAGTTAATACAGATTTGAAATCAGCAAAAAAACAAAGGAAAACACTGAAAAGTTTATTCATTCTCACACTTTTGATATTTACAGACAATTAATTGAAGTTCACAAAAAATCCCATACTTCATAAAATCATTGCTACAGTGCAACATATTGCTTGTGGCACTGACTTAAACTAGTACAATGGAACAGACTAGGGAAAAGGAAGGATGACTCTGCCTACTTAAATCTAGACATGTAGGTATATTATTATTCTAGAACAATTTTATAGCATGACTCTCGATTTAGTAAAATTTCTAGAAATCTAGATTTAATTAAGAAAAAAAAAACAGTCATTTTCGAATTGAGATACATGCTTGAGCATGTTTTAAAATAAGACTCATAGAGCCTTATTTAAAAAATCTCTGAGCTGTTTAGCAATTGATTAGACGTCGGTAGGCAACTGGCAGACCGCGGTCCATGTCCGGACCGCGAAAGGGCAGAACTTGGACCGCCAAATATTGTTGAATAACTTACCTAACTATTCAATTTTAATAATATTTTTGTAAATATTATTTCCGTTCGAGATTAACATACCCCAACTAGAGGACACTCTTTGTATTAGCTATTCCCCGCGTGAACTGGCTCAAGACCGCAGACGTTCTATCTTATCTCAGTTCTATTTTTCTGGATCTCGATAAAAAAAAACGATCCGGACCCCATTTGAAATTACTTGCCGACCTCTGGCTCATTAGCAGATTCTAAATTCAAGATTTTAATAAGGAAAATAATAAAAAAATATTTGCGCCAGGCACGACGCATACTACTTCAAAAATAGTACTCGAATAAAAAGCTTAGTTACCTAGGAAAAACGTAGCTGAAGTATGCGTCACATACGCGCAAAACGGCCAAAGTGCTGGTTTTCAGCGAGAGCCGGTGCCAGTGCCGATACATACTAATCAGTAGCTAAACAGTTAATATGTTATTTTTATAAAAAATGGGGATAGTGTTTAGTACCCCGTCCACAAAAATATATAAAGATTAGAGCAAAATATATTAGGGTTTACTAATGAATAGCATAAAATGTATTCCCATAATTTACAATGGCATAACGAAATTCAGCATAATGATCATTACACATAATAATATTAGGCATAAATGTTTTGCCTGTATATTACCATAAATACTGTTGGCATAATAATAATGATGCATAATTTTATAAAGCATAATGTTATAAACGCGTAATGATATTTACACATAATGTTCTTTGGAATAAAACCTAAATATTTGCGACCCCAGGGTAGCCCAAGGGCCAAACCCGCCACAACTTAACCGGATTCAATGAAGTCCTTATATCAAATATATTTTAAAAAAAAAAAAACAAAATATCGAAGTAAAGAGTATCGAATATCCAAAATATCGATATTGAAATACTTTTCAGTTGCTTTTGATACTTAGTTGCTTCCGAAACTTCTCCGGCGCTGCGGGAAGTGCAACCTTTCACCCTTACGTAAACGTAAGCTCACCTCACGTGTGCCTATGCTTTGTTATAGCGGGCGAGGGCTGGCCTCCCTTCGGGCCTTCAGTTTTAACTGTAGGTGTAGTAGACAAAAGACTACGTGCAGTCGGGGTGTCCCAATTCTGTTTTGGAACAGATACCACCTAAATTAATTGATTTGCTATTTAATGAGTTTCATGTGTATTTTTAACGTGAATATAGCTTAAGTGTTTTAAATGTTGCAATTTTGAACTTAGGTATAATGACTATCGATATTTTTAATCATTCGATATTTTAATCTTAGCCATTTTAAGCTTAGGTTTAACAATAATCGATATTTCGATACTTAAATTTTCGATGTTTTGAACATTGACATTTTACCCGTAGGTTTTTTAATTTTCGACGTTTAAATACGTACACTTAAAATTATTATGACGAATTAATATTATGCCTTAAATATTTACGCAACTCCAAATTATGCCAAAACAAAGCATTATTATGCCACTGTATTATTATGCTAATAAAAGTTTAGAGAAAACGTTATGCCAAACAATATTATCCCTACAAATTTTATGCAAAGAAGGAGAACTCCCATATATTAGAACAGTCTCCAAGTGACAGAGAAAATCAATCTTAGAATTATTTTGCTCTATTGTGGACAAGGCACTTTAGTGACAGTTCGCCAGCGTGTACAAGTATCAAATAACATAAGTAACCAAATATTACATGCATTTCTGTATCAGCGCTTGCAAATAACATTTACAAAGAAATTTTACATCTTAATTACAGCCAATTATATCTTTTGGTTATTCTTTATCAACCTGAAAGATAAATGCACCACTTTAAGGGTTCCCATTATAAAACGCTTAAAAATATAACTCCTGTGACATTAAACAGACTTCGTCTCAACAAGGGGTTTCCTAAAATAAACCTAGCTAAAAGGACAAGCGCCCAAACAGAAATTAAATGAAGTAAAATGTCATAATTTTATTTATAGGCAGTCAAAACTACTACTTGCATTTTTCTATTTTGTAGAGTTATCATAAAAACCTGAATTGCGTTAACTGCCATCAAAGCCTCTAGGCTCCAAACTAATTCATTAAATTCACATTACGGAACATGTCTACTAACGACACATACAAAATTTTAACTTGGTATAAAAGAAAAATACTTAATATCTACATCAACAGAAAAAAAAATAGTTTCACGAATTATTTCGATAGTTGCAGCATTCCCGAAAATATCCCGACGATAAAATTGAAAAATATTCCATTAGGTATATAAAATACATGAGAATAATACATGAATGTATCTAAACAAAAGTACTATTATTATGAGATAAAATTGTTGGAACCCTCCAAGCGACCCAGCGCAATGTCATGCCCGCATAGGCACAGGCTAATTTCAGATCCCATTAGAATCATAATTCATGAGATAATCTGGTAGTGAATTCACTTCTCGAACGGAACGTTGTCAATGGAGTCAATAACTAGTAGGGTAATCCATAAAAATACACGTCGAATAGTCAAATAATTCGGAAAACTATTATAACATAAAAAAAATTGGATTGAAACATCAATTTGCATCGTACTCTTCAGCTGAGGAGCCCATTGAAAGCTTTCTGCCACATGTTCTGCTCGTGGGAGTGACGAGGGACAGTCTTCACCAGTTCCCCTGCATCTGTGATGATGGAGCCGGTGCATCTCAAGGAGGATCTCTTGTAGCAGACCCACCAGATGGTAGTCCCCGACTGTTTATACTTTCGGTACCAGAAGCCTTTGTACCAGAGATAGGTCTTACCGCAGCAGTTCTCGTAAAAAACTGTAACAAGAAGAAAGAAACTGATGTTTTGGAGGAAAAGGGAACCAAGTCTCCTTCTTAAGTTCTATTTTCTACGTATACCCAGTTAACCTACCATAAATATGTACAAACCATTGATTGAATGTCCCTGTTTCTTGATAGAAAAATTTGTTTGGGCGTATAATACCATACAGGGTTTTATAATAAAACTAATCGCAACAAAAATTTAATTTTAGCATGTGCATATGTTCTACAGGAATATATTGTTTTGTAACGTCAACAAATATTATTCTAATGCTTTAATACAAAATTCATTATTAAGTTATAGGTATTTTTTACACATTATAAAGGCATATTATAAAGGCGAAAGTTTGTGAGTGTGTATGTTTGTTATTTCTTCATGCCAGAACATCTGAACGGATCTGGATGAAATTTGGCTCAGAGATACATTAAAGTCAACAGCATATTTCATCCCGGGGATATGTTCCCACGGGATAATTTTCGACTTTCACGCGGGCGAAGCCGCTGGCAGAAGCTAGTTATTTACAATTGATACTGCTTATTTGAGTGACACTCACTATTTTTTTCTTAACTTCTTAATTGTACCGCAAATCCTAGTAAAACATATAATATATCAAAGTTTGTGAGTATGGATGTTGCTACTCTTTCACGCAAAAATTACTAAACAGATTTTATTGAAACTTTACAGCAATACAGCATCAGAATAATACATATAAATCTATATGATTTGTTGTATCTTTATAATTTACTAGCAGACCCGGCAAACGTTGTTTTGCCATATAAATTATTTCAAATATTCCCAAAAATTTTGCACACTCTCACTTTTTTCAACTGTCGTTTAATAATGGAAAGGTTTATAGATGTAACACAATGGTTTTTATTATTGGGAGCTCGTGACACGTGTTGAATACTATTGATTTATAAGAGATCACTTAATTAACTGGACGTGAGAACTCTCTTGAGTAAAATGTCACCTACCTACCCTACCCTACATACCTACCTACTCTACCTACCCTACCGTACATACCTACCTACCCTACCCTACCTACCAAACTACCCTACTCGACCTACCTACCTTACCTATCTACCCACCTTCCCAACCTACTTACCTACACTACCTTACCAACCTACCTGCCCTACTCTGCCCTACCGTACATACCTACCTACCCGACCCTACCCTACATACCTACCTACCCTACCCTACATACCTACCTACCCTACCTATCTCCCAATTTATTTTTTTGATCATAAACCATCTTCGCATTGCCTTTCAAATTAAACCTGTTCGGGTCATATCGGTTGGATGGTTTCGAAGTCTATAACGGACAAAGGTAGTTTTTTTTTTGCGTTTATAAAACATATTAGAATTATAGGATGAATTTTAGAAAAATCGACAGCGCCATCTACTGGCAATACTGGAACCAGCATACAACGCCTTGTTCTTTTTTTACAATAGCCAAAAAAATATTGAATTATGGTTATGGAGATTTGAAATAAGCATGATGCCACAGTCAATAGTGGTAATGGTAACCAAGCAAACTTTCGAAGCTTGGTTGCAAGTCCAGTACCGCAGGTCACCGAACAGGTCATCATCATCATTAGCCGAAAGACGTCCACTGCTGGACATAGGCCTCCCCCAAGCGTCGCCACATTAATTGGTCCCATGCGTCTCGCATCCAGCGGATCCCCGCAACCTTCGCCAGGTCATCGGACATGAACTTAAAATTAAAACGGTAATTGTTAATCTGTAATAATGGCTGCCCTTGCCTCGACCGCAAAAATACTGGGTATTATCCTTTTCAGTAAAAGGATAAAATAAACTCATTATGCAACTGAAGTACTGAATGATATACACAGCCAGTGGATTAGAACCATAGAACTAAAATTCTAAGCAGTTACTTTCTCGTAGAAGAATTTATTTGAACCAGTATTTAATTTAGGTGAGTTACTGGTTCGAAGAGATGCGACCTGGCTTGAAGAAACAAATTGACCTAAGACCCTGGAAACACAAAAACAAAATAAGAGATTTCAATAAAATTCTTAGCTGTAAGTAAAATTCAAAAAAAGATCCATAAAATCCAAAAGGTTATAATTTAATAAAACAACTTTGAACCCATTTTGAAACTTAATGACAAAGATCTATACATGGGAATGTAAATTCTTTGTGTGGATAATTGTCGGTCCGAGCGTGGTGACAGAGGCCTTGCAGCCCCGCCAGGCTTTGTTGCAAATCCAATAACGTCGTTCGCCAGACATGCGTTTGAGGTTGAATCTTTGTTTGTTTATATCGAGCAAGAGTGTACCGTATCTAGTGTACGAGAACGTTGGTTTTTCTGTGGAACAAATAACTCATTAACACCATTTTTGAAGTTAATTTTTTTAACACGCTTTTATTAGCTTGGTATGTTACATACATTTTTCATATGAAACGGAATCTTTGAACATGATTTGCACCCCCTTCAAAACGGCAGAATAATTTGAAACTTTGTACACTTATCAAGGACCGATGACAATGCAATAATTTAAATAGTTTATCCCATTATCCTTACCAGGGTCTTCAGGATGAGCGATTGAACTAAAACGTAAAAAAATAATAATAGTTCAAATAAATAAAAATAAAATAAAAAAACACGTTTTAAAACCAAACTAAAAAGTAATAAATAATTTTCAATTAATTTAAATTAAGAATAGTGTGATTAACAAAAAACATATTAATTGTAAAAAAGCAAGGGGTGCATGATGTCAATTGTTATACTATTTTGTTGACTGACATTGGTAAAATTAGAGTCATTTTGAAAATATCTTACAAAGCACCCCACACTTTAAATAAATATAACAATAAATAAACTATTTTTTAATACAATTGGTATGGTTATATTTAAAATTGTCAAAATAAAATAAATAAATTCAGAAACTAATTTATTACCGTTTTTGACAAACAAAATAGTAAACAAAAATTTCACTAAGTTAGAAACCGTCACAGACGAAGAGAAATTGTGGCGTGCAAGTTATTTGACATTCAACCAAATGTGACATCAAAACAATTTAATACGGTTCTTCACCGTGCATCTAAAATAGGTGTCATTACTTTTGCAACAAAATACCAGTGGTTAGACATGGTTATGTGGCTTCATCTTGATAACCACGTCATCAAAAGTGACCACAGACGCTCGGCAGCCCTTGGTTGATTGGTTGCAGTACCAGTACGTTTTTCGGCCGTTACTATTGACGAAATTAAACCTTTTGTCTCCCAAGTGCAGAAGACGATTACCTTTCCATGTTTGAGTAAATATAGGACCTGTAGGAAACAGATATACTAAATTTGGTAATCTTCTATAATATTGTTACCTATAGTAGTGTATAAAAATCTTGTCTTAGACAACTAAGATAAGATGTTTACCTCTTACGGGGAAATTGGGCACTACCAAAATACTATCTCATAAGCCTGTTATGTCCCACTCCTGGGCAAAGGCCTTCTTTTTTTCGTTCCCTACTTTCCTCTCTCTCATCCTCTGCCAGGGCGTCCTTTGTCTTCCTTTGCTGAGCTACCGCCTATGTTTAAACTAAAATAATAATAACAATAAATCCATCTTTATTTCGTATAAAATATTTACAAAGTATTCTGTCACTAATGTAACTAAATAAGCATAAATATTTTGTATTGTATTGTATCACACATTTTTGTTGTAGTATTACAACTCTTTCGAAGAGTATGTGACCGTTCCATTCTTCTGTTTTGCATACCTTCATTCTTATTTCTGCTAGGCCGAGTATGTCTTTGTTTATGTACCGGATATATTATAGGTATACTAATGTGTTTGCATTTTCAAACCCATGATGAGTAAAGTTTAGGCCTAACCTCCTCGCTTTTTCCACCCAGTCTTCGTACAAATTCTATGCCAGTTTTCTTGCACTTGATATAATTTAGTGAATTTAGTTTTTCTAATATATAAACTATAAAATATTTATAATTTTGTGGTACCATAGAAACCAAGGAATAATGCATTCATATTTACTTTAAAAACTTCAATATCTATTTTTCATAAATTGTGAGTAAAACAATTAACACATACCTTTTTACGCACTAGTAATAAAAATTACATCATTATAGATTATATTTATTGTAATACATTTGACGACATATTTCGAGAGAATACACAAACAAGATTTCATCACATTAACGACATCTTTGAGCTGTGCTGTCCTACTTCTGGATAACAGGCTAAAGACTTATTCCTAAAATATAATTCTAGGTTGTAGATAAAAACAGAGTGTTTATCTACAACCTAGAATATTCTTAGAATCATTAATCGTGTATACTGATTGTAATATGACATATTAATATTGGATAAATGTCTACATGTGTTTATGTTCTATTGGAACGCGAATTCAAGTTCGGTGATTTGTTGAAAACCTTTTACTTCTTAAGCACATAAAGTGCTGTTTTAATAAACTCGTGTAGTACACTGACAAACTTGTTTTGTTCCTTGGGTATTAAGCCAAGAAACTGCTTTTTACGGGGCGTGTACAGTAATATCATTACTTTGATGTGACAACGCGGCGAGGGATCGAACCTCACGTAGCCCAACATTCCACGCTGCATGGCTTGAGTGAGTTTACTGAGTTCGATAGATGGATTCATTTCAAATAACACAACTTTTTTGTTGTCAAAGAATCCTGAATCATTCATATATTGGACTCCTTTCTTCGGCACCAAGTGAAGCTTTAACGAATCAGGCCAAGTTTCCATCTTGATTTCAGGCAGAGTACTTTTGCCAGCTAATATTCTACAAGTGAGTGGAGACACTTTCAGACCTGGCGCCTTGTTATGATGTATCCACTTTATTTCTCCTCTCCATGCTTTAAACAGCCTTACAGGTTTTTCCGGATCGGTGCTTGAAGGTTTTGCGACCACTGCAACAAAAATGTACTCATGGAGCTTTAAAAAAAAATTACATTTAATACTATCTGCTCCCGTTCCTTACTTTACGTAATATGAGTATCTAAGTAAATAAGTATGATGTACTTATACCATGTTCATCTTCAACGCCATTTCAGCGGAAAGACTTCCACTGCTGAACTTAGATCTTTCTGAAGCGTCGTCACGTCAATCGGTCCTGTTCTTCTTGTACCCAGTGAATTTCCGAGGTCTTCGCCAAGTCATCAATATTTAATTACCAACAAATTATAGCGATGAGGATGAAGACACTTGTTGTGTAGATGATGATGGTGATGATGAGAGACCAAACTGAAATATCTCAAGCGCCTAGAATGCTCTCTAGCAGATTCGATCTTTCAAACCAAAGCACTGCTTGGCCGAAAAAAACAAGGTTAAGTGCCACCCGAATGCATTTTGGTGTTGATTTGAGAAAATTGTTAAGATGATTTCTTTAATGGGTATTGAAATGTACAATTCAATACCCATTAAAGAAATCATCTTAACAATTTTATAACTAACACAAAATATTAAAAATCACTCACGTACACAATGAAAAAAAACTTTTGTTTTTTTTCATTGAGTACGTAACAACTGCCTTGATAGTATATTACCCCATACGGGTCGCTATCGCTATCTGGTGTAACAGTTAAAATTATGTTTTTTATCTGTAAAAACTATGTAAAAATAACCTACATCAAATAATACTCCTTGAGATTACATGGTAATATCGAAATTGTCACATCAAGTTTATTGTAAAGACTTCCTTTTTATATCTAAAAGTATAATAAAGATGCCAATAGGTGACTAGAATATCACTCAAGTGAGTATCCGTTGATACATCTTTTACACACAGCAAGTACACATAAAAATGGTAAAATTTGTGTTTTTTTTTACTAATACACTTTTTAACACACAATATTCAGAATATTAATGCTATTGTTAGAACTATTCACGCACATTTGCTTGCTTTGGTATGATTGAATTCATGAATTTGTGTAATACATCTCAAGTTATAAACTTCATAGTAAAACGACCCTTAAAGTTCTCAGAAATTAGTGGAACTCTAACCTTTTGACTTTGATAACTGCTCAATTTTATTTTGGATGAGGTTATGAAGTTTGTTGATAAACTCGTTCTGTTGGTTGGGTATAATACCAAGATAGATATTGGCGCGGTGATCGTACAACATCATTATCACTTTGATATCGCAGCCAGGAGTGGGAGCGAACTTCACGCTGGCGACCATTCCGTGCCGCAAGGCTTTAGTGAGCTCAATGAGTTCAATGCTCGGTTCCATGTCAAATATTACCGTCTTCATGTCCTTAAGGAAGATTTCATCTTCAACATGAGCTAGTGTATCATGCGGAATCAAGTGCAGTTGTAAAGTCTCCGGCCAATTGTCCCCCATCATACGTGCGGCCGGCTTACTGCAGGCAGTTAAGACGTCACAAGGCAGTAGCGACATGTTGGTCCTGTTATGTTGTTTCCACTCAATTATGCCTCCCCATACCTTGATCAGCGATCGAGGTTTCCCATGACTGGCACTTGAAGGTACTGAGATAACTGCAACAAAATTTATTTGTTATGGTGAATGTTCATATATCTTCTAAAATAACTAAATACTTGTATAAGTTAGTGAATTAATACCTACAGGCACTTGTCCCACCGCCGACGAGTAAGTAATTAGGTATCGACTATTTTCTCGCTAAAGAAATGTACAAAAGATAAAAGATCCAGTGTCAATAAAAGAGACACATATAGTAATAGTTGATCGCTGGCTGTTCACAATGCCGACGAGTACTTACTCTCTCACCACGAGTTTGTCGCAGCGACAAGAGCTATCAAAGTTATACTCGCTTGGCAGTCAGAACTCACGCCGAGAGACCAACCAGCGGTCATTTCTACCTACAGTGCGGCCGACCCGAGCGAGATGGAACTGGAGCGAGTAATCACCCGTTGCACAAAAACACTCGCTTATAGCCGAGTGGTAAAAGTATCGGCACTGTGCTACACACTCGCTACTCGCTGCATGCTCACCAACTCGTTTCTAGCTTGACTCGCTACTCGCTGATCGAAGACGGTGGGACAAGTGTCATAAAAAGCAAAAAGTCAAGCTAGTAACCATAATGAAAATTTACCTAAATCTGTGGCATATAACTTTATTACGAGCGTGTTAGGTGGGTGCGCTCTTTCAAGAAGAGTTTGTATGTAGCCAATTTTACCCGGCTCCGATTTACCGAGATGTGACCGTGGCAATAACGGACCATCCTGGCGTTACGTTGATATCTACTCTTAATTTTGACCCATACATTGAGGCAAAGGCTTAGCTGGCTGCCAAAAAGTTGGGGATCCCTGCAAAGTTGAAGAGGTAAACAGCCGGAACAGCTGCTCAACTTGTATCAAATGCAAGTTCGATCATGCATAGAGAACTGTTCTCATCTCTGGAATGAATCTGCCAAATACGAGCTTGATGCACTAGAGACGACCGGAAAGCGGGCCAAGAGGCCCATCGGCGATGAGGCATTGGTCAAGTCAAAGCTCCAGAGCCTTGAACATCGTCGCCGAGTTGCCAGCTTGGCGGTTACAATCGGTTATATTTCGGCGAGTGTGCGATGGAATTGCATGATCTAATTATTAGCACGGACTGACGTCTGGTACCTACGTACGGCGATGCGCCAACCGTAGACGGTGAACATGCCACCAATACGCACAAAACGTTTTGGGAATACTTTTATTATGCGTTCAACTAAGGTGGTGTCGGCAAATTATATGCGAAAGTTTTAATAAATAGAGTGGTAAAAGTGACGGATGAACAATTATGGGACGTGCAAGCAGGATTTAGAGAGGGAATGGGCTGTATGGATCAGATCTTCTCCTTGAGGAGCATAGCTGAAAAACATCTGGCTAAGCACAAAAAAGTCTACTGTGCTTTCGTGGACTTGGAGAAGGCCTATGACAGTGTGTGGAGGGATGAACTGTGGTCGACGCTATCCGGGTACGGTGTGGACTGGCACTTGGTACGGGCACTGAAATCTCTATATAGGGATTCCAGTGCTTGTATTAGGATTAATGGGGCGTATACGAACTGGTTTTCCATTTCAAGGGGTGTTAGACAGGGCTGTGTAGCGTCACCGTGGTTGTTCAACTTGTACATGGATAGTTGTCTGATAGGTTTGAAAGAGCATGAGTGCGGATTGAGGATGAATGAGTTGTCTGTCAAATGCCTTCTCTATGCAGATGATCAAGTTCTACTTGCATCGTCAGCAGAACAGTTGCAAGACATGGTGACTGTGATGAATGAAGCTTTTAAGTTAAAAGGGATGAGTATAAATGTGAACAAGACTAAGGTAATGAAAGAGAAGAAGATGTATCGAAGTGTGAAGTGAAAATAAATGATAAGAGTGTGGAGCAAGTGAACGAGTTTGTATATCTGGGAAGTATGTTCACAAGGGATGGAAAGATTGAAGAGGATGTGGAAAGGAGAGTGAATGCAGGGAATAAAGTGAATGGTGCTATGCATGCAGTTGTGACCAGCAAGTCGATGTCTCCGGAAGCTCGACTCGCCGTTCACAACAGCGTGCTGGTGCCTACACTTATGTATGGAAGTGAAGGCTGGGTATGGCAAAAAAGACATGAAAGTAGGATTAATGCAGTAGAAATGCGCTCCTTGCGGAGTATGTGTGGTGTAACTTTAACTGATAGATTGAGGAATGAGGTAATAAGACAACGTTGAGGTTTAAAAGAAGATGTAGTGACTAAAATTGAAAAGGGTATGTTAAGATGGTTTGGCCATGTTGAGAGGATGAATGAAAGTCGACTTACGAAAGGTATTTACAAGGCAGACGTGAATGGAAACGCCGGGAGGGGACGCCCTAGAAAGACATACATAGACCTTATAGGTGATGTTCTTCAGAAAGGCCAAGTGCGCAGTACCCATAACCGGCGTGTGTGTATGACTAGATGTATGAATGTGTGTGAAGCAAAAGAAGTATGTAAGGATCGTAGCAGGTGGCGTTCTGTAGTTTCTGCCTACCCCCATGGGAAAAAGGCGTGAGTTTATGTATGTATGTATGTCAACTAAGGAGTAGAATTCCCTGCCGGAGTTTGTGAGTCGGGTCTTTAAGTCAAGAGTGAATAGGTTTTTTCTAGGCAAGCGTGCTTCACCGTCGACCATATCATCGCTTAACATCAGGTGAGATAGTTGTCAAGCGCGAACCTATAGATTATAAAAAAGGCCTACCCCAGGCATCGCCACATTGACCGATCCCGTGCGTCTCGCATCCAGCGCATTCCCGCAATCCTAACCAGGTCATCGGTCCACCTAGTGGGAGGCCTTCCAACGCATCATCTTCGGGTTCGCGGTCACCATTCCAGAACTTCTCAGCCCCATCGGCCATACGTTCTGCGAGCAATGTGCCCTGCTCACTGCCACTTAAGTTTCACAATTCTTCGGGCTATGTCGGTAACTTTGGTGCTATTGCGGATATCCTCATTTCTGATGCGATGACGCAACGAAACGCCTCCATAGCCCTCTCCATTACTCTTTGGGTGACTTTAAGATTTTTGATAAGGCCCATAGTGAGCGACCACGTCTCGGTCCCATGGGTAACTGGCAAAACACACTGGTCAAAGACTTTTCTTTTGAGACACTACGGTAAATTGGACGAGAAGATACCACGCAACTTCCCGAACGCCACCCAGCCGAGTCGGATTCGACGGTTGACCTCTTTCTCGAAGTTAGTTTTACCCAAATGGACCGTTTGTCCCAGGTAGACATAAACGACTACAAATTCGAGTGTAGTCTCCGATCTTGTTAGGAGTGGTTGTTATTCACCATGACCCTGTTTAAAACCAAGGTCATGTTAATGAAGTTTGTTTATTTAATAAATAAATCTTAATAATAAAATAAATATCCGAATCGTGACCATTGGAAGCTCTACATCTAATATGAATAAAAAACAGACGACTGGAATATCATAAAATGATGGCTACATTAGGTACACAATATTTAATGAAAGTACCTATACTTAAAAACTAGACCTATCAGTGCTAGAAAGTGAAACGTCTTTTCGGCTCTGGTGTTGTTCCGTTACACGAAATCACTTTCCAGTGTCAGTATATTATAGTTATTGATTACATTTGGAGTACCTAAAAATATGATATTTTTAATATAAATTGAAACAGTTAAAATGCAGTAGGTTAATACAGAACCTTTGAGTATCGTACTATAAGTTAAATTAATATTTTATTTCTTCTGATCTCCTATTCCGCTCCAGCATTACTACTCGTATTTCGCAATCCGGTTAATTTTGATCGTATCAGTTCGTGAAGTCTACCGATAAAACCATTCTGATCATTTGGTATGAGGCCCAGATACATCTTAGTGTTAGGCGTGTACATGAGCACTAACATCCTGAAGAAGCAGCCGGGCGTGGTATTGAACTTTACGCAGCCGACCATTCCACCCGCTAGAGCGCTGGTGAGCTCATCGAGCTCAAGTGACGGCTTCATTTTAAACAACACCGACTGTGTGCGCTCTAAGAAATGCCTGCCGCCAATACGGTCAAGTGATTCCTTCGGCAACAGAAGTAGTTCTAAAGACTCCGACCAGGCTGCCACCTGCAGATCTTCCACGTTACTCTTGGCAGCTAATATGTCGCAACCCACCAGCGATACGTTCTCGCCCGGGGGCTTGTAGTGCCGTGTCCACTGGATTACTCCTGTCCATACTGTGGCTAGCCATGAACTGTCTGAAGGATCAGATGATGGTCCTGCGACCGCTGCAACAAAATTATTTATTTAATAATAATTTTATCTATCTACTCTCAATTTTATTTGCTTAAAATTACTGTTATTGCCAAAAAAACACGCTATTACCGTAAAACTTATTTCTGCTTTCCTATTTCTTCATTTCCGTGTATATTAAGTATAAAAAATATTTTTTGTCATTTATTTTGAAATCAAACAAGAATATAAATGAGTCTGCAGACACTTGGACTTAAGCCCACTTGCACCAAAGACTTAACTCCGAGTTAGTTGCTAACATGAGGTTAAATAAAATGAATACGTCGTATTCATGATTGGCTGGGTTAGCTAATAAGTCTAAGTTAGTAAGACAACACAGGGTGGTGCGAGTGGGCCACGTACGTACGTGACCGTGTACGTTATAAATTAATGGAAAAAATAAAAACATTGAAATAAGTTGGTTTTGTTTTCAAGGCATGTCTATCACTTTACCAGGTGAACCTTCGAAAGTTTATACACCAGAATCTGATTGTTGGGTATGACTATATATACCACAGATGTTACAAAACTCTTGCCTATCCTTATTTTAGTATTGCACCAAGTATTGTTGTTTTCGGCCAATCAATAATTGGGTTTCTTTAGGGTGTTTACTCTTATTGCTTTGCAGGATAACCAGAGGTGTTGTAAATCAGACGAGGACGAAATAAACGTTTGCGTCGTCCATTTCAGCTGGCCGGTCCATTGCCCCGGCACGAACCCGTCCAGTTTAGATGCGGACCGTGTTGGGTCCCGTGACGGACCTGTGGTCGATGTAGCAAAATTTAATAATAAGCAAACCATATTTTTCCATAGTTTCTATTTCCATGAGATAAAGGGGTAAGTACATATCATATGAGTGTAGCAAACAAAATAGGCTTTCAATAATAAATGCAACAATAATACCAATAGCAATAATTAAACTGTTAGTCTATACGGTGAAGTTTGTGGACATGAGCACACAAGCTATTATTTTATCTAAAATTCAAGTAAATAGTCATTTGACACGAGAAGTAGATCATGTAAATTTCGTGGCGATATAATAGAGAAGCAAACGAAAATCATCGAGTTTTCTTTGCATATTTTATTTTTCATTCAGCTGGGAATGTTTTATGTAAATAGCATTCTTTAAATGTAAAATATCTTAATAAATAAGAATCATTATGATACTTCTATATATATTGACTAGCTGTTGCCCGCGACTTCGTCTGCGAAGCATTAGTAATTCGAATAGCTTATTTTTATAACCCAGCATAATATTGTGGGTTTTCCATACAATCTTTTTCCCCTTCTTTCCACCCCCTTAAGTAAGATTTCCGGGATAAAAACTACAATACGTCCTGCACAGCGTCTCAAAATATCTCTGAACCAAATTGCATCTAAATCGGTTCAACGGTTTAAGCGTGAAAAGTTGGATAGAGAGACAGACAGAGTTACTTTCACATTTATAATATTAACTCCGCCCGCGACTTCGTTCGTGTGATGGCAACCAAAAATAAGCTGCTATTAAACCTGAGACAAACGGTCCAGTTCGGAAGTTCCAAATCGATGTAGAGGTCACCATCCTAGTGCCATTTGATTCTTCAAAGAAACTTTGACACCCCTAAATCGTCTTCTGGGGGTAAATCCGAAAAACTAATGATGCCATCCTTTATTATTTTGCCAAAGGAATAAGATTTTTATACAAATAAATGTCTCCCTTTTAACCCTTTAAAAAGTTGAATTTCCAAAAATCCCTCCTAAGTGCTCCCCAACGTCATAAAAAGAAACTATGTGCTGTAAAAGTAATCAAAAATTTTTACCACCCCGAAGTCGTATTTTAAGGGTTTTTTCGAAAAACTAATTATTGAAAACCCTTATTGTTTATTTAGGTTGGTATTTATGTCAAGTTTCATATTTATTGACCCAAGAAATCAGATTCTTCAAAAAAAATAACATCCCCTAAATCGTCTTTTGGGGGTAGTTTAAAAAAATAATAATAGCAACCTTTATTATTCATTTAGGATGGTATTTATGTCAAATTTATTGTTTATTCACCCAAGAAATCAGATTCTTCAAAAAAAATACATCCCCGAAGTCGTCTTTTGGGGGTAGTTTAAAAAAATAATAAGAGCAACCTTTATTATTCATTTAGGTTAGTATATAAGTGGCAAGTTTATTGACCTAAGAAATCTGATTTTTCAAAAACACTGTAATACCTCCTAAATCGTCTTATGGGGGTAGTTCCAAAAAACTAATAATCACAAACTTGAAACTACCCCAGTTTCAAAAATAATAAAGCGACCTTTATTATTCATTTAGGTTAGTATTTGTGGCAAGTTTCAAGTTTATTGACCAAAGAAATCAGATTTTTCAAAAACACTGTAATACCTCCGAAATTGTCTTTTGAAGGTAGTTCCAAAAAACTAATAATCACAAACTTTATTGTTTATTTAGGGTGGTATTTATGTCAAGTTTCATGTTTATTCACCCAAGAAATTAGATTCTTCAAAAAAATTAACATCCCCTAAGTCGTCTTTTGGGGGTAGTTTAAAAAAATAATAAGAGCAACCTTTATTATTCATTTAGGTTAGTATATAAGTGGCAAGTTTATTGACCTAAGAAATCAGATTTTTCAAAAACACTGTAAAACCTCCTAAATCGTCTTATGGGGGTAGTTGCAAAAAACTAATGATGACAACCTATATTGTTAATTTAGGATGGTATTTATGTCAAGTCTCATGTTTATTCACCCAAGAAATTACATTCTTCAAAAAAAATTACATCCCCTAAGTCGTCTTTTGTGGGTAGTTTAAAAAAATAATAAGAGCAACCTTTATTATTCATTTAGGTTAGTATATAAGTGGCAAGTTTATTGAGATTTTTCAAAAACACTGTAATACCTCCGAAATCGTCTTTTGGGGGTAGTCCCAAAAAACTAATAAATACAAACTTTATTGTTTATTTAGGGTGGTATTTATGTCAAGTTTCATGTTTATTCACCCAAGAAATCAGATTCTTCAAAAAAAATAACATCCCGTAAATCGTCTTTTAGGGGTTGTTTCAAAAAATAATAATAGCAACCTTTATTATTCATTAAGGTTAGTATTTGTGCCAAATTTCAAGTTTATTGACCCAAGAAATCAGATTTTTCCATACAAATTTCAACAACCCCTAAATCATTATTTGGGGGTACTTTCGAAAAACTAATAATGTCAATCTTTATCATTTACTTAGAATACTATTTGTTCTAAGTTTCAAGAATTTTGGTCGAAGGAATTAGATTTTTCATACAAACTTTCAACCCCCTTTTTACCCCCTTAGGGTTAGAATTTCCAAAAATCCTTTCTTAGTGCACACTTACGTCACTTGAGGAACCTTTCTGCCAAATTTCATGCTTCTAGGCTTAGCAGTTTTGGCTGTGCGTTGATTGATCAGTCAGTCAGTCAGTCAGTCAGTCACCTTTCGCTTTTATAGATATAGATTATCGATAAAAAAACAATAGTTGATGGCCACAATAAAACATAGAAAGTAGCACAATTAATAAAGAACTACATAATTACATAATTATTATAAGAAGACTATCTACGAAATTCAAAGACATGTGTCATCTATCTGGGCTCGCGTGGTAGATTATATAGCCCACTCCCTCTAAGAGAGGAGGCCTGTTTCCCAGCAGAAGGAACATTTAAAAAAAAAAGCTGGTGATGTGATGTGATCTACGAAATTTATTCTAATAATAAAACCATTCGGTTTAATTTAAATTCAGCTAAACCTAACCAATAAATAACCATTCTGAACATTTACATATCTGATACACTGCTAGATGCAATTTCCTTAATTATTATTCATAGTTAGGTTGTTACATTAGGTTGTCTTACAAATAATATTAACAAGAACTCAATTTGCGGAATAGTTTGACTGATACCACTGTACCGCGCTTTAGGTATGTGCGCGGCGAGACGCTTAGGTATGTGCACTCCGCTTTTAGACCACCGTTCAAAAATTAAAACACTCAAAAGTGCAAAAAAGCTTTCGTTTCGGCAGTCGGTGTCGAAAAACGATAGCGAGAGGTAAAAAAATAGGAGATAGCTACCAAAGACACCGACTTCCAAAACGAAAGTTATTTTGCACTTTTTAATGTTTTACTTTTAAAGTCGATTTTTATGCCATTTCCTATCCTTTATTAGCACACAACAGTCAACTGCCGGATATGGCCTCTCCAATCACACGCTATTTATTTCGGTTTTCGGTAACTCTCATGGGTAAGTAACGTATGATATAATTACACTATCTCTAATATTTACAAGATTTAACAACTGAATCTACAATTTTATTTGATATAATTATCGGTTAATATAATAAACGATTGATATAATTTTTAAATAACAATTTTTTATAGGCATAACATACATTGACTATAAAATCGTCAGATATACCACTCAAAAGACATAAAATCTAAATAGACTAATATGATAAAAACGCCTAGTCAAAAACACAAAGCAAAATTGCATATATACATTATAACTTATTCATACTTAGTCAATCATTGATACATTTTTCATTTATTATTTAGATTATTTTGGAAAAATCACCTTTATACTAAATATCATTTTATAATACATTTTCTGTACCAGTCACAAAGTGATCATAATGTTTTTTTACATCATTTTAAAGTTGCTTCTGCATCGTCTCCGGCGCTGCGGGAAATGCAACCCCTTCGCTCTTACGTAACAAAGGATAGGCACCCATGCCTATGCTTGGTTACAGCGGGCGAGGGTTACTCACCCTTCGCGACTCCAGTTTTTATATACACTCTAGGGGTAGCAGCCAAAAGACTAAGTGAAGTCGGGATGCCCCGAATCGGTTTTGGAACAGATTCGACCTATTTTAATCATGAATTGTCATGAACTACAAGAGGAACGGAATGAATGACATGTCATATCAGGTCACCGTCACTCAAACCGGCAATCGTTCCGTTTCATGATCGTACCAATAATTATTTTAATTCTAAAATAATATTGAATTATTATTTAAAAAAATACAATAAATAATCAAAAAACAACTATTTACATTAGGTGCTAAATTAAATGACTAACTAACTAACTTAATGCCTATTTTTTGCTTTAAATGAGTTTAATTACTAGGAAATTGCGCAATATAAGTCAAAATTAAAACGGTTTCATTCCAAACGTTGTTTTATGAGATAAAACGAAAAAAATAATCGTTTGTTAAATAAAACATTATTAAAAAAGTTTATCGGATAATTATTTTCTAACGTGAATTATTTGGCAAACTTGCTGTTTTATAATGATGAAATGACAAATCATGTGTTTGCCAATCGCTTTAAAACCGTTACCATATTATATTTAGTCAGTACCTACAAACAAAGTCACCTAGGTAATCACACTCCATCCAAGATTATTTGATTTACAATAATAATATACAAAAAAAAATATTTTTATAGACAAAAGCTTAAGAGTCCTTATGGGTGGTTGTGTTCATTCTTGACCCTGATGATGACGTCATCGTAAGTGACGATGGAGACTCTGCATCCTTGACCGGCTTTATTGCATGTCCAGTAGATCCTTCCACCATGTTTACGCTTACAATTGTACCTGTGCTGTTTGATCTGCAGGAGCGGAGTTCCTCTATTCGTCTGCAAAATTTTAGCACCTGTGGAGCAAAACAAACTTCAGAAAAATAAAACAAACTCTTAATTCTTAAGTCTTTAACATCAATAGATTCGCAGTATCTAGTTTCAAATCAATTTTTTTAGAGCAATAGTATTTTTTTTATATGAATTATCTGCATTTTATTTTCTGAGGGCTTTTGATTGTGCGCACGTGATTCTTTAACTATAACTTTATACTTTTGTAGACTGATCTGGCCTAGAACTTCTTTTGTTGTTTTGCGAAATCATCCATTGACTTCTCCCGCTCTGGGTGAAGCGGGAGGGCGTGTCAGACTTTTACTGTCTAAATCCCACCCGTGTTCCTTTTGTTGCTTGAGTCAGGGCCGCGTTAACTATTTTACACGCCCTACACCTGGCGTTAAGCCTATTACAGGCTGACGTCATTTTGGGACGACATTGGTATAACGAGGAAAGGTTAAACGTATTTGTGCCAATCTCCATTGATGGAAAGTATATACACAAACCAAACTAAAATAATATAATTATTCACTTTTTAACAAAAAGCAGATAAAATAAAATATAAAAGCTAAGACAAGTATACGTAACAATGTTAGGAATAATAATAATAGTACACACAAAGAATATAAAAAGCTTTGTTAAATGATAAGTAAATTAACAAAAAACTTTTAAAAGATTAATAAAAGAAATAAATTTAAACGCACCTAATAAGCCTATTTCTAAAATTAAATGATTTTAGTTATACAAACTTTATATTTATAAGAAATTTACAGTAAATATAATTTTACCTATGGAGTAACAACATAATCACTCTTTGAGGACGGTTTAATTCAACGAATAAACAAAACCAAGCAACTAGTGTAGACAAACATACGTCAAATATGGGTCTAAAATATAATCTATATGATATAAGCAATTTATCAGAGCAGATATATGTGAACAGCTCGACTAGCGAACGCAAACTATCCTCAGAATGTACGGGATTAACATGCGCTGCCGAAATATTACGAAATCAATCGAATCAAACATTAAGGACTTATGACAATCGTTGTCGCTTGTAGAATGTCACTCTGTCTATAGTCCCAGGTTTGCTTGCCATCCTTGCTAATCTATCACCGTTCACATGCATCGTTCACCGGTCGAGCTATGCTTCTGCCCTGTACCCATCTCAATGGTTATGCACACATTTCTGTTTAATAACGACATCATTGAAGGTAGTAATTGTGGCTCTGCATCCCATACTGTTCCTACAACAGATCCACAGGGACCTGGCTCCAGAACTGCGGTTGTTCCGATTAAACCTGTACTTCCCCACCTGGATCGCCGGCTTACCATAGCGCGTCTTAGTATATATCAGAACTAAAAGAGGTAAATTAATAGTGTTAGAACTTGAACTGAACATTTTGCAACGAAACTGTGTCTGCATTCGAAAAAGTAAACACCATATTATTTTTAAACAACTTTATTACAAGTAACAGCAAAATAAATTCAAAAATAAGTATTTAGTTAATGTATCTAATATTGCTTGAATACAAAACAATAATGAGGGTAGTACCGAGGTAACAGTTTATTATTCTGGCTTGGGCTGCATTGTTTTCGTCAATGAATTTGAGCTTTATTTTCTGCTTACATGTAAACATTTGCTCAGTTTGTGAAATGTTATCCTATTTATCAAATGTAAGAAATATACATGACAATAAATGTGAATTTTTAAAGTAATTTTAAAGTTAAATATTACTGAATATAAAGAATAAAATATTATGAATATTTTTTTGTCCATCTATATATGTATATACACATAAATATGGAGGAATCGTTCGCGATCGCGAAATTTGCATCAACATGCATTGTGTCGCGTCGTTTAGAAGATGTAAGTGATAACAAAGACCTGCCATGACCCTTTAAAGTTAATTATGTTGTGTATAAGCCCGCAAAGAAGCTGAAGTTTTTCTATAGCTATGTCCTGTGTAAGAATCTGCATTTGGTAAATCTAAATACTTGGCGACTTCTTTCGGCATAGAACCAAGTTTATTCACACCAATAGGTTGGACCGTACATTTCCCTTTTTGGTAATTTTGGAAAAAGCGAGGATGTTTTGCTTTTTTCGACCGCAGGGCATCGTATTTCTTAACGATTTCATAAAATGGACTGTGAATTGGAAACGTTCGGTAATTGTTTTTATTATTTTTGACTCTGACCAGAAGCATTTTGCCGTAATCTTCTATATCCTTTGTAGTAATATTCTGTAGTTCCATTCGTTTACATCCCCCAGCGATCCCGAATATCAATGCAACCTGGAAGGAAAAGGTATAAAACACTTATTAGGTATGAGTGGTGCGGAAATACTGATGACTAAATTACATCCTATTCTATTAAACGAGCAATATATATATATATTGGCGTTCTCAAAAACGGTTCTATCAATTTCGATAAAATTTGCAATGCAGGTGTTTTCGGGGGCGAAAAATCGATGTAGCCAGGTCTCATATCTGGGCAAATTAGTGTTCTCCGTATTTTCACCCGAACAGAGCTCGGTCGCCCAGGTACTAATAATAATAGCACGCAACGAGTCTGAACAAAGCATACACGGAAAAAATATTGAAAGGAAAAATAGTGATGCAAAGAGAACTCTATTTTTTTTATCGATTAATTGCGGTCATTTGCACTTCATACGGGAACAAACTGTATTTTAGGAATAGTAAGAAACTTTAACTGACCTTTGTTGCCAGGTAAATATGATCCGGAGCTTCTTTTAAAAACGTTTCAACGTCAGTTGGTGACAATATTTTGCTCTTCTGACCCTCATACCCGTCTGAGCATTCCTTAAGGAAAGTAGTTAGCTTGGGATACGTTTTAAGGTCAACACCATTTGTGGTCCAAACAGTACTTTTTAACATTGAATACAAGCTCCACAGCGTGCTTGGTTTGTATTTAATTGCGAGTTCTTTGAAATAAGCTAAAAATACATCTTCAGTAAATGAGTGGACATTGCTGTTTTTTTTCCACAACATAAAATTTTCATAAGCGATTTTGTATTTAGATATCGAGCTTTGCATAAGGGTTGCTTTTTGTGTCTTAGTTAGATCATCCGGAGGTGTCCAATCTGAAAAAAAATACTCTTCTTAATTAGGTTTAATTTCTCAAAGTAAACAAATATCGGTAAGTAAGTATGTGAAACTGTATTTAATAAAGCGCAAAAAAGTTTTACTCACGAAGCCGTCAATCAGCCTAATAAAAATGTAATAATTTTACATGGGAAGCCTTTGTCCCAGCATTGGGAACATTAAAAGACTGCTGATGATGATGATGATTTTTTATATTGAGGTTATAATAAAAAGCTTAACAATGAAAATTAAAGTTTATTTACCTATCACATCTTTTATACAGTGTTCCAAGTTTTCCAAGTGGGAGTGGATGGCAAAATCCAAAACTATGATGAATAGCGAAAAACACTAAAAAGAGTCTCGGCCTTGATTTAGATGAAAACTAAAACTGCATCATTAGGTTTTTGAAAAATCAATGTTCCTAGTCAGACATCGAACCCGTTGATTTCGAAAAAAAAAACACCGCTGTATTATTAAACCATTCGAAAGTGTCGGAAATAAGGTTCAAATTCTGAGAAGTACGTACGGCAAACGGCTAGGATTATTGATTTTCCAAATTTATTTATTTATTTAAACTTCATGTACAATGGTGATACATAGGCGGACTTAATGCAGCAAGGCATTCTCTACCAGTCAACCTTTGGATTAAAAAGAACACAACAGTGGTAGGAGTCCAAAATAAAAATGAACAATAATTAAAATTGGATTAAACTATCTAACTAATAAAATACATAAATAATTTCTAAAACAATAGACTAATAAATATTATAAATGACGCTGTATTGATTTTCATCAAAATCGGCCTCTTGATTTTTCGCTACTATTCATAGTTTCGGATTTGTCCATCTACACCCACATGAAAAACTCAATTTGTTTATTATCACAGTTTTAAGTAAAATTATAATAAATAAATTAAAATTAGTTTTTGCCTGTGACTTCGTTAAAGTGTAATGACTTGTTTTCACATAAATAATTAACAAAAGAACTCTTTATATTATTACACGTATTATACAAAAATTTATTTTCAAACGTAGTTCTCTATGGAGAAAGAATGGCCATAATTATGTATCTCATCGCAGCCACGCATTGGCGTTGGCATTGGCTATTGAGCAGCGTCAGTACCTTTCATTAGGTTCTCTAAAGTGCAGCATGTACGAGTACATAAGACCACTACATTCACTTACACACTCCTCTAGGTAAGGTGCCACTTCCTTTGATCTGATAAAACGTATTTTGTGCTATTAGACCAACAGCAATAAAAGACAATTTATTTTTACTAATGGCAATAAACAAGACGGATAAACAAATGTCTTATAAAATCAAGGTTTGTACTACATATGATTATGAGCATGTTTATAATGAACAATAATCCCGTGTACAGTAGTGACGGAGGCTTTACATCCTACTAGGTCGGCACCTCGTTTGCCGCTTCGCATGCAGAACCACGTCGCCTTGGGTCCTTGACATCTATTGTTCTTATAGTAACGATAACTACCTATCAACAAAATTGGTCGACCTGTCTTTGTTTGCGCAAACACGATGTCTGTAACAAAAGGTAGCATCTTATTTTTTTTATTCTTAAATATAATAAGTACCTAAAGATAAGGGCGTTAAGGGAATAATTCTGAATCTGGTACTAAATTTTCGTTTATTTTTCTCTTAAATGATTATGGGCACCTTTAACCCTGTAGATTTCGTTGTTGTATGTGGTGATGGTAGCCTTGCAGCCACTGCTCCTGGTTCGACTACAGCACCACCAGGTAATGTGACCATTGGTTTTGCGTTGGTTGAAGCGATGCTCCCCCATCAATATGACCGGCTTTCCAAAGCGAGACGTTGTGAAAACCACTGTAAATAAGAATTGAATTACTTACCGATACACCGAGCACCAAGCACCTGGGTATGCCGAAGTAAGTATTAAATTCACACAATATTTTAAAGAAAAATATTCTCCTTTATTTTAATTTCAAGAACGTTATTTTAGTACGTAAGCTTTATAATAGATATTTATTTTAAACGGTCTACGACTAACATCAATACTAACAAGCGATTTGTAAAAAAGTACGTTTAAAACATTAATGCATTCTTATACTAATTTGTACAAACCGACAAAATCTCATTTAATTTATCAACAAACAAATCTTCTTTAGATTGGAATCCAAAGCTTGCCCAAATCATTCAAATCGCTATTGCTATAAACTAAAGGTATAGTATGGCAGGCTATTTTTTATCGTAAGTACTAGTTAATTTTCAAAAAGTCTTTTCTGTAGAATAACTGCCACAATTTGCTTAAATACTCGTATCTTACCTAATCAATTTGTTCATTTAAAAATGAACTCACAGTTTTTGCGATTGGTTATACAAAAACTACATCTACATCCCAGTTCAGTAAAGTTATGTTAAGATCCTTTAGTAGATCAATAACTCAAATCATGATTATGCATATTCCTAACATCTAGGATAGTTTCACCAGCGATGATGATGGACGCGCGACAGCCACCATTTCTCTTGCTGCAGAACCAAGCCGCTTTGACTCCTTTACTTTTGTTGTTCTTATAATAGCGACAGTTGCCTATGACAAGCACTAGGTTACCGAGTCTTGATCTGATAAACCTGGGCACCAAATTTATCCTAGGCTGTAAACCTAAACAGAAATTTTAACAATTTAATGTGTTTTAATTCATTTTCAATTAAATTTCGAAATTTTTAAGATAAAATAAATAATAATTTATTACTAAAATACGTCCTTGAAACTACTACATCAACTTTTCAAGAGTCACAAAACAAACATTTACATCGGTGAAGCTTTTTTTTATTTTGTTATAACATAAATAGTTATCTAATATTACAAAACCATAATCTGTAAAAATAAATATTTGCTAAACAATGAACACAGCTGAAACCACACCAAAAAAATTATAAACTATTCAGCGTGCAAGTCAAATGCGATGTTATGACGCATATTAATTTAACAACATAACATGGACTACAACCCGACACAGTAATAGTAAGTAAACACAATAATCATGAACCATACCACTCATCAGATTTTATAGATAAAAGATTAATAGTTAACATTGTTTTCAGACTTTCAATATTTGAACTAATGATTATGGTATCCTTTGATCTTGATGATGACATTGTCGTAAGTGGTGATGGTGGCCTTGCAATCACTACTCCTGGCTCGGCTACAGGTCCACCAACCGTTGAGGCCTCTGCATTTATTGTTCTTGTTAAACCTGTAATCACCTATTATCATGACGGGTTTGCCAAAACGAGTGGTCGAGAAGATAACTGCAACGAAAAATAATACAATTATAATAAAAAACTTTTTTGCAAAAAAATACTACCGACTACCAAATGAAAAACTACAAAGTGAAAAATAACTTAATTTTTTAAGTCGGTGTCTTTCTTACGTACCATTGTTTTGGGATATGGACACCGACTTAAAACAATTAAGTTATTTTTCACTTTGTAGTTTTTCATTTGGAAGTCGGTAGTATTTTTTTGCAAAAAAGTTTTTTATTTTTCCCTTTTTAGTTTAATAATATTAGTTTATATTATATATTATAATAAATAGCCAAGTTGTTTCCTAAGGTCCCTATAACGCCGAATAGATTACCCGAATAACATGAAACTTGAACATAACCGGTGAAATGAGAGATCTGTGTACCCCTTGAGAGAGTACTGGCGTGATGTTATGTTATGAAATGGTATAAACAATAAACAGACATGCGATTGCAAGAATCTCGAGAGTGTTGCCGTTATATATTGAAGAGTTCTGTTGTATATCTCCGAAGATATTCATCAGACCTTCACCAAATTAAAATGGGACCAATTTCAAAACATAGTCTTTCAAACAAACAAAGAATTTTTTAAATCGGTTTACAATTGACGGAGATATCGATGAACATACACAAAAAAAAAAAAACCAAACATAAAGTCGAACATAGAACCTCCTCCTTTTTGGAAAGTCGGTTAAAAAAGACGTCTGTGGAGTTCATGATTTTCTTAGTTGATATTTTTTTTATTTTGCGATGTCTCGGTGATAAATATGACAAAGTCTGAAAACAATCTTTATTATTAGAAGTTATCCACGGGAGATCCATAAAACATGCTTTATGTTAAAAGGCGGGCAAATAATACGCTATTTTGATAAATTGTCCAAACAGTGATATATATGTCAACTATTCGCGATGTAGCCGACTTTCAGAATATACACTCCCTACATCTAGAATACCATTGCCTAAACCTCTAGTAAGCCATGAGGACCGTCGGCGTCGGCGAGTCCCATTTATTTGAATTCAAGGCACATTTGAAAAGCTGCCGACTACCACAGAAAATTGTACATGATCCATCGTTGAACACATCATCGCTTACCATCAGGTGAGACAGTGGTCAAACGCGAGCCTATCAATAATAAAAAATACATAAAATATATCCGGTTCATGTGTTCCACTGTTTCCAGCTATACTCGTAAGTAAGCTATTTTGACTGATCAATAATAAATTTTATAAGGATTTACAAATGGCATAAAAATAAAATAAAGATTTATGACGGCAAGCAATTTTTATTTAAGTACTTACTTACAGTAACACTCATAACAAAATCTTAAAAAACATTATCCATTCACATTGCTAAAACATTCTTTACATACGGTGGGTTGGTTGGGGCAGGAAAAACATATTGTGTTTATTTTTTTCATGGTTCCACAAAAGCTAATCTAGAGCGTTTGCATTTTTCAAAGCAGTGAATACAGCCACGTCTGATAAGTATTTTTCCCTTGTTAGCTTGTTGTGAATTTGTGATCTGCCAAAGATATGCGCTTAAGGACAAATTGAGGATTGAGCACGAGGAACACCTGTTTCATGATATTTTAAACTTATCAATGTACTGCAAATATTTATGCCTTGGATTTACTTTTTTTTGGCTATGTAGCGAACAATGTTTTTTTTTATCCTCGCACTGGAACGCCTTGCAGCAATTACACCAATGAAGCACAATCATATAATAAACTCACTATAAATACAGGTTTCCTTACGATTTTTTCCTTCACCGTTATCAGCGATGTCCAAGAAAAAAGTCTCTTTGGTACTTGCCCGGATTCGAACCTACGACCTCAAGCATGAGAGGCGAGGTTTTAGCCACTGGGCCACCACGACATATAAAGATATGACACAAAACAATTGTAACGATAGTTCCTGAACAAGAACACTGGCTCGCCATTCCTAGATAATAGGGGTTAAAGTATGAAATTACCGTTTTATTGTAATAGGAACTTCGAATTGACATAGAACCATCACGGTTTGACATTTTTGAGTGAAACTTTTTTCACATGGTACCTATGAAGTTTTTCTTTAAAAAATGTGCAACATTCGTTTATCGACTTTCAGTTCTTTTTTATTCAGCTTAGACAAGAAAGATTCTTCAAAAATTCGAGTGATTTTTGAGTACGAGTTCCGACGCGGAACTAACGCTGCAGAAACAGTTCGCAATATCAATGTTGCGTTTGGAGAGGGGACTGCTAATGAATGCACCGAGCGATTTTGGTTTAAAAGCTTTTGTGATGGAAACTTTGATTTGAAGAACGAACCACGTGAAAGACTGTCCACACAGGTGAACAACAATGAATTGAAAGACATGGTGCAAGCCGATCCGAGCCAACAATATTGACTCATTTGCGTCAACTCAATACTCAAAATAAAAAAAATATGATAAATGGGTGCCTCATGATTTGACTGATCTGCAGAAAGAAACGCAAACTGTTGAAACTTGTGTTGCCTTGTTGAATCGGATAGAATTGTGACATGTGATGAAAAGTGGATTCTTTACGATAACCGTAAGCAAAAAATGAAATGGCTGACCCCAGGTCAAACGCCGCAAGTGTCCTAAAGCAAAGCTTACCAGTCTGTGGATCACAACCAAGAGCCGAAAACTGGGGCCCATAGCAGTCATGCGACTCCTGGATCTGCAGGACTGTACCCACGAAACTGCCGTACGCAGCAGTGGAAAGCTGGGATCTGTTGTTTAAAGCTGACCACAAGGGTTGGGCGGTACAATTTGTCAGTTACCTCATTCTCGTGGGGTTCTTCCATTCCTCATTCAGTCCCGTGCCGTGCGTTGTATAGGAGGAGGAAAGTTTATACATAAGAATGGATTAAGGATTGCAAAAAGGGACACAAACGTGATCTGGTGATATACCCGTCAGACTCCAACACGCGTTCCCG
The DNA here is from genome assembly GCA_949775005.1 of Orthosia gothica. Classification (NCBI taxonomy): domain Eukaryota; kingdom Metazoa; phylum Arthropoda; class Insecta; order Lepidoptera; family Noctuidae; genus Orthosia; species Orthosia gothica. The sequence goes on along the minus strand of OX459037.1, from coordinate 30,483,537 downwards.
GCAAAGGCACTTCGCTGCACGCGAAATATACACCAACACCAATTGCATAGACGCCGCGCAATACCAATCGCGAATCGCGGATGCAATTAGGATGCAGCTGGGTTGATTATTCAACGATTATAATAATCAAACGAGAACCCGAATTTTCGTTCCACCCGAGCACATTAAAATTTTCTAGCCAAGTGTCAACTGTCAACTTTTCAACTCAAGCCAAAGCTGTCAAATCGAATGACAGCCAGCTGACATAGTGTTGCAACAAATAACAAACAGAGGAACGAAACGCATTCGTTCCGAACAGTAATGGTAACTGTTTGGTGGTCTAAGCATGGTGTTATTCACTATAGCTTTCTTCGATCTGGTCAAGCAATAACGGCAGATGTCTCCAAACTATGATCGCAAAACTAGCAGTGAAACAGCCCCGACTCATGAATCGATCTTCACCATTATTGCTCCATGATAACGCGAGACCTCATACAGCACGAGAAACCGTTTTAACTCTACAGGAACTACAATTAAAAACCATTCGTCACCCTCCGTATTCGCCAGACCTTGTTCCAGCAGACTACTATTTTTTTCGTGATTTGGACAATTTTCTACGTCATAAAAAGTTTTCTTCTCAGGAGGCAGTACAGAATGCTTTCACACAGTTTGTCGAATCTAGATAACCAGAGTTCTATCGCAAAGGCATGAATGACCTTCCTATTAGATGGCAGTAATGTATAGATAATAATGGTAATTATTTTGATTTAATAAATATGTTAATTTAAAAAAAACAATTTTCAATACAAATCGGCAATTTGATACTTTAACCCCTAATCTTAAGAACACTGCAGCTGTAAAGAATGAGAGATACAGATCATTCCTCTCACAAAAAAATCATTCATATTGACTAAGTATTGAAAGCAATAAATGGACGACATAAACACAGAAAACTATAAAACTGGTCACCAATTTTATCGTGTTGTAAAGAAACATTTTGAATTGCTAATTTGATTCACTCTTTAATACATACATTACAATGAACACACATAGAAACGATACCTAAATAGTCGGCCAGTAAGTTTTTATTTTTGATTATTTTATTAAGTTCTTCAAATTCAAATCTCTTAATTCATAAGGCCGGATTAAAAAACAAAAGGCTTACTACGCAATTTCACTTCAAAAAACCCATTTTATCAATTTGTATCGTCTGTTTTATTTTCATAATCTATTCCATGATTATGCTCGTGCTTGAACTTCACAATGACGTCATTGATGGTTATAAGACTTGCTCTGCAGCGATTGCTGGTCCACTTGCAGCACCTCCATTGCTTCCTACAGTTGGTCAGGTGAGCGTTTTTCGAGCCATAAGGCACGTACCAGTTGTACCGAAAGTTCTTGAACAAGATCACTGGCTTTCCGTAACGGGATGTCGAGAACACGGCATCTGTAAAGAATCCAAAATTAAAATCAATGCATTCCTTCGGTTTAATCGAAAACAATAAATAAATAAAATAAAAAAAATATTAATTAATATAAAAGAAGATTCACATAAAAAGGAAAACAATAAAACTGGTCACAATTCCAATTGTGCATTAAAGAAAAATTTTAATCAGTGTTAAAACTTTCGCTTAATAAATGAATAACCCGATTACTTGTTTTTACGATATTTAACCCCCGCCGGAAAAAGAGGGGTGTTATAAGTTTCACGTGTGTTGCTGTGTATCTGTGTGTCTGTCTGTGGCATCATAGCGCCTGAACCGATGAACCGATTTTGATTTAGTTTTTTTTGTTTGAAAGGTGATTTTGTCGAGAGAGTAGCTATGTTTGAATAAAATCGGTTCAGCCGTTCAAAAGTTATGGGCGTTGTACTGTTGGAATCGGGGTGTTTTCGCAAGAAAAATATGTCGGGGGTTATTAAAATTTTGAAATTTTACTTGTTTTATGATAATAAAACCTCGAGACTTTCCCTCGGTTCCAGAATTAAGAAGTATTAAACTTCAAACTCTACTTGCATATTGTTACACTCTATTAAGTCTTAAGAGATCGCTGCTCGCGTGTGAGACTCTATTTAATAAACAGACAACACTAACAATTTTACAGAGAGACAAATATGGAATATGAGACAAATATAAGAGAAGTATTAGACAAGTGCGACTACTGTAAAATAAAAGGCAATATTATTTCTTAAGAGATAACCTGTGCCTTTGCACTCTATTGCCTTGATGTTTTGTTTCTATATATTATGCCATCTGTACATAATAAATCATTTATTTCCTTAGAATTATTGTCAAAATTTCTATATTTGATAACGTGTTCGAATACCGTGGTTGCTGTACTGTAGCTCTGTAACACGTTAAGTTTTGTTTGACGCAGACCCACTGCACTTTTCCCGTATTTCATAACCCCGAATTCTACTGGAAAATGTTCAGGAATTGAGTTTAGCTAGTATTTTTTTACTACTTAACCATGGTAAGCAAATTGCAAATGTTGAAAATAATTTGAATCAAGATTATATAAAATTGATTTCAAAATTATGTTATATTATTTAAAATAATTAAATTAATATTATCATAATACTACCAGTAATCCACTTGACGACATGGTTGAGCGATCGGCTGCTGCACTGCGTTTCGCGGGTTTGATTCCCGCACGGAAAAATATTTGTATGGCACAGTTGTTTCAGATCTGGCAGTTTGTGTATGTGAGTTTATAGTGAGTATGTTGAAATTCCCAATGTGCAGCTAAGTATAAAAAAAACAGAAAAAAATAAGAAATAAATCAATTAAACGCTTAAGACAATCATGACAAACGTAATGTTTATGACTATGTTCTCAATTAACTATTTTACTTCCACTAAACACTTCCACTCCACCACTTATATTTAAATCAAATTGTTTTTGGTCACGTTTTACTTAACAATCAAAGTACATTAGGAGTTATTCATCGATATATATTATACATCATCATTATCATTTCATCCGAAAGACGTCCACTGCTGGACAAAGGGCTCCCCCAAGTGTCACCACATTGACCGGTCCCGTGTGTCCCCGCAACCTTCACCAGGTCCTCGGTCTACCTAGTATATCCTACCTATCGCCACTCCAGAACTTATCGGCCCCCTCGGTCATCTGACCTGCGAGCAATGGGCCCTGCCCACTGTCACTTAAGTTAGGCAATTCTTCGGGCTATGTCGGTAACCTTTGCTCTCTTGTGGATGTCTTCATTTATACAAATTAATATTAATATAGATTTTCTACTACTAGGAACTTATAATTATAAGGCATAATTCATCCTTACATCATTAAAATACTCCTACAACGAACACGTTCAATGGGCATGGTAGTTCGTACACTGGATCAGTTGTCCTTCAATGACTATGGTACTCGCTCGACACCCTGCGTTCCATTTGATGCACCGCCAGTGTTGCCTCGCGCTGGTGAACTTCCTAGACCTGTAGTAACGATACCCGCCAACCTCAATCATTGGGTTTCCACGAATAGATGTCGTGTATTTCAGTGCTATAAGAAAAGAAATGCGGTTCGCTTTCAAACTTGTCAATAGCATTCAATGTTGGCATTTAAAAAAACGATTTAAAATGCATTATGCTTAGATACTGGATAACATTGTGTTAAAGATGGTGTTCCTTTAGGTAGCTGCAGTACAATCTCAGAATGCAATGGGCATTGGGCACTTTTGTAACTCGGTCGTGAGTCGCTCAGTGTGACCTTTTGTTTAAAACATTAGACAACCACATCAACTACGGGGTGAAATAATATAAGTTTTATTTTTAGTTTTCTCTCCATAAAAACTTAAGTAATGCATTTCAGTAAAGATGCTGATTTCTAAGCAAAGCTTAGTATTTTGGATAACAGTTTTGTACTAACAAAAGTGACATTCTGTCAGAAATAGATTATTGTCGAAGTTTCTTTTTTTGGGGTTGATCACGTGAAATCTCGCTACCGCATAACAATCCTATATTTATTTGATTTTATGTCAATCGTTATCGCTGATAAAATGCATTTGTCTATCTAGACGCTAAGGAGCTTGGTACGATTTTTGATACTCAAGTATGTATACCTCATGTGAATATCGATAAACCGCACCCAATTTTCATAAAAGAAAACGACCAAAAATACCTCAAAATAGAAAAAAGAAAATGACTTATTCGACCTCACTAATAAAAACAATATAAAAACCGGTCAACTGCGTGTCCGACTTCGCAAATTTGGGGTTCCGTACCAATTTATCAATATATTGTTTTAAGTTTATAGGTAAATGGAAAATAAAAAAATCTGCCGAACAAAATGTGTGACAGACGACAGGCAGACAGAAGGACGCGTGAGTGAGAGAGCAATAGGGCTCCGTTTGGACCCTTTGGGTACGGAACCCTAAAAACACAGAGCCGCACTGCGCGCTGTGCTAATTCGTTGGCTCTTGGACTAATTCGTTGAAAACATGAATACATCCGAAATCCCGCGCTGCACAGCGATTTTGCATCGTTGGTTGTTCTACTATTTTCAAAAGAATAATATGCTAAAAAAAAAGTAAATTAAAAAAATCAAAAAACCCGACTGCTTAAAAAGCGAACTAAAAATAATTGTTTATTTCTTTTTAGTTCGTTTTTTAAGCAGTCGGGTTTTTTGAATTTTTGAATTAACTTTTTTTATTTATAACTTTTTAGTTAACATTTTTTTTTCGAATTTGGGACATTTAAACAAATAAGTGTTATATATTTTTGAAATCACCGCTTAAAACCCTTTATTTTGATACCCCACACGATGGGATTCGAAGAAAAAAAAATTGGGACCCTACAATATGGCACCCAAAAGCCGCCAAATTTCTGTTTTCCAATTTTTATGTAGCCAGTGACACTCGCAGGGTTAAGACGAATCGATTGACGTAAAAAGCATCAAAATCGGCCCACGCGTGGTCTTTGGAACGCCACATAGGAACAAACATACATACATACATAGACTGATAAACACATTACCCTCCTTCGGCAGTCGGGTAAATAGATCCCCAAAACAATTACAGTATATATCAATATTATTACCGCAGCTCACAATAACCTCCTAAAAGGTATTACTCAAACCGGGTAAATAGTTACTTGGTTTAATAGTCGCCCATTTAATACATTTTTCGCCCGGATAATAATTTCCCGTATTTAAATAAAACAGTGAACCTCACAAAAAATCATATCGACTTTATTTTAAAGCGGCTTTAATCTATTTGAGCAAAATATAAACGACATTTTTATATAAGGTTCAACCAAAATATCAGCTTAGAATCCAAAGAAAAAGATAAAACCAAAAACTTTTGTTTGACGGTCTTCCAATGAACCTTAGGGACACAGTAAAAATATACAAACATTATGGAAACTATCTACAAGCGCTCTAAACGGCACACCCACACAAACATACGCACCGACGAGACCATTAAGGCACTTCTGCAGTGCTGTCAGTAGTGCGAGCCGCTTAGGGGTCTCGTCGATGCGCATGTTTGTGAGTGTGCCGTTTTGAGCGTTTTTGGGTAGCTTCCATACGTTGTTTGTGTATTTATTCTGTGTTAGGGACAATTGATGGAGCTAACAGTTTAAAACATACATACTGATAAATAGGTAACTAAATGATAGGTAATTAGGTGTGTGTGTGTTTGTGTTTGTCATTTTAATTGTATTGTATTTTTTTAAATGTGGTCATGAACCGCTCGTACCACTTTTCTGTTGATTGTAAAGATGTAGGCTGGACACCTATGACTTCACATCTTTGAACAGCGTCATTGTATCTTCGGACCGATGTCTTTTCTATTGGCCATGCAGTAACGATGCTCACCTATCTGAATCACTAGATTTCCTCTTTGTGATTTTGTGAATATTGCAACTGAATAAAGTACAGAATACAATGAAAATACATATTTTTCTTAAATAAACCAATGCGGCTGTAACCATTAACAGGCGTTAAAATAAAACAAATTTCGTCTAGGTACAGGAACCTAAAATCTTATATTAAAGTAACAATGCTACACCTTCCTAATTTTAAATTGATCATAACTCGTCTTTGTATTACATAAATTAATTTTATTAATAACTTAGCCAATATCCACTCATAATATTTGTATTCATGAGTAGGCATCATATTATTTATCGATTCATAGGCAAATTATTTTATTTTTCTATTAATAATTCACTTTTACAATTCATTCAGTCTTATTACCGCAAACATTATATACTTTGCATCTTATCTTCTAAAATAAAAAAAGAGAATTCAGCTACCGTAGCTCTGGGCATAAGTATTTTGTTAACATTCACCTTTTTTAATTTTATTTACATATATGTCATATAGACTGTCTAGAAATAAATAAATTAATAATAATATAGCAATCATACGAATAAAACACTTACAATTTATTTATTAGTTTATCCTCGCACTGGAACGCTATGTTTCACCAATGGAGCACAAATTGATACTAACTATAAGTCCAAGTTGCCTCACGATCCTTCACCGTTGTCAATGATGTTCTTAATAAACCGTTGTCAAGGGCCAGATTAAAGAGTCGGAAAAGCTTTCTGAGGTTAACCAAACCAATTAATGACAGCAGGTGTGGTGAGGCAAAGAAGAAACTGTGGCTCCTCAAACATCCTCCTCCGACTGACTGTGTTGAGCCTGCAGAAAATCTCCCTGCAGGCGACCAACTTTCATGGCCCACCTGGAAATCTTTAAACCGCCTCCGAAGCCAAGTGGGTCGCTGCAGGGACAACTTAGTTAGATGGGGGTACTCCAATGACCCGCAGTGCGATTGCGGAGCTACGCCCCATACAATGCCCCACCTCCTATCGTGCAATCTGTGCAACAACACCTGCACCATGAAAGACCCTTATGAGGCAAATGAACACGCTATTGCCGTGGCTGAATTCTGGTCAAAACATATATAATTGAGGAATCATCGATACGACGAAGAAGAAGAAGAATAAACTTAGAAAGTAAATATAAGCCATATTCAAGTAAGCCATGTAGGTTGATTTTGGTTGCCAGTGAAAACTGCGCTCACCAAATCTGAGCTGGCTTTTGAAAACTCTTTTTAAATTACGGATGAGTATGTTCTTTATCTGAAGTGCTGATGATGACGTTATCGTAAGTAGTGACGCTGGCTCGGCAGTTGTGGGTTGAGGACCACTTCACACAGGTCCACAGGCTTCGAGCACCTTTACTGCGACTGTGTCGGTTGAATCTGTGGTGGCCGAGGTTCAGGACCGGCTTGCCACACCGGGATTCGGAGTACCACACGACTGAAATTATGTGATATTTTTAGAAGCCAGTAGAAAGTTTGTAGACTGCAGAATACACTGCAGGTGCAGCACAGGAGCGTGGAGATTAGCACAATATAAGAGAGGCTGTCGATGTTGATGATGAGACTGAAGAAAAGAAAAAAAAACTGTCATCTAGTTTTGTCGCTTGTAGTTATTTCATCCAGTTCTCAGTGAGGTTGCGCTGCTAAGTTCTATAGATTTATGTGAAGTATTTGATTTTGATGAAAATAAAACAAAAAATACTTAACATAATAATACATTTATTTAAAAATATTAAAATCAAAACGCTTATTGCAAAGGTTTGTTAGTAGCCGATTTTAGAAACTTACAAAATTAGCTAGCTAGGCGAAAAAAAAGCTACTTACTGACTAGCTATTAGTATTTTGAGATATAAAACCACGATCATGTCGTTTATACATGTACGAGAATATCTGGCTTCAGAGAAAACTCTCAAACTCGTCGCGAGATCATAAATTTAGTTCTAGTGGTGCCCGAAACTATTCGGATATCTACACAATATGGACGTAAATAAACCAAAACACATTATTGTAGACGTATAAACTTAAACTAGGTGCAGAGACGATCTTCACAGGATAGCTGGTAGCAGCTGCATGAAAGTAAGTGAGGACCTCCAAGGACTTTGCGCTTGAAGATACTTGTGCAACAGTGGACTGGAGTGGTATAGGCTCATGTTCATACATACATAAACACACGCCTTTTTTTCATGGGGGTAGAGTGCTGTTCATGATGTACTAAATAGTTTCTAATGATTATGTTGATCAATGAACTGAACAACCTCGTCCTCAATAGTTTTAATCCTTGATGGACACCCAAATTGCTGCTTCTTCAGACAAATCCAGAGACCTTTCGGACCAGTTCTATAGAGATTGTGTTGGTAGTAGCGATAAGGACCCTTTTGTAACATCGGTTTTCCTTGCCTGGATACTGTTCTTATTATAGCTGGAAAGGAGTGAATTTTATTTAAATTATTTATGTGAAAGATGATCTATAGTGGTTTTGTATTTAAGATTTAAGTATCAAATAGAAAAAGATGAAATTATATTGGAAGCTTGTTTTTCATCTTCGTCAACTAAGTGATATAATAGCGCCACGTAGGACTCCTGAAACGGTTGCCAATATTTAGGGTTTATTAAATTTGAATATAACCAAAACTTCATTTGCCATATATACGTAGTATATTCAAACCATTTCATTACACCATACTACAATAACAACTTCATATATTTTCTACAAACCAGGTACAATTAACTAAAATAACTTGATATTGGTAATAGATCTTTGCTTATAACTGGTACCCAAACCCGAAACTAACAAATGTAACTAAAAACGAATGTAACTCGTAATACCCCTTTAAAATAATAAAACAGCGAAATATACATAACGGACAGACAATCACAAGATACACAATAATATCCTGTACATAAACATTAAAACAACATTTAGGTATAAGTAGTTATAGTAGGATGCAGAGGGTCCTATTCAGTGGTTTCAAGCTTGATTTTACAACTTTCGAGTCTTCATCGGTAGCAATTTCTTTATTGTACATAGCTGACCCCCGCGGCTTCGCTCCCGTCAAAATTATAGCCTATATTACTCGGAAATAATGTAGCTTTCTACAGGTGAAGAAATTTTTTAAATCGGTCCAGTAGTTTTGGAGCCTATTCGGTACAAACAAACAAACAAACAAAAAAATCCGTCCTCTTTATAATTGGTATATATAGACAAATAAAACGAATTTATTCCATCTTCTGTATCCTAAACCAACACTTCCTCCACTCTGACTTTTTTTCTTCTATTAAGAGTTAAAATAATTATAATCAGTAGCATTCCGCTGACGCTTGTGGTTGTGTTCGGCATTGATGTTGATGACTTCATTGTTGAAGGTCTTGATCGAGGACCTGCAGCCGGAACACCACTTGATGCAGATCCACAACACCTTGGGATTACCATCGCGGTTAGAGCTGTGTTTGTAGTACCGGTTTTCCCCCATCTGTAGCATTGGTTTGCCTCTCCTAGACTCAGTGAATGTAATCTCTGTTTCTAAAAGAATAATGCCAATTTTATTAAAGATTAAATACGTGTTTCTTTAATTGTATTGAAGAGCAGAAATACTAAATTCCAAGTAATTTTGATAACAAACAATTTATTTTTCATAAAAAATTTAACACCCTTTAAGGGATGAAATTCAAAAAATTCTCAAAGCGTACTTTATTAATTTATAAATATAGAGGCTAAATATCACATATAATTCATTTCAAATTAAAAATTACACTTTCATACAAACTTTCATCCCCTATTTCACCCCTTTAGGGTGTGATTTTTGTAAAATCCTTTGACACCTACAGTATAAAATCAGAATTCTCTCAAAATTTCAAACTTCTATCATTAGTGGTTCAGGCTGGGCGTTTATATGTCAGTCGGGACATTGCCTTTTACATATATAGATAGATTAAATCAAAAACAGAATTTGAACGATAAGCGCGTACACGTTTAGTATTTTATTTGGTATAGGTAATAGTTGAAGCGTATCTATTATTAAATATATTAGAAACGAGCGATTTCATTTCATTTCTTATAGAAAACTAGCAGTTAAATAATTCAATTGTGTATTAAAATAAAACAGATTTTATAAATATATAAAATGTCTTATTGATAACCAATTTTGGAATAAACATTAAAATAATCAAACAATACATTCAACAGAAATATTACCTAAATAACAGGACAAAACTCTATTCGGGCTTAAAATGAACGATCTAACCAGACTTACAGGTAGGTACTTTGCACACACAATCACAGTTTTAATGAATAGTCCCCATAGTGTATTCTAATTTCTCCCTATTAGACAGACGTAGGGGATTTTGCCACCGATGGCGGTGCTTGCTTTATTGAATACAGTGCAGTGTCATGTATAAGAAGACTAACGACTTTTCTCAGGTATTTTATCTGCCAAACAATGTCAAGTCAATTATGTTCAATTGTTGACCGCAATGCTATCCGCATCTAGCTATCAAGTATGTCTTCAGTCTGAAGCATTTCCTTACTCGTTTCTTTTGCTTCTAGTATGGATGATTATGCAAGTTCCTGACAGTAACAACTTCATTGTTACTTGTTCGTATGGCAGCCCTGCAGCCCGTCCCCCACTTGACACATACAAAGTAGCCCTTGTGTCCCTTACTGCTACTGTGCTGGTTGAAGCGGCACTTATTGTACAGGATCACTGGCTTACCGAACTTGGTTCTCGAGAAAATGAAGTCTGTAAAAAGGGATATGAAAAATTGACAATAGTTGGGCAGATAAATACTAGTAGGCAAAAAACTACTTACCTGTAAGAGTTTCATAATACGGGGGAAGAGCAAACTTATGAAAATATTGAAGAACACAAAAAGTAATTACTTTATACATTTAGTAACTAAAAACACGTATTTATACAGTGAAGCATATGAATATATTAAATATAGAATAAGTGTTATAAAACAAGTTACTAATGATAAAATACAACATAATAACTCTTTATTAGTCACACCTAATATTGAATTCTAACATGTAACGATCTATATGTATTTAAAATTTACTAACACTAATAAAGTACCCACTAGCTACCTGTTACCTTTCGGATGGCATTATTATAAAAACGGCTACACATTTGAAATTCTATCAGTACACAACATATTACTTAATTCATTCATTTAATTAAATATAAATTGTAATAAACTTGAATATAGCAATGATACTCGAATATTTTGTTTATATATTTTTTGTTGTTTTCGGTCCTTTTTTTAAGTATAATTGGCAAAATCGAAGTCGCAAGTCACAGAATGATTATGTTCATTGATTTTTTTAACAATCTGTCCAGTTTTTTGAAAAAGTACGAGTGTGGCCTTACAACCAGAGTTTTTTTTACTACATTTCCACCACGTTTTGTCATTGTAAGTAATCTGCCTGCTGAATCGATGTCCACAGTATACCGCAATTGGCCGGCCTTGTCTTGATGTCGCAAATACTACTACACCTGTGAATGAAAATTATAAAATATGTCAATTTTCTATTAACATCAACTGTAGGTTCCCAAACTAAAGTCAGAATTTAATGAACTAACTATTTTCTACAGGGCAATTTAAAAAAAATAGATAATGAAACAAAAATAAATTGATCAATCGATTTATTTATTAACGTTATGATTATCTGTAGTATTTGAGAATTTGTAGTACATAATTACTAATTATCAGTAAACTATTAGGCAATGAAATACACTATAATAGGTACGTTTAAAAAATCATAGAAAAAAACAGATTAGTATACAATAAAAAATACAGACTTCACTAACTGCGCACATTTAACTGTGCCAAATAGTCCAGCATAAATGTAAAGTAACCTAAAAATATATAAGTGACAAGTCATCTGTATCAAAATAACTGTCATCTATCTATACATATAATAAAATCGTAGAGAAATCAAAACTGTACATTAAACATTTTTGAGAAAAAGTAAAAACTACAGGGTATTTTATTCATTTATTTTATAATTAATAGATGTTAAAATAAAAACTAATACAAGTAATAAAATAACAAGTAGAAATATACACAATGAATATGATAACAGACGACTCTAAATACATAACGATCTATTCACACATCGAATTGAATGTAATAAAAAACTTTTTTACAAAAATATACAACCGACTTCCAAATAAAATAATAATAAAAATTAAAATAATTACAAAGTGAAAAATAACTTAAATTTCGGAAGCCGGTATTCCTGTATTGTTATTTTTTAACAGTGTATGAAACCCGACTTAAGGAAACTGCTCCTCAGAGAAACATTATCGAAGCCGAAAATATCACTGGGTGTGGCTTAGATGAAACTGTTTTTTATTCCGCATATTAAACCCTGTTTCTTGCAAGTTACTGCTAACAACCTCTCTCTATCGCCTTAGAACGGAACCGAACGCGATTGATGTAAAAAATAATCACTTTCATCAAACGAAAAACGCTAGTTAAGTCGGCACGGTTTGTTTGTATGGGATGAGGCATCTGTGTGCGCATATAATTTGCGGTAGCTGCTTACTTCGCGATGACCACAAGCAAGAGGCAAAGGAAGACCCTAAAGTCTGCAGATGTCGACCTAAGGTCTAATTATTCTTCACACGGCCAACAGTATATGGCTTGCTCGCGGGTTAGTAATGCCCCAGAGGGAAAACAATCAACGATATTTGAGTATAAAGATTTCTTTTAATGTATCTTACTATACTATCTAACTTCCACTTGGGCAACTGCTAGTTATATAAATAAATAACAAACTAATGTAGGACTTCCTAGTCATGTGTAAGTGCCCTGGTCTTAACCACGTCACTATTGATGGTCCCCACAAAGCCGCGACAACGGTAAATTGAGGAACATTTCACACAATGCCATATCTTCTTCGGATCAGAGTTGGGATTCGACAGGTTGTATTCTTGTCCATTATACACCTTCGGTTCAGCTTCGGTTTTCCATATCTTGATGACGTCAAAAATAGCGCTGAAACTAAAAGTTGTGTACCTGAATACTCATGACATGTTTTTTTATTATAGTTTTTTTTTATTAGCTTAATCTAAGCTTCTGTGTGTGTAACAGCACTGTGTGCCAAAGGCATTGAATGTTGAGATAGTTTGCACATTTTCAATGATACCCCTAAAAATCAGTATCGAATTAAGGAATTCTTTGATTTTGGTGTCTTTAAAAGATATACCCAGTTAAAAAAAAAATATCTAGCTAACCGGTAGGTATAAATGAGAATACAGTTACTAATGAAATGTAAACTTTACTATAGCTAAGGCACTTAAACATTTAACATAATAAGGCACTCTTGTTTTTACCCGACTGCAAGGAAAAGGTTATGTTTTTCGTGCATATCTTGTTTGTATGTAATATTCTTTATTACCTAATATTTTGGTAACCGCTAGACGGATTTACATAATTAAGACATCGTTAGATACGTTTTGACCGCCCAAGTGTTCTTAGATAAGTGACGATAAAAAAAACAGACATGGCGGATTTTCATCCAAACCCATCGAGTGGGGTATCAAAATGAAGGGTTTAAAGAGGTGGTTACAAAAATATATATCACATATAGGTAACAAAAAAATAAATAAAAAAAAAATAAAACAAAATCCCAACTGCTTAAGAAACGAACTAAAAAGAAGTAATTATGAAGATAACAATGTGCTCAAGCCGAGTTTTTAACGCACTCAATCGTGATAACATAAACTTTTGGGAGACCGTACTTTCCCAAGACAAAACGTTGTTTATTTTATTTCTGGTCCCAAACTACTACTCAAAAATAATATTGTATCTGAAAGGGGAATCTGGGAACGCGGTCCCGGTCCCGAAAGCCCCACGACCCACATAAACGATCTCATAAGTCAATTTGTATACAAAAATAGAGGTTTTTCACTTTCAAACTTACTCTAATATACTCATCACACTTTCACACTAATATTATAAAGGTGAAAGTTTATGAGTGTGTTTGTATGTTTGTTACTCTTTCACGCAAAAACTACTGAACGGATCTGGATGAAATTTGACACAGAGATAGATTATAGTCTGGAATAGCACATCGGATCTTTTTATCCCGGGAATATTTTCGCTTGGGATAATTTTCGACATTTACGCGGGCGATGCCACTGGCAGAAACTAGTTTCTCATAATGCCAGAATAGATGACCCGAATAACATGAAACTTGAACAAAACCGGTGGAATGAGAGTGAACCAGGGTGAACTGTACACATCTGCATACACCGTTAAAGCGTACCGGCGTGATGTTATGTTATTAAATGGTGTAAACAATAAACAGACATGCGATTGCAGCTTTTCTTAAGCAGTCGGTTTAATTTATTGTTAAAAATATTTTTTTAACATTTTAATATATAAAATAGCCTGTCTATTATATATTACACTTAACCGCTCCTTCTTCATATAAACTTTAACAAAGTATGGCGAAACAAACACTATTCCCTTGCGCAATATGCTTAAAAATGGAGCTACAGTTTTCTATTTACGTCATAGACACCACAAAAAAAAATGCAACAAATATTTTTTGAGAATTATCTATGACTTCCTTTGAGAAACATGGGCAGAAGAAGTTTTTAAAATATGACCACACCTTTCAGTTACACACTGTATACATTTAATAATGGTTTGAATGTTTAGCTGTCACAGATTGCGTTACTCCATACAGAGTGAGGATCCTGGCCCTGCACCCTTTGCCCCATTTGATACACCTCCATACTTGTCTGACCTTAGCTCTACTATCCTTCAAACTAAATCGATTACCACGGTAAGATAACATTGTGTTTCCTCTTCGAGATACAACGAAGACGGGTCCTAAAAATAATAGAAAAACGAAATAAAAATAAGAATAAATTGGCAACTGAATATAACATAATATTAGTATATTTCCCAAAAAGTTATGGGTAGAGGCAATGATATCAAAATAAACAGATACGTTATACACTCACAAAACAATTGAAAAAGTGTTCCGCGCAGCAGCGGCAGCACACATACACACTTCATTCATCTGACATTTCACTACAAGTCGAAAGGGATGGCTTTATAAAAACAACAATAAAAAAAGAGACAGTTAGTGTTTGTCACTTGCGTGTGAATGTAAACAAACATTATTTTGACCACCAATGTTTTTTTTTTAAATTAGGGAAAACAATTGAAATAAATTAGTAAATTGAGGTGTATTGCGTACTTACATTATGGTATAAGATCCCTTCTGTTTTATTTACTTTGGTACCATAATTGGTACACTTTCTAAATACACACGATGGCTCTTCGCCATGTGTGACATAAACTAAAAACTAAAGTTCACAATTGTGTCCTATTCGAGTCTTCACAATGCGCGCGCTTATAACATATCTGTTTATTAGAATATCATTGGGTAGAGGTTTATCTGCGTACAGTGCTGTGTAGTGTTTTGTGTAAAATGGTGTAGGTAAATTAAACCTTAGTTATATTCAAAAAAGTTTCAATACTGAAATCGATGTACATATAATACAGGTACCCATATTATAGGTATATTCATTTCAGTATCCCTTGTACAATATACAAGTAGGTAACATCTATTGTTAGATCTAAGGTGTCTATGTTCTATGCTATTAAGCGGTGGAGAAAATATATCAAAATAATACTGTAATACCATAGTGTTCTTTTTATCATCTTCATAGAAACTTTCATGGCTTCTGTTCAGTTATTATTTTGCTTTATTAAGTTTGTTGGGTCATCACTATAGTATTCGTAAATATGATAAAATAACCAGGGTTGCAGACCTGTAATGGTAAAAACAAAGAAGATGTTTCAGAAATGCATGTAGCCTGGGCCAGCAATTTGTACACTATATGTAAAAATCGCTATATAATATAGTAACCGTTTTTATGGTTTATTTTCTTTAATTTCACTTCGTTTCACTGTACACTCAAATTAACTTTGTCAAGTAGAGCAACACAACATAAAATTAAACATGTTAGGTCAGATCAGCAGTATGTGAAAAATTTCATTTTGACAATGACATTTGATTGACGTGTCAACGTAATATCTGCGTTAAAAAAACAACACGAATTCAATTGCAACAGAGAAGCAATCAATCAATGTCCGTATTAGTTAGTCCGAGGGTTGCAAAACTAAAACAATCACCAAAAACTCCGAAAAAATCCAATTCAAAGTCGAAGCAAAGAAAGACTCAAAGATGTCATTTCTTAAAACTGTCGAAGTCGTCAAACGTCATGTCAAAAACCACTGTCATGGCAGCCCTAAAATAGGGTTATCTTAATAAAATAACTTTTTAAATGATCATTTTTGTACGCCTGTAGCCTTCTACAAATTAATTTGTTAGTATTTTTATGGAATTCTTAAATTTTGTTCCCTATTTAGCTATGTATGTACATAGTGATGGCCCAAAATCAAAATGTCCTTTTCTTAAAATAAAATTTAATTATCAATATTATTTAAACTTAGGCATCATAAAAATATATTATCTAAGATTTACAAATACTTACAGCAAATATTTATTTGATGTAAAATATTACATAATTGTTCGGGCATAACTTCGTCATTTATAGACGGATTTGCAAATTACTTTTTTATTTGGAACGGTATACTTTCGAGGTGGAGGAACTCGTGGCTAAATAATAACAGCCGCACGGGACGATCTTCAAGGTTATACAAAGCTCGCCGAGGGCGGTCCGTGGATGGGTGACCATTTCAACATACCAAGTTTCTTCCGTGCCTCGGCAAGCACGTTAAGCCGTTTGTCCCGGCTGTCATTTGAAGAGCTTTGACAGTCGTTACGGGTAGTCAGAAGCTTGAGATCTGACACCAGTCTTGGAGGGGTATGGTGTTACCCAGTTACTGGGTTGTGGAGGTCAGATAGGCAGTCGCTCCATGTAAAACACTGGTACTCAGCTGAATCCGGTAAGACTGGAAGCCGACCCCAACAACAATTGGGAAAAGGCTAGGCAGATGAGGGTATACTTTCGAGGTGGTACCATTGTCACCAAGTCAATCTGATGAATTTGGTTAATTTTTCTTGTTAAAAAGTATACACATCTTCTTTGGATAAATAAATCTAATCTTTAATACTAAATCAGCCTCAACTACCGTGTAACGTTCATCTTAATCTTCAATGTCACTTTATTATTCTGTTAAAGTCTCGCAAATGAAATTCATCCTTATTACTACTTACTAGGTTCAGGGTTGACTCTAAACCTAACCTAACCTATCTATTCCACGGATAGTATGGACGAGTAAAATGTGTTGCGCCGACCCATTGTAACATGGGACAAAATGGTATGGATCATAATCTTATTCCAGTGCTGATCAACGGTCTCCCCATTAACCTTCCACTTTTCCCAATGTGTTGCCTTCTCCGACCAATTGGAACATACCCAATCAATAAAAAAATTAGTATTTCAAATATTAGTCAAATAAGCCGGACGTGAAAATTTATGTTTGTGGATGCTCTTTAAGAATTGTATTGTTATAAGTCGTCAATGATTATGGTCGTTGTAAGTCTTGACGATATGATCACCGAAGGTTGTGAGAGAAGCCCTGCAGCCGTGAGCCCATCTCGTGCACACCCATCTCTTCCTCGGGATGACTCCTATGGTGGCCTTGTTGAAGCTAAAGTTGTGGTTTCGGTACTGGATCATCTGATTCCCTCGGTTCGATGTTATATAGACAAGCTTTTCTAAAAAAGAGAAATTTAGGATTATGTTTTTAAGTGAAATCTTAATAAATACTGCAACAAAGCGAAAGCTCTTTACCAACCCTGTTAGCCTGGTAGTGTTAAGTTGCATAAAATCTAACAAATACTTACAATAAGAACATTTATATTAATTTAATTTGTTTTATTTGCACTGACTAGAAAAACTGTTAAAAGAAAGATTTGAAAAATATTATACATTACATTTACAATGGGTAACGGCTGTTATCTGACCCACCCTAAAAACAAACGAATTTGAACCCTCTGCCTGTAACATTAACAGGTTCAAATTCAAATTAAATTTATTGCATCCATAATGTACATACAGGTTGTAAATATAAGTTACAGAAACAATTATGGACCCTGTCGGGCACATTAATTGTTTGTCAAATAATAAGTTATTATAAGAAAGATTTTCCGATAATTATTTTCTTTAGTAAATAATTTGGCAAACTTGTTGTTGTATAGTGATGAAATGAAAAATCATGTTTTGGCCAATCGTTGCTTGTCAAGTAAAAAGTTGTAAATAAAGTTTTGGTTAACAGACAGGACACCGCTGGCATCAGAGAGATTGCTAGAAGACTTATCTAATATTGTTGAAATTAACAAGCCTCTCATGTAAAAAAACAGTATTCAAAAGCTTACCTGCCCTAACGTTACGTGTTAATGATCAAATTGGCATAACTGTATTGTATAATATTTGCCTACCTTGAACAAGTCGTCCTAGTTCGTTAAACTCGTACGTTTCGAATAACACTTCATCATCATCTGCCTAGCCTTTTCCCAACTATGTTGGGGTCGGCTTCCAGTCTAACCGGATTCAGCTGAGTACCAGTGTTTTACATGGAGCGACTGCCTATCTGACCTCCACAACCCAGTAACTGGGTAACAGCGGTACCCCTTGGCTAGACTGGTGTCAGATCTCAAGCGTCTGACTATTCGTAACGACTGTCAAAGATCTTCAAATGACAGCCGGGACCAACGGCTTAACGTGCTTTCCGAGGCACGGAGGAAACTCGGTATGTTGAAATGGTCACCCATCCACGGACCGACCTTGTCAAGCGTTGCTTATCTTTAAAGATCGGCCCGTGCGGCTGTTATTATTTAGCCACGAGCTCCTCGAATAACACTTATCTACTGCTAATTGCAAAAGGTTGAAATTTGTCTATCATTTAGTGGGTCAGCTAAAGGCAGGGTGGGTCAGGTAACAGCTACTACCGACTGTACATTCAAGGGTCAAAAATGGAGTCGAAATCAATCAAATTTAAAGTGTCTATAATTTATTTGTAGTAAAAGGTGAATGGCCCACAACAGACTGAATCTATAATACGGAATTTAAAGTATAGCCTAGTATAGCGAAACTGATAAAAATTCCGCAACGTACGTTCAGATCTGAACGAGTTCATTTGTTATTTATTTAAATGCCACGCAAATACAACATTTAGGCACTCGCAATCGCTCAACACATCGTAGAATGCGCTCTAATGGCTTCAGTGAAACCCGTTCGTAAGTAATTGTACATTACTGATTACAATTATGAATACCATTGGTTTTGATTATTGCTTCTTCTAACGTAATGATGGAGGCTCTACAGCCATTTGACCATTTAGTGCACAGCCACCGTTGCTTCAGGCAACCAGGTCGACCCTTGTTCATAGTAAACCGGTAGCCACCATACATTAGCATTGGTTTCCCGCGAGCTGATATTGTAAAGTGAGCACAATCTGAAACAAACTGAGTTTGTGACTGACTCATCCCTACTTCTATAAACAATAATATGAATAGTATAAATGCACTAGTAACTATATCTGCTGTCTGTCCGTTTGTGACCTTTTCTTAACGGCTGCACGAATTTGAATGAAACGGGGCAGACGGGTAGACCACATCCTCAATTAGGACATAGGGTTATTCTCTTGTGATCATTTTCACATTGGGAGAAGCTAGTACTAAATATACCGTGTTCAGTTTGTGGTAATTTTTAATTATATAACTACAAAATAGGTTTTTTCCAATTTCACGCCTCTACATAAATAATTTTTAACCAACTTCAAAAAGGAGGAGGATGTCAATTCGTTTTTTTTTTATGAGTATCTCTTCAGAACTTTTTACTCGGTGAACCGATGTTCATCATTCTTTTTTATTTAAAATTTGGTGCTTTTAGTGTGGTCCTATTTAAATTTGCTAAAGATCTAATATCTGATAAACAACATGAGATATATAACATAACTCAATAAACAACTGCAAAACAATTAACTACTAAAAAGTGAAAAAGAGCTTCATTTTCGGCAGTCGGTGTCAAAAAACAAAAACAGGAACATCATTTAATTTTGAAATCAGAAGTTTTCTTCAAAACACAATACACACAAAATATGTAACCAAAAATGTTAAAATAAATAAGTTTTGTCAAAAAATCTAATCTATGATCTTTCTCACAACAATTTACAAGTTAAAGTCAAATTTCTTTATTTTAATCAGGTTATTAAGCGGCACATTTCAACATCAAAATTTCAATTAATAATAATTGATTCTAACATCCAACAAACACAAATTAGCTTAAATATTTGTGTACCATTTTTTGTGGCAGAATATTTATTCAGTTTTCCAACAAACAAGAAAACCCTATCGATTCTGGGTATTATTTTCATATGAAGTATAAATATGAAGAGAGAGAAATTGAGATATATTGTATAGTTACATTTCTCTCTCTACTCGCGAATATGGCTGTTCCTTTTCCCCAAAAATCTTAATCAAATGTAAGCAAAGGCTTTATATAATTCCTGAACTTAAAAATAAGAACACATATACATATACCTAATACAGTGCAGTGCAGTGTTCCTGTCCCTTCTTTATATCCCATTCCAAATTTTTGGGAAAATATGTTCTACATAAAGTATTATTTTCGCATTGTTTCGGGAAATGATAAGCTTTCTTTTTATTTAAATACAGCTTTTACAATCTAAACATTTATAGACGACATTAACGATAGGAACTATTTACATACATACATACATAAACTCACGCCTTTTTCCCATGGGGGTAGGCAGAAACTACAGAACGCCACCTGCTACGATCCTTACATACTTCTTCTTCTTCTTCTATTTAATACTGGAAAAATGTAACTTTATTATCTGTCCAAATTAATTAGACAACTAGTCATCCTCAGACTTAAACGGGCGGAAATAGGTCTTGACAGTTTTTAGAAATCAATGATTGTGTTCATTTTTGACCGCTACGACGATGTCTTGAATGGTGATTAGTGAGGCAGGGCAGCGTCCAGACCTCACCTTGACACAATACCACCTGGCTCTGGAACCACTAATTTGAGGATGCTGGTTGTATCTATATCGTCCCATAGTAATTACTGGTTTTCCATACCTTGAAGTGCCAAAAACTACCGGCTCTGAAAAAACTTTCAATTGTAAAAACCTATTTGAAACTAAGAAGACATCGTAATTTGTAAATATTATGGTAAAATTACAATAAAAGTTAGTAAGTGGTAAAATGCACGGTTACTCATTAAAAAAGAAGAGAACACAGAACCTAAAACAATATATCAAATAGGATTAAGTACCAATAAATGTGCAAGTGTGGAAATGTGCCTTTGACCTGCGCAAAATACAGCAACAATGAAATCATTGAGACTATATAGGCATAACAAAACAGTTTAGATACTGCATTCTTTTTTGTATACATTCTGAAATCCAGGCAGTAAAAGGTGCGAGCAGAAGCTAGTAATGAATAAAACATAAAAAAAAAAACAAAAATTATTAAAAAAATACTTATTTGGTCCTTTCGACATTTAAAAAAATCATATAATTGTATAATAGGTAAAACATCATATAAAAAAACAGATTATATAAGATATACACAAATGTAAATTAGGTCGGAAATGTTGTTATTTGAACCATTGATTGGTGAGTCCCTTCGTAGCAAAGCTTCAGAAAGATAAATCACACACTTATTCAGTTCTCTTCATGATATACAAAGGCATCCATTTGGTCTAGTCTCAAAACTTGGTACAATACCAGAAACTGTGTACGACAACTTCAACGATCATACAGTTAGTCATGATTATGTGTATTTTTAGATCTAAGGACGATATTGTTCACGGTATAAAGAGTCGCTTTGCACCCTTTCGTACATTTAACGCATTTCCAAGAAGCCGTGGGACCCCTGCATTTACTGTACTTGTTAAATCTATACTGCCCAATTTGTATAACAGGTCTGCCCTTTCTTGATGTTGTGTAAACATATCCTGCAACAGTGAAAACAATACTTACGTAAAAATAGAAAAGCAGGAAGCAGGAACACACTACAAAATAAAATAATGGAAATGCATATTAAAAACAAATAAATAACACTCATAAATAAAACACAACATAACTAAACTCTTTTTCCGATCATTTAGTTAAATGAAAAATATATAATTCCAAATACTCGTAACAATACTATTCAACAAATCATAGGTATACTTAAAAAGATAAACTTAAAAATATATAAGTCCAAATACTCGTAACAATACTATTCAACAAATCATAGGTATACTTAAAAAGATAAAACTTAAAAATATATAAGTCCAAATACTCGTAATAATACTATTAAAAAAAAAAACATAGCTATACTTAAAAAGATAAACTTAAAAAGAAACTTTATACAAAAAAATACTACCGACTTCCAAATAAGAAAACTACAAAGTGATTTTTTTTCTCTTTGTAGTTTTCTTATTTGGAAGTCAGTAGTATTTTTTTTATAAAAAGGTTTTTTTTTATTTTTCGCTTTTTAGTTGTACCTACCTAATAGGCAAGTAATTAAGTAAGATACCTATAATGCTAGAATAGATTACCCGAATATCATTAAACTGAACATAACCGGTGAAATGAGAGTGTACCAAGGTGAACTATACACATCTGCGTACCCCTTTAGAGCGTATTGGCGTGATGTTATATTATGAAATGGTATAAATAATAAACTATTTTATACAAATGTCAAAAGCCAATGAAATTATTCTCTGATCATCTTTTTTTTCGATCGTGATTCTCTTTCTTTTATTTCATTGCTTTTCAATGTTGTTGGACATTATTGCTCTTAATAATAGAGTCTTCAAAGGTCGTAATCCTGGCTCGACCACCTGTGGCTGCTTTGATATACGCCCAATACACCTTTGGTCCTTTACTTCGATAATATTTGTTGAAGCGATAGAGTCCAATTTGCAATATCGGGTTTCCACAGAGCGATGCGCTGTTTTATTAGTATATACGGCAACTGAAATTAATTTGGAATATTTGTCTTATTTTTAATATTTGGGTTCGAACTCAGGCATTCGCTTTACTTTGTGTCATGTTCATCACCGCTGCTCTAAAAACGGTGAAGGAAAACATCGTGAGGAAACTGGCATGTCGTAAAATCAAAACTTCGAATCAGATGCACCAACACAAACTGTGCCCGTAAAATGGATTGAGGCCCATTCCCTGTCTCACAGAGATGAGGCCGGTGTCCCAGCAGTGAGAACTTTAAAAAGGTTGATGATGACATCCATTTTTATGCTAGTGCCTTGTAAACGAGCGGGCGGCCCACTTTATAGTAGATGTTGCGAGGGGTACCTCAGGTGCCTTGCCTACTGAGGAATAACCAAGGTTCAAATGAAAAACATTTAACTAGTTCATCACATTTATTATCATGATTCGAGTTCTTGTTTTTTCAAATAAACACTATGTAAAACCACTTTCTAAAATATTTTAACATTCTTCATCTTCATTGTATCCATGATTCCTAATTTATGTGATGTATGTTTTGACCAAAATTCAGCCACGTCGACATTATTAAAGTACTTCCACTATTGTGGAACAAGGTAATGCAATTGATTATCTTAAAGCTTTATAATACTGGTTTCATCGCTTTTCATTCAAAGCATTAAACATTTTCAAGTTAATATAATAATTTCAAGTTACTGAAACCGTGTCCCAATATTAATATGTAGGTGAATCTCTAGCTGGCCTTTATACACACGGTTTTGAGCTAATAATGGCCAACTAAGATTTTAGCCAAATGGGGTTGCATTAATCTTTTTACCTCTAGACTTACTAATGGGTGGTATTTAATACTTTAACTGTAATTCCCCTTTTTTCAATCAAAATATTCGAAATTACTACCAAAAATACTGAATTGCACACTAAATTTGCTCATCAAATAAATGAATTATAATATACTGCTAGATCTTTAAAGCTTAACTGTTTTACTGAATAACTATCTGTTAACTAAAAGTAAATCTAATAATTCTTCGAGTGCAACAAAATATTTAAGTTTTAAGGGAGGGGGGGAAACGAAACAAAGTCGACGGAGCCCCGCTGCGCAGGGCTCCTATTTCTGTCTGCAGGGTCTAAAGTAACCTAACATGAAGGAGATGACGGGAGCTGAGTTCGCTCGCTTTGCTCGCTCACTTCAGCTCCCGTCATCTCCTTCGAACCTAACCTATCCGTGTCGGGGTGCCCTAAGCTCCCGAGCTCGCTTCGCTCGCTCTTGGACTAATTCACATTTATTTTATATTTAATTGAATAATTTGTGTGCAAATCAGTATTTTTGTTTTACGGTGAGTAATATTGTTTTGCGGTAGGTTATTAGTGGAGATATTTTGTTTGCTTAAATTTCTAAATAGAGGTGCAGTTAAAAATTCCCCCTTACTAATTATGACATTTTGTATCGTATTTTACGAATACAATATCTTGAAACAGTTCTGAGTTGTTTCCTAAAATTTATAGACTAGACTTGATTTGCTTGCATGCCTTATAATTCAACCTAGGCTTTACCGTACCTGAAAGTTGACAGTTTCTGCCTGAATTCAGTTAAAGAAGAGGCATCGAGTCGTAGTCGATCTGTTAGTTGAGTGATTAACTTGAATAAAGCCTCTGTCTAATGATTGTGAGGCGTTTGTTTTATTATAACGTTCTGAATCGTGACTAGGGAAGCAGAACACTTCAGGGCGTTAACTTTACCACATATCCAGCGGGCGCGGTCTCCTCTGCTGCCTACCCACTTATTGTACCGGTACTTGCCCATTATTATAACTGGTTTACCACGCTGAGACGTTGCAAATATCGGCTCTGAAAAAAAAACAGTGGTCTACAATTTACATCGAGGCAAATTATTAACGTGCAATTATTAAGTTTTTGTGCATAATAATAATATAAAAGCTGACAAAAGTTAATTAAAAACACCTGTCTGCAGCCAGCATTTTCACTTGTGAGACTTTCACCAAGTTTCACTAAGGACCACTTGCACGTTTAATCGGGTCAAATAAATAAATGTTGATTTTGTAAACTCGGAGTTAAGTCGTAAACATTTTAACTCATGACACGCTTTGCACCATTAAAAAGTAATACCGAGTTTACTAACCCGGTATTTAACGTGAAATTTTAAAAATGAAATGTAATCCGACCAAAAATACATCAATGAACTATATACGGAAATGTACGCGAGTCTTTTACACTACATTACGATACGTAATACTTTCTTGTCTTTGAATTTTTACTCAACTGCGGGAGGGTTATGTTTTTTAACATGAAATTTCATTTTAATCATATTGTATTGGCATCATTCGTTCATTGCCGCCATTAGGTGGTTGCACAGCGATTTTTATTCTTGCAAATATTTGCCGAGCGACTTTTTTACCGCAAGTGCGTGCAACTTCATACATTGCCACATGTCGCTGAATAGTCGGACAAAAAACGCGCGAATATAAACCGCAGTGCGTGCTAAGCCTTAAGCCACCACAATATTATTTTTTTGCATTAATTTTAAGATTTTTTGTTCAAAATAGAAAAGAAATCTCGTTTTCACATCTGGTGATATTTTACTTCCGTGTGACATAGTCACAAAATATAGACATGTTATAGAAAATTTTCTTCGTCATCATCAGAAAACAACATTTCCCTTACACTGATGAGCGAATATCTAGTAAACGCGTGCACCGATTTACATTATTTAAACGAATACAATGGTTCAACGTCTAGACTTTTCATTTGAAACCAAAATTATTAAAACATTTCCATAAACAAAAAATCATATTTTCAAGTTACGTGATTTATTTTGACAAGTCTTACACTATCCCAGGACTTAGGGCCAGTTTTTTTACCCGTAGTGTACTCGTAAAACGGGTTTATTAACTCTCCAACTTATTGGACCATTATTTTTTAAGGCTAACAAATTAAGAAAAAATATGTTTTTCCGAAATTTGCAACCATTGGTTAGCATATTTTACCATTGGTGGAGTAAACTACGGATAAAAAAACTGTTCCTAAGCGACCTAACTAAGCGAACTAACTATTTAAGAAAATTTATAATTTTAACTTTAGATTTATCTGATTAACCAATTGCTACCTGTTAACACCGGGTTATCTAGGAACGCACAAGTGGTCCCAAGTGAAACTTTTTACACGAAAAAAATAGAACAGTTCGTGTAGCCACTATGCAGGAATGAAATATATTCTTAACAAAACAATCACAATTTATTATTAGGCGGGTAAAGATGAATGGATTTACATACAATTTTATATACATTTTCTTAATTTTATGGCTGCAACATTAGTTCTAGTCTTTGTCTAAATAGCTTTTTTGTAACACGTATTGAATAAATTAACTTTCATGATGAATCGGCACTTCGTTCATTTTAATGATTATGCGCATATTTTTCGAGAATAATTTCCTCATTAAGAGTTAGGAGCGTAGCTTTGCACCCCAGTCGTGTTTTAACGCAAGCCCAACGCGCCGGAGCTTCGGGACGCTTATGAAACTTCAGATTAAAACGGTAACCCCTCCATTCGATCACGGGTTTTCCGCAACGGGAGCTGGTGAATATAGGGCCTGTAACGCAGAAGTACAAGTTCATTCAAAACTAACGTTAGATATGTACATACTACATAATAATAGTACCTAATGATCGTGAATGGTTTTCCCGGATGCCTAAAAAGTATTTTCACTAAGTACTACACTCAAAACAAGACCGTAATGTACAATTGGACAAAATAATGACGCGACACAATTATACATCATATTCTATTTTCAATGATTATGCACATTATAACACTTGACAATGATTTCGTTGACGGTGATGATCCTAGCTCGACAGCCGCTATGGTCCTTGACACAGATCCACCGTGTTTTGGGACCACTACTTCGACTCCATTTATTGAACCTGTAGGAACCTAACTGAATCACCGGGTTTCCACGGGCAGATATTGCGAAAAATGCATCTGTAAAACGAATTTAATTGAATGTTTAATATTTAGTTTTAGCAGATAAGAGCGAAATCGCATTGACAACAGAAAATCGTTAAAATCAGGTTTAAATTCAGCCGAATTGCATCTTTTTTTAACTATTCATATATTTTTGACTATATTTTGTTTGACTTATTAAATCATGTAAGTAATTGACAAATCATAATTGTTTGAAACTACTTACTTTTATAGTAAAACATATTATCATTTGGATAGCGATACGGCTGGCATGAAGCACTTCATCAGAGTGAAATATATAAACTCAAGTATTTAAGATGTGTTGCTATGTTTCGTTTTTGTAAATCAGGATCTCAAAATTATATCACAAATATGTTACGTAATCAATTATGATATTTTAATGATTATGTTTGTGGACAAATTTGGTAATAACATTTCCCATAGTGATGATGGTGGCTTTGCAGTCATAACGAGCCTTGCCACAAGGCCACCAAGCACGGGCACACCTGTTTTCACCCCATTTGTTGAAACGATACCCTCCCATCAACATCACTGGCCTCCCAAACCGAGAAGTTGGAAATACTGGGTTAAATTAATCTGCAATATAGGTGAACTTATATTTTACAAACTTTTTATTTTATTTTAATGTAAGTACGTACGGGTCAAAACTTGCAACTGACTTTTAAAGCAGTTATCCTAAGCCGATTAAGATATAATTTTGCATACACGTTTGGTTTGGATGACAATGCACAGTAAGCTAAACAGGTTGTATAAAAAAAAAAAAAAATGGAAAAAAATATTTTCAAATGCTTTGAAGCCAATGAAAATTAAAAGTTACAATCATTTCAGGTAACGAAAGCAACACTTCCCGTGGTCGATGAAGATGGATAATAATCATCCTCTAAATACGGAAACTTTCTTCCGACCACAGACCACTACGAGCAACACTTAATGTGTCAATCAAAGAAAAGCAGGAATCATTAAAAACTCCAACAACAGAGGACGAGATTACAAAGTACGACAACAGCTTGAAATCCTATCTTGAACACAATATAACTACTACGCCACAGAATGTTCAGGCATATTAAAGAAGCCATGCTATCCAGCTTAACATCTATTAACAGAATATCCAAGGAACAACAATCAATACCCAGTGAACATACAAAAAGCCTGCTAAAGACAGGTACAGAACTAACACACAAAAATAAAAATGTAGGAATTAAAAAAGAACTTAGGAATCTTTTTAAAACAACCATTCTATCGAAATTGATTTTTGCAAGCACCAGGAACTAAGAATATCAAGAAATCTGAATAATTAAAAAGCGTACAAGGAATTAATCCTAAACAAAAAATGGTAACAGAAACTGGAAAATAGATCGGAAGAGATGGAGACTAAGAAAGATGTTATAAACCTTGCCACTACATTCTACAAAGAACTGTACAAGAAAAGAGAACAGGTTAAATTAGTACGGGTTAAAAATCTCTCTGTCCTGCAAACAGCACGTTAGGCCGAACATCTTGGCTGTGTGGACCTTCAAAAATCGCTACAGGCAGAATAGCATAACAATCAGTCTTACCAAGGAGTATCGTGTTACCTAGTAACTGGGATGTGCAGGTTAGATAAGTAGTGATTCATGTAAAGTACTGGTATTCAGCCGCATCCGGGTCGACTAGAAGCCGCCAACCCCATAGTTTGATAAAGGCTAAGCACATAATTATATTGTAGTGAGGTTTTTATTCTACCTAACCAGATTTAAAATGACCCTGTAAACTTGAAATTTCTCCTATTATCGTGAGTGCATTTACAAACATACAAACTCACATACACAAACAACCAGACCAAGCAACTATCTGTAGGCCATACAAAGATTAATTCTGTGCGGACAACGAACCCGCGACACGCAGCGCTGCAGCCGATCGCTCAATCACTGCGCCAACCATGTTGTCAAAACTTCTAATCATACTGTGACTTATTTCTGATCGTGTGAATAATGAAACATCATAATTGGTTTGTAATCACTTTATTAGCAAAATTATCAGTATCTTCAAAATGTTCAGTCCTATTAACATGCGTATTAGATGTTTGCATCATCACATACTTATTTAATTGTTATTTTAATCAAAATCTATCATTAACGAAGTGGCCATGTCGGCATTTTAAACTAAATAGAAAATAAATCAATAAAATAAAGTAAAGACTTCCTAAGAGGTTTTTATCAGGTGGCAATACTATTGCTGCCTTCGTCACATTAGAACGTACCAAATCTTTTCAAATATTTTAGATATGTTGTGGTAAACTCAAATTAATAACGCATCTTATTATAGCTACCCATGCACTGGATTTCCAAAAATATCATAAATTATCGTGTTTACATGGATGATTTAATGATTATGTTCGTGGCACTAGAATACCAAAAATATCACAAATGATCGTGTTTACATGCATGATTTAATGATTATGTTCGTGGCACTAGAATTCCAAAAATATCACAAATTATCGTGTTTACATGGATGATTTAATGATTATGTTCGTGGCACTAGAATACCAAAAATATCACAAATTATCGTGTTTACATGGATGATTTAATGATTATGCTCGTGAACTAATCTAACAATAACATCATCCATTGTGATGATGGTGGCTTTGCAGCCATAACAAGCTTTGACACAAGGCCACCTAGCGCGAGCACCCTTGCTGCCACTCCATTTGTTGAAACGATATCTGCCTATCAATATCACGGGCTTCCCGAATCGAGATGTTGAAAAGACTGCATCACTGTCATCTGCAATATGGGTATTTTTTTGAAATTACCTTTTTCACTAAAATTGATCAAATGACACAAAATATCGATAAAATATTTTCACGTTAAGTAAAACTATTAACATATTTCAATTACCATCGCGTTTCATTATAAATGATTGTGTTCGTAAACACTTCTTAGAATTATATCCCCAAAGGTATTTTGCTCGAAATTTCTATTTCTATACTTAAAATTATAAAGAGAAAAGATTTGTAATTTTTGTATGTAATGAATAAACTTAAAAACTACTGGACCGATTTCAAAAATTCTTTCACTATTGGGAAGCTGCATTATCCCCGGGTGACATAGGCTACTTTTTATTACTGTATTCCCACGGGAACGGGAACTACGCGGGTGAACTGCGAAGCGTCCGCTAGTTTTATAATAATTTTGAGCGCAAAACCAATATTTCAGATTGTTTCGACCCTCACTCCATGTAGAAAAGCAATATTTTCCTCTCTGGCGACATGGTAAACCGCGTCGTGTCGTCGTGAAAACTATTAATATTCCTGGTAAAAAAGACACCATTAAATTCATCGTTTCCATAATTAATGCACTACCACAATTACCTAAGAATATACCTTACTCACATATTTTGTTATTTCTAGCAACCAATTGGTGTAACCAATAAAATTAGCTATTTATCTAAGGCTATCTCAAAATTGTTCCAAAAGAACTAGCTATACAGATCACACATACATATGTTTCTATTTTAAGTACCTATCTTTAACGCATTCGATGGGAGTTAACTAACTGAAAATAGTTACCGACTAAATAAATTTTTTTTTTTTTTTTTTTTTTATAACTCGTAGTACTTACATGACGAAATATGTTAATGAAATAAATTAATTAATTTACTAATCCTTACATTAATGAAATATTTTCTATCGACATAATTATTGCACACAGCCACATTGGCCAAAATATGTTTAATTATATACCTAGGTATTTTACTACCTATATCAGTCATACTTTAGAATTAATTTTAGAATTATTTTTTTTTTTTTTTTTTTTTTTTTTTTTTTTTTTTTTTTTTTTTTTTTTTTTTTTTTTTTTTTTTTAGGAAATTGACTCACACACTGTTCCGTTGTTGTTGAATTAGGTATTTTACCTATGTTTGTAATATTTGTAAGTATGTGAGAACCATGTTCCTACTTATCAAATTAATTAATTTTCCTGTTAATGCTTTTTAATACTTTATACCTGCGTGTAGAGCTATTCTGGGTGCATCGTCCTCACATATATTAATGTATGTACGTATGTTAATATTGTAAAACACCAATTTTTTTTTTTTAAAAGAGTAAGTATGGAGTTTCTTGTGCGTTCTTCTCCATATCAATCTACTTTCCGAATGCACGGTAGAATCATTTTTTTTTTTTTTTTTTTTTTTTTTTTTTTTTTTGTCTATATTTTTTTTTTTTTTTTTTATTACTTTTAAATTTATTTTTTATTACTTTTAATTTTTAATTTTAATTTATGTGACGTTCAAAAGTGCCTTTTATTGGCCTAATTGAATAAATATATTTGACTTTGACTTTGACTTTGATTAATGACTTACATTCCATTTCCATTGACATGAAAACGATAAAGATAGGCTTTATTTACAAAACGTTTACAAAAATCTTACGTATTAAGTGGGTATACATTTTCTTGATTTTTAATGATTGTGATTGTGCAAAAACTTGACAATTTCATTGTTGATGGTAGTCGTTCTCGCCGGACACCTATTTGAAACACTGCGAATGCAACGCCAGTGAGTCTTAGGTGGGCATTTGTTACCGCCCCCGGATGACCGATACCGGTATTTCCCAATCTGAAGGCATGGGAAGCCGCGCCTTGTGTGTGTGAAGAACGCCTCTACAATAAAAACGAACACAGTAAGAGGTTTTTCCTTATCGTATATATTAGGTAAATGAGTTCATTAGTAACTTAAAGGTCCACGTCTGACTGGCAGGTGACGCACAACCTAAACTATTAAAACAATTGTACTAACAAAATCTGTTAAGATTCAACCTGCAATGGATCGTTGTTTGCAAGAAGAATCGTGAAAGAATATTTGGTATGTTTTGACAGATAACACGAGACAAACCACACACAGGCAGATTTTTTCAATGCGAGACACTTCAAACCCCCGATGTCTGATTTAAGTTTATTAGAAGTTGAGTATTTGTCAATTTCAACTTAAACCTGAAAACCTATAACAATTTGGGATTTAAGTATGTTTTGATAAGTTCTTAACTACAAATATTAAATTCTGAAATCGGCCAAAAGACGCTCGTTCTTAATAAAGTGCTTAAGGTTAACACTAGTCGATCATTCTTCCATACAAACGTAGTCTGGCGATTACTCCACTGTTTGACGATGTACGTTCAAAATAAAAAACCGGCCAAGTGCGAGTCGGACTCGCACACGAAGGGTTCCGTACTTGGTAAATTGTGGTTTACGATTTATGACGTATTAAAAAAAACTACTTACTAGATCTCGTTCAAACCAATTTTCGGTGAAAGTTTACATGGTAATGTACATCATATATTTTTTTTAGTTTTATCATTCACTTATTTTAGAAGTTACAGGGGGGGACACACACACATTTTACCACTTTGGAAGTGTCTCTCGCGCAAACTATTCAGTTTAGAAAAAAAATATATTTGAAACCTCAAAATCATTTTTGATGACCTATCCATAGATACTCCACACGTATGGGTTTGAAGAAAAAAAATTTTTTAGTTTCACTTTCAAGTATTATCCCCCCAAAATTAATTGTTTTTTTTTTCTATTTTTGTGTGAAAATCTTAATGCGGTTCACAAAATACATCTACTTACCAAGTTTCAACAGCATAGTTCTTATAGTTTCGGAAAAAAGTGGTTGTGACATACGGACGGACAGACAGACAGACAGACATGACGAATGTATAAGGGTGCCGTTTTTTGCCATTTGGCTACGGAACCGTAAAAATGATATCAATTTATCTCATCATTATCTAGGCCTGTAAGGAAACAAATAAAAAATTTAAAAAAATATTTGAAAGTTATGAGCGTCAAAAGTTCCATATTTCAACACTAATTTTAACGCATCTTTGGGCGCAAATAAACACCATAAGAAGGATAATTGCAAGACGGCCTCCATACAGGGATAGATTAGTAATTCAAAAATGCAAATAATTTTATTTGGAAAATATACATTCAGTCGTTTTTTCATGATATCTAGACTCCCAAAGGTCTGTTTATAAAATTTCGCGCGGTCGTTTTCGTCCTAAATCATCATCTATTTCGATACAAATTTACAAAAGTGCTTAGTCGTACGCGAACTAGCTTCTTACTGCTCATCATAGCATCTATATCTTTCGCACGTGTTGTCGGATGAGATAGCATGCATTTTAACCTCGCGCACAAACTAATTCGTGCCGTCAACTAAGGGAACCTTAACAGCCTATGACATTGCATGCACTACTATTGTTTATTGAACTTTTCTGTAAAAAAATTCGGACGAGTAAAAACGGTAAGTATATTCATGACCAGTAAGTAGATTCACAATAATGTGCAGATAGATATTGAATACACATGGAGTAGCAGCAATATACTACATTTTAAGAATCTAACAAAATCAATACATATAATAAATATATAATAAATGCTATCCTTCCTTTAGTCATTATGCTTCACAAGTAGTGTTCAATGATTGTGTTCGGTCATAGACTTGATAATTTCGTTGTTGATAGTGGTGACTCTAGCTCGGCACCTGGTTCGAGCCTTCTTAGCGCACACCCAGTGGACTTTCAGCCCTTTACTTCCAGTCCATTTGTTAAACTGATGACAACCTATGAGAAGGCGCGGGAAACCCCGTTCAGATTCCAAGAACCTAATTTCTGTAAAGCAATAAACGATAAGTTAAGTATAAGAAAAAAAATTAAGTTTCGATTGGAGGGAGCCTAAGCCAGTAGACGTCATTCAGTAAAGTAGTGAGATTGAGGTAGATTTTTTTTAAATGGAAACCAATACTGTTCAGAGTGGGCGAATTTATCTAATATACCAATATTATAAAGAGGAAAGATTTTTTTGATTGTTTGTTTGTTTGTACCGAATAGGCTCCGAAACTACAGGACCGATTTTAAAAATTCATTCACCTATGGAAAGCTACATTATTCCCGAGTAACATAGGCTATAATTTTGACGGGAGCGAAGCCGCGGGGGTCAGCTAGTATTAAATAAATACAAATGTGTACTCATCACAATTTATTAAATAAAACATATTTTTGTCAGATTGTCTATCTCGAAAAGTTAAACATTTAACACAACATACAACGCCCATATTTCCCGAAGGGTTAGGCAGAGTCAAAAATACATATTAATGAAAATTTTGGCACATTTTTTGCCCTTGCTTTTGTTTGAAATCCTAATTGTTGCATAACTTTGAGGTGCTGCTCACCAACATCTCAATAATGATTGTGCTCGTTCACGTACTTGATAATTTGGTTGTCGATAGTTGTGACCTTAGCTCGACACTTTTCCTTAACGTTTTTAACACACACCCAGCGAATTTTCGGTTCTTTGCTGCCAGCCCACTTGTAAAACCGATGACGACCAATGAGGAGACACTGGCCACCCCTTCGTAATGTCATGATTCTTATTTCTGTAAATATATAAATTGCAAGTTTATAAATACAAACTTCAGGTCGTGTTAATTTCAAGTAAGTGGTTTTAAAAGAAGATAAAAAAATATTCCAAAGGCATTCAAAGGACCGAAGCTGTTATTCAAATAAATATTTATTTTTAAAATAAATGGAATCTCAACATTTATTTAATATTTTTATTGACATAATACGATGAAGCGGTCTTACCATTTGAAACTGCTATTCAAATAAATATCTATATATATTTAAAAGAAGAAATTGACTGACTGATCGATCATCGCCCAGCCAAAACCGCTACGCCTAGAAGCATGAAATTTTGCAGAAACGTTCCTTAAGTAAGCACTAAGAAAGGATTTTTGGAAATTACACCCCTAAGGGGACTCAGTTATGAGGGAATGAATAAACATAAATGCATACATACATACCGATCAATGAACTCTTTGCGACGCCTGGTGCTCAATGCATAGGTGTCCAAAAAATAGGTGCTCAAACGGGAATACTCCCCGTATTCGGGTAAAAATTAGTTTTCATTACTTTGACGGGATTTATCTCGCAAACGGTACGCTTGTCAAAAATATGATGTACCAAACCCTCACATCATTTTAAAGCCATGATACCACACAAGATGGGGTTTATTATTTTTTGTGACAGGGAAAAATGTTTTTTTGTTTCGTACTTCGTGCCCCTACAGGGCCCATATTCAATTTAATGTGACGTCATATAAACTATATTCAGCGGACAAACAAGACGCTTCCAACTACACCACGTTGTCAAATTATGATAAGCAGTTTAGAAGTTATGAGGGCACAGATGAACATACATAAATACAAACATACACACACACCGGTCATAAACATAACCCTTCCTTTTGCTTCGGGTAAACATGAATGAAAGTTTATGTCAAAATTAAGGTATTTAATAAATACCTTATTTTTGGTATCCTTAAGCAAGATATTTAGGTATTGATGAAAATTTTAGCAGTATTATCCATCTTTTTCTTTTCATCGTCATCTTCTTTCATGATTATGCTCGGTGTTGGCCTTGATGATTTCATTGTTGAAAGTGGTGATTCATGCTCGACACTTGTCCGGGATGCTCCTCACACAAACCCAGTGGACCTTCACCCCTTTGCTGCCAGCCCATTTGTTGAATCGATATAGGTATCGTTTCAACAAATTTCCCAGTTTCCCAGTTCCCAGTTCTCCTCATGGTTAGGACCATGAGGAGAACTGGGAAACCTTGTTGAGACATCGTTAATGTAATTTCTGTAAAATATCATTGCAATATATAATAATTATATGTTGAGAGCAGTGGTGGCCCAGTGGTAACGGCCGCGACTTACAAGTTGTCCAGGCAGGCGCTTTACTTTGAGTAATATATTTCATCACCACTGCTCTCAAAACGGTGAAGGAAAACATCGTGAGGAAACCAGCATGTCTTAGAACCAAAAATTCGAAGACATGTGACAGCTCGTGGATAAATAATAAAAGCCGCACGGGTAGATCGGTACGGTGATCGACGGGTAGGGTGGATAGGTGACCATCTTTACATGGCGAGTTTCTTCCGGGCAGTCAGAAGCCTGAGATCTGACACCAGTCTAGCCAAGAGGTATCCCGTTACCCAGTTACTGGGTTGTGGAGGTCAGATAGACAGTCACTCCATGTAAAACACTGGTACTCAGCTGAATCTGGTTAGACTGGAAGCCGATCCCAACATAGTTGAGAAAAGGCTAGGCAAATGATGATAATATATATAATAATATGTTATCATCCATAATACATATTTATTTATTGATTGCATATTTTTTACTATTTAGCCATTACATTGAGGAGTATCTTAGTCTTAATGTCACAAAAATATATTTATGTTAACCACTGGTTACCTATCGCACACGTGTAAATTGTTTTAAACTTTGTTTTTTTTAACTCTGAAATCTAATCGACTATTTGTTCTACCAGCAGTGTTTATTGATTGTGCTTGATCATAGCCTTGACTATTTGGCTATCGACAGTGGTGATTCTTGCTCGGCATTTGTGCGGGTTGCTCCTATCACAAACCCACTGGATCTTCGGTGCCTTGCCTCTAAAACATTTGTTAAATCGAAAGCGACCCATGACGAGAATCGGGTCACCTCGTTGTGACCACCGTGAAGTTAATTTATGTAAATCAATCATAACAATCTATCTATTTTAACTTTTTCCTAATATTGTAAAGCTGTGAATTGTGAAAGTAACAATATTTACGAGTGACATAGGATACTTTGAAACCCCAAAAAATGCTTGGCCTCTGTAAGAAATTCCATTAAAATGAACTCTAGATTTTTTTTAAGTATTTATTCATAATATTGAATACAAACACACCACAACTATTAATAAAATCTAAATTTTCGAAGTATTAATAGTTCGTTGATTAAAACGCAGACCTATTTTTTTCTGTCCTTATTTTTGTCCAGAAAAGTGGTCAAGTCCTTAGAAGCCCTGGACAAATGGATGGAGAAGGAGGGTAGAAGAGTAGTAGAAGAGGTAGGTTAAGTAGGGTAGGGTAGGTAGGCCATGGGACAATTAGTTTAATACATAAATACAATTTAGCTAGTTATCTAATTTAAATATACATAGTATTAAAAAAAAAATTGTTTAAACGCCATCCAATTTTTGCCGATTTTTCCGATTTTATCCCTTATTTTACTCCACTTTTCTCTACATAAGGACTGAACCATAGTAGCGCTAGACAAAGAGAAGTGGAAGGCGAATCGGCCTTGCAGTAAGCTATTAGAAGTTTTTAATAACAGTTACTTATTTTAGACTAAGCGTTCACAAACAGTATTCAATCGTGATTATGCTCAGTCTTGGCCTTGACAATAATCTGTCCCTTAGTGGTGATTCTTGCTCGACACTTTGTTTTATAGCTCCTATCACAGTGCCACTGGATCTTCAATCCCTTACTTCCAGCCCATCTATTAAACCGATAGCGACCCATGACGAGAATCGGGACACCTCGCTGCGATGTTGTGAAGCTTATTTCTGTAAATAAAATCTATCTGAGTTAACTTTTTCTAGTTGTGACTTTGCTTGTTTGTAAAAAAGTATTTTTTAAGAGGACTGATTCGGCTTTAGGTTTGATAGGATCTTACTCCCGACTGACATAATATACTCGTACTTATAATTAATGCCAGAATAATGTTTGGTTCCTGTGAGTACTTCCATGAAAATGAACTTTATTTTTTTTAACGATTCATAATATTATTTAATATATAAATTCAATAGTAATCAAATATAATTTTGATGGCAGAATACACAAGCACAATGTAGCTAGTAATAAAAAAATCGACATAGTTAAAAAAAATATTTTGTTCAAATGCCGACCAATTATTTTTCATTCCTTATTTTTGTCCGCTTTTCTCTCTATTCATGTAGAGAGAAAAGCGAGAGACTTCTTGGAGAATAGTTATAACAGGCTTGTAATAATTATTATTGATTGCGTCCTCAACGATGTTCAGTTGTGATTATGCTCATTCGTGACCTTGACAATAAGTTGGTCGATAGTGGTGATTCTAGCTCGACACTTGCTGGAGTAGCTTCTATCACAAAGCCACTGGATCTTCAGCCCCTTGCTTGCAGCCCGTTTGTTAAACCGATAGGGACCCATGACGAGAATTGGGCAACCTCGTTTAGATTTTGTGAAGCATATTTCTGTAAAATTTGTATAACAAATTATAGGAATCTATGTGTTAATAGTTTTTCGTAATTTTGCAACTGAATTTAAAAGTATTTATCCTCCACCGATTAAGATGAAATTTTGAATACACGTTTAGTTTGGATGACTATGCATGGTTATATAAGTGACGTCATTCTAAATCCAATATGGCGGACGGCCCACGATGGTGGACTAGTTATTTTTTGTGCACTGCCATGATATGGGTATCAAATGAAAGGTTTGCTGAGAAGAATACGAAGCTTGTTACATAAAAGAAGAATAAATTATTAAAGTTTGTTTTAAAAACCACCGTATATACATATAACCATGGAAATGAGAAGAATGACACTCTTGATTACATAAAATAATATATTCATATAATTAATAAACATAAATGCACTATACCTGTAAATTAATAAAATCTAAAGCTCCTAAATACTGAAAGTAAATTGATTAAGTACAATATGTATTGACTGATTTATTTCGGTCTATATTTGAGTGCACTTCCGTTCTTCGGTTTGGTTAGACTCTTTAGACCAGAACTGTTCCTTAGTACACCAGCAGCCTTATTGCGCAATTAATTCGGCAAGGCAAAGGGTAAAGAGTATGAAAAATCGACCAATCACATGCGAGATGAAAGACGCGATATGGACTTCCATCTCTGTATTGTTCGATTTGTCATACTCTTTGCACTTTCCCTTGCCGAATTAATTACGCAATAAGGCTGCAGTTCAAGATAGTAAAAATGAAGAGATTTTTCCCCTGCAGAGGCACTTCACAGGCTAATAATTGTTATTTTAGTCTAAGCAAGCAGTGTTCAATCGTGGTTATGTTCAGTCATAGCTTTAACCACGTGGTAGTCGATAGTGGTGATTTTTGCTCGGCACTTGTTCGGAATGCTCCTAGCACACACCCAGTGGATCTTAGGCTCCTTGCTGCCAGCCCACTTGTTAAACCGATGGCCACCCAAAAGGAGTAGCGGGAAACCCCGTTGAGACGACGCGAATCTTATTTCTAAAATTGAATAATATTTATTATACGTCACTTTTTTTATAATTTTTGGACTTATACATAAGTTTGAAATCGTCAAAACGCTTTGAGTAAGAGTGTTGATTAATGCTCGTGCCTTCTCGGTTTGAGAAGAGGCTTTTGCCCTGCATTGGGACAGTAACGGGATATAAGTTTTATTCTGTGAAGGAATTCTAAACTCACAGCGGTAAGTTAAGTTTGCAACGATAAAATTGAAACAACATTTCAATAAATAAATATATTATTATTCGTTCAGAAACATGCACTCTACAGTATAACGAATACTGTCAAAATAAATTAATTTCTATATTTATTCCTAAAGCTGTTTAAATGATAAGATCACAATTGAATACTGAAAAAACTAAACATAAATGTAACATAAAAGTTCTTTGTTTAAATTAAAATAAAATTGCACATAACCCTAAATTACAAGGAAGAAAAGATCCTATAGGAAAAATCCTAAAAAGACAGCGAAGTTTCTAGAGGAAGAGGCTTTAGTATATTCTCAGTATATACGACTATTTCAATGTACGAAGAACACTGCATTTTAAAAAACAACCATGGCATTACAATTCGTGTTTACCTAGCTTTCCTTAGGTGGGAGGCACTAAATACTAGTAGGTATCATAATCGTCTACCATACCCACCCTGGTCGGTCAGCCAGCTACCATCATGCTAACTAGTAATTATTTTTACCACAAGTCCACAACAGAAGATATTCTAAATTTGTGTTCATCATATGGAAAAAATACTTTAAATTTACCGTGTAAATACGATCAATGCTTTCAGTGGGTCAACATTTTATATGCAGACTTTCAGAAGTCGCTGACACTTTGGGTTTTGTGTGATGTTAGATTTGTCTAAATAGCAAAGCAACAGACAACCAACATATAGGATGTCTGAACACATAAATGATGTTTGACCATCAATTGTAGACAGACAGCAGGTCTACGACTATCTGTTATCGAAACTCACAAATGAGTGTGATAGTTCTTAGTCCTAACTATAATATTGTCTATGGTAGTGATGGTTGCCCGGCAACCTTGCTGGTTCTTCACGCAGGTCCACCTGACCTGGGCACCTTTGCTGCCACTCCATTTATTGTACCGGTATTTTCCAACAACTATCACAGGATTACCGAAACGTGTCCTCTCAAACTTGCAGCCTGTAAAATATCCTTTAATAGTTAACTCCATTTTTTATATATTAAAAAGACTAGAAAGCATACACACAACAATTTATTTAAGCAGTTTACAACAAGACAACAAATATATAAGGCAAGCGTTTAAAATAAAATGTAATCGTTTTTTATATAATAAACTTGATGCCAGCCGCGTTGAATTAATACGTCTACATAGTATCTTTATAAATTTTAGCCTTTATGTTATTCTGATGTATAAGCTAAATTACTGTAAATTTTCATAAAAAACCATAAAGTAGTATTGGTGTGGAAAAAAAATACCTTTATTTCCCAAAACAACACACAATCTTGCACAATTTATAAAAGCTTCGTAGATAGGCACGTAATAAGGTTGCAACCTTGCACAGTTCTTACACATGTTTACAGTTTAGCACTTAATAAGTTTGCAAGCTTGCACAGTTCTAAGTTTTGTAGGTAGGCACTAAAAGGTTGAAAACACGGAACTGATTCATCCTGTTCCCCGTACTAGTTTAAACTGCACTAGTGGTTGCCTCGATCACCGCACAGGTACTTTTAGTGTTACACAAGTGATAAAACATAGTAATTACATTATTTTTGAAAAAAAAAAAATATCGTAGACCAAACAAAGTACAGCAAATGTAAAATTTAGGGTAAACGTAAAAAATAATGGAGTTTAATATTTCTTTGTCTTTGTAGGTAATTCTTAAAATTGACACAGTATACGTAAAGTATTTCGATGCTCCGTTTGTTTACACAAAATATAGTTGTTTGCAATATAATTACCTAAAAACTAATTTAAAATAATGAAAAATGGGTTTTAGGTCGGAAATGTACCGCTTGTCATAACTATTATCTTAAAACAAAGAGTGTAGTTGATATTGGGTGTGTGTTTGAGTGTGTGTGCGCGTGTGAATGTGTGTGTTTGTGCTGTTGTTGCTTGTGTATGTGATGTATTAAGGCAACTCGGTTAAATATCGACTTTTAAAATTGATTCAGTAAAATCATAATTCAGTTCAGTTTTAAAATCATGACTACTCGTAATAAGATGGCGAACTTGTATGGTCTTTGATATCTTATTATAGATGAACGGCCTAAGGAAACTTATAAATCTTTGCGCAAAAGTAGTTTTACAGCAAGGCACGGATTATATTTTTTTTTGCCTTCTTCTTGTCGCAAAGTCGGGTTGATTTTTATGCTGACTCAATAATGTGGGCTTAATAAATAGCTGGTTTACTGTAAGGATTGATAGTTGTGAGTACAACAATTGGTTGCGGTATGTAAATCTTTTGTGAGTCATTACCTTAAGAACTGCATGCTGCGCTCGTCCTAAACCAATAAGAACAGTTTTGGAAGCACCCCTCATGCCGTAATAGCATAAGTTATAATAGACTGGCATAAGGAACAATATACTAACAAGGATAAGGTTGGTGGACAGAAACTACGTATATTTTTAAAGATGTATATAAGTTTTCTGATGCAGATGTTTTGGAGAGTTCATGACAAGGGCTGTTCCCCGAGATATTACATGTGCCCACACGTGTCCATAACATCAACCTGTCTACCACCATCCATATCACTGACAACACTGTCAACAAATACTGCTAAATGAGTGTTAGTAGACCGGCCCTAAATAAACCTGGGCTCTTGTTGCGGAATTTAGAGATAATTGGAGAAATAAAGTTGTGATATAAGTTTTTAAACTGTCATGGTAACAGCACCGAAATATCGGAAACTCGCAACAAACAGTAAACATGGTAAATACCCCGTTTCTAATGTCAAATAAAATTGTGTACTATTTTCTCCATTATTTTTCCTAAAACATTCAAAATTGATATGGGACGATAATTCTCCATACTATTTCTACAAACTTTTTTGTGAATGTGTGCAGTTTTCCATATAGTTGGGCAGTAACCCTCACGGAAACACCGGTTGAAGATATATAAGTGATTGGTAAAGACAGGGCTTTAGCACAGTTAACAAAGGATAGAGGGGACACAGTGTCACTTGCTGGACCCTTTGATGTATCTAAATTCAGCAAGAGTTTGAGAATGCTCGCATTGTCAATGGTCAGGTTGTGTAGTGTGTCGCCGTATGTTTCACAGTCAATCGAGAAAGGCGTGTAAGATCTGAGCCTACCTCTAAAATTCTTGTAGTAAGCATTACATATTTCAGCCTCACTTGTTAGTTGGTTATTATCATACGTCATATATTTCGGGTAATTATTTACCACACACACACTATGAATGTATTTTTTTTTTAAATTAAGTGCCCCTTAATTTGTACCTACATTGTGTGTATCTGTGTGTGCCAAATAAACTAGTTTTCTTTCTTTCTTTTCTTAGGATAATGTTTTTCGAGCGTATGTATGTATGTATGTCCATTTCTATAGCACGCTTCGTCCATTTGTATAGCCGGGAAACAAACAAAAATTATAGAAAAACCTACAAAAACTTCGTTTGTCACCGCTGGCAGCACCTCATAGTATTTAATGTATAAATTATATCTAGTACTTGTTTTTCTCTTTTCAGTTAATACATTTTCAGCAGTCGGGTTTGTTGTTTTTATAAAAAATTGTATTTTTATTATTTTTCTTTTTATGTATAGTCAATTTGAAATCAAAACTTATACACTCGTACAACTAATTATTGTCAAACCTTTGACAGTAGTCGCATTCTTAGCCTACGACTAGAGATGAACGGCATTTTTTATTTCGGCTTATCCAAGAAACAGTCGGGTTAAATTATGAAATAGCGAGTTTGTTTGTGAAAATCAAATGACCAGAAATATAAACTAAAACCGTTTTTATTTCAAGGTTGGTACTGACAAGAAACATAACCACTAATAAATTGTTAAATCAGTGGCTCTAATCAAATAAAAAGATAACAGAAAAAGTTGAATTATCACATAAAAGACCGAAGTTGAAGGCAGTACATACAAAGGGGCTTACGAAAATTTATCAACCGTCGAATCAGTTGTTAAGAGACAACAAGGCGCAACACTCACACACGCAAAGATGCGATGAGGCACCGGCAACATACAAAGTGACTTCTGCAAAATAGCCTTTTTTACTTTATTACCTCACAACATGCCCAGCCAATTCATGAAATAATTCAATCAACAACTATACCTAGCCAACGGCTATAAAATTATTATAACAATAACTCAGCAATAATATTATAAAATTAAACAAAAATATTTATTCGAACTACATAAATAAAAAACCCTTTGCCAAGCAGCACTTAAAAGAAAAACAGAATTAAATTTCTTAAAACATTATAGAAAACTTAAATTACATTTACCTAATGGCAACAATACTTGGTTCACTTAGTTTTGTTGTATACAACTTTTTATATTGAAGAGAACCATTCAATATTAGAGTTTTAGGCATCACATTATACGTAAATTTAATATTTCTTGGTCAAGATATATAACACTTACATTATTTCTATACTAAGCGCCAATCATGAGGAAGGCAAATATTGCAACATTCATTTAAGATATGAATTAACTTCACAAGTAGGCGCCTAAGCTTAAACAAACAAAAAGTTGTGCTTGAAATATTGGAATGCTCTCTCACTACATGCATCCAATACCTGCGTGATACTATAAAATGAACTAAAACTAGTCCAAGTGTCAGAATTTAAGAAATAATGAAATGTAAAAAATAAAATGTACAAACAAGTACTTATTGAGTAAAAACCACAAACAAAATATTTTTTTTTACGAAAAACGATTCATAAACAAAAAAAAACAATTCAAATTACTAAAATCATAAAACATTACATCATCATCATCACCATTTCAGCCGAAAGACGTCCGCTGCTGGACATAGGCTTCCCCCAAGCGTTGCCAAACTGATCGGGCTTAGTAGGCGTTTCCGGCTGCTGAGTTTCATCCGATCCGGTCGAAACAGGAATACTATTATTATTTTTGAGTGGTGCTTCGGACTATACTTTTATTAAAGCAAATTTTGTACA
Organism: Orthosia gothica; assembly: GCA_949775005.1. Classification (NCBI taxonomy): domain Eukaryota; kingdom Metazoa; phylum Arthropoda; class Insecta; order Lepidoptera; family Noctuidae; genus Orthosia; species Orthosia gothica. The sequence continues at coordinate 30,439,463 of OX459037.1, read as the reverse complement.
TTCAGAATGAAACACTTTAGGTAGGGTTATATTATTTAAGTTAAAGTCAGGCAATTTTTGGAAAAAGATAAAACTTAATTATACCACTATAACAATCAACAGTAAACATGATAAATATTAGTCTTATTTAGCAATTAAAAAGTGTACAAAATGAGGTATTCCACATATGGCACCTGTCGATATTTTTCGCAGGTGCCATAAGTGGAATATTTTTTATTTTATTTCACATATGGCAGCTACGGATCAGTAGGTACTAGTGTTGGGACGTTTATTGAGGACGTATATTTTAGGCCGTCAAAATAAAAATAAAACGATTAAAATCAGTAGAGTTTCATAACATGATAAAAATATAACTTATTTTTTGCTTTTTTAGTTACATGTTGATCTGATTTATACACAAAATACCAGGGGGGCAGAATCATAAAGAATTATTTGCGCGCCTAGAATCATAATAGACCAGGGACGATAATTTTAGAAAAGAAAAAAAAATATAGTAGGATGAAACCCATTGGAAAAGGAAGAGAATATACCAAAAATTAAAGGAAAAATAATTTACGGGCGATCTGAGGTCGGGAAGGGGAAGGGGGTGAGTTTTTAAGGGTGAAAACGGTTTATCTCGATTTCCGGCAAAAACTACAAGTCCTATGGAAAAAAGTGAAATGACAAAGTTGTAGATAATAAAAAGATCTACAATTTTGTATTAACACTTTTTTCACATAACCTCAAAATGTATGTGAAAAATTCAAATAACCGAGTTTTAAATTTTTATCTTTTACAACTTTTATTATTTTTTTCACATAGTTTGGTAAAAACTTAACTTTTTATGTCCCAAACACACTGTTATTTTTTTCTCCTGTCAAAATATCTGCTTTTTAAAAAAGTCGGTGGGCTCTTTGTTCGTTGACATCTCTACTTTTTCATGGTGTAAAAAAATATATATTACTATGGTACATATAATTTAATTTAAAAACGAAATAACAGGTAATAAGGCCCAGACCCTCCTAGTCCCTTCCCTAATTCTCTATAAAATATCTTTTGATGGGCTAAAATTGTCCGTAGGTCACTCAGGTATATCAGTTATCTTAAAATAGCAATAAATAGTCATCTACGATGATCTATAATTTAAAGAAGATTCTACAATTTACTCAAAATATTGTAGATGTATTATTAAACATTAACTTTATTTTTTGCATTTTCTGAGAAAATTTACCATAGTAAAGTATATTTTTTTACACCATAAGAAAGAAGGGGTTTCAAGGAACAAAGAGCCCACCAACTTTTTGAAAAAAGCTGATATTTTGACAGAAGAATTTTGGATTGAAAATTAGGGTAGTTTTTTCGATATTAAGTCAAAATAAGGTGAAAGAATAAATATTTAAAAAAAATAAATTACATTGTGTTTGGGACATAAAAAGGTAAGTTTTTACCAAACTATGTGAAAAACAATAAAAAATTGTAAAAGATAAAAATTAAAAACCAAAAACTTGGTTATTTGAATTTTTCACATACATTTTGAGGTTATGTAAAAAAAGTGTCAATTCAAAAGTAGTATATCTTTTTATTATCTACAACTTTGCCATTTAACTTTTTTCCATAGGACTTGTAGTTTTGCCGGCAATCGAGATAAACCGTTTTCACCCTTAAAAACTCACCCCCTTCCCCTTCCCGACCTCAGATCGCCCGTTAATTATTTTTACTTTCATTTTTATAATATTCTTCTTCTTTCCCAATGGGTTTCAACCTACTATTTTTTTCTCACTTTTTATTATTTTTAAAGGCTTCTACCCTGATCTATAAGCGGTAGAGACTAATGAATACCAGGAGGTCAGAATCTAAAATCTTCCGGTAATACGTCCTCATGATTATATCTCCTGGTAATTAAGCTAGTCTTTACCGGTAATAATTCTGCCCCGCAAATATTAAGACTTCTTCATGATTCTGTCTTCCTGATAGTTTGAGTATAAATGCTTATAATCTAACTAAAAAATCAAATGAGGAAGTTATATTTTTATGATGTTATTAAACTCAATACTGATTTTATGTTTCTGACGTTACTTTGCATCAAAAATGGATTCGTCCGAAACACCACTTAAAAATATTAATTATAATGAAATTCCTGTTTCGACCGGATCGGACGAAACTCAGCGGCCGAAACACCTAAGAAGCCACTGATCGGTCCTGTGGGTCATAAAAATGTAAGAAATATGCAAATAAACGAATTATGAGTACAGTGGATTCAAGAACCATTTGAGTCATATAATTATATCTGCATAAATGATTAGATTGTTCATTTTAATAAAGGTACTCTTTTTGCTGCTGCTGCTTTCTTTAATCTATTTTTAGATTCTTTTTTTTTTTGTTATCCATACATGTCAAAAATACTTATACAATAACGAAGTTGAGTTAAACTAATTATATTCCTTTCAGTCATACTGTATGTGGAAACCCCTAAATGAATATAAACTTTCTCTTACAATTATTTTTACTTATAATAATCGCACCATGTGTTGTCCGGTAAGTCCCTGTCCACATCTGGTGAATGCGCCGCTAGCGACTCGCTCGCGCATTCCTGCCGCTTTCGCCTGATGTGGACACACCCTAACCATGCGGATATATATACTACTTAATTCTATGGTATATGACCATTTTATGGCACTTCTTTTACGAGTCAAAAGCCCTTGGCTTCTGAACACTATACGCCAAAGTAAAACACACAAACCTAATAATTTTCCAGTTATGTGGGTATACTTCCTCATACTGATTAAATGCCCGACCAAACTATCAGCACATAAAAATCCTGTAGTTTGTAGGTCTCTTAAAGTCTATTTTGTTCCACAAAATAAAATCAAGATTGTCATCAATATTGACGATACGAGGTATTAGTCTTACTTAAATAAAACGGTAAGGAGTATGAGCTTTGGAAACGGACATTAAAATAATAAGACTTTTCGCGATAACCTTCATTTGTTAAAAGATACAGACTACGAAACATCATGGATGACTATGTTCCCCAGCAGTTCTGATGATGACATCGTTTTTAGTGATGAGTGTTGCCATGCATTTCCGCTGACTGCAGAGCCAACGTTTATTAATTTTGCCTTTCCCTTGCGCCCAGAACTTGTATGGTCCGACCAGGATCATCGGTCTCCCGAATCGACTCTCACCGAACACCGGCACTGAAAGATAAAGCAAGCAAAAACTTCCATTTAGGGGAGAGAAAACCAAAAAAAAGCAAATCAAATGAAAAGTGAAATTTCTAGAAGAATCTTGGATCTAATTTTTTGTAAATACCGAGGGTAAGACAAGAAATCATAAAAACATAAAAGTTTAGAAGCTGTTGTTGTTTAACGATGCTTGTTGTATCTACATCCTACCGTGTAATTAAATAAAACATCGTTCATTAAATAAAGTTATTGAAATATAATGAAACATGCTATAATAATCGAATCAAATTCTTTGGCTCATTGACAAAATGGCAAATTAAATTAAACTCTGTGCTGTACAAAGCGGTGTATTAACACTAAAGCGTTATAGGCAACGCCGTCTTGTACAACCATTAGAAAGAAACAAAAATCGATCATGCCATGCTGCCATGCTACTGATAAATGCAAAAAAACAAGAAATTCTATATTTTCTAAATCCACTTATGGTAAACACAAAACATTCAAAAAAAAAAAAAAGTTGATTAAGAACTAATACAACATAAATCATGGAAATTACATCTAATGCTGGTGCTCATTGGTTGTTTTGACGATGACGTCATCAAGAGTGATGATGGAGGCGCGACAGCCAGACGCCAGTTTGTTAGAACATACCCAGCGCCGCCGTCGACCGCACGAGGATGTTGTTGATCTCGTAAATCGATAAGGTCCCAACTCTATGACAGGATTCCCAAATCGACTTTCACTGAAGACAGGCACTGCGAATAGAATGGTATTGAGTCAATTCCTGCCTGAGCCGACTACAATTTACATTTTTATAGAAACTAGACAAAACTCATCTTAATTTTTTTTAATCTATGGAATGTGTTATGAATTCTAGTAAGAAATAAAAAGAGAGAATATGAACATGACTTTTAATCATTAGAAAATTAGAATAGGAACCAAAACAAGCAAAATTTCAACAAGTTATTGTTTAAAATACTAAATAATTCTTTAACCCAACTAAATATCGTTGTTGCAAATAACATACAATGCAGTAACAAAAAAATAAACATATTTTAGTTTTTTTTTTATGTTATTATAATTTGCATATAATTGATTTTATTTAATCGATTAAAAGCTGAATAAAAAAAGATTGATGATTACAGAACAAAAAATATTAACTGGTAACATTCCTGTGTATTTGTCGTTTCCATTTTAATTGACCCTTCTGCTTATTTAACCAGTCTTTCAAGCTTAGGCCGAAATTTAACAGTAGCCAACAGTTGCATGTAAGTATAACACACAACTTATATAGTAAAAGCAATGGAGAAAAACGTTTCTTTTTTTTTTTAATACCTACCTACTAACCATGAAACGATTAACTTTTAAAAATTGGTCTAATCAACTTTACTAAATATAGTTCGGCTGCAAGATTGACAAACACTTTTTCCAACCTATCGGCTATAAAACTTGCCTAGTAAAAATGGTTGTGGTCCAAATTAGACTTGATTATCAATTCTCCAAAGGTAGTTAACCGGGCTCTGCACTTGGTCCTCGTCTTCGTGGTGCACTGCCATCGAACATGGCCGTTCAACCCAACGACTCCGGAGCGCGCAAAGCGAAAGCCGTTCACAACCAGGAGCTCCGTTTTTCTATCAGTCAGTATCCTGTAGACTGGTGAAATAAATGAGGAATTAAAACACACTTTTCCAAATTACAATGGACTATAATTATGTTGGGTTGTTAAAGAAATGAATAAAGACGATTCTGAGGTCAGAAACATTATGTAATTCAATGATTATGCCTTAAATAACTCCTTACTACAAAATTGTCGACCGTAGTCACAAACGCTTTGCATCTAGTTCGAGTCTTTCTAGAACATGCCCAACGTACTTTATTAATACAAGTCTTCGATTTACTAAATTTGTATCTTCCTATTTTCACCATCGGATAGCCTCTTCTGTTCTGAATCCATTCAACTGAAATGTAAAAAACCTGTTAGTGTCAGAAAATCTGTTAGTCTTTCTAAAAGCAGGCAGATATTGTGGTAATGGACAAGCAGAAATGTGAAGTTTTCTTTGAATTGAAAGAGCGAAATGAATAAAAAAATTAACAAATTTAATTCAAAATATATTTTACTTAATTCAATGATTATGTATAAATATCTCTTTATGACAAGGTTTTCGACGGTTGTAACATACGCTCTGCACCTAGTTCGTGTATTTTTAGAACATGTCCAGCAAGTATTATTGTCCCAAAATTTTTCTTTACAATACTTGTGATCTCCTATTCGCATCATGTTCCCCCTTTTGAAGCCATTCGACTGAAAAGTTAATATATTTGGAACTGGTTAAATTTGAGACAGCTATAAGATTGATACTTAGTCCGGAAGAGTGCCTAAAGAATTCTTACTTTAAAATATTTGAGTCATGAAACACGCAAATACTCTATTAGTAGTTAATATAATGTATGGTCCAAAATTAAGTCAATAAGGAAATTAAATCCTTCAAGCAGAACAAAGTATCTTATGCAAAGAAGAAACCAAGTCCTAAAGCTTTTACACACAATTTAATACAATTAACTTTTACTTCGGATGAGACACGATATGTGATCTGAACATATTTTAACAAAAAACAGTTTTCTTGTCAAAATTATGTTTAGAGGGTTAAAATTCACTTAATTTTCATTCGTCATACGACAGTTAAATTAGGATTTAAAACGCAGCCGGTAACAGATCCTTAGGTCTGGCCAATCACAACAATCTCTAATACTTATACAACTTGGGTTAAAAATCGGTGTCATTAACTATTAAGTCGACTGAAATTTTTCATATAAAACATTAATTAACCAGTAAAATCTTATAATTCCAAAATGTATAAGCTTCTCTAATTGTTAATCTTTATGATTGTGTATCAAATTGCTTCTTATAACGGTGCCATCGATGGTTATGAGAAATGCGGAGCACCTTGTACGACTTCTCGTGGTACACTGCCATCTGATCTTACCACTCCCATTCGTGTAGGACTTGGAAAAACGAAACCCACCCGCCGTCAGCATCTGTGTTCCTCTATTGGTTGCCATTTCCGTCACTGAAAATATTTTGGACTTGTTTTAAATAGGAAAAAAGAAACTCATATTACTCAGATTCCTGAAAACGCTGTTATTGTAAGTTATGTGTTTCTAAGTCGTCAAAGTCCGTTAGGTAGTTGCTCTATGTGCCCTTTGTTTCCCATTCTAGTTAAGTTAACTTTTAAGCTCGGACGCGCCTATATTCTCTAGAAAGAATCATCATCATCTTTCTGCCCATGTCCCATGTTACTTGGGGCCGGCGCAACACGTTTTCTACTTCCATACCGTCCTGTCCTTCGTCACGCCATCACTGACTTTCTTTAGCCGTCCCCTCCCTCTCCATCCATCCACATTTTTATTCAGAACTCTTTTAGTAACATACGTTTCATCCCTCCTCATTACATGGCCATACCAGGACAAACGGTTTCCTTTCAACTTTTCTGTCACTGGCGCCACTTTAAAACTTCCTCTAATATAATCATTTCTCACTTTATCCATTCTCGTCACTCCGCCCATCCATCTCAACATTCTCATCCTTGCTACATGCAATCTCTTTTCATCCATATTTTTCACAGGTTAACATTCTGATCCTTACAGTCTAATCACAGACTTGTAAATTTTCACCGTTAACTTGAGGGGCATCCGTGATTCGCAAGTTGTTCCAGTGACCTGTCGCCATTTCATCCATCCCGAGTTGATCTGTTGCGTTACGTCTTTCACTACCTCGCCATCCGCTTGGACAAGCGACTTTTATTTACACTCGATTGAATGAATAAATTTATACATCATCAAAATTAGACTTCTTTTTGGGTACTTTGTTTTAGCCAAGTCATTATATGAGTGAAATCTCTCATGGTTAGGGTCTAAGTAGCATCTCAAGATTTGTTTTCTGTAGGTGATGTTGAAGGCTGTACACCGAGTCTTGTTATTGGCCGAACATTGGGATTATTGGACGATTCGCCCGAATTTAACTCGCCCGAATCGGGCGAATCAACCACTGTTAAAAATATTCATTTTTCTGTGTCGATTCGCCCGAAGTTAATTTGTCGTTGGGCGGATCGACCACTTCAAAATTATTTAGTAGGCGATTCACACGCCCCGGGGCGTCGCGACGCACAGTTTGGGAATCCCTGCTTTAGTAAATAGTATTTTTTTTAATCAACTACGTTATCGTTTTATGTTATCTAGAGTCCTCTTGTAACTTATGTATATCTAAATACATGTAAAACAACAAACTCTAAAAATAAAAAAATGTGATGTGGCTGTGCATAAACCCCAAAATACTTTAAATAAAAAATAAGTTCTAAAACTAAAAACCGACTACTGAAAAATTACGCTCTAAAAAGTATGAAACAATAAAATATTCTCATCTCTAATTGTTTTGTACACACTATTCCATATGTATCGGGTATTAAAGAAACAACTTAAATGTTATAAATAATTTATTGAATTTCATATATATTGCGGTGTTCAGAGTAAAACCGTGGTCGTATGCTACTTTGCAGAATGTATTGAAGGCATACTGTTAACATATTGTCAGATCGTGATTTTTCAGTAGTCGGGTTTTAGTTTTTGAACTTATTTTTATGAGACTAGCTGTTGCCCGTGACTTCGTCTGCATAGAATTAGTACTTTGTATTTGTAAAAGCCTATTTTTTTATATCGCGCAATAAATTTGTAAGTGTGTCACTGTTTCCACCCCCATAAGGATGATTGCCGGGATAAAAACTATCCTATATTCTTTCCAGGGACTCAAACTATATCGATACCTAATATCATCAAAATCGGTTAAGCGTTTTAATCGTGAAAAGGTAGACAGACAGAAAGACAGACAGAGTTACTTTCGCATTTATAATAATTATTATAATGTATAATACGTGGGACACTCAGAAAGTTTTGCGAAACTAAAAAAAATTGTTCTATACGTACATATATTTTTATTAAATCTTTTCAAAGTACTTTCCACCAGCCTCTATACAAAGATTCATGCGCCTAAACCAGTTTTCAAAACACTTTTTCCAGTCCGCCGCAGACACCTCGTTTACAGCCTGCTCGAACGCAGCCAGCGCATCTTCCGGCGACGAAAATTATATCCCTTTGAGCTGATTTTTTATTTTTGGGAATAAAAAGAAGTCACACGGTGCTAGATCAGGGCTGTAAGGAGGGTGACCCAGGAGTTTGACTGGCGTGCTGTCCAGGAAGTCCCTCGTTTTGAGTGCGGTGTGCGCAGGTGCATTGTCGTGGTGGAGCAGTAGCCCGCGGAGCCCTGTGTTTGGTCGCTTGTTGCTTATAACAGAGAAAACTTCTGGCAAACATTTGGTAGTATACCATTCGGCATTAATGCTTCTTTGATCCCGTAAGGGAATTGATACCAAGTGGCCAGTCAAATTAAAAAAGCTAGCGATCAAAATCTTACCCCCGCTTCTAGATCGCTTCACTTTGGTAGGCGTTGGCTCATTTTGAAACACCCAAACAGTCGACTGGCGCTTGGTTTCTGGGTCGTATTGATAAATCCAGGACTCATCACCTGTAACGATGTCGTAAACACGCCGAGACGAGCCTGCTTCAAATTTGTTAAGCATATCACGGCACCATTCCACCCGGGCCTGCTTCTGAGCATCGGTGAGGTTGTGCGGCACCCAGCGTGATACTATCCTCCTCACGCGAAGATGGCTGTGTAGAATCTCGTGAACGCTTCCCGATCCAATCTTCAATATGTGTTGAATCTCCTGATATGTAATTCGCCTATTGTCTTGGATTAAATTTTTCACTGCTAGCACGTTTTCTTCGGTAACAGCCGTCAAAGGGCGACCGCTTCTTTCGTCATCCCCCAAAGTTGGTCGACCGCGCTTGAATTCGTTATACCAACGATACACGGTTGCCTTGGAAGGGCCTTCATCCATGAATGCCATTTGAAGTCTATCGTACGATTCATCCGGTTTCAGGCGACACTTGAAATCGTATAAAATCATAGCTCTAAAATGTTCCCGGCGCAGATCCATATTACAGTGAGACACAATACTTTGAATTAACTCGCAAAAAATGTGGAGGGAAATTTTGAAATTGGAACTTACTTATTTTTACTCATAAATAATCATATTTTCGAAAAACATTATAACTGGCCAGTCTCCCATATATAAAAACTTTTTTTCGCAATACTTTCTGAGGGGCCTGGTATAATGTATATAATGCATAATGTTCTGGAGCTAGCATGTTTAGTTACGCGTAATACTGCAACTTCGCCAGACCAGCTCTGTTCGATAGGTTGCGTAATGTAGTTTGTTTTGGAACTCTAATTATGCAAGCACGTCTCGCTCAGGGCCAGGTTTTAGTTCATAATTCAAAATAAAGCGAGAACTACATTTATATACTTGAAAACTTCTAACATATTGCTTCGTGGTTATGTATCAAGTTGCTTTTCAAGATTTTCTTTCCGTAAGGAAGCAGTACAATTAGTCCTGGACTTGACAGAACATTGCCACCTAACTTTCCCGTAGGCTGCTGCGTTCTTCTGCTGGGAAAATCGAAACCCTCTTACTTGCAACATTACCAAACCTCTGCCTGACAATATTTCTCGAACTGTAAAATAAAATGCAATTTATTTGGTTTTCTTTTTTACATAATAGTATTGCTGGTGAAATTCTACTTGGCTTGGAGGAGGCCTCTGTTGAGCAGTGGACGTCTTTCGGCTGAAATGCTTGCTGATATAAATAAATTCTTTAGTGTCCGACCTAAACCGAAACCGAAACTTCCTTACAAGGATCATGTTTTGAGGGGAAAATAAAGAACACGTTATTATAATTAATCAGTCTTCGTCGTTTATGAACCGATTTTGATGATATTTTTTTTGTTGGAAAGGACCATGATCTGATGACGGCATCCCAGAGAAATCGAGGGAACTCCTCAAATATTATAGGCATACATATAGAGATTTTGGTATTTTTATCAACAATGCAATCATTTACACGCAGAAAGTGTCATTTGGTGGAATGGAACTGATGAAGAGGACCACTGGAACTCCTTATTGCTAAGTATGTCACGGGTATAAGATATTTTTTGAATAGCTAACCGACTAAGATGACAATGGTAACATCGAACTGATTTGATGATGAAGCCGGTAGCTAGGCACTGGAACTCCGAATAAAACAATGGACCCTAGTCGAACTTGGGCTTATTGAAATCGTCATGAGATTAACTTTGGCTATAAATGTGGTACCAAAACTAAAAAGAGATAAATAAAAACATTAAAAAAAAAAAACAAACCGACTTCCAAAACAAAATAATAAGCGAAAAATATTTATAATTGCCGAAGTTGGTGTCAAAAAACGGAAAACAATAGGTACCAAAGACACCGACTTCGGAAAAGAAAGTTAGAAAGTTTGGAAGTCGGTTTGTTTCTTTTGTTAAATAGTTTTTTTTTATCTTTAAGTCACATAGCTACGAAGTCTTCGACATTTTCACTTATTGGTATGATAATCAACATAACAACGCCTCATTTAAGAAAAAAATATATGCAAAAAAATACTCGCTTGGATGTAATTTAACGCGCCGAACATGACTGATCACAGTGCGAGAACTCCCAAATGCAGTTTCAGTGTCGGTCGTAGTTTCAGCAGGTTTACCGCCGAAACCGAAACTCGTTTTTTTGCCGAAACTCGACCGAAATCAAAACCGAAACCGAACTTTCGGTCGGACACTAAAACTCTTAGGCAGAACAAATCATTTAAGATATTAAGGTTTGTAAATAAGTAAAAGAATGTTGCACTTAATCGCACTTTTTATTTCCACCCTATAAACTATAAAAGCGAAAATAAAGTTAAAACATCAACTTATTTATCTCTAAAATTGGTGTAAACAAAACAAAATGATATATTTCCAATGTCATTTAATGCGCATATTCACGTATTGATAAATAGATACATTTATGTCTATCCTGTAAAATTTTCAAAGGTACATAATAATCCAAAAAAAAAAACAATTTTAAGATAATTGAAATCTACTATACTCTCCCCCTTACGCACAAGTGGTCGGCCGCCTATAAGTATAGGTATGTTTGAGCGGCCAGCCGCCTGACGCGGTTGGAATAGTGGTTGACTGCCATTTGTTCACTGATCATTCCAAGTAATTCATCAAAACAATTTTTCGACATTCTCAAATAATTAAAGAATTATTGCTCAAAACTCCTTAATTTTGTATATAAAGGTCATAAACAGGAATGTGTGTGTGAGCCGAGCCGATCACGTAAAATTGGATGCACCCAATACTGCCATTTTATTATATTTTTTTTACGGAGAAAGTACACACATATTTCTTCTTCGACTTCCATTGTTGAAATGAAGCGGCTATCACCCTACTCACTCCACTCACACATCGCGCCTGTCTGAACATTTTCCAACAACACGGTTTGGATACGGATGTATTCCACCATGTCTGAACTTACTCTATGAGAAGGCGGCGCGAAGCGGGCCGCGGTCAACCTTGAGTGGAGGTAAGTGCGTACGATCACAAGCGGTTCCATATTAAAATGGAAAAGCGGCTAGCCGCATGGTTAGCCGCCTGCGGGTAACCGTTAGTGCGTAAGGGTGCTCCCTTGCCTTTTTCCAAGTGATCATTTCTTACAGATAATTTCTTTTAAAACTAGATTACTCTAAATTATTCGAAAGCTTAAATTGACCCATAAATTTTCCTAACATGCAATAACCAAGAAAAATAAAGAAATAGTGTGATTCCTAGTTACTATAGTTAAACTTTTTTAGCATAAAAAAACTCATTTAACCTACTAATTTATGTTTCTTTGGTAATGTTATGATATATCTAAAACCATAAACCTAAAGCAAGTTGACAGAGATTTTTGTCAGTAAAGAGTCGGCAATGGCTTTTAGAATTAAGGTTTCCTGTAGAAATTCAAATCATGGTTATGAGCGTGACAAGTCTTGACGATGACGTCATCTTCGATGGTGATGATGAAGGCCTTACAGTTGGTGCGATACCTCACGGAGCAGCGCCATCTTGTCTTGATGCCAACCACCCTGTCTTTGGAAAACCGGAACCCGTTCAGAAACATCACCTTAGTTCCTTTCTTTCCCGTCCTAAACACTGAAAATCAGGATTTTAATACGAAATGTAGTGTGTAATTTTTTTTTTGGTGAGTCTATTTAGTTAAACCGAAAGGTTAGGTTTCAGATTCTAAAAATATTATTTGTCAAAGATTGTCCTACGAAAGAAGAAAGAAACCATAAATAAATAATCTGAAATCATTAACCTTTTAATTTTCCCTCGTCGTATAAAAACAAATAAACACATGTAATTACATGAAAACATTAATTTTATTTCCATCATTTAAAGAATGCAAATGTACAAAATACAATAGAAAAATCAATGCTTATTATAAACGATTTCATATTAAAATAGAAAACTATAACTTTCTTAACCTAGTATTATCCTGTTACCATAAAAATATTTTTTATCTAAAATATGGATTGTAAATCATAGTCCTTTATTAATATCACGTTGGAATTAACTGAGGGCGTATATAACAATATACTGACAACTGCATAGTTGGCATATTCTTTTTTGTATACATGCTACGGTTACTAACTAGTTACAACATAATATCTCTGCATTAGAGTATTCCTATTGAGCGTCAACTGTCAACATAAAGGCACATCAGAAAGGAGAGCTGCTTGCCCCTTTTGGCGTAACAAAGAGCATCTTAGGCGCCAGGCGATTATTGGGTATATATTTAAATGTCGAAAATTAAAATACCTACGGATAAAATGTCACTGTTCAAAACATCGAAAATTTAAATATCGATTGTATCGAAATATCGCAAAAAAAAATCTAAGATTAAAATGCCGAGTGATTAAAATATCGACTGATTAAAAATGTCGATAGTCAATAGTGACTATCGACATTTTTAAATTTGTTAGGTAATTTATAGGTATAAACCTATGTTCAAAATGTCAACATTTAATACACCTAAGTTTTACACATTATATTTACGTTAAAAATACCAACTCGTAAAAATATCGAATAAATGATGTGGTATGAGTGGAAAAAAAAATAGGTAGATTTGAAATTGTCACACTCTGCCTGGTTTTAATATAGAATAGGTAATTATGATTACTATTTAAGCAACAAAGTCGACGGAGCCCCGCTACGCATGGCTCCTATGACGTACATAATAAATAAATATCGATATTTGGGTCATTCGATACTCTGTACTTTCGATGTTTAGGTCTTTCGATGTCACTGTTGTAGATAATATGTTTTAGATGTACTGGGCGTAGGTTATCTAACCATTCGACATTTTAAACTTACGTTATTTTAATTTTCGGTTATATGGTCATTCGATATTTAAGTTTTCGATGTTTTGAACATTGACATTTTACCCGTAGGTATTTTAATTTTCGACTTTCAACTAAGAACCTCGATTATTGCACTAATTTGTTTACATTTAAGGCCTAAATGGGCCTACTACGGAGATAATTTCTCCTCTAGCAACATCACTGCGAGAAACACTAAATAAATCATCTTCTAAATATATTACACCAACATATTATAAAATTAAGTTCTGTCCGTCTCTGAGGTCTCGATGTTCTTCTACACTTCCTCAGGTAAATAAATAATTTATTCTGGAAGGCTCATAAATGTATACCAATAGTAAATTAATTAATAAACTAACATATAATAAAAATATCGTGGTGTTTTATCTTGCTATAATTATCTTGCTATAAAAACCGTACCCTGGCGGGTCTCTATTAGATAATTATTATGCACATTGATGAAACTTCATTTAACAATACTGTTTAAGGCAGAGAGAGACATCAAGAAGCTGCGGTAATCTAAATGAATATCGGCTAATAATAGGATTTATCACAATATTTGCAACGTTGGTGACACAAGTCACCGTGGAAGGACGGTTTCGGGGAGGTAATAGGAAAGTTTAGCAGATTCTAATACATAAAGAGAGCCGAGCTCATGATATGCCTCCTACAAACTGTCTGCGCCAAATACCTATGTTTCTATACAGGTTGACTTTTAATTCAGGCAATCTTGTCGGATGTCCTCAACTCCTCATAAATAAAATATATTAAACAAATGCTCTTTTTGGCTATCCTTGCAGCAATTACACCAATGGAGCACAAACATATAATATTTGTATTTACTATAAGTATAGAGATCCTCACGATGCTGTTTTCCTTCACCGTTGCCACTTACAAGATAAACTCATTTATTTATGTAATAATTCATACACACAAACGTACGGAGGCGGACTTAATGCCTTAGGCATTTTCTACCAGTTGACCTTTGGGTGATGCAGAGACAAATAGTGGTAGGTGTAATCATGAAACTTAAAAAACGAATCAGATTTATTTAAATATACATATAAACTATAAATACAATATTATTATACCATATATACTCAAATATTTAACTAGATATATAAATATGCTTAAACATTAGTAGTAATAGATAAATAATTGAAAAACATTAGCGTTGTGACTATACTACTGCCAACTTCACGAATGTGCTCGCGAACTTTAACTTTGAAGGTTAAACTTAGAATGTACATAATATGAATTGTAAAAGTCACATTGGTACTTGCCCGGATTTAAAGATGCTTAAATACACATGAGTACTTTCATCCCCAGAAATATTGCCTATGAGTTCAAAGTCAACCTGTATCAAACAAACAAACGTGAACGTGTGTAAACAATCGTTATTCGTAATGATTGTGATTTAAACAACTCTTAAGGATCTGGTCGTCGATGGTAGTGAGAAACGCTTTGCACTTGGTTCGGGATCGCACGGAGCACTGCCATCGAATTTTCACACCCATAGTTTTCTCCTTTGAAAAACGGTATCCTCCAACCAGTAACATTAATGTACCTCTACTTGTTCTGTATTTTGTAACTGTGAAGCAAAAAAAAAGAATTATCAATATTTATTACATACATTTTCGATTTAATCTTCCTCCTTTATACATCATGTCAATATTTTGAATTTAAGGTAGAAATTACAAACCACAATGTGCTACGACGTAATTGTTTAATGATACTTCCTATGGCCTATCAATGTCAGAGACTCTACACTCGAAGTTGTGGGTGACTATGTCTTCCTGGGGCAAACGATCCAATTAGGTACTGTGTAGGAAGTGGGCCTACTTCGAGAAAGAGGTCAACCGTCGAATCCGACTCGGCTGGGCAGCTTTCGGTTAGTTGCGCGGTGTCTATGACCAGTGTGTGTTGCCAGTGATGACATATGGTTCTGAGACGTGGTCGCTCACAATGGGCCTCATCAAAAAGCTTACAGTCACTTAAATGACAATGGAGAGGGCTATGCTCGGAGTTTCCTTGCGTGATCGAATCAGAAATGTAGAGATCCGCAAGAGAACCAGGGTTACCGACATAGTCCGAAGAATTTCTAAACTTAAGTGGCAGTGGGCATGGCACATTGCTCGCAGAACGGATGGCCGATGGGGCAGAAAGGTTCTGGAGTGACGACCGCGAACCGGAAGACGTTGCGTTGGAAGGCCTCCCACCAGGTGGACCGATGACCTGGTGAAGGTTGCGGGGATCCGCTGGTTGCGAGATGCACGGGACCGGTCAATGTGGCGACGCTTGGGGGAGGCCTATGTCCAGCAGTGTACATCTTTCGGCTGATATGATGATGATAATGACGTCCTACGGCATGTCCAAAATTGGTTCACTCCTAATTTAGTTTTAACAAACTAAGTGCGTAAAATTCGCCTTACCTAAGTTAGTATTTAGTAGTATTCGCCTTAGTTTGCAGTGTTTGTTTCCAAAGTTCTTCATCAAATCTTCACAAAATTAAAATGGGACCAATTTAGGAACATAGTTTTTTAAACAAAAAAAGAATGTCCACAATTAACGGAGAAATCGGTGAACATACATAAAAAAAGTCTAACATAGAACCGCCTCCATTTTGAAAAGTCGGTTAAAAAACGGTAGCCGCCAGCTTTTATCATCATTTCTCTATGTGTTCTTTTCGGGATTACTGAAAGCATAACGTACTTTTTATTGGTTAATTAGAAACTTCTACATACATCAACTAACTACACAAACTACAAAACACCACCTGCTTCGAAACTCACATATATACTCCGTGGCGTTTACGTTCTTGTGAATACTACGCACCTGACCTTTCTGAAGAACATCACCAACACGCAACACGACCTTTGCATTTATTTCTTTTAATCATGTCAGTGGAATAAAACACTTGTATGATAGCACAACAAAAATCTGTCCTTTCATTATTTATTCAAGTGGGCAGATACATCATATATATGCATATACAAAGTTTTTTTAAATTTACATAAACAATAATAGTTATTAATATTACATAATTTTACTGACGTTTCTCGAATCATATCACAGAATTACAAATCGTTTTGAGTAATCTTTTGTAATAAGTACATTAAAATTATATTGAACATTATTTTTATTAACATATTTATTTTTGTTTAATTAATTTTCAATACAGTTGTTAAACATGGCGCACTTTCAAAGGCTATAGTTATGATTCGAAAATCAAATCTTTTGCACAGGCATCTTTTTGTTACGCGGTCGTGACTTTTGTTTACGCGCTCGATCATTAGTTTTGCAGTTTAGTTTTAAAGTTATAAGTCAATTTAAAAAAGTTTAGTAGCAAAGAGTTTTCATACATAGAATAAAATGGGATAGATTTTATACGAGGAAAAATGAATGTGTCCGTACGTCTTAACATTGAATTCTCAAAAGTCTTTTAGATGGTTGTTTAATATATTTAATTAACAGTTTTAATTTAATTATTTTCACATCAACATTTGTCAAAAATCGAATAGGCTGTATAGGCTGCTATTGTTGTAAAAAAAAAATGCCCAGTTGTAAAAACGCGCCATTTTCTGAATATTTTAATTTCATGTGTGATAAATTGATTATTTTTTTATAATGAGTTCAAGTACAAATGATGAAATAGAATTAACTATGCCCGATATTTTATCTGAGGCAAAAACTGCGCAAGATGAAATTTTGCCCCAAAAATCTCGAGAAAGATATATGGCGACTTTCGATAATTTTATTTTATGGACAAAACAAATTTTGGTCTTTGATTTGTTTTTACTATTTCCCACAACTGTATTGAAAAACGTCGTGTGAAACACGGGTGTGTAGGTTATTGCAAACTCGTGTCAATAAAAACTCTCGCCTTCGTGACGGCCTTATTATTGACAGCTCGTTTGCAATAACCTACTTTCCACCCTTGTATCACAATGTACTATTAACACTTGTTTAATATGCGATTGGTACTGATTCCGAAACATTACTAAATTGATAGCATGTACCGTTTGTCTTACAGAGCACTTACGCAGGCCCCTGTTACAAGTTCAATCAATTTTTGAATATTGAATTTTATTCCAACCAAGTTATAGTTCTAATTACAAAAGCTGGCCTTAAACTAGGGATTCAATTTATTTCAGCAGTTCAATTCATTTCTTCAATCTAATTAATTTCATCAATTCAATTCATTTCTTCAATTCAATTAATTTCTTTAATTCAATTCATTTCATCAATTCAATTCATTTCATTCAGACAATTTTGTATTAAGAACATTAAGTCAACCGGTTTAGGTGTTGTCTAAATTTAGATCTTGTTTTGAATTAAGACAAATATTGTTGTTAAAGATTTGCTCGGTGATGAACGTTGATGACTTACACCCAGAAGGTTAAGTATGATTGTGACCTAAACCATTCTTAACTACTTTCCCATCGCGGGTTGTGATGAAGGCCTTACACTTGAAGCGTTTCCTGAACCCACACTGCCACCTTATATTTGAACCGCTAGCCTTCTCCTTGTGAAAGCGGAAGCCATCCACCACTAATATTGGGTTACCTCTATTTGAGGTGTAACTTGTCACTAAAAGGGAAAACAAATATTTTTATTTAGTGGGTTAAGCAAGGTGGGAAGAAAACTGTATAACTTATCACAATGAGCCTATGAACTGCACTTAGTATCAGCGTACACTGATTTTGCATTTAATAATATCCTATATGATGATGATGGCGTCTAGCCAGTTTCGGCTACAGCAACCGCATTTGGCTCCTCATTGTGGTTGCGGGGAATATATAATATCCTATATACTCAAGCAGTAAAAGCCGAAACTTGGACCATGACAGCGTTTGCTAATTTAAAAAAAAAAAAAAACTAAATATGAAAATGAATTTGTGGTATATTAATATGTATAAAAAAACTGTACATTCCTCAAAGGATCATACGGTAAATACTTATGTTTTATTGACATTTCATTTCAAGACCACAGAAGCTACGTCTTAACCATTTTACTAACTGAATTAATTACATAGTTGTTCGGTTTTCATTAATAAAATAACATTACATAACTGTGTTGTCGAATATACATTATAATATCTAAAAATGGATGAAATTTTCATGATACACATTATTGGCTGAACCTAAACTCTACTACGTTTATATGATAAACTTGATAAAACAAATATATACCTAGTTACTTATCTACTTACCATAAACCTACGTATACCAGTTAGTATTTTTCGATGTTATTGAGTTGTAATATTTATACTAACCAAGTAAAGAAAGTACTCGATATATAACGGCCTGGTTTGTATACCTTGAAGCTTGGCCTGACATATAAAAACCCTGTATATAAAATTGAAGAGATAGTAGGAGAATTTGAAGTTCTGACCATTTGTTTTAGCAGTAAGTACAGTCAACAAACTGTTTGACAAACTCTTCATTCAGAAACCGAGTGAGTGAACATTTTGAGCTTTACGTATTTTCTACTTCATCATCATCATTTCAGCAGAAAGACGTCCACTGCTGGACATAGGCCTTCCCCAAGCGTCGCCACACTGATCGGTCCTGTAAGTTTTGCATCCGGCGGACTCCCGCAGCCTTGACCAGGTCGTTGCTCCACCTAGAGGGAGGCCTTCCAACACAGCGTCTTCCGGTACGCGGTCGCAACACTAGAACTTTTCGGTCCCAACGGCCATCCGTTCTGCGAGCAATGTGCCATGCCCACTGCCACTTAAATTTGACAATTCTTCGGTTTATGTCGGTAACTTTGGTTCTTTTGCGGATGTTTTCATTTCTGACATGATCACGCAAGGAAACGCCGAGCACAGCCCTCCCCATTGCCCTTTGGGCGACTTTAAGCCTTCTGATGAGGCCCATTGTGAGCGACCACGTCAATGTCCCGTAAGTAATTGCTGCACCACACACTGGTCATAGACTTTCATCTTGAGACACTGTGGTAACACTTCCCGAATACTGCCCATCCAAGTCAGATTCGACGGTTGACCTCTTTCTCGAAATTGGACCTAACTAACTGAACTATTTTTACCAGGTAGACATAATCGTTCACAACTTCGAGTATAGAGTCTCCGACTTTGATAGGACTGGTTGCAACATGGGCGTTCAAAACTTTTGTCCATGTTCATTTTTAGACCCACTCTTTTGTAGAGTTTTTATAGTAGAGCTTTTTGTAGTAGAGCTTCTCTACTGAGGTCATCGAGCATTGTAATGAGGTCCTCCATGGTCACAGCCATAACCACTATACCGTCGGCAAACCGAAGGTGAGTGATGTACTCGCCATTGACGTTGATGCCTAGCCCTCTTCAGTCCAGAACCTTGAACACATTCAGTGCATGCAGTGCATGAAGTATGACGTCTCCCTGCCTCACACCTCGCTGCAGAAGGATAGGTTCCGAGGTCCGATACTGAAGTCGGACTGACATGGTGGCTATTGTTTTTGTACAAACACTTCAGATGCGAGAGATGTACCGGTAGTCGATTTGGCATCGTTGGAGAGATTGCAGTACAGCCAAAGTCTCAATCGAATCGAAGGTTTTCTCGTAGTAAACAAACGCTAAGCAAAGAGGTAGGTTATTCTCTTCCGTGTTCTGTACAACCTGTCGCAGCGTATGCATGCGGTCTACGGTGCTAAAGCCTTTTCGGAAACCGTCTTGTTCGGGAGGGTGGAGATCGTCAAACCTGCGCGCGAAACGATTCGTGATGACTCTTGATAACAACTTTTAGACATGGCTAAGAAGTGAGATGGGCCTATAGTTCTTCAATTGGTCATGGTCGCCCTTCTTGAAAAAGAGTACCACCACACCCCTGCACCATGCCTTTGGCGTTTTCCCTGTGAGTATGACGGAATTAAACAGCTTCTGAAGGACCTTAAGTACCGGTTTTTCACCCGCCTTAAGAAGATTGGCCGTAATTCCGTCATCATCATAGTAGTTCTTAAGTCGGGTTAATCAAGCTCTTGGGTCGTTTGCTAGATTCGCAACGGGTTTACTGATTCTCGTGTACAACTCCCATAGAATCCCTCGATCTCCCTCAGAAGTACCGGTTTGGCGGATACGATCCTGCCATCGTGAGTCTTCAGTTTCGTGAGCTGGCTCTGCCCAATAGCCAGATCTCTTGCAAACACCCTGCAGTCCTTATTCCGCTCAATCGCGTCTTTAATACGCTCAGTATTAAAGCAGCGGAGCTCAATTCTTCCTCGAGTTCGATAATCTTCGCGTTGGTCCGGACTGTACGCGAGCTAAATGTTGCCAGGGTAGTCGACGGTTTGTATTCTGGTAGCCGGATCCCGTCCGGGGATTCTTCGCACCCCTTGCCACGCCGTAACCTCGACCGCTACCATAGACGAGGGTAGATGGGCTGCCGGGCACTAGGGGACATTTCTTTGTTGCGCTATTCATCGGTTTGGGAGGTTTTGCCGTAATCGCCTCGCTTGGCAGTGAATGCTGCTTCCCTTATGCCTTATCACTTAGTCGCCTCTTACGACACCCACGGGATGATATGGGTTGATAAAATTCTTTACGTCCGACACCATACGGAACGACACTCCATATGTTACTTAGACTTAATTAACCGGATTAGACTTGGTTAAAATACAAGATTTTATGATATGTTTCCTAAACAAACACCGTGAAACAGGCCATCATTTTTTTAAATTATAGCCTGTAATTTTAACTTGTTTTCAGGTGGTTATGTCTATTATTAAAGCAGACAACCTGTCTGTCTATAGTCCTTATAAACGCCTTGCACTTGTAAAGTTTCCTGAAGGAGCATTGCCATCTTACTTTCGGGCCGAAAGTCTTCTCCTTGTAGAAACGAATGCCTCCTGCCACAAGCATCGGTGTGCCCCTGTTTGAGGTTATCATTTGCACTACAAACATAAAATATTGTTAGAAAATCACAGTAAAGTATTAAAAAAAAACATATATTTTTTCCAACCTGTTTGTAATACCTTTACACTATTATTGCTAAACAGACTAGTTACTCCTAAAACACTTGTTATGTAGGCGTCGCGATTTAAAATAAATTTTCCTCACCATCCGTATCATTCGGGATTGCTAGTATAAGTACAGGACACGGCTTTTTCCTCGCCTACTCTATGATCTGCCTAACCTGTAGGGTAAAGCACAGCTTGTACAGTATACTGAATAAAATAAAGAAACAAAGTCTAAAGATTTTAAACATCAACTATTAAATTATCATAATAATCAGCCTATAGCAGTCCACTGCTGGACATAGGCCTCTCAAATCGAACGCCATTTGTTTCAATTTGCGGCAGTTCTCATTCAGCGATCTTTCAACTTTAAAACGTTTCACACTTTTATCAAACAAGAAAGTCTTTGTTTGCTAACCTTTACTCAAACATAGCCTACCTACCTACTGAAATCTAAACTAGGATTGTACACATTCAATTTTAACAAATTCTAAATGAAATGTATTAGGAATTATTTTTTTAAACGACTGCGCAAAAACATATCAACTCAACGAATAAAGTTAAACCAAGCGTTCGTTAATGACTGAAATCTAAACTAGCATTGGTGCACTCACCCTAACTTAAAAATATGAATTTCTTTTAAAGCTTTTAACATTGTTCGTTAAGTTAGTAGCACAATACTCTTTCCATTTTTTTATAGCAGCTTTGTGCTCTTGCCGTCTCATATCTTTAACTTATTTTCGGGTTCCTCTTTCCTTCTTCTTTTAGTAACTCTGGCGTTTTTAAGGTTTTTTTAAGCCGTTGGTATCTCAGTCGTTCTGCAATTCGTTTCTGTTCCTTTATCTCGTATTTTTTTTTTAAATTCATCTCGTAATTCGTTTCTGTTACTTTTCTCTTTGGATGCCATCACGGAGTCAACGTCCAAAAGAAAGAAAACCGAACACAATAGAAAATCAAAATAAAGGTCTCTCAAAAAAAAAAACTATAGTACTACTTATAAAAATACAGGTATTTATTAGGAATACCTAAACTACAAATACATAATATTTCACATACACCACAAATTATTTAAAATGATAATGTCATTAAGGTAAATCATGACAATTAACGTGGCCACATCTTGGGCCCAAGTTATTTAAAGAGACAACTTCACTAGAAACGAAACATCCACCACCACATCACCGCCATCGAACCATTCATCTCAAAATAAGATTTTTTTAAAGCCTGACTGTGACTGAAATGACACATTATTTATTATTATAATACCTATATACTTTATTGTACATCAGATTATAAAAAAACAAAAGGAAATTAAAAACTACAAAACAGTCTTATCGTATTCCGCGATCTCTTCCAGACAATTTGGAATGGACAGTGGAATTTTTGGTTTCCGAGGGCAGAATAACAGATTCACCATAATAAATAAAGTCATTCATAGATGTAACAATTCAAAATACGTTTTTTTAAAACATCACAATTATATAATAACAGCCGCACGGGTCTATCTTCAAGGTAAAACAACGCTTGACGAGTTCGGTCCGTGGATGGGTGACCATTTCAACATACCGAGTTTTCTCCGTGCCTCGGAAAACACGTTAAGCCGTTGGTCCCGGCTGTCATTTGAAAATCTTTGACAGACGTTACGAGTAATCAGGAGGAGGTTGTGGAGGTCAGATAGGCAGTCGCTCCATGTTAAACACTGGTACTCAGCTGAATCCGGTTAGGCTGGAAGCCGACCTTAATATAGTTGGGAAAAGGCTAGGCAGATTGATTGATTGATCACAATTATCGTGCTAGCCAAGGTTGTCATGGTTGTGTTGTAGCAATGTTTTGACAACGGTCTCGCCTACAGTTGTGATCGAGGCTTTACACTTCCCGCGAGTCTTCTTGCCGCAATACCAGTGCGTTTTGGGGCCCCTCATGCTATGCTTGTAAAAGCGTTCACCGCCAGCCACCAATATAATAGAGTTACTCGACGTTAGTATTTTTTCCACTAAAACTGGAACCAAAGTAAAACCAATTCAAAACACAGATGTTATTAAATCACACTTTTTAAAAATAAAAAAATGTTTAAATTATTTTTCAAATAGGTACAGTAGTGCCGGAGATTACCCTTCACTCAATATACATAAACTCAATAATATTTGAGGAAACCATACCGAAAATCTCATTTTTATATATGCACATTGTATTTGCCATAGTAACCTTGAGAAACAGTACGTCTATCAACTGCCGACAAACTGTTTTACAGTTTGGCAGAATGTATAATTGCAATAGTGTATTTTGAATTATCAATTAAAAAAAAAACAGTATTCACATTCTGGACTTTAGTGCAAAGAAATATAAGCAAAGTATTTAACGAGAAAACAAGAGAAAATTTAACTAATGAATTTCGTGGTTTAAGACAATGACTTTTGTTGTCTCAGTTTTTTTCTAAAAAACGATACCTTTTCCATTATAAAGACCTTCAGAAACGATGAGTTTTAAATTTTTATGGATGTTTTACGCAGATATAAATTCTGCAGATTACCAGTGGAAAGAAGGACGGTCTGAATAAAACAACAAAGTAAAAAATCATAAATTATACACGTGTAATAATATCTAAAGTAGTAAACTCTTGAAGATAAATATTACTCACGATTAAATACTGAATAAAAGATTCTCTATTTTATCCACCACCGAAGCCTAAGTAATATTTATAATGTCATATATATTACTGTAGTATAACTGAAGTGCGAGAGCTTATACTGATCCAGTTAGTCGATGCTACAATTTCATCTTAAAACTATATTGTAACACTTATACACTAAAACCCACCCTAAAACTTAATAAAATACTGCTTATAATATAAATTAAAATCATTCATAATTAATTTGATTTCATCCACCGAAAAAAAATTATAAGTCTCAATCTGTAAACTTTTGCAACAAGCAACATCTATTGGGAAGCACCTTTTGTCATATTTGCATTGATTCGAGAAGTATTGCTGTCGATGCAACTTCTAGGAATGCAGGATAAGTCACGTCTCGACTTTGTTCGTTAATATAAAAGTCAATAAATTAACAAACGCCTAACTTACGCTAAGTCACAAACCTCTAACCGTTGGAGTTAAAACTCTTAGTTAAGACCGAGTTCGATCTGAGATCCAAATTCTAATTCTGTTCCCAGCTCATAGGAACCATCAATGATATAGCTTTTGAACTTTACCAGACAACGCAGTGAAAGAGTCTGCGACATTTAAAAAAATACGTAGTACATAGTATTTACGTTTCAAAAATTGCAAAAATAACTAGAATCTTTTTCAAATTAGCCAGTCGAAATAGCTGTCACATAAATTTTACTAAGTAACGGCCGAATCTTACTGTAGCTACCAAACCGTCAATTATATTATCCGAAAATGGAATGTGCATTGTATCGGAATACAAAAAACGCCCATCTCTACGTACAGATGCAATGCCTTATGTTCTAAGAATTATTGCATATTTATTTCAACAGCGAGACATGTCTTAATAATCAGGGGACGGTAGCCCCGACACCGTTCGATTCAGATTCTCTTCAGCAATTTAGAATCTATTAGCACTAGTGTGAGCTAGTGGGTCATGGAACCCCCATACTCGGACGATGGCGTTGTCCATGGTGTGCAGGGACGCTCTGCAGCCTGCCTTGGCTTTAACGCACACCCATCGTGTCCTGCTGCCGTACTTATTGACTCGGTTAAATCGGTACTGACCGATCATGATGACGGGGTTACCTCGCTGAGATTGCGCAAAAACAGGGTTCAGATCTGAAAATATTTTTTGTTTAAGTACCTGGTTGTGATAGATGACAGAATAGTTATAGACAGAATTAGAACAGGAAATAAACCATACCTTTTACCCGACTGAAAGGAAAGATTTATGTTTTTTTCGCGCATATCTTGTATATTTGTATGTATGTTTGTTTGTATCTTTGTATGTATATAGTATTTTTTATTACCTTATGACTTTTAGGTATCAAAATGAAGGGTTTTTAGTGGTGATTACAAAAATATATACCAACTATATGTTTAGAAGTAATTCGAAAAAAAAGTTTACTAAAAAGTTATACATAAAAAAAGTTAATAAAATCAAAAAATCCCGACTGGTTAAGAAGCGAACTATAACGATGTAAACAAGAAGAAAATCATGCTGTGCAGTCGGAGGATACATATTGACGAGCTGGCTGACCAAAACCATATAATAATATATCCTTAGATCTTTATTTGCTTCTTAGATTTTATTAACATTTTATTTTAATAAGATAGGTAGTAAAAATCCTTTCATTCGCATACATAAAAAACCTTTTAACATAAAAATCAAACCGAATTCCAAAACAAAACACAAAAAAGCAAAAAAATAACTTTCTTTGTCGAAGTCGGTGTCTTTGGTACCTTTTGTTTGCCGTTTTTCTACACCGACTTCGGAAAAGAAAGTTATTTTTCTCTTTGTAGTGTTTTGTTTTGGAAGTCAGTTTGTTTTTTTTGTTAAAAAGCTTTATATTGATCTCTTTTTGTTTAGGTATACCTGTAATTACCGTGAAAATCATTTATAGCCAAACTAAATCGATTTATTATCCGATAATTATATGCTTCACCATAGTCCGTTAACTATTCGAGAACTATTACACCCGTGACATACGAAGGAGTTCCAGTGGTCATCTGTGGTCTTATCCATCAGTTCCACTTCACCAAATGATACTTTCTGAGTGCAAATGATTGCATTGTTGGTAAAAATACCAAAACCGCTATATGTATATATTATTTGCCTATAATATTTGAGGAGTTCCCACATTTCTCCAGGATCCCATCATAAGATCCTAATGACCATGGGACTGCCTGAGAAGTAAACCCTTTTCAAGCAAAAGAAGAATTTTCCAAATCGGTCCAGGCGTCTTTGAATAATTGGGGAATATACATAAAAAAACAAAAAGATTCCGAAGAATAGTCCTCCTCCTTTTACTTAGTTGGTTAAAAATGGAAAACGCAGCAAAGGACACATCCTAGACATGTAGGTACACCGGGTACAGATTGCCAAGAAGTATGAACATAATCCGTCAGTAGTAGTAGTAGTAGTAGTAGTTAGTATTGTTACTCATTTCTTCTACGGAACATGACATATATCAAAAAAAATACGGCTGTCAATACTGATAGATGGTTATTGTTGTGAACAATGGAATAACAGCTTAACACCTGCATTTTTAGTGATTTATTTACATGGGCGCAGAGTGCAGATGTTAAATGCTCTATGTAGATGCCTGGTTCACCAATCTAATTAACTAGAAAGATAACCCTCAAAGTCAGGCAAAAAGCCAACACCAAAAGAAAATAAAGAAACTGTTTTGAAATTAAATGTTTATTAGCATTAAAATGAAACGTTTTATCAATATAAGTAATAAAGCGTAAATTCTACGTTTATATAAATCTCTACATGATCTAAGGCTAATCTTACGGTAAGTAAATGCATAACGTGTGACCTAGTCAAACAATGAGGGACTAATGAACCATTTGTGGAAGAATTTTATTCGATTTGTTCACAATAATTTGACAACTTACAGCCTAATTTATAAAAACTCGCTAACCATATTAGAACAGATATATAGTATTTTTTTCAGAACTGATATGCATACCTATAAATTATGAACTTTAACTAAAATCCTTTATAATATTATTAGCAATAGGTACTTTAATTATGTTAGTAAAGACAAAACGATACCTACATTAAACGATAAAGAAAAGAAAGAATAAAGGACGGAACAGAAACTAGACAGAAAAAAATAAGGATCTGCTAATCCAGTGTTTAATCTAATCAAAAAGTTTTTATAAATAAGGGCCTCACCTAAACGAAAGTCTGATTTTATATTTAATAATATTTTGGTCGGTACAGCGATTTTGCTGATCTTCTAAAAATATAATAATGACAAAAATTTAAAACTAACTCTATTTGCTTATATAAAATTATTCGACACTTTAAACTCAACAGTCAAAAATTTAATCAGTGGCCGAAAAGAACAAAAATGTTTTTTAGTTTATATGAAGTTCAATGTAATCCAAATCGACTATACGAACTCATTTATCACCAATGTCGAAAATTAACTTGATAATTTAAGGAACTTGATTATGCTAGCCAAAATAAACTAAATCTTAAAGATAATACAGAAAATACGAAAAACAGTCTAGAAAATCTCAACGTAATTGAGTAGCTACCATTTACAGTAGGTGCCTTTATTTACCAGTACACAACACACATTTAAGTGATGATGATTTGCCCTAAAATTGCTACATGGCAGTGTTGAATACAGATCATCACCACACTTACTGCTAAATTAAATGATTAACCACTTAACAATATATTAGCAGCCTGTTACTGCAGGGCAAAGGCTTCTTCTTATGCAGAGAAGGCACGAGCATGTATGATTAAACCACGCTTGCTCATGCTGGGTGGTGGTTTCAGACTTACAGTAACTATAAGTCCAGGTTTCCTTACGACGGTTGCCTTCACCATTGTAAGCAATATCCAGTTTATCTTGGACACTTAACAATAAATTAAGGAAATTGCAGATGCACTTACTACATTAAAATCACTTTAAGCTAATAAGAACATCACATAAAAGTGATAGAAGGTGATAAAGTTCACCTGGAGTGTTCGCCTGTAATGTAACATTTCAGATTCGATTTTGAGCATTACATTACAATACTGCCTCCCTGACTGGCTAGCATTCGCCAGTAATTTAAAATTAATAATGTAATGCTCGGTTCTCTACCATCACCAATGTAATGCTCCAATCTTTAACATTACAGGTTGCGTACTGTAATGCTCGGTTTTCCTCCCTCACTGATGTAATGCGATGTAATGCTCGACTCTGTAACGTTACATTACAGGCGAATGCTCCAAGTGAGGGAGCACCTTAACACAACATGTCGAATTTTTTTCTATTTTATTGCTATAAATTACACGATTTAACTACTCAAACCGTAATTCTTGGTTTAATAGGTTCTTGGTCTTATTTGATAGATAATACAACAAAAAAAAATAATCAAAAAGAACAGCACATTCTGAACAGGGAAAATCCTCATAAATCCAAAAAAAAATCTTAAAGAATAGTTGCGCGATGTCACCTATCGACGCAATTTAAATTCGGGTTGTCGCGTCGCGCCATCAGGAAAGTCCCTAAACCTAGTCCCTAATTCAAAAAATCATGTATTACCGTACCTACCATTACCGTATTACCATTTCTATTTAATATTAAACTAGTATCATAGTAATAGCATATTGTTAACGGGATACATTTATCTTTTGAGATTCTAGAAAAAATAAGCTACGTGTTTTATAATTGTACTTCAAGTCTTGGAAACTATTCCATACTATGAGGGTTTAATTAACAAGAATTACTTTCAAGATTGCAGCTTTACATGTTGAAAGTAAACGTGAAAATGGTAAAGCCGGGGTTTATACAAGAATAATGGCCTTAATCCGAACTACAGCAAGAACTACGGCATCTTATTTTCCAATGCAAATTTTTACTAACAGCGCCTTCCTGAAAAGATATTCAAGCGCCAAAACATCTTTGTAGAACTGAAGCTACCAAAGAAACTCTAACAGTATAACACTTTCTAAATGCCAATTGATTTTGCAATGCAATAGTATTTTTTCAAATAAACTAATTGACAAAATTAACATGGTTGTCATTCTAAGTGTGGTACGCAATGAGACGGCTAGAAAATGGTTTGGTCGACACCAGCACATTATCGGGAGACACAAAAAGGCTTTAACAAAGACACTTTCTATTAGCGATAACGCATAACTAAAGTCCAGAATACGACAGACATGCGCTACCGAAATGTCACGTGGTCAATCCTATATATTTTGAAATTTCAATTAACTTTAGCGCTGACAAATATATAGAACCCCTAATCGCCTGAAAGAAACCCTTATTACAACCTTCAAATAAAACAAAACTTAATGATTATGTTTGCCAAGAGTCTTGACGATAACATTGTCAACGGTAGTGATGGCTGCAGTACACCCGTTCTTCTTCTTGATGCAAGTCCAGCGAACCTTGGACCCCCAACAAGCGTGTTTGTTGAACCGCCACGGTCCTATCTGTACCACAAGGTTCCCGCGTTGAGATAGGTCAAATTTCGGCTCTGAAATTTAATCATAAATGTTGTATTACCATCTTTTTTACCATTTTATTTAGATGTGAGTTTTCGTATCCGATTCTTCATTCATAATTTTCATGCAAAAGAATGTTTCAGATTCATCCATTGAATGCCTACTACGCGATATTACGTAGCTGGTAAAATGGCAGAGGTTGACTACGTATTATTACGCAGGTATTCTCCTTTAGATTGTCTTTCCACTCACAAACAGTGATGGCATTGGATACTTTTGCAGCTTATTCTCAACGCTTCAATTTGGGTTGGTAACTTCAAACTACGAAATATTACGTAGCAGGCTGTTTGTATGGTGGTCACTGATTGTGATCAGTTGGTTAACTTCAGTTTTCAATGGGTTAAAAAGATTGCTTAATGTTTTATTCAAGGATGGAAACAAATAAAATAAAAAATGCAAATTGTATAACTAACTTTAATAATAAGGATTACAACTTAAACACTTTTTGTATAGAACATAACATTAATACCGATCACATAACAAACCTTTGATTTTTATGTCTAGCCAATATATTTTTACCACAAATATAATTTTAAATTACTGGTATTACAAGAAAACTGTGTCTGTGTGTGTAAATTCATGGAAATTTTAATTGCTGAGTATCTAATAAAAACAAAATATGTATATGTAATAATATAATTATTTACATTTTAGATCGTACAATCATTGAAATGCACTTGATTTGCACCTTGTTGAATGTTGGCAGATCCTGATGTACTCAGCATGTTTATTTTTGAAATTACGGCGCTGTGGTTGTGAAACGAGCGTGCATGGCAATGTTCTTTTTTTGAAATTCATAAAAATACCACGAATTGAGTAGTGGGAATGTGACTGTTTGATGAGTAAGGGAAGGGATCGAAAAAGCAAAGAAGTTGCATAATGAAATTTAGTATACCATTATAACACTCATCATCATCATCAGCCTTTTAATGTTCCCACTGCTGGGACACAGGCCTCCACTCATAGAGAGGGAATGGGCTGCCGCGCGGGCCCAGTGCGGGTTGATGGATGTCTTCGCATGTTTGGTTCTAGGACATGCCGGTTTCCTCACGATGTTATCCTTCACTGTTTTGAGAGCAGTGGTGATGAAATAATTTACACAAAGTAAAGCGCCTGCCTGGGTTCGAACCTGCAACTTGCAAGTCGCGGCCGTGACCACTTGGCTACTGGGGACTGCTCTCGTTACTTATAACACTCGTTTGGATGATATTATGGTTACTAAGACACTGGTAGTTTTAATGTAGCCAACAAGCTTTTTCAGAAAATTTTATAGAGGATTTATAGCATGGGTGTAGATAAACAGATTTAGTAGTTAGGGTCGCAGTAGAAAAATCCAACAAAAATGGAGAACCCCAAATAAAGTAGTTAAGACTTTATTATCTTTCAGTATCCAAAAATGTTGTGAAACACAACATTTTTTAGATACTGAAAATCGTTTTCATGTTAAGACAATTTCTTTACCATGCAGCAAATTCTGTCTAAATATAATTTGACGCATTGTCAATAATAACTAGAAATAATTTATATTTTGATTGTTAACATATTGAATGTTGAGTTTTTTTTTTTTTTTTTCCCTACAACTAAATAGCTAGGATCATAGTCATTTTAAATATTTTAGCTAAACTTTAATAGTTAAACAATTACAACTTTACTAATACAAACCGCGTTATTTGACTAGTGGTAGCAAATCTATGGCTGAGAGGTATTTTTGTCTCGAGAATCCTCTATAGAAAATCCTTGATCCATTCCATCCTTCGTCCATTTTTGTGCGAAAATGGACGAAGGATGCGAAAACTGATGTAACCTAGACTAATCCATTTGCAAAATAAATGCTTACTTACTTACTTATTACTTGCAATAACCGCAACCTTCAAAGACCTTGAGGGCCGTGAAGCTTGAGCCATAAGGTTGACGAAATTCCAACTACTAGTCAAAAAAGGAGGCTCCACAAGCTCGGCTTTGATATTGCTGTTTGGAGAACAGCAATATCAAATGATCCACAAAGGAAATCATTAATAAAAGACATTCAAATTTGACCACTAAAGACCTTTTTTTATACAGGAGTTATGATAAACTTTATCAGTAGAAAACAATCATATAAAACGTAACTTTTGCACCTATCATAATAAATAATTCTAGTTTCAACCATTATTACATTTCAATCTCACAGTTCGTTCAGTATCCACTTCACACGCTAGTGGTTGTGCCACCCATTGAGCTTGACAAGGCGGTCGTTGACGGTGACGGCCACGCACCGGCAGCCACTGGACTTTCTCGCCGTGCACTCCCACCAAGTCTTCACACGACGAGCCAGCTTCTTAATGAACCGATAGTTGCCCCACGTTATAATGGGGTTCCCGAACTTTGTAACCCCGAATACAAGCGGATTTACAACCGATGCTGTAAAATTGATAAAATTGTTTAATCCACGTTAGGTCTCACATGTAATATTCAGCCACTATGTAGAAATTTATACATAATTACGCAATATAATTGAAACAATATGGGATAAGGGTCAACAGCCCACAATACGTCGTAAGGTGGGGTAGTCTTTGGAATAGTGTCATCCACTATTAACTTTTAAAAACAAATGGAAAACGCACTAAAACGACAAGATATAAAAACAATTTGTTTTTCAACACAATTTATTATAAACAATTATGAATTATATATCATTACAAACTGCATTTAGAGTATAAATCCTTTTACAACAATATTCTTCTTACAACTGACATAGTCCGTAAACTTGTAATTCCACAACAGTGGTTTCGTTGGTCTTTAGGTTTCCGTTCCAATATGCTAAAAAATTACCCCTGTGGTGAATACATCTAATACTATCGATTTCGGAACAGTTTCAAATAATGCTAGTACATACTGCAGCAAAGAATCCTCATCCCTACAAATGTATCAAAAGCGACATCTATGGACAGGAGGATATACTACGATGTTTACGTGCGCCGCGTGTGCGCCATGTCATCCGGTCATCTATCCACCAGACCGAATCGGATTAGAACAATGGCAATTTCTATTGTGTCTGGAAATGGACAGTTGAAGGTCTATATCAATGAAACTGCTAAGATATTCTAACTAGAAATAAAAAAGGCCGCTAGGTAATATCCAAATGTATTTATAAAACATTATACTTTTTACAGATTTCTAAAAACTCACAAAAGAATTTTAAATTTTTATAAAATCGTTAGGCCGGTAAGATTCGAATCTGGACCGTATAACTCAAGATTCAAACTGCTATACCACCGCGCCATTCTGACACTTATCGTAGTGGTGAAATTTATCGCTGTTTATAAATCATGCATCACATTATTCATGTCGGCCGTAACGATTATAAAATATTATATAAATAAGAACATGAAGAAGATTGAGGGTAAGCTTATAATTTTGTTAAAAAAACATGACATAGCATCATAGCATAATTACACGTCTGCTTATGTTGTTCGAATGACGACTTATAATTACAATAACATGATTACTCGATTGAGAAACTTTTTAAAAGTGAAAACAATCATCCTTTTGGAACTAAATCAAAGTTTAAAGAGTATTGCATGAGAATGAAATGTCGACGTAAGTGTAATCTAAACTATAATCAATTTATATTTCAATTTTTGCCATTAGAAATCTAACTTTTTAATTACCTACTTCTTTACAGAGAAACACAGTTCGTTTATTGGTGCGACGTATCAAGAAACTGGTGAAGTGAAGTGTAACAGCTACAGGCCACGTCCGATTGATTACACACAAATGAATCCAGCCTTCATCGTGATATTGTGAATAGCCAAACCATGGATTATTTTACAACCACCCGATCTGGTGCTATAAGACATGGCATTTCGCTTACCACTGTCCGAAGACATTTACATGCAAATGGGATCTATAATTATAAACCTGCCAAAAAAAAAAACTAATCGAAGCTCATCGTCAAGCCAGGAGAAGTTTTGTTACCATTGCAATTCGTTGTAATAATATGGTAAATGGAATGAGATCAAGATTAGAAATTATAGAAAATAAAGGTTACCCTCTCCGTATGTTAGTTACAGGTTTGCTACAGTTAGGTGTTTTATAGTTAATTGGATGTAAATTGTTGTTCTGTTTGTTCCAAACGTGAGTAACATGTTGATTCTCTTTTGAAATATTCAAAACTATATCAGTTTTTTTCAGTAAATAAATATTTGAAATTGAGTTACAATATTAATTAATACCATAAGAATAATACTGTTCTGTTTAGTTTGTTCCCGATACCGGTGGGCTACTATTTTTTATATTTTTAAATGTTTTTCTTTTTTGTTTTTGTTTTTTTTTTTGTGTTTAATAAAAATATTTAAAAATGTAACAAATAAGAAAGAAATTAAATACAGGACATAGTAAATAATACTACGTTTATAAGTGAATCTCCTTTATTTTGAAAGGCCGCCTTTTAAGCACCTGTTTTTTTAATTAACGGGTAATAGTATATTCCTATTAATTTTTATTTTTATTATACCTAATTACCCTCAACCCGCAACACCACTCTAAAGCCATACAGTGCTGCCTAAATATGCTGATGTTGGTTAGCGCATGACAATTTTGAATCGATGTCAATAACTACAGAAAACTAATTTCATTGATATCACAAAGATGTCGCGCACGTAAACATCGTAGTATACCACTAGGGCTGCCTAAATATACTGATGTTGGTGAGTGCATGACAATTTTGAATTAATAACGTAAACAATTATGGTTAAATGGGTATCTTGCACGCTTACTTGTGGAATCGATGTCAATAACTACAGAAAACTAAATTCATTGTGGTCACAAAGATGGCGCGCACGCGGCGCACGTAAAGGTCGTAGTATATCCTCCTGCCCATAGATGTCGCTTTTATACACTTCTAGGGGTGAAGTTTCTCTGAAGCTGTATGTACTAGCAAACGTTAAAGTAGTTATCTATCAATACTATACTGAAACTCTTAGATGTAAAAAAAACTGAAGGTAAAAATGATGTTGGATTTGTTGGTCGCGTGCTATGTATGCACCTACTGTGTATGCTTTCCTACCAAACTAACTAATCTTGCGGCAAATCTAGGGATCCATCACGTAATATTCAAAGTCATTGTTATAATACCCACCCCACCATGTTTTGCTGGAAATATCTGAAAATTCGTCGGAATGGGATTGTGCTCATTCGCTTGCTTTGAATATTCAAAATAACAAATGTATTTGCTCGGTCGTAATTTGGTTTGATATTTTAAACGAAATTAATGTTCTGAGCAAGATGATGCAGAATCCCATAGTGAATAATCTAATCTGATGCAGATTTGATCTCTAGATTTGAACTTATCATTCACAAAATATCGCACGGATGAACACTTTAAAATGGTGTTAGAAGAAACTACCAATGTGGCTTATAAACTCAACTTAGAAGCACATTTCCCACTAATAAATTCAATTCGTCCAAGAAGAAAACCAACACAATTTCAATATGAACATAGTGATGAAGTTTTACTAGATCCCAAAATCAAATACAAAGTAGAGTTTTTTTTTAATTCTAAATCAGACTTACGAGGAGTTAAAAACATTTACCGACGTATTTGGCTTTTTCAGGAATAACCTAATTAATTACTCCAATGATGAATTATTGAAACATTATACAGATCTGAAGCTTAAAGATGATTCAAGTAGTGAAACAGACATTGACGGTATTGATTTGTTCAATCAACTCATAGTTTTAAAGTTGCATTTTCCAGAAAACCAGTCTAATCATCCACAAACCCTATTGCACAATATCTGTTTACTAATGACTTGATTTCAACGTTTCCGAACAAAGCAATAGCGCTTAGAATATTACTTATGTAGCCGGTTTCAGTTGCATCTGGTGAAAGGAGAATTACAAAGTTAAAAATTATCAAAAACTATTTAAGATCAATTATGCTTTATTTATTTAGGACCTCCAACGAAAGATGTACACAAAAAACACAATGAATCATCAATATAAAGTAATGACGAGTGCACTCCCTCAATTTTATAAGGCCACAGCATGCATTTTTAACCCTCGCCGGCAAACGAGGGGTGTTATAAGTTTCACATTTGTGTTGCTGTGTATATGTGTATCTGTGTGTCTGTCTGTGGCATCATAGCGCCTAAACGGATGAACCGATTTTGATTTAGTTTTTTTTTGTTTGAAAGGTGATTTTTTCGAAAGTGTTCTTAGCTATGTTTGAATAAAATCGGTTCAACTGTTCAAAAATTATGAGCGTTTCACTGTTTGAGTCGGGGTGTTTTTGCAAGAAAAATGTGTCGGGGGTATTTTAAATTTTGAAATTTGGCTTGTAGATTATCGACTAAATATAAACTAAATGCTCCAACAATGGTTAACTAATTTAGCTATAGTTTCAATTGACCATGAAGTTTTAGACAGCTTGGATACAATAAAATTGATCGCAGATTTCGCAAATATAAAGGCGAGAAGAGTTCGATTTCTGTAGATAACAATTTATACGGTTTTACACTTAGGTAAACAAAAATCAATATTTTTCTCCACTATTATTTTCTTTTATCACACCCTTAAGAGACAACAATAAACAGCCTTTCTGACAATCTCAGCGTGGGTAGTCGTAGATAAAGAGGGGCGGTATAATCGGTATTGTACACGGGCGTTCCAATAGCTAGCGGCGGGCCTGGTTCTTATCCGGTATCATTTTTTAACCATGAGTATGTCGAATATTCATTTTAACTATGTTTTCATTTTCAGTGACTATGAATGAGTTGCATCGCTCCCTTGCCTTGATGCAAATCCATCGTTTGTATTTGGCCCTGGTCCTCATCAGTTTAAAACGATGTCCCGAAAATATTAGTATTGGGTTACCGAATTTGCTTTTGGCAAAATAATATTCTTCAATTTGCTCTTCACCCGAATCTGAATCTAAAAAATGGTAGAACGTAAAAAAAAAAGCTGCAAGCAAAAAACGTAAATCCCCGCCTGTATGGTACAGGCGTAAATATATGATTTGAAATCATTCCAAAAGGTTCGTTGACTTCGCAAACTGCACCTGTATTTGAGCATAATTTCTTAAGTTCGAATGAAATAGGGTCTATCGATCAACTTTTGGTAAAATACCAAAAGATATTAATTAAAAAACCGGCCAAGTGCGAGTCGGACTCGCGCACGAAGGGTTCCGTACTTGGTAAATTGCGGTTTACGATTTATGACGTATTAAAAAAAAACTACTAACTAGATCTCGTTCAAACCAATTTTCGCTGGTAGTTTACATAGTAATGTACATCATATATTTTTTTTAGTTTTATCATTCTCTTATTTTAGAAGTTACAGGGGGGGGGACACACATTTTACCACTTTGGCAGAGTCTCTCGCGCAAACTATTCAGTTTAGAAAAAAATTATATTAGAAACCTTAATATCATTTTGAAAGACCTAACCATAGATACCCCACAAGTATGGGTCTGATGAAAAAAAATATTTTTAGTTTTAGTTTCAAGTATGGGAACCCCCAAAATTTATTGTTATATTTTTATTTTTGTGTGAAAATCTTAATGCGGTTCACAGAATACACCTACTTACCAAGTTTCAACAGCATAGTTCTTATAGTTTCGGAATAAAGTGGCTGTGACATACGGACGGACAGACAGACAGACAGACAGACATGACGAATCTATAAGGGTTCCGTTTTTTGCCATTTGGCTACGAAACCCTAAAAACAATAAATTAGCTCAGGATCGAACCTAGTATAATTTTTAGTAAGTTCCATTTAAAAATAAAATTTCTAGGAGACAAAATAAATTAAATAATTATTATTCACAAAATTCAAACACCACTAACATAATTACTCAATATTAAAAATAAATTCTACGAATGAAACGAAATAAAAATGCTGTTATATCTACATACACTAACAGAAGTTGTTTAATTACCATATTGTCTTTGTCTCTTTCGTTTAAAACGATTTCGTTTGTAAGTATTCCATTACTTTGACTATCAAGAGTATCACTACCAGACCTGTGGCGTTCTGCCTTAAGATCTACTATAAACAAATGACTCTATACAAAAAGTTACATATCTGTCTTAATTTTTAAGTACATTGATTTTTAGTAAGTTCCATTTAAAAATAAAATATCTAGGAGACAAAATATATTAAATAATTATTATTCACAAAATTCAAACACGACTAACATAATTACCCAATATTAAAAATAAATTCTACGAATGAAACGAAATAAAAACGCTGTTATATCTACATACACTAACAGAAGTTGTTTAATTACCATATTGTCTTTGTCTCTTTCGTTTAAAACGATTTCGTTTGTAAGTATTCCATTACTTTGACTATCAAGAGTATCACTACCAGACCTGTGGCGTTCTGCCTTAAGATCTACTATAAACAAATGACTCTATACAAAAAGTTACATATCTGTCTTAATTTTTAAGTACATTGATTTTTAGTAAGTTCCATTTAAAAATAAAATATCTAGGAGACAAAATATATTAAATAATTATTATTCACAAAATTCAAACACGACTAACATAATTACCCAATATTAAAAATAAATTCTACGAATGAAACGAAATAAAAACGCTGTTATATCTACATACACTAACAGAAGTTGTTTAATTACCATATTGTCTTTGTCTCTTTCGTTTAAAACGATTTCGTTTGTAAGAATTCCATTACTTTGACTATCAAGAGTATCACTACCAGACCTGAGGCGTTCTGCCTTAAGATCTACAATAAACAAATGACTCTATACAAAAAGTAACATATCTCTCTTAATTTTTAAGTACATATTTACAGTGAATCTATATCCTCTATTAAATTCTAAATTTCTACTCAGACTTGACTAGTTTGAATTATTATTAATGTATCTTATAAAAATAATTTAATATATAAACTTAATAGCTTTAATAAAATAAACTATCTTTTCGGTAACTTCTAATTCAATAAGGCTTGTTTTAGTAAAGGCTATATAGAGACCATGATTTGCGCTGCGGACATTTGTTGATCTGCGTCGAGGAATTACATACCTTGAGATATAGCAGATTGTCTAGTTCTCTAATGATTATGTACATTCATGTGCCAGATGATAGCTTTGTCGAAGGTGTGGAGCTTGGCCTTGCAGCCGCGCGGTTGTCTGGTACATCGCCACTTAGTCACCGCCCCCCTGACACAAGTCCTGCAGTACCGGTGGGATCCCACGCACAGTTGAGGTCTCCCAAGTCTTGAGACACAGAAAAACGGCGCATAACCTGGAAACAAAATTACCATATGAATAATATTGGAATATGTTTGTATAGTAAACTTTTATTTTTCTAGTTTTGATACTCACATAATACTGTGTAGTGTTTAGTTTAATGAAGGATACAAAGCTACTACAAAAGTAAAAAGTCATATTAGGTAGTATTCACAGAGACTTCATCTATAGGTAATAATCGAATACATACATACAATAATGCATTAAAAGGTAACTACACAAGAGTTATTCAATATCTGCATTAAAACAGATTTTCAAGAAATAATATTTGTACAAAAAGTTGATGATGGTGATGATCTATTAGCTATATGCTATCCATTTTCTGCCTCTAAGTTTACACTAATAAGATCAGAAGTATTAAGTACATATGCATATTTGCTTACATTACGCACTAGAAGAAGAAGAAAACGATTGAGCGACGTCTACAGTAGGGCTCTTTCACCAAACTTGCTCTTTTGCCCACTTACGGATAAGAATCTTTATTTCTCTAAAGAAATACAAAGGCATTCACTTACATGAAAAACTTACATATCTAAACAATTTGAGTTATGTTGAGCGTACCTACATACAGGACAACAAAAATACAATAGCATATGTTTACAGTTATATTGGTATACTATTAATCTTTACATATTTTCAAAATAAGGCATCCAAAATTTAAATTACTAAATTTGACCCAAACAAAAAAAAAATTTCAAAATTTAAAAAAACCCCGACACATTTATCTTGCGAAAAAACCCCGATTCAAACAGTAAAACATCCATAACTTGAACGGCTGAACAGATTTTATTCAAACATAGCTAAGAACACTCTCGACAAAATCACCTTTCAAACAAAAAAAACTAAATCAAAATCGGTTCATACGTTTAGGCGCTATGATGCCACAGACAGACACACAGATACACAGACACACAGATACACAGATACACAAACACACAGATACACAGCAACACACGTGAAACTTATAACACCCCTCTTTTATCCGGCGGGGGTTAAAAACAGGGCAAGCTAAAAAACAAAACACTTGAAAAACAAAATCAAAATTTCAAAATTACTTCTTTTTTTTTTTTGTAGGTAGAAGTAAATAAGTAGGCATAAAGAATTAGTAAACAGTTGACAAGAAGGGCCATGTTTAAGTTGACGCTGAGCGTAATCGAACTTTAACTGTGAGTTATTATTTTTGTTGCGTAATTTGTTGTTTAAGTAGTATAAAAAAAAACTAGTGATTTACACTCTTTAATATGTTTAAATTTAATTCACACTCAAATTCTAATCAGTATGATTATGGTTATTCTTCACTAGCACGATCTCATTCTCGATGGTGCAGACACGCGCTGTGCAGCCCAGCCTGTTGCACCGATAGGACACCTTGCCACTGGCCTGGTGCTGGTAGTTCCTGGAGAATCGCATCCCGTTGTACACAAGCATGGTTGTACCCTTTGTCGTCGTTATGAATGAAGCTGAAAATGTAGTTACAGTGTACAGTGACTTTGACTACGCATCATCTAAAAATGTCGTCTGCAGAGATGTCATGCATGGGTTTAATATAAAATACATACATAAACTCACGCCTTTTTCTCATGGGGTTAGGCAGAAACTACAGACCGCCACCTGCTACGCTCCTTACATACTTCTTTTGCTTCACTGACATTCATACATCTAGTCATCGCACCTGGCCTTTCTGAAGAACATCACCAATAAGGTCTATGTATGTCTTTCTAGGGCATCCCCTCCCGGCGTTTCCATTCACGTCTGCTTTGTAAATACCTTTCGTTAGTCGCCTTTCATTCATCCTGTCTACTGACCAAACCATCTTAACATACTCTTTTCAATTTTAGTCACAACAACTTCTTTTAAACCACAATGTTCTCTTATTACGTCATTCCTCCATCTATCGTTTAATGTAACACCACACATACTTCGCAAGGACTGCATATC
This sequence comes from Orthosia gothica, assembly GCA_949775005.1. Classification (NCBI taxonomy): domain Eukaryota; kingdom Metazoa; phylum Arthropoda; class Insecta; order Lepidoptera; family Noctuidae; genus Orthosia; species Orthosia gothica. Next base: position 30,398,592 of record OX459037.1, on the reverse strand, counting down.
GCATTAATCCTTTCATGTATTTTTGCCATTCCCAACCTTCATTTCCATACATAAGTGAGATGAGATTTCATTAGAAATAAGCATCACCTATGTACCTATTTTTCTGTTCCTCCTTCTTTTCAGTATATGTGTGTGTGCATAAATGGTTAAATAAATAAATAAAATAAGTGCAGGCACCAGCACGCTGTCGTGAACGGCGAGTCGAGCCTCCGGAGACATCGACTTGTTGGTCACACACAACTGCATATATAGCACCATTAACTTTATTCCCTGCATTCACTCTCCGTCTCCTTTTAACCGAATTTACAAAAAGGAGACGTTGAAACATACATTAGTGGTGTCATTAATGTCAAAGCTTTAATACTTACCCAACTTCATGAACCAAAATAAACATTTTAATAACACAAGTCTACAAATTTAAACAATAGTTTATTTGTAATCACTCGGTATAAATTAAATTAGGTTGACATGATATCATATCTTGTAAATTACTAATAAATACCGAACTACTTGTATGTATAGTAGAATGTATCTGGAACAGTTACATGACACATGTGGAGCCCATTTTTGTCTTGATTTTTAACAGGTAGATGGAAGTAAGTAAGGTACGTTTACGTGTTATAAGCGAGAATTACCATAATATAAGTAATATTTGTAAATACGAAAGGCTAAAATCGTTGCGTAGTTTATCATACTTACCAACATTTATCGTACCTAAATTTAATAATGTGTATGGAGCACGGACGTGGGAATGCATGCTACCATGTTATATGAATGACTTACCTCTGGAAATATGTAATACAATAAATGCAAAAAACTGTTCAAGAGTGCTGAAAAGATACTTTCTAGATTGCAATGCGATTTAGAAAGTGTATTATTCAAATGATGAGCTATGTTTACCTAATGTTTATTTAAAAAGTGTGTTGTGGCACCGAGTTGCCGCGTCTGACATACCGCTGTTAAACCCGCGATGGTTTGTGTTGGTATGTTGATACATTCAACAAAAATTTGTAAAAAATGTTCTTAGTAAATAAAAGTTTAAAAAAAAAAAAAAGTAAGCTTGATATACCTCGAAAATCTTTAAATTTGTACTTAAATCATACGTTTTCTCTCTCACTTTAATAAATACGCCTCAAATATAGCAAAACAAGTCAGCGCCTCGTTTACAACTTTTCGAAACCATTTTATACAGGATGATACAGCGAAAAAAAATGAAACGCGTTATTCCTCTGTAATATGTAAACACATACTGTCGTAAAGTGCAGTGAAAGACGCAAAAACCACTACCCCCCGTCTTACCTCTCTTTCTAAAGCGATAGCGCGCAAAGACCGACATTAACTGGGCGAGGAAATCAAAAAAGGTCAAATCGCTTTATCTTCTTAAAATCAAATATTTTTGATTTGTAAGTGCACTTTTTTATATATACATATTTGCTTATATAATCAGAAAATATTAAGTAAAGCTCATGCGCATTTTTTTTCGTTGACCCTTGTAATTGAACGATACATAAAACTTTATTATGAACATAACATGATTATTTTTTAATAAGCTGCTTCTCAACATCGTTTCTTAGGTTTAAAAAAGGTTTGGTTGTGCTAAATAAGATAAAGCCTGATTTATTTTATGATTTATTTCGCGTTTCACATAAATATTCGTCTATAAAATACCACCGGTATGATGTAATAAACTATATCAAACAAATAACACATTGATTAATCAATACCATTACGGAGTTTTTTAATTTGCAATATTTAAATAGAGCAATTGAAGGGTACAGGCAAAAAACAGGGAGTGTCCTAATTAATAGATTTTGAGAAAAACGCAGTTAAAAGTTTAGAAGTATGTAATTTGTATCCTTCTTGTTTACCGGTACATACCGGTATGTCATGGACATTCCCGGTTCTTTTCGCTTCAGCCAAAAACAAAAACGTGTTTCTGGCGCCTTTCGTTTACTATATTGAAAAGTTGGTGATTGAGAATAAAACTACCATAGATAAAGATTTGCCTGTACCCTTCAATTCGAAATTTAAGTATTTTACTAGATACTATGGCTACACAGATCTGGTAATTTTTTTTTTTAATTTTCTTAACTATGTAGGTATTGATACCTCACCTGAATCTTTTTTTATTATTCTTAAGAATATCACACTTCACATTAATCACACTTATATAAAGGCGAAAGTTTGAGAGTGTGTATGTTTGTTACTTCTTCACGCAAAAACGGCTGAACGGATCTGGATGAAATTTGGCACAGAGATAGGTTAGTCAGGAAAAACACAAAGGATATAGTCAGGAATAGCATAAAGGATATAGTCAGGAATAGCATAAAGGATATAGTTTTTAGCCCGGGAATATGTTCCTTTGGGATAATTTTATACTTTCACGCGGGCGAAGCCGCTAGCAGAAGCTAGCAACAAAATAAAAAAATAAATTGGTTATAGTAAGTCTATATAAATAAATAGACGGATATAATTAATGACAAAAAAGAGATAACTTGTGACTAAAGCAATAAATCTCCTTAAGGTTAGCACATAACCCATACATTTTTTACAATACTAAAAATATCAGAAACTTTACTAAAGATATTTCTGAAATATCTCTAAATAATAACAAAATTGTGGAACGGCCCGAAGGCCTTGTGATGAATAGATTTGACAATAGCGGATAAACCAATAAAGTCACTGAAACTGTATTGAGCTATAATACGTTATATAAGGATATTCATAAGTAAACAAATAAAAAGAAAAACAACACACTAACAACAGCTAAACTACTCCTATGTGAGCATTAAGAACATAGGGTTACTTATTACTAGTGACCGGATTACATGCATTTGCATATTTACCCCTTTCTCAGCGGAAATTGCATATTATATCTAATATCTAGTGATTGCATATGATATTTTCGCTGTATTTATAATATTTTTTGATAGGTATTGATTACATATATGGGCGAAATTTTGAATTTTTGAACACTAACTATTATTTTCACTTATATAAATATTTTGATTCTCTCCCACACTCCCTACGCGATAGCCCTTCTCTCGATGTTTTCAAGAGGAAAATTAAAGAGCATTTCCTATCAACGCAATGTTAGTAGATATATATATATATATATATATTTATTTATGTTTATTTTTATGATTGTAATTATGTTATTTCAAAATTGTACACTGGATCCTACCCTCTTTTGTCATCATTCTCTGTCATTCTCTAGGGTTTGCTGTAAGAGAACTCAACATTGAGTTAAGCTCGCCTTTGTACATGTACTTTATTATCACATTGTATTGAATATTGTTTTTGGTGTACAATAAAGAATTAAGAATTAAGAATTGATTGATTGAAGAGAAGATATATAATTTAATCAATCATAATATAGGATCTTGCCAAACGCCTAGTTGACACTTCGCGTGACCCAAGGGCTGGCTTTTACTTTGGTCAGAGAATTAGCATTGCCATACAACGTGGCAATGCTGCCAGTCTTTTGGGGACATTACCAGTGGTCAACGATGGAGAGGAGTTTTTCGACGCCATATTTTAGTTAAGTGTATATTTTTGGGTTTAGTTAGTGAGTAGTTTTTGGTTTAAGTGTATATGTTTGTAGTCTTAGTTAATTAACTATTTTATACACTGTATATACTTGTATCTATATAAATAAATACCTAATATAATAATTAAAAACTTATATTTACAAAAAAAAAACATAATATTGTATATATATATTACATTTAGAACACCTGATTGTTTACGTTTACAAAAAATGTTGAATATTTTTTCGTTTTAGTGCATTATTATCGTCTACAAAGTTGTTACAGTTTAGAATTGATCATTTATGATTTAATAATTCACTAATTGTATGCTAATTTAAAAATAAAAATAAATTAACCTATCACTTTTTTCCATTTTTTCGTTTTCTAAAACTTTAATGTTGCATATTTTACAAATTTGCATGCATATTTTACGCATTGTTCATGCATATTTCAAGCTTTTTATGTTGCATATAATCCGGTCCTTACTTATTACACCTCACGTTGAATATCGTCATAAGCTTCTAAATCCAACTCGATACATTCAAGTGAATGCCCTTTATCAGAAATGGTGATGACTTTCTGTCCCCGGGTCTTGATCCTGCGGTTACATACGTGTTTGTTGCGACAGATCCACGACACAGTCCCGTCGCTCCCCTGATAGTTCTTGTAGAACTTCTGGCCATTGTAGATAGCCCCAATCTGACCTCGACCCGTTTTGTAAAACTCCACCGTTTCTGAAAACACAACATACATATAATTTCAATTCCAATATCTTGTATCTCACTTCTTAATACTAAAGAAGGCTTAAAGATAAATTGCAAAAGTTATCTTACTTAATATTATAAATGCGAAAATTTGGATGGATGTGGGTGTGGATGTGTGGATGTATGTTTGTTACTCAATCACGCTAAAACGGCTGAACAGATCTGGATTATATTTGGCATAAAGCTAGATTATAGTCTGGAATAGCACATAGGCTACTTATTATCCCGGCAAAATGTTCGCTTGGGATAATGAAACACTTCTCACGCAGGCGAAGCCGCTGGCAGAAGCTAGTCTACAATAAAAACAACGTAATAATACTAAAAAAATATAGTATTTAATAAACCAGCAATTTACATGTACAATCAATATCCATCATCGTATAAAATATCTATATTCACGACTAAACTCTGATAAATGTCGTCAACGAATTCATTCCTAATTAGGAAACACAAGATGGTCAAGAACATCCTTCTATCTGACAAAGTTCATCAATAATTTCAACTTTCATATATATAATTCCTAAAAGAAGTTGACCTCTTGAGACCTTCTCGGACAATGAATGGCTATGGCGCATAGCTGCAATGAAACTAAATATTTATCATGTCTCGTCTAGTACCCGCGAAGGTGAGTGCTTGTGCCAGTATTTGGTACATAGCAGTTCATTGTCTATGGTCACCGCGGTCGCTGGACAGCCTCTCTTGGAACACCGCCACGACACCCTGGCTCCTGAGGCGTACTCCTTCCTGAAGCTGTGGCCTTCCACTATCAAGCTCGTAGAACCCAGTCGGTTTGTTGAAAATCGAACACCTATGGCATAAACTGATATGTATTTTTCTGTGTGTGTTAATACTAACAGTATTTTTTACTCAGGTCATGCGGTGAGCATCATTGTAGTCGGTTTTATACCTTGGATTCGCTGTAACCATTGTTCCTTCAGTAGCCTACTGTAGTTATAGTTTCCTAGTAGTTTCAAAAGATCACAAAAAAAATCCGTAGATTAATAACACTATTATTACCACTCCCATACTTTGATCGTATAATGCGTTATTTGAACCGTACCCTGTATATTTGTGTGATGACATGAACTAGTATTTACAATTTTTTTTGCACCGTTATTTTATATTAAACAGGGTAACCAACTCACTTTTTTTTCTGATCTGGTAAGTGCACTCTAATCTCCAACTAATGTTGTGAATTTCATACAGGACTGGTTAGATTGGTTTCAACGAATTTTAAATTGTTTTTTTTTTGTGACTTAAACAGTATAAATAGACCAGGGTCTATAATTTTTGAAAAGAAAAGAAAATATAGTAGGATGCAACCCATTGGAAAAGGAAGAGAATATACCAAAAAATAAAGGAAAAATAATTTACGGGCGATCTGAGGTCGGGAAGGGGAAGGGGGTGAGTTTTTAAGGGTGAAAACGGTTTATCTCGATTTCCGGCAAAACTACAAGTCCTATGGAAAAAAAAGAAATGACAAAGTTGTAGATAATAAAAAGATCTACAACTTTTGTATTGACACTTTTTTCACATAACCTCAAAATGTATGTGGAAAATTCAAATAACCGAGTTCTTGCTTTTAAATTTTTTTCTTCGACAACTTTTAATTTATTTTCACATAGTTTGGTAAAAACTAACCTTTTTATGTCCCAAACACACTGTTATTTTTTTATTTAAAATATTAAATAAAAAAAATAATTCCCTCCTCTCCTTATTTTGACTTAATATCGAAAAAACTACCCTAATTTTCAATCGAAAATTCTCCTGTCAAAATATCTGCCCTGGTCGAAAACTTGACATTGTAATCTTATCTTGAAGCATTTATAGGATAAATTTGAAACTGTATATATTTCTTTTGGAACATATTTTAAATTAATGTGGCTCAATTTTCTAATAATTTAATTGACCTTCAGGTGTATTATTATAGTTCTTTTTTTTATTTAATTATGTAATGTTCGACACAATGTAAATTGTTTGAGAATAAATAAATTAAATGAAATAAAAACACCAACCTTATTTAAGCACAATATAATAAGTAATAAAGGAGCAGTCTAAATTTTAAAATAAGATTTTATATACAAACGATATATACACGTTAATATACGAATACTTAGTAAGTATTAACATGTAGATAACTTTAAGTAGAATTAAAGTAAATATAATAAGGCTCATATAACTATAATTATTTCTTAAAAAATATCACCAAATTACGTATCGCGTTGAATTATCACTGAAAGCAAAGCTTATAATATTAAATTTTCGAAATATACATACAATTTAGAGATCAACAAATTTAGAAACATTCAATTTCTATAACGATCTAGTTTAGTATTAAGTAAACGCCGCTATCAACTGATGCGTGTCATCACAACATAAATATTCACAGCTCATTCTAAGGCCTTTTCGTATGTGTGAAATATTTAATATATCCTAAAGAAAAACTAAAGTAACTTAAATGTAGGCACTCGGACGTTACAAAATTATATAAGTACTAAAACACTACGTACAGAAAAAAAAGAAATACAAGAATACACTACGGTGTATTATTTTTAACATGAGTAACAAATAATTATTAAAGGGATGCCGCTCATTTGGTACAATAATATTTGTTATATTATCACAAGCCATCATTCTCGAATGATATGTTATTATTATTATTATTATATACTTTATTGTACACCACATAATAAAAAAACATACAGAACAAACATTTTTAAAAACAAAGTGTACAATACTTTACATAATTTTCATTTAATATAACGTTCAGTTTGTATAATAGAATAAGCTCTAAAAAAACTGTATAGTTCGTTTGGTATATTGTCATTTAGTATAAGTATCATTTTGTATAACTAATAATTGATCTAATTGATGAAGGAGTTTTTGGTATAATCAACAATACAAATCAAAGTCCGTGGCAATTCGACCCTGAAAACTGTAATTAATGCGGTTCGAAGGAGGTGCTACATTCGCTCGCTTTGCTCGCTCACTCTAGCACCCTTCAGAATAAGTTCTTTTAAACCTTGCAGACGGAAATAGCAGCACCGCAGCGGGTCTTCGTTGACTCAACTTATTTACGATCGTAATTTAAGCCAAAATTCAATTAAATTATATTAAGTGCTAATTAGATCAAATAAATCTTATACAATATGAACATTATAAATCTTAACCATTAATTTAAGTGTATTTTATACCAACTAAACATTACATGAAAATAAAAATTATATCCCATGAGATTCTACGATAGATATTCTATTTCGATGTTATAACTTTTTCTTCTTCTTTGTCGGTACACTCTTGACAGAGTGGTCGTGGTCAGCATGTCGCAGTGAAACATGATTAGCCTCACGATGCGACGCCATCCGTCCCTGTCGGCTGTGACTCGTGTGCAATCATGCAGTGGACCACCTACTGCAGACTCGATCTAGTCGGTTCATCGCATGGGTGACGCCGCGCGCTTTCCCTCCACTTTACCCTGGACCACAAGCCGTTCATTAGAGTCGTTGTCTCGTCAGGTCACCACACAAGAACGGGCCGATAGACGCTGTTTGATGGCAAGTTCTTGGCGAATAGATACATTGGTGTGAAATTCAGTCAGGATACTCTAATCATTTTCATTCAGCACCAAATTTCCAGCGCGTCTATTTTACTCTTTTCTGTTTCTGTCAGCATCCAGGTCTCGGCTGCGAACAGGAATACGGGGAACACCAGTGCCCGTATGAGCCGGGTTTTCGTGGCGTTGGTGACATTACGGTTCCTTCATACTTTCCTCAGTTTATCCATGGTAGACCTGGTGATTGCCATGCGTCGCTTGATATAGAATAGAATAGAATAGAATAGAATAGAAATATATTGAGTAAAAGACAAAAAAGAAATGCAAAGACAAATTGCGCTGAACGTGCCCATACCGAAAGAACCACCGTGCTTTGATATTAGAGCCCCTAGGTAGACCCCCGGTGGGCTTCAGCATTGTCGAGGCGGGGGGGTGAAGTGAAGAGCAACCCGAGGTGGGCCGTTCGTCAGGGCTTTTTCCGATAAGCCGATGACGTAGCGGCCAACAAGTAGGTTGCGGTGCCGCTTGGCAACAAAGGCGACATAGCAACTGAGGTTGGCCATCACGGCTGAGGGTAGGAGACCGCGGCAGGAGAGGAATGCCGGTATTGCGATGCGCCGCTCTCCCTACCTTCCGCGAATCGAGCTGGTATGCTCCATCCTGGATAGCAAATCTTCCATGAGTTGACTAGTAGTTTCGAACAGTGTAGTATCATCCGCATATTCACCTCCTATTGATACACCGCCCTTTCAATCTTCAAGGGTTATCCTCATTATCAGTTCGATGTAAATTCTGAATAGGAGCGGCGAGATTATACAACCTTGACGAAGGCCTGCACTGGGATGAAAGCCATTCGATAATACGCCATCCGTCCTCACTGACGCTGTTTCATCCTCATAAAGACGCCTCAAAAGGTGTGCAAGGTGTAAGGGTGTGCCCATAGCAAGAAGGGATTTCCACAGTACTGGATATTTCACCAAGTCAAACACCTTGGAGAACTCAACTAAGCAAAAATACGTCGGTTTGTTTAACTCTCGGGCTTTCTCAATAATTTGGCATACTATAAAGATCTTCTCTCGAGTAATGCCCTTTACAAACGCTGCCTGTGTGGGTTCAATTTCTTTGGATAGGATGGTCTTCAATCGCTCATTTGATATGTGTAGTAAAAATGTACGTGTGTAATTTTGCTAGCTTGATGCAGCAAAATTACAGGAGCAGGTGGTAGTTTATGCACTTCTTCGTGGAACCCTTTTTGTGTAGTGGAATGAACACATTGTGAGCCTATTCTTTAGGCCATGTTCCGCTTTGCCATATTTTATTGCAGATAGTGTGGAATATCTGTTACCCCTGTTCGCCTACGGCTTCTACGGTCTCTATTGGAATTGCATCTTTGCCAATGGCCTTGCCATTCTTGAGGTGTTTAATGGCAGCTTCGACTTCTTCTTTAAGAATTTCGGGCTCCTTGTCTTCATTTGAGGGTATGAGCGAAATTCTGGGATAAAGGGTCGTATAAAGACTGGCAGTATTGCTTTCACGTTTCGGATATTTCTTCCAGTTCAGTGACCACTTCCCCACGACAGTTTTCAATAGCCCAAGTCTTAGAAGAGCGAGTCTTCGTTATTGAGCGTATCTTGTGATGTAAGTCCCTGAACTTATTTTTACCGCTATGAGCCTCGATTCCTTCGCATATTTTGCGTAAGCTGGCATTCCGCTGTAGTCTGCAAGCAGCTTGAATCAACGCGGACTGTTTGTTTAGGGTTCTCACATCAGTGCCCGATGCTTTCATCCTTCGTCTTTCCTCAACAAGTGTAAGATAACTGTCACTGATCCTTTGTTGTGCGCTTACGAAGTTTTGCAGGAGGGAAACATTAACTGCGCGTTCTATCAGACTTTTTGAACGGTCCCATAAGCCATCTGGGTTCTCTGCTTCTAGATCCCCATCCACCTATTCTCTCCAATGATGTTATAACAGTAGATCAAAAATTGTATGTCGTTTTTGTGGCGAATAAACACTTTTTCTTTCTTTTCTTCTTTTCTTTCTAGATGACAATACAAATTTACATCAAATGAAATTATATCATTAGTTAGTGTTTTATTAAAAATAATTGTACCATGCATAATACATCCCTTTTTAAGAGAACCACAGTTGAAGAGACAACATACCGTAACACATTTACCGCATTTCAAAGACTTTAAAACTTTTTAACAAAAAAAAATAACCAACGTCCAATAAAAAAAAACACTACAAAGCTAAACAATATTTCTTTTCCAACACGACTAGGATACATTATTTTATTTCGGAGTTCTAGTGCCTACTTTCCGGCATCATCAGTTCAGTTTGATGGTACCATTTTCATCAGAACCATTTATTTATAATTATATGCTTCATCATAGTCTGTTAACTATTCGAGATATCTTACACCCGCAATATACTTATCATTAAGGAGTTCCAGTGTTTATCTGTGATCTTCTTCATCAGTTCTACTTCACAAAATTATAGGTACATTCTGGGTGCAAATGATTGCATTGTTGATAAAATTAAATAAAATGAAAATACCGAAAACGCTATAATGTTTGAAGAGTTTCCTCGATTTCCATGGGATTCCATCATCAGATTCTGGCTTGGTAACAATGAGACTACCCTTACAAACACAAAAAAAAATATTCAAAGTCGGTCCACAATTGGCGGAATAATCGCGTAAAAAACATACAAAAAAAAACATACAGTCGTATTGAGAACTTCCTTCTTTTTGAAGTCGGTTGAAAATATTAGCTGCGCAATATTTTTCACAAATATTTAAGGCCTTAGCATCATCAACATTAAGTACCTAACTATCATAAACGTTTTATAATAAACATATCTTCTATAACAATGTATAACAGTCCAGTTTCGACACGCATCAGCGAATATCGACACTACATAAATGTCATACGATTTATTGCTCAAATATAGTTCTTCTTAACTCACTAAGGATCCTTTTTATCTTCGGGATTCGGGAGTCGCGACCACAGGTCGGTTTTGGGAAGTATTCTTGGAAAATTGAGAGCATGAAGGGCTAGAGCTGCTACGGTTGGAGAAGTAATAGGTGAAGGGAGCATAGCTGAGGCTAGTCCTGAGAAGTTGGACAGACCTCTGGGACGGAGTTGGACAAAAGCTCCGTTTCCGCAGCGTGCATGTGACGGGGGCGCGTGGTTGTGTTCATCAGCAGACGCCACGAGCTTCCCCGACAACAGCCGAACCCTCGCTCGACACCCCATATGCTTCGACGAACAGTAGAAGAACCGTCCACCGACTTGTGAGTAAGTGTAGCCGCGGAGCACGAGGATGTATTTCCCCTTCTCCGTGGGTATGAACTGGACGTCTGTAACAGGGCTATATTTAGAAACTAATTCCAGAATACCTTTGCTTGTGTCGGATTCCATTTTCATTTGATCAGTCTAGAAGAAAGTATTTGCGGTTAGTAAGTATTTGCAAATATAATCCGATTAAACTCTTATACCCAGTATGATATAAAGCTATAGATAAAAAATTATGACCCTCTGAAATATGTTTGCATGAGTCAACGAGTACCGTACAGTATAAAATTAAAATTGACGTGTGTATGAAACCATTTTCCTTGGTGCTCAGATTAGACGTTGATATCAACATTTAGCTCTAGATCTTAAAGTTTTACTGTGGCTTGCTTACTCATCATCATATAGAAACAGCAAGACTAAATGGTCTGAAGTCACCAACACGCAGTACGAAAGCAAGACAAAGCTCGTTCCTTGTCTGCATGATATGATTATTTACTTTGCAGTGATATAGTTACAGGTTTAGTGTTCACTTTTGATATTTTTTGTTTGTACCTAGTGTACTAGTGTATATTGCAAAAAGTGTGTTGGTTATTTTGAGTGTGTGTAAGGGACAGATGTATATGACTTGTATACATCTGTCACTTACGCGATCTCAAAATAACCTTACTCTAAGAGCTTATGGTCACCCCCCTGATCTTTACTGCCAAAGATCTCTACGATGGGTTATTTCCTCTAATATTTTCTACTGCCAAGGGTGCATCCAGAACAGAAGTCTAAGATTTATATTATTTTCTTAGCACACACATTTCCAGCAATGAGAATCGAATTCATAATCAGTAAAGTGCTGAATAGATATTTTTCCTAAATTGCAATAAAAACAATGAAACTTTGGGTGCAAAAACTAAACACAGATATAAAAGCAAGCTTTTATTAAATCACACTACAAGAGGTAAACATTATAATAAATACAATTGAATAAATTTTCAGGAACAATAATGTCTTATATTATCACGATACGACCTACTACATAAGTATACCCTCACGTGCCTAACCTATGTATTTATATGTATTATATAATTAATGGAAGCACGTTTTCCTATTTCTAGTTGGAGTAAATACTTTACTTATAAAGGAAACAATGATCTACATAACATATACTAGTAATACTTATAAATAAAATACTAATGTATTATGAAGTTCCTATCAGTTCCTAACATAATACCTTGACTGGGCAAGTAGTCTATTAGTACACAAGTTTGTTCTTTTGGTCTATTATAATCATATTGTCGTTGTAAAGCTTTTAAATTTATTTGGGACAAACTATCTTATATAATATAGGTAACTGTACAATTTTATTGAATACTATCACTTACTAGAAGTTGTACATATTGAAAAAATAAGGCATATCTATGGCATTATAAATTGTACTAATCTTAAAGCAATCTTCTAATACTAAAATTATATAAATTATATATCCATACACAGTGTAGTTAGTCTATGTTTTTGTTCGGTCTATATTCCATTACCAGTTAAAATTTACGTCTTGGAGCATTACTTTGAGAATGCGGGCAAGCTCATTAGTACAGAGGGTGATAATTTTATAGCAGGTGACTTTAATTTAACTACTCATCAACTGGCTCATCAGCGTTGCACAACGGTAGCTTTTTAGGTCCCGAGATTACAAATTGTTCTAATAACCAGCTTTTTAAAGATTTAATTGCGCTGAATGACTTAGAGCAGTTTAATTATGTCAGAAATGAAAAATCAAAGGTTCTGAGTTTAGTTTTAGCTAATGTAACAAAAGTTAGAGTGACCATTTACAACGACCCCCTTTCCATGATAGACACACACCAGGGTGGTGTCAGGGTGGTGATCCTCTGCTGATTGTTCTAAACATACTTCCTGAAAGAAATCTTAACGGCAGTGTGTAACTGTGAAACGTTGGATGCAATGATAGAAATATTTTACGAGTAGGTTACGAGTGCTAGAAACAACCACTCGAAACAGCAACCAAGTTCCTTTTTGCGCTTTTATTTGGAAGTCTGTTTAAATTTTGGGATTAAAAAGTATTTTATTTTTTCTCTTTTTAGTTTTGGTGCCTCAAATTACCATGAAAGTCATTTATAGCCAAATTACATCTCATGACGATTCCAATAAGCCCAAATAAGACTAGGATACATTGTTTGATTTCGGAGTTCCTACCTTCCGGCTTCGTCATCAGATCAATTCGATGGTACCATTTTCATCAGTACCGTAAAACCTGGCTACTTTGCCACTTTAGGGTGGCTAAAAAAGTTTGAAAAGTTGTTTCTTAAAAAAACTCTATGATGATCTACAAAGCAACCAATCATATAAATAGTAAAGTTTGTGCATCATTGAAAAACAATGTAATATCCATAATTTTCTCATTCATTAATTATATTTTAGTAATAAATAATAATATGGCAAAGTCAACTTCATTTATGGTAAGATTGCCTTACCAAAATATTGGATGAAATTAGTCGAATTACCATAAAATATCATAGTCATCATTGCCACATGCTTGGTCACAGTTACAATATATTAAAATTGTATAAAATATTGCACTGGCAATCGAAATTTCCACAATATGGCAAATTCACCCGCCCTGTTTGAATTTTTTCAAACGAAATAGAAATAGCTGTCAGGGTTGTCGAAAAATTGAAATGTTATAAATATTTTTTTATAAAAATTTATTGAGTATAAAACAAACATATTAAAAATAGGTATCATATTACCTATGGTAATCAATATTACCAATCAAAATAAACAAAAATAAAAATAGGTTCAGGAACTTGAAATGTTAACAGCTTTGTAAACCGTGTAAGTAGGCAACAGAGTACCATCCGCCGCTGCTGCAAACAATAACAAGCAAGCAAGCATTATTCAACATTACATAATATTAAAAAAAATTGATAAATTATGGGATTTGTAGCAATTGGAGTAAAAGAACCATTACAGGGATTGATTTTTTTAGTAAATTTTTAAAGTGAACATAATTTTTTAAAAACATGAGATAGATTTTTTTTCGTATTTTTCTGAGAACTGTTATAACTTGGTCTATCACCCATTTACGGTTTGACGTCGATTTCTGGGACAACCTGTATATTAGGATTGAATAACGTATACACCCAAATTTCATAGCAGTAGGTAAGTAGCAGACATTATAAAATTAAATTTAATTAAATAATTTCAGAATATTTTCGTGACAGCCCTGGCCTATAAGAAAACATGGCAAAATTGACATCAGTAAAACTTTGTTTAGGGTTGGTAAATTTGCCAACAGTAATTTCTATGGTTAAAATGCATAAAGAGACGTAAATTATCATGATTCTAACTAAAGTATACTATTAAAAATGTGGTATTAAAATTTGACTTACCTACACAACGTACAACCTATTACTTTTCAATAAATTTCCGGAGCACGAACTCACACACAGTCAGCACATGAAAAAAATAACTGCCAAATATGACAGTTCTATGAAAGCTGAGTTGTCATATAAAATAAAATGTTGCCAATCAAATATTAAAATTTGATTTGAGGGTGTTACACACGTTAAAAAAACAACGGTTTCGTGGCAAAAAAATATTTTGCCTTGTCAGTCGGTATATGGCAAATTTAACAACCTTTTGCAAAGTTGCCAGGATTTACGGTACCATTTATTTTTAAGTATTTGCTTCATCATAGTCGGTTAAGTGTACGTTACCCCAACAGGAAAGTGACTCCTAGAGAGATATGAGTGGAACTTATAATTCGTGCGTAATCTGCTGTGAAAGTACGCCACATAAAAATAAGTGCGAGTATAGGTTCCTGCTGGGGTAACGTTGTTCCAGCAGGAAAATTCCAAACGAATGATCGGAATGAGAAATATTGTACATGGTCAGAGAGCTTATATTTGTGCTGAAATGTGCGCCGAAAATATAACTGGTGCGTCATCAGGTTTACGAGATATTGCATTTCCTGCTGGGGTAACGTTTTGCAGAATCGTGTATCTCTAAAACCATTGTACGTGCGCCTGTAGAATAAACAAAAACGAGTAGCTCTTGATTTGTGCCGGAATTCGATTTAAGAAAATATTTATAATTTTCACGCTTTATCTCAATATTTATATTTTTTGCGCTTTTTCGAAAACCCATAAAAAATTTCAAAAGCATACATGCTTGAGTTATCGAATAATATTGCTAAAAGTCAAAACGAGAGTGTTATAACTTCGACGGCAAAATACAAGAAACCGACTCAACCCAAGATAGGTAGGTGTAAACCACAAGTATGTGCGTTTAGTCAAAAATATGTAGTAAAAATATTCAGCTTGGAATGTTTCGCATTAAGTAGATTTAAACAAAAAACTAAACATATAAACAATGGCTGGTTATCCGACCAAATTCAAATGACTACGAAAAAGCGACGGATTCATAAATATCGCTCACTCATATCCCGACATACATGACATACTTATAACTACGGAGTTCCAGTGGCCACCTGCGGTCTTCTTCATCAGTTTCACTTCTCCATATGATACTTTCTGAGTGCAAATGATTGCATTGTTGATAAAAATACCAAAATCGCTGTAAGTATGCCTATAATATTTGAGGTTTTCCCTCGATTTCCATGGGATGCCATCATCAGATGACCATGGGAGCACCTAGAAAGTATACCATTTCAAACATAAGAAGATTTTTCCAAATCGGTCCAGGAAAGAAAGAAAGAAAGAAAACATAAAAAAAGATTCCGACGAATTAAGAACCTCCTCCTTTTTTTGAAGTCGATTAAAAACAAAAGCACAATGCCGAAACAAATGAACTTGAATGATGAAGTAGCTGACAATGGTACATATATCTGTCAACTTTACGCAAAAAAACTTTTCGTCAGTTTATAATCAACGGGCCCCTTCCCCACATATCTTACACTACAATCATTTGAACAGCCTATTGAGTTCTGAAAGTTTGAATGTTTTAAGGTTGCATATCGCTTATTAAACTAAAAGGTTTGGACGTACGCAAAAGACCGGGTCCAGACGACCTGCCCCCTATCCTACTTGCTAAGTGTTCTAAGTCTTTCTCCAGGCCGTTGACAATTCTATTTTTGATTTCTTCCACGCGGATGGGAAGTAACCTTATTAAAGAATCAGGTTAAAATATGGTAGCAAGAACGACATATAAACTATAGACCAATACCAATCTTATCGATTATCCCTAAAGTTTTCGAGTTATTAGTGTATCAATATCTGTATAGGCACTTGAAAAATGACATAGTAGGCAATCAACATGGATTCGTGCGGGGCAAATCAACACACACCAATTTGGTAGCATTTTCAAAAAACATCTTCAAGTTTGTGGGCCAACGGATTCAGGTTTACGCAGTGTACACTGATTTCAGTAAAGCGTTCGAAAAAGTAAACCTCCAACTTTTATTGCAGAAACTGGAGAACCACGGAATCTATGGTCCATTATTGCAATGATTTCAGCCATACCTAAGTGGTCGTGTATCGTTCGTTGTACTGAATGGGACCAGATCTGATGACTTCCGTGTGACATCTGGGGTATAACAAGGCTCTCACCTGGGACCTTTGTTATTCAATATCTTCATCAATAGCATCACACATTGTTTTCGTCATGCATAATCCTTTTTATTTGCGGATGGTCTCAAGTTGACCTAGCACATTAAATCTATAGAAGATGCGTACTTGCTACAGGCCGAATTGGATAGATTAGCCGAGTGGTGCAATGATAATAGGATTAACCTTAAATTTGTGAAATGTATACACATAAAATTTTGTTGCAACAAAAAACTTAAAACTTAAACACACAAGTAAAATTTCAAAATTTAAAAATCCCCGACACATTTATCTTGCGAAAACACCCCGATTCAAACAGTAAAACGCCCATAACTTTTGAACGGCTGAACCGATTTTATTCAAACATAGCTAAGAACACTCTCGACAATACGAAAATTACCTTTCAAACAAAAAAAACTAAATCGAAATCAGTTCATCCGTTTAGGCGCTATGATGCCACAGACAGACACACAGATACACAGATCCACAGCACACACGTGAAACTTATAACACCCCTCTTTTTCCGGCGGGGGTTAAAATACATCATTTCAGGCAAAACACTCAACGAAGTGGATAGTATCGGGATCTGGGAGTCTTAATGTAAACTGCCTACAATGACCATATAAACAAGATAATAGCAAAAGCGAACAAAATGCGAGGCTTTGTACTACCTCCAGGCGAACATCAACCACAGCCCTCTGCTCAGGATATGTTGTTCCAGAGCATGGCGCAGTGGTCGATTAACATCGCCGTGGTCACTCAGCCGTACTTTGTCCCGCCCAGGGATAACTGGGTGGAGAACTTGAGCGGCTCAGTGACCCTAATATTGTCCCTCGAGGGTGTCAAGAGGGGACAGGGTTGCGTGGCATCACGGTTCGGGAAGATTGCCGTGGTAGGGGTAAACTTCTCCCCGATCCGAACTCTCATCGAGTATCACAACTCCCTTGCGGAGTTGAAAATCGTCGTCGTCGGGTACCGCCCCTTGTCTGTGCTCGTCCTCGGGGCCTTCAATGCAAAAAATGTGGCTTGGGGTTCTCGGTATACGGACACACGGGGCAGGATGGTGGAGGACTGGGCTCTGGCGACAGGCATGGTCGTCCTAAACCGGGGATCTGTCCCTATGTGTGTGCGAATGCATCCGAATCAGTGCTGGACATTTCGTCCGCCAGCCCCACTCTGACACCACGTGTCGTCGACTGGCGCTTCGAGGTGGAGACCTATTCCGACCACCGGTACATCCGGTTCGACGTCTCCGCCCAGAACTCGAGCACACCGGTCCGACAGACCCCGAGTGGTCCGCGGTGGGCGCTGAAGCATCTGGACCGGGAGCTCCTGGAAGCCTCGATCGTGCAGGCCTGGGTATCTCTGGTCTTTACTGGACAGGCCCACTGATATCAACGTCGAGGGGGAGTGGTTCCGGGAGGCCATGCCGAGATATGTGATGTAGCAATGCTCCGGGTTCAGCCAGGACGCGCTCGGCGCCAGGTGTACTGTTGTTGGTCGCCGGAGCTTACGTCTCTGCGCCAGCAGCCCTTGGGCTCCCCCGCTGACGCAGTCGCCGGCCGCAGCTCATGGAGGGCGTGGTGAGCACTCTGTTCCCTTCGCGAGAGCAACATACTCCCCCACCCATGGCTCCACCTTCTGCGGTGCCCGATGCGGACCACACTGCCGACGACGACGACGATTCTTCGAAAGTGACCGAAGTAGAGCTGAGAGTGACGGTACGTAGGCCGAATGCCAAAAATACCACTCCAAGACCCGACGGCTTACCTGGAAAAGCCTGGGTCCTGGTCTTGGAGGCTCTCGGGCCTCGACTAAGGGGGCTCCTTAGCGCATGCTTGGTGAGGGGCCAGTTCCCACTTTGTTAGAAGACGGAGCAACTGGTCCTCATTAAGAAGCCAGGATGCCACTCCGTCCACTTACCAGCCCATCGTGCTGACACGAGGTGGTCAAGCTATTTGAAAGAGTCGCCTCGTCGGGCAGCTGGTGCGGGTGGGGCCGGATCTGGCGGGGAGAATATTTGTTTTATTTTTTTTCCTTTGTAGGGTTCTGTACCCAAAGGGTAAAACGGGACCCTTTTACTAAGACTCCGCGGTCCGTCTGTCTGTCTGTCCGTCTGTGTCTTATGAACCGTGATAGCTAGACAATTTAAATTTTCACAGATGATGTATTTATATTGCCGCTATAACAACAAATAAAAAAAATATTTAAGTGGGGCTCCCATACAACAAACGTGATTTTTTTGCCGTTGTTTGCGATAATGTTACGGGACCCTTGGTACGCGAGTCCGACTCGCACTTGGCTGTTTTTCTTTTTTGCTTTTGGACATGCTCATGCATACTAGACTACCACGGGGAGATGTGCAATTATGTGGGACTCTAACCCACTAAGACTCCGGGCACGCGTTGGCACTCACCGCGATCCCGCCGCGGCTGTCCGTCACCGGACCCTCCTCTGGAGAGTACCCCCATCACCGGCGCACCAGAACACACTGCACGCCGTTACCACCCGTTGGTTCCACTGTGACGGGTCAAGGTCAATGGCTCCACCACCTGGCATTTTTCGGCCGCAGGGGATAGGCAGAGCAGCCAACGCCATACCGACACTCCTCGCCTACGGCCCCACCGCGTCCGCCGTCAGACCGTGGCGACCCCGTCCAGGCCGCGGAAGTTAGAGAGAGCAGCGCACCGCAATACCGGCATTCCTCTCCCGCCGCGGTCTCTAACCTTCAGCCACAATATCGTATGGGACCTGGGACGTTCCATACGACATCGCGGCCCGCCTCAGTTGTGATGTCGTCTGTTACCAAGCGGCACTGCAACCTACTTGTTGGCCACTACGTCGTCGGCTTAGTCGGCAAAAGCCCTGTCAAGCCACCCCTCCTCGGATTCCTCTTCACTTAACCGTGGGTGATCAAACTGCGGTTACTAAGCCCCTCAAATTGCAACAATCGTCGAGAGGATCCTGGACGACTCCATCATCCTGGAGGACTGGCGGAGCACCACCGTGCCGTGAACTCGTGGAGGCGTTAGCTCACTCTCGCGTCCGGCCCTGGTCCAGCCCATGGTACGGAGCGAGATGGTATGGGAAGCTGCAACCTCCTTATGCGAAGCAATAATCGCGGGAGGAGGCAGAACGCGTGAGGGAGCCCTCGTCGGGAGTCACAAGCCGATACCCAGCCACAGTAGTCGCGGGCTTGCGGACGGCGAATAATGGGTGGCTCGCCATCCGATAACGACCACGCCCGAGTCGACGGTAGTGTTCCACGCGCGCCTCAAAGAGATGTCCGCTAAAACTGACGTAACCCAATAGGGCCGCTGTCTGTCTGGTTCACGGATTAATTTGAGAGAGAGTTACCACGGCCCTGGCACAAGCAACTGAATGAAGACGGGTGGGCTTTAGTCAGCAAAAGTCTAACACGCCCTCCAGCTTTACCCTGAGCGGTGAGTCATTTGAAGATTTCCTACCCCAAAAAAAAGCCTTTGTACTTAGAACCTCAAAGCCATTTAATGATCCAAAGACCAAAATGATTATTTATGAGACGTTGGTTCGTAGCAATCTAGAATACTGCTCACAAGTAAGGTCACCTCATTACAACGTCCATAAACAACGGATTGAGCGAGTCTAAGTCTTGAGTAGATTTTTATACCATTTATCCTTTCGAGATAAAACCGCGAACTGAGATCTTACAAAGACCGTGTTCATCACTATACATTTCAAAGCCTCACCATTCGTAGAATAGTACTGCATCTTTGATTTCTTCATCAAGTAATGACATCAAAGCTAAATACTGACCTTCTGTCGAGAATCGGCGGATTACCTTCGTCCCATACCTACAAATTGTTCGGACAATCTTCGCGCAAAACGAATTTAGGCGATAACTCTCCCCTTGTAAAGGCTATCAAATTGTACAACGCTGTTATACCGCAAAGTTGACATCGAAATAAAGCACGACACTATTAACTCTTTTAAAAGGAAATGCTACAATTTGTCCGGACCCGTAGTAATAAAACTTAAAGGCCGTAAAATACACTTAATTGTGTCGATTAAAAATACCCCCCTAATTTTTTATTGAATTTACTAAAATTCTGCAAAAATTAAGAGGCAACAAAAATATGTAAGCGTTTTTTTTGGCAATAGTAAAATTAAAACTTATTGGCTTAGTGCTGCGATTCTATTTTCAGTGTGTAGACCTACTCAAAGACTAACAAAAAACCCTTATAAGACATGTTTTAAATATTAACATGTTTAATTGAACAAATTTTAGAGGTTGACATGTTAAATTTGACTAATTTAAAGTGCTGACATGTTTATTTTAACTAGTTTTAAGTATTGACATGTTTAATTTGAGTAATTTTAATGTTGACATTTTAAGTACTATTTTAAGTAGTTTCAGCTTATCCTTGGAGGCAGCCTACAAATGGGGCGATGCCAATCTCGTCAAGTTCAATGCCGCTAAAACACAGGCGTGTATTTTCTGCGCCACAAAAAGCCAATTTCACCCGTGCCGATAACGGACCATCTTGTGCTTCTTGGCGTAACGTTGACATCTACACTCAATTTTGGTCCATACATTGAGGCAAAGGTTCAACAGGCTGCCAAAAAGTTTTGGATCCCTGCGAATGTGAGATGGTACATCAAGCCAGAATAGCTGCTTAAGTTGTATCTAGCGCACGTTTGATCTTGCATGGAATACTGTTCTCATCTCTGGGACGGATCAGTCAAATACCAGCTTGATGCACTAGAGTCGATCGAAAAACGTGCCAAGAGGCTCATCCGCGTTGAGGCACTGGGCAAAACTCGTCGCCGAGTTACCAGCTTGTCGGTTTTTTATCGGTTGCATTTCGGGGAGTATGCGACGGAATTGCATGATCTAAATCCGCCTAGCCCGTTTCATAATCGGACTACAAGACGTACTGCGATGCGCCATCGGTACATGGTGGACATCCCACCCATACGCACTAAACGTTTTGGCAATGTAATGCGTATGGGTGGTTTCTTTATGCGGAGTCTGTGCTGCCCGATAGCTACAATCTCGGGATCTTAAGTCAAGAGTGAAGAGTGAAGAGGTTAGTTCTAGATAAGCGTGCTACACCGTGGACCACATCATCGATTACCATCAAGCGCGAGCCTATCTATAGTAAAAAAAAAGTACTGACATGTTCAATTTGACTGATTTCATTATTTTGGCATGTTTAATTTGACTATTTCTAATTGTTTACATATTAATGTTGACATGTTTAATTTGCCTAAATCTAAATGTTGACATATTTTTTTTCATTTATGTGCACTACTGGAAAATTATATGATGTAAGACTTTTTTATATTTTATGTAAATTGCTATTGTTTTGTAACACTCGTTGGTGATCCTTAAATAAATTTATAATAAAAAAACTTAATTCAACTCACAACCCTAACAGGAAACAAGGATTTTAGTACAAATAAAATTACAAAGCAAAAATTATTATGTACACGTAACTAAATAAGTGTAGATATCTACGAACTTGATTTTGATTTAGCTTAGGTACCTTTACATAACGTTAGGGAACCTAAGAAATTATCTCTAAGACATATTTTTATTTAAAAATTATTAATCTTTCTGTGGAAGAATCAAACTACCACTGGGCTATATTTAAAAAAAGTCTCAAAATGCGAAACGACTAGTATTCATCTACATAATACAGAACATTACAATCTAAAATAACCTATCAATTCACTAATTTCTACTGATTTATTCCACAAAACGATTAATATTGCTTTGAAAGCTTCAAAAAGCGCAAATTAAAAGTGATAGTGTCACTAATTTTACATAAATATATAGATGTATTAAAACGTTTGTGTACAATTGAACAAGAAATAAACTTGCCCTAGCACAAATTGCAGTAAAATCAAAACTTTACGAGAATTAAGCACTGAATTTAGGGCCCATTGACAGGCCATATTTGTATAGACTTTTCAAGCAACAATACTACTACCGTAATGAAAATGATTCCGGTGAAAGTACTTAACTAGGAATTTTTCGGCTATTGGCCTCTAATAGCACTAGTTCACAAGAATAGTTGGAATCACGAGTTGTCAAATATCGATCAACGATCAATCAACTTTTATTTGTACTAAGTACATTACATACTATTGTCGAGCAATTTTCTTTGGTACCACAATTTAAAGATATTATCTAACTTAGTCTAGCTATTGCTTAGCCAAAATATCTTTTTATTTCTATGAGTCCCCGCTTTAAGGACTTCTAGGTGTCTTCAAGGAAAAAAAATACCGTAATCCATTGCAAGCTAAGCGGCGTTTCTGCAAGTGTCTTGGAAGTAAGCTGTGTGTTTCAAGTATCTTGCACTACCACATACCATACACAAGCATCCGATAGATGTAGTGTAATATAATGCTATCTTCCAGGCAAGTTAACATTTTCACCATGCAAGATACCTGCAGCTAGCTTTAACTTAAGACGGAAACACACTTACGTGTCGTGGCGTGGCGTGACGCCTAGTGACGCAGTTGATTGGCTACAAAACTCGTTGTGTTATTACGTAGGCTGAAACAGAGTTTTTGATTGGTGGATTCCGGGCCACGCCACGCCACGCCACGCCACGAAACGTAAGTGTAGTTCTGCCTTTAGTCCAACAACTCATTTCTAGTCATTTGAACAGTGATGTAATGCGATTTCTAGATCGTAGAATGAGTACAGTCTTCCGCGAAATGGTCCCCCCTCAAACACATCTGTAAAAAGAAAATTAAAACAATTGCTACCATTTGAAAAAAAAGGGTTATGTTACTGAACTTAAATAAAAAAAACAACAAAGTTATTTTGATAACTTTTATTATTATTTTTGTATATTTTACAACATAGTTTCCGAATTAATGAAAACGATAACAATATTACTTTTCCGTTATGCGTTGAACGCGTTAAGGAAAATTCAAGAAATTATTGAGTAAGTTGTTATAGTCCTTAATAGACACAGTAATTTCTTCTAGTCCATAGTTAATGTTACTAATATTCATAAATAATTATAGTATCAATATACAGGGCCGATCGTTTAATTCGTTGGCTGTCTGTGAGGATGTGAAAATATTCATAAAAAATTAGCAAATTTCAATGTCGGACAACCCTAACACCCTGAAACCCTAAAATAATTAATCTTTATGGGCTTTTCTCAAGGGTGAAAGTTAAAAGATAAAACTGGTTTACGGACTGGTTATTCAGTTATTTCAACTTAGCCATGAAACAATATAATTTGACAAGGTCTAACACCTAAATCTAATCATTTTCTCTTAGGTTGGTTCCGAATCTTTTGAATTAAAACTTAAAACACTATCTGAGTATTTACAATAAAATCACTTCATTTTTTACTAACAAGTACAACATCCTAGGTACTTCAGAATTGAATATATTTTTTTTCATTTATAATAATTTTTTTTTCATTTAACTAATTTCATAAAATCTGTGAAAAGTTTTGCTCTATGATCAGTCTTTAACGTCAACATCTACAACGCTTGCGAGAGTTCTACATTCTCAAGACCTAATTGGACATAAAAGTCAAGCAATCAGGCTTACTTTTTTTCTTGCTATTCTAATTTATTATTTTACATAATATATTAAGTACTTACTTTCATCAAGCTTAATCCTAATTTTATGGTTACCTATTCTGCTTGATAACTTTTTTTCAACTTGCAATCAGTTACTATTTAACACCATTCAACTAAACAAGAGGAGTAACAGCACCTTTCGACATTTCATGTAATTTGCAAGTTTACCTTATGCCAATAGTTGTAAACAGTAGGCACGCTGCTTTCACAGGCTAGTTGCAGAACGAGGCTTTGCTCATATTTCACGGGGCTATCTGATAACTTAATAAGGCACTTGGTTGCATAAATTATTAAAATGAATTAAATATTATTAATTAATTAAAAACTTGTTTTTATTTAGTTATTAATCTTAATGAGTAGGCGCTTACCTTTTTAAGTTAGGGTTGGCAACCCTAACTTATAATACAGTTTCCAATAGACTCTTTATTAACATTTAATGTTGATGGAAGTTTTGATTATTCGCTAATTTTCAAATCTTTTCTAAACTCATGAAAAATTATCTAGTCGGTAACAATTAGAAAATTCAAAGGTTCAAAATGAGTGGTCATAAAATTGAGGCATATTCCTGTGGGCTACGTATTATAATATGTAGCCCACAGGAATAATTTGCTGAGTAAATCCACTAAAACACTTTGATAACTTCAATAAATCAGTCTATAGCTGAACTTAGGGACTCTCTCAATCTCCCAAGGTGCGCCATAATATCTACCTGATTTTCAGTCTCTTTATCCAGTCAGTCTAATGTAATTTTTTTTTTTTTTTTATCAAACTGAATCGAAAAAACTGGAGTTGGCAACCCTGACATTAAATCATCTTCATTTAGTTACCTGAATTACATAACAATCGATAAATATTTAAATATTCAAACTAGGTACTTGCTTACGCAAATTAGGACTATTAACATGGTGATATAAGATAATAAGGGCCTTGAATAGGACCACTAAAGATCTATTAAACCTAAACAAGTTTTTTTTATTGAGTTATTTTGAAGGACGTGTGAAACTCGTTGATAAAACTCGTTTTGATGAGCGCTATTGGATAAGTGGGTCAGGGTAGGGGATTTATAAAACATAGGCAAATTATAAAATCATTTAAGGCCAGATTCCCCCTTAAATCACTTAATATGCTTAGCACAAAACATTTTCAAATCGTACCTATACCCGTCTCTGTCATTTTAAAACTATTGACAGAATCGTGTCCAAATCTTGTTCACGATAAATAATATAAGGATCAACGGACATGTATTAAAACAACTTGATTTCTTGACCATCTAGATCGATTTCGTCGTGAATCAAATAAATAGATCACCTTATCTCTAGTAAGGACGGCTAGTTATAATAGAGCTTATAATCAAGGACCCACTTTTTAAAACAAGGACAATACGAATTCTCCAATCAAGAAAACGAATCCAGATTCTGGTTGGCTCTTTAAAAAAAACATCGCAGACGTCTTTGAAAATAAGTACCTACTAAATAATTAATTTAATTAATATGTCATCACCTAACAATATACTATGTTTCTCTATCAAACTGCTTATACAAAAAATAAAAATACTTATGATTTTATTAAAATAAGTCTGTACTTTCGTTTAATTTTTACTGAGCACCCGGAGTAGGTAATTACTAGCTAAACTACTCGTATTTATAAATAATACTAACTTGTGCCAAGTATAAAACACTTTGCTCTAATATCAACCTAGGGATAAGGAAAAATACCTATTTATAGTTTACACAAATTATGGTCCTCATATTTGTATAATTGACCACATACCTTTAGGTAGTAATCAAATTTGTAAAGAGGTTGTGAAACCATTGTTTTTCCCTAATGTGGTTCTAAAACAAGCACCATTTTTACGCAGAATTTTCCCTATTCTTTTCATGAGTTATAACAAATTTTAACTAGTAGGTACCATATAACTCATAGAAATTACAGCATATTTACATTTTAAAGCGAATTATGTATAATGTTACTAGTAGGTATGCTTGTAGATATATATTTTCAGTATTATAGGTACTCAGAAAAATATTGCAACTTATTCCTCTATCCTAAATTTCTAATACCTAGATAGGTATTAAGTAGAAACCGGGTTTTAGGATCTCTATCATCTGATAAAGATCCTAAAACCCGGTTTCTGGAAAGTAAAAAAAAAGATTGCTAACATACAGCCAAATAAAGCCATATTACTTGGTTGTGTTTTAGAAAGAAACTATTGTTATTTCAGTCAGTTAATCACAGCAATAAACATGAGTATGAAAGTCAATGTCTGCTATATACTGTACTGGCTTTTGCCAGCGACTTCGCTCGCGTGAAAAGTGTTTTCTTATCCCAAGGGAACATTATATCGGGATGAAAAGTAGCCTATGTGCTAATCCAGACTATAATCTGTCTTTCATCCAGATCAGTTCAGAAGTTCTGGCGTGATTGGGTAACAAACGTACATCCATCCTTCTATCAATCAAAACTTTCCCCGATAAGATTGCTTTTAAGAAACCAGGTAAATCATATAGTAGCTGTTGCTAACTATGGTTATGATGGCCATACTCCTTGATGACGGCTCCGTCGAAGGTGGTGATGGTGGCTATGCACTGCAGCCGCCGCTTCTTCCCGCACACCCACCGCGTGCGCGGGCCCCGGGACCTCTCTCTGATGAAGTTCTTACCCTCGTAGATGATCATGGGGTTACCTCGGCGGGACATGACGAAGATGGTACCTGCAATTGTGAGTGGAATAGAGAGATGGTGTTTTGTAAGCATACCTTAGCATCAGGCACAGTAAAATTTTGCCAGAGTAGGGATCGAACCCGGAATCTTAACAGTCGAGCTTGCGACTATAGACTATCTAGATAGTTATATAAGTTTTTAAGCTGACATGGTCACAATCATTAGAATTAATATTTGTTTCGAGATATTTACCATGTATATTTTGATTTTGGTTGAGAGCTCGATATTTCGGCACCATTACAAGCGCCATGATCACGAGAAAGATAGATAGTTATAATTACGTAGATAGTTTTCTAATAGTTTTCTATGAATTGTGGCACATACTAAATTCGTATATAACACATTACAGGTAACATTCAACAAACCTCCCTAAACAAATCCAGATGTCTAAGTCCAACTAAGACATAGATTGACCGGAGAATTTATTGGGTAAGAACCAATTCTTTCTTTTAATACACTCTAATTAAGATTCATAAAAAGTTGCAATATCACACTGTTATCAACACTTTCAAGTGAGTAGCTAATTACGCACTGTTAAAAGAAACCAAGCCGTTTCAGAACTAGTACTGCCATCTACCGACGATTGTAGCGAAGACATACCACCTACATTCATTGTAATATTTTCTGAGTTTTTATTCTTTCTTCACTCGTTAATTATTAGTTACCTTCATAATTAACTCTACATTAGCTACTCATGTACCATAAATAGTGGTACCATTAAGGCAAAATCTTTGAAAAAAAACATCCGCGAATACAAATCACTGTCCTAAAGCAGCGCCAAAATCTCCCCACGCATCTTCAAAACTTCTTTACATACTTAAAACGTCTTGACGCGCAAAGTATTTGCGGGCAACGCCATCTACACTGGAACCTTGAGAAAACTAAGACATTCAGAAGAGACTCCACCGTTCTGTTTCCATTTAATACCACCGCGGCGTGCGAGGGCGCCACTGTCGTAAATTCCTTAATATTCCAACTATGTCCTATATCGGTATCTGTATTTAATATCAAGATTTCCTATTCATATTGAATGTAACATGCCTGCATGACAGTGTATTTATAATTACTTGGATTACGTGACCGACATGCGGATTGTAGTAAACGAGAAACAAGTTGAAAAATGCAGTTTTACCGTTAGAGAGATTACCATCATACCTTAATGCTTCACTTAACGACCGTCACAGATGCAGTCTTTAGTTTCTTTAATGGAATTTGGTGAACCGCGTCTGTAGCTGACCTGTTTTTTTAGTTCTAAGCTTGAGGAAAATATTCTTTCTTTTGTAAATTCGATGTTTGTGGTTCAGAAATTACAACATTTTTACTGAATAAACGCCGGCCGGTTTACTAACTATAACTACTACCCAAATATTTGCGGCTATTTTGTCAAGAATGTTATTATTCGTACCTATACCTACTTCGGTCCTAAAAGGGTCCTAGAATTAAATTATACATCATATTCGTCAAACAAGACCTTAAATCATTATAAACTCAGACCACTAACATTTACACATTATTCCATTTTTCTCCCCTCACCCTACTTAATCGTATCTCTTTGAACTTCTACGCTAAGCAAGAGCATATTGTACAACCCAACCAATTTAGCTTTGAATGCGCTGGCAAAAAACCTACTTCAACGGCCAAGTACCTGGCGCAGCCATGCAATTATGAAAGACAATGTAGGCAAGCACTATTAGATGATACCCAGGCAGAACAATAAGTAACGGGGCGGCTACCTGGCTTTAATGGCACACGACCATTCTCACGGAACGATACACACGTCTTCGCTGTTTCCATGATAAATAATTTATTGCTTTCTTCTGTCTGTATAATGTCAGAATAACAGGAGACATGATTCTGTGATCCCGTTACATCGGAACCAGGAAAGCGGCCATTTCTGTATACAGAATAATACAGATCAGCACGAGCTTCATAGAAATGTCATTACTGGATTATTGAATGTGACCAAACGACAAATCTTGCGGTAGTTAACGGTTCTCTGTTATTGAATGAAAATTATACTTTTCTTTGCTTTCGTATCTAAGGAAATGCTTAAGTCAATTCCGTATCTGTTACTTCTTGTTTAAATCAATCCTGTTATATTTTATTACACAATAACAACCAAGACAAGACAAGTAGCTATAATCAACCATCAACAAAAGTAGGGACAACATTAGTCATTGTGCACGGGAGCCATTAAATAAAGACGAAGAAACCGAACTTTGATGGGATACAATACAATGGACAAGACCGGATATTGATTATCAGAAGCCTATCTCCACAGTAGTGCTTCCAAATAAAGAATAAAATGTTATATTCAAGATTTTACAACATGAAAGGTCATTAACACTTGCAAACCTAACGCTACTTCATTGACGTCAATGCAATTAGCCTTTCTGCATATTAACTAGCTAGTGCAGCAACCTATAATTAAGGATAGAGTCCGAAAACACGAGGCAAAAAATAAACTATATAATATAGTCAACTCACATCCGTCTTAACTTAACTCGAAGTACCTACACATCGGTTAGTAAAACAGAATAATTAGGGGCCACGCCATCTTCAAAATCGATCTCTACTCTACAGTCGAATATTTTCGAAAATTATACCTAGTTATGTAAATCATTTCGTTATTTTTTTTTTAGTTCAGAGTAGTTTTATAAAGTAATATTGTGATTGTGTTACTTTCAAATTCCAGAGGAAAAGGGCACATTGTATAATACTTGCTTGATAAACAAACTGAAAGGGTTGTAATAATAACGGAATATTCCAGCAGGAGCTATTAGCCACCTTTTTGCTCTAGCTATTTCTTTAGCATTCATTCATCATCAATTCTGAACAAGATCCTTTTTAAGCTCTCTAACATTTGTATTTATGATGTATGGTATTATTAAATGCAGACGGTTGGCATGGTGCCCCCACGCTCCCTAATGTGAACAAAAATATTAGGGCGGAGGCATGCCTAGCAACCAACCACCACCATCCGCCACCCGAACGACAGTAGCTAACTGTAGATGTATCTACATCCGTATAATATCGATACGAGCATCTGCTTCCCGCAAGGCCTAGAAGAAAGAACGATTTTATCAGAGATATTCAGCGTAAATATTCATGTAAATTAGCTCTTCAATATTTTATGATCTTTCACAACGGTTTAACATTTATTAGTACAGTAATAAGCAATAACTTATTCACATATCTTGAGTACGTACCAATTTATATCGCTCGCCGCCCACGCCGTCCTTTTACATTAGATAATGCATGGAAAACATTCTCCTTTCGTCTCGTCTTAAAAATAACGATTTATTTGCTGTACCTACTTTCATTCGTCTAAGGAACACAGTACTTCTCCGTACGCACTTATATCAAGACACCATTTTATTACATTGAATAGACAACACAATACAAGCTCGTTAAAATTGAAAGGGCTAAAAAATCAACATACGAAATCATGTTTGGAAAAAAATTCAATCTGTTATAAGTAGTAACGAAAATCATTAAGGTCATTGCTACACTTACTGAGCCATACGCGCGTGCGTTCGTGGAAAACCCAAGATTTGGCCGTACGATGACTCTAGATGTATACTAACCTTAGTAAACAACTTTTAGTACATTAAACTCGAATCAGCGAGCTAAAAATATGTTCGTGGAAGCGGATAGGCGGTAACACTCCTTACATAGAGATCAAAATCGAACTCTTCCTTGGTAGCTAGTCTTCAGTGTTGCCGTTGAGAAAAAAATGTAATCAAGTTAACATTTCAATTGAACTAAACAAGTGGTCGGCTGTCCAGTTTGTTCACCGTAACGGTACGGAGAATGCCTGTGGTACTTCTTCAGGTGTTTACTAGTTGGACGGGCAACAGGGTCATGACGAAATCGTTCTGAGGCACTCCACAACTAAGTATTCGAGAAGCTACGCTATTAAGCTTCACAACTGTACTTATAATTGAATACTGTCTCCCCTTATCACAATAATACTCTTCTAGTACATTACGGAGCGCTTTCTAAAAAATATTTCTCAGTGAATAGCGATTATATTGATGTTTGAATACAGTCTGAGAATGTAAGTAAAACATAGAATAGATCAGCTGCTTACAATCTGTTGTGACATGTTTGTTGTGTGAGAGAAAAGTTGTTACATACTTAATTGAACTTTAAATGAGAACCAGATGCGGATGGATTAAATCAATGCACAATTTTGATTTATTGAATGCAATCGGTGTGAGTGAATTTTAGCACGACTCCCTTCTTTTCAAACTATGTTACTAAATTCGTCTATTCGTCTAGGTTACTTTGGCATAGTAATACCGCGTTAAAAATTAAACGCTGGACCATGCTAAACATTGTTATTGACTTACACTCTTTTCACTTCATTCAAGCAAGTAATCACTTGCACTAATACAAACCGTAAACAGTTCCCTCATGATTGCGTCTTGAAGCCCTGCCGGGTGGAGGAGGAAAACTGCGACACATACAATATCTCCTTCAATAACAAACTGTTAGCTAGACAAATGTTTAACTTCCGTTATTTAAGCACACCATTTTCTTATTATGTGCGTTGTGCCTCTCCATTTCTTTGAGTATTGCTTGATCTTTACGTTTATTTTTCTTTTATTTTAAGTTTCTATGGGCATAAGAAAGAAACCGTTTCAAATATGCTAATCATATTGTTAAATTCGTATTACCCCTCTCTGTGAACCTCTCTGTGAACAATACATTTAAAATTCTCTATCTAAATGTATTCTGTCTGTTGAATCCTTACAATACGAAAGCAAGGGACTGGTTTAAGGACTAGCATAAAAAATAACGCTATAGATTTCTTTAGGCAACGTGAAACTAACGAAAGATATCTTTACACCCAAATAAAAGTGTTTGAAGCCGGTTCGCTACCTGCACCTGGCGCTAGAACATTGAAAGAAATCAAAGTATTCCATAAAAACATGTTTTAAATAGAAAAAGCATCAAAAGGCAGGACGTCTAGACGTTTTTTTTTTAGTTCCCAGAACGGGCAGGTAGAGATCTGTACAAAGACGTACGGATCGATGCGTCGAGATACTATTATTACGGGCTAGAAATGCTGCTCGGATTTAAAACTTTTTATTTAGTTAGAGACATGGCAGATGGCGCGATTCATTTTGATTCATTCAAGCAAAGTTCCCTAGCTCTTCATAGCTGTTCTCGCTGTATTTAGTGCAAGTTTTGCAAGCAGAATTATATATGAGAATTAATTTTTTGTTTTCCAGTTCCATTTTAAGGATCCAAAGTTACTCCTTTCGGAACAGAACCACTCTCAAACTAATTAAATCCCATATGCTACTTATTTTATGAGTTAGAATTAACATTTCTAACGACATTATTTATTGTCACTTTGAAACTGACTATACTTATCATACGTTTTATCATCGAAGCAGGTCATCGCCTGACCTGAGGGGACAAGCCGATAGAATCAAAACTTAGCTCCCTAAATAAATAAATACCTTAAATCTTAACTGAAAATTTTAACGACAAAATGTATTTGCTATAAACGTTGGCACAATTGACGTCATAATTGTATCTTTCTAGCTATCTATAATTCAATATCGATATCAATTTATTTACATAATTTCCTCGAATTATTCCGCCCCTAATGAAAGGTAATTGGTAAAAAGATTTGGTATTAAGGAGATATTGATGACCGGCGGGGCGCGGTGGGTATATCAGGGTCCCCGCTTCAATTTTATCACAATGTCTCGACGTCACATCTCCATAAAAAGTCTTATCGAATGATGTAAGTACCCCGATTTGATTTTTAAACTTCCAAGGAAAAATATGCTTTCAGACATTACCAGCAACTATATATTAAATAAATATTGACAGCTGCACAAGCTGATTAGGAATACAGGAGCTCTAATTGAATGGTAAGTATGTGGACCATGTGTGTTTGGGCGGCTATCCAACAATTGTCGTGTACAACAATACAAAGGCAAAAGAATTCTTGAAGTTTTTACTCGACCAGTACCACAGGATCCGAGGACGCTCATGTTTTTTTTTACAGATCGATTGTACGTATTTCTCAGGTAGTATAACTGCGGGCTCCTTTTGTCGTCCTCCAGTATCGAGTACCTTACAAAAACTAATTAGGCTTTAGACTACAGTTGAAAGAAAGAAGAAGGTAAAATAAAAGTCCACTTGGTTCAACAAAATATGTTTATTCTTCTACAACGCATTATTATCACAGTGCGGGAAAAATCATGCGAAAACAAAATTGTTTTGATCGGAACGAGCGCTTTAAAAACTGATCGTCGATATCTGGTGAATCACCTGCTGCTAGAGAATGAAGTATGATTGTTTTATGGTAACAGTGCTATCTATAGATTTTATTTTCTATCGCAAACAAGCTTACATTCTTTCTATAATAGTGATGTGTTTTAGTGTTAAGGCAGTACATCGTGTTTATCCTGTTCTTTTGTATATTACAGAAGCATTACTTGTGTTGAAGCCTATAATATAAATTAGGAATATTCATCGTCACCCTGATTTTCTACTGATGAAACAGAATGAATACCAATGATATAGATAGACCGGTATAAATTCTGGAAGTAGAAATGATTGTTCTTTATAAATCAAGCAAAAACGAGTACCTATCCCTAACTTTGTAGGTACCTAATAACCGAATCTAAAAACGGAATTAAGAATGCGATAATAAATGTCATGGCTTTATCAAGCCTACAGTTAAACCGAGATCCGGTTTGATAGAACTCCAACCTAAGGTTAGAAAAATATGTTTAAATATTACAAAACACATCTGTATAGAAACAAGCTAGTCATGGATTGCGCAACGGATAGAAAAACAGGTCCGGAGCCCTGCGTAATACTATAAAAAATGTTCAGAAATAATTTCATTGATAGCGAGGCATGCGCAGTGCGTAGGAACTACAGTCGGTTGTACGACTATGCGAGTATACGTCCTCAGTGGACTAAAAATAGAACGTTGAACTAAGGGCGTGTAGGGACTGAGCTGTGACCTCTCGCCGTATCTTACTCACGATTAGCGCGCCTGTTTCACCCAAATATTGTATGTTATTAATGACGGGCTAACTCGCAGAGCTCGTCTTTTGAACGCACTAAATGCAGTTTGATGTTAAATTAAACTTAAGTATTAATTATATGTTAATTTGAACTTGTACTTGTGTAAATATATTTAAGTAACGAAACTAGAAGAGACACTAGCTATGTAGAGCAACAAAAATCTATACTTAACAACTAAATACATATTAATTATTGAAACATTTACACAATTGAATTGTTTGTAACGTTTATGGGCGGCATCAATAGAATATATTACGGTAGTCAGTGCTATGCTACAGTACCGATCGTGGGTCGCTTGTTCAGTCCAACGCCACGTAAGCATTTTATAGCTACGCTCGAAACCACGTGGCGAAAAAGGTGCTCTTATTTATAAACCTAACATTTATAGATTACACACTTCACATCGTGAGGTTTCAGTATGTGGAAAAATTCTATAATCTATATGGAATTATCTACTAATTATAAAACAAATAGAAGACATTTTAAATGTGGAACGAAATCGAGGCGACACATTAAAAACACATGTTAACGATATTTTTGAACATTTCCTTCCCATTAAAAATTGATAATATGTATTGTTTTATCAAAATAATAACAACTAACATGACGAATGCCTCAAATACGGAAACTTGTACTATTAAAATAACGTAGGTACCTACTATTAACTCGGACTTTGTTATTTGTACCTAAATTTTTGAGTTAAAACATCATAAACTTGTTTTTAACATAGCAGGCCTACGGTGTTCCCATTAAAAACGAGCTAATCATGAATTATTGTACCTTCTTGTTCGTAGGTACCTACAGCCCCTTCATTAATGTAATGTGCGTATTCGATGACTGGTGTTTTTCCTAGTTATAGGTTCCTACTTTAAACATAATGATACAAGTTGATACACAGTAAAATAATTGTCCTATAAACAGCTGCATTTACACTTTTTTATCCAATAATATTAACAAAATAAATAAGCATTTACGTAAAGATGAAGGCAGAAACATCAATTCAAATTGCTCAAATTATCAGTAAAAAAGAAGTGCATCTATAATGAAGTTCTTAACCGTCGCAGAAGACAATCACACAGGTGTCGGTCGTGCACGGTGACGTAGCAGGAGGGCGCGTGTAGCACGGACACGCTGCGGTTACGCCACGACGGCACGCGCGCATGCACGCACCACGACGACGACTCCCACGCTAGAAGACAACCAACAACCCACTCAACACTCGCACCAACCATCATCAGCAAGCCATAGATATTTACAAGGAAAAACAAAAACAACTCAGTTCCAAAACTAATAGATAATATGTATTCTACATTATACAGTCACAAACTCAAACATTTCCTTTGAAAATCTACAAAAGTAATCATTACATTAATAATTCATACGCACATATAAATAAAAGGAACATAGGCCGTTTTCTATTCTCAAAATACTGAAACATAAAGAAACAACATTTTCTTCAAAAGATTCTTTATAGCGACTATTAACCATAACGGAAACATTAGCGGAAGCGGGGATGTAAAAACGACCTTATTACTACAATGGGATGTTATAATTTGACGGGTATGGTGAGCTAGGGCTGGGAGAGGAGCGGGAAGGGGCACTCGGAGTAAGATTCTGGGGCATTATCGATTGGGGCACCATCACCAGGATGAGCGTGGCGCCGCGCGCATGTCTGGAGCGCCGAGCGCGCCGCGTGGTGGCACCGCGTGGCGCGCTCCCCGGAACCTAGCCGCGCTAACAACCTACATCCTCGCAGCCCAGCGCACGCACACACACACACCGCGCGTCGCGCGCCTTTAAGCACTACAGCCACGCGAGGGGACCAACTTTGGATGCGTGTGCGTGCGTCAGGCTACGAGACGTAGCAAATCAAATCTGCATAGCTAGTAATTTCTGAGCTAGCCTACGACCCCGGCCCCGGTCGTGTGCTCCGCTACCCTACTTACGGCGCCACGAACGCACCCATGCCATGACTACTTAGCATTAATGTAAATAACTAACATAAATTCCAAAACCTGCTCACGTAACCAGATAAACCTAAAACTCGTAGGCCGGACGAATGCAGTCCGAAAAGGTCGCAGCACCGTTAGGTGCTCATTATAATGTTACATTAATTGAGTGAGAATGAGCATCGTTCCCACAACAGAACTAATATCATAAACATCAGTCGGTAGTAGAGAGCGGGAATCTATAAATAAATCATAGTAGCATTATGTATCAAAACACGCTACGTCACGAGTTACTACGCAGCGTGTTTACTCACGCACGGGGCGCGGGTGCGCGGCGTGGCGGGGGTTTGGGGAGAACGCAGCGTGCGCGCGCGTGGGGTGGGCCGAGGGTAGTACGTCAAATTAGGGCATACAGGGCGTAACTAGGCTATAGCGCGGGAGATGGAGGGAACGCCCATGCGATTCCCCGAGCCCTGCGGAACTTTCTTCTTTCATAACTTTGTAGGTATTGATCCGTCACAACTGCGCAATTCATGTCCTCTCGAATACATCCGATATTTCAATGATAGTAACGGCCCGCGCGTATTAGATTCAGAATACTATTTGTTATGGGACTTATGCCGTCGCCTTTAGTAGGAAAACACACAATTACGCTTATTAAGTTTTGGTACTTTACAGATATACTGGTACTTAAAATGTATGGTACTTTGTTTAAATCTTGTTATTAACAGAATATGTTTACATTAAATCAGTGCTAGTTTTCAAGTCAAAAGAAAATTTACACTTATTCTAATTGCCTTGCCAAAATTAAAAAAGACAATTTAAAAGCAGCAAGCAACCAACTATCGTTTAATTACCCATCTTAATCTAAGTCCCACCTGAAAGGTACATAAAACCTGTCTCAATTGCCGAGCATTGTATACAAACAAAACGAGCCGTGTTCCTTGCGTAATACGCAGTCGTAGGGCCGTACTACGTCAGCCGCCCACGCCACCCCCGATCACGTTCCATTGCGTGGGCCTAAGGGAAACACTGTTCATTCATTCATACCCTTTAATAAAACTTTCTAGTCTATTACAGAGTATTTTGCCGTTCTTAAGAATAATAACATTACTTTAGTAAATTATATTGTCAAAACACAAACTAATAGGCGTTCAAATGTGAGCCCCACTCCATATGCTCGACTCCACGCGTCGCGCGTCGCAGTCTCTCACAGCACGCTAGTTTCGCTCAAAGGCAAAAACAGCTCAAAGTTTTACCTACTGTCACATATTTTCAAGTATTTTTTCGTTTCGGTTCGATTCTAAAAATATCAATTAGAAAGAAGCATAATTTATTATATAAGCATAGAGATAACCTTTGACATTTTCAATAAAAGATTAAAGGTCATAATGGATTACGCCAAAAATATGATTTTAATGTAGGCGGTGGAAATATCCGTAGACCAAAATAAATAATATTGTAACTGTGAAGATTTAATGTAATTCAAGTTACCAATTTCATAAATATTTCATGAAATTCCATGCTAAATGTTTCTAAACGATATCGTAATTCATAATGACAAGCTGTGAATCGAATTATTAACGTCAAACAATGAGTCACCGGTTTATCTCTTACATACTACGCTGCCACGTGGTTACATCTGCCACAATAATATAAAATAGTTACGTCGTATCATATGAAGGGCACAAACATGGCATTATTGTACAAAGCTACCGATCGAAAAGTAAAGAATTTTACGTCGGTCATATAGAGAGGCGCTCACTCACATTAATATTGCTTTGAAACAAGAAAATACAAGCCTGACTCCACCAGAACAACGAACATAGTTAGACAAGTTAACACTGCAAAAATATACATAACTACGGGCTTATAGTCTGCACAATAAGTACGTTTACATAGATAGTCTGAATACATTGAAGAAAGACTGCTATGAGCCAATTAAATAAAAATGTTCTTCAAAGCATAAAAATATATCTTATAATATTGATTGGTATGTACGTAAATCTACTTCTTGGGCATTCACTACAACAAACTTATCTTACAGTCAGTATATTACAATCCAAGATAAAATACATTTTTAGTAAAATATAATCCAGTCTTCTTATATTTTAAGAAACATAAAACCTAGACAATTATAAGTAGATAGGTGCCTACACAACGCGTTAAAAAGTGCTTCAATTTAAATCTTGTTTTGTTTTTTAATTTTATTTTATTAAATAATTGTACTTTAAAAAATATTTCTTGGGCGACTCAACTTTTTTTGTAATAGCTTGATGGGTATATTTTACAACTTTACTTATAAAGGTAGGTCCAAGAACACTAATTTATGTGATCTCCACTTATGACAGATAACGGTCTTGAAAAGTGGTCTCGACAAGTCTCCAGGGTAACTTGATTTTGTTAAATAAAATTATGACTTTGTTACTAAATCAATGTAGTTTTTAGTTAATTGTATTGGCTAGTTGATCTCTCTCTTCAACTGACTTTTTCTCTTCCAAGAACACAAACGAGGCAATTAGTCAATCTTCAAGTAAACTACCAAAATCTGTTTCAACGAGATTTGAAATTTAAAGACCTTCAGTATAAAACCGTCAAAAGTTTGGAAAGAAGTTTCTTAACACGGCTTGCGGTAGGAATCGGACTTGGTAGAAATCGTCACGTATCGAGACCTCCGGTTCTGTCCGGCGTAGTTCGGATATTATCGTCACGTTGATATATACAAGTATGGTCAGAGTATACAACCGTTCTTTTTTTTTTTAATTCCTACTACAAATTTTACCGAATCTGTATAGATTATTTCTCGTACATGGTGTAAGCGACTTCGTTCCTAGCGCGGGACCGCACATTTTTTCTTTTATAACAAATTCCTATGATATTTTTGCCAAACCATTAACACTTGGCTCCAGATTAGAACAACTAAGACTACCAAAACAAAAAAAAGTTGATTCAATCTTTTACAACAACTCATTAATATCAACATTTATTAATTTGTACGATATTAGTATAAAAATACATATTTGAAAAAAAACGCTTGTGTATCTATACTTTAGGAACTTCAATTTACATTTTTGTTTTTACAAACTATACAAAAA
Organism: Orthosia gothica; assembly: GCA_949775005.1. Lineage (NCBI taxonomy): Eukaryota > Metazoa > Arthropoda > Insecta > Lepidoptera > Noctuidae > Orthosia > Orthosia gothica. Next base: position 30,359,450 of record OX459037.1, on the reverse strand, counting down.
TCTCATACCATAATTGTAAAATAAAAAAATAAAAATACAAAAAAAAAGATTCAAAAAAAATATTAGACAAAAAAAAACTGTAAATTGATTTGAAAAAAAAACCTAATAAAATCATATTCGCGTATAAGCGCTATCTATACCTGTGGTATACATCCTTCTTCCTGACGTACTTGCCGTCGGGCGTGAAGTAGTAGGCGGGGGGCGCGTGGATGTGGCGGCCGCGCACCAGGAACAGCACGTCGCCGGGGCAGGCGCGCGCGGGCGCCGTGATGACATCGGCGCGGCAGCCCGCCATGTCGCGCGACGAGCAGTACCACTGCTTCCTGCCGTGCGCCTGCAGGTTCTTCAGGTAGAACGTGTAGCCGTCGTGCAGCAGCAGCGACTTGCCCGTCCGCGAAGGCACGTACACTGCTGGCACTGCGTCAAAACCCAACATGTCACCACCGACATCCGGCTGGCGGCGTGCACCACTCCGCCAACTGAATGTTCCGATGAACTTCCGACTGAACATACCGCAACCTGCGTCGCATGAACGTTCGAAGGCCCACACAAATACATGGCGATTCTAATGCTCATCATACTTTCTTTGACTAAACTCTTGTTTTAAGCTACTTTTTTAATCAAATTACTACATATCCTGCTACAATAATAGTCGCAATTATGTATAAGAATTTAATCAATATTTACACAAAAACGTTACTTACAAAGAGTAAAGCTGTAGAAAATAGAAAATTAATCGTTTTACATCAGTACTAACACGGAAAAATACCTCAAAACCTATCTCAGTATGAATATGGTTAGACATTGTATTTATTCTATCATTTTTGTTGCTGCCGTTTTATATTATGCTACGATTACATTCGTATTAAATATTTAATAAATTTAAAAACATTATATATAATTATTTTTATAAATTAGTTCATTCCTTTAAGGAATTATTTAAAATTGCTTTTAGCTCTACATATAGATTACATATTGACTAAAAGACAAAAATCACTAACACAAGATACTCTATTAGTTACATTTCGCAGACTGCCTCTACAGCTGAATAACACACCTGCTCAATTATTTTGCGATTCTACATAATAAGATTGAAACTTAACGTGTAAATAAAAAAATGTATATTATTCTACCTTAAGACGGTACCCTGACCAAAAAATCGGCATGAGATATAAGCATTCCTATTGGTCTAGCGGCACTGGTGGCGCATGAATTACAGTAGTGAATACGCCCAGATTTTAGAATAAAATCTTTATAAAATCGAATTTTGGTCTTTTGAAAAAAATAATTCTACAAAAATGTTCGTTATTAAAATGTCTATCCATTAATGTTAGTACAAAAAATAATTAATGAACACTTTACGAGGAGATGCATAATATCAATAATTATTTCTCATTTTTATGTTTTTTTGGAAGGAGATTAGTGAAATATATACAACATTAAAAAAAAAACTAAATCTACCATTTTTGAATCAATATTATGTAGAACTTTAATGTATTTTATTAATTGATATTTCTTTTTAAATAACGAGTAGATAGCTCCTAAAAACAGGACAAAAAACGGCTTGCGCGGCGTTTTGCTCGGGGTACCGCCCAGCCTCGAGCTATGAGAGGCGATGGCACGGGCGTTGCATGGAAACTCAACGCCTTTCATTATTATAAGTTCTCAGACTGCCTCGTACACAGCAACTAATTAACAATAGGTGAATAATATTTAACGTGACAAGAAACAACATGGCCTTTAGGAACATACTCTTTAGGTATATGACCTAAAATTAAGATCTACGTAGATATTAATTTAATTTTATCAAAAAATACTTTTGGCTTAAATTGTTTTTATTAGATTTTATTATTCTGACTACATACGTTTTAATTTTCCTAGATAATATTGAAAAGAAAATTTTATAATTTCGAGATCTGAACTGACTTTTTTTCTTTATTACTTCTACTTATAATATTATTATAAGTATTTATTATATTTATTTTTACGTAAAAAATCATTAAATCACTATGTAAGTACTGTCATTTTAAGCTTTTTCTAATCTATCTCACATAGGTACATACTTTCCTGTTTCGCAACAATGCTAGCTACCTAAGCAGTAGATAAAAACTAACAAAACATATTCGAAAAAAAAAACATAAAAAAATCCGAAAAATCTTTGAAACTCATACGTCATGGGGGTTAGTAATTATATTATAACAGACACCAGAAGCTTGCAAGTACGCAACGTTTCGGGCGCTCTATATAAAATTGTATTAATTTGTATGCGAGAAGCGCTCTCTCATCCGTAGAGCGTGCGTCATATGCATACGCAGCGTACACACGTCTCGAGAGCCTTTTATAAGTTATAACTGCAATTCAGGGGGTCTTACTAAGACGTGTTAAAACTATCATGGCTCCAGTGTGAGAGACAGACCGAACTAAACATGACAAATAGCACTAGCCCTTTGCCGCAGCGGAATCATGATAGCATTGACAGGTTGTTGCTGGCTGTGTTCTACACAGCGTTTTGGGTGGTACTCAAGCCGAGACGTTCGCCGTACAGTCTGAAGATCCTGCGCAGGTGCGCGGTGACGTCGTGCATGCGCGGACGTCCCGGCGCCCGCGCCGCGTGCTGTCAGCGCTCGTGGTTGTGCTCGCCCGACACGGCGATCACCTCGTTGTTGTAGGTGCGCAGCGTGGCCGGGCACTGGAACTTGTTCCTGGCCGCGCAGTACCACAGCACCCTCGGCTGGTTCCTATACGCGTTATGCGGACGGTACACGAAACCGTTCAACGATAGTTTCGGGTAACCAGTATGCGTGTGTATGACTTTCACTGGAATATCGTAATATTGTTAGTGAACTCGGCAGTCGTACAAACTACATATTTTTAAGAGTCAGAAACAATTACCTTCGGATCAGCTTACACCAGAGATTTGTTACAAATTAAACAAAGTACATTTTAGACTTTCAACATTTTACTTAAATAACACTAAAATAAAATATAATAATAGGCACCTAGAAAAGGTGGATACTCCGGTGGGTGATGTAAGTAATTTTCCTTAATTTTAATAATATTATTATTAATTCGTAATATAATCTATACTTAATAAAAATATAATTCAATATCTTATGGCTACAATTATATCTGTAAATTGTTATATTTAATCGCAACATACAAGTGAAAAGTATTAATCAGAGAGCATATTTCAGTTATCTTAATCTTCCGTCCAAAGGTAAAAACCTCGAGTTAGCTACATCAAATGGTGTAGTTGTTGGTCCTGCAGAAATGCCTCAGCTCGCTGAAGACCAGCGTGGAGCCGGCGGTGTGCAGGCGGGCGCCGCAGCCGCGCGCGCACACCCAGCGGCGCCGGCTCCGGTAGCAGCCGTCCAGCCGGTACCAGAACCCGCCCATCTTCAGCAACGCGGCCTCTGAGGCCTCCGACAACGACGTCGACGCTAACACTGCCCAACAATTTGTTCACGAGTTACAGAGTCAAATATTCCATTCCACAAGGTATTGAAGTAACATTCTTATTACAAAGGTAAATTATTTGGCAACCATATTCCAATATATAGAATTCTAAATGTACGCGTCGGTATTGATAAAAATAAGACCCGCTGTCTATGGGCGCTGATAACAAAATCAATTCTCATACCTTGAACAGATGCGAAGCAATATAAGAAAGACATCCTAAGACGTATCAAGGGATTTTTCGAGAGCAGAAATAAAAAAGCGTAATGATCAGTATACGTCTTTTATAAATATAACCAAAAATAAATTCACAATTAATAACTTAGATAATAAATAAATGTAAAACAGTACAATAATACTCATAATTCAACAAAAAAGAATAACAACTATAACTAAAAAGTCTAACATACTTTGGCATAGGAAATAAGATCTTTGAACTAGTTACTGAGTATTAATAAATTCCAGTCGAGTTTTTAAATAATATAAATTCTTACCTAATTATGTCTCGTAAATACATTATAAGTACGTTACTACGGAAACCTGTTACAGTGCCCTACGTTTCCCTCCCTACTGTACAATGTACATATCTACAATAATATATGGTCGTATAAGTTTCTAATATAAAAACTATGCTCGTATTACTTTGTTCATAAGCTGGTTTATTATGTCTACACAGTCTACCTCTACGGCTAAATACAATACAAATCATAAATATTGGAGTATCTCGTAACATCGTCTATCAGTCGTTCCGCGCACTACACCGCGGTCAATAAATAGAATTTTTATAAAAAAGCATCAACAAGACGGCTACGCTATCATTAAAGCTATACAGTTTGTATACATAATTTCTAAACATTTTGGTAAGAGAATATTGCACATTCACGTTATACATTGTTTTTTTTTTATAAACTATCGTGTAGTTTCCTAATAAATAGCCGCTAAGGCATAACAAGGCGACGTTAAAGCGTCTACAGCCACCTGTTTTATTGATTCCAATAGTTTCCAAATAGTTAAGTATAAATACGCTCAAAAATCTATATCAACGATCAGTTTGATATCACACAAACCCGAAGGGTTCCTCGTACTATCTATGTTTAATGGAAGATTGATAGAAGTCGAGAGACATCTCGACGAATCTGTTACGACACTATGCTGCGTGTGTTCGAGATCCAATCTGAGCTAATTATTCGAGCTCATTCATCCGGCGAAGTATAATAATATTACTGAACTAAACCTAGAACATTAACAGTATACATAGATAAAGGAATTACATTGACCTTTGGCATAACTACGTACAAATAATAAGGCTTCCGAAATTGCAGAGGTACAAAACTAAGCTTCAATTCCTTATTTGGGTACTTGTAGCGTGTGAGGCAGTTTTGTTCCTCCATAACATAAGAATACTAAGTAACAAATGGTGGTCACGTACCGGGACGTGAGCACTAGTAGGGGTGCGACGCTCCTTGTGCGCGGGCGTGCCTGGGGTCAAGCAGGCCGCGCACGAGGAGGTCGCGCCAGGCCTACAGCAGCAGCGCGGCGTGCGGCGCGGGCGGCAGCAGGGGCGCCGGCGCCGCCACCACTGCGCGCGGCGCTGGACTAGCTACTGCTACTATCTTGTACTTGCCCATCGGATCCACTTGGAAACGTCTCGACTCATGCTTAGCAGGATTATACGTCGCCGGATGGTTGTGTGAGCCCCGAAAGTATACTAGACGTCCGTCTCTCAAACATAAGGCAACTTGACAGCGCTCTGCTTTCTGGTAGGACCGAGCACATCTCCAGGTGACTCTACGCGGGTGCGAGCCTCCGTCCTCGTAGAATATGTGTCCGTCGGCCACAAGGTGCAGGCCTCCGCGCGCTGACCGGATGTAGAACCATCCTGAAACCACGGCACAGTTAGGCCCTGTTTTGTCAAACCTACATTCATTACTTATAAACTATATATATAAGTATGCTGTGCGAGAAAAATCAATACAGCGTAATCATTAATTTAACAAGAAATACCTTGAATTGACCCTTTTTCCTCCTCCCCAAACATTTTAGCTAATTTTCTTTATGATTAAACGCAACTGACGCAGTTTTACTTTTTATGCAAATTTTCTTGTTGACGTTCTTTTATTTGTAATCTAGACGGCTTAGCATTAAATGGTAGACGTTTCTAGATGGCTGTTGATTGAGTAATGTGTTCTATAACTTAAAACAATGTTAATCCTGAATTCTAATTTGTTCAATTGATAGTCGGCACTTACATATCTAACTTTTTAATAAAATCATTTGAGTAATAAAGTCAATTATTTTGAGCTTAAATATTGAGCTTAAGTTTTCGATTCCTACCAAAAGGAGTGGACCGCACTAGCAAAAGACAGAATTGTGTGCAAAAGGGATATGGAGGCCTTTGTCCAGCTGTGGGACAAAATAGGCTAGATAGGTAGATGGAAAAGTTTAGAGTGAGAAAGACGGCTCAAAGAATAACAGCTTCTTAATCTGCTGAATGAGAATGAATAGTTCACAGTTCCTTTTGTTTTACAAAAGCAAGTCAACTTGAATTATTCTGTGGCCACCTTCCCTTATCAGGAATCATATGCAGTGTAAATACAACATGCCTTTTAATTTTTCTTGGTTTCTTTAACGGCAAGCCATAAACAGCAAGATTTTAGAACCCCCAGACGTTACTTATCTTCTCAGAACAAAATGTATGGGATAGAGTGTAACGTAAACACAGGATTTGAGTTTAAAGCTGATTTGTTACATACAAAATGTTTACAAGAGTCATCAAGAATCGTCTCGTGCGCAGGTTTGACTCCCGAACAAGCCGGATTCCGTAAAGGCTTTAACACAGTAGACAACATACATACGCTGCGGCAGGTTATACAGAAGACCAAAGAATACAACCTGCCTCTCTGTTAAGCGTTTGTGTACTACGAAAAGCGTTCGATTCGATCGGGACTTGGGCTGTACAGCAGTCTCTCTAACGGTGCCAAATCGACTACCGGTACATCGAATTGTTGAAGTGTTTGTACAAAAACGCCACCTTGTCAGTTCGACTTCAGGATCAGACCTCGGAACCTATCCTTCTGCAAAGAGGTGTGAGACAGGGGGACGTCATATCTCCGAAACTGTTCACCGCTGCACTGGAGGACGACTTCTGGACTGGAGAGGGCTAGGCATCAACGGCAATGGCAAGTAAATCACTCACCTTCGGTTTGCCGACGATTTAGTGGTCCTGGCTGAGACCATGGAGGACCTCTGTACAATACTCGGTGACCTCAGTAGACCTTCCGAAAGAGTAGGTCTTAAAATGAATATGGACAAAACCAAGGTAATGTGGAACCAACTCATATCAAGGTCGGAGACTACATTCGAAGTTGTGGAAGACTATGTCTACCTGGTACAAACGATCTAGTTGAGTAGGGCCAACTTCGAGAAAGAGGTCAACCGCCGAATCCGACTCGGCTGGGCAGCGTTCTGGATGTTGCGGGGAATCTTCTCGTCCAACTTAACAGTGTCTCAAGATGAAAGTCTATGACCAGTCTGTGTTGCCAGTTATGACCTATGGATCTGAGACGTGGTAGCTCACAATGGGCCTCATTAGAAAGCTTACTGTCACCCAAAGGGTAATAGAGAGGGCTATGCTTGGAGTATCTTTGCGTGATCGAATCAAAAATGTAGAGATCCGCAGGAAAACCTGGGTTACCGACATAGCCCAAAGAATTGCAAAACATAAGTGGCAGTGAGCAGGACACATTGCTTGCAGAACGGATGGCCGATGGAGCAGAAAAGTTCTGGAGTGGCGACCGCGAACCGGCAGACGTTGCGTTGGAAGGCCTCCCACTAGGTGAACCGATGACCTGATGAAGGTTGCGGGGACCCGCTATATACGGGACGCACTGGATCGGTCAATTTGGCGATGCTTGGGGGAGGCCTATATCCAGCAATGGACGTCTTTCGGCTGATATGATGATAATTATGATGAAAATTTTCCTTTACATAAATGGACTAATATCTTACTAGATTTCATTTTACTAAAAGAAACGTGCTTTTTCAAAAGAAACTGCATCACCAAATGAGCCAAAGCGTTAATTAGTTTTTCATTTATGTAACTTAAAAAACCAGCGAAGTGCGTGTCAGACTTCGCACATTTAGGGTAACACGACGCTAAGCGCACCGCAAAATTAAGTACATATTATATTCTACAATTGGTTCGGTATTCTACAATTGGTGCGTCGTGTTACGCGCACCGCAAAATTAAGTTGGTTGTAATAGGAAAAATGAGGGACTTTCAAAGAAAAATCGGATTTATCGATACATTTGTTAGTACAATATACGTAATTATATGTCAAATGTAATAAAAAAAAATCATCAGAATAAAATTTTGTTAAAAAGCTGACTTTGGTGGCTTGGCTTCTCATTCCTTTGTTTTCCAATATTTTTTAACCGACTTACCAAAACGGAGGAGGTTCTATGTTCGACTTCTTGTTTTTTTTTTTATGTATGTTCACCGATATCTCCGCCAATTTTGGACCGATTTTGAAAATTCTTTTTTAGTTTGAAAGAACATGTTCCGAAATTGGTCCCATTTTAATTTGTTAAAGATCTGATGAAGAACTTCGGAGATATACAACAGAACTCTTCAACAAATAACGGCAAATCATTCGGGATTGCTTCAATCGCATGTCTGTTTATTGTTTATACCATTTCATAACATAACATCACGCCAGTATACTGAAAGGGGTACGCAGAACTCTAATTTCACCGGTTATATTCAAGTTTCATGTTTTTCGGGTAATCTGTTCTGGCGTAATAGGTACTTACTAAACAACTTGCCTATTAGGTAAGTAAAACTAAAAAGGGAAAAATAAAAAACTTTTTTGCAAAAAAATACTACCGACTTCCAAATGAAAAACTACAAAGTGAAAAATAACTTTATTTTTGGAAGTCGGTGTCCATATCGCAAATAATTGGTATCTACGAAAGACACCGACTTCCAAAAAAAAAGTTATTTTTCACTTTGTAGTTTTTCATTTGGAAGTCGGTAGTATTTTTTTGCAAATACAGTATCGTATCTACTCAACGAGCTCTAAACAACGATATCCTACTCGATGGGTTACAACATTTTTGGTTAGCTGAACAATTTAGTATTGTCACAGATAATATAATACTAGCATACAGATGCCTCATCCCATACAAAGAAACCGTGCCGACGTAACTAACGTTTTTCATCTGATTATACCGATTATTTTTTGTAAATCGATCGCGTTCGGTTCCGTTCCACGGCGATAGATAGATCACATATCCGTGGAACGGAACGGAACAGAACCGAAAGCGATCGATGTACAAAAAATAATCAGAATAATCAGTATAGAACGTCGGCACGGTTTCTTTGTATGGGATGAGACACCAATGGTATTGTAAATAATATAATGAAATGAGTAAGATGTATTAACTTTAAGATGGCTGGTGTTGATGACAGACTGCTAAACTAGACAAAATCTACTGGAAGTGAGGTCTGAAAATGAAAGTCAAATGTTACTTCAGCGCAATATAATCGTTTCTTTGTACCTATACACTGAGACGAGTCTCTCTACTACCAGCTACACAGCATAAACATTCTCTGATCGACAACTGCCGCTTATAGCTACCGTAATTCCATAATACTTTCACGACTAAACATAATAATAGCAATAAAATATCTTATCACAATAAAATAATACTTTAAAAATAATACTTCAAGGTTAACATATAATCGTATACATTCGTATGGTTCTTAACATAACTGGTGCGGTTAACTTTCAAGTTAACTCTATTGCTCTGACAAAACTCCCCGTAAGTACAACCCACGGTTTAATAAACGCTTAAGTACTCAAAAAATAATATAAAAAAGTGTAAAATAAAAAATATGTAAAATAAATCTTAAAATATTTAGATCTCACTAAAGAACAAACTTACAACTACAACGTATACATGAGTATTATTATTTAGTCAATTGTTCAATAAATGCAGTTCCTACTTTAACAAGTTGTTATACCTTACTTTCCTAATCGTATACATGACGTGACTCCGTAACATTCCCTCTATGACCTAAGCGCCCGCTGACAACATAACCTGACATTCGTATAGTCAAACCGAAACCAACCACGTCGGAGACTTCGCTCCGATGCCAACAATCGTAAATTTTATGTACAAATTCACGAATAAAATTGTAAAAAAATAAATGTAAAAAATAATGTATAAAAATACTTAGGATATCATAAGAGAACTATCACTTTGTACAGTACACTACAACTAGACCGTCCGGTTCGGAAGAGCGGAGCTGAGACAGACGGCCTCTGTAAGCCAGTGCGACAACACTCCTACATTGTGAGAGAGCATCTTGCGGTTACTGCTAAAGTGCCTGTGGAAACTTCAAACCTTGATTTTATTTGATACACTAAAAGCTATCTTTGTTTGTAGAGGCCAAAAATACCAAGACCAGAAAAAATCAGTCTCAAATAATTTGAAACCAGACGGTCTTCACTAGAACTTATTATATATTCGTATACTTTATACAGCGCAAAAATATCTACCAATTAAATGTATCTACTGAATACAGTATCTATAATACAGGTTATAATAATCTCTTTGGAGAATAAGATAAGAGAGTAAACGTGCAAACTATAGTTTGCAAAATCTCAATTGCGTATACATGAATGTAATCGACAAAAGGCGCATACAAATCTAGACCACCGGCGGAAAGGCACAAGAGCAATTTGACTTTCCACTCAAAACAATAGTCAAGTCCAGCTTAATGACATTCAATATATCAAACACCTAATCAAAAATATCAATAACACTAGTTTACAGGGTTTTGTCCTGGAATGGAAAAGTGTTTATTTTTAACAAATGAGATGTGGAGAGTTAAAAAAATATAAAAAATCCAGCACGTCACATTTCGAAAATATTCATTGTTTTTTATTTAAAAGATTTAGATTTTTTGTACCTGTGTCTTACAATAGACCAGAAATAGTCATCTAATGTAAGTTTGTTCCATTATCCCTGATAAACAGGACCTATCCGAATACCAGCGCGGCGATATTTAGTCTTTTATATAAATATCGCTGCATATAGGAGCCTTTTTGGCCTCGCACTGGGTCTTTTGTTTTTAATTTTCGTTAATTTACTTTTGTTTTAATAAACTGCCTGTACCTAACTTTATTTAATTGTAACTAGCACAGAGTTACAAATAAATATATCTTTCTATTTTTATAGTTTTACAAAAATATAAAACAAATCCTAGCAATACTGCTCGCCACTCATCGCAAAACCACCGGTAGTGGTTTTCAGGAAGACAGGGTGGGCAGGCAGTCAATTGTGCCGATGAGTGTATAAATGTATATGCATAATCTGCGTTGAGCGAGTTGATTTATTTAAGCTACATGTACAAAGGTGCAATGGCGGACTTCTCCATCCCTTCTTCCTCCTTCGGCATTCTCTACTAGTCAATGCCTGTACCTAACTTTATTTAATTGTAACTAGCACAGAGTTACAAATAAATATATCTTTCTATTTTTATAGTTTTACAAAAATATAAAACAAATCCTAGCAATACTGCTCGCCACTCATCGCAAAACCACCGGTAGTGGTTTTCAGGAAGACAGGGTGGGCAGGCAGTCAATTGTGCCGATGAGTGTATAAATGTATATGCATAATCTGCGTTGAGCGAGTTGATTTATTTAAGCTACATGTACAAAGGTGCAATGGCGGACTTCTCCATCCCTTCTTCCTCCTTCGGCATTCTCTACTAGTCAACCAAGGGTACTGGAGAGATAACATGGCATATACATTGTTTTTACCCGACTATGGCGAAGCAAAAGTGATGGTGATGTTTTTAACCGGTATGTGTGTATGTATGTAATTATGTATGTTCATTTGCTCCCTCATAACTTCTACTTCTTCTTCTTATAATAATTTGACATACATTTGTCAAATTATTTTTGTTGTTGAAAACAAGACATTGGAAGCGTCTTGTTTGTCCGCTGGTTATAGGCTATGTGACGTGACATTAAATTAAATATGGCGCCCTCTAGGGGACACCGAGTCAAGAACAAAGAAAAATCGACCCACCCCATCATGTGTGATATCATTGAACAGGGATTTGAAAATAAAGGTAGGGTTTTGTACATCATATTTTTGTCAAGCGTACCGTTTGCGAGTCCCGTCAAAGACATGAAAACAATTTCTTTACTCGACTACGGCGTCGCAAAGTCCACTCTTGTAACTTACGCATTATCTAGATACATGTAAAACAACAAACTCTAAACAGAAAACATGTGTTTCTTTTCGCAGAGGATAACCGTGTTCGTATGACACCGTTATCCTCACCGGTAACAAAACAATACATTCTGCAAAGTGGCATACGACCACGGTTATCCTCTACGGAATAGTTTGTACATAACAATTTGAGATGAGAATATTTTCTTGTTTTATACTTTTCAGAGCGTGATTTTTCAGTAGTCGGGTTTGAGTTTTTGAACTTATTTTAGTCGTAGTTATTGCAACTTATAAAAAAAAATAGAATTTACCGAAAGGACATTTTTTTGTAAACTAGTGTAAACTCCTAACCTACGTTCTCCGCTCGTATCTAGCGATGAGATCAAAATCTGTGCCGTATCCTACCTCGTTTAGTTCGCCGGTGGTCGATTCGGCTTCGATGACAGACAAATTGACTAATCAGATCTGAGCATCGTGTTCGTAAGCAGTGGCACTCAGAACATGGGCGTGAGTGGCGTGGCGCGCACGCCGCACGTGTGCGCGCTGTTCATCTGCACCACGCGCAGCCCGAACGTGTGCACGGCGGCACGACAGCGCGGGTTGCGCGAGCAGCGCCACCATACCTTGCCGCTCGCCGCGCGCCCGTTGAAGCAGAACCTGTGCGCGCCCACCTCGATGGCAGGCTTGCCCCTCTTGCTCAAGCAGTAGCGGAACTGTCCAGGGAAGCAAGGGAACGGAAACGGCAGACCCAGCGTTGGCGGCGCCTCTGGGGCGGGTGTGCCTGCAACTAATCACCTTACCGTTAATATCCGCCTGTGTTGAACTGCTTCCAACTAAGTTTTGTAATTAAGAATGACAATAAAATATCATATTTATGTAACATGAATGTGACAATAAATTGTAAATTTTCTATTTTCTTGACACAACTAAACTAAATAGACAGAGTGACGTGAGGTATAACAACAAATAAAACAAAATAATAGTAGTCTTCAAAAAATAATTTCATTTATTTATAAAAAAATGACAAGCCCGGACTAGGTATGAGAACAACCTTTACCTCCTCTAAGGTAATTTTATAATTTCGACTAGCACCAAGCTGGAGTGTAAATGTTCTAACAAAGTTACGCTCAGTTGGAAATACAAACATTATGACTAGCATATTACGTGAAGTACGATTCCATTTTGACTTTAACGGTGGAATCAGGTGTGTTTTTGACGCGTTTAACGCGCTTGCGCTTTCTGATGGCACCGTCGTGTTCGTGTTGGTACCCCATGGCGACGATGCGGTTGTTGCTGGTGACGGCGTAGCACTTGCAGCCGTGGTCGGACTTTATGCAGAGCCAGGAAGTTTGGCCGGCGAACACTTTCCCATTCCTCCTGAACCGCCAGCCGTCCACCACCAGCACCGGGTTCCCATATCGAGACACACTCCATTGCGCTGAAAGCATATTTTCGCTACCACTCTAATCGGATCACATCTAGGTGGTAGGATGCCTTGCTCAAATAAAACGACGGGGTACAAAAATATCTTATATTTGATACTTACGTACCACATTTTCAAAATACTGTTACCATCTAATTCTTTAAAACTAAATGAGTGGGTAGAAATTATATTTTCTGTTTCGTTAACACACACTTTTAAAAATACTGTTTGAGATCTTACAATAACTTATACGGTTTCTCCGAATCGAACTTAATTCTAAAGATTGATTTACTTAAATAACAAAAACAGGTTATTCAAATTACATGAGATGTCATAATTAATAAATATGTTTAAAGCCTTCTCTATTTTGCTAACTTAAGGAAAAAGCTAAAGGCAGTAGGTACCTACACAAAATAGCTAAAGCCCATATTCACACACGTGTGTCACCAAGAAAAAAATATTTCATTGAATGGTCCAGTCATAGATTTTTAAAAAGGTCCAGTAGTTACAAAACGATTAAAATCGAACTATGTTTATAGACTAGTAAACACTAAAAACCACAGTTAAAAGTGCATTTACAGAAACGTAGACCAGTAAAAGAAAAAAATATTCTGTCATTAAATTCATAATTCAAATCTACTCTTGTTCTAAAAAAATACAATTGATTTAATAAATCCACAACACTATTTGGGTTAAGCAGATTATTATTTTATTATACATATTGTCTTAAAATTTAGTTTTACTGTATATATCAAAACCATTTTGGAACATCACGCAGGCTTGCATAAACCATAAAATTTCTAAAAATCTTTGAAATAGTGAGGAGTAAGCCGTGCATACAATCCGCTGGGATAAAATGAGACTGTATGGTCTACATACAATTGTCCCGAATACATAATTATAATATTAACATAAAATTGCAAAAGCGCTGTTGCATTGATGGAATTCATAAATTTGCTCGAAAATATGTAATTTCTCCGTCCAATCGGCTACTACACAATAAACGTTTATAATTTATACAAATATCTTCTTTCTTAGTAAAACTTGTAAGATGTCCAAAATCGACAATTGTACACAAAATTTACAAAATCAATACGCTTGAGTTTTATTACAATTTTACAATTAATTTATATTATTAGGTATATGAAAATATTTATACTGTCAAAAACATGAACATTAACTTTCCCATCACTTCCATTCAAAACTAAGATAAATACATCTTAGTCACTTACTTAAACTACTAAATGGTTCCTAAAATTCTTCTCCATACCAGATTAGGATGTAGTTAAGACACGTATCCTATATCTAAAGGAATGCATTTTGAAAATATCACGAATTGTGTCATGGTTTTCACAGCCACTTAAGCCACAGGATGAACAAATACAGAAAAGGATGAAATATGGCCGAATGTAACAGCATACAGGAATGAGGAATGGGTCTATCAATGTCCTTTCTTTGTAGACATTTGGGGATTAACGGTGCTTATACTTTAGTAAACATCTTCCAAAACATATTGAAATTTCTCCCTCTCCTACCATTAATTTTCTTATGTTGATATAAAGATTCTTGGATGCTTTCAACCAGTTACAACTATCATTCATACGCGTTCAAGTCGTGGCGAACCTTGCTCAGCAAAGGACCAGGCCACTCCAGCTTATTTTCAACTAGACCAGAGGCATTAAAGTTATCAGGTGTAAAATTTGGCTTGTGTGTGTGGTGACCCTTCACGCGAACGAAACGACCTTCCATTGTAGTCTGGACTCTACAGAGACAACCCTTGGAATCCTTGTCACGGCATGCCCAGTTCAGCTTGTCACGATATTGATTATTCACCCAAAATTTATTGTTTCGGAATATCAGTACCATTTTCCCAGCCCTGGACGGTAGGAAGAAGGCCTCTGCAAAAATGAACAAAACATTAATATACACAAAATACAAATTGAAGTAGCTACATAGGTTAGATTACCTTTACTAATAATGTCATGTAATAAAACAAAACTACACACGGGTGGATATATTTTTAACAGACTTACCAAAAAGGAGGAGTTATAAATTCGGCTGTTTATATATTTTTTTATGTATGTTCGGACATAACTCCCGTCATTTATAGATGGATTTGCAAATTTATTTTTGTGTTTGAAAGGGTATACTCTCGAGGTGGTCCCATTGTCACCAAGTCAGTCTGAGGATCTCAAATACTATAGGCAGACATATAGCGATTTTGGTATTTTCATAAATATGGCAAGCATTAGACATTAGGCTTCTCAGAATCGAAATGAGATGTACTCTGGCTATAAATTATTTCTATGGTAATATGAGGTACCAATCTAAATACGGAAAAATAAAAAAACTTTTTAACAAAACAATTAGACCGACGACTTTAAAGCAAAACACCTCAAAGCGAAAAATACTTAATAAGTGTCGGTGTCAAAAAACGAAAAACAATAGGTATCAAAGACTTCGGAAAACAAAGTAATTTTTCGCTTTGTAGTGCTTTGCTTTAGAAGTCTAATCTTTAATATAAAGATAAAACAAGAATTACAAATATGTATTAAAGCACTGTACAAAAATACATCCCAGGTAGACATGAAAGATAACATCTAAAATCATGGAGTACATGGAATGTAGGCTTGTATTTATCATTATCCTAATCGGCCTGCAATACTCGCGCTGAGGCAGACTCCTCCTTCCTAAGAAAAAGGCTATACAACATTTTTACAAAAATAGAAGTTGAAAGCACAGGGAGTTTGTTGTGCCTACGTGTTGTACTGTTGCTAAGGCTCTAATACCTCGCATTCTGACCACACTTAATTATCTCTTGGATTTTAATCCAGCAAATGATCTGTTTGCGGATGAATGGACGAAGATTTTATTGGTAGTAAGAAGTATTGCGACTGAGAAAACACACACAGAAGGAACAGAAGACACAACACACACATGGGACAGAAGGACAGAAGTCACAACACAGAATAGAGGAGACAGAACACGGGACAGAAGGATTGTATAAATGTGGTTGGATGGAGAGGGAGGGGATGGCTAAAGAAAAGATGAATGGACTGTGTGAGCAGTGATAAGAAAGAAAAGGGAGTCATCGATAGTGTGGCAGGGGACAGGACGGTATGGAAGAAGAAAACGTGTTGCGCCGACCCCAAGTAACATGGGATAAGGGCAGGAAGGTGATGGTGAAGTATTGGGACAGGGACTTATGAAAGTCAAAGTCAAATAATTGATTTTTCAATTTTCAAAGTGCCAATTGAATTTCTCATCTCAACTAATATTAATAAGATGTAGAATTGTTTGTTTGGAGGAAAAAGTTAGTGATATGTATATTTTTCACCTTCCTTTAAAGAAATCCTGTCAAACAGAAATACTTAGTTAGACATAGTACTTCCTATTCCGTTGTGTGACCACAACGAACATCAACCACTGCTATCAATATTTTTACATTAATTTCGTATTTCTTCTCGGTCGGGTTTATTGCGGTATCCTTTATGTTAACTTTTTTTTATTGTTACGCATCGGTTTATTTTTCACAGCAATCTGCAGAATCCCAACCTTTGAAGCAAATCCTGTTAGCTGCGCTCTCCACGTTGGGTCTGCGTAGGGTAAACATCACCACAAATAATACGCAATTTTACTATTTTCTTTTATTAAAAGAATTATTAAAAAATCAAGATATTTATAACTGAGGAAAAATAACGGCTTGATGTATTTTAATACAAAAGCTTTCAAACTGACGAATTAATTACTCAGATTAAAGGGGCTGATTTGAAGAATTTATTAATACTTTCTCTAAATAAAGTATTAAAGACACGACTTTAACAAAAATAATCATACGAAAACTTTTCAAGCAAAATCGACGAGACAATGACATCGTAAAATATTTTAAAGTAACTGGTCTAGTTTCCTGATTACATCGACAACATATCCATAATTAAAGAGTAATCATTTTCTTAGTAGTTTTACTATAGAACTTGGGTTTCGGATGATTGTGCTTATTGTCGAACCGGATGACTTCCCCGCGCTTGTTGGTACGGGCCGTCGCCCGGCACTTGAGGTTCTTCCGGCGGGCACACACCCAGTAACCAGGAGGTGACTCAGTAAACGAGAACCCGTCGAGAACCAGGTTCTTCTTACCCCGCCCCGTCGGTATGTATGCTGCGTTTACCTTGCCTACAATAACAACGGAATTAAGAAGCAACCGGTTTTTTATCAAGCATGAAATATGCGCTGAAAGGAAAAGTAAAATAAAATCATGGATTCATTTAAGTATTTTTATTAATCTCCAAACATTTCATTAAACATATATATACTTATACCTAATAAAGTGGCAATTTTTTATGTTTGCTCAAGTTACAACTAAACTTAATGAATTATGTAAATAACTATAAATGCATACAAAAATAGATAATTTTTTGCTACAAAAGCAAGCCTACTTCTAGTCAGGGCCGCGTAAAACGTACGTCATCCCTCTTGTTTAACAGCCGGGATGACGCCGCAAAGCCAAACCCATATACCTAATTCTGAGTCAATTCATCGAAAAATAAACATGCAGTGATATCGTTTCTCCGGAAGATAGTTAGTACCTATATTTAATATACTTAGGTGGGCTGATTAGTGTGCATAATGGCCAGGGGCTTACAAATAACTTGGTTTTGGTAAAAGGTGAAAGTTTACATACAAGCCCTAAGCTTGATGCTACTCATGATTATGCTTATCATAGAACAGTACTACATCAGCGTCAATGGTGTAAATGTTAGCTGAACACTTGTCAGAGTGCGAGCACTTCCATCTAGTCTTTCCATTAGGGAATTCTCTATCCTTCACGAACGTAAAATCTCCTGTAGAAATCACTGGACCTTGTCGTCGTGAGGGCTTCTCAAATTTGAACTGCGATTCCTCCGATTTGGAACCTGACAAAGGGTTACATTTACAACATGACACGGCACAACAATATACTTCATTCAGCTGACTCAGAGATACAAGGCAGCGGAATATTGCAATTGCGAAGCCGAGTAAAACATGACATAAAATTATGCGTATAGATAATATAAAGAAAACTTAAAAGAAATCTTTATAAAATGGAATCATTTTAAGGATATTTTAAATAGATGACCGCATAAATAAGGGTTTAATTTAAATAAAAAGACGATGTATAAATATAAACTTTAATTATTTAAATTCTAAGGAGTAATACTCTCGATAAAAGTAACGATGTCTCCCAAATCGATATTTACCTATAAACATAATATCAAAATTACAGTATAACCATAATAATAAAGCACAGCTAAAATTTTCAATAGGGAATGTTCAGTACATCAATATTTTAATTGACAATATGGTCCCATAGTTACACACAAGGCACATTTACTTAAATTTAGGGTATAACATACGCCAAATATCAACGTGTAATAAATACTTCGAGTTTTTAACCTTACCATAAGTACATAAAAAATAATTAATATAAAACTAATTCTAGCTAATGATCGTATCTTATCACAAGTTGGCATTGACAGTGCATGTAAAGCAACTATTTAATGTCTTTAATATTTCAAGAGAACCTTATAACAGAGTCGATGGAATCATCATCTGATTGCGTGACCGACTTTTTACCGCTTGGCGAGCATCTTAACGTATCAATCAGAACGATAGTGCATAACTAAATATGTAAACATTCCATTTAAACATTAACATTCAACGGGAAGTAATGTATAGTTCAGTTCATTTTTAAATCACATTATAAAAATCTATGAATTCAAAAGCACCAGAGCAATCGAGGCGGCAGTATTGATATGTAATGGAATCACCGCGGCAATCGACTTTTCTTCATCAGGAGTCAACAAATCTACCTCTCAAACTTACCTAACTCATATCACTACACTAAGATCTATGTAGATTATTGTCTAAATTGCTTGAATATATTTTAACATAGTTTATGCTCATTACGACAGCAGTAAGAAAAGTTAATGATGTCTTTTTACACAAGCTAACAAAAGAGGTCATATTATTTCTGGCGACTGTAGCGCCAGGGCGTCGAGGGTAGTCACTGGGATCGCTGCAGCAACAGTCGCGGAGTTGGTGTCTACTCCTTTGCGCGCGTTTGGTCGCCGAGAAGGCAGGCAGAGGGCACGCGGCGGGTGGTTGTGCATTCCTTTCACGGCCACCACGTTGGAGCCTAACATGTGTATCCTCGCCTTACAGTTAGTCTTCTTGGAAGTACACCGCCATATAACCTTGTCTCTCAACTTGGACTCCTCACAGAAGGGGAATGTGTTCACCATCATGATCACCTTGCCGCGCCGCGACTTCAGAAACTTAATGCCTGTGGGAGAAGCGCACGTCAGATTACTGAAGTAGACCAACATTGTAATGTGACCCGAAACCACAACACCGGAACGGATACTCAGGGTGAGGAAAGTTTAGGGTTAAATAAAACTAGCGGTTTATTTATAAGTACAATTTAATATGATTTCACAAAAACATACCCCGTACACGAACTAAAAAAAAATCCTATGATATAATGGTATAAGTATAAAATTACACTAATAATAATTATACAAGACTTGTATATGAGTAGTTAACACAAATTAGTTTTTGAGGTAGATAGTTTAAAATAGGAGCAGAGTGTTCGATGTGCGGTACAGAAGACGAAGCCGTGGCGGTAGGTCAACAATCAACACGCGGTTATCATGCACTACCTACGAGATTCATAATATTAACAACATGAGCAAACATAGAAACAGCACGTGACTCCAACCCGAAACATACAAACATCGAAAAATTTGCAAAAAGTTAAGGAGAGACAATAAATGCGAGGTAAATATTGCGTGAATATAATAAACAATATTTACAGCAAAGATGTAAAACTCCTCACGATAGCCATTATACATATCAACTCATAAATCGTATCTTATATAATTGACGTATATTGTCATTGCTCTAAAATATATTATACATATTAAACTTACAATTATTACATTTATAATTACATTTACCTACTAACTATCGCCACGGTTTCATAATAACGTATATCGCCCATATTATTTGGCTTAGTGACAGTAATCAGGTACGATAGAGCGTGCCAAACCATCAACACTGACCGGCAGTACTCGATGACAAAAGTAGGTAAGGGAGCTTCAGACAAAACGGGCCCAGCAGCATTTCCATTCACAAAACCACACAGATACAGTTCTCGCCGAGACATCGTTTCATCTGAAGCCACTCTTGGAGTAAAAACTCAACTGCTAAATTTCTACGTGCCTTTCTCGTTTCGATATTAATCATTGAAAAAATTCCATTATTTCACCACTGTTAAAAATTTGACACGGTCTATAATAACACTTATATAAAATTGTCAATATTAAGTAAATTCACACACATTAGAGCCCCGTAGAACTAAGTCATCTAAATAACAATTAAAATTAGTAAAAATTTGTACTTAAATCAGAGTCATACACACAAAGCGGATACTCGTTCTCATTGCCTTCGTTCTTGAATTTGTTATCTTTCGACGAGCAACAAAGTAGTTTTAAAAAACAATTAATAAAATATATTCAGACAAGTCTCAAAAAGAGTCTATTAAATTTTAATTAATTTAAAGTCGTTAACAGTGAACGATCGTGTAAACTAAGTAAAGAGGTAGTTGAGTTTCGATAATAACTAGAGGTAGTGAGGCGCACCGGACCCTGCGCGGCAAGCCGCCCCGGGCGCCAGTTCCTAGTCTAACGCTAACCTAATCTTACGCTAAGACACCTTACTCGAGTAAAGCTTCTGAGTATTCATTCTTGTATAAAATTGTATAATTTAAAATTTAAACTAATATGTAAAACCCGTATAAAAGTGAAGAGGTAGATGATTGAGCTTAAGTACTTTTTAAATCAATCCTAAAGAGCAAAACGCTGGTTGCTCAAGACAAACGCCTTTCGAAATCTACTGTAAATTCTTATAGATTAAAGAGGCGGACATCTAAATGTCTAAGTAGCAATAAGTATCTGAAAAGTGTAAATTTTATATTTCTCAAAATAAATTAAGTAATTCTAAGTACAGTCCAGGGGACGTCATATTGCTTAATTTCGAACGAGTTTTCTCTAAATCAGTCACCGACGCGTCGTCAGCGGCCGCAGCGCGCCCGCCGACCTTACCTTACACTCGTGTCGACAGCTGACTCGGCTGCGTTCGCATGGCGCCAACCTGCCTGCCTCACTGCCTGACATGACCAGCTGTGTTGTCGCGCAATGTCCGCCTAGCGCTACTGGATGATACTGCATACTGCACGGGTCGTAAACATTAAATCAAACGCTGAAGCGGCCGTGTTCCGGATAATAACCACCTGCCTAAACCTGACATCAATACGAGCTGACACCGTTATACATTCAGAAGTTCTTACATATATAACATCCTTACTAGCCCTATTCGATTCGATAAATAGCCCACACCTATACGGATAACTTTAGGGCGCGCTTCCACTGAGAGCTATTAAATGCTGGTTTTGTACTTCAATAACAGCAACACTGCCATTAGATTTACAATGTTAGATATTAATGGAAATAAAAACGGCTCGTTAGTTTGGAACTTTTGGAAGTTAAGAAAACTATCCATAGCTCTCGATGGGACCGCACCGTTATGGATCTCGATGAGACCGCCTAACCTATTACGACACCACGTGTTCACTCGTATTATTGGTTGTCTCCTGTGTTCCCATCACTGGTCGTCGTAACATCCAATACACCACAACACCTACTTATATGCTGACATACATTCACATTACCGATACTGAATAACCAACAATAGCCTTCGCTGAATCCTAATTAAACGACACCTTATCCCCTCATAACTTAACTAATCATATTTAAACTACATACATTATGCTACATTCGCCAAAAGGCGGTTAGAAAATATCGATTTATCATTGTTAAAATCGCTTATAAATTAATCGTGAATTCGTATTAAAATCGATCGATGTTCGTGTGATGGTTGTTGTGTGATTTAATCCTCCTCCTTGCACGGGGTGTCGACGAGGAGCGGCTTGGCGGAGTTGTTGTGCTGTGCCGGCGGCAGTGCGTTGGGCGAGGTCTGCGCCGGCGGCCCGCCGGGGGCCGCGTTCACAGCCGCCGACGCGCTGGCCGTGGCCGTAGCGTGCGCCGTGGCGGCGTATAGCGCCAGCGCGTGCTGCAACTGCAGCAGCTGGTGGTGCGGGTCCAGAGGCGCGGGCGCGCGGTGCCCCGACTGGTGTGGCGTGCGTACCACGTAGCGCCCGTCAGCGAAGCGCCGCACGTTGGGCGGCGCGTGATTGTGCGCATAGCGAGAGCGGACGATGCGCTCGTGACCTTCTGGGCCCTCGGTGTTAACGTCGGCCAGGCAGCGAGATGTGAGCCGCGAAGAACAGTACCATTGCTTTCTTCCGTGCGCCAAGTTGTTCTTCAGACGGAACGTGTAACCGCGGTGGAGGAGAAGACGACCTTTGCCTGCGCGGATGAAGCGCGCTGCACAAAAAAAACACAAATGTTACTAATGAACTCGTTGACCACCACCAAAACTTATGCTTATTAGACTATCCCACGTAAAATGTTTGTCTTTATCAAAAGGTTACTAACATAAATAGCAGACATTTCATTTGACGAGGAATAACAGATATAAAATTAAGCATGCCTTCACGTAAAGATAAATTGTGTACCCAAGTGTTCATACTCGTCAAAGCTTTTTGCAGATTAGTCACTACGGAAAATGGAGAAAGTAATAAAACTAAAGACAATGTGTTTATTAGTTTATTCGTACACAAAATAAAAGACCTTATTGCGTCAATATTTTTATTTAGCACATTTACACTTAATATACATTATACATTACATAGCTCTTGAATCATTTCTGTATATATTACAAACAATTGTTCAGGAATAAATAATTATTGTAGGTACCTATATTTCTCTTCGAGAAACAATTTCATGAGCAATAAATTTGGCACAAATCTTTGGCATTAGTTCTGTTAACGATGAGCAAATTTCTTAAAGACCGAAACGTTCACAAACAATAACACCTAAAAAATAAAAAGGGAAGACTAGAATGGAACTCCTCCTAACTATTATTAACTTATCTAAACTTACTATATTTTCTATGAGGTAATTGATACTTTGAAAAGAACAGTATCTTTTATTTTAGAAATTACATCTTACACATAATAATAAAAGTCAACAAAGTGTGATCATAGTTTAAAGTTGCATGAGCTTATTATCACAATTTTTGGTAAGTAAGTAAATCATTGTACTTGTTTTCACTTGAGTTACTTCTATGGCACAGTCGAACTTAAATAACGAGATCACATTTACTATTCAAGACCACTACGTATCAATTCTATTGAATTGAGTCTTGCTTGTCCTACATTTTTCTTAACACGTAGTAGTAAAATCTTCTAAATAATTTTCTCTCTAACACCAGAATGCAAATGTAAGCTAATACGGGCTCCACGAGTCGGAACTGATTGCTACTTTCTTGATATGAGGCTAACAATGATTTTCTTCTAGATAACACTAATAACGTACTATCCAAGCCTTGGGGTCAAAATTTGAAAGACGAGGAACTAGCAAAGGAGTAGGGGGAGAAGAAGAGCCTGAAGGTGGCGCTGAAATAGAGGAAATCAGCTGCGTCGGAGGATTGATGTTCGTGGGTCGCCGGCCGAAGCGACCGGCGTGGTTGTGTTCTCCGACCAGCTTGTGCAGGGTTCCTTTCTGTGTGTAGGCCTTGCAGCCGCAGCCGCCCATGGTGCAGCGCCAGCGCACGACACCGGAGCGCATGGTGTGCGCGGCGTAGAAGCTGCGCCCTCGCACCCACAGCCGCGGTCGCCCGCCGGGTCCCACGCATAGCCGCACGAACTTGTTCTCCTCTACCAACACACCACGTTTCATCAATTTTGTGTACAACAGATAAGTGGTTGTGAGCAACATGCAACAAGCTTAGTGTTACTTTCCCTCGCAAGCATTCATAAAAACATTAACAGTGAAAATGTGAAAATGTTATATTGTAATTTGTTAAAGCATAAAAAATTTACGTTCAATTACGGTAAAACATAATATTATATTAACTGAAATTGGCATACTCAATGTCGCTTTAGTAACAATGATAGGGTCTCATCCCTATTGCAGCCAAGCTTTGTTATAAACAATTTATGTAGGTAACAATTAAATTACAAGTACACTTATTGCTTAGTTATTGGTAAACTAACAAAATTATTGCTGTCGTTCAAAAATGTTACTTTTAACATATCGGTATTAAAATGTAGTATATTTACCTAATATAATTTTAATTATCTTTGTAACGCTATGCAAAATGAGATCATTATAACATTATAGTGACTAGATTGATTCCTACTTACAACAGATGATAAAAAGATCATTCCACAATGAGTTAGGTACTTGTGCACATCGCTCGAACGTGTTACAAACTAACTACTTAATTACTATCAGTCCAAGGTAACACCCGCCTTCATGCCCTTATTACTTCCAACATGCCCTGCACATTAATACTTAAAGTTAGCTATGATCGAATCTAATCAATACCTGAATTGGCATCAAAACTTGTTAGATTCGATCATAATTTAATCAGACACCAAATTATCGAGTTATACAATAGTTAGTTGTATTGCTAGCAATTGTTAGAGTAGTTAGTGAAAGATAAGTGAAAATTACTCGTCGAGAATCGCCTTTGCTTGAGAGGCGAGGTTCGCGTTTGTGAAGCCTCTGCTCGGGCCCCTCTCAGAAGTAGGGGCCCCGCCCTGGACCCCACCCTGGCTCCCGCTGGGAGGCTCGTGCGAGTGAACGTTGCTGATGGCGAAAATCTTGTCATGCAGCGTGTGTGCGTACGCGCGGCAGGTCCGGCGCGTGCACCGCCATCGCACCTTATTCTTCTCCGGAAACACTTTCTCCGCATAAAAGGAGAAGCCATCGAGCCGCATATGCCGCCGCCCGCGGTTCGATATGACGAATTCAACTGTAAAACACCACCACCATGACTATCCGTAACCCCATAACCAGTTTATCATGCACGGTACAAGTTAAATGATTGTACTTTTATATCGTTTCAATAAAAGTGATCTTTAAATAACTATAATCACAAAATATAGGCTAGCTGGCCACAAGTCTCCGAAGCTGGTAATGAATTACTATTTTTACTAAGCTGCATCGCAGTTAGTAGCCTAGTGAGAAAGGGTTGCGATGCAACTGGACGAAGAGGGCGGCCAGATAATGGTACAGTTGCTCAGTGAGTAGCACGACTGGCTCGTTTCCAAACTCACTTTGTGTTCTCGCTTGAATTTGTAATGTGATAACAATACAAAATAAAAGTCACATCACCGGAGGATTATTCCTTAGCTTTACCTTATTTTTTAGGGTTCCGTTCCTTAAAAAGGTATAAAGGAACCCTTATGATATTAACCGTTGATCTAGAATCTGGCAATTTGGCATGAGCGATGATAAGTCAAGTAAAGGAAAAAAAAAACGAAAATCGAAAATTTGTGGTCGCATTGTTTTTTTTTTGTGATTATAAATATATTCTTTTCGTTCGGTGCTTTCATAGTTCATGAACTTCAGTAAAGTAAAATAATTATATTGGTGAATGTAGCTTAGTAGAGAGCAAGCTCTGATAGTAATATGTATGAGGAAACTAGTGATGGGAGCTGAGCTGTGCATTATTTAGTTTAAATCACATCAGATCGTTTAGATCCGTTTTGCATTACAAAACACAAGTTTATATAATCATAATAATAGCAATGCGCGTTAAAATAACGAAAGAAAATAAAAATAATATAACATCATTTATTTAAATTAACAGTAGTAGTGATGCTAATTATTCGCAGCGATAGTTTCAATGAGACTTTCGATGCGCGCATGTTCGTCGATGACGGGAGCGTGTCGCGCGTGCGTGTGGCTTCCGGCGCGCGCGACCAGCGTGCCGTGCGCGGTAAGCGCGCGCGCGGGACAGCCCTGCGCGCGGCTGCGACACGTCCAATACACGCGCGGGCCACGCCGCTTGCGCGCCACGAACCCGAAGCCGTCCACAAGCAGCGAAGGAGCCCCTCGCCGCGTCACCGTGTAACACACCTGTGCCTCGCCAGACCCTGTCGCATCCATCATTAACAACAGCCTAAATCAGCGAAAATTTATGTTTATTAAGGGGGTTAAGGACTAAGCAGAAAATGCACGTAATTTAAAAAAAAATTGGGTTCCGTACCCAATCGGTCGACGGTAAACCGTCAAGACGGAGCACTATTGCTGTCACTCACGTGTGCTTTCGTCTGTCTGTCTGTCGTCTGTCACACACTACTGTCTTCAAATTTTCATCGTATAAGCATCTTGTTGACACAAAGCCATACATACAAATCATGTAAAAATATTTTTAAAGGTTTTAAGGGGGGCTCCGATACAGCTAATGCCCTTGGGATATCGTTGTTTAGAGGTCGTTGAGTAGATACACACTGTATTTTTTGTTTTTAAATACAAAGGAATAGTCAGCTTCTTTACAAAATTTAGTTCCTAAGTTTTTTTTATACTTCCCATTACCTAGGAACTTGAAATTGGTGATAATGTTAATTATTACGTATATTTTACTAACAAATACTATTATATTGATAAAACAGATTTTTTCTTTTAAATGCTCTCATTTTTTCTATTAAAACAACTTGATTTTACGGTTTAGTAAGGAACCCTAAATGTGCGAAGTCCAACACGCACTTGGCCGGTTTTCCTCAGTAGGTAACTGTTATTGCTAAAGAAAACCGGCCAAGTGAGTGTCGGACTTCGCACGTTTAGGGTTGGTACCTATTTGTTAGTAAAATATACGTAATAATAAACATTATCACCAAATTTCAAGTTCAAAGGTCAAAGGGCAGTTAAAAAAATCTTCGGAACAATATGTGTGACATACGACAAACGGACAGACAGACGGACACGTGAGTGACAGCAATAGGGTTCCATTTGAACCCTTCCGTACCCGAAGGGTCCCTAAAAAGGAAAACAATATATAGACAGGTAGACAACTCTTTATTATGCATACCATATTAGTAGGTAGTAATAGTATGATAATCTTCATTATATATACACCAGAGAAACCTGAGTTCAAGAGAAAATTATAATATCGATGAAATAACCTCGTAAATTGCGGTCCTTTTAATGAGGTTATTGCATCGATATTTTAATTTTCTCTTGAACTTATACTTATCTATTTTAATATTTTCATAGAAATCACAGGAACCGGTCAATACGGTCATAATAATCACACAAAATCAGAGGTCTACCTGGAGTTATTTATGTTCACGTTTAAAATTACACTTTTATTGGCGTGAGAGCTACGCGCATTTGTTCATGGCCAACAGGGGTATGTTCACCAATGTGCTGTTTTTTTAACGCCTATTCAAAGGATGAACAATCACCTACCGCTGCCTTTAACTATGTTTGAAAAGAAAGGGCCCAAAAATCAAATCTGAAATATTTATTGAATTCTTAAACGCTAGCGTACTTAACTTATTTGATCACAATGTTCAGACAAAACTAGAAAATTGATAATATCGATTACATACCAGATGAAGATTTCACCCAAGTCAACTAGAATCACATTCGCCCATGCACTTGCGATCAACTACAGCAAAAATTAAAATCATATAATTATTACAACTAAAAACTGTGTGCACAATGATTTGAATACTTAAAACCAAATTTTGTTGCTATAGATCGTTACCTAAAATAATGTTTCAGACATTATCTGTACAAAATTGGTAGGTATGGTAGTGGGAATTTCAGCAATAGATTTGCAAACATAAAACACGGAATAAAGTTATGCCAACTTGAACAAAAATCTTTTTTTAGGTGAAAGTTTGACGTAACTTTACTCGAGTTTATTCAAGGAGGGTTAAACACAATACAATAAAAGACAACGTAATTGAACAAAAATTATGCAATATGGCAGTAACTTCAAAATTAGGCCTAAATACTAACGCACACTCAAAATGACACATAATTATGAAATTGATTGCTTGATTTATTAAAAGGATATTCTTCATATGGAAGGACAGGAAACTACTTCGCCTAACTCATATTTTCGCGATATTTTCAACATGTGATTTTCTACATGATTGTGTACTGGGTTAGTTATTCTTAAAACATTATTTTTAGACGTTATTCTGGCTCGACAGCGTTTTCCGTAGTCCATACACCTCCAAAAAGTCCGACCACTACGCACACTGTCTGTCACAAATATGTAAGGTTCATATATCAACTGAAGATGACCACTTTTCGTTTGAATAAAATGTAGATCACTCTTTATGTTGCTGTTTAATGCACCCATTACTGAAAAATAAAATTGTTAGTTTAATGATGAAGTTTGTTATTTTATTTTTTGTTAATTTTCGTGTGGTGACAATTGAGGGTAGTAAAATACAGTTTCTTTTTAATATTTTTATTGTATTTAGGAGATTGTGACAAAAAATACAAATAGTGGTATAATTTCATAAAGATTACAGGATGTTACGGTGGTAGCTATATAAAAGAGTTCTTTTACTTTGTACATAAATTTTCCGTAGATACTCTGCTCAAATATATTTTGTCTTGTTCTTTTAAAAGTTATCGTAAAGCTACAAAAAAAAGATGTGAAAACTTTCGCGCCAAGTATTCGCTATATTATTATTCGTTATAATATATTATGATCCATCCCCTTTAGTGCAATTGGGAACTTTGGTTCCCAGAAACAATAAAATTGATTTTCTATTGTCTGCTAATTAGCACTCAAGAGAATAACATGACATCTTATGGGGCATCCTCCCTTAGGGTAGAAAATGTAGATTTTAAAATTAAACAATCATAGGATTATTATATACTTAAAATATTAGGAGATATTGAGCAGGCTAAAGTGCAAAGTTATTGTGGTTGGAGATAGGGTTAATCACTTTCTGTAGTTTCCATGGTAACTTTTTGAACCAAGGTGAATATAAACCAAAATTTTGTAATACATTGGCAATTATTTATAACTATCAATCTGTCATAAATAATAAAAGTTAAGTTAATAATAATCAGTCTAACCAACTGTCTATGCAACTGTATACTAGTATCTTACATGGAGCGACTGTCTTGCAGACCTTATTATATATATTATTGTCTTTGAATCTAATTTGAAGAGTGATTAAATTTTGTAAACTACAGATTAAGTAACATCAATCTGCCTAGCCTTTTCTCAATTACGTTGGGGTGTTCCGGTCTAACCGGATGCAGCTAGGTACTATTATTTCACATGGAGTGACTGGCTATTACCTCCACAACCCAGTAACTGAGTACTGACATAGCCTTTGCAAACACTAGAGTCAGATTGTATAGCTTCTGGTTCAATCTGTAATGATTGTCAAAGATCTACAATTGGCAGCCGGGTGTAACAGCATGAATTGCTTTTCATAGCTCAGCGGGATCTCAGTGTGTAATGGAAAATCATTTTTCCAGTTAAATAAATGCTTAAACTTCGCATAAAAATCTGCTTTCAAAAACAATAAAATGTACTCCATTTCATTATATGTCTGGTCTCATCAATAAAACCAGATATTCTCTATTTCTTCAAAAAACCCTAAACTTAGTCCATCTCAAACCTTCATTTAATTTTTGTCTAAGATATTTTTCCGATTAGTGCTGAAAGGTTATTTATTATTTCTTCACAAAGTTAACATTAGTAATATGCTAGGCCCAGTATAGTTTAATTATTTTACACACTGCTTTAATTATGATTATGGAATAAGTGAATGATCGCTGTTATCCGGATGAGCAATGGTGGCAGTTTTTGAGGTGAAGGAAACATATCCACAATCCGGAAGCCTCGATATTTCACAAAGAGCTATGTTTTACCTGTCTGAATTAGCGAGGCCAACTGTACATACATTGATCACTAACTGTTCATCCTAACGGCGAGAACTCTTTCTCCACGAGACTTTTGCCTCCTTAGCGGGCAGATCACTTGCTACTTGATGCTCCCCTACTCATTGTTACTGTTCACTTTCTGCTACTCTTTGGTGGTGGAAAGGGAACTTAAATGCAAAATATTTATTAATTTAAATGAAAGTCCAATGAGCTTATTGCGAGTAAGTAGTCTTCATAAACAGGCACACTCAGTGCCATTTAACTGTATCATTTTTGACTAAGTTTTTTTTTTACTTTGTGTGTGTTGAATAAATGTGTGTAATATTTTGTAGAAATATACCAATATTTCTATACAATATTGGTATTGTAATTAATTGCTTGATGGTCGTGAAGTCTTCATTAACCACAAATCCCGAGCCTTACAAAGTTATATAACTGTGTTGCTTTAACCCCTCGACCATAACAATTAGTTAAAAAAGCTATAAAAATCTCTCAACCTGCCTAGCTGTTTCCCAACAGCTATGATGGGGTGGGCTTTCAGTCTACACCCAGATGGAGCTACATACAATAATGCTACAAATTTCACAATATTGTGATTGTTAGGGAAATTGTCATCAGGATATTGTATTCATGCCTAGTTTGTCTCACTTGCATCAAGTCGCTCTTTGATTTTAACTAAATTATTTAGTGTTTTTTTTTTCCTTGTTTAGACCATGTCCTGTCCAAGTAAACTGCTTCAATTAGGAGTGCTCGATATAAATCGATAAGTGATCAAATAGGTATCGATACATTCATTTGATATATTGAATCAGTTCGATAATAACGATTCATTTGAAGTCAATAACCTATAATATCGATGTATGAAATATCGTACGAAATTATTACATCTTTCCTACTTCTACTTGGAGAAACAAAACGCTCAGACAGATAGGTTCGGCGAACGTGAACAGCAAAAATTTAGGGATCCAGGATCCAGGTCATTTTTCATTCATCGCTTAGGAAAAAATGAATGCGAGTTGTGTTCATTGTTACTTACATACAATAAATTATTGCATCCTTTTAAAACATTATCTTTATTATATGACAATTATCTACAGACTAGTTGACCCAGCAAACTTTGTTTTGCCATAAAAACACCACACATTTATCTACCCTACCCTACCCGACCCTACACTACCCTACCCTACACTACCCTACCCTACCCTACACTACCCTATCCTACACTACTCTACCCAACACTACCCTACACTAACCTACCCTACACTACCCTACCCTACGCTACACTACCCTATCCTACACTACTCTACCCAACACTACCCTACACTACCCTACCCTACCCTACGCTACCGTACCCTACCCTACCTACCTACCTACCTACCTACACTACACTACTCTACCTACCTACCCTATCCAACTAAAACTTTTTTTTTATTTTTTTTTTGCTTTTAAACCTTCCCTGTATTCTGTCGAACATAACAAAAAAAGAATTATTCTAATCGGTCCAGCCGTTCTCGAGTTTTAGCGAGACTAACGAACAGCAATTGATTTTTATATATATAGATAATAAGGAATAAAGGAGAATGGGCAAAATTGTATGGAGCCTGGGCGATCCGCGCCCGAACTTGAGTTTGTTGTTTTGTTTGATGTAGGTAGTATAATCCTACAATTACAATTACTGTGTAGAAGTTTCATTGCCGCGACGTATCGTATCGTTTTCTTAAGATTTCCTGGAGTTTTAGGAAAACGCATTACACATACCTACGAAATAATTGTTATTGTTCTATGCAATTCCATCATGTTTACATCTAAATATTTATTTTTCCTAAATGGATTGCAGTGAAACGTTCATAGTAAAAATTGTTCCAAGTTATCACTCAGACACTACTTTCGTTAATGGCCGTCGACCGCCCAAAAGCGCCCATTCTCTTTTATTCAATTTATTTGATAACCAAAAAAATATTGTCTCATGTCGATGTTCACTAGGCTTACTTTATTTTAATTGGCATCACAATTTCCACTTGCACTCTTTGTGATTTAAAGAAATATGTCGCTGTCTGGTTTAGTAGGAAATATTGGGATTAATAAAAACCAATCAATGGTTTTTTAACCTTGGTGCGCTTACTTATTTACTCCTAACAAAGTCTGTTCCTTCTAGACTTCCTACGATACGATATACCGAAAATATCGATGTTTTTGATTGATATAGGGGAATTTTTAACTGCACCTCTATTTAGAAATTTAAGCAAACAAAATATCTCCACTAATAACCTACTGCAAAACAATATTACTCACCGTAAAACAAAAATACTGATTTGCACACAAATTATTCAATTAAATATAAAATAAATGTGAATTAGTCCAAGAGCGAGCGAAGCGAGCTCGGGAGCTTAGGGCACCCCGACACGGATAGGTTAGGTTCGAAGGAGATGACGGGAGCTGAAGTGAGCGAGCAAAGCGAGCGAACTCAGCTCCCGTCATCTCCTTCATGTTAGGTTACTTTAGACCCTGCAGACAGAAATAGGAGCCCTGCGCAGCGGGGCTCCGTCGACTTTGTTTCGTTTCCCCCCCTCCCTTAAAACTTAAATATTTTGTTGCACTCGAAGAATTATTAGATTTACTTTTAGTTAACAGATAGTTATTCAGTAAAACAGTTAAGCTTTAAAGATCTAGCAGTATAGTATAATTCATTTATTTGATGAGCAAATTTAGTGTGCAATTCAGTATTTTTGGTAGTAATTTCGAATATTTTGATTGAAAAAAGGGGAATTACAGTTAAAGTATTAAATACCACCCATTGATATATCGTTAAACATCAATACCTACACTATTTCGATATATTATGTCGGAAAACAAATTCGATCAGATCAAATAAAAAGCTCGACTGGCAAGTTAAGGCGTAGTTTCGATGTACGTGTGTGCGTGTAATTGTGTATGTATACGGCAGGGCGTAGTTTTAAACGGCGGTTTGTTGTTTGCAACGTTCCATCTTGACTTTTTATTTGAACTGAGCTGTCCATTCGCCAAGGCAGATTGTTATGGAGAAGAAACTCCACACTTACTCTTTAAAAAAGTGAATAAAAATATTTACATACATTACATTTCATATACGTGAAGATGAAGCACCTAGGATAACACTATAATACTAAATAATATGTATGAATATTTTTAAGCAGTAACAGGTAAATTCATTCATTTAATCAATAGGAACATGGTCCTCATACTTACAAATATTGCAAACATAAGTAAATTACTTAATTCAACAACAATGGAATGATTGATATATATGTCAATTCATAAAACAAAAAAAAGAATATAAAAAAATCAACCAGTTTGATTTTGTCTACACTAAAGATTTTCGTTTGGAGCAGGAACAGCATCTATCCAAGCATTATTATCTTGAATATAATCAAAATCAACTACCTAATTTGTAAGCTTGTTTACAAAGTGTACTTTAACAAAATTTTCATTCATTTAGTTTTAATATATCACAAGGTATTTACCCAACTGCCGAAGGAGGGTAATGTCAATAATCAGTCTATGACATAGAGGAACATACATGTATGTTCCTATCCTATGTGGCGTTCTAGAGACCCAACGCTTTAGCCGATTTTGATGATTCTTACGTCAATCGATTCGTCTTAACTTGTGCAAATAGAAAAATGGCGGATTTTGGGGGCCCAATTTTTTTAATCGTCCAAACCCATATTGTGGGGTATTAAAATCAAGGGATTTCAGAGGAGATCTCAAAAATATATAGCACTTATATGTTCATAAAAACCTAATACAAAAAGAAAATATTTAATAAACTAAAAAGGTACATTTAAATAAACCAATAAACCCGAATGCTTAAGAAGCAAACTAAAAAGTATACATTTTGGCTCGCGAATATCCTCCGACTGCACAGCATGATTTTCTTCTTGTAACTTACGTCTTTTTAGTTTGCTTCTTAAGCAGTCGGGTTTTTTTAATTTTTTGGATTTTGTTATAAAATCAAATACAGTAAGTACCCCATGAAAGCTGTGTGTACTTTAGCTAATCTATTATTTGACTTAACTTATCTTTATTTCTAGTATTACAATATTTATTTATTTATTTATTAAAACTTAATGCATAAGTACAAAGGCGGACTTAATGCCTTAGGCATTTTCTACCAGTCCCCAAAAACTAAATGTCTTAAGTTCTCTTTACCAAATGTACCACAATGTGACCTAAATTTAAATCTTGATGGAAAAAGTCTTGAAGTTATAGCTGAAACTGTATTCTTAGGGATTACTATCGATTCAAAACTGCAGTGGGGCGCGCACATTAGAACTCTTTCGGGTAGGTTAAGTTCAGCTGCATATGCAGTAAGGAAAATAAGGCAGTTAACCGATGTAGCCACAGCTAGGTTAGTATATTATGCTTATTCCCACAGTATTATGTCTTATGGCTTTCTGCTGTGGGGATCAGCAGCAGATGTTGACTCAATTTTCATCTTACAAAAGAGGGCAATCCGCGCGATCTATAAAATGGGTCCTCGCGAGTCACTTAGAGAAAATTTTTAAGAAATTGATATACTGACTCTACCTTCACTTTATATTTTGGAATGTACATTACATAATTTAAATACACGCAGTAAGCACGAAATTGTAATACCCAAATTCAGATTAACAAAAACTAGCAAGTCTATAAACAGTATAAGCTTTTATAACAAGGTGCCAAAGTCAGTTATAGAACTGACCGATGGAAAGTTCAAAAACTACATCAAACGTGTCCTTATTAAAAAAGCATATTATAAAATCAAGGACTATGTTGAAGATAAAAAAATTGGCTTTAGCTCCTTCTGCGCATGTGGCTTCCCTGGTAACTCATAAACGGCACAAATATGTGGTTGTCTCAAACTATTCTCAATCTCATTAATTCTTTGTTTTTTTTTCCTTCTTTTAATTATTCTTTTTACAATGGTTTTCAATCATCTTCATAGCCCTTTGCTAAGAATAGTTACAGCACTGATAACAATATTTGTGCCACATGTTAGATTAAGTCTTTTTTCTATTTTACTTTTGTATGTAAATGTGTGAACATTGTAGGCCTTCTAGATGCTTGTTAACATTTGTTAACTTTTTAACTCGTTTTATTTTCTTTTGTTTAAATAATATGTAATCTTTTTTTTTTTTCTTACGACTTATTGTCGGGCCTACGTTGTCCCCACATATCTAAGTACTAATGCTGTAACAAGGAAATATTGTAAAACCAAACCATTTTTTAAAAGAGTAACCATGGAGTTTCTTGCCAGTTCTTCTCCATAGGAAACAACCAACCCGAACCGTGCACATTTTGTCGACGTTTAAGTGCCCATGTAGGCCTATATGAAATAAAAAAATTGATTTTGATTTTGAGTCAACCTTAGGTTGGTGCAGAGATAAAACACACAATATTGTGTATATCACTAACTTTACCAAAGAGTCTCTATATTTTTCCTAACATACATAATATTTTCATAAATGAATTGGCAAGAAACTGTCATCATAATAATCTTTTTAAATAGTTCCCTAAGCGATTCTTGGTGACTTAGCTTAGATATGGCTCTGACAGCTCTCTTTGCAATATAAATATGGATTCAATGTCAGCAACCCGTCTACACGTTTAAAAAAAAAAAAAAAAAAAAACCGCAAAATACCATATGATATAATGTTGTTTGTGAAAGTAACTAAAATAGACCAAACGCTTGGTTGAGGTCCACTTAATAAAGAACATCTGTTAACTGTCTTATTGTTATAGCAGCATAAGCAGCTGAGCTTAGCCGACCCGCAAGAGATGTTACATCCCGATTGTAGTTTCTTGTCTAAAGTGATCCCTAGAAAAACTGTTTGTTTTATAAAATCTAGTTTTTCTTGATTCAATATGATATCGCATTCACTTCTTCTAATGTTCAGTAATGTGAATCTAATACATTTGGTTTTGATCTCATTTAATACTAAATTGTTTGCCATGAACCAATTTTGGACGTGATGGGTTATTCACATTATCAAGGCTTTGTGACCGCTGATCTATTTGAAGTATCAAAGATGGGTCATCAGCAAATAACACCATCTTCGGTTGATTTCTAGCAATAAACTAAAAAGAGAAATGAACCCAATATCAATCCTTAAGGAACGCCCATTGTGATTTCAGAGCATAGTGAATTTATGCCATTTACCTGAACTTTAACTTGTCTGGCTTTTAAGTATGTTCTAAGTAACTCAAGGGCCTTTAACTTGTCTAGCTTTTAAGTATGTTCTAAGTAACTCAAGGGCCATATTTCTAATCCCATAGTGCTTGAGCTTCAACAATAATTTCTCATGGTTAACACAATCAAACGCCTTCGAGAGGTTGCAAAAGAGGTGTCACATGCTTCTTCCAGAAGTTAAAGGTGTTCTTTATTAAGGTGACACCAGCGTCTGTTGTGCAACGGCCTTTGGTGAAACCATACTGTTGATCACGAAAGATGGTTTAATTACTGAGAACTGGCAGAAAAGAAACATGCCGATAATTTTTGGCTTCTTTGCTATCCCAGGTTTAAACATTGGAACTACTTTACTGTGTTTCATGAGGTCTGGAATACTCCTTGTTCAACAATAGTGTACATTACATTACATTCCTGAGCTACCTCTACATCTGAGTTTATGGGGCCTTCTGCAGTCTCTAACTTAAATTCAGTATTATGCTGTTTTTTTTTTCCTATCTGTTTCATTATTTATTATTTTCCAGGAAGTTTTTATTTTATTGTCTGCTGATGTCCACAAAGTTGAAAAGCTTTTCCTTGCTTTTACAAATGCGTGAAGTCAACCAATCTAATTTAAGAATATTTAAAAAAACTGCTTAGAACTCGTTTGGGTCATCTATATTATTAAAGTTCTAATTTTTAATTGCAATTTTGTAAAGGTATGTAGGTGCAAAACATTATTGTTTGTCCAATGTGATCAGATGCTAACTTATTAATTATTTCTTTAAGTAATCACAATAAAAAAAATACATTATCTAAACAATTTGCAGAAGAAGCTGTTACTCTGTTTGGCTCCATACAAACATTTGCCAGATTAAATGGTTTATTTTCTAATACCTAAGTTAATGTTAAAATCGCAACATATGACAATTGATTTACTACTAATACTAACTGTTTTTAACACAGATTGATTCTGGTTATCTGGAGGTCTGTAGATGCATACTACAACATGCTTATCAAGCTCAGCACAGGACAATTCAATGGTGTGTTCAACTTAGTAATAAATCTTGATTGATTCACTGGATCTAATTTAATAATGTATTTATTTTCCCTACATAATAATAGAACTATCTAAGACATTTGTACTGAACCACACACTTTAAAGCTCAAGGGTATTGTTTTGTGCTTTGAATTTGTACCTATGATAAAAAGTTATCCATATTGTCATGTTCTTGATTTACAATCTGACAATGATATGGTTATTTTAATGGTTAACAAATAGAATGACAATGTGTCCCATTTAATTATCATTTATTTACACAAAATGCTTATTACTCACCTCAATGTTATGTTCCAATGTTGTACATGCTTACTTTCCTGATGATATACATAAACAGAGACATATTTACAGAAAACCGACAGAATATTTTCGATACATCTTTGCAATCCTAAATCATTTCTGTTGCTTACTCAAGATATTAACAAACTTTGTACAAGAAACAGGCGCAGTAAAAGTTTGATCTCAACATTGGATTCAATTTGTAGGTTATGTTTACAAGCTGCCAAATA
Source organism: Orthosia gothica (assembly GCA_949775005.1). Classification (NCBI taxonomy): domain Eukaryota; kingdom Metazoa; phylum Arthropoda; class Insecta; order Lepidoptera; family Noctuidae; genus Orthosia; species Orthosia gothica. The sequence goes on along the minus strand of OX459037.1, from coordinate 30,321,694 downwards.
GTGCGTGGAAAACATGTTTATTTTTGTAAAAGCTATAGTAGAAACGTATCAATTACTATTTTCATGCAAAACAACAGTTATTTATTTGAATTTGTTTAACTTTAGATAAGAACGTAATACCTGGTACTCTAGTTGACAACCTGCATTCGTTTACATGTCGTGTTACTTTTGCTAGTGCTCACTTATCGGAATAATAAATTTGTACATACCACATTAATATTCAGCATAAGCATCACTATTTAACACATATTCACTATATTTCATCACTTTTTAGTGCACCAAACATTTAGTATCATCACGTAAACACCTCCTGATGTGATACTGCAACCTGTTTCATAATATCACGAGATTACAATCCATATCATTCACACTGCAGTCCACTAGTAGTATTCTGTTATTAATACACCCGAATAATTAATAAAAAACACAACAAACTTTTATTATTTCCCAAAATAGTAAACAATCCTCGAGTGACACAATAGCAACCATAGATTCCGCGGCGTTAAGACGGAAACCACAAATAACGGAATGGCGTTTCGCAGTACGCAAAAATCAAAATCTTAGCAACCCCCTTATAAAACAGGTTTGGGTACTTTTTAGATTATTCAGCATTTAAAACCTAATAGAAGTATTAGAATAATTTGTGTCCATGTGAATGCAATTTTCTTGCCTTTACATTTCCATCGATTTAAAACCGATATAAATTAGTTTAAAATTTCAATTTAGGCTCTATTTCGATGTAGATTTTCAAAATAAGATAAGATGAAAATGTTTAAATAGGTAACAGCTAGGAAATATATTTGTATGAACCTTATCATTTCGTTTATAGTTAAGATAGGCTTAAATTTGCCTGTGTGAGTGATTTGGGACGTAATTCATTGGTGTAAATAATTAGAAGCACTTTTAACGTCGTTTGTGAGATATAAGGCCTTTTTAAGTTTTGTCAAAACCTGACACCTTGATAAAATTCTCATGAAATAGAAAATTACAAAAAAAATACTTCTCTAGGTATTGCCAAGTTCAAAAATAGACTACTGTCTTGTTGGATACAATAGTGTAACGTTAGAGGGCGCTTATTGCAAATTAACTGAATATCACAAACTTAATATCTCTCATATTTCGTGGAGTAAATACTTTTCAGTTGCATTATATAATGTTCTAAATAGCAATATAACTAAATTAAATAAGTACCTAAAGTATCGTAAGCATTTGTTGGTAGAAAGCTATAGTTTCGTAGTCTGAGGTAGAAAAGTAGTTAGTTTAATCAAGAATTAAATATACTTATTAAGATTGTTGATTTTCCATTTAAAATAAAACAACAATCTAGATTTATGACGAACTTTATAAATTTATATTATTAATGTTTCATTTATGACAATTTTGTTGTGTGTGAGTTGATGTAGAAATCCTGTGATAGCCTCCCAAGCGCCATCTAGTAGTAGCCATATAGTAACCTATTTACACAAATATTATCGTTCCAAAATAAAAGTTAAATTATTATAGAAAAACATATGTACTGCGAACACAGCTAATCTATTATTCTAAATAAACCAATAAACTATGTAGGTGGGTACTTATCTAGTTTTAATTAAACTAAAATAACATTACACTTTACTCATGTACGTTATTTTGGCATAATTACAGACTTAATTACGTCAAACAAATAAATGTTTATTCAAAAAACGACACGTGAGGCTACAATAACAAATAAATTTACCATGAAGATGAATACAGAAGACTTAGTACGACATCTAGGGACTGTTTTCAGTATTAATTTAAACGAAACGAAGAAAAAGCTCAAAATTGTTGAAAATATTTGATCTAACAGCTGTTCTTTTTTGTCTAAGAGTACCGTGAGGCCCGACAGTATTAAGCTTACAACTCGGACAATAATGCTAACATTGTTTTACATTAATTCGTAATTGTCAGTTAATAAAAATGACGTTAAATATGCATATTTATGAAAAGATCGCGCCTGTTCATTGTACTCGTGTCTTTTTCTACGAATTATTAAAACATCATCTTGTACTTTATCAATTTCAAGACAAACAGCTTGTCACACTTGACACACCGCCGACGAGGAAGCTGAAGAACGGACAAAAGATATAGATCCCGTGTCAATAAAAGAGACACAAAGGCACTCCACATTTATAATTAATAGTTGATCGCTGGCTGATCACAGTGTATCTAGTTATTTAAACTAAAATAACATTACACTTTACTCATGTACGTTATTTTGGCATAATTACAAACTCAATTATGCCAAACAAATGAAGGTTTCTTAAAAACGCCACGTGAAGCCACAATATCAGATACATTTACCATGAAGATGAATACAGAAGACTTAGTACGACATCTAGGGACTGTTTTCAGTATTAATTTAAGCGAAACTGAGAAAAGCTCAAAATTGTTGAAAATATTTGATCCAACAGTTGTTCTCTTTTGTTTAAGAGTACCGTGAGGTCCGACAGTATTAAGCTTACAACTCGGACAATCATGCTAACATTGTGTTACATTAATTCGTCATTTTTAGTTGATAAAAATGTCGTTAAATATGTATCTTTATGAAAAAGATCGCGTCTGTTCATTGTATAGTACTCGCCAAACTTCTTGGCCGCCCTGAAGTTGGTTTACCGGATGCGCGAGGCACGAAACGGTGCTGTTTTTGTATGAGATTTACTACTGCGCAGCCATTGTAGCCAACTTCAGGGCGGCCAAGAAGTTTACCGAGAACTATACTCGTGTCTTTTTCTACGAATTATTAAAATATCATCTTGTACTTTATCAATTTCAAGACAAACACACTTGGCCCACCGCCGACGAGGAAGCTGAAGAACGGACAAAAGATAGATCCCGTGTCAATTAAAGAGACACGTAGGCACTACACATTTATAATTAATAGTTAATCCTGTCAATCGCTGGCTGTTCACAGTGTTCATACTCGCGGCGAGAACTCTCTCACCACTAGTTTGTAGTAGCGACAGGACTGAGCTATCAAAATATTCGCTCAGCGATACTCATTCAGCAATGCTCGCTTGGCGGTCAGAACACCGCACCGCCGAGAGACAAACCAGCGGTCATTTCTACCTACAGTGCGGATCTGAGGCAATTGTGCCACCGGCAAAGAGGAAGCAATTAACTATCTTTTTATTTATTTATATATTTGTTTTATACTTACACTTATACCCTCAAAGGGACGGCTGAGGGGCTATACATACTTTGACTCACCTTCTGTGTTAAGGTATACTTACCTACTATTATTTTATTATTCAATTTAATTATTTTTTTAAATACATACTTATTGTATGTTAGTACATTCCATCGCTGACTGGTCACACTGCTGGCGAGAAATCTCAACACTAGTTAGTCGCAGCGACAAGAGCTATCAAAGATAATACTCGCTCAGCGACGGTCGCTGCCAGCCAGCGGTCATTTTTGCCTTTGAGTGCTAGCGCGTGGAGGTTTGCGCAGGACTGGTAGCCGTGCAACAATACTATCGGAACTACACACTCGCTCGTATCTAGTTTCTAGCTTTACTCATTTAGCCGGTTTTAAGATTTGCCAACTAATCGTCGGCGAATCTTAAAACCGCGATTCAAATTAAATTCAGCTAGGGTCATTAGGTTAATTAAACTCAGTGTGTTTTTCTTTTCAATACATATAAAGACTTACGATTGTTTTATTTAGCATCATCCCAGTTACAAGTTTATGTTCTGCAGTGACTGTGACATCCTAATGTGTGGTGTCAAGTGGAAGTGAACTGGTTGTTCATGAGGTCCTTCGAGCCGGATTTTTGTGAAGGTTGATTGGCTGGGCAAGTGGATCGCTTGCGCAAACTGGCCAAAAGTGGAAGCAGAGTTAGTGCCAGTGGTGAAAATAGCAGGCAGCAGCAGCAAACGCGTCTGGAAGCAGCAGTAGCAGCGCCAGGGCGGCGCGCAACTGCAGACGGTGACGGGAGAGTCATAGTCAGGGAGCACGAGCTGAAGTGAAGACACCAGGTGCTGGAGAACAGACTCCAGGAGCTGGAGTTAGTGGGACATGCAAACGCTACGTCATTAAACCTGGAGGCAGTGGGACATTCAGACGCTACGTCATTCAAACAATCAGGTGGTACTATCGGAGTGAAAGGCTGTGAGTGAAATTTTAATAATTTTTAGTGCAACTAACTTTTGGAAGATAGACATTTTAAACTTTATTGCCTTAAAGATTTTAACGTAACTAATTAAAGTATTTTAGGATAAGCGTAATATTAAAAAAAAAATGGTTGATATGGTAACCTATGCCATAAAATAGAAAGTGCCCAATTTTTTTAAAGTTTACATTTAGAAAACTCTTGTAATTATTTTTGGAAGATTTTAAACTTGTATTTTATGCTAAAATGCAATGCTTTTAATGAATAAATTAGAAGATATTAATTTTAGAATTAATAAAACTTACTAACTTTAAAAAGTCACCAAAAGACAGGATAACTCGGCCTTATGTAAGGCACAGATAATATAATACTAGTATAGTTACAGTTAGATTGGCAAATTTGGAGAAATTGTTTATTCAGTCGGATGGTCATAATAAATTGTACGAGGAATATGAACAAGATAACTTATACCAAAGTACATACGTTAAAAAAGGAATTTGTTAGTTAGTTATGTATCTGAAGAAGAATACATTCAGTATAAAATAGAATTAGAAAATATTCTGGAATCATTTGGCGTTAAAGAGGAAAGTTCAAAATAGGTTTCTTCGAGGTAAGCGTGTCACACCGTCAAACACATCATCGTTTACCATCAGGTGAGATAGTGGTCAAGTGCGAGCCTATCAATAAAAAAAATAAAAAATAAAGAGGATCCTAAAGATGGATTAAATAATTTTAAACATTGTCAAGTAAGAACCTAAAATTGTTATTCCAGTATTTTCCGGAAAGTATACAGAGTGGGGTACCTTTCGAGATTTATGTGTGTCGCTTATTCATAACAATAAATCTTTGGATAATGTGCAACGAATGCAATATTTAAAGGGAAAAACTATGAACTATTAAACGAGCGGTACAATATTTTAAGACATTTGTCATATTTTATTTTAAAAAGGTTTCTCAGTCTAAAAAAATAAATGGCGAATAAGCAACAGGTCTTAAAGAGTTGATTGAAAGCACCATTGATTGTTTACATGTGTTAGCTAATCTTGGGCTCGATGTCAGTACCTGGGACATGTTGATTACTTACATGTGATTTCGTTATAGGTGGATCCAGAATCCCGAAAACAGTGGGAGCTAAAGTTTACTAGCGATACTTCTACTGATAATCGCTCAACCTTTAACTAGTCTAACGATAACTAGTCGTTACTTCGTTAGTCGTTACCGAGCTTTGGAATTTCTGGTTACGGGATCCAGCACAGGCAGAGGAAAATACGCGGAGAGGCCTAAGGTATTATTTCATACCTCCATTATGCAATGTAGATTCTGTAAGCAAGACCATAAAATTATACATTGTTAAAACGGATGTAAATGCTACAAAAAAACGGGGGTTTGTAGGACAAAACGGTTTATGTTTTAATTGTTTATGGATTATCCATTTGGTCAAGCAGTGTTTGATTTCAGCGGTATGTCGTCTTTGCAAACATATCTAAACATAATTCTTTGCTGCATTCCGCTGGTCATGAGAATAATGATACCAGGAGGGTGACCATAAGCTCTTAGAGTAAGGTTATTTTGAGTGTGTGTAAGGGACAGATTTATATGACTTGTATACATCTGTCACATACGCTATATCAAAACAACCTTACTCTAAGAGCTTATTGTCACCCCCCAGTTCATATCATACTAAAAATAGTAAGGAACGTACCTCGGATTGATAACGTGGACTCATCTGGTGAACAGAAGGCTATGTCATCTAGATCGGTTGACTCTTACACTGTAGCGGCATTCTTCTCGTCAAATAAAATAAAAAGGCATAATCAGGTGTTGTTAGCCACGGCACTAGTAAATCCTACAGCTAAGAATGGTATGTGCTTAACTATCGGGGGATCAAGAGTCTCAAACTTCATTTGTAACAGAAGCAACGGTCCAGTACTTGGGTCTTAAAAGGACACCAGTAAGGGGGCACATTTCAAGATTGGAAGGAAATGCTAATATTTTGTCTAAGTTTATGGTAGAAGTAACGCTTACCTACCCCTATTCATGATCCAAGGTTTCAGTTGCCGCTTATATACTGAAAACGATAACCACGCTTCTTCCTTCCAACAAAATAGTATCTTTAGATTGGGTATGTGACTTACAATTAGCAGATCCGCAGAATCATTAACCTAACAAGATAGATATGTTGCGTGGTGGGTAAATCTATGGGCAAGTAATTCAACAAGGAGTAAAAAAAGACCTCAGGGAACTGTAGTAGCGTAAGCTAATTCGTTGGGGTGGATTCTGTCTGGTATGGTTCAAAAGTCACAGGAAAATTAGGTAAACGTAGTCGTTCTGCATTCCTATATGGAGAAAACAACATTTTAAAAAGGTTTTGGGAATTAGAGGAGGATCCTGTAAACAATGTACAAATGTTAAATGAAGATGAAAAGCAATGCGAATGCTACCTTGAGGAAACAACCAGAAGAGATGGGGATGGAAGATATATAGTACGGTTACCATAAGAAACAAAACAATAATAAGAAAATATTGGATATTTAAGAAAGATAGCTGAAAAAAGATACGACGCAAGTGAGGATAGTATTTGATGAATCCTGTAAAGTTGAAAACGGTGTATCTTTAAATGAACTTTTATTTTCCTTCAATGAATGATAGTCACAGGCGAACGTTATGACACATTTTGTTAAAATACTACATTTATCTGTGGGCATTGTAAAAATGTACCGTCAAATCAAGGTTGACGAAAGGGACGTAGATTTTCAAAAAATTGTTTGGAAAGAAGGTTGTGATAACCAAAACTATGAATATCGTTTGTTGAGGGTTACGTTTAGTACAGCGTGTGCCCCATATTTGGCAGTTAAAGTGTTTCAGCAAGTGGCTGTGGACGAGAAGGTTAAATATCCTTTAGCTGCTAGAAGAGTGAAAGAAGATTATTATATGGACGATCTACTTACTGGTGTTGAAACAGTTGAAGAAGGTGTTCAGTGGTATGATAAAATGAATCGGTTAGAGAACAGGGAGGGTTTTCTTTACAAAAGTGGTCAAGCAACAGTGAAGACTTGTTGGAAATAATAAATAAATGGTATGAAGAAAATAACGAAGAACCAAGAAAATTTAAATTAGATGAAGTAATGAAATTACTAGGCAGACGTTACCAACTACTCACTTTAAAAACTGCAACTGCTTTCGATCCTTAAACCTCCTAAACCTAAACCCAGGGTACTGTACAGGCGTCGTTTTGCGAGGATGGACGTTGAAAAACTGAAAAAGGATGTGTCCGTAGTCGATTGAGAGGTTATGATGGAGGACACTTCGGTTGATGGTTAGACGCTACTTACCTAGGATCGATTAAGCGATGCATTTCGTTACTAGGTGACACTTCCGCCAGTGAAAGAACCTGTACAATAGATTTAATGTTTTTTAAAGCTAAATTTCAAAATTTGCCCTTGGTGGCCGGAATGATTGAGCAAGTAGTTGCTCGTTGTGCCGATAGATGGCGCTGTTTTGTTTTGGTCGAATCCTGTATCGCGGCGTTAAGATTCTCCGACGATTAGCTAGGGTCATTAGGTTAATTAATCTCAGTGTGTGTAAACATGACTCCACATTCGTATAAACACGCTTAACAAGTCTTAAGGTAGCCTTTCGAACTGAGCGTCTATGGCGTCATTGGCGCCGCGGCTGTGACGCCGCGACAGTGCGACAGATAGATGTTCTATGCAAATGTATGAAATTCTAGGGAACGTCATTCGAGCGCAGCGTCACTGTCGCGGCGTCAGTGACGTCACAGTGCCGCTGTAACCTTTTGACCTTGTTCCGCGGTGTTGGTGACGCTATAGACGCTGCGTTTGTGACGCTTAGTTCGAAAGGCTATCTTTAGCCGCGCGCGGTGCGTGCTTCGTTATTACATGGGCGGTGTAACACATAACAATACCGCCCTCACATACATAACGGTCCTTTAGCCTGGGACGTAACCAGCTAACTCTGGAAGCGTGTCAGGCGGGGACCATTCATCCACAGCTTGGCGCGCCAATATAGTCATCTTCAATCATTATTATATAGTCATAACAATATCATTAATATTAGTATTTTTTGTATATTGTTTTTTTTGTATTTTATGTTATTATGTCTAAGTAGTGTATTATTTATGTAAATTTGTACACTGACACCCCTAAATTCTTCTCCTGTTGCTCCATCATGTCCATGACATCCATCCAAGTGAAAAACCAAAAACAAAGAGAAACAAACATCTGAAACTTCTTGAGGTTGCTAAAAATATATGTGCGCAAACAAGTGAGCTTCATCCCTAATGAATGTCAGGTTACTATAAATAGGTACTATTGAGGGTAAGTAAGTAAAGGACATTAATTTGCAGTTACCACCGAATAATAAGATGAAATTAAAAAAAAAATTGTGTGTTTTTAAAAGAGACTATTTTTTATTTATTTAGATATTCATGGACACCCTTTAAAACTATTTGTTTGGAAATTAAAGAATAGTTAGTAACTTCGTAAATATTTCCTTTTTTTATGGCAGATTAATAGTACAATAACCATAAGTATAAATTTATAAAAAATAAGATAATTTTTGTTCCTAATTTCGTCACAAGTATAGGTATGTAGATTACAGGCAAATCTATTTACCGAAGCATCTCAATTGAGAAGCCAGTTAAAATGTGCCATAACTCCTAATTCATTAATTTTTATTTACTGATTTTTGTCCTACAAATATACTTGTGCTTACTTCTAAATGAAGAAATTTCGCTTTAATTGAACTACTGCTTCTTTGAGAAATTACGAGTCGTATGTATGGTCTGGGGAGCCACATATAATATAAGGTAACTTTTTTAATTTTAATGCAACCGAGCTCAGATTTTGTCTCAAATGCAATGATATTCAAATAAACAGATACGTTATACACTCACAAAACAATTGAAAAAAGTGTTCCGCGCAGCAGCGGCAGCACACATACACACTTTTCATTCATCTGACATTTCACTACAATGTCGAAAGGGATGGCTTGATACAACAAACAAGAAAAAAAGAGACAGCTAGTGTTTGTCACTTGCGTGTGAATGTAAACAAACATTATTCTGACAACCAATGTTTTTTCTTTTTGTAACCTCCAAATATCAGAAAATTAGGAAAAATAATTGAAATAAATTAGTAAAATGAGGTGTATTGCGTATTTACATATGGTATGAGATCCCTTCTGTTTTATGTAATTTGGTATTATAATTGGTACACTTTCTAAATACACACGATGGCATTTTTTTAATTTTGTTTTTTTTTCAACAAAGCGTATCGCTCTTCGCCATGCGTGACATAAACTAAAGACTAAATCATACAATTGTCTACTATTCGAGTCTTCACAATGCGCGCGCTTATAACATATCTGTTTATTTGAATATCATTGCTCAAATGCTACAAAATCATACCAAAGTAGGATAAATATTAATTCATGATGTTTCTAGTTCTGACGTGGCTTGTCAATCCAAACATTTACATTGAGGAGCCACGTTTATGTTCATATAACTTTTGAAGTATTATACTACAAAATCGAGGATCGAACCTACAAAATTTTTAAACCTACTACTAAATAAGTACCTACTTGCCTATATTTTCTTTTTCATTAAGATACGAAAAGTGGCTCCCCAATCCTTGTGGACATAGATTATTTCGAGCGTGTAAGGGACAGACGTATACGACTTGAATACATGTCCCTTGTTGTATGTATAGTTAAAAAAAAATCCTTGCTGGAAAATGACGTACCTAGATGGAATCTGACGTAGGTACATCGGCAGCCTAATTGTGTAAGTTAATTCGGCAAAGGAAACAATCTGTTTCTTTCCCAAAAACACACACATACACTCTGAAAACGAAAGAAGTTGAATAAAGATTCAACTTCTTTGTGTATGTGTGTGTTTTTGGGAAAGAAACAGATTGTTTCCTTTGCCGAATTTACTTACACAATTAGGCTGCGGGTTAGGGGTCATTTGGCCCTCTATGAAACTGGGACCCCTTCTAAAATTTATAATGGTAAACTGGGCCCACATCTCTTTTAATTTTACATGTATAAGGAAATTGTAGCCAAACTACCAGGAGGCCAGAATCATGAAGAAGTATTTGCAGGACTGGAATCATTAGCGGTATAGGCTAACAAAGTACCTACCTACCAGGAGATTAAAATCATGAGGCATTATTACCGATTCTGGAACCTGTGTCTTCTGTATTGGGTCGGATGCTAGTCTAATTGGATGAAGCTGAAAATCAGCTCCCATTTCACATTCGACTGCCTATCTTACATTCATAACAGACGCTCGGTGGACTTCAGGCTTCCGGCCACAAATGCTAAATCAAGACTCCTGCGAGCCTTGGAAAGCATATTGCGTCTTTGGTCCCGGCCTGGCTGTCATTCCTAGATGACGGGTTCATAGTTTGACAGTCGTTATTGGTAGTTAGAAGACCAGTCAACCCCTCTTATCACCCACCTATCATAAATTCATAATACGACATAATAAATTGGCTGTGGAGGTCATTTTACTCCTTCCGGACCGTAATGTTGAATTTGCAAAATGTTGAATTTGCAAAATGTTGAATTCCCAAAATGTTGAATTCTCAAAATGTTGAATCCCAAAATGTTGAATTTGGGAAATGTTAAATTTGCATAATGTTGAATGCCCAAAATGTTGAATTTGCAGAACGTTGAACTGTAAATTCCAAAAAGTTGAATTTGCAAAATTTTTAACAGTAAATTCCAAAATGTTGAATTTGATTGAACGATAAATTAGAACTGTAAATTCCAAAATGTCGAGTATTTATCGATGGCTGTTCGTCGGACCAATTTCATATCAATGCCGGGGTCTCGCATCAACATTATTTTTGCTACACATTAACGATCTGCTAAATAAACCTATCTAACCTTTGGGTATGCAGACGACAGCACTGTTGCTGAGAGATACTTGCCCAATGCACTGGCTACCGAGCCGCAGATCCAGTCTCTCGGTGAGGCCATGGTTGAGCGTTTGAACCTGTTCTTGCAGGCAGTCATTGAATGGGGCGATGCCAATCTGGCCAGGTTTAATGCTGCTAAAACCCAGGCGTTACTTTTTTCCGCTAAAAAGAGCCAATTTCACCCGGCTCAACTTACCGAGATGTGACCGTGCCAATAACGGACCATCTTGAGCTTCTTGGCGTGTTGACATCGACTCTCAATTGTGACGCATCACATCACATCATCAGCCTATTAATGTTCCCACTGCTGGGACACAGGCCTCCTCTGTGTGAGAGGGAATGGGCCTTAATCCACCACGCGGGCCCAGTGCGGATTGGTGGATGTCACATGTCTTCGAATTTTTGGTTCTAGGACATGTCGGTTTCCTCACGATGATTTCCTTCACCGTTTTGAGAGCAGTGGTGAAGAAATAATTTACACAAAGTAAAGCGCCTGCCTGGGCTCGAACCCACGACCTACAACTTGTAAGTCGCGGCCGATACCACTGGGCCACCACTGCTTGTGACGCATACATTGACGCAAAAGCTCAGCTGGCTGCCAAAAAGTTGGGGATCCTTGCAAAGGTGAGAAGGTACTATAAGCCGGCACAGCTGCTCAATTTGTATCAAGCGCAAGTTTGATCATGCATGGAGAAGGTACTGTTCTCATCTCTGGGACTGATCTGTCAAATACCAGCTCGATGCTTCATCTATGGGACTGATCTGTCAAATACCAGTCTTGATGCTAGAGTCTAGACTTGATTAAAAATTTGGTTGGTCCTCGCCAAAAGGCTAATCAGCAATGAAATGAGGCACTGGGGGGTGACCATAAGCTCTTAGAGCAAGGTTATTTTGAGTGTGGATTAAGGGACAGATGTATGTGACTTGTACACATCTGTCCCTTTTTTTTACAGTCGAATTATGATAATTTTGTCACTGCAGGGTTAGGGCACTGGTCATGACAAAGCTCCAGAGCCTTGAACATTGCCGCCGAGTTGTCAGCCGGTCGGTTTTTTATCGCTTACATTTTCGGGAGTGTGCGATGGTATTTCATGATCTAATTCCAACTAGCTCATATCAGACGTACGGCGATGCGCCATCGGTACACGGTGGACATCCCACCAATACGCACACAACGTTTTGGAAACACTTTTATTATGCGTACAGCTAAGGAGTAGAATTCCCTGCCGAAGTCTGTGTTTCCCGACAGCTACAGTCTTGGGGTCTTTAAGTCAAGAGTGAATAGGTTGTTTCTAGGCAAGCGTGATTCACCGTCGACCACCATCAGTTGAGACAGTGGTCAAACGCGAGCCTATAGAGATAAAAGAAAAAAAATTGCGAAATGTTACTACGCAGAACTAGTGGAAATAAAAAATTCTTCCGGTCCCAGTTTCAGTTTTGGCCACTTTTCCCCCATCTTGCGTGTTGATGTTGGCTGCCAGCCCACCGACCATCCTTGTTGTGGGAAAGGGTAACAAAATGACGAAACTAATAAAATCTACCTGACCTTATAATTCAATTCGGATTTATGGTCCCGGCATTAAATATTATATTATCTCCACATTGTAGTATTATTTAAATTCAACCTTTCTGGGAACTCAACATTTTGGTAATTCACCATTTTGGAAATTAAAAATTTTGTGAATTCAACATTATACAAACTCAACATTTTGCAAATTCAAAATTTTGGGATTAACAGTTCAACATTTTCCAAATTCAACATTTTGGGCTTCAACCTTTTGAGAATTCAACATATTACGGTCCGGAAGGATTTTACTATGTGCAGTCGCTGCATGTTTAATATTGGTATAAAATGATAGAACATTAATACTTTAAATTATGATAGGTGAAGAGATGTGGGCCCAAATTACCATTATACATTTTACAATTACCGTAAAATGGGGTGAATAGAAATCGCGAGGTGAATGGAAACAAATCTGGGCGTTTTTTTGGTCTCTAATAATCTTTAGTCGATTATCGTAAATTTAGTTCTACGATTTATTAAACGGCAATATTTTTGCATTATACCCTAAAAAAGCGGTTAAAGTGTCGTCTCCGTGTGCTAGTGATTTTAGGCTGTCAATTGGATTGTAAAGTTTCTCATCTCTTAAGCTGGGAAAAAATTATCGGACGCGGCTGACGGACGCGACTTACAGCCGCGGCTGATATGTGTACAGTCGTATGGGACGCGGCTGCCAGATCTCTATCAGACGACCGAACGCCCAAGGTCACGTCCGCGACTTACGTCCGATAGTTTGCACAATGTAATGTACATTCATCACCTAGATACTCTATAAGTCGCGGGTGTCAGTCACGTCCGTAAGCCGCGTCCGATAATTTGTTTCCAGCTTTAGAGTTGAAAGTATAAATATTTAATGATTGTGTTTGTATTTCTGGCATATTCTGTCCTGTAATCGAGGCATGGACGGCGCTGTATGGTCGATGATTCCACTCGTTCCACTAGAATCCCCTATTTCGAGGTGAATAGATACGCGTGGGTGGTTAATGGAAACGTCTTTAGAGTTATTAGACACGAAGGGGTAAATAGATACGAGTGAAGGGTTAACAAAAACGAGAAAGGGGTCTATAGAAACAATTTTCAGGATTGTCAATCGAAGACTATATAATAAAAAAAAATGTTAGGTGTTTTAGGCGATTTTCAAATAAAATGTTTTTTTTTTTCTATCCTTATTGGCTTTGGTCTTAGTTTTTTTTTTCTATTCACTTTCGTATCTTTTAGACCCCAGTTTCAAGTTAAATAGAAATCGCCTTTTTTTCCATTTTACAAATAATTCACATGTTTTTACAAATTTTAAGCATGCGTATCTGGTAAAATACAACGCGACTCGCAATTTCACAGCGAATTCGCAACGCAGAAAATAGCTAAGCAGTAACAAGCAACAAGCTCGTTGATTTTTGCGATGCGACGTCACATCGCAGTTTTGTGTACAAGCCCTTAATAACAGCTTGCCTACAAAATGTCTGAGACAATGTGAAAGTTGCGCCTATTCACCCCATTTTACCAGAACCATTATAAATTTTACAAGGGGCAACTGGACCCTGGTCCCAGTTTCAGGCTCGGTGCAAACGGGCCACCAACCACTGCCACCGGTATGTGCGTGTGAACTGAGGGACCACACTGGTAATTCGCAAAATAAAAATCGTAAGATTTAGTAGAAGATTTAAAACAATTGTAGAACAAATTTGGGAATTTGTAAACAAATTTATTAAAAACTACAGCCCTTAAAGTTTGGTCCCTCAGTCCTCACAGATCATCAGCCAGATCTCGGGCAGTATCTGAAAAATTAAGGTGTTGTGACTACAGACTTTTGGTAAATAATTTGAAGAAGATATTTACTAAATAACAGACCACAAAGCATTATAGACAAAAATATATTACGGCTAAACTGTGGTCCCTCATACCACACAAGAAAGATTAATATTTTAGTGAATATTATCGAATGAAATAAATAAACTCGTTTTTTTTCTACATAAAGTTTTATTATGAGACTTGAAACATTTTGTAAAAAAGAAATAGAAAAAAATATCGACGCAATTTGAAGATAGCGATTAATAAAAGTGGTCCCACAATTCTCACATCCACTGACATATATGCATGTACTAGCTGCTAGACGAGAGTGATATCAGAAAGACTAGTGTACTTAACTTTTAGTAGAAAGTTTCTACTAAATATTAGAGATCTAAAACTGTTTATTTCTTATCTCTTAGCTCGGATAATATTATTTTTTTATTCCTATAAAAATAGATAGAGTAGTGTGACCACACAACGAAACAAAATGTAGATAGTACTATTATACTTCATTTAGTATAGCGTTATATGAGACGAAAACAATGTTGAACGGTTAATTTAATGATATATTACATGGCATAAGTGACTTTAATAAAAAAGTAGATCAAAAAAAAAAAACACTAATACATTTTCTTGCTTCTTGATTTCTAGCTTAATGAATGTAAGAAGGATCAATACTTTCGATAATTTTGAAATGTTGATCATCATAGCAAAAGAAACGCTCATTCAAATATAAAAAGGCATCGGTAATGACCAAGACCACCTGGAATTAATGATGGAATGAATTCAAATGCGCCCATGATTTTTTAGGTTTTGTTCTTTACTGTTATGGTAACTGAAACATTCGTATGATAATTTTTTTCAGTGCCATTCAAATCGAATGATATTATTTTTGAAAGCTCGTAATTGTAACTAACTTGGTCATTACAAGTGGTACAGTTCCTGTTTCCTTTATCAATGTTAATTGCCTCTTCCAAAATATCTATGCCAAATATTTCAATAATATTTATATTTAAGCGCAAAAACGCAACGTCTCTTTTAATTAAGTTTATTGGCAGGACGTATTTAAACACATTTTTGTAAAAGTTACACTGAAAAAATATCTTAGGAGTACATGTTCAAATATATATGGCAATACTACTGGCAATACTGGCAATCATAACTAATATGGTTTCCTCTCTCGTTTGATGGGCTAAAATATTGTAAAGCAATTTTTGCCCTCATTAAATAAATTATCGTTTTTATATTCAATGTCGCAGAGGTTCTTTATATATTGTAGAATTAAGTCAAGCTGGTATATCCAAGGTCGGAGGTTGGTAACAGTAGGTATTTAGATTTTAGGGACTTTTGAACGTAGGTTATTTTACGTTAGATCTTTTTATTTTAGATATTGCAATACGTCTATAAATATATTTTATTTTATTCGGAAAACTTACAGCAAATTTTAACAATTGTTCGTTATTATAATAAGATCAAGACCAATTAAAAGTTTTCACTTATAGTAAAAAAACAAATAAGAACATTACAGGCAATAGGTAATACAAACAAAAGCACTATATACGTGGTATAATTACAAACACTCCACTAACGACAATAATAATATATCTTACTTACTAGTTGGAATCTTGTTAGAAGTACTTCACTAAAACTTTATATACCCACAGTTTTCAATTATATATTCATAGCTGTCAGGTAGCACGTTCTTCTTGGTCAACGTGCCAGCAGCAAAAGAGAGCAAGCAGTCGAGCACACGCTATTCACCTACTTTCATAAAATTCCACCGTCCGCAATCCGCATGGCATAATACCTATGACACCACCTCACCTATCGGCTATTAATATTATGTTTATTACACGTTATTATAATATCTAAATGTAATAGTTACTTTAATTAAATTCATTAAGTAAATTATATCGATTTTATTCGCATCCTCGACTTGTTCTCAGTTTCCTGTTTTATTTATCCTAATAAACACTATGCGTACGTAAAAAAAACACTGAGCAGATACACATTAAACATAAATTAACATTTCAACATTGTTTTCGTTTCATATAACGCTATACTAAATTAAGTATAATATTACTGTCTACATTTTGTTTCATTGTGTGGTCACACTACTCTATTTTCATAGGATTAAAAAATAATATTATCTCAGCTAAGCGATAAGAAATACACAGTTTTAGATAACTATTATTTAGTAGAAACTTTCTACTAAAAGTTAAGTACACAAATCTTTCTGATATCACTCTCGTCTAGCAGCTAGTACCTACATGTATATATGTCAGTGAATGTGAGGATCGAGGAACCACTTTTACTAGTCGCTATCTTCAAATTGCGTCGATATTTTTTTCCATTTCTTTTTTACAAAATGTTTCAAGACTCTTACTAAAACTTTATGTAGAAAAAGAACGAGTTATTTGATTCGATAATATTCACTAAAATATTTATCTTTCTTGTGTGGTATAAGGGACCACAGTTTAGCCGTTATATATTTTTTGTCTATAAGGCAGGGTTCCCACTACGCCGGACCGGCAGATCTGCCGGAAACCGGACACCGGACAGAGTGTTCACATTACATCGGATCCCGGAAGAAATTCAGACAGTCAAGTACTTACCTCAGTTGAATTTGGACCTGCGCGCACAATGGACGACGAAATTGTTGTGTTGTGGTGGTATCTTAATAGAAGGCAAAATAAAAGAAAACATTGGGTACTTCACGCCATGCTGCCATCTTTAAGTTTTTGTCTTTATAGACGTCTTCGGTCTTATCCCACAGAACAGGTCTCTCTTGGACAAGCGTAATTAAAGTTTCTGCTTGAATATCCATGCTAAACGTCTACTTTTACCAGAAAATGCGAGCCGAATGACGTGAGTGGAACACGGGCGGGGCGAGCGGGGGACAGATACCGGCACAAACTCGTTCACATTACTCCGGGCCCGGTCGTTCTACCGGCAATTCGTTGTGACAAAACGCTCGGTAAAAATGCCGGGCTCGGCAAAAATGCCGGACCCGGGATAATGTGAATAGCTTCATTATTGACTGTACGCATTTTTAGCTTGACGTTGATACAGGGCGATCCATTCGACTAGTTTGACCACGAGGAAATACAATTCCTCGTGGTCAAACCAGTTGGACTAAAAAGTTTGACTACGAGGAAGTACCGCATATAAATTGTACAGCCACTAGCCCTTCCGGCCCTTTGTTCGCATTAGGACAGATTCGCTTTAAGACAGATTCTTTTTACGACAGATTCGCTTTATGACAGATTCTCTTTACGGCAGAAATTGTACAGTCGTGTTGAAAATATCAAATCATTATACCAAATTTAAAAACTAGAAATGCTATAACGGTAAGTTAGTAAGCTCAGTTAGCTGCAAAAAGTTGGGCAAAGGTGAGACGGTACTTCACGCCTGGACTCAACTTGTATAAAGCGCAAGTTCGGTCATGCATCGAGTACTGCTCTCGCCTCTGGGATGGATCAGCCAAATTGGTATATCCATCCCAGAGGCGAGAGCAGTACTTGAATCGATTGATAGTCGGGCTAAGAGGCTTATTGGCAACGATGCACTGGTCGCGTCAAAGCTCCAGAGCCTTGAACATCGACGCCGAGTTGCCAGCCAGGCGGTTTCTTATCGGTTACATTTTGGGGAGTGTGTGACGGAACTGCACCATTTGATTCCGCCTAGCCCTTTCCATCATCGGCCAAGACGTACGGCCATGCGCCATCGGTACATGATGGACATCCCTCCCATAAGCACAAAGCGTTTTGCTAATATTTTCATTGTGCGCACAGCTAAGGACCGGAACTCCCTTCCCGAGTCTTTGTTCCCTGATAGCTACAACCTTGGGGTTTTTAAGTCAAGAGTGAATAGGTTTCTTCGAGGCAAGCGTGCTTCACCGTAGACCACATCATCGCTTACCATCAGGGGAGATAGTGGGCAAACGCGAGCCTATAGATTAAAAAAAAACTACTGTATTGCGCGATCAGTTTTCATTATTTTTTTTATGGTGGGTTTGCTCTTGACTCTAGTCTAGGTCAGAGGTGACAGAGACAGAGTCTACGATGGAGTGAGCTAACCCAGAAGAAGCCTGTTCACTCTAACTTTGAAGAGATTCGGGTTGAATGCGTTCGGAAACACAGACGCAGGTAGTGAGTTCCATTCATTCGCTGTGCGCAAATATAGATGTGATTAAGAGTTAGCAGGAATTAAAGAGTTAAAGCCGTAGGTATATCCCAATGCCAAAGTTACCGATTGCTTCTACCCATTGAGGTAATAATGTACTACGCACTAGAGAAGTCACCACCCATCACTACTGTGTTCTGTTCAATTGCGGTCTTCTAGCCGCAATTCACTTATTTGCTTGCTAGATCTTGGGCGCTTAAGTCATTTTATGTTTTTAAACGAAAAAACGTTCAAACGCATTCAATATGCCGGTCGTGTGTTTTAAGATTTTGCTCTAATAATTCAACCAATACGGCGAAGAGCAAAGGAATAACTTTTCATAGGTGGCTAACTAGATAATAATTTTAAAATTTAATTTTAACAAAATATTTGCTGGACGCCATGTTGTGTCAATTTTCATATAGACTAAAAATTCAGATGTGACAATTTGTATAACAAGTATAGGTAAAATTAGCTGATGTTTCTTTAAAAGCGGAAAATAATAATAACATATATTTAGAAAAGAACTGACTGTGGTTATTCAATGAAAAAATAATTATTACATAATGTAAGACATTATTTGTTACATTTTGTTTATTTAAGGTTTCCACGTTTGGGCCGTAAAGATAGGGAAAAATGGATTAAATTTATCCAAATTAACCGCAGTGAAGATACCAGCAGCCTAATTGTGTAAGTGAATTCGGCAAAGGAAACAATCTGTTTCTTTCCCAAAAACGAAAAGTCGTTTATTTGTTGTTTTGCAAAAAGTAGTTTTTGGGAAAGAAACAGATGGTTTCCTTTGCCGAATTTACTTACGCAATTAGGTTGCTGTTTACCATCCAATCATACTTATGTATGTTCGTTGCATTTTCACGAAGAGGATAAATATACCACAAAAGCGGGCAGGCGTTTTCTGAATCAGTCTCTCTACTTAATATCATTTCAGTTATATTACTGCTAATACTTTGGAATATTTTATTCAGAAGGAAAAATTTACATATTGCTTCAACATTCTTTTGATCAACCAAGCACTTTAAATCACCATCACCACCACACATTTGATACGGGCCATCATAAACAAATACACAAGAATTCGCTTGAAGTACGAAGCTAAAATTAATCAGACTAATAATTATTTATCGAAGCGTCAAAAGTTAACTAAACTTATATTGTTTAGGGGAGGGGGGGTTTAATATTAATGAACATAATTAATATTAAAAATATACAAAAGATTCGTGTTTCAAGCGAATTGTAAAATTCCCTATTCCAATTTGATATGTTTTTAACTTATTGTAAGCCCATTTGATTATATATTAAATAAAGAAATACAAAAGTATCATATACTTTAGCAGTCGGTTATTTCAACTAATAATAAATTTTGAAAAAGTGTGAATTCTAATGAAGCTTGTTAGGTATAATGCTATGTCACTTCTGTAGTCAGTCAGCAATTTAGTCTATATGAATGACAAGGTTAAATGAAACGCGTAAGCGCCATGAAAATCACGGCGCTTCCGTCTTTTTGGTCGCGAGAAAACTACACCTTAGAAGCGCTCTACCGCTGCATGTTTATATTGTTTTGTTAGACGACTAATTATTGTTTCAGCGCTGCAGCGATTTTTTTGTTTAAACTCTTGTCAAAATTGACAAAATGGAGCATGCATTTTGCTTAGGATAGCTTCTCTAGTACGTAAAGGTCTACCAGAATCTCATGGCATTTTTTATTTTTTTTAAATTGTGATTTTCATATGGCAATGTCAATTGTCACCTGTCAAATCAAAGTACTTGTTGTGTCAGCCGCTGCTGATTTTTTTTGATATTATCTTGTAAATTTATTATTTTTGTGAAAATGTCGAAAAACCCACTTCGATCACAAGCGAGACATATTGTTTTCAATGTGTATCATAAAATAAGGGGAAAAGAAGGCGTAAATCAAACTCAATCTTTGATTTTAAAGTGCGTCGTAGAGTGGACCGGTAAGTTGAACTGACTTGTTTTGATACTTTTAGTTTATTTTATATTTTTCTTACTTAATTTTTATTTCTTTCCATTACTATTATATGGTAAATACACAGGGCACATCGAATGATGGCCGGAAGGAAATGGCAACAGTAATGTAACTGTTACTAATTTTTCTACAAGATATTGATTTTAACGGAGATTGAGAATCTTTGACGTAAGAAAAATATTAAGTAATAATCTGCGCCCTGCAGTGGGACGTGTATATAGACGGGAGTTTTTGGCGGGATTAGGTCGAGTGAAGATCAGTGGCTGTTAATATTATTTGCAAATTGATTCCTAGTGGATATTGTTATATATTATTGGTGTAGTTTTGTGTCTCAACTGTCTACGCAACTGGACAATTTGTAAAATCATTGAGAGAAGCGATTTCGGGATAGTGGAGCGGAGTATTTTATTGTAGTATTGACTGCCTCTGCAAAGCTTACTGGGAAGACTGACTCGATACAATTTGCTGCCAAATACTCCAAAAAACATTAGAATCTGTTACATCCGCATTCTAATGCATACTAAAGAATAAATATAAGGTCCAAAACTCTTTCCAAAGACGTGGCTAAAAGGTCCTAGCAACCAGGCCATAAAACATACAAAAAAAGTTTATATAGACTGATGATGATGAATGACTATAGGTAACATGATACATTTATAATTTTTACAGACTTTATACATAAAGAGATTGGTTTTGAATATGTTAAATGCCAATGAAAAAGAACCATTTTGATGGAGAGAGATGACATAAAACTAGTTCATGGAATCGTATTCTAGTTTTCTAGTTCTGAATGAGGTTTTAAGTTATTAGCATGATTTAAATGTTATATAATAAATTAGTACATAAACTAATATTCAATTGATTTATTTTTCCTATGTTAAGAACCCGATGTATAACAACATTATTCATACACATACCTATAATACTCATAGTGGATCTTTGTGTCTCTGAATTGGTTGCAAGACCCCGCGCAGTAGCTATTTTTGTGTCAATATTGAAGATGAAGATAGCATTGTATAACTGTCTCTTTCACTCGCTTATGTATGTCACATCGTCCTATCTCGCTTACTCTATGCAGTATACTCGATGACAAACTGTTTCTTATGCAATGGTTGGCAGGACCAAGTTCAAAGACACAAAGATCCGCTGTGGCTACTATAATATAGGTACCTCATGTTCATTAATACTAAAGACATAAATTAAAATTTAACAGTATCAAGATCGTTTAATCCAATTTCCCCAGTATTGCACACAACAAATTTTTATTTCCACATTTGCCATGAGATTCCGGTAGACCTATAGTACATATTATCTCAATGCTTCTACCACTATTGGAAAGCGCTCTGATAAAAAGCTAAAATAGGTCTGAAAAAGTCGATGGTGGAGAACGTAACGTATTACAGAAATGTATATGTAATTGGCATTGTTACCACAAATTTTGATCCCTGAAGGAAAGACCCCTTCAGGGATCAAAATTAGCTATTCAAGAATCTGAAGAATATTCGCATTCCGGGACTATTTCTCAAAGCAATGAATGGGATTAATTACCAATACATTTAGTTGCTACAAAGAAGTATTCAGAACGAATAACCCAGATAAATATATAAAAATTGACATGAAATCAAATTTCAGTTCTGGAATGTGTGCACCTACGTTTCGAAAAATTTCATTTGTATATCGAGTTCACTGTACTTCTGCCGTAAAGCGAATCTGTCATAAAGCGAAACTGTCCTAATGCGAACAAAGGCTTCCGGCAGATTTACCGGCGCGGCAGATCTACCGGTCCGTCTTAGTGGAAACCCTGCCTTATGCTTTGTGGTCTGTTATTTCGTTGCTGACTCGTAGTCATACCAGATTATCACACCAGTGAGACAAACAGGAATATTTTTCTCGTTTGTCACACCACAGTTTTTTTTTTTTTTTTTTTAGTAAATATCTTTACAATGCATGTTCTCGAAAAGAGCGGTTTTCCAAGCAGCCAAACTGTGCGGAAAGTGTCACTTTTTTTCCTTTGTTCGCATTAGGACAGATTCGCTTTAAGACAGATTCTCTTTAAGACAGATTCGCTTTATGACAGATTCGCTTTACGGCAGAGGTACAGTGAACTCGATATACCTATATCTGTAAAACTTATTAATAAAACAAGTAAAAAAAATGAAATTTTTCGAAACGTAAGTGTACACATTCCAGAACTGAAATTTGATGAAAACATCTATATTTAATGAAAACTGATCGCGCAATATAGTAGTTTTTTTTTAATCTATAGGCTCGCGTTTGCCGACTATCTCGCCTGATGGTAAGCGATGATGTGTTCTACGGTGAAGCACGCTTGCCTCGAAGAAACCTATTCACTCTTGACTTAAAAACCCCAAGGTTGTAGCTATCAGGGAACAAAGACTCCGGAAGGGAGTTCCGGTCCTTAGCTGTGCGCACAATTAAAATATTAGCAAAACTCTTTGTGCTTATGGGAGGGATTGTCCATCATGTACCGATGGCGCATGGCCGTACGTCTTGTAGGCCGATGATGGAAAGGGCTAGGCGGAATCAAATGGTGCAGTTCCGTCGCACACTCCCCGAAATGTAACCGATAAAAAACCGACTGGCTGGCAACTCGGCGTCGATGTTCAAGGCTCTGGAGCT
This sequence comes from Orthosia gothica, assembly GCA_949775005.1. Classification (NCBI taxonomy): domain Eukaryota; kingdom Metazoa; phylum Arthropoda; class Insecta; order Lepidoptera; family Noctuidae; genus Orthosia; species Orthosia gothica. The sequence goes on along the minus strand of OX459037.1, from coordinate 30,298,460 downwards.
TTGACGCGACCAGTGCATCGTTGCCAATAAGCCTCTTGGCCCGTCTATCAATCGATTCAAGTACTGCTCTCGCCTCTGGGATGGATCAGCCAAATACCAATTTGGCTGATTCATCCCAGAGGCGAGAGCAGTACTCCATGCATGACCAGTTTGGCATCATCCCATTTGGAGACCGCCTTCAAGGACAGGTTCAAGCGTTTAAACATGGCCTCCCGGAGAGACCGAATCTGAAGCCCAGAATCATTCTTAAGTAGCTTGTGCTTTATTTGGTACGAGTATATAAATTAAGGGTACAAAAGTTACGTTATCATCGTTTTGTGAAGCATTAATATGTAACGTGAATTATTTGATAAAAAGATCCTGGGAACAACTTTGAAGGTACCGTCGCCATTATAGCATTTCTAGTTTTTAAATTTGGCATAATGATTTGATATTTTCAACCCGACTGTACAATTTCTGCCGTAAAGAGAATCTGTCATAAAGCGAATCTGTCGTAAAGAGAATCTGTCTTAAAGCGAATCTGTCCTAATGCGAACAAAGGCTTTTTTTCACTATTGTATTTTTTTAATTTTTAACTCCAACGTCAGCCCGACGCATAGAGTTTTTATTATTTGAGCAAAGTTTTAAAAATTAGTTATGTACAGATTATCATTCATATAAAAGGTAAAATAAAACTAATACTTTATTTTAGGCGTTTTTAATTACTCTAGATTTAGATTTTGATCAACAAATTAATTTTAAATTAAACATTTATTAAATATGTTTGGCAGAGCGTTTATTTATGTCCGTAAGGATTGAGGAGCCATTTTTTGTATCTTAATTAAATTATTATACTTATTTAGTAGTAAGTTAAAAAAAAAAATAGGTTCAATCCTCGATTTTGTAGTATAATACTTCAAAAGTTATATGGACATAAAGGTGGCTCCTCAATCTAAATGTTTGGATTGAGGAGCCACGTCAGAACTAGGAACATCATGGATTAATATTTATCATAATTAGGTATGATTTTGTAGTATTTGAGAGTATTTAGTAAACAAAATCAGAGCTCGGTTGCATTAAAATTAAAAAAGTTATCATAAATTATATGTGGCTCCTCAGACCATACATACGACTCGTCATTTTTAATTTCAAAGAAGCAGTAGTTCAATTAATGCGCAATTTCTTCGTCGTTTAGTAGTAAGTATATTAGATTTGTAGGACAAGAATCAGTAATTAAAAATTAGTGCATTGGGAGATATGGCACATTTTAACTGGCTCCTCAATTGAGATGCTTCGGTAAATAGATTTTCCTCTAAATAATGATACTTGTGCCGAAATTTGATAAAAAAAAACATCTTATTCTGTATAAATTGATACTAAATGTACGTATAATCCTGCTGTTCTGATCCGTCGTTTAGTTAATCTGTGGATATGCTGAACGCGCTTGAATAAGCCCGCCATTTTATTAATTTCATTTTATTTAATTTTATTTATTTCCTCGCACAATGGAAAGCGGCAATAGACGTCAGATTCCAAGTAGGTCAGATTCCATGTACGTCATTTTCGAGCTAGGACATTTTCCAACTAGGTCAGATTTCGAGTTTTTGGTACACTTACTCACAATATATTCATCGCACCACGTCTGCTAGACTTCTTTGGTGGCACTGGACCCTATAGTCTAGAAATGATGACACTAAATGGACGTAGTTACTTTTATTGGGAATAAATAATTATTTTAAGAGATAATTAAATAATATGGTGTTGGATGAATATAATGTGAGTAAGTGTACCAAACCATTACTAACTCAAAACCTGACCTAGTTGGAAAATGTCCTAGCTGGAAAATGACGTACATGGAATCTGACCTACTTGGAATCTGACGTCCATTGCCGCTTTCGCACAATGCATAGTAAAATGTTGTATGATACACGTACGTAAGATGATTTCAGACTCGTGTCGGAAAAATGAAAAATGCCACTCATCGGAAATCACCTACAGTGCAACATAAAAGAGTAGAAATTAAATATTTGGGAACTAAAAGTTTTCATTTTCTGGCAACATCTAAAATGAGTACTTGAAATGTCAATTCATCTCGATCGGTTTCGATTTTCTTAAGAATTTTAGTTTTTGTGTGATATTTCTGTGTGTAGATAGAAAAACAGTGGAAAAACATGAATAATGTAATTCGTGGAGGTGCCCGTGATATAGTTTACAAAGTTTATATGCGGTGTATAGCCGAATTCCAAGCTGGGAAGCTTCTATTCAACTTAGAAGATGTTTACCATCGTACAGCAGATTTTACTGGTAAGTAACTATTGAAAGTTGCACTAAACGTTAATTACAAACAACTAATACATTCAGGGGGCAAAATTTTCGAACCAAATATATTTGCCAATTTATTTGTTTACCATTTTTGAGGTTATGCTAAGATAAACAAATAGCGTTGTAGTTATAGCGCGACTTAACTACGTTGATAGTAAGGGAACAAAAATTAATGTAATTTATTGCGGATACGAAATATTTTTTTTTGCTATACCATATTTGTTGATGCAATCGACTTAATGGAAAGAATCAATTTTAAAATATATTAACGTTTATTTACCAAGGAACTTCTTTCATCGGACTGACAGTGATTTTTTTCTTTGCTTGTTTTAGGTGTTTCTGTAAGCACAGTGCGCAAAATCGTGAACACGGCACTGAAAACGGTGGGCAATTCTCAACACCAGCTAAACACAGAAAGGGTCGTCCCCCAAACGTATTGGACGACTTTATATTAAAAGCAATTGATTATTAAAAATACTTATTTTTGTGAAGTTGTTGTTTTACTACTACTACATAATTATTAAATATTTAATAAACATACTTATTTAATATATTTATTCATTATTTATACCCAATAAATAAATAATACTATTCAAGTATCAAGATCAGCTGGGTCGTACTAACTGGGTTGCTATCTGAGCGATTGTGGCGCCCTCATTTAATTTCTACACTTTTATGTCGCACTGTACCTTCCGCACTTGTAGCATATATAACTATTACAAATTCTTTACTAAAAGTCTGTAGTCACAACACCTTAATTTTTCAGATACTTCCCGAGATCTGGCTGATGGTCTGTGAGGACTGAGGGACCACACTTTAAGGGCTGTAGTTTTTTAATATATTTGTTTACAAATTCCCTGATTTGTTCTACAATTGTTTTAAATCTACTACTAAATCCTACGATTTCTATTTTGCGAATTACCTGGTGTGTACCCTTCAGTTCACACGCACATCCACCGGTGGCCAGCGACAGCGAATTTTCCATACATTTTGTATACACACCGCACACATGTAGACAGTGGCCACCGCGCCATGCAGTTTAAAGCGCAGGCCACACCGCCAGCTAGCGGGCGGGCGGGCTAGGCGGGCGAACATCGTTTCACCTCTTTACATGGTTGGTCGGTAGCTCGCGGTAAGTATGTAGAGGTGAAACGATGTTCGCCCGCCCGCCCGCTTGCTGGCGGTGTGGCCTGCGCTTTAACGTCAGGCATCCTACGCATCGCACGCGTCACCTAGGAGCACGACGCCTCAAAGGATATGGATACTTTGTATAAAATCCAATTAAGTCCCACTTTTGGGATTCAAATTCTGATCTATACAGCAATAGAAACAGCGGCTTCTGAACACCGGTGGCTGTCGCGCACTTCGGCCACTGTTGAAAAATGTGGCGGTAGTACGCTACAGCCACCGGTGGGGCTCGGCGCAAATTGACGCCACCCGGTATATCACCGCTTTCGGTACCACTCGTCCATTCTTGAGAACATTTTGATCGTAGAATACTCACCACCGCTTATGAAATGTTACTCAAGAGTCGGTGCACATCCGAGGGAAGATTCGTCGAGTGTCATCGGTCACTTAACGCCAAACATACAAATATATATACCTAATAAAACATTCTACCTTTTTCACACTCAACCGATGCGATAGTGTACCAGCGCTATTTACTGTACTAGCAGACTACGCTCGACGTACCCCATCTTCCGTCAGATGTGCACCGACCCTAAGGATGAGAATTGAGATTATGGGGTCCCCCGTGCGCAGCATACCATTTACGCACAGACCATAACGCACCGCAATCGCCAGCATTTCTACCCCTAGGTAGCAGCATACTATGACGTACAACGGTCAGGTGTCGGGGGCGGAGATACCGTACCTACCAGTCTGTTTAACCTAGGTAGGTATCTAAAGGAGTCTACACACCAAACCCGCCGACCCGCCAACACAGCCCGGCGGATTGGTGTCGGCGACCCAAACCTTGAAGCAAAGTCGCCGACACCAAGCCGCCGGGCTGTGTCGGCGGGTTTGGTGTGTAGACTCCTTAATACCGGCAGTACCAATTTAGTAACCATAGCGCTTCATTCGTCATAGGCACGTGGCTTTAAAGGAGTCTACACCAAACCCGCCAACAGCCCGGCGGCTTGGTGTCGGCGACCCAAACCTTGAAGCAAAGTCGCCGACACCAAGCCGCCGGGCTGTGTCGGCGGGTTTGGTGTGTTGACTCCTTTACAAGCCGTCAAACGTTGAGCAGAAGTTAGCGCAAAGCTCAACCGGGACGCGATAACGTGTATCAGAGCCTACGATTACCATTTTGACAACAAATTTGCTCTCACTACGCAAAACCTTACAATGTTACATGCCGAAGACTGTTGTAGGTACCTCACACTTGAAAACCTTACCATGTTTTCTTTACCTTTTACCAAATTTAGCATAGCTACCTTACCATAGCTTAATTACCCAGGGTTGATGGCTTATTACCGGTTTATTATTATTTTACCAAAGTACTGTGCACTTTGTTACCTCCTGCAACTTTACCGAACAGTACCACTGAAAATTACCGAACATTACCATTGAAAACTTGAATTTTCATGACCTTACCAGTAAACCTTATACCTTTTTATTACCTTACCGAGTTACCGTTATGAACAGTTACCAAAACCTTGAACCAACCTCAAAACCTTGATACCATTCACCTAGTTACTGTAACATCTCAATTACTAACACTAAATCTAATCTACTTACAGCTAACTTACAAATTTCATTCTACGATTAAAGACTTTTGTAACCATGGTCGTAACTTCATGGTCACAAGAGTCGAATTTATGAGACAGCTTGTGCAAGTGGACTTGTACAAACTGACTTTACAACAGGAATTTGCAAACCTACCTTGAGCATCGCCTACAGCTCCACCTTCACCGCCTCCAGTTATATTGCCATCGCCAGTTGTCGAGCCATCAAAGCCTATAACCGAAACAATTTAGCATAATACTGGGTAAAAAGTAAATCAGGCTGTTCGTGAAGAGAAATATTTACCAGTCATTTCCATATTCGAATCGTCTTCGCCGAAGTTTGTCTCTTCGTTATTAGCCCCATCATCGTCATCGTCCCACATGCTTTCGTTAACGAATTCAGGTTCCATTTTGGGTGCCACAGCGTTATTTTCGTCTTCATCGGGTATCGTTACAAATTCCTCTTTTGCTGATCCCGACGGTCCGGCTTCTAACGGATCCACGCATTTTCGTTTCGCAGGCCCACTTTGTGAAGACGACGAATTATTAGATGCTATTGATGGCCTATTTGGTCGCTTAACCGCTACTGGAGTGGTGGAGGGCTTAGAATCTAAATCAGTCTCTAACTTAGTCATAACAGATGATTGCCTTTGTTGTGACGACCTCGGGCCTGGCCGGGAGGTCGGCTTTGGTTTCGAAGGTGTGGAACTTTCTTCATTTTGATTGCCGGTTAAACCTTTCACTTGAAGCTGTTCCGCGGTACTAATAAACGATGCTAATTCTTCTTGCTTAACATTAACTTCACCTTGGTACATAAACTGTAATAAGTCTCTTAACGCTGAATGACTAACATCTTTTAAAAATACTGAAACAAAAGCAAATCGTTAGTACACAGATTAAAATTGCAAATAAATAAAGATAATTTAGAAATAATACATACCTATGGGATGTTGAGTTGGGTTCATTTTGAACATTTCTTGAAAATAAGGAGAACATACTGATAGGACTAATTTGTGTGCTTGTAATAATCTGCCTTCTGCAGCCAGCGTAACATCTACTAGATCTCCACGCGACAGCAGGCCATGAAAGCCTGCTGACATGTTTGCGTGGAAATTGTTCCAACATAGTGAAAATTGTTCGTCCGACGCCATGATGGCGGCGATCCCGAAAGGAACCTGAAACGTCAAAAATAAATAAGTATCTCGGTCAACACACTAGATGTCGACCAAAACGATAAAACAGTATCCCCAAGAGCAATATTTACCTATCCTAAACTTTGTACTTTTAAAATTCCAATATTAGAAACATTTGAAAAAAAATAAAACAATGTTTCTAATAAAGCACTGCACACACTTTCATCCCACGTCCTCCCCGTTTGAGCGCTGTTCACGATGTGATGACGCAAACTTGACGTATACTGTGTCGTCACAACGGGCCGGTTTGCACGAAGAATTGCACGATACATATTTTAGCTAATTATAGAGAAATCATGAATAATTACTAAATTTGGTAAACAAAAATTAATCGTGTTTGTGTTTGCACAACTTATGAACATCAAATATTTTGTATTATTTGGCTTATTTTGACAAAATTCAAATTTAGGTACCGGGAACAGTACGTTTTGGTGTTGTAGTATGACGATGTGATGTCTGACGTTAACCGACTGTGTAAAATAGAGATATTCATTGTTTTCTAGAGCTTGTAAATAAAAAGATAAAACCCGATCTTTAACAGAATGAGTACTTACATACTAACAGGTTACCTATCTACTTGTAATTTTTTCATGGTATTTTTTTATTTTTAATGTCAAGGTAAAATAAAAAAATATCAAAACTCGTATCGGTATTTTGATCATAGAAGTTCCGTAATACAGTTATGCCTAGGCAACGGCATGTCAACGCATCTAAGAAGTGTTTTCGTAATCTGTTTTGTTTTTTGCGCGTATCTTGTATGTATGTATAGTTCTCGTCAAACTTCTTGGCCGCCCTGAAGTTGAATGCAATGGCTGCGCAGTAGTAAATCTCATACAAAAACAGCACCATCTGTATATTAGAATATCATTGGCGAGAACTATATGAAATATTCGAGTGTACGACTAAACGCCGACAGACACTACGCCGACAGACTGAACACAGACAAGACTTTACTTCGACGAATTATCAAGTATAGGACTATCGTTGTAATGACTTTTACGCGAAACGAACGCTCGATCTAATGGCTATTTGAAATTGTGGTAACAACAACTGGAAAATTATTTAATTATTAATTAACTTTGTATTTTTATGTTATTTTTACAAGCTTTTATTTATTTTCACCTGCCCCGGTGTCTGTTGGCCAATTTTTCGTTGGGTGAAAATACATTGATCAAAACATTATATAATATGTTGGTTAAGCATTCACTGGCGTACCTAGAGTTATGTTGGTGAAACGTTCGTGGATGATGAAAAGTCCATTGGATGAAAAGATAATGTTGACCATCGATCGGTACATGGACTCGTAAACCGTTTCAGTTTCCGTATCTAAAGATGTCTTAATTATATTTATCCGTCTAGTGGTTTGCAAGATATGAGGTAATATAGAATATTTCGGAGTGTACGACTAAACGCCGACAGACTGAACACCGACAAGACTTTTACTTCAACGGGACTTTTCGCCGACAGGACTCTTCACCAACAGGACTTCGCCGACAGGGCATAATATAATAAATACATACATAATCAGATACTTACTTTGGAAATCGATTATGCTTTTCTAGTAATTATACAATTCATAAAAAAATAAGATCTTGCATTGGTTTTTAGTGGTGTGGTTACTATCATAAGTTCAAAAAATATTTGACCGAATTTCATTTCACCCAAAACTTTTCAGGCGTTCAGTCTGTCGGCGTAGTGTCTGTCGGCATTTAGTCGTACACTCTGTTTATAAACTTCCAAGTAGGCAATAGGTTTTTCGAAACTTCGGCTACTAAATAACGGCAAACAATAAAGTTGCTCCACAAACCTTACCACGGCGTAGGGTGAGACAGCATATATACTATCTCACAACTGACACTAGAAAGCAAATATAAACCTTATGTGGCTCGACATTGGTTTATTATTGCACGCCGAACGCGCTTTCTTAATTTTAGTGATACCAGCTCATAGAAGTTATGAACAATTCGTGCAATTTGTTATTTTTCACAGCATTTCCGATGCTGTGCAGTTTATTCGGTACATGTGCTGGGTCCATATTTTTTTTATGGTTTAACCCCGAGATGATCAAGTGCGCTTAGGCTTAGGCTTAACACGCAATTCGATTTTTATTCGCGCGAATTTTTAAGTACTATTCAGCGCGTTTTTTTTTTCCGCAATGCGGCATTAATAAGATAATTATTTATAAGAATTACTTATTCCATTGAGATAACTTATTCGTGATATTTCTATGCAGATTTAACTTCTTTTAAAGTTTCCTTTTTAATAAAGGTGAAGAACTCTGCACAGGTTAGCTCTAGATTTAATTGGATGAGTAATGCTGCTTTTATTAAATTTAAGGAGCATTTATTTCTCGCATCCGACCATTTTAAATTCATGTGCACGCACGGTTGAGTTATCCCCGAAAAGCGGGACTGAGCCTAACCCACGCGGGACATCCCGCCCGGGACGTCCGGCCAAAATCGGGACGTCTGGCTGGCAACGCTGCTTTGAGGCAATCGGATGCCTGTCCGGGATAGGGTTACCAGATGAAAAAATCAAAAGTCCGGAGAAAAGGCCTGATTTCCATGGAAAAGTCCTGAGATTTTCTACAGATGAGAATTTTCTCTCAAAAACGTATTATTATCGTTGTATACACTGCGGATCTTGCGCACGCGTTTTACGCGACGCGTTACAAGCTTGTATGTACATCGCACTCAAAACAGCGGGGCGGAGGGAGGAGGGATGCGCCCGTCGCCCCGCAGCGCGGTTGCCGCTCACTCGCTCACTCAGTCAGTTCGTCTTGCGCCATTGCGAGGGTTGGACTACGCTCCATCTGTTGGATTTAAACTGTAACCTGTTTTTTATTAAAAATCCTGAGCTATCACTAGATTTGCTAAATCCGGCCGGAATCCTGAGAAGAGTCGAATAATCCTGAAATCTCAGGACAAATCCTGAGATATGGTAACCCTAGTCCGGGACGAATGGGATCGCCGTGTATGCATACTTCTTAATAATTTGCACGACACAGCGACGAAGCGGGAGGGCAAGCCACAAGCGTAGATTCAAAACCCGCCCTGTTTAAGGCTTAGCATGCACTGCGGTTTTTATTCGCGTGATTTTTTCCGCCTATTTTGCGACCTATGGCACTGTATGAAGCAGCACACATTGCGGTGAAGCAATCGCGCGGAAATAATAGCGCAAGAAATCAGTGTTTTGCCACAGAATCCACCGCACGTGACGCAGATTAAATTCGCGCAAATATTTTGAGCTCTATGAACAGGTAGAAGACACAAAAATCGCGCGGTATTATATGCGCTATGCGTGAAGAATTTTTTTCGCGCATTCTACGAGCTATTGAATTGTATCAGTATGACAATTCAATAGCTCGAAGAATGCGCGAAAAAAATTCGCATGAATAAAAATCGCAGTGCGTGCTAAGCCTAGATTCAGTACGCGGACATAAATTCGCGCGCATGAAATCCGCGCAGCTATAAATCATAATTTGTCTAGGCTTAACACGCACTGCAATTTTTATTCACGCGAATTTTTTAGTACTATTTGAGCGCGATTTTTTTTCCGCAGTGAGTGCAGCTTACCGTGCTTGCGGCGAGTGCGGTGGGGGCTGGAGGCGGCGGCGCGGGGCCTTGAGAAAAATGCGATGCCGATGACTGATACGGCGTGTGCGGCTCCTGTGGTGCGTCTAGCTAGATGCGCGTTTACCTTTATATCAAATAACCTCAGATGAAGTAAAAAAAGGTAGATAGCGCACGGCCTAAAGTTTAGGTGAAGCCACAAAACTCAGCCGATTCAAGTAAACACACGCGCTCACGCACGCACATGCAATAAAACTACGCTGATTTTTGTTAGTCTCTCACGGAGCGTCGTGCAATAACTTTGCCTAAAAATGCCATCCTGTGTTTTAAAGTGTTGCAAAAACAACACTATAGTCAATGATATTCAAATAAACAGATATGTTATAAGCGCGCGCATTGTGAAGACTCGAATAGTAGACAATTGTATGATTTAGTCTTTAGTTTATGTCACGCATGGCGAAGAGCGATACGCTTTGTTGAAAAAAAAACAAAATTAAAATAATGCCATCGTGTGTATTTAGAAAGTGTACCAATTATAATACCAAATTACATAAAACAGAAGGGATCTCATACCATATGTAAATACGCAATACACCTCAATTTACTAATTTATTTCAATTTTTTTTCCTAATTTTCTGATATTCGGAGGTTACAAAAAGAAAAAACATTGGTTGTCAGAATAATGTTTGTTTACATTCACACGCAAGTGACAAACACTAGCTGTCTCTTTTTTTCTTGTTTGTTTTATCAAGCCATCCCTTTCGACATTGAAGTGAAATGTCAGATGAATGAAAAGTGTGTATGTGTGCTAACGCTGCTGCGCGGAACACTTTTTTCAATTGTTTTGTGAGTGTATAACGTATCTGTTTATTTGAATATCATTGACTATAGTGAACAAAAAGTCTTTAGGAGTATCGTTTCACACATAATTACACGCAAATTGTTTGTTTTTTTGTTTTCCAACATAATTTTGAGGTTATTCGGAACAGATAATGTTATTTACCCGAAATTGACATATTGGGAGAGTGTTGCCAGTAATTCTTATTTATAGTTGCCCAAAAGGTGGGTACGTAAATTTGTAGGCAAAGTCAAAGAAAAATAATTAAGTAGTGTTGACCTAATTAATGTTTATTTTCTATTTAAATCACATGATTTTATGTATATTACATAAACCTAAGTCTAGGTAAATATTTAGTTCTTAGCTAATTTATTTTTGTTTAAAGTCATGAGTACCTACCTACCTTCTATTTTGCTGTCAAATATTATGGTTTTAGATTCCAACGAAAACTTTTATGAAACGAATGGGTAAATGCTGAAAGACTGAGCCGAAATTAATCACAATGGCAGCATTGAGATAATATGTACTCGTGCGTAGTACATTATTACCTCAATGAATGGCAGCCATCGTCGTCTAGTGTGGTGTTTTCAGACCATTTTGAGAAGACTGACTAATAGTTGATTCTCCATTTTGTACTTACTTAAATTTTATACTTTTCATTTCATCTGAAAAAGTATATTTTGAATTCTATGGAATGGTTTTTTTGTAATAAAATTTATATTTTGTAATAAACATGTTTCACATAACCTTTGTTGTATTTTTTAGTAAAAAAACTTGTTCTGAACTGGTCGGTGTTCTAACACGCGAGCGACACATGTCAACGACAGGGGCGACAGCACGCGTTTATTAAAAAACAAACAGACAGATTTGTATATAAAGTACTTACCTATAATTATGAAATTAATATTTAATCCCATTTAAACTGCCAACAAACTGTCCTGCAGTTTGGCAGAAGATTTGTATAATACCCAGTCATGTAACTTTTGTTGAAAAAAAAAAAAAAAAAAAAAAAAAATAATAATATGTGGGACTTTTAAAAAAAAAGTGGTAACACTAGTGACTCACACATAGTTAAAAAAGTGGTTACATTTTTCTGTTCTAAGTGCGCTATCTACCTTTTTTTACTTGATTTGAGCAAATAACAAACAAATATAATAAATCTGTTCTGTTGTCATTGTTTGATGTGTTCTAATCCGATTCGGTCTGATGGACAGATGACCGGATAATGATGGGTCGGCTGATTCAAATTCGATATTTTTTATCGATTTCCTCAAATTAATTAATGTCTATAAATTGTTAAGGAGACGTGAACAATGTAAAGGCGGAACTCAGATGAAGTAAAAAACGGCACAAAAATCATGTTTGTTGTACGGTCAACTGTCAACTGTTTAGCTATCACGGTTCATGAGATACAGCCTGGTGACAGACAGACAGACGGACCGCGGAGTCTTAGTAATAGGGTCCCGTTTTTACCCTTTGGGTACGGCACTCTAAAAACAAACAAACAAACAGACAGCTTTCCTTTCACATTTGAATATTTAAAAGTACTTACCTATAATTATGAAATGAATATTTAATCCCATTTAAATAATATGAGGGACTATTTAAAAAAGAACTTTTTTCAAAAAATCAATAAACCCGACTGCTTCAAAAGCGAACTAAAAAGTCGTAAACAAGGAAAAAATCATGCTGTGCAGTTGGAGGATATATATTCGCGGGCTGGCTGACCAAAATCTGGTGTATCCTCCGCCTGCACAGCATGATTTTTTCCTTGTTTACGACTTTTTAGTTCGCTTTTGAAGCAGTCGGGTTTTTTGATTTTTTGAAATAAGTTTTTTTATTTATAACTATTTAGTTAGTTTTTTTTCGAATTAGATACATTTAAACATATAAGTGTTTTATATTTTTGAAATCTCCTCTTAACACCCTTTATTTTGATACCCCACACGATGGGGATGAAAGAAAAAAATTTGGGCCCCCACAATATGGCACCCAAAATCCGCCATTTTTCTATTGTCCAATTTTAATGTAGCCTATGACACTCGCAGGGTGAAAACGCATCGATTGACGTATGAATCATCAAAATCGGCCAACGCGTTTGGTCTCTGGAACGCCATATAGGAACAAACATACATACATACATACTTACATACATACATACATACATAGACTGATAAACACATTACCCTCCTTCAGCAGTCGGGTAAAAAGTGGCAATACGCCAGTGACTCACACATAGTTAAAAAAGTGGTTACATTTTTCTGTTCTAAGTGCGCTATCTACCTTTTTAGTGTTCCGTACCCAAAGGATAAAACGGGACCCTATTACAAAGGTTCCGCGGGCCGTCTGTCTGTCTGTCTGTCACCAGGCTGTATCTCATGAACCGTAACAGCTAGACTGTTGAAATTTTCACAGATGATACGTCGTCAATCGTTGCCGCTATAACAACAAATACTGAAAACGAATAACATTAATATTTAAGAGGGGCTCCCATACAACAAACGTTATTTTTTTGCCGTTTTTTGCGAAAATGGTACGGAACCCTTCGTGCGCGAGTCCGACTCGCACTAGGTCAGTTTTTTTTTTAATTTTGCTCTGAAGTAGTTTAATTGCTAGGAGAAAGAACAATGGCGAGATTTTAGCTGACTTAAATTTGAGCGTCTGAAAGTGAGTTATATACGAAAGACTTTCTATTACTTGTCTACATTTTTTAAATATATTATTGGGCTGGTTCAAAACGGATTAAAAAAAATCATTTGTTTCGATGTATTGGCCGCAAACGTACGTTTTCCGCGTTCGATTGCCGAATACGGAATACAGACTCGGCATTCCGTGAACCTAGCGCAGACGTTGTTAGTTTTTCCTGTTTGGAGTTTTTTTGCGAGTCGGACTCGCGCACGAAGGGTTCCGTACCATTATCGCAAATAACGGAAAAATCACGTTTGTTGTATGGGAGCCCCACTTAAATATTTATTTTATTCTATTTTTAGTATTTGTTGTTACAGCGGCAACAGAAATACATCTGTGAAAATTTCAACTGTCTAGCTATCACCGATCATGAGATACAGCCTGGTGATAGATGGACAGACAGACGGATCGTGGAGTCTTTGTAATAGGGTCCCGTTTTTACCCTTTGGGTACGGAACCCTTAAAGAAGAAAAAAAACGTTGGTATTGAGTGCATCCGTGAAACAGTCGCGAGAATCTAAGAGAGTCCATTTATTATTATTATTATTTTTGGTAAACATGGACTGTTTCTTAGCTCTTTGGCTAGTTTAAGCTACATCAACGGGACAAAGCCAAGTCAATGTAGCGTGTGGTGAATTTTGATCATGAAGGAGAAGTGTTGTGTACTGTTTCATTTTCTTCAATTTGCATGAACTTTCTCACTATTCTGCAGGTGTTCAAAATTGCGGCTTTTTGAAGTTTAATGTAAATTGAATCTTTTACGTCTATAAGTTTGAGGCTATGGTGGAGATGATTAGGTATAACACCTGTAGTTGAGACAACTATGGGTACAACGAAAACTTTTTCTTGCCTCCAGATTCTAGTCACCTCTTCCTTTAGTTCCGCATATTTGCTTATTTTCTCTTCTATCGTCTTTTGCAAATTATGCGTGTTGGGGACTGCGATATCTATAAGGTAAGTGATTTTGTTAACCTTGTCTTGGAGAGTAATATCTGGCCTATTGAAGTGAACTGTTCTGTCGGTTAGAATTGCGCGATCGTAGTAGAGTTTATGTGTGGTGTTTTCTAGAACATTTTTTGGAACGTATTTATAGTACGGCGTGTTGGTATCTTGTATGAGTTTATGTTTTATTGCTAGATTTTGTGAATGACGTTTGCTACCTGATTGTGTCTGTGAGTATAGTCAGTCTGTGTGAGCGTTGTACATGCTCCTGTAATGTGTTGTATAGTTTCTGGCTGACTGCGACACCTGCGGCATCTGCCATTCGTTATTGTGGGGTCTTTAATTATGTATTTCCTGTAGTTTTTAGTATTGATGATTTGATCTTGTATTGCTATAATAGACCCTTCGGTTTCCGGGAATAAATTTCCTATTTTGAGCCATTTATTTGAAGCTATCGTATCTATATGAGACTGTTCTAGATCATGGGGGTGTCGTCCGTGTAGCACCTTCTTCTTCCAATCTTCTAGCTTTTGTTTTTGAGGGTCACTGTTGATATTGTAACTAGTATTCCCTTCGCTTAAGTTAAGGGGGGTGTAGTTAATATCATTTGTGACTATGGCTTTATGTATGCAACTTGTGTGAGATTTTGTGTCAAAGAATGATTTTAGTCTAGTTATTTGTTTCTGCCAAAGATGATGAATGTCTATTAGGCCTCTCCCTCCGTATTGTCGTTTGATAGTTAGTCTTTCTACTGCAGATTTAGGGTGTAAATTATTGTTTTTAGTAAGTATGTTGCGTGTTGTTCTCTCTATTTGTTGGATATCCGTTTTTGACCATTTGATCACTCCGAACGAATACGTAAGTATTGGTATCGCGTAGGTGTTCAATGCTTTTATTAAATGCTTTCCTGAAAGTTGAGTTTTACATACTGCGATCACTCTCCTCTTATATTCGGTGTTCAATGTGTATTTAATCGCTGTGTGATCTAGCCCCTTGAGTTGCCTGTATCCTAAATATTTATATAAATCTGTTGGTTCCAATGCTGTAATTGTTTCATTATTGTTAATTGCGTAGTCACCGGTTTTAATTTTGCCTCTAATTATGTGTACTGTTTTGCATTTGTCTAGCCCAAACTGCATGTTAATGTCTTTACTGAATTCTGTTGTGATTTCTATTAATTTTTTCATGTCTTTTTCAGTTTTTGCGTATAATTTAATGTCATCCATATAGATAAGATGAGATATAGTGGTAACTTCTGTAGTGTGTTTTAAGCTATATCCTGCATGGCAGCGTTGCAGTAAGTGAGATAAGGGGTTTAGAGCGAGACAAAACCATAGAGGACTCAGGGAATCGCCCTGATAAATACCCTTTTTTATAGCGTTTTGTCGTGTTGTTACAACGTTGTCGCGAAAATTTAATTGAAGTGTAGTTTTCCATCGGGACATAATATTTTGCAAGAAGCTTATAATTTTTGGGTTTATTTTATATATCTGCAATATTTGGATCAGCCAGGAATGTGGAATGCTATCAAAAGCTTTTTTGTAGTCTATGTAGGTGCAGTGTAAATTTCTATTTTTTGTAGCAGCGTGTTTATGTATTATTGAATCTATAACTAGTTGTTCTTTACACCCCATGTGCCCTCGTCTGCACCCCTTTTGCTCTTCTGCTATTATGTTGTGTCGTTCTATGTGTTTATTGATTTTTGTAGTCATGGCTGACGTTAGGATTTTGTACATTGTGGGTAGGCATGTAATTGGTCTGTATTGGGAAGGCTGTGGTGAGTATTCAGCTTTTGGTAACATGTAGGTTATTCCTGTAGCAATAAATTCGGGTATATTTTGCTTCCCTAAAACAATGTCTGTTAAATTTTTTGCTAAAATTTTATGTAAAGATTCTAATTTTTTAAACCAGTAATTATGTATTTTATCAATACCGGGGGATTTCCAGTTGTGGAGCCTTGCTGTTATACTAGTAATGTCAGACTCAGTAAACTCAACGAATTCCATTTCTTCTAATGTACTCCATCTAGTTTCTTCGTCTTTTATCCAATTAGATTTATCGTTATGTTGTACTTGCTCTTCCCATATACCAGACCAAAATGTTTCAAGTTGTGCTACTGATGGTAATTCTACGGTGTTTTCGGGTAATGTGTTACTTTGTTGTTGAGTCTGTAAATTTCTATAAAAGTTCTTTTCGTTCATAGCAAATAAAGAATTATCATTTTTACGTTCCTGTGCTTTCTTGTATCTTCTTAACCTGTGAACTTTTAGTGCTAGTTTCTGTTTCAGAGTATCTAAAAACTCTTCCGGTTTCCTATTGTCACCTTCATGTCTAGTGTGAATAGGCACATTCCTAAATATTGCTTCTACTCTTTTCACTACCTTGTTTGATCTATTATTGTTAATATATTGGGTTAATCTACCAGAGTCTGCTCTTAGTTTCTCTATATCTTTTTCAAGCCTCTGCTGCCAAGCTGGTTTGTTATTATTTCTTGGTCTAGCATTACCTGTATATTCTGTGATTTTATAATTAAGTTCTTCTGAAATAACGAATGCCGTGCAGTATATCAAAGTATGTACGTCTATTAATTGTGTTTCTTCGCTAATATATTGGTTGACAATATTTTGATTAAATAAATTAACAAGCTGATTTAGTTTTGATGTGTACCTAAGCTTGGGCAGCTTTGGTCGAGCTGCCGGGTCCATTCCAGAATATTGAATAAAAGCTGTTTTAAATTTATCGTGTAGCTCTTGAATACGCGTATCTGTGGGCTGATTTTTATCGATATTGGTTAAAACTTCAATGTCATTTTCTAACATTACGGTTATACTATCGGTTTGTGTAGATGTATGCGTGGTTTGTGAGTATGCTTGAGACCGATAGTATGTCTGAGTTTGTGTGTTAGGATCTGAATGAGCAGGCGATTGCATTTGTTCGTGTTGTATATTTTCTGTAGTGTTTAGTGTTAATGCGATATTGATAACATTTTCATTAGTTTCTGTTTCTTCTTGTAAATGTGTGCGTACTTCTTCTCTTAACTGATCTATTTCTTCTTGTGACAGAAGTTTATTCCTAACTATAATTCTTCTTTGATCTGAAATCCTTTGTTCTGTCACAGTAATCTCTGGGTATTGGCGTGTAAAAAGTTCATGCAGTTGCTGTCTGTAGGTGGTCATATAGGTCTCTAATTTAGTGATGTGTAGGTAAGTTCGCATGATAAATAGGTTGACTTCTTTGCTCCATCTCATGCGAACTCTTGCTTTTCCAGCCTTGGTGGACGCAGGTAAAAAGGAGCTAACCTCCCGCGCAACATTCAAGGTCGGATTGGGTGGGAATGTATTTAAACTTGTAATGGGAGGTGATGATGGTGATGGCATGGGTGACGATGGTATGGATGGCGATGATGGCCTAGAAGGTACGTATGAGACTGTGCTTGGACTGTACGGTTCTACAGGGGTGTTTGTCCTGTCCGTCAGTCTGTCACCATCGTCAATGATTGCGGCTGTAGCATCTTTATCGGTGGGAGCCCGCCTGTTCAACTCCTCACCGCTGACGGTTCGCATGCTGTGACACCCAGCGTCAGCTCCAGGTGCGCCCCGGCGATCGCCCCCGGGCAGCGGTCCTAAACGTGTTGTTGAATGGGTTTCCAGAGCCACGTTAGCCACGCCAGTAATTTCTCATTCGTGTGTCCGCCCCCCACGTGATTAGATGGTCAATCAGGACGTGTGGTTGTTTAGGGGGCTTATTATTATTATTATATTATTATTATTATCTAAAAAGAGCAAAGTTACGAGCACATCCAGATAAATTAAATTTAATTTCTACAGGATTTCAATGAAATCTTTCGATGGACTTCATCTCTGTTGTGGTAGTCCTTGTCACGAATATACCACAAGCATGGGTGTTTTTCAGGAGCTTCTGCTACACACATAGTCGTGATCCTTTTTAATAGTTACTATACTCTATGGTCGTGATGCACTCGTGCTCTAGATGAAACGACGTCCAATACGCACGGCTGTGCGTGGCGCGGTTCGGAATGGTTCCGAACGTGTGCGGTGGTACATAATAAATGTATGCCAGTGCTGCGTTCCGCATAACGTCATTAGGTTTTATCCGAATGGTTTTTACGAACGCGCGGGCTGGCATTCGATACGTACGTACGGAAAGTGTTCCGTTCGAAAAAAAACGGACGTGTGCGGCAGTCAATGTATTTTATTAGGATACGATGCATTCGGGTCTCCGAATACGGAAAACGAATTCGGAAATCAAACGCGGAATACAAACTCGGCATTCCGTGAACCTAGCGCAGACGTTAGTTTTTTCCTGTTTGGAATTTTCACTGCCAATATACGTTCAGTGATGGCTTTGTGAACGCACGGCGGCGATGGAGAACAATAACTTAATTTTATTATGATTGTATTTCTGTTATCATTATAAAAAAAAAACGGCCAAGTGGAAGTCGGACTCGCGCACGAATTGATCCGTACCATTATCGCAAAAAACGTAAACGTTGTATGGGAGCCCCACTTAAATATTTATTTTATTCTGATTTTAGTATTTGTTGTTATAACGGCAACATAAACACATCATCTGTGAAAATTTCAACTGTCTAGCTATCACCGTTCATGAGATTCAGCCTGGTGATAGTTGGACAGATAGACTGACAGACAGACGGATCGTGGAGTCTTAGTAATAGGGTCCCGTTTTTACCCTTTGGGTACGGAACTCTTAAAGAAGAAAAATAAATGTTGGTATTGAGTGCATCCTTGAAACAGTCGGAGAATCTACGAGAGTCCATTTTATCTAAAAAGAGCAAAGTTACGAGCACACCCAGATAAATTCTTTAATTTCTACAGGATGTCAATGAAATATTTTGATGAACTTCATCTCTGTTGTGGTAGTCCTTGGCATGAATATACCACAAGCAGGGGTGTTTTTCAGCAGCCAATATTACTGCTTCTGTTATAGTTTAGAGGATACAGCCATTCAAATATAACATTTTTTTGACGTCTGTAAGTTAAGTTGACAATAGTTCTATCGTGAGAGTAGAATTTTGAATAGAGGTAGGGTCCAATAAATGCGAAAGATCTGCGTGTAAAGGAAGAGTGAACTCTAGGACGATCCCATTTTAACGTTCTAGATGAATGGCGGGCTAGTTCTTCAGCATCCCTGTGAAAGCGCATCAGAGTCGAAGCGATAAACAGTTGCCTCACTCTGAGGACGCCACAATCCGAGTATAGAGCATCAGTTGAATATCGCCAGGGCTTCTTGTACGCTATCTTTAGAATAGCTCGTTGAGCTCTCTCCAGCCTAAGCAAATTTGTTTTGTTTGCTGTTCCCCAGGTAGACACACAGTAACTTAATAATGATTGGCACAAGGCAAAATATAACATACGAATCAGCTTTGGTGTTGCGATTGACCTGACTTTTTTAAATATGTGTGAAAGTTTTCTAGTACGCTTCACAAGTGCGTCAATTTGCGCTTCCCATGTTAGGTGCTTATCGATTTGTATGCCTAGGTATTTTATACTTTGTAACTTGTTCGATTTACGAGCAGAGACAGCTTTCGTCATCGAAACTACCACAAACATGCAGCTTTATTTGCAGATCCCAGTCTGGCGCTGACCGATCAGTCACACTAAAACACATTGACTTAGTTTTAGCGATGTTCAGGGTCAGTAGGTTATTTTGGAGCCAAGCAGCAACCCTCCCAAGTCCCTCCTGAGCCACACAAACGACTTCGCTCCAGGATTTCGCATGAAAAATGATTGCGGTATCATCTGCAAATGTAAAGACACTGTCTTTACGGAGTTCTAGAGAGCATAGGTCGTTTATGTTGATAGGGAACAACGTGGGACCTAGGACACTGCCTTGGGGTGCGCCGTAACCAACATCTGCAAGATCACTGACATACTCACCAATCCGGACGCGCTGTTTTCGCTCTCCTAGATGTCCTATCTAACCAGTCTAGAGCTAAGCCGAACACCTCCAGTTTTTTTAAAAGTATCGGCCGGGAAACTGTGTCATAGGCTTTTGCAAGATCCAGGAAGACACCGCCTTTCAGCCCTTCATCCACTTATGTAACCTTATATTTATCACCTTTTCAATAACTTTTGACAATGCGCTCAGAAGCTAGATAGGCTTATAGTTTGCTGGTTGATATGAGTCGCCTGCTTTCAGTATTGGTATCACGTTCGCTACTTTCAAGTCATTGGGTACTACACCAGAGGAGATGCTTAAGTTGCAAATGTATGTTACAGGACTTGCTATAACATGTATTGTCAGTTTAAGCATATCGTAGCAACGATATGCTTAAATATGGTCGTGTCCAATGGCTGAACTAGATTTTAGGGTACTTATTTATTTAACTATTTCAAATTCGTCAGTTGGTGAGAGAAAAATTGAGTCTGATTAGGCTGATGAGGCATTTCTGCCAGAACTGTAGTTGTTAGCCAGTTCAATTTCAGTTCGGACCAATCTCTTAAGCACCGTACTTGCCAACTGATCGCCTATGGAACTAAAATAGTCATTTACTTCGTTCAGTGACTCTGTAGGATTAGGTTTTATTTTCGATATGATTAGGATATGATTAGGATCATATAACAGATAGTTTTAATTGAGTCCCATGTTTTTTTACAGTTATTTTTATTTTCAGTTAGGAGTTTCCGTTTGTATTGTTCTTTTTGCTGCTGTTATATGTTATTACAATAATTTCTATAAAGTCTGTATTTTTCCAGTAAATTTTGGTCATTACTATTTTTCCTGGCTTTACTATGCAACTGATCACGGCGTCTGATGCATTTCAAGAGACCAGGCGTTATCCACTTCATTTGCACAGGGCACTTTACGTGTATTTTTATTCTTATCAAGGAATAAATTAAAATTTTCAATAAAGGTTTTCGCGGCTTCGTTAACATCAGTTTTGTTATACAGGTTGGTCCAATCTATTTCTTTGAGGTCTTCATTTAGGTTTAAATAGTCAATTTTAGTACATGTTTTAGTTTTTTTGTCCTTAGCTAACGATGATCCCATGATGCACAATACTGTGCTGTGATCTGTTATATCGAAGTGGCAAACAATTGTTGTAGAAGCAAGTTTAGATTTAATCATGCAATGGTCTAAGCTATTTGTACCACGCGTTGGAAAGTTGTGACCAGGGACATATCCATAATGAGTTAAAAGACTTAAATACTCAATAACGCGCGGATCAGTGGATGTTTATTTAATATTAAGGTTTATGTCACCAAGCAATGCACAATGCTGGCTGGTACAAATACCAAGGACGTTTTCCAAAGAACCTAGAAAGTTACTTATATTATGAAACGAAGGTGATCTATAGATAATTATGACAGAGTATAATTGACCAAAAACTTCTTGTAAGCAATTGGCATTGTTCAAAATGGGCTCTGTTATAGAAACAGACAGCTCCGGTTTCGAAAACACCACAATGCCGTCGTTTTGGTTGATGTAGTTTTTAGAATAACTACAGTTGTAGCCTTCCAGACTAATACTATGAAAGGCATAATCAAGCCAACACTCAGTTAGTAGTATAAGATCGGGCTTAAATTTTAAGCGTTGCAAGAATATGAGTAGGGTATCGAAATTCTTATTTATACTGCGTATATTCTGAGACAAGATTGTAAGTTTTCTATGGGCTAAATCGAGGTATTACAACCGGTACTAGTCTTCTTTGACGTTAATAAGTAAAACGAAAACTTGTCTCTAATCAGAGTACGCAACTTGCCGCCAGTGAAATTGGTGAGGTGACCTTTTGATACTATCAAAGTCACGGCAGCAGACACAAAAACACTTGCACCCTCACTTTTTAAATGTTATTATTGTGTCTTGATTTTAATTTAGATTTATGTAATAGTAATAGTCCGTATTATTTCAATTCTATTTCACAGTTATAAACACTATATTTCATGAACGATGATAGCTAGACAGTTGACATTTTCTCAGATGTATTTCTGTTGCCGCTATAACAACAAATACTAAAAACAGAGTAAAATAAATATTTAAGGCGGTACCCCGAGCAAAACGCCGCGCAAGCCGTTTTTTGTGCTGTTTTTAGGAGCTATCTACTCGTTATTTAAAAAGAAATATCAATAATAAAAATACATTAAATTGCTACATAATATTGATTCTAAAATGGTAGATTTAGTTTTTTTTTAAATGTTGTATATATTTCACTATTCTACTTCCAAAAAAACATAAAAATGAGAAATAATTACTGATACTATGCATCTCCTCGTAAAGTGTTCATTGAATATTTTTTGTACTAACACTAATGGATAGACAATTTAATAACAAACATTTTTGTAGAATTATTTTTTTCAAAAGACCAAAATTCGATTTTATAAAGATTTTATTCTAAAATCTGGGCGTATTCACTACTGTAATTCATGCGCCACCAGTGCCGCTAGACCAATAGGAACGCTCATATCTCATGCCGATTTTTTGGTCAGGGTACCGTCTTAAGCGCTCTCATACAATAAACGTGATTTTTTTGCCGTTTTTTGCGATAATGGTACGGAACCCTTCGTGCGCGAGTCCGACTCGCACTTGGCGAGGAAATGCAATCATAATAAAATTAAGTTATTGTTCTCCATCGCCGTGCGTTCACAAAGCCATCACTGAACGTATTGGTAGTGAAAATTCCAAACAGGAAAAAACTAACGTCTGCGCAAGGTTCACGGAATTCCTAGTCTGTATTCCGTATTCGCAAATCGAACGCGGAAAACGTAGTATGCGGCCAGCCTTAGGTTTAATCCGAATGGTTTTTAAGAGGAAATATGGGCAGAGAGCGCCGACTGAATTTCCTAAGTAAAAAGTCATAATTCGAGGTTTGGCTCTCGTCTATTTCCTCCTCCAATATTGGACCAATTTAAAAGATATTCCATGAACTGGTAAAGTAAAATATATACTATGTCCCTATGTTTTCCTTTTTTCATTTATATTTGTCCAATTTGTACACTAAGCCTCTGTTGACAGCGCAATTTTGAGCATTTTTTGAGGGTTCTAGTGCTTCTAAAGATAATGTAAATATCATCAAAAAGGAAAGGAAAACATAGGGACATAGAATATATCTTTTATTTTCAGTTTATAGAATATCTTTTAAATTGGTTCAATATTGGAGGAGAAAATAGACGAGAGCCAAACCTCGAATTATGACTTTTTACTTAGGAAATTCAGTCGGCGCGGGCTGGCATTCGATACGTACGTACGGATAGTGTTCCGTTCGAAAAAAAATGGACGTGTGCGGCAGTCAAAGTATTTTATTAGGATACGATGCATTCGGGTCTCCGAATACGGAAAACGAATTTGGAAATCGAACGCGGAAAACGTACGTTTGCGGCCAGCCTTAGATGTGGTTCAATGATTCAATTTCAATCGCCTCGTGAGTAGGGTTGCCATACGTCCGGAATTTTCCGGACAAGTCCGGAAATATAGGTCTTTGTCCGGAATGCGGGGGGAATCTTAAACCGTCCGGAATTTCTACAAATAAGTGAAGAGTGAAATAAAAAATTAAAAAACCAAATTATTTATTAATTATTTTTATTCTCGCACACGGTGCGCGGGTGTATCATGTGCGCGGGCGAACGCAGGCGATAGAGAGGCGCTTCCCCCTCACCCCTTACCATTTCACCGCGCGCGTGTCAAAATTCGAACGATTTGGCAATCGATTTGGTTAGTTTATTTACTTGCACGATGCGTAACGATTTTAATAAAAAATTAACAAGATTGTCCGGAAATTTCATGGAATGTCAGGATTTTTTTCCGGATTTTTGATATTTTGATCTGGGAACCCTACTCGTGAGTGACGCGTCGCGCGGAATCAGCACTGAGCAAAGTCATGTTTCAGATCCAAATGATGCGTCTGAAAAGTTGTTACTGAACTAATCTTTTGGAACACTTCAATGATCCGGACAGTGAGTCGGTTCCGTAACGAGTTACACACGCCTTCAACGACGCGAACTCGTAGCACACGCTTGTATGCTGCGTGTTGAAAATGACCGATGAGCTTATTGAACTTGTACGTCAATGTACAGTTTTGTATGACACAAAGTTTAGGGAGTGTAAAGATCATTTGATAAGTAACCCTAATTGTATAAGTTCCAAGAATAGTTAAAGATTAAGTTAAGAATTAAGTTAAGAATTGGGTAAAACTGTATTTTAATTGAAATAAACAGCTTTTTTATTTATTATTTATTTATTTTTTAGTGCAAGGTACGCTTTCCTTGCATTCATTGCTTCATATATTCAAAAATCCAACTACTCGACTGTCGGCGACGAAACCCCATCTACAAGCTGATTAGGTAAAACAACGAAATTTATGCAATACCTACTCATACATAAAAACTGTATCTAAAGTGTAAGTTAAGTACATCTAATAAGATTTCAACTAGTAAGTAAGATAATTAAACAGATTGTAAGCATATGACGAAGTACTTAGTAAGTGATAATTATTTCTTGTTAGATACTAATAAGAGTGTTTTACTTGTGTTGTTTTATGCCCAACTAGCATGTAGGTAGGTACAATCGTAAAGAATCCTAATTTAAACATTAAAAATTTATATGGATAGTTTTATAAAGAATTGCTATCATACATGTTAATAATTACGCGAAGAACTTGAAAACGTGATTTTTTGTTTGTGGAGATTTTTTGATGAGGTTAGTGTCAAATAAAAGGTCTTGGTCTAAAACCATTTTACCCGTTTGAATATGGTTTGAATCGAGTAAATCGGTCCATACGTTTCCGAGATAATCGCATATCATTATAATCAAAATGTCAGCAAACCGATTTTTTTCGACGTTTTAATAGTTACCT
This sequence comes from Orthosia gothica, assembly GCA_949775005.1. Lineage (NCBI taxonomy): Eukaryota > Metazoa > Arthropoda > Insecta > Lepidoptera > Noctuidae > Orthosia > Orthosia gothica. Next base: position 30,273,370 of record OX459037.1, on the reverse strand, counting down.
ATTCTGCTATTCAGGGTGGAGACAAATCCAACAAATCAAAGATCATAACAACCCAACCAGCAAAAACTAGGCATACAACAAACTCAAGACTAAAATTTTTTCGCTCTTACATCACTCCTATATAATTGTATAAGCCCGGATTTGGGCACCAATTATAAGCACATTTAGAGTAATATAGAAAGAAAGAAAAATATTTATTTGTGACCCGCACAGGAGACCCGAGAAAATAAGCATACACTTAAACAATAATAAAATAAAAACCCTGTGCGAGACCAAAAAGGCTCCTATCTCAGCATGTGCAGCGATATCCAAAAAAGTAATAACGCTGCGCTGATATTGCTAATTGAATGCTGTTTGCACTTACAGTAATCTAGCCAAAATTAATTTCAGCTGACTTAGGCTCATATTGCTTTTACGTGAGTGCTGCGATACTTATGGTTTCACAGTTTTACAATGGAAGGAAAAACAATAAATGATAATTGCAATTAAAGTTGCTGTGAAGTTAATTGTTATACTAAAGCGTAATTATCAAGTGCGTGTATTTAAGTTTTACTGTAATTATTCGCTTTGGAAAATATTATTTACTGTTAAGTAGACCCTATTTTACGCTTCAAAATTCATACGCCTTATTAAATATGGTATTTGCTGATCTCGTTTAATAATTTTATTTGTTAATTTGTATTGATAGTGTCGCCATTAGTGCAGCTGCATTTTACAAGCGCACTATTAAACTATTATAAGATTGTTTACTCTAATTTTAGCATTTAAAATACTAAAGATAACTCCATATTGAAATAAATTGGGGTTCCTCGCAATTTTACATAAACCTTAAACCACCAGGGAGACAAAAAAACAAACTTAACATTTAATACCATTAGGCTAATTAAAATTATTTTTATTCAAGGGACAACGTATGTGATGTGAAATGGTTGTTTATATGGATATAGATCGTTATTTGGTCAAGAAAGACTTCCGTTTGCTAAAACATTTAGCATGGCCTTGGAATGAAACACACTTCTTGTTGAGCGAAATATGTCACGGATATGGGCACTACAATAACGTCATGAAGAATAAACCTAAACACTTCATATGAATCAAATGAACATAAGAAAACTTTTACGCTACGATTTTTTTTGGTGTGGACATTGCTCTGTGTACACAATTTATAACCACTATATCGATGTTGAACTATTAATATTAAAAACAATACCCAGCCTAATTACTTCATCTTCATCAGGCACGTAGCTTGGTTATTCCACTCGCTGTTTTCTCTTGGCATTTGCAAGCAAAATGTGTATTTTTTTTATAAAGCATATTTTTATACCTTTTTTTAACTGATTGTGTTTCTAATAATATTTTAGATATCTCAATATATTCAAAATTTGTTAACATGTGATATGATATATATATATATATATTATTGCTGACTGGGTCTGGTCTTTGCCGCGATCACGCCTGCTGGAGATGGATGAGGTCTATATATTTTAATCATTTTGATTGATTCCAAAGATAATGTTCAAGTTTTGTTACTAATTACTTTCATTGTGTGACTAATAGTTACTTTGTTATAAGATTTGTAATTTTTAATTTAACTACATACTTATGAAGCAACTACTTGGGTGCTGATAATTAAAACGATACGAAAATCTTTTTCGATTTTTTTTAAGTATGTAACAGCGGTACAAAATATAAGTTTTCATCATTTATAAGACACTCACTCCTTTGCATTTTATGTTAGAAACTTTATAAACATATCGGTAATATCGTGTTTAAAATAAATAACAATTCATTTAGTGATACATGTGATATGTTAAATTTCAATGCCCATTTCTTGACATCATTTTTTAACTCGAAAGATTTTTCATAGTCGGTTTCGTCCTCGCTTGGAGATTCATCTTCAGTGAAATCACTTGAACGGAAGCAAAACATGCAGAACCCTCACTGATATATTTCTAAACACTACCTTGTCCTGGCAGCGGTATATTTGTTTTTCTTTTCAACATTTTGTTGTACTTCTTAACAACTTTTCTCATGTGCCACCATTTTTCGTAAGCTTTTCCAGTTTTTGTAATCAATTATTATTATTAAAAGTTTTTACATACATACATAAACTCACGCCTTTTTCCCATGGGGGTAGGCAGAAACTACAGAACGCCACCTGCTACGATCCTTACATACTTCTTTTGCTTCACACACATTCATACATCTAGTCATACACACACTTCGGTTATGGGTACTGCGCACTTGGCCTTTCTGAAGAACATCACCTATAAGGTCTATGTATGTCTTTCTAGGGCGTCCCCTCCCGGCGTTTAGTTTTTAATTTTAAATAAAATATGGCCAGCGAAATATTACTATTAAAATGATTAAAATTTGTATTCTCAAAATCGATCTAAGATCAAACGCACTTATATTGGTCTTGTCTTTTGTATTGTAAATATGTTGATCTAAAATCACTCTAATATCATACTTAACCAATACTGTTGATCTTATAATAGATTCAAATAAGATTAGAAATGCACGTACTTACAGTGCTCTTATGCAATGTTGATATTAGTCTGACATTCTTACAATAGCATTTAGCAAGTCTAATATAAAATCAAACGAGCTTAGAAAATATGCATGTAAGAGTAAGTTATCTGAAGTGCAATTAGTCTTAGTAAAAGCTAATGTAGGAGTAAGTATCTTACAATAGCTTAGTAATATACTCTTATATACATATATGAGATTTGGTTACGAGACTGAGTAGTCTTGAGGCCATACCGGCTTGTCTAAAAGTAATATAGGATCGATGGCATGTTCCAAAACCATTATAAGAGCACTTTGAGCCTACCACTCTTATAAAGCGTGGGTTCTGAGACTATTTTGCTAGTTGGGAATCGATCTCGCCGTTCTTGAGTTATAAACGGTTTAACTAACCCGACTTTGTTGTATATATATATTCATTTATTTATATATGCTTTATTGTAGGTACACCAACTGAAAACATAGAAACTTAAAACTAAAATACATACGACGGGCGGCCTTATCGCTTACCGCGATCTATTCCAGCCAACCTGGAATGGACAGTGATAGCCTGGACATGAAATGGGGTTATTCTTATCTTGTGGAGGGCCGAGAAATAACTCGGACACTTCAACCCATTGGGATCTATTGTGTTCCCCTAGATAACTTACTCCTCCCCAATCTCTTTGAAAACTCTTTCATGAGTTTACTAGATATGAGGCTATAGTCTTCTGGTTTTGGATATCCAACCCCTAGGAGACTCATTCGCTTACCAGCCAGTGAATCGCATGTGCAAAGAAGGTGCTCCATGCGTTCCGTATGTTCCCCACACAACCTGCACATGGGTGTCGCGGTTAGTCCGATCTTCATGTCTTTGGTTCCAAAGTGCCCAGTAAAGGCCCCAAGCAGGTATCGGATTTGCCCCTTGCTCATATTCCAAATGCATTCCCGGGCTTTGAACGTAGAGCCTAGGCATTTCTTGGAATGTTGTAGACCAGTAGTAGACAGCCAATATGTTCGTTGTCTGTGATCTGCAAACTCCCTAAATGTGGCTTTGACGAGACACGTCGAAATGCCTACACATGGTTCTGAACCCACAAAATCATTTGCTGAGTCCTCTCTTGCCAGTTCATCTGCCACTTCGTTACCATGAATTCCTTTGTGCCCAGGGACCCACATCAGTCTTACCCTGTTATGCTTCCCAAGCCTGTTTAGGGTTTGGATAGCATCTAGAATAAGTCTAGAGTCCATTTTGTAGGATGCCATGGGTTTGATTGCAGCCTGACTGTCACTAAGAATATATATGGATTTACCTCTGGTTCCTCTATCTATATTCTCTTGAGCACAGGTTATTATGGCAAATGTTTCTGCTTGGAATACAAATGTCATCTTCCCTAAGCTTTTGCTACATTTGTAACCTTTTGCGTATATTCCCGCTCCTGTACTTACCTGATTCCATTTTGGATCCATCAGTTTACCATACCAGACTATCTTGTTCTAGGGATTTGGACCTTGAAAGACCTTTCAATTTTGCATTTTATCAGATATCATGCTTGTTACCCGATACAGGCCTTCATTCCCATCGAACTTTGTATGGTTAGTCTTTGTCTTAGAGGCATCCTATAGTCCAGCAACAGCAAGACGATGTAATGTCTTCCTTGTCTCGAATTCAACCATCATATGCAGAGGAGGGATATTGAGGTGTCTCTCAATCACTGCCGCAGGTGTTGTCCTGACAGCACCCGTGATGCCGAGACACACTGTTCTTTGTAACCTGGTGAGTGGCACTTTGCACGAGGCAAGCTTTGTTCTTGGCAAAAAATGGGGTTGACATTGGTATAACGTATAACACATAACGTAATAATATACCATTAGGAATATTTACTTTAAATATAGAATACTATTATAATAGATAAACAAATACATACATATCTTATATAAAATACATACACACTCATTATAGATAAATAGCCAATGAAAGTAAATGATGACTAACGACAATCATAGTGACAGGTAATGGTCTTTTACGAGTCTTTTTAATACAGGCAATGACTGGGCGCGTTTTATTGGGTCGGGCAATGCATTCCACAGACGAGCAGCTTAGACAGTAAAAGATTTATCCAAGAAAGTGGTGGAATGCATTGGCAGTTTAAGTCGCAAGTTATCCGATGACCTAAGTGATTCCGTGTGGGAATCGCAGATAAACTGAAAAAGGTCCTTGAGGTAAATAGGGGTGAAAGCAGTCAAGAGCACATTATACAGAAAAGAAAGAATATGAGAATTCCGGCGAAGACGAATTGGCAAAGACTTGAACTTCACACGGAAATCGGAAACATGGTCATATTTGCGCAAACCGAATATGAACCTTATATGAAAAATTTGAAGCCGCTCAAGTTTATCGAGTTGTTCTTGAGTAAGTTCAAGATAGCTGGCATCAGCATAATTAAGGATGGGAATCGACATACTTTATAAAAGTATGTATTGGTTACTCGGAAGGAAATCCTGCCTATCAATACATAATAAAATAACCATATACAAGCATACACTGATGCCAATTTGGACGTATGGTATCCAACTTTGGGGCTGTACTAAACAAAGCAACGTCAAAATAATCCAACAATTCCAAAATAAAGTGCTCAGGGATGCTGTAAATGCACACTGGTACATAAGAAATGACGATCTTCACCGTGACCTTAAAACGGAATTCGTCACCACTATCATCCAAAAATTTGCTGAAGCCCACGAACACAGACTTCATCGACACATGAATGTTGAGGCTATACAGCTGCGGGACAATACAGACTTAGTGCGTAGGCTAAAAAGAACTAAACCTTTTGAATTAGTGAAGTGTATAAAGTGAATAAATAATAGTGACAATGATGTGCTATACATATAACACATGAACATAGTGTTTTTTAAATTATATCAGACTCTAAGAAAGTGCTACGGACTTGTGGAAAAGTACAAATGGACACTATTCTTAGTTTTAACATAATCTATCAAGTAACATATTAAGTTAGAGTTAAATTGCTTATTAGTCTTTTAGGCTAGATCGTAATTAATTATTAAGAATTTTGTTCTTACTAATAAAGTACAAAAAAAAGGATGGGAAGAAGAAGAGATTGTGCAAGCGCAATCTTGGTGGCAGTCGGAAGAAATTCCGCAGTCTCCTCAAAGTTGCAGCAGATGCAAATAACTTGCAGCTAACTTCCTGCAGTTGGGCAGTCCAAGTGAAGGTCTTGTCGATGAATATTCCCAAGTTCTTAACTTTCTCACTGAAGGGAATAAATGAATTGTCAAAAAGAACTTGGGGAAGAGACGTCCAGTCGATCCTTGAAACCATTCTCGAACTGCCCACTACTATAACCTGCGTCTTTATAGGGTTGACCATAAGCCCGTACCGCTTGCTCCAATCGCAAATGCGAGCCAACTCCAGATTGATTGCAACGATAGCCTCAGACAGATTTCCGAGAGGAGCTCGCGAATAAATTTGTAGATCGTCTGCATAAAGACGTAGGATTGAATAAGTTAATTGGAGATTGAAATTATAAAAACTGCGAAAAGTAAAGGGGACAATACGCCACCCTGTGGTACCCCGGCAGAAGTACTACACCAGGAAGATAAGTTCTCTCCGATGCAAATACGTTGCCGGTGGCCGAACAGGTAACTTCGAAACCAGTCAACCACCGATGGAGATACATTAAGAGAGCGTAGAATGCAAGCAAAACATCGAAATCAACAGAATTAAAAGCATAACTAAAATCTAGCAATGGCTGATCCGTGATTCCGTGATATTGAGTAGAGCTGTGGAGGTGCTGTGACCAGGACGAAAGCCAGAGGAAGGGGTTGAGGAGATTATTTTTGGATAGAAAAGTGCTAATTTGATTATGAATTAATCGTTCTAAGACTTTGGACAGGAATGGTAAGACGGATATTGGACGGTATTCAGAATAGGATGTAGGATTGGCCTCTTTGGGTAACGGAATAATTTGCGCATCTTTCCATGAGCTTGGGAAGACACCGCTAGACGCAGAAAAGTTAAGGATGTCGCAAATGACAGGAAGGATAATGTCCAGCACCGGGAGTAACATTTTGCGGCTGATACAGTCACATCCTACTGCATTGGAAGTAATCGATAGTATGCTCTTCTTAACATCACATGCGGAGAATTGACTAAATACAAATGGATAATAACTGGTAGTCGTTAGAGATGAAAGATAATTTAATGTACTTAATTTTATTGTCCGATCCAAATTGGACGAAGCTGTAAAATGATTATTCAATGCATCGATGTCTAAATCTTTAGGGGTTGACTCTTGCCGGGTTTTACCGAATCCTAGTCATCATCATCATCATCATTTCAGCCGAAAGACGTCCACTGCTGGACATAGGCCTCCCCCAGGCATCGCCACATTGACCGATCCCGTGCGTCTCGCATCCAGCGCCTTCCCGCAACCTTAACCAGGTCATCGGTCCACCTAGTGGGAGGCCTTCCAACGTATCGTCTTCCAGTTCGCGGTCGCCATTCCAGAACCTTTCGGCCCCATCGGCCATCCGTTCTACGAGCAATGTGCCCTGCCCACTGCCACTTAAGTTTGACAATTCTTCGAGCTATGTCGGTAACTAAGGTTCTCCTGCGTATATCATCATTTCTGACGTGGGACCGAGACGCGGTCGCTCACAATGGGCCTTATCAGAAAGCTTAAAGTCACCCAAAGGGCAATGGAGAGGGCTATGCTCGGAATCCTAGTGATCTAAGACAATTCCAAACTTTGGATGTGTCTCCGTTTTGGACAGAGTTATGAATGTGTTGGCAATTAGCATTCCTACACACCTTGTTGCAGAGTTTGCGGACTGAGGCATATTTGTCCGTATTCGCATTAAATTTGGATTTTGCCGCAACCTTTTTGTTCATATAGCTATTTGTTCGGTGACAGTGGCGCCACCCGCGACAATGCGACCTAAGACTACATAAGCTCTTAACACAATTCTTTTTCGTTCTATTTTTAACCGACTTACCAAAAAGGAGGAGGTTTTATGTTCGACTTCTTGTGTTTTTTTTTTTTATTTTTTTTTTTTATGTATGTTCACCGATATCTCCGTCAATTGTGGACCGATTTTGAAAATTCTTTTTTCGCTTGAAAGAGTCTGTTTCGAAATTGGTCCCATTTTAATTTGGTCAAGATCTGATGAAGAACTTCGGAGATATACAACAGAACTCTTCAATAAATAACGGCAAATCGTTCGGAATTGCCTCTGTTGCTGCTGTTGCTGTCTGTTTATTGTATATACCATTTCATAACATAACATCACGCCAGTACGTACTAAAGGGGTACGCAGATCTCTCATTTCACTGGTTATGTCCAAGTATCATGTTATTCGGGTGATCTATTCTAGCGTTATAGGTACCTTACTAAACAACTTGCCTATTTTAGGTAGGTACAACTAAAAAGGGAAAAATAAAAATCTTTTTTGCAAAAAAATACTACCGACTTCCAAATGAAAAACTACAAAGTGTAAAATAACTTAACTTTTGGAAGTCGGTGTCCATATTGTTAAATAATGGTACCTACGAAAGACACCGACTTCCAAAAGTTAAGTTATTTTACACTTTGTAGTTTTTCATTTGGAAGTCGGTAGTATTTTTTTGCAAAAAAGATTTTTTTATTATTCTTTTGTTTTACTCAAATATGAGTATACATTATAATTTAACTAGCTTCTGCCGGCGGCTTCGCCCGCGTGTATTATACATATAAACCTTCCTCTTGAATCACTCTATCTATGAAAAAAAAACGCATCAAAATTCGTTGCGTAGTTTTAAAAATCTAAGTATACATAGGGAGACAGCGGGAAGTGACTTTGTTTGTTATACTATGTAAGGATTTGTAAAGATGCAAAGATATTTTTTTTTTTTTTAAATATAATATTATATTTGGCCGTAACAGTATTCACTACACCTTACATTATACAGTAAATTTATACAGTTTACTGTATAGTCTAAGCACTACACATCGAAAAACGGAAACTACATTATCAACCTATAACACTCCAAAACAAAACCAGTTATCTAATCAGTAACATCCGCCAAATCGTCAAACAAAATCCATGTACGTCCTGAATTATGTGATGTAAAAAGCTAGTGCGTATAAAGTATGCTTGGGCCGTCATTGCCGCGAAGTTTCGTCAGTTTCATGTAACGACCGAAGATGCAGATGTAAAACTGCTGAGATCTAGCCGCAATTATTGCTCCGCGTGTACGAACAAAATTCCTCAGCAACCCAGTTGCACTATCTTGCTGGACAACATCCGGCAATGTATTGCACAATAAAATTGCGCAGCAAGGGCATCAGTTGCAAATATGAGCTATATTGGTCAACAAAAAAGCCGACAAGATGCAATTTTTGTAGCCCGTTTACAGGCCTCTTTAGATATTCAAAACGCCTATTATGTTTCGATGTCTCAGTATATGTAACAGAATCAAGCCATGAGAATTGTAGGTGGATATATCAGAAGTTTCCCAATCCATGTAATGGAGTCCGATTTGGGTATTCCCCCTTTATTTTTTTTAAACGACTTCCCAAAAAAGGAGGAGGTTCTCAATTCGGCCGGTATGTTTTTTTTTTCTATGAATGTACATCGATTACGCCGCGGTTAATGGACCGATTCGCGTGATTCTTTTTTGTTCAACGCGAAATAGCTGCCAGGTGGTCCCATAAACATTTCTTTCAGTTTGGTCTAGTAGTTTTTATTTTATAAGCATTATTGTTATTTGGACGATGTCATTTTGACGATACTATGTATATTAGTATGTCGATAACTTTAACATTTCGAATCCGATTTGCGTAATTCTTTTTTTTTCAGTAGGGTACATATTCAAGTTGGTACCCTGGTCATCTAGTCAGCATATGATGATGGGATCCCAAGGAATCGAGAAGAACACTCAATTTATAAGCATATAACTGTTACGTTTCAGACAATATCATACAGTTTGTTCAATTATTTGCGTTTGATGATGGTATTATCATCAACAATGAAATCATTTGCACTCAGATAGTATCATTTGGCGAAGTGGAACTGATGAAGAAGACCACAGATGGCCACTAGAACTCCTAAATGCTAATTATGTCACGGGCATAAGATATCTCGAATAGTTAACCGACTATAATGAAGCAAATACTTGTAAATAAATGGTACTGATAAAAATGGCACCATCGAACTGATCTGATGATGATGCCGGCAGGTAGGCACTGGAACTCTAAAATAAAACAATGTATCCTAGCCATGTTTGGGCTTATTGGAATCGCCATGAGATGTACTTTGACCATAAATGATAATTATGATAATTGGAGGTGACTACCAAAACTAAAAAGAGAAAATAAAAACTTTTTAACAAAAAATCAAACCGACTTCCAGAACAAAAAACTACAAAGCAAAAAATAAATTTCTTATCCAAAGTCGGTGTCAAAAAACGGAAAACAATGGATTCAATAGACACCATCTTTTATTAACATATAAACAATTGAAAATTCTAAAAACGAAAACAAACCTATATACTCCCTTTTGGAGACGGAAAAGACCTCATTGTGCATCAAATAATTCGTCCACATCGATGTCAATGGGAAACGTGCCCAGAACGCTGGCAGCATTGCCACGTTCGATGGCAATGCTGATTCTCTGGCCGAAGAAAAGGCCAGCCCTCTGGTCACGTGAAGAGTCGACGAGCTTTGTACTAATTTCTCGAAAAACTCGATGCGCACTCGGACCCCATGGACCTAATGTTTCAACCCCAAACGGCTCAAACATATAACTCCCAAAAAGGTTGTTATATTTGCGCCGTTTGAGGTTTTCTGCACCGGCAGCAGCCGCCCCAGCACAGCCTGCCGTGCTACAAAGATGGGATGGCGCAAGGGTGTCGACACATGTTGCATCCCACACCAAAGGCCTACCCACCTTCCAAGGCATTATGGTCATCCCGTCTGGTCTCTTCCCATCGTCGCGTGCCAAGCCATTGGGTTCTAAAACAGCTGGCACCCCGGCGGTGACAAGAGCCCGACGTATGATGTCATTAATGCTGGCGTGCCGTGCTATCCGGCCAGCGCTCCTACTGCAGGATAAGCCATGGTAACCGAGGCGGTCGACTGCTTCACCACATTGACAACGATGTGGAGCTCCGCTAGTAGCACACATAGACACCGACTTTGGAAAAGAAATTTATTTTTTGCTTTGTAGTTTTTTGTTCTGGAAGTCGGTTTGATTTTTAACCCCCGCCGGAAAAAGAGGGGTGTTATAAGTTTCACGTGTGTTGCTGTGTAATGTGTATCTGTGTATCTGTTTATCTGTGTGTCTGTCTGTGGCATCATAGCGCCTAAACGGATGAACAGATTTCGATTTAGTTTTTTTTGTTTGAAAGGTAATTTTGTCGAGAGTGTTCTTAGCTATGTTTGAATAAAATCGGTTCAGCCGTTCAAAAGTTATGGGACGTTTTACTGTTTGATTCGCGGTGTTTTCGCAAGATAAATGTGTCGGGGGTTTTTTAAATTTTGAAATTTTACTTGTTTGTTAAAAAGTTTTTAAGAAGAGAGTATTTAGCCTATAAATACGTGGGACACTCAGAAAGTTTTGCGAAACTAAAAAAAATTGTTCTATACGTACGTATATTTTTATTAAATCTTTTCAAAGTACTTTCCACCAGCCTCTATACAAAGATTCATGCGCCTAAACCAGTTTTCAAAACACTTTTTCCAGTCCGCCGCAGACACCTCGTTTACAGCCTGCTCGAACGCAGCCAGCGCATCTTCCGGCGACGAAAATTGTATCTCTTTGAGCTGATTTTTTATTTTTGGGAATAAAAAGAAGTCACACGGTGCTAGATCAGGGCTGTAAGGAGGGTGACCCAGGAGTTTGACTGGCGTGCTGTCCAGGAAGTCCCTCGTTTTGAGTGCGGTGTGCGCAGGTGCATTGTCGTGGTGGAGCAGTAGCCCGCGGAGCCCTGTGTTTGGTCGCTTGTTGCTTATAACAGAGAAAACTTCTGGCAAACATTTGGTAGTATACCATTCGGCATTAATGCTTCTTTGATCCCGTAAGGGAATTGATACCAAGTGGCCAGTCAAATTAAAAAAGCTAGCGATCAAAATCTTACCCCCGCTTCTAGATCGCTTCACTTTGGTAGGCGTTGGCTCATTTTGAAACACCCAAACAGTCGACTGGCGCTTGGTTTCTGGGTCGTATTGATAAATCCAGGACTCATCACCTGTAACGATGTCGTAAACACGCCGAGACGAGCCTGCTTCAAATTTGTTAAGCATATCACGGCACCATTCCACCCGGGCCTGCTTCTGAGCATCGGTGAGGTTGTGCGGCACCCAGCGTGATACTATCCTCCTCACGCGAAGATGGCTGTGTAGAATCTCGTGAACGCTTCCCGATCCAATCTTCAATATGTGTTGAATCTCCTGATATGTAATTCGCCTATTGTCTTGGATTAAATTTTTCACTGCTAGCACGTTTTCTTCGGTAACAGCCGTCAAAGGGCGACCGCTTCTTTCGTCATCCCCCAAAGTTGGTCGACCGCGCTTGAATTCGTTATACCAACGATACACGGTTGCCTTGGAAGGGCCTTCATCCATGAATGCCATTTGAAGTCTATCGTACGATTCATCCGGTTTCAGGCGACACTTGAAATCGTATAAAATCATAGCTCTAAAATGTTCCCGGCGCAGATCCATATTTCAGTGAGACACAATACTTTGAATTAACTCGCAAAAAATGTGGAGGGAAATTTTGAAATTGGAACTTACTTATTTTTACTTATAAATAATCATATTTTCGAAAAACATTATAACTGGCCAGTCTCCCATATATAAAAACTTTTTTTCGCAATACTTTCTGAGGGGCCTGGTATTGTTTAAAAATAATTTCAAGGTCAGACAATAAGAAGGCTAGCTTGATTGCGGATCTGAGTGCTCTTTGTAAATGAAAAAAAAAACAAAAAGTTAAATATGGGTTTATTAGTTAAAATATATAATGACGAAAAGCACGTAGATAACCTTTCAACAGATATTCATCTATACTAATATGAGTTTGTTTGTTTGTTTGAACGCGCTAATCTCAGGACTTCTGGTTGGAAATGAAAATTATTTTTTTGTTGGATAGTCCATTTATCGAGGAAGGTTATAGGCTATATAAAATCACGCTATGAATATGACCAATAGGAGCGGAGCATAAATGAAAAATATTGCAGAAACAGAAAAAAAAATACGTTTTGAGAGCTTCCGTTGCGTGCGCTGCGTAAACGGTTTAAGTTACGCAAATATTATATATGATGGAATTGTTCCTCTTTAAAAGATCTAAAAAAAAGTCCGCGACATCATATGTCTATCTGTTAAGATTGACTTACAATAGCAGCTTTTATGTTCTAAATTTTAATAAGATCGTCGCCGCCGCCGGTAGAAACAAAAGTTGGTTACATTCGTATAGTAGCATTATTTCTTATTCAAATAAATAGTGCAATAAATTGGTAGGTAGGTAGGGTAGGTAGGTAGGGTAGGTAGGTAGGGTAGGTAGGTAGGGTAGGTAGGTAGGGTAGGTAGGTAGGGTAGGTAGGTAGGGTAGGTAGGTAGGGTAGGTAGGTAGGGTAGGTAGGTAGGGTAGGTAGGTAGGGTTGGTAGGTAGGGTAGGTAGTTAGGGTAGGTAGGTAGGGTAGGTAGGTAGGGTAGGTAGGTAGGGTAGGTAGGTAGGGTAGGTAGGTAGGGTAGGTAGGTAGGGTAGGTAGGTAGGGTAGGTAGGTAGGGTAGGTAGGTAGGGTAGGTAGGTAGGGTAGGTAGGTAGGGTAGGTAGGTAGGGTAGGTAGGTAGGGTAGGTAGGTAGGGTAGGTAGGTAGGGTAGGTAGGTAGGGTAGGTAGGTAGGGTAGGTAGGTAGGGTAGGTAGGTAGGGTAGGTAGGTAGGGTAGGTAGGTAGGGTAGGTAGGTAGGGTAGGTAGGTAGGGTAGGTAGGTAGGGTAGGTAGGTAGGGTAGGTAGGTAGGGTAGGTAGGTAGGGTAGGTAGGTAGGGTAGGTAGGTAGGGTAGGTAGGTAGGGTAGGTAGGTAGGGTAGGTAGGTAGGGTAGGTAGGTAGGGTAGGTAGGTAGGGTAGGTAGGTAGGGTAGGTAGGTAGGGTAGGTAGGTAGGGTAGGTAGGTAGGGTAGGTAGGTAGGGTAGGTAGGTAGGGTAGGTAGGTAGGGTAGGTAGGTAGGGTAGGTAGGTAGGGTAGGTAGGTAGGGTAGGTAGGGTAGGTAGGTAGGGTAGGTAGGTAGGGTAGGTAGGTAGGGTAGGTAGGTAGGGTAGGTAGGTAGGAGGTAGGTAAGTAAGTAGCCAGTTGACGGGAGCGAAGCCGCGGGGGTCAGCTAGTAAAGTATAATTATACTTCAGAAACTTGGACAACTGCTATCGATGTAAAAATGTAATTAATGTTGATCTAGAATGTGTAAAGGCTTCCAAATCCAATGATAATTCAAATTTATTAGTGTTCGATGTTTTAGCTGAATTAAATTATATCTATTGTAATTGGCACAATTTCTTTACAGATGGTTCTAAGGATACTTCCAGTCTAGGTGCATGGATATTTGACCAAAGCTTAGGAACTAATCTCGGTTTTAAAGTAAACTGTAATTTATCAATAATGACACTGGGACTCAAGTATCAAGAGATCTTTTATAGCCGAAGTCAGAATTTAAAAAAGTTAATTAAAAAACAAAAAACCCGACTGCTACTAAAAAGACGGAAACAAGAAGAAAATCATGCTGTGCAGTCGGAGGATACATGTTCGCGAGCTGGCTGACCAAAACCAGATGTATCCTCCGACTGCACAGCATGATTTTCTTCTTGTTTACGTCTTTTAAGTTCGCTTTTTAAGCAGTCGGGTTTTTGTTTTTTATTTTATTTTTTTATTTATAACTTTATAGTTTTTTTTTTAGTTAGGTACATTTAAACACACGAGTTTTATATATTTCTGAAATCACCTCTGATACCCCACACGATGGGTTTAGAAGAAAAAAAAATATGTGCCCCTCAATATGGCGCCCAAAATCCGCCATTTTTTATTTTCCAATTTTAATGTAGCCAGTGACACTCGCAGGTTTAAGACGAATTCGATTGACGTAAGAATCATCAAAATCGGCCAACGCGTTTGGTCTCTAGAACGCCACATAGGAACAAACATACATACATACCTAGACTGATAATCACAATACCCTTCTTCGGCAGTCGGGTAAAAAGAGTGGTTATTCTTTCAGACAGTAAAAGCGCATTACAGCATATATCTGGTTTCATAAGTGCATCGATAGCTTATGATATTCTTGAAAATATTATTTAGGAATAATGTAGAAATTAAGACGGTACCCTGACCAAAAAATCGGCACGAGATATGAGCATTCCTATTGGTCTAGCGGCACTGGTGGCGCATGAATTACTGTAGTGAATACGCCCAGATTTTAGAATAAAATCTTTATAAAATCGAATAACGGTCTTTTGAAAAAAAAAAATCTACAAAAATGTTCGTTATTAAATTGTCTATCCATTAGTTTTAGTACAAAAAGTAATTAATGAACACTTTACGAGGAGATGCATAATATCAATAATTATTTCTCATTTTTATGTTTTTTTTGGAAGGAGATTAGTGAAATATATACAACATTTAAAAAAAAACTAAATCTACCATTTTAGAATCAATATTATGTAGAAATTTTATGTATTTTTATTAATTGATATTTCTTTTTAAATAACGAGTAGATAGCTCCTAAAATCAGCACAAAAAACGGCTTGCGCAGCGTTTTGCTCGGGGTACCGCCTTAAGTTGCAATATTATGGGTTCCAGCTCACATTGGACTACGTGGTAATGAGACTAATGAGGAGGCTGACCGATTGTCTAAATTAGCAGCAGTAGAGGGTAGGGCATGCAATATCGCAAGGTTCTCAATTCCGGAACTGAGTTCCAATACTGGAGATCTGATTCCAGAATTCCGGAACTGGTAACTTTTAAAGTTTGTTTCAAATCAAAAAAGATTTATTATTATATCAGTATTTTAATAACTTTTTGTTACAAATTAAACATATTTGGTCATCTTTCTCCCTTATTACAAACAAATAAAATCAATAAGGCTTATCTACTTGTCGCTGGCACGACAGTCTTTCAAATTTGTTTGGCCCAAAACTTAGCAACCTCCACGACGTCATCTGTGGCAGCACATAGATCATCCTGGTTGCATGTTTTGGGGCACAGAGGACAGGACAGTAGGTGGAACATGGTTTGCGACTCAGCACCACATGCACACCCTGCCGCTGTTCTGTCGAGCTAGCCCTATTATGCAAGGTTGGAGTTATACCTTCCTACTTGGGTTCTGGTGCTTCAGGGACTTCCATTTGCTTCATCGCGACATAATCTGAATAGGCGACCAAATAAAATAATACGGATATAAGTGTGGCGTTCATACAGTTAAACAAATTTTAAATTTTGTTGGGCACTAACCTATTCACTCTTGACTCCAAGGTTTTTCTTTGTTTGTTTGTTAACATACAACTGTCTTTGATATAAACATATTATACAATTATTGTGAAAATATTAATAATTACTTTTTTAGGGTTCCGTACTCAAAGGGTAAAAACGGGACCCTATTACTAAGACTCCGCGGTCCGTCTATCTGTCTGTCACCAGGCTGTATCGCATGAACCGTGGTAGCTAGAAAGTTGAAATTTTCACAGATGATGTTTTTCTGTTGCCGCTATAACAACAAATACTACAAAGAGAATAAAAAAATAAATAAGTCTCCCATACAACAAACGTGATTTTTTACCGTTTTCTGCGATAAAGGTTCGGCAACCTTCGTGCGCGAGTCTGACTCGCACTTGGCCGGTTTTTTTAAATGTACACATTTTTTTTTTTGTTTGTAATATACACATTCTACATATCTATTTTTATCTTTCATATAAGTAAGTACCTGTTTCACATACCTACACACTTAGTTACTATAAAACTGCTTTGCGTCCGTCACGTCATCTGAAAACCAGCGTCGGGCACTAGCTGTCCGCCATTTTGCTGAACTGGTCCTATTTGGCGCAGCTGTGGGACACACAATGTTACAAATATATTATTTTCTTTTTTTTTTATGTTAATAGTTGTTTAGTCTAAGTTTTATTTTTTTATTTTTATGTAGTGCGCTATGGCTTGTGTCAAAAAAATGTGTTTTTCTTTCTTTTCTTTCTTTTAATGATATTATTTGTGTTATAATTAAGACATATTAAAAAAACTAAGAATAACAGTAAAAATAATAAATAAATATATAAATAATATGTAAATCCGCAGGGCAATTTTGTGGCGACCCACGTACCTGATCCCCAGGGAGAAGTCTTGTTCCTCATCTCTTGCCTATATTGGCTGGTTGGAGTAAAAAACTAACGAGGACCAGAGCTCTCACCTCTCTTGCCTTAATGTGTGTGCTCGGAGGAAGGCATTTAACCCAGGAAGGTGCTGGTAGGGATCTTGACCGTACTTCCGGGATTGTCCTGATAGTCGTGGTATACCTCTCCAATCCTCAAGCACCTCCGGATATGTTGTCCCCTTGATGCTACGTCACTAAAGTGCTAGCGACCCTTTATGGGGGCCCATTAATTGAGTGTGCAAGTCACCCCCTGCCATTTTATAGCCGTTTAGTTCAACAGTGGTCGGGCAGGGGCCGGTAGTTCTCCTATAGTTTTGGGCAATCGCTCCACTAAACCTACAAAATCTTTCTCCATAATTTGCAATTAGTGCTGCACCAACCGGGGATTGTCCTTGACTGCAGTTGCGTAGTGCATACAGAGATAATCGTCGATTGGTGTTGTATTTCCTAATACATGCCTAACGGGGCCTCTACGAGTTGGCTTTGGCTCCTCGCACGCCTTTCTAAGGACCGGGACCCTAAGGTCTCGAGATACACAAAAAGATATAATAAAAACAACACCGTAAAGTAAGAAACCACATAACAAACAAATATTAAGAGAACCTTGAAATAACATTAGAAATTATGAATAAATAGTGAAAATAAACCAAGAACAATCTGTCGTGTCTATGACAGACGAAAATCACGAGAAAACTCGTTCAGCTCCGCCTCGCTGCCGCCGGACCTCTGATCATAAGTATCATCGGCGGCTGCAGCCGCGTCGAGCTCAAGCGACGAGTATTTTTCGCCGCCGACGTCGCCAACACCGGCAGAGAAGAGGCCGGCCGCCGGGAAGCTTGGGTCCTAGGGGCCAACCGGGTCAAAGCCGGATCCCCACTGCGCGTGGTTGTGTGCAGCGCATGAGATGGAGTCAAAGTTTGAATGAGAACGTCATGCGCGCATCTAACGATTTGGGCCCGTTTTTAGACGTGAGCCGCTGAAACTGTTTAAATTTTCATGTATCAGCAAAAAGCGCCCTTCTTAGTCCGTATTATTGTGCAACTACGGAACCCTATAAATGCGCGTGGCCCGACACGCACTTGGCCGGTTTTTAAATCTGTAAATCTGTATGTTTATAAAAGCAAAAGGTCACTCACTCACTCATTACGAAATATCGAAAACCGTTTGACGTATAAATATGTAATTTGGCAGGGAGGTTCCTCAAGTGACGTAAGTGCGCATTAAGAAAGGATTTCTGGAAATTCCACCCCTTATTGGGTAAAAAAAGGGTTGAGTTGAAGGAAAGCTTGTAAGTATGAATTTTTTACAGTTTGTAAATTAGACACGTGAAATTTTTGATTTACCTACGCTCTTGGTTGATAAAAAGAATTCAAATATTTATTGGTGTTTAAAAATTCTGTCCCTAAGGGGATAAAATAGGAGTTGCAACTTTATGTGATTTTTTATCGGTTTGGAAGGACATCTGAAATTGTTGGTTTACGCCAAAATAAATAAAAAAAACAATTAGTATTTTTTTAATTTCGTAAATTCTACCCCTAAGGGAGTAGAAAGGGGGTTGAAAGTTTGTATAAAACTTCTACAGTTTGTAAGTTGGACACCTGAACTGTTAGAGTTATACTCTTGGTTGATAAAAAGTACTAATGTATTTATTGGTTTTTGAAAATTCCACCCCTTAGGAGGTGAAAAGGTGGCAATTTGTTGAGCTTATATATTTGAAACTTGGCATAAATATTAACCTTATTAAACAATGAAGGTTTTCATTATTAGTTTTTCAAAACTACTCCTAAAAGACGATTTAGGGGGTATTAAATATTTTTAAGGAATTTTACTGTACAGGGCTTCTTTTTATAATGTAGGGGAGTACTGTAAAGGGATTTTTGGAAATTCAAACTATAAGGGGGTGAAACTAAAAAGTCATCTGTAGGATAAAATACGGATCACGCGAACGAAGTCGCAGGCGAAGTGCTAGTTTAGAATATAATAGTAGTAGGATATCGTAGACTGACAATTAACTTATTTTATTATTATAACAGAGGAAACCGGGGATGAATAAGTATCTGCTATTCAAAGTGGAATCTCAGATAGCATTCTTAAAAAAAGTCCTTGACCTTGTGTGATAAGTCCCGGCGCAAACGTTAACATTATGGGGGATCATAGTATTTACCTTAGTTATAAGTTACGTTTGCACCGAGACTTTCACTGGGACGAATGCCTTTTTAACTGACGGAGGCCATTTAGCGAAGGCCGGTGCAGAACCCACTAGCTGAGGTGCAAATCAAATCAAATCAAATCATCAAATCAAATCATATTTATTCGTAAATGTAGGTTTCAATACAATAGGATGTTATATTAAGGTGTTCAGTTCGCTACATTTTACTCGAGAGCATACAAATAGATATTAATAAAGTTAGTGGTGTCGAAACAACAGACACACATTTAAAATGAAATCATTCAATTAATTATTTACTAACACACAATGCCTTACATACTAACACACAATTACCAATGTCAAAATAATAATAATAATCTAAATGTAATATAGTAATAATCTAAATGTCAGTGGTGTCCTCCATAAACTCAGTTGTGGAGTAATAACATTTATGAATTAAAAATTGTTTCAATTTCTTTTTAAACATATTATTATTAAGATTCTTTATCTGTCGTGGAATTTTATTGAAAATTACTGGAGCCATTCGGTATATACTTTTACGTAGGAGGGCTGTTTTACTGCGATCAACACAAATAATGTTTGAATCCCTTTTTCTTAACCGTGGATCAGCTGGCTCTGATTTTGAAAAGCTGTGGGTTTGTCTTAACAAACACTGCCACCTCAAATATGTTTAATGACGGCAATGTTAGAAGCTTCAAGGATTTAAAATAAGGCAGAGCAAGACCTCCGTAGAAATGGAGGTGGAGGCAAAGGTGGAAAAAAATGGAAATAAAGATTAATTTAGATCTTGCCAAGGATACAACCTATTGATAATCAAGAGGCAGACCAGCATATTTTTGGTTTGGTCACCTGTTACGCAATTTCTTCTTCATCATCATCATTTCAGCCGAATGACGTCCATTGCGTGACGTAGGCCTCCCCCAAGCGTCGCCAGACTGATCGCTCCTGTGCTTGTCGAATCCGAAATTCGATCCAATCTGATTTTTAGTGATTTATAAAATGGAGAAGCTTGACGGAACTTTAAACTTCGTGCGATACCTTCGTTTAAACTCCGCTAAAATCTTTCGGATGTACAGTTTCTTCGGAGGCGGAGGTAAAGTTCTAGCCCTAGGTTCTAAGTCTAAAATGCACTGGGGGGCGTAAGCCTAGCAGGGTTACTCCGAGGCTCTAATTCTACAATGCTTCCTACGTGGTCCTTAAAGCTGCCCCTGAGGTAAGAAATAGCAGCTATATACAGCTTTGCAAATGCTTAACAAGTAGGTATGATTAAAAATATCATTACATGTATTTGAATTTAATGGTTAAATTAGATAAAAGTATTCGGGAACCATTTTTATCAGTAAGTAAACAGGATCTCAGCTCAGACAGGATTCAACAAAAATTATCATCGGTTGGTCGGTATTTAGCAACACGGTATGACGATTATCACAAGTCGTGGGTGGGTTGTCTAGTCCCGGCTGCGAATGTCAGTGTCACAGGAGTCAGTGATGTTTCGGCTTTGGACGTGGTGTGTTGCGCTCGCGCTGGTGGCGCTATGGTGCGCGCCGGCGCAGGCTGTGGTCGGCGGCGCGCCTGCCTCGCCCCCCGAACCTGATGCTGCGGTGGTCTTTACCCAGCGATACGGGTTCAGCGCCCGAGTTGAAGGCATCAAAGACGATAAACTTGGATATTATAGCTTCTTTGGTATAAGGTAAAGTTTCACCTTTTTCTAATTTTATATATTATTCTAGTTAAGTAGTTAGGAACAGATTTACTTTCTTGTTTGAAAGTAAATTTGATTCCTTCGATGGATCGTTAATACGAAAGGCACCAGTGACCCAGTAACAAGATTTTCCAGTGGTTAAAGAGCGTAGCGTGTTGTGCCACTCCAGAATCCACTCCGTGAACGATTCCATGGATTACAAGTTGCGTTACATACCAGTAAGAAAGAAAGAAAGAAAAGAAAGAAAGAAAACATTTATTGCCAACTGTAACAAAACAAGAACAAACACAAATTAGTTCTGAGGCACAATATTATTTCAGAATGGCAAAAGGAGCGGGCTCAGCATATGCTGAGCAGTGAAAAGCATGGCTATTACGCTGGTCAACGCTGATTTACAGCCCGCCCCCTTTCTTACAAAACTTTCACTACATTAAAGCTTTTTCTTTTTGTCTACACTAAGTAAAGCTTTTTCTTTTTGTTTTTTTTTTGTAGCACCCCAAGGTGCTCTTCTGATGACTGAATGAAAAAAAACACATTTGAAAACCGTGCATTACTAGTTAAATATTAAAACTGTGACCCGACCTTCGAATTTAGGAATGTCAATGTTGTTCTAGAAGAGGCAGATAATAGCAAGAATGGGGTACAAATAACTATACTGTCTTAAATTCTCCTTAGTCTCGTCTCGTCGTTCTCTAGAAAAGCCCCGTGCGACTGCACAGCACACACACTGACTGACTGCACAGCGTGCAGCAGTCGTTCACTCATCAAGAGAATAACCTCTTTGCCTCGGCAAGTACGTGAATCTTTTGGTGCTGTCGCTGATCAGACTCTCCCCGGTCGGGTTCATATTGCATTGCCATCCCATCGAAGTATGAGAGCAATCGAACAAAGTGTGAACTTGTGTTTACGTTTGCATTTGTGCACTATAATTTGAGTACCTGGCTAGTCTCAGTTGAGATTGGCCACCCAGACCGAAATTTGGTCAAGAGGACTAAGCAAGAGGATTATAATTCTATAGAAAACTGATCTAGTGTGGTCAATAACGATTTAAAATCAGAAGTATTAAAAAGGTCGGTACCAAAAATTATTAAGCTACGCAATAAATAAAATCGAATAACTAATTAATTTATATTAAATCTGTGAGTGAGCAGTTTGGCGGATGCTGATAGCAGTTTCCGCTGTTTTTGTGGCCGACAGATTATCCGTGTAGGTTCATACATTTTATTGATATCAAGTTTTTTAGGTACTTGGCCATAGAAAATTCTAATTCGGTATTATTACCTAGTGCTCCTGATCCTCCTATTTTGTCCTTTCAAGTAGCTCGCTAGTATGTGCCGTATTTGTTTTTAATAATCTCGTGTTTGGCCACTATCTCACCTAATCTAATCTAATAATCAAGCTTTCTGTTCCATAAACAGCATTTCTTGGCGGGGAGCGCATACTATTCTAGTACTACCTAGTTATGTTTCATAGTTCATGCTACTAATGACTTGATCCGTGTATTTCTGCTTACATTCCGTCGTCTTTATCTACAGATATGCAGAACCACCAGTGGGTCCCCAAAGGTTCCAACGGCCCATCCGCCGCTATCTTGCAGGCGAGATGATGGCCACCCAACAGTGTCTTCCGTGCCCCCAACCAGACCCTTACCAACCAAGACGTATCATAGGTCATGAAGACTGCTTATGCCTTAACGTGTACGCCCCCAAAATGCCCGCCACTGAGCAAGGTGAAGATTTTAATACACATCATCAATAGTTTCTGCTATAAAACAAGAACGTTGTCTAACAATCTTATTAATTGAATCAATATCATTTCCAGGAAGCCCAGTTGTCTTCTTCATTCATGGTGGTAACTACAGATCAGGGTCAACGGCGTCGTATGGTGTAAGTTTTTATTTTGATAATTGCTTCTTTTTGTGCGCTCAGTGTGCCTGGACACGTTACTAATTTATCTTCTTCATTCAAGGGACAACACTTAGTTCAGAAAGACACAATATTAGTAACCGCTCAATACCGGCTAGGTTCACTTGGATATCTCAGCACGGGACAAAGAGATGCAGGAGGCAATCTTGGCCTTTTTGACCTGCACTCCGCTATGATCTGGGTAAGCAAAAAAATTATGCAAACTAACCACATCGTTAAACATCAAACGCATACATTTCAAAAGCAAATCATTCGCTTGTGACTCAAGAAGAAATAATGTCTTCTTTTTTATTTGTATCCGAATAGAAGGACCAAATTATGCTATACCGTAATTACAGAATATTTGAAATATGCAATAGTCGAGAGCTCAAGAAACATAAAATATAATTTAACAATGACCAATTGGTATAGCTAGCTACTTGACAAAGAAATCGAATTATAATTTAGTTTCTTTTTTAAAGCTTACTCAATGTCATTTCAGATCCAAGACTACATTCAATTTTTTGGTGGTGATCCAAAACGAGTGGTAGTGATGGGTCAAGGTTCCGGAGGCAGTGCTGCGTCCCTCCTGGCGATGTCTCCCGAGGGCCGCACCGCTACGGGAGTGGCTGCCTTGTCCGGTGCGCCCCTGTCTCCGGGAGCCGTGCGAACAGACCCGGCCAAACACGCTGAAGCTTTGGCTGACCGCACAGGGTGTCCGAAGAAACCAGCTGAAAGTCTTCTCATATGTTTAAGGCGACTGCCTGTAGAAGAACTTGTGCAGGTACTAAGTGATGAATAATAGTTGTACCTACCTATTGTTGTAATCTTATAACAAAACTTAATTAAAAAATAATTTAATGTTTGCAGGCGGATGAGGATTTGAATATGGACATGGTGGATACACAAAGGTTTTTACAAGAGATCTCAGGACGTTCAGGTGAGCTTTGAAATACTTAGCTTGAGAATCATAGAAAGAAAATCATATCAGCAATAATATCATACATACATACATACATAAACTCACGCCTTTTTTTCCAAGGGGGTAGGCAGAAACTACAGAACGCCACCTGCTACGATCCTTACATACTTCTTTTGCTTCACACACATTCATACATCTAGTCATACACAGCAATTATATCAGGTTAAATATTATATAGTTACCTACATCAAAATAAGGAGTATGTTGAACTCATGTCCAGGTGCTGGTGCCAGAGTGGAAGGTGCAGACGACCTCCGAGGTCTGCCACCGCTGGTCGCCGAAGCTCCGGCCGAGTCACTGAGTAAGAAGCAGATGCGTGTACCACTCCTCACTGGTGTCACGTCTGCCGAAACTTCCAGAGCTGTGTATGGTAAGATTTTAATATTTTTTGTAAACTATCAGCTCATCATACCATACCATTGCTTGACGCGGTTTGGAAGTTCCAGCCATTATATGAAGAGAAAAATTTAAAACCATTAATTATATTTTTTTGTATTGACAGGAAAGTTCAACAAATTCCTGACGAACCAACTTCAAACCGTGAAGGATTTCTTAAAGAAAGACTTGATCGGTGGACTTCAGAACGTAGTGCAAGGAGTCGAGGGTCTGATCCCTCTGGCTTCCAACGTGCAAGCCATATTGCCTGTATCTGACTACTATCAGGGATTGTTCGAACAGGCCTCCAATATTGTTGACGGACTCTCCGAGGTTGCTGAGGCCACAGGTAACAGAAATAAATATAATATCTATGTGAGTCGACATTTTCGAAAAACTTGTCAAACTTGCAATAAAAATAAATATGTTGCAGGTTTTAGAAGTGTTAACTAAAGTATACATTTAAGAGACATCAACAAAAGCCTCTTAATTGGAACTTAACAGCTGAACGATAAAAAACTGATATTTACGGTCCCATGCAGCGAACTTACTATGGTATTTTTTGCTATCTTGTGGCATACGGCATGCCGTACATAAGTCATCATCATCATCAGCCTATTAATGTTTCCATTGCTGGGGAACAACAGCGAGAGAGGGAATGGGCCCTAATCCACCACGCGGGCCCAGTGCGGTTGGTGGATGCCTCATGTCTTCGAATTTTTTGTTCTAAAGTAAAGGTCGTCGGTTCGAACCCAGGCAGGCGGTTCGAACCGACGACCTACGACATGTAAGTCGAGGCCGTTACCACTAGTCCACCACTGCTCACTGCCGTATCTACATAAATATTGTAGATGATTAACAGAATCAGACAAGCTTTTTTTTTTTTAATGTTGTGAATTTTAAAAGGACAGATACCAGCTGCAAACCAAATGACGTATCTTTCCCGGTCCCTAATACCCAGCCCCCTAACTAAAGGGTCGGACTCTTTTTACCCTTCGTAGGTAGGGGTTTTTTTGTAAGGGTTCGTGCTTCCCATAGATATAAGAAAGAAGTTTATATTTTTAATTAATATTTCTATGGGGCTTCCAAGCAATTCTCAGAACGGAGTAAGATAATTTAAATTCCGTTTAATCGTTGTACTTTAGATAGAAATGGGTCAAAGAAAATATGTGTTATCACACACTACTACTTAGGCCTAGCGCGCTCCACGATTTTTTATCATTAGAAAAATTTCGTCGCCGGAATGCAAGTATGAGCAGCAGTGCGCGCACATTCGAATAATAGGTAAATCGATTTTAGAACGAGGCAGCGATTTTAGAATTGAGATTTGTCACAGTTTGCTCGCGACGCGATTGTCGCGAAAATAATTTGCAGCTTATGTAGGTAATTGTACAGTCCCGCTCCTGCGCGCACTGCGAATAGGGCATGTAATTTCGGAAGTTTTTCAATTCCGATAATGATTTCCTTTAATAGATCTTAATATCAGAATGCCGATGTTAATATCGGAAATGCGCACATTTGTTAGATATCGCACGTTTTTGTTTGTTATTTGCACAAATTCGGTATGAGCTACAAGGTTAGATTGTGTACAATCAATAAACACGTTTATGCCGCGATAAAATGGGTTAACGTAAACTTCACAATTGTTCCCAAGAAAGAATACTAAAGTCATGTTTTACTGAAATACAAAAATAACGAGTAATTAAATATTTGTTAATCAATCTGAAAATAGTCCCGATTAGTGAGTAATAATAATTTATAAATTCAGTATAATTATCACTAGCCAAATCCATGGGATATAGGAGATGTCTAACAAGATGTTGAAATGTAATTTCCTATTTTCCTATTTATTTTATTGTTTTTTAATAGACTAGAATAAATTCTGAGTCATATTCAGCCGCAAGACGTCCACTGCTGGATATAGACATTTTAAGCTTTCTAATTGTGAGCGGACATGTTTTGTAGTAAAACTTTTAAGAACTAATGCCAGTAACACTGATTTTATAACTTATATTGTTACTCATTGATTGGTATGATCGACGATTATTGCTTTTTGGGTTTTTTGTTATTAAGTACAACTTGAGCATTCCTTTTTTTTTTTTTAAATCCTGGTTTGCCGACGAGACTAAATTATTTCGTAAAAAAACTACAATAAAATATAGCAATTATAAAATATAATTATCTTATCTTTATTTTATTCAAAATCAATGGCATATCAATAAAAATTGATAATGTAGAGAAAATGTATTCAAGTAGTGCCACTTGATTTATCCAAAAGATTATGTGATCGGAGAGACTAATTTACATTATTTATTATATTTAATACAAGCAGAAGATTGAAATATATTAAGCTTTAATTTATTGATGTTTCCATGTAACATAGGAAAATTGAGAGCAAGTTTAATAAGGATAGTTACTTTTTTCGAAACAGCCCTCTCAAAAGTATAACAAAGTAGGTATCTACGCATCATCATTTCAGTCGCAAGATGTCCACTGCTGAACATACCTCCGCCAAGTCTCGCCACATTGACCAATCCCGTGCTTCTCGCAGCCACAAGTTATTCAATAAAAATATCAATGTTTTAACGGGTTTTATGAAACTGTGTGTTTACTTTTATAGGTTAGGTTTTTAACAATCTTGGGACTGTCCGGGTTACATGAAATAATTTCTTCTCTGAAGTGAAGTTTAAGTAAATAAGCGCCCGATTACCCGATCACTGCTAATCACCGTAGGCTTACTCGTACTAGCGCGCTCGGCGCTTCACAAGGAGCTAAAATATAGGTATTTTTCTGTTTCCGTTATTGGATCACTCAGTATCGGAATTGAAATATTGGAAATTTTGTTCCGAGATTCCGATATTGCGAGATGCCGATATTCATGCCCTACCTGCGACAAAAAGATCGCGCGCTTGTTCCGGCCGGCGCGGCGGCGCGCGGCGAGGGCGGCGGCGCCCATTCGTAGGCCTAGCGCGCACCACGATTTTGTATCATGTGATAATTTTGTCGCAGGTATGCAACGTATAGAGATAAAAGTCAAGTTGACTTTTAGAAACCGTTGCGATAGATAATAACATCATGAGTAATATAATAATGGGGATGGATACCTACTTAAAAAATCCCGACTGCTTAAAAAGCGAACTAAAAAGACGTAAACAAGAAGAAAATCATGTTGTGCAGTCGGAGGATACATGTTCGCGAGCTGACTGACCAAAATCCAGATGTATCCTCCGACTGCACAGCATGATTTTCTTTTTGTTTACGTCTTTTTAGTTCGCTTTTTAAGCAGTCGGGTTTTTTTATTCATAACTATTTACTTAGTTATATTTTTTTTGAATTAGGTACTTTTAAACATATGAGTGCTATATATTTTTGAAATCACATCTTAAAAGCCTTTATTTTGATACCCCACACGATGGGATTGGAAGAAAAAAAGAATTGGCGTCCCACAATATGGCGCCCAAAAGCCGCCATTTTATATTTTCCTATTTTAATGTACCCAGTGATACTCGCAGGGTTAAGACGAATCGATTGAATTAGAATCATCAAAATCGGCCAACGCGTTTGGACTCTAGAACGCCACATAGGAACAAACATACATACATACATACATAGACTTATAAACACATTACCCTCCTCCGGCAGTCGGGTAACAAATACATTACTACTTATACAAATACCTACCTACTTAATTAAAGATAATAAATAAGTAGAGTATTCAAACCAAATTAGTAAGTATTAAAGATAAGACAAAAAAATCCGGCCAAGTGCGAGTCGGACTAGCGCACGAAGGGTTCCGTACCATTGTCGCAAAAAAACGGCACAAAAATCATGTTCATTGTATGGGAGCCCCACTTAAATATTTATTTTATTCTGTTTTTAGTATTTGTTGTTATAGCGGCAACTGAAATAAATCATCTGTGAAAATTTCAACTGTCTAGCTATCACGGTTCATGAGATACAGCCTGGTGACAGACAGACAGACAGACAGACAGACGGACCGCGGAGTCTCAGTAATAGGGTCCCGTTTTTACCCTTTGGGTACGGAACCCTAAAAAAACATTTAAATGAACATGAGCTTGAGAAATTCCGTGCAAAATCTGAATTTATGACTGTACAGCAGACTACAATGTCAACATCAACACTACCATTATTTTGTAGGTGATGCTTTGTTCAACTTCCCGGCGTACGAGAGTGTGCAGCAATGGAGCAATGGTGGTCAAGCGTTCCTTTACAGCTTCGAGCACGTTGGAAACCTCTCTAAAGGATGGCATTTCTTGCCTGGAGTAGCTCTGGCTGGTCAGTATCACCTAATACTCTTGATAAATCCTACTAATATTAAGTACATATAATTGTGAAAGTTTGTAAGTATGGAGGGATGGATGTTTTTTACATTTTCAAGCAGAAACTACTAAACGGATTTCGATGAAATTGGGCACACAGATAATTTTAAACCTGGTTTAACACATAGCATGGTTTTTATTAAGGTAGTAGATTCCTTGGGAATGATTTGCACTTTCACACGGACAGACACGCGGGTGGCTTCTAATGGAATATAATTTTATGTTCAGTAGCACTTGGAGTCAAAGGTTAGGTGAAAGCACCTGGAACTAAACAGATATTGATTCTCCTCTTCTGTTAGTTCGAGTTTGCGATATAGTTAAATAATTTAAGCCGGTCTAGATGTACACACAATTTGCCACAAGTCCCAGCAATATTAATATTATCTATTTGACATTAACCCTCCTTACCCTAGACTTGTTTTAAAAGTATAACGTGATAATCAGTACAAGAATGTAGACTTTTCAAAAACCACAGCTGTAAACATGCCTGACATTTAAACTTTTTACAGAGAAACCCAGCGAGGAGCCGATAGTTAAACCAAAGAAAGCACAAGGTCCCTCCCATGGCGATGAACTAGCGTACCTCTTCGAACCTCTAGGCCCTGACGGTCAGCCAATGGGTGGCGAGGTCTCCAGCACTGATGCTCGAGTGCGTGATAACTTTGTGGGGCTGATCGCCAAGTTTGCTCACGGCCCGGATGAAAGCAAACAGAAGAACACTTCGAACGCTTTTGGTGGTCTTTTCCCTACGAGTGCTGATCAGTTTCTGAAGATCGGTGAATCTTTGAGTATTGACAAGGACTTCAGGTGTGTTTGATTTACCTATATATTTTGTAGATCTATTTTGAATATTTTTAAATCTTTTTTTCATTTGGTAAGTTCTTAAAGTAATTGAATTAGTCCAGCAGAAAATTCTTCTAAGGTCTTCCTGAGTTCCTAGGAGACAAAAAGTCCTTCTACAGATCTGGGATTCTTGAAATACCGGAGATGTAAAACGCCTGTTTGTTAATAAAAACTTGTTATTTTTTATGTTTCAGATTCTGTCAAATCGGTTTATGGGGCAACATGGCAGATAGAGTAACAGGGGCTCTATGTAAGAATGTCCTCGGTAACTTATTGAACCTGCAGCAACTGCCCGTAAACCTGCCGAATTTACCAGGTCAAGTGCCCTTGCCGTTACCTGGACAGAACAATGCGCCATTTCTGCCAGGACTGACGGGCAAGCAGCCAACCAAAGCTCCTCAGAGACAGCCTCAGAGGCAACCACAAAGAACTACTCAAGCACCCTTTAGACTACCTTTTGATTTTTTGTTCAAATAACTCTTCGAATTATTTTTATAGTTGCATATATAATTACGATATCATATAGTAGAAACTTCTTGACAGAAATTGTAATAAAATAAAATATATATATATATATTCAACCCTTGCTTTATTTACTTAAGTACACAGAATTAAGGTTATAGGTCGTAATATAACCAATGTCAATGTAGGTATTTATGTTGGATATTATTTGTTTAACTCAATAACATATAATATACTAATATACATCTAACTGATAGTGACAACCCAGTCCCCACACTAAATCAAGTTAACAACTATTTCTCTACCGTAGGCGAAAACCTTGCATCAAAAACTCTTGAACAACTTGACATGACTGAAACTGCACTAGCCCGTAAAAATGAGCAATATAGTACGTTGCACACCAGCCCAGACTCTTTATTTCTTGCTCCGACTGACGGAAAAGAAATATCCACAATTATCACAAATCTTAAAGCGACGTCAGCAACAGGTTATGATGGGATTAATAACGTATTCCTTAAGCAGTGCGCGCATGTTTTAGTGGGGCCGATTGCCTTCCTATGCAATCTAAGTCTAACTACGGGTGTTGTACCCGACTGCATAAAGATTGCAAATATTTGCCCAAAATTTAAAAGCGGAGATCCGAAAACGCCCGCAAATTATAGGCCAATTTCTCTGCTGACAGCCCTCTCTAAGATTCTTGAGAAAGTGGTCAACAAAAGACTACTTGCATACCTGGAAAAACATAAGTTACTGTCGGACAATCAGTATGGCTTTCGAGTTGGCAGGTCCACGGAGGATGCAGTAACCAACTTAGCCGACTTTATCACTCTGAACCTAGGTCAAGGACAGGCATGTACTGGCGTCTTCCTGGACCTTGCAAAAGCCTTCGACACAATCTCCAGGAAACTACTGATTAAGAAAATGTCACTTTTGGGAGTCCGTGGCGTTGCTTTAGACTGGTTTGCTTCATATCTCTGTGATAGAACGCAAAGAGTTGTGCTGGGAGAATATTGTAGTGACCCATCTACCGTACATTTCGGTGTTCCCCAGGGTAGCGTGCTAGGTCCCACTCTATTTATTATATATATAAATGGATTGTGCAGCCTGAATCTCCCACATGCTAAAATTTTCACTTATGCCGATGACACCGCGATAATTTTTCATGGGAAAACATGGGACGAAGTGCAATGTGTGGTTGAGAGCGGGCTTAAGGCTGTCGCAAACTGGCTAAAATTTAATCTTTTAACGCTAAATATAGAAAAAACCAAGGCAATCCACTTTGCTATTTCCGAACGTACTGCACCTAACGGAGTATCTGGTTTACGGCTGCATTCCTGTATTAGTACGGACCAGTGTTCTTGCCCTTACATCGACCAAACTGACTCCATTAGGTATCTAGGAGTGATAGTGGATAAGAGATTGACATGGTCTGCACACCTTAGCGCTCTAAAGGGCAGAGTCAGAACGATGCTGCGTATATTTAAGCAACTGGGTAGGGTTGCTGATGATTCTGTCCTAAAGATGATTTACTTTTCACTGTGTCAATCCGTTCTTAATTACTGCATAGTAGCATGGGGCGGTGCGGGTAAGACCTCACTAATTAAAGTAGAACGAGCTCAACGTGCTCTACTAAAAGTTGCCTATAGACGACCGTACCGGTATCCCACGAATAAACTTTATACTGAGGTGGCTGTTCTTAGGGTTAGACAGCTTTACATACTTTCTGTCGTCCTCAGATTTCATAAAACAGCTTTGAGCACTTGTGTCATTTCAAGTCGAAGGGTAGATTGGCAAAAAATCCAATGCCGCAAAAATATTGGCAGAAGGTCTTACGGTTTTATGGGACCACACTTATACGCGAAAGTCAATAATCTTCACAAAATACTAAAACTAACACAAAAAAAATGCAGAGTGAAGGTAACAAACTGGCTTCTTGCATTGGACTACAATTTGACGGAAGGTCTCTTGGCTTAGGTAAAATTCACTGTACACACATTGACAATTTCACATATATACACGTGTACTCACTAACATAATTATAGCATACAGACACTCTTATAACACCATCACAACTGACACAAATCACAGCACCATGCATACACTCGTCTTTACTTATTTTTAAGATCTAAAACTGTGCCTTTTATAAAATTGTTAACGGAACGAAGGAGCCTGGATCTCACGACACAGGGAATCCTAGTGTGAGATCTAGGAATTCAATCCACTTGAATGTAAACTTATCTAATAAATTTATTCTTATTCTATTCTTATTCTTATACGTACGTCATTTATTTAAACAAACTACAATTCCAAGGATCGACATGTTTAATCACAAAGTTTAAGAGCCAGCCTTTTGTTATTGTGGATGTCAAAACAGGAAAACCGGTTTATCGCTTGACCTTACGCAGTTCATACATAACTACTATTAGCAGTCTAGCTGTATCTGGAATTTATCAAGAAGTTAGTATATTTTTCTACAGTTTTAGTCCAGTATTGGTCAAGATGCGTCGTGCTTGTGCTATTATTTTATTCCTTGTGTTCACTCAATGCCTAATTGAGACTATTCAGGCCAACGAAGCTGACGGCGATACTTGTGGCAAACATGGAACACCTGTAAGTACTTTTTAAATTGTTTAATTCTCAAAAACTCTTCAGAAACTCCATTAGCTCCGCAGCTGAGAGTTCAATAATAATAATACTAAAGTTAAAATAATATCGATGATTGCAAGAGTTTCACTTCTTTCTTGACTTGGATTTCTATTATTTGTCTATTTAAATAACATTGTGTGAGATCGATTTTAAAATCTTTCCGTCCGTAGATTTGCTTCACCGACTTAGCAATTCAACATATCAAAGGTTCCATTAGTTTTAGTTTTTGCAAGGTTATAAACTTGTACTTAAGTAAGTTAAAATTCTGTTATTATTATGCCATTCAAAAACTTAGGTAGCAATAACAACTAATTAATATACTAGCAGCAAACTAATATATAATACTTACCCAATAAATAATCATTATTTTTATTGCAGTGTGATACCGACAGTCAATGCTGCCCCAACACCCGTTGTCACAGATACGCCAAAAGATGTCAAGTTCAATTAGATGACCTGCCCAAAAAAATATAGATGGATTCAAAGCTTTTCTACATCCCGATGATTGGTTTTTAAATAGCAATCTATAGAAAGTTACTCAAACTTCGATTAAACGATTGTATTGGTACCAGTGTTAATTATTTTATATATAATTATTTGCTATATAGATTAATTATTTAAATAAGGGGTCGTCCATTAAACACGTCATGTTTGTAGCAACTTTTTAACACCTCCCCTCCCCCCCGGTTAATAAGTGGTGAGGTTTTAGAATACCCTACCCAAAATTACTTGTATGTTTTTGTTACCTATCTAAAAAGTCAGAATGTAATCTTTAAATACAGGTGTATTCTAATTTAATTCTTTCAATTCAATTTCGTCAACAGGGACACTTTGTTGGCTGAAGCAAAAAAAGAGCTTCCAGAATTTTTCGGCTTTTTGTGGCAATGCTATAAATACCCATCAAAATTATTGTACAAAGAAAATGTTTTGCAATCTTCAGTTGGTTGCCAACAAGGTGACCCTCTCGGGCCAGTCTTTTTCAGTCTGGCTATTTATCCCATTATTCAGAAACTAAGTTCGAAATATAACCGATGGTATTTGGATGATGGAACACTAGGAGGTGACGTAGAAACCGTTTTAGCAGATTTTCAATTCCTGAAAGACAAGTTTAAATCCATCGGCCTTGACCTCAACCACTCCAAATGTAAATGTTTTCTTAGTGACAATACAGACAGACAACCGACCCTACAGAAATTCTATGCATTAGCCCCAGAGATTAAAATTTTAGATAAAAGTACACTGCACCTCCTAGGTTCCCCAATTTTTGAAGACAGTTTTTCTTCATTAATTGATGGCAAAATTAACCATTTTAATGATATTTCGGTTAGACTCTCCAAAATTAATCTTCATTCGGCTTTTACTCTTATTAGGTATTGCTGTGTTGGACCAAATTATATGTATTTTCTCCGCTCTTCCCTTTTTTGGCAGCAGCCACATCTCATGGAAAAAAACCACGAAATTATTCGATGCACTCTGGTATCCATCTTAAATGTGGCCTTGGATGATCGAGCCTGGATGCTAACTACACTACCCATTCGCTTCGGCTTGGCTCGGGCTTGGCATCTGCAAAATTTCTAGTATAAGCCTACCAGCGTTCCTGTCTTCGGTCCACGGCACTGAAACGTTAACCACAAAAAAATTATCCCTTTCACTGGTTAACTTTGAAGTGCCGTGCTCGACCGAAGCAGTGAGAGAGACCGTCCCAGAGACAGTGGGATGAGCCGCTCTGCAGGTTGATACGGAATAAACTTATAAATACGTCCACCAATACTGCTGAGCGTGCCCGCCTGCTGGCTGTGGGAGAGTGGGAGTGGTGAAGCAGTCGACCGCCTCGGTTACCATGGCCTATCCTGTAGTAGGCGCGCTGGCCGGCTAGCACGGCACGCCAGCATTAATGACATCATACGTCGGGCTCTTGTCACCTGCTACCTGTTTTAGAACCCAATGGTTTGGCACGCGACGATGGGAAGGGACCGGATGGGATGACCATAATGCCTTGGCAATTGGGCTGGCCTTTGGTGTGGGATGCAACATGTGTCGCACACCCTTGCGCCATCCCAACTTCATAGCACGGCGCGCTGCGCTGAGGCGGTTGCTGCCGGTGCAGAAAACGTCGAATGGCGCAAATATAACAACCTAATTGGAAGTTATATGTTTGAGCCGTTTGGGGTTGAAACATTAGGTCCATGGAGTCCGAGTGCGCATCGAGTTTTTCGAGAAATTATCACAAAGCTCGTCGACTTCACGTGACCAGAGGGCTGGCCTTTTCTTCGGCCAGAGAATCAGCATTGCCATCCAACGTGGCAATGCTGCCAGCGTTCTGGGCACGTTGCCCGTTGACATCGATGTGGACGAATTTTTTGATGCACAATGTGCTCTTTTCCGTCTCCCTTTTGTATTTGTATATAGGTTTGTTTTTGTTTTTAGAATATTCAATTGTTTAAATGTTAATAAAACCCAAAGATAGAGGTTAAAAAAAAAAAACTGGAAAATTAGTTAAGCGCCGTGATAAAAATCGCCGGGCTCTATTCGGTTTAGAAACGAAAAATAAATACACGCGATATCTCAGTACACCCCGCTAGCTAGTGATATTTCGTGATTTTACCCCCTGCTTTCGGGCCTCATGTGATAATTGGATGATCCCTAAATAGAAATTAATGTTTGTATGTTTGTCCTCTATCCGTTCCGAGCCGACTGTGATGAGACTTTGGTGGGTTAAGCGAAAAGCAGAAATTACCGTTCCCCTCACCCACGTCTTCTAAGCACCAACCTACTAGATTTCTAACACTAAGGCCCGATTTTTTAATAGTCTGATAACTTTTAAGTGAGGAATAAACATTGCGGTTTGACAGCTTTTGTATAGAAAATATGTCAAACGGCCATTTTTATTCCTCAGTTAAAAGTAATCAGACTATTGTAAAATCTACCCTAAGCAAAATAATTCAACAAATCACATCGCAGTTTGTATGAAACATGACGTTCCTTCGATTATGAAACCTTTCACAAATATTATATATTTAGGCAAATTAAAAGATTTGATTAATTTCTCCTTGAAAAACATCCTTTAAATGGGGGTGGACGGGGTAGAGGCTAATAAGTAAGTACTGAATCCACCAACCGCTACGACGAAGTGAGCGGGTGAAGTGCTAGTCTGCAATAATATAATTATTATGATTCCGATGATATATTGATACTGATTGTCTAGCTTGAGCAGTTCCTTGTATTTTTGTACACGCAAGCTGCTGAAGCGCTGCAGTGGTAGGCATGTGCGGTAGGAGAAGTAAGCATGAAGTGAAATCCAATCGTGCTTCGTAGTTGTAATGCGAAATTCTTCCAGTTTCGTATAAGCTTATTCATATTGTTAAGCCCATCGGCACAAAAAAGTCTGCTTACAGAAATCATGGCTTTGTTTACATTGCCGTTTTTAAACAAGTAAAACACGTTTCGGAATCAGTAAAAATACGGTTAACAAAACTCAAAATAAACAACCATTTTTACCGTAAGCATAACGTTCACAGTGTGAATTTTATTATTCATGAATTTATTTATGTATCTTTCTGTACTTATACACAAAATACTTACCTAAAAAATTAAAACGTAAATAGAGGATCACAAAGGTGCTTGCTAAGTACTTGTTCCATAAAAACTCTTCCAGTCACCTGCGATAGGTTAGATCATGTATATATCAATGGGTTAGATTGATAAAAAATGTAGACACAGTATTTTAATGTTGGGACTTCCACACGGTTAAGCACTATTTAATAGTAATATTTGAAACATTATTTAAGTCGCAAACTTGCAGAAGACCAAGAACTTTGTTACCTTTACAAGGGTAGAGGAAGACCAAATAAACTAAAGTACACGTGGGAACAATGATGTGGCTATAAAGACGAGAGATAATTGAGACTTTATTTACATATACCCATATACCATAGAGCAACACGGACCACCGGTCCGCCGGTGGTCCGTGTTGCTCTATGCCCATATACCTATGTACATGGCCTTCACCATAGTGCTAGATACTTTTTAGTTTGTTCAGTCATTTATATTCGTCTTCTGTGTTTCCTTGCGGCGTCTGTACCGTACATATATATGTCGACAGATTATATTATCATAACAAACCTATGCTAATCTGAGGTCAAATGATTCACAGAAACTATGTATATTCCCCTTAATGTAGGTCAATTTGTAACGCACGACCACTTGCTTTAAAGTAACACGGGTAGAGGTATTTAGAAAAGATAAGGAGTCGTTAATTTCCAATGTCATTGTCCTGTTTAATAGATTAGTGGAAAAAATATGTTGAATAGGTTAAATGAGTTTTTTTTGTTTGTATGTGTAAAGGTTGGTGTTGTAAAAAATTATATTTTACCAAAAAAATTGGTAGTATTAGTAGTTTTTTAGTAGTAGTTCTTCTTACTATAAACTAGTTAGACATGTTATTCTAAGTTTATCTTGGACATCACTGGCATCGGTAAAGGAAAAAATCGTGAGGAAACCAGGACGTATACAGTTAATTTAAGTCTGATATAGCCAAGTCAGAGGCCTATGGGGTACCCAGAGGCGTAGGCGGTTTAAATAAATCTGACACCAGAGGTGGCCATATACTCACACGAAAAATAAAGAAGAATAAAAACCAAAATCCACCATCGCTAAAGACTAAAAACTCATTCAGATTCAAAAGAAGAAAAGAAAAATAACGGCAAAAGGAAAAACACACTTATAGAAAGAGATCTAGCTAATCCTAGACAGACCAACAAGCCTACTGATTACCTATAGGATTCTTCAATGTACAAAGTGTGGATAAAACCTGGGAACATTGTACGAATACTTAAATAGACACGTTCAAAGTTATGCAGGTACATAAACTAATAAAACAGACAGATGCCATTACTCAAAGGCCTTGTCAACCAAGACTTTTCCATGATTCACCGATACAGTGAATCAGGTACAGTCAGTACCGTATGTTGATGATGATTCTCGAACAAAGAAGATTATATCCTAGTGCTTATTTATCTCTCTCTATTACGTTGAGTATCTGTGATTATCGATCTGGCTGCGGTGACCCTAGAGCATTTTGATAAAATCAAAGTGCTTTAATTAATTATTTTCATAATATACAGAAAAACAACGTCCTGTTTCATACCGTTATCGCTGGTTAATGCGGGTGCCGTTAATGTGACTTCATCAGAAACTATATTTACTTGCAACCACGAAACGCCGTCAGTATCAACCTCCATTTCTCCACAATGCGTCGCCTTTCTACAGTTGTACTTTTCTTTGTTTTGATTCAATATGTAATGACTACTGCTAGTACTATTCCAAAGGATGTTGAAACAGTTGGAGTTATTGAGAAGATAGATGTACCTGTACCTGATCCACTTGCTGTAGCCCAACCAAATTCTGTGACAGACAATTTGAAATGCGCGCAAATTGGAGAACCTGTAAGTATATCAACCGCAGTTTTTTTTGTGTGAAATAAAAAGAATATCCTAGAAGTCTCCTAGAATCTTGAAGATAGTTGAAGAAGTTGACATTCTATTAACAGGTTGACCATTGAGCTTTAGAATAGTAAACTATAAACATGGATAGATAATTTTTCAACTGGCAGTTCTCCACCTGAATCTTATCATTTTTTATGATGTCCTTTCAGTCAAAGAATAAAAAGGATAAAAATGAAGTATAATCATGGTTTTCTCATTTCCAGTGTATTTTTCACGGTGACTGCTGCTCGCGCGCATGCCTGGGCTACGCAAAGAGATGCGTGTCTTGATGCTGTTGATGAAAATGAAGATTAATGCCTTAGTACCAACTGCCAAGAAAGGACCTTATAATATTATAGTTTATGAAATCGAACTACACGCCTCAGATGATGACGATGATAGATAAAGGAGCAGAGGTGATAAAGTTACTTCTATTGGCAATTTGTACAAAATAAAAATAAAAATAAACTTATACTTATTTTTTTATATTAGCTAAGGCGTTTTTATTTAAATCCCTTGGAACCGATTTTTCAATAGTCTGATAACTTTTAACTGAGGAATAAAAAAATCCGGTTGGACAGATTTTGTATAGAAAATTTGTCAAACGGCCATTTTTATTTCTCAGTTAAAAGTTATCAGCTACTGAAAAATCGACCCTAAGTTTTATTTCTATAAGATCTTGTTTCACCTTATAGATAAAGCAAGACAGTTGCGGTGTGAATGTTGCCAATTTAAATAAAAAATCCCGCGGGTCAAGGGGTGCACTGTGTAAAACCAGATTTGGTCATGCCACAAGAAGTAACGGGTCCTGCTTTACAAAAAGTGTAACACCGAGCAAGCAGAGACGATATTATTACATTACCTCCAGTTTTCAATAAGAAATTGTTGAATTAATTCTTCTTGTCACTATGTAGAACTTCGATCCGGTTTCCACTAAACGTTTGTCTGCCTCTTATATTGCTCTGGCATTGTGGTAGCTATGATACGCGAATAAAAGTGATTTTTCAAGTTCATGAGAACATGATGAGTCTTCTAATACTTATTTCCGACACATAAATTGACCCTACAAGATAAAAATGCTATTTGTCGGTAATATAACAAACGGGGCCCTACGATAAGCTTATGGTAAGGCCCCAGGTCAACAATATAGACCTACCTAAGTCTATGAAGCTTCATTTTCGTTCGACGCACAGTGCAACGCTTGACTAGGTCGATCCGTGGATGGGTGACCATATCAACATATCGAGTTTTCTCCGTGCCTCGGAAAGCACGTTAACCCGTTGGTCCCGGCTGTCATTTGAAGATCTTTGACAGCCGTTACGAGTAGTCAGAAGCTTGAGATCTGACACCAGTCTTGCCAAGGGGTACCCCGCGTTACCCAGTTGCTGGGTTGTGGTGGTCAGATAGGCAGTCGCTCCATGTAAAACACTGGTACTCAGCTGAATCCGGTTAGACTGGAAGCCGACCCCAACATAGTTGGGAAAAGGCTAGGCAGATTGATTTTTGTGCGTCGTGTCGCCGTCGCCGTACCAGTGCGGCCCTGGCCTTAGATTAGTGACGTAAAAACCGTGTTATTCACCAACTCGACACACGTGTGAAACTCAAAATTAGTATCACTTTTTATTTCGTCATCTGGACACGCCAAGATTTTTACGCGTGTCCAGATCATCATCATCATCATCATTTCAGCCGAAAGACGTCCACTGCTGGACATAGGCCTCCCCCAGGCGTCGCCACATTGACCGATCCCGCGCGTCTCGCATCCAGCGCCTTCCCGCAACCTTAACCAGGTCATCGGTCCACCTAGTGGGAGGCCTTCCAACGTATCGTCTTCCAGTTCGCGGTCGCCACTCCAGAACTTTTCGGCCCCATCGGCCATCCGATCTGCGAGCAATGTGCTCTGCCCACTGCCACTTAAGTTTGGCAATTCTTCGGGATATGTCGGTAACTTTGGTTCTCCTGCGGATATCATCATTTCTGACGTGATCACGCAAGGAAATTCCGAGCATAGCCCTCTCCATTGCCCTTTGGGTGACTTTAAGCTTTCTGATAAAGCCCATTGTGAGCGACCACGTCTCGGTCCCATAGGTGATCACTGGCAACACACACTGGTCATAGACTTTTGTCTTGAGACACTGCGGTAAATTGGACGAGAAGATACCACGCAACTTCCCGAACGCCGCCCAGCCGAGTCGGATTCGACGGTTGACCTCTTTCTCGAAGTTGGACCTACCCAACTGGACCGTTTGTCCCAAGTAAACATAATTGTCTACAACTTCGAGTGTAGAGTCTGCGATCTTGATAGGAGTGGGTGTTACATGGGCGTTCACCATGACCTTGGTTTTTTCCATGTTCATTTTAAGACCCACTCTTTCGGAAGCTCTACTAAGGTCATCGAGCATTTTACTGAGGCTCTCCATGGTCTCAGCCATGACGACTATGTCGTCGGCAAACCGAAGGTGAGTGATGTACTCGCCAT
This sequence comes from Orthosia gothica, assembly GCA_949775005.1. Lineage (NCBI taxonomy): Eukaryota > Metazoa > Arthropoda > Insecta > Lepidoptera > Noctuidae > Orthosia > Orthosia gothica. Next base: position 30,233,068 of record OX459037.1, on the reverse strand, counting down.
TAACGTTGATGCCAAGCCCCTTCCAGTCCAGAACCTTGAAGACGTCCTCCAGCGCAGCAGTGAACAGTTTCGGAGAAATGACGTCTCCCTGCCTTACGCTGCGCTGGAGAAGGATTGGTTTCGAGGTCTGATCCTGAAGACGGACTGACATGGTGGCGTTTTTGTACAGACACTTCAACACCTCAATGTACCGGTAGTCGATCTGGCACCGTTGGAGAGACTGCAGTACAGCCCAAGTCTCGATCGAATCGAAGGCTTTCTCGTAGTCCACAAACGCTAAACAGAGAGGCAGGTTATACTCTTCGGTCTTCTGTATAACCTGCCGCAGCGTATGTATGTGGTCCACGGTGCTAAAGCCTTTTCGGAATCCGGCTTGTTCGGGAGGCTGGAAATCGTCAAACCTGCGCGCGAGACGGTTCGTGATGACTCTTGAAAACAACTTGTAAACATGGCTAAGAAGCGAGATGGGCCTATAGTTCTTCAGCCGGGCATTGTCGCCCTTCTTGAAGAAGAGTACCACCACACCTCTGCACCATGCCTGTGGCGTTTTGCCCTCGAGTATGACGGAATCAAAAAGCTTCTGAAGGGCCTTGAGGACCGGTTTTCCACCCGCCTTCAGGAGTTCAGCCGTGATTCCGTCATCACCCGGCGCCTTGTTGTTTTTAAGCTGTTTCAGAGCCATCCTAATCTCGTACAGGCTGACGTCCGGGATATCTTCGGTATAGTGCCGGGTCAATCTAGCTCTTGGGTCGTTTGCTAGATTCGCAACGGGTTTACTGGTTGACGTGTACAACTGCCTATAGAAACTCTCGATCTCCCTCAGAAGCTCCGGTTTGGCGGATACAATCCTGCCATCATCGGTCTTCAGTTTCGTGAGTTGGCTCTGCCCAATAGCCAGATCCCTTGAAAAAACCTTGGAGCCTTTATTTCGCTCAATCGCGTCTTTAATACGCTCGGTATTAAAGCGGCGGAGGTCTCTTTTCAAGGATTTAGAGATCTGTCTATTGATCTGCCGGTATTTGCACGCCTCATCTGAAGACTGCAGGATCATCTCACGCCTCTCCTTTATAAGCTTGAGGGTATGATCAGAGAGCTTTTTGTTTCTATCTGTACGACGGGTCTTGAAAAACTTAGACCCGACCGTATGGACAGCTTCCACGAACCCGTCGCTGTATTCGTCCACGGAGCTCCCCAGGCACTTGAAACGATTCTGGAGTTCGAGCTGAAAGCTCTCGGGGTTTTGGACCTGGACCTGTGCTGGACGGAGCGTGGACCTCATCAGTCGAGACCTTTCAAGCTTAATATTAATGTTCAATGTGCCTCTTACCATGCGGTGATCGCTCCCGGTTTTTACCGAATTGATCACAGAGACATCATTGAACATTTGCTTCTTGGTTGACATGATGAAGTCGATCTCATTTTTTGTTGCACCATCAGGGCTCTGCCAGGTCCACTTCCTGTGTTCACGCTTTTTGAAGAAGGAGTTCATCATATAGAGGCCCTCCTTCTCCATAAAACTGGCCAGTAGGTGACCCCGGTGGTTCCATCGTCCAACTCCAAATTGCCCCACTTGCAGCTCATCCTCGTCTCGTTTGCCCAGTTTCGCGTTGAAGTCCCCCATGACAACGGTGAAGTGAGTTTTGAAACCATGCATGGCTCTGGAGATATCCTCATACATGGTTTCTAACTCGTCGTCGGGGTGTAATGAGGTTGGGGCGTAGACCTGTATGACCTTCAGCGAATATCTAGAGGATATTCTGAGTATAAGGTACGCCACCCTGGTCGACACACTCTCGATCTTCACCACGTTGTTCACGAGGGACTTGTGGACGATAAACCCGACACCACCCTGGGACTGCCGGTCACCCTCTCGGAAATAGAGCAGGTTACCGGATTTGAGGATTATCGAGTCCTCCCCCTCTCTTCGGACTTCAGATAACCCTATAATACTCCATCGCAACCTGCTCATTTCCTCTTCGAGCTCGGTGATCTTCTCGTCGGTGTGAAGTGTGCGCGTGTTGTACGTTGCCAGGTCCAGTCGTCGGTGATTGTTGGGGTAGCCGGATCTCGTCCGGAGATCTTAGCACCCCTTGCCATGCCGTAACCTCGACCGCTACCGTAGTCGAGGGTAGGCAGGCTGCCGGGCACTAGGGGCCATTTTTTATTTGTGCTATTCATATGGGGGGGTTTTGCCATAATCGCCACGCTTGGCAAGCGGGTTGGCGATCGCAGTATGGTTGTTATAGGAGCACAGAGAACGCTGCTGCCCATTCTCTGGTTTGTCCCTTAGTCGCCTTTTACGACACCCACGGGAAGACATGGGATGGTGAAATTCTTAACGTCCGGCACCATACGGAACTAAAATTATATCTCATATAACGTGTCCAGATAGCGAAACTAAAATTATATCTCTTTTATGTTTTTGCCAACTGGACACACAACAATATTCGGTACCTTGGAAATTGAGTATTTCATTAATAATTAAGATAATTTTATCACAATCATATTACTAAGACTTAGATAATATAGAGATCAATAAAATCAACAGTGAAACATAGAAAATTATTATAAGACATTATAGATATTTTTATTTACAATTTTTAGGGTGCCGTACCCAAAGTCTAAAAACGGGACCCTATTACTAAGACTCCACGGTCCGTCTGTCCGTATGTCACCAGGCGGTATCTCATGAACCCCGATAACTAGACAGTTGAACAGTTGAACTTCACAGATGATGTATTTATGTTGCTGCTATAACAACAAATACTAAAAACAGAATAAAATAAATATTTAGGTGGGGCTCCCATACAACAAACATGATTTTTTGCGATATTGGTACGGACCACTTCGTGCGCGAGTCCGACTCGCTTATGCCCGGTTTCGATACAGTGACCGATGCTAATTTCTCCTGATTCAAACTCTCTAACAGTGGCTGCGATCATAGTATTAATACATATAGTTTAAATTTTTGTTCTTGATATAGGTCCGTCCATCAAAATCCGGCACCAAAAATCATTCATATCTCTTTTGATCGGGACCAGAAACTGATTGCGCGTCAATCGGTAAAAGTGGCAATGTACAACATCTCTTCACGTTGCGTCAATTTCAGCTTTGTTAGGCGCAACGTTTCTGCTTTGCGCCACAGATGTCTCTTGAAATGAGTATAGCACCCCACTTGACCCCACAATTTGCAAATTTATGTTGCAAAGCTTATATAAGAGGCTTTTCAAAATCACATGTGATGGTTGCCACTTCGGTATAATGGCTTATAATTTAACAATATAATGTTTTTAAAATTCAACTGTTCTATAGGGCATCAGAGCATAAATAGCGGGAATAATTTATTTATTTATTTATGTATACACAAAAACACTCTACAGAGAAAATAAATAATGCAGATAAAAGAGCACAAAGGTACTGCTTATTTCATTAGAAATTTCTTCCAGCAGACCTGCGACAGGAATGTTGGATGATAAACGAAGACACAGTGTGTAGAAAGAACAAGGAAACTTAAAATAGACAAAAATAACTTAACTAATCATATATAAATTACACATATACCTTAACTTAATAAATATAGAAAATAACAATACATACATATACTTAATATATAAAATTACAAGATGGTGGAGAGATAATGTTCTTTGACTTGTTTTTTTAATATAGATACATTTTGTGAGTCACGGCTTTTATGTGGAAGTGAGTTCCAGAATCGTTCTGCATGAACAGAGAAGGAGTGGGAATAGAAATGGGTTTTATGGGATGGGAAATTGAGATGTAATTTAAGGTGGGATCTGCACAGAGCATCAGCAGAGCGAGTAAAAGAAAAACGATCGCGAAGGTAGCCAGGGTATGCAGGGTTAAAAAGGATGTTGTACAGAAGACATAATATTCTAGTGTTCCTGCGAAGATGGATAGGGAGCCACTTGAGATCTTTGCGGAACTGAGAGACATGATCGTATTTCCTCAGACCCAAGAAAAACGGATGCACAAATTTTGCAAGCGCTCAAGCTTATTTAAGAGCTCCTCAGTGGCATCCAGTTAGCAGGCATCGGTGTAATCTATGATCGGCTGAATTAAAGTTTGAGCTGCATAAATTTTAGTTTTGATGGGTAGGAAACTTTGAAGAGTTTTTAAAGTGTGAAAAGAAAAATGCACCTTACGACTAACTTCATTAATAATGTTCTTTTTTATAACTGTGTATTTCCAAAACTAAACAAAATCATAATTTGGAATTCACTTATAATCGGTTGGAAGTGGAAGTTGGAAGTGTTGGAAGTCAGGAGCCGATTCTTACAAAACAGTTTCTCCTCCTTCAGGGGAGCCGACCTTTAACACTAAATGTAGAAGATATTAGGAAAAACGAAAATTTTATCAGTCTAGTTTAGGGTAATATAGGAACAGTCACATTGGTAACACTGTAACCAAAGGGTTACCAGGTTGGGCATTAGTACCTGCTCCAATCAATCAGAGCAGACTAAGTCATTGTTAGTCACCGGCCGCCGAGAATACAAAAAAATGTAATAAAACTGGTTAAATGTAGAAGATTATAGACAAGCATAGAGATAGTGACTTTCGAATACTATCAGTGTCAAAAATATATTCTTTATAAATTCACAAATGTTGAATAATTTTACAAAGACTTACAAGTTACAACATTACCTCTGCCCAGCAGTGGGACCTTTAGTGGCCGATGAAGATTGTGACACAAAACATTAATCTGCGTGACTGTACTTTGTCATTTGGGTAAAACGCGAACGTGTGTCCAGTTGGCGAAAACATAAAAGTGATTCAATTTCAGTTTTACTATATGGACACGCGTAAAAATCTTGGCGTGTCCAGATGACGAAATAATAAGTGATACTAATTTTGAGTTTCACCAACTGGACACACGTGTGTCTCTCGTGTCGAGTTGGTGAATAACCCAAAAAAACAAGCATAGCGAATTTTGGCCCCATATTGTGGGCGTCTCAGTATTTTTTTGCCAAAGATATATATTTATCTTCCGTTTGTTTACTTATTTTTAATTCGCTTCTTAAGGTTGCACTATTCGGTCATTCTTCCATACAAACGTAGTCTGGTGATTAATCCACTGTTTGACGATGTACGTTTAAAATAAAAAATGATATCAATTAAAATTTGTCTCATCATTATCTAGCCCTGTATGGAAACAGAAAAGAAAAAAATGAATATTTGAAAGTTATGAGCTTCGAAAGTATGGAACTTTTTTCATTTCAACACTAATTTGAACGCATCTTTAGGTAGAAAATAAATACCACAAGAAGAAGGAAAATTGCAAAACAACCACCATACAGGGATAGATTTGTAGATCAACAATGCAAATAATTTTATTTTAAAATTGTACATTTAGTCGTTGTTTCATGATATCTAGACTCCCAAAGGTCTGTTTATACAATTTCGCGCGCTTGTTTTCGTCCTTTATCATCATTTATTTCGCTACAAACTTACAAAAGTGCTAATTCGTACGCGAACTAGCTTCTTACTGCTCATCACAAAATCTATCTCTTTCGCACGTGTTGTCGGATGAGATAGCATGCATTTTATCCCCGCACACAAAATAGTTCGTGCTGTCGACTAGGGTAACCATAAGCAGCCGCGTTTTTTTTTATTTTTATTTATTGGCATAAACTGGCATAAATAAACAACAGATATAATAATGGAAAAAATGTCTAATAAAACAAAAACAACGTCCTGTAAACAATGCTAACGATACCGCCGTTATCGCCATGTGGGTGCCGTTAATGCGAATGGCAGCTGACCCTATATCAGTGCCCGAACACCGAGCTGCGTTAGTATCCAACTGCACTTGACCACAATGCGTCGCTTTGCAATCATTCTATTGTTCCTTGCGCTCTCAACATACGTGACGTGTAGCATAGTCACCAGGGAAGTGCCGATGAAAGATGCTGAAGAAGAAAACAGTGTCACTGTGCCAAAACCAGCACCAGTAGCACAGGTTGCTGAAGTCGCAAAACCAGAGAAAGAGTGTGCTAAAGTTGGAGAATTTGTAAGTTATAGAATCATTTTTCTTGTTTTGTTTAAGTCGATCATGAGAAGTTTGTCTAGGGATGGGGCGCATAAGAAAGTAACATGTTTGGTACCTACGAGATTTTTTACAACCAAGTTAGGACCTTTGTTATTTTGGGGCCCTAACAACAAAGAACTTAGGTAATAATGTTAGACAGATTTCTTGGTATGCTATCAATCAGATGTAAATGTTTAGTAAAAGTATTTGTTACAGAAAGGTTTATTCAACATTGCTAGTTCTTTAAATTAATTCGTAATTGCATAGGTACATCGTTTCACGTTAAAATATCTTGAGCTTTTGACATAACAAATTTATTTAATTTTATACTTTGTGTAATCTTTAAACACCTGCGTGTCTTTTATTATTGGAATTAGGACTTGAGATCGTTTGGGTCTGCTTGCTATGGGTTGTTGTTGTTACATATTCATCACTTTACGTTCCAGATTCCAGTTCCTTGATAAATTAAATTCACGTCACCCGTGCTTTTTAGCGTATATTATGATGATCTTTTTTAACCTCACCCTCTTATATTTTATGTTTCAGTGTATCAGCCATAAGGACTGCTGTTCAAACGGTTGTCTGGGTTACATGCGGAGATGTGTTTCTGCAAGGGAAGTTATTGAAGAAGATGAATGAGCCGAGCTCTATGTATTTGCCATTTAATTATGCATAATTATGACCTGAATACATGTAATTAGTTGATTCAGGTAACCGTATTCCATTATAAGTAGGTGTATGAATACTATGAACCAAAGCATGCCTTATTGGTTTTAAAATTCTTGTAAGTGTTGATAATTATAGCGGACTTAACAATAAAGTATTTATTATCTATATATTTCCAATGTTTCTTTTAAGAGTATGGTTAATACTGATGAAGGTATATGCATTATCATGGATGGCGGTAGGGACTGAATAGACTGGATATGAGTCTTGTCAAAATTACCTGCTTGATTCTCTATTACATAAAAGAAAGAAGAACATTACCTAAGAATGATGAATGATTGTGGTTGTTTGGAGGCTGCTATGGATTAAGTTATTAAACTCTTTGCTATGAAGATTCTGCAACATATTAATAAGAACTATTCCTTTTTTGTAATCCTGTCCCATCTTACGGCAGATGAAGGGACTACTTCGCCTTTTGAGGTAGGCGAATGGTACTCATTTACCTGTTTGGTACCTCCTATAACTGATGCTAAATAAATAGGTATATTTAAGACAGTCAGGGGAGGTATCAAGACAGTCAGCTCATCAGCTGACTCTATAACAGCCTTTCGAATCTGTTGGTATATCACTGTGTAAACTAGGTGAAGTGAGCGTGAAGTGAACTGTCATTTCAAAAATTGAGGTTTGTTTTGTTTGTGTTTCTTTTTATTTTAAGAACGTTCCCCGCACTAGGAATATTCCTGTACTGTGAATGCGTTTACAATCATATTAATTCACATAGTTACACAAACACGCAGACACGAAACTAATATCTGTAGGTGATATAAATATTTGATCCGTGCAAGAATCGAACCCGCGTCAGGCAGCGCAGTAGCTGATAGCTCGACCACTACGCCACAAAGTACGTAAGCGGCGGCGCGCCGCAGACAGAGGGGCCACTCTCACTTTGACATTTCGGTTTTACAGGGAATATTGGGCAATATTAGACCGAGCTCAGTCGTGGCTGTCATGATTGCTTTGTGCAGGCGTTTGTCACGTCATTCATACATTAAATACTGTAACGAGGTTGGTTGCATTGGATGGGTTTCCTTTATTATTTGTTACAGACCGAATTTACTTTTTTGTTTTTAATTCTTTCTTTTTAAATTATTTTTAAGTTATAGATAAAGGTCATTAAATCTTTCAAGATGACAAATTAGAAATTCATTAACTAGGATTATAATAATTTATTTTAAGTCCATAGTCGAAATTGGGAACTGACAACAAACTTTATAGGTAAAAAATACAAACCAGGCAATCCAGCCATCTTGACGCACCAATCGCTAGAAACCAAAATTCACCTACGTATCACACGCACGACCGTACTCGGTACTAGACGTACCGGGAGTGGCCCTTCTGTATACTTACTATTTTGTGACTACGCCAACCGTGTCGTCAAGTGTCACAACAAGTTAAAGATGGCGGTTATTTATTATTATTATATTCTATGTCTCCTGGGGTGCTATGTCCGCGAATTCTAAATCCAAGATGGCAGCTATTTCAGGTTATTAATTTTTCTATTATTTAGATTTTAAAGCCCATATTCGTTAATTGTAACCCAGAAAACTATGAAAATGACACCTATGACGAAAAGTTAACAAATTTTCGTCAGCGCCATCTCAGCGTTTGATTTTAAACCCATAATCGTTATTTACATACACGGAAACCAAGAGTATGATACCCATGAGGTAAAGTTACCTTTTGTCGGAGAAACCAATAAAATTACCCAATATTAAAATCAAATTATAGTCGGCGACATCTTGGATTTTGATTTTTAGCTTAGTCGGTTGACAACCATGCCATAACTCGCTTCGTCTCTCGCCACTGGGCCACCACGACACTCACTACAATTTATCGAATAATCATAAATTGGTTCCCAACAAACTAAATGTGTCTACGCTTGCGTTACATACTTAAATAAAAATATACTAGGCACTATGTATACTTCTGAGATTATCAAACATTAAAAGGTTCAATAAATTATTATTTGCATCTTTACTAAAATATTATAAAGAGGTGAAGTTTGTGAGGTTGTAGGGGTTAATCTACTAATCGGATCTAATGAACCGATTTAGATGAAATTTGGCATGGAGATAGTCTGAGACCCTGGGAAGGACATAAGGCAGTTTGTATTCCTTTTTAGTTTGGGATGATAAAACACTTTTTATGCGAGCGAATCCGCGGGCAGAAGCTAGTACAAAATATTTTTGGATAGCGAGCGCATACCGAATTTAAATTTTGAATCGGATAGAAAATTCAGCGCGAAATTATACCCGGTTCGATGAATTTGTTTAGTTGGTTTTAGTCAAATAATGTCCAAAAATCTATTAAGATTATGAAAGTTTGAATAGTAATTATTTTAAGCACATATTGTATTTTATGCCTAAAACGGCAGCCTAATTGCGTAAAAAATAAAAAAGTTGAATCTTTATTCAACTTTTTTGTGTATGTGTGTGTTTTTGGGAAAGAACCAGATTGTTTCCTTTGCCGAATTCATTTACACAACTAGGCTGCGGGTTTAATATATTTTTTAAGAATCGATTTGGGATAATCGCTCCTTAACCGAGGCGATAGATATAAAAAAAAACGATTGCTAAAATCATTTTGGCACACCACCATTACAATAATAAAAAACAATATTATCATAGACGAATTCGAAGTTTTATACATAAATCAAGTAGTGTTAATAAATTTTACGTGTTATTGGAACGGTGTTTGTTGTTTATTATGTTTAGAGACTTAATTGTTATATTTAGACAGATAGATAGCTGGATAGGCTTTTAAACAACTGCATCCGGTTCATATTCAACCTCCAGAAATATGACCATGTGTCGAGCTGCAAAATTGAACTCAAATGGATGCCCATTCTTCTCTACTCAACTCGCCCACACCTCCTTCTTATTTCAGACCTCACCTTTAATACCTATGTACTTCATATGCTAGAAATATGCGTTCATCTAAAAATCTTCTCTTGCTCTGTCCTTCTCATTCTTCTGATTTTGTTCATTCTTCCTTTCATATTCAATCCATTCTTCTCTGGAATGCGCTTCCTCTCGATATCAGGACGGCCACCAGTCAGTATGCAAAGCGGAAGTTGCGACATTATTTTCTAAACGAATAGCAGAATGGTCTCAATATGCGCCTTTCTATTAATTTTATACATAACTAGCTGACCACCACGGCTTCGCTCCCGTCAAAATTATCTCGGGAATAATGTAGCTTTCCATAGGTGAAAGAATTTTTAAAATCGATCCAGTAGTTTCGGAGCCTATTCGGTACAAACAAACAAACAAACAAAAAATCTTTCCTCTTTATAATATTGATATAGGTATATATATATTATTATTTTATATATAGTATTTATTATAATACATATTTAAGTATGTTTATTTTAACTATAGGTATACTTTTGTACTAATTTTGCGTTTATAATATTTTTATTTCATTATTTTATGCACCTGCCATGCTATCTCTTCACCGCCCTTGGTTGACTGGTAGAGAATGCCTCAGGCATTAAGTCCGCCTATGTACTTTTATGTTGCATGAAGTATTAATAAATAAATAATATATGTAATCGTCTTTACATGTGGGTGAGTGATATTTGTGTAAAATAAAAATTTAAACAAACACGTAACGTTAAATAAACACGTTATTTCGTCTGTTATGATGATGAAATAGAATAAGCTGATCTTTGTATGAAACTTTAATAATTACGGTTTCCGATTTGGTTTGGTTTGTTTTTGATAACAAAAATGATTGAGATTTGCATATTTATTTAGATAATGTAATGGGATGAGGCTTCGTATTACACAATTAGGGCAAAATATAATAGAAGCCAATATATTATCAGTTATGAGAAAAGGGCAAAGCGTGTTCATACGTCGAATCCCAATAATCCCCACTGAACCATCAGTTCAATTCAAAAGACTCCAGTTTCCAATCAAACTTAGTTTTGCTATTACTATTAACAAAGCTCAAGGGTAGCAGGGGTGCATTTGAAAAAGCCATGCTTTACCTATGTCCAGCTAAATGTAGCTGCTGATGTTCGCGTATGTCCAGGGCCCAAAACTTGTAGGTATTTATTATATTAGCACCAAATGAAAGGATATACAACATAGTATACAGCAGCGTCCTGAAATGTTGTACCCATGATTAACGGCATACTCGTAATTAAGGAATGTCAATTATCTGTAGATAAAAATTATGATAAGAGTGGTATCTTCAATTCGCAGCAAAGCAGAATTTATAACTCTGTAGTTTATTTGTTTCCTTTTGTAACTATTTCCATTATCTGTATTGACCAATAGATTACTTAGTAATAGATAAAATACACCTACAAAATAATTATCTATTTGTTGTAGGTAATTTAAAAACAATCAATCAAATTTGAAAAAAACAACGACACCAACGTCCTTTTTTACCCGACTGCCGAAGGAGGGTAATGTGTTTTTATTTTATTTTGTGGTAACGGGGGCAACCTTCGAAAGGCGCTTGGATGTTTGAGGTAAAGACCAGGCACACCCCCTAGTCTTTTTAACTCACTAAAACCACCACGGTGGTCACCATCAGCACACTAGAACCGCCCGCGGCCTCTTAAAAGATCATCCCGGGACCCAATCCTGTTAGAGCACATCCCAAAGGAGACTGAAAAAGCGCCTCTCCTGAGCCTCGCTGTTATTCAATAATACAGACATGATCTAAATACCTAGCTAATAAGCCTGATATGGGGTGAATTTAGTTCGTGATAATCTAATTTTCAGTTAATAATTTGATATAGGTACTTATTCTGTGATAGAAGAGCATGAGAGCATGCACAACATGGTGTGCATCGAATCAACAATAAAAAGTTACAAAGTGTGTTGTTAAAAACTTACAAAATTAACTAGCGTAGAAAGAATCCTGACTATTTTATTTGACGTATTCCTCATTGGGCACGCGCTTTAATGGCATTTGAGTGAATGGCACCTATCGATATTTAACACTGGTGTAAAAAAAAACACATTTGCACCTACGTATCAGTAGGTTAAGACGACATAATCATCAATTCGATTAAAATCTATAGAGAGTTTAATAACATTAATCATGTTAAAAGAGGAAGTTATGTTAATCACACAACTTCCTCTTTTGCTTTTTTATATATTTGTTAACATCCAATATATAAAATTCTCGTGTCACAGTTTTCGTTGCCAAACTCCTCCGAAACGGCTTGACCGATTTTGATGAAATTTTATATGAATATTCAGTAGGCCTGAGAAAAGGTCAACATCATTTTTTTTTTTTTTTTTTGAATGGGTAGGGTAGGTATGTAGGGTAGGGTAGAGTAGGGTAGGGTAGGGTAGGGTAGGTAGGGTAGGGTAGGGTACGTAGGGTAGGGTAGGGTAGTGTAGGGTAGGGTAGATAAATGTTTGGTCTTTTTATGGCAAAACAAAGTTTGCCGGGTCAGCTAGTTATATATAAATTTCAATTACATGTAAATGCTTATAATGTTCAACATATTTTATATATGTTGAACATTATTAGCATTTATACCCAAACTACCGGGAGGCTAGAATCATTGGCGGTGGAGGTCATAACTCGAGTGCCGTTAAAACGGGTGCCTAAGGTGGAATACGTCTTTTATTTGCGTGAATAACAACAAATATAATAACGGAACCAATTGGCTAATAAAACAAAAACAACGTCCTGTAAATAAACAATGTAAACGATACATTATTAGCATTTATACCCAAACTACCGGGAGGCTAGAATCATTGGCGGTGGAGGTCATAACTCGAGTGCCGTTAAAACGGGTGCCTAAGGTGGAATACGTCTTTTATTTGCGTGAATAACAACAAATATAATAACGGAACCAATTGGCTAATAAAACAAAAACAACGTCCTGTAAATAAACAATGTAAACGATACCTCCGTTATCGGGCGTGCTGTGGGTGCCGTTAATGCGAATGTTAGCTGACCGTATATCAGTACCCGAACACCGAGCTCCGTTAGTATCCACCGGCACCTGACCACAATGCGTCGCTTCACTACCATTCTCTTGTTCCTTGCGCTCTCAACATACGTGAAATGTAGTATAATCACCAGAGATGTGCCGATGAAAGATGCTGAAGGAGAAAACAGTATCGCTGTACCCGAAGTGGCACCAGTGGCACCGGTGGAAGAAGTCGCAAAACCCAATAGTGTAACAGAGAACGAGGCATGTGCTAAAGTTGGAGAATTCGTAAGTTTTTAAATAAATTTTCCTCGTTTTGTTTTTGTCGATGATGGCAAGCTCGTCTGGGATGGAAATAACAAGTTTGACTCGTTCCTACGAGATATTCGAACTAAAGTTATGATTTTTGTTATTTTGGGGATTAACGAACGAAGAAATGAATAATGTTAGCTAAGTAGGTTTGCTACTATCAATCGTTGCAAAGTAGATATAAATAGAGGTTTAATCCGCTGCTGTCTTGTGACCATTTATATGTAAATGGGTATTATGGCAGAAGTCTTTAATAAGGAAAGTTTGGCTCAACATTGCTAATGAAATAGTAATACCAGTGTGTTACTGACCCACTGCAGAGCAAAATCCTCTCCTCATTCAAAGATGGCACGAGGTTACCTATTTACATTAATTCGTGTTGATGGTTTTTAACCATTTATGTTTATGTTTCAGTGTATCAACCATAAGGACTGCTGTTCAAACGCCTGTCTAGGTTTCATGCGGAGATGTGTTTCTGCAAAGGAAGTTGTAGAAGAAGATAAGATAAGATCTGAATAGTTACCTGCTTATACTTATATGATTCAAGTGACCGTATCCCATTATAAGTGGTAGGATAGATGTAGGTACCTACTAAAACATGCATATTTTTTTAATTATATTTATTTTGTTTGATATTTTATAGCGAATTAAACAATCAAGTAAGTCGGTATTTATTATTTTATATACCCAGTGTGTTCTTCTTTACCTACCTATTTTAAGATTAATGAAAGATGACGGGAGGTAGGAAAGGACGATACTTTGTATACCTACCTACCTACAGTAAATAACACAAACTGCTGACCATAGACTATCATCTAAAAATTATATAGAATGCTTCTGACAATACTGATGAAGGTATTCTATGGATGTCGGTAGAAAGTGAATAGACTGGTATGGTTTTGACTCTCGTCAAGACTTCACAAGACTAACCAACAAACAAAATGTTACGTTGTGATGTTCTATTGTTAATTCCTATGAACGATGAAGAAAAATGGTTTCGTGGAGTCTACACGAGAGGGTGGACCACAGCAGAGTACATTCAACACAAACTCTCTGACTAGAGGCAGCATTCAACATATGGGAATGATACGGTCCGGAAGGTATACTATGGGGTGGACCATTAATAACTAATGTTTATTTTTGTAATCCTGCCATCTTACGGCTGACGTATGAACTACGTGGTATTCTTAGGTCCTTCGGCAAATTGTAATATGTATAATTTACTTCTTTTATAATAATATTATTTTGAAGACAATTTCATAGAAATGGAGTGGGATGGAAGAATATGGCACAGTTGCATATTTATAAATTCGTGCATGCATGGAGGGATAATAAAGGATCTCAAAAAAATATAAAAATGTATACCGTACTACCGCCCTCTGTTGTCATGAAATGAAAACAAATAAAGCAGAAAAATAACGTGTACTGTAGTCGTCACAATCTAAATTGTAAGAAAAGAAGTCCGTTGACATTTCTCATCTTACCTGCCGCGATAACTTTGTACGTAAGAAATTGAAAAATTAAATTCATAATCCTCATTAATTACTATGTTACCCATACTGTCCCATAAACTATAACAACGAGTATCATTCGCAAGCATCAAGTTTAATTAATAAGTATTTTTAAAGCTGTCAAAACGAGCCTTTTATTTTTTGACAACTCTATTAAAGCCATAAAAAAAAACAAATAATGTGGGTAACTACTATTTCGTAGCTTTCCTAGTAGGATGGAGGGGGTGGTTAAGGTGTGACAAGTCCGGCAGGTTGTCTGAACAGATCTTCATCAGCCTGATGCCTTCTTCGGTGATACTCCACAAGTCAGGGTGGTTCTTCTTGAAGTCGTTGTACCATTTGGTTACCTGTCAAAGATTTACAAAATAATTAGGTGAAAGAGATAAATATTCAGTTATTGCATTGTCATGTCGTTCAGTTTTAATTTAATTTTCAAATAATTTTATTGTTTAATCCTTGTACCGGGGTGAGTAACATGCTTCGGCTTGAAATACCAATTATAACTCTCGAGATTTGAGGGTAATTATACGAATACGTTACTTGGTGATAAATAGTTACCCAAGTACACGTCTGATATCAACGTTAAAATTAATATTTAAAATACTGGAAGCATTACAAATAAGGTACAGACAGCATCAAAATTGGATGATATTTTATTTTTAATATAATAATCAAAATTTAACGTTTACCAACCCTTGTATACTGTGAAAAGTCAAAACCAATAACTTCCAGGGACATGGTGGAGTTAATGAGTGGGAAGTCAGCGATGGTCAGGTGGTCAGCGGCGGCGTGGCTGGTACCTAGGCGCTCCAGATACGTGTCGAACAAGCCCAGCACCCGGTGGACACGCTTTAGGCCTTCAGGAGTGCGCTTGTAGTCAAAGTAGATTGGCATGATCTGGATTTAAGTATACAAAGATTTAAGGGATTTGTTTGTACCTTCATAAAGCCACGCATAAATAGAATATGTATATGGAACGTCAAGATTTAGGTGACCTGCAGCCGTAAGTGAATTCGGCAAGGCAAAGGGTTTGACCCCATGAAAGAGTATGAACAAATTGCCCAATCACATGCGAGATGAAATACGCGATGTGGATTTCCGCCTATGTGATTGATTGATTGTTCATACTATTTCGTTGGGTCAAAACCTTAGCCTTACCGAAGTCACTTACGCAATGAGGCTGCTGAAAGAACTAGCGAACTTAATCCGTTCACTATCCTAAAAAGTTTTTAAGCAAATCAATGGTCATCATAGGGAAAAGTAAGTAAAATTTATATATATAGGAATACGAGTCAGAAAACTTACGCAGTAAGCAAGTAAATCAGGGTAGTATGAACTCAAGTTGAACATCAGCCGATGGTTGACAATAGCCCTGGAAGTGAAGAAAGTTGGAAATGGTATAATGCTTTATTGTAGTGCTAGTCCCAACTGCCCCTACTCTGACTGCCTCGACAGTCTCGCAGCCGTATGCGCAACTGCTGGTTGACCATGGGGTCCTGCAGCCTAATTGCGTAAGTGAATTCGGCAAAGCGAAGGATTTGATCCCATCGATCGACCATCACGTGCGAGATGAAAGAAGAGTTGTGGATTTCCGTCTATGTGATTGGTCGTTTGATGGGGTACAGATAATATAATACTACAGCAGATGGGGTTAAATCCTTCGCCTTGCCGAATTCACGTACGCAATTAGGCAGCTGGGTTCGATTCCCAGACTACAAAGCAAAGTGGTTCTGGGTTTTTCGTTGGATCGGTGTGACGGTGTCCCGATGAAAAGGTGTCGGAATTGTCGGATTGCCGCGAGAGTAAAATAAATAATAATCCTGATGCACCTGTATTTGGGCACACACTGGTGCACTATAAGGGTTAACCCCACTCTACTATCTCCTGCGTACTAGCTAATTTTCGTTGAGATTGACCACCGAGATAGAAATTCGGCCAGGAGGATTATAATTATAGTCTTAAAACAATCTCTTATATGAGTAACAGCTGTAGGTAAATTTAAACGGGCCGATTCTTCCCACTAGAAAAACTTCAAATTAGAGAAGTGGAATCCTGAAAACTCACTTTAAACAGTTGGGCTCTACCAAACTTCTCATAACACATCATTAGCCTTACCTAATGTAGTGACATGGTCACATTGGTAACCCATAATGAAAAAGGTCATGTAATCATAATCATAATTATCGTATAGCCTATTTACCTTGCTTTAGGATCTTTCGGGTACAGCGGAGAGTCAGGTTTGTATTTATCGCAAATATACTGGATAATGGCCACGCTCTCGCTAAGGAAGAACCCATCGTCTTCAAGCACAGGGATCTCCTTTTGTGGATTCATCTGAAAATTAAGAAGAATAAAGAAATGACATGTCATTATGAACTCAATTACCCTTAGATAAAGTACAGCTTATAGATGGAGCCATGGCGTGGCCGCACATGAAACAACAATAACAATAAGACTTTGGCTTTTACAGCCTAGAACACTTCAACCCACCATCGCACTGACACTTATTATTTATAAATAACCCAATTCCTTGTCTCAATAAACACTTAATCCCGCGAAATCACAAAAAAATCAAACACGACCGAGTTAGTTTGTCAAACCTGCCATGATATTAGCGTTTGACAAACAAAAAAAGCCGGCCATGGTGACAAAGACAAAAAATCGTCTTTTGTCCTTATTATTTACATGGGGCTGCCAATTAGCGATCTCGCTCCATCAATCAAGCTCATTTTAAGGCTAAATCTATAGGCTGTTCTTTATCTAAGCAATTACCCTAATTATCGACATCGTGTTATAGTTTATAGTTATAACGAGTTACTGTTTATCCGATTTTATCCTATTGGGCCGAAACATCTCTACTGCTGGATACAGGCCTAACCCAAGCATCACCGGTGGCTGCTGGGTCGTCAAACCACTAATTTATTTCCCTTGGCACACCAAGACCTATTAGATATAGTTTTTGCTTTGGGATATTTCTTTGTATACCTTTCCATAATCCTCTGTCATATGGTCTCCATTATAAAAGTTGACATCGACCTTCTCGTAAGGCACCTGCAACGCCTCCAAGACTTGTCTGCAGGACAGAGACGGCGGCCCATCCTCCAAGTAGTACAGCTTCAATACCATGGTTCTGAAATGTACAAATAAGTATTGGAGTATTGGCCTTACATTCACTCCTGATAAGTAACTGTAATTCTAGGGTCTTTGTTTTTTTTGCTCGTGTTTGTGAAACGGTGCGTAAAGATTTTTTATCTAACACGCAAATAAGTATCAAGTGGTAGAATTATTTTATGGTCTATATCAGACTAGAGTTTTTATTAGGTACTGTTTACATCTGTTTAAAATTATACACAAAAGCCTTCCGTTTCGTTTCGTTTCTCACTCTTTCTATTAGTGAAAACTGCATGAAAATCCGTTCCAGTAGTTTTTGAGTTTATTACGTACAGACGTGGCGGGGCATTTTATATTATACTAGCTGCCCCCGCGGCTTCGCTCCCGTCAAAATTATAGCCTATGTTACTCGGGAATAATGTAGCTTTCCATAGGAGAAATAATTTTTAAAATCGGTCCAGCCATTTCTGAGATTAGCCGGTACAAAAAGACAGACAGACAAATATTGTAAAAAAAAATATTTTTGTGTATGTAGCGTGTATATATTCATATACATGTAGTAAAAAACGGTTATTTCAATATTACTAACAGACACTCCAATTTTATTATATGTATGTATGTATGTATAGATTATCTCCCGGTGAGGTCGTTGTAAAATACTCGATCTTCCAGATTAGGCAACGCTTGCCGATTTCGGTTCTTGGATGATTAGGTTGACTATTCATTAGATACCGAGACTCCTCCGTGCCTCGGAAAGTACGTTATGAGGTAATGTGGGCAAAAGATATTAATAATAAAAGATCAACACAAGATCAACAAGACAAGACAAGATCTCCGAGTAAATACGAGTATCCTAAGGTAAAAGTTATAATTCGAGGTTTAATCTCTCTCCAATATTGGACCAATTTAAAAGATATTGCACAAACTGGAAAATAAAGATATAAACTGTGTTCCTCTGTTTTTTTTTATTTTTTTATTTTTAGTTGATGTACAATAGGCCTCTGTTGACAGCGCAATTTTGAGCATATTTTGAGGGTTCTAGTGCTTCTAAAGATAATGTATTATCAAAAAGGAAAACATAGGGGCATAGTACCTATATATCTTTCTTGTTTAGTTTAAGGAATAATTTTGACTTTTTACTTAGGAAGTTCGGAAATTCAGTCGGATGTCTGCGACCGCATTTCCTCCTGGCTGTCATTTGTACATGCTTGACAGTCGTTACGGGTAATCAGAAGCCAGAAAGCTGACAACAGACTTGCCAAGGGGTATAGTGTTACCAAGTTACTGGATTGTGGATGTCAGATAGGCAGACGTTCCATCTAAAATACTGGTACCCAGCTGCATCCAGTTAGAAGCCGACATCAACGTGACTGGAAAAAGGCTTGACAAATTGGTTGATATCCGATCCCGGTGATACTATCCCAACTCTTCCTGCGACTCTTGGCCAAGCAGGGCGGGACATTCATTAGTCTATTAATTTAAATGAATAACAAAAAAACGAGACTAACAAGTTTTGCGGTGTCTGAATATGAAAGTGTGAATGAAAGTTGATATCACGGAAGAAACAAGAAACTGAGAGTGAGTCCAGAAAGACGGGTAGCTATCTGAAGGAGAACCAAACCAAGCAGCCCAATTTTTCACTGATAAACAAAGATTTATTTATGGAATCTAAATAAAAAAATACATACCTACCTACCGGTTTTTTGGTAAAAGCACTGAGGTACGTGTTCAGCGTTTGACACACAAACTAACACTGGTGGGAGGGCAGGATGTCAGGGCTGGCCTCCACGACTGGAACAACTACTTCCTTTCACTAACTTGTTACCTATGTATGTAATGTATCTACTACCTACTTGCTAGGCTGTACAATTAACTCTGAAATAAGTCATTGATACTATCCAGTTTTATGTATCGTAGTTGTTACTAACCAGGCAGTATCTTTTTGTAATCAACAGAATTGCGCAATAAGAAGCAATATTTTGTATTTGCATGACCAAAACAACATTGTGTTTATGAGTGTAAAGATAAGATTACCGATACTTGTATATTGCGCGCATTGCGAACTGCTAGCAGTGAAGAAGGTTAAAAAACTGGAATATAATATCGAAAGATATCTCGTCCACCGACCGAGTCGTCAATCCAATGCAAATTGTAATAGGATCAACTTAATATTCTGGTAATATCAGTATATTTTACTGTGTATCAGGGTAAGCGAAATTGTGAAAATTATAGAAAACAAATTACGTCACCGTTAAAATAAAATAAAGTTAATTTTATACATATACTTAAATAAAAACACATGCTTATGCAGTCGGAGGATACATATTCGCGACTTCGCGAGCTGTCTGACCAAAACCAGATAAATCCTCCGACTGCACAGCATGTTTTTTAGGGTTCCGTACCCAAAAGGTAAAAACGGGACCCTATTACTAAGACTCCGCGGTCCGTCTGTCTGTCTGACTGACACTAGGCTGTATCTCATGAACCGTGATAGCTAGACAGTTTAAATTTTCACAGATGATGTATTTCTGTTGCCCCTATAACAACTAAAAACCGAATAAAATAAATATTTAAGTGGGGCTCCCATACAACAAACGTGATATTTTTGCCGTTTTTTGCGATAATGGTATGGAACCCTTCGCGCGCCAGTCCGACTCGCACTGGGCCGGTTTTTTCCCTTTTACGTCTTTTTAGTTCGCTTCTTAAAAGCAGTCGGGTTTTTTGATTTTTTGAATTGACTTTTTTTTATCTACAAGTTACTTAACTATAACTTTTTAGTTAACATTTTTTTTCGAATTAAGCACATTTAAACATATGAATGTTATATATTTTTGAAATCACTTCCTAAAATCCTTTATTTTCATAACCCACAGGATGGGTCTGGAAGAATATCCCTCCTCCACAATATGGGCGCCCAAAATCCTCCATTTTATATTTTCCAATTTTAATGCAGCAAGTGACACTCGCAATGTTAAGACGAAACGATTGACGTAAGAATCATCAAAATCGGCCAACGCGTTTGGTCTCTAGAACGCCACATAGGAACAAACATACTTACATACATACGTAGACTGTAACACACTACCCTCCTTCGGCAGTCGGGTAAAAACGGCCAACTTGAATCGAGTTACCGTTCACTAATATAGAACGTTCTTTATTAGTGATACAAGGTTAACATCCTTTATATCAATTTATGTTCAGTTATTTTGATGCTGACTGTACTTACTACGAAAGGTCGTGACTTTGATATTACCAGAGAAGAAAATCAACTTTAATTTTCATTTCTGCAATTTAACAAAACCACATAATAGTGGGTTAGACAATATAACCCTAAGAAGATTCTACGATGCGCGAGCGCCAGTTTATTTTGTTTTTACTAAAATTTACACTTATCTCTTAAAAAATACTGAACCTGTACAACAACCTGTACAACTGTACAAACATAATAGGGTAAATTAATCCTTATAGTAGAATACATAACTACATAATGTGTAAGAAGGTACCTATAAGGTGAAAATATCTCGACAGTAACTTGACAGTACCTATACTGCCCCGTTATCATATGCAAGACGATCGGTAGAATAATGCATTGGCAGCCTTCGGCATGCCGAATGTAGAAGAAAACCTTACAATGACTTCTCTCTTATAAATTGTAATGTTAGCTTAGGTACTAGTTTCAGGTAAACTGCTGTGCTATGAGCGACTTAAGGGTTAACTAAAGACAGATTTTGAAATAAACCCCGAGGTCTCGTGACTTCCTCGAAATTGTTATACATAAATACTAGTAGACAAAGCTAAAGTTGTCTTTTACATTCTTATAGTCTGTCTTCTAACACAAAATGCGGTTAAAGTTTAGATGTTTTTATTTTCTACTCCCTTCTTTGTTATTTAAATTTAGTGCGACAGTTCCTGTACTAACTGCGAGCGAGCTCGTGGAAGAAAGTCTGCGCGTCCGCGTGCGGCGACAAGACGGGTACGTGTACGACAAGCCGAGTGTATCATTTGACCTGCCGCAGAGTAGGTCCACGCCTGCACCTGCACCCACTCAAGCACCGAATGTTGACAGGACGCTGACGCAGCAAATGTTTTACGCGTACCCCGTGCCTGCCGGCGGCGACACCGTCAACATAGGGCAGACTGCGGGGACCACTGCCGCCACCGCCACCTCCGCCGCACCTACGGGCGGGTACAACTACAGGTCCTCTGGCAACGGCAACGCTAACGCCGGCTATAACTATGGCGCATCGTCAACTGGGGCCCAGGTCACTACTGGGTCGCAAACCACTGTAACCGCCACACAAACTACTACTAACACTGGCTCGTCTCAAGGTGGTTCAGGTTATCCATACAACGCACCGTCACCTACTCTCTCTCCGACTCTCCAGGGCTCGTCAGAAGTTTCAACAAGCGCTCCCAAATATTTACCACCGACAGATGGTGGTGCAGGTGGAAGTACTTCAACCGGTGGCAGTGTGAGCATAGGTGGTGTTTCTGTAACTTCTGGCTCTGGACAAGTCTCCACCGGTACTGGCAATTCCGTGCAAACCGGATCAGTGGGAACTCCCTCTGAATCATACTTGCCACCGCTGGGGTCTTCTAATACTGAAACGTCTGGTCGGACCGTGACTTCAACATCGACAAACATTCAAACAAGCACAGGTGGTTCAGTATCAGTACCAAGTTCTGCGTATTTACCACCGAATACTTCGTCTCCACCGTCACCAGGTCCATCTCCAGGATTTGTCAGCCCTCAACCGGCACCGGCGCCGGCGCCCGCACCACAGCCAGGTTACATACCGCCATCAGGAAGTAATCCTGGAACTGTATCAACGCCGGCATCGACGTATTTACCGCCGTCGTTCTTCTAACACTTTTTTGCATAATTAAGAGCATTGTAATTTAATTGATTGTATATATTATAACATTTGCAGTAATTAACACAGCAGTTTTATTTTTATCTAAATCAAGATTATAGCGCGATCCCATTGATGTAAGTATATATAGCTACAGTGCGACTTTGTTGAAATTGCGCAATGTTTAGGTATAGTAATGTAAGGTTGCATAATGATTAAAATCTTAACATTCATAGCATCTTCAGCCCATGTGCTTTCACACCAAAGATGAACTGAGTAGATAGCGAGAAAAATATCCACCAATGGGATCAGTTCATGTTCTAAACCAGGTTTTTTACTGCCCTGGTGGAAAAGGGCTTATAGAGCTATGTATTTTTAAATACAAAAAAGTGAGTTCACACCGTTCCACAGCTTCGCTACACATCGTCGTGCCGCCACGATACTTAGCATAGCTTTGGTAAAAAGTCACATAATTATTTTCACACAGCTTCGCTACGCATCCTCGCGGAGCCTCGCTATCTCGCACATCTTTAGTGAACAAGCCACCATATGCTCCTATTGTTGAGGTCAGCTGAGACACCAGTGGTGTTACCGTAACTTCTAGTTCAGGACAAGTCTCCACCGGAAAGCCCTCTGAGTCACACTTGGCCCCGCTGGAGTCTTCTAATACTGAAACGTCTTGTCGGACCGTGACTTCAACATCGACAAACAGTCAAGCAAGCACAGGTGGTTCGGAGCAGTACTTGATTGCGTACTCGTATTTACCAACGAAAACTTCGTCTCCACCGTCACCATAGTTACCATAGCCTTTTAACTATGTGGATGAAGTGTGTGCGTTTGAAAAAAAAATACATAAGTTATGTTTCTACTAAAGCAAACATTACAATTTTTAACCGACTTCCCAAAAAGGAGGAGGTTATCAATTCGGAAGTTTACATTTTGTTTATTTATTTTTTTAAATAGGTACCTACCTCCGTCATAGTTTAAAGGCGGATTTGCGGAGTACTTGTTTTGTTTGAAAGGGTATACTCTCGAGGTGGTCCCATTGTCACCAAGTCAGATTCTGATCATGGGATCCCATGGAAATTGAGGGAACTCCTTAAATATTTTATGCAGACGTATAGCGATTCTGGTTTTTCATGAACATGGCAAGCATTTGCACTCAGAAAGTGTCATTTGATGAAGTGGAACTGATGAAGAAGACCACAGATGGCCACTGGAACTCCTTAATAAGTATGTCATGGGTATAAGATATCTCGAATAGTTAAGCAACTATGATGAATCATAAACATATAAATAAATGGTATTAAAGTGGTACCATCGAACTGATCTAAAGATGAAGCCGGAAGGTAGGCGCTGGAACTCCGAAGTAAAACAATGTATGCTAGTGATGCTAGTCGTGTTTGGGCTTATTGGAATCCTCATGAGATATACTTTGGTTATAAATGATTTGAGGTACCTACCCACGAAAACTAAAAAAAAGAAAAATAAAAACTTGGAAAAAAAAATATCACCGACTTCCGTAAAGTAATTTTTTTTTTCTCGAATATGAAGCAAGGTAATCCTGAGGTAATTATATTGTATTACTTAAGCATTTATTAGATAAAAATTCACATATTTCTTTATTCGCTATTTCCCACATCTTTAGTGAAAAAGCTGCCTTATACTCCTGTTGCTGGGGTCAGCTGAGACACCAGCGTGCACCAGCGTGCACCGTGAGAGGGTGTGGGCCAGTACTATCAAATGGAATAAGTGCTTTTAGCAGTGTCAGTGACTATTTTTTTTTTTTTTTTTGTGCAGGATACCATTATTGCATGAATAAAGCAAGTATAATATCGCACCTTCGGTAGAACAAGGGCATAATTGCAGTTTTTGCTATTTTACAGGAGAGCTATTTTAAGATATTTATTGCATTCAGTGAGGTCTTGCTCTGTTAATATTGCTCGAAAGTTTTTCTTCTTTGCATGATATAAACTATATACTATATCCTTTTTAGGCGTATAGTTAACAAGAATTAAGAACTTTTAGTTTTTTTTCAATTAATTTTAATTTTAAGGAAGGGATACATTTGTGCCCTTGTTCTACCAAAATGTATATTATTTTGAACGGACAAGGGCATAACTGTCTGAACGACTTTGTCCTTCCAATAGATGTGGCATTGTCGCTCCAGAAACCAAAAAATTAAAAGGGCATATTTACCTTTACGACGTTAGCGGTCCAAGTGACGACTGCCTCTCTCCCCGCCGACGGCGCAACTGACCAATGAGACTATGTCCAGCCAAGAGAGCAGTAAAAAGGCACCAATAAGACAAAGTCACTATTTTCGCCTAGCGGATTTTTAAAGGAATTAAATGACTGTCTTTGTTCCTCCAGTTCAAATAGCATTTTTAAGGCATTTCTGTATACTTAACTCATTTTTGCAATTTTTGACAATTGTGCCCTTGTTCTACCGAAGGTGCGATATATTGCATATTTACAATTGTCCAATCTATTGAAGTTTTTCTTTTTAATACACTTAATTGTCTTGTATCTTGAAGAAACGAAACGCAAATGATCAGTCCGTCAAACGTCAAAAGTACAACTACAAACTACAAATATAAAACGTCATAGAACGTCATACAAAAATAGCATCAAAGATGAAAGTTATTTTTAATATTTCTTTAAAAATTGATTTTTAAAGTATTGTACCACTCTTTGAAATTAACTATATAAGCCTAAATGCAGAGGATCTCTTTTTGATGAGTATTTAGCCATGCGGATATAGTGTGTGCGTTTGAATAAAAAATTTACATAAGTTATGTTTCTACTAACGCAAACATTACAATTTTCTCGAATAGGAAGCAAGGTAAACCTGAGGTAATTATATGTATTACTTCATCAATTGTATTATCATTTTATTTGTATGTCTAAACTTGATTTTTCAAATACTTATCACGGTTGTTCAAGGTTCATGACCTTACTGGGTTAATTAATATTCTTTGTCCTGTTATATATATTAAAATACAATTTAATTGGTAATAGAGTGGCTAGAGGTCCGCTTGTGAACATGTGGTGTCTGAAGAGTAGAGTGATAACATAGTGTCAGTGTCAGTAATTTACAAATCGTCGCATGTTTCCAGAAGTGCGGGGGCGCGCTCAGCCGCCGACCATGGTGCACCTCGACGTGACAGGTGCTCAACTATACCCGAACAGCCTCACTATAAACGACCTGCCTAATGAAATACTTATTTACATATTTTCAATGGTAGATTTTGAATCCCTATTGGCAGTTGCTAAAGTGTGTATGAGATGGCAACAGCTGTGCCTGACCCCTTGCGTTTGGGACAACACGCGCCTCATAGTATGTATGAAGAACTATGTGAGGATAAGTGAAAACATTGTGCCTTTTGTCGCCAAGTATGTGAAAAATGTTAAACTGCAGTATTTCAAGTTGTATTCTCAAGTGAGGGCATCCTTAATAAGCTATTGTCCTAATCTGACTCATTTAGAAATAAGTATATCTCAAGTTGATAGCTGTATCTTTGGTGATCTAATTAGCTGGCCAAACCTCAAGTTTTTGAGTTTCCGTAACTCACTCATAGTACAAAATCCAGAAAATGCAAATGGTAATTTTGTTTATCACTTGCCATTTGATAAGTTGAAATGTCTTGAGACTCTTATTCTGTCCAATTTTGCCTTAACCCATGACAGTTTATACAATATGTTGCAGTGTACCAATTTAGTCAGTATTAATATGGAGAAGATGAAGAATATTCCAGCAGATTTTCTTGAATCTCTTCTGAGGACCAAACAGTCTACACTAAGAGCATTACATATATATGGAGATACTTTAAATGATGACATAATCCGAAACATATCCAACTGTAAGGTACTACAAGTACTGCACATCATGACATGCAAGACCCTTTTCGACTCAAGTCTGTTGCACTTGTATAGATTAAAGAATTTGCATTCATTAAAATTACGTCATGGTTACTTTTCAACTAGTGCTCTGCTTGCATATTTTTCTAATAATACATTTCAAAAGCTTACTTACTTGAGTCTCTCCCGCTGTCTACATGTCACCATACAGGTGGCAAAGGCCATAAAAACAAGTGCACCCAACCTCAAAGAACTTTCATTTTATCTGTGCCCATTCATCATTGCCCCAAACTTTAACAGGTCAGAACTAGAAAAAATGTTTAAAATACAGTTGTTACTAGATTGATTAGTTGTGATTACACTGAAGGCAGCTTAGGTCCGTCCAACTTACATTTAATATTTATTTCATTGTTAATTGCACCACAGTGGCAATGTGAAGAGAGCCTTTCTTCATTGACCTCATTTATTAGCTACTACAATATAAAAACAAGAAATTAGAAGTTATGAAAGAGTCCATACCACAAGATTTCACTAGTAAAGTCACATCATCAAACCAAGATTGTTTGATTATAATAAATTTTAGTAAGTAGGTTGTGTTGTGGTGTATGTATCAACTAATAATTTGTTTTAAACAACCTTCAGTATTTAAAAATTAAGAAGTATTACATAACTTTTAGATACATCTACATAGTAGATTATTTATTGTATTAGGGTTTCAGTACATAGCTGCTGGATGATTGTATAAACGAAGGTTTTGCCTGGCATAGAGAGTATGGTACTTAAATCGGCTATGGACTGAAAGCTACTAAATAAAAGTTACTTTAATATTGTCAATTAAATATCATGCAACAGTAGCCCTGCACATAAGTTTTCAATTGTATATAAAAACTGTATTTATGACGTATGTCAAGTGTTGTTTTTTCATTTACATGTAATTAGATGTAAAATATGCAGGTACATCAATATTTAATTGACGGTGTAATAGTGACCTTAACAATGTGTTGACATTAAGTGTACATAAATGTTGATTTCCCGCCTTTCTGTTTAGGAATCATAGTCAATTACGTTATAAAGTGCCTTAACAGTTTTACTAATGATGACTGTTTTCATATTGAGATTCCTTCGACAGACAGCGAAAATATTTCAGTATAAAAAAGAATGAATGAAAATTGGATGTCCCAGTAACCAATAAGTGCTAATTCATAAAAGCAAAAATGTTGTTTAGCTAAATAAAACACTGATTTCATTTTCCCGTCCTTGAAATTTATCATCGAAATTGTTTTTATTTAAAAAGTATTGACTATGTATTGTACTGTTATTAGTATTTTATTTGATAAATAAATGTAAGTAAATACATTTGTGACAATATCGAATATAATAATATGATTAATTAGAGTTATCCACATAATGGTATTTATTATTTATAGTATGTAAATGTTTATTTGAAAAATGTTATAATGTCATTTTTAGGCTAGAAATTCATTGTCTATTGGTTGATAATTCTGCGAATTAACTGTATATTGTATTCACTACTTATATGAAACGTGATTTTATTAGTTCAATTAATTTTGTTTGTGCTGTTTTATTGTACGAATAATAAATTATATTTTGAACAGCTTTTATTGTTTTCTTTAAATAAATTGTTAATATAACTTTCTTTAAATAACATAATGTTTGTCATCATAACATAATATGAATTAATAACTAAAAGGAAATTAATATTTATATTCAGGTAAATAAAATCCTAATTAATGGTGAGCTTAGAGCCAAATACTTATCTAGGAAAATAAGTGAAGGGTTTAAGATTTGCCAGGTGATAATTATTTTTCTTTTCAAAAGATATTTTATATTATTCAAAAGTAACTAATGTTATTTTTATGCGAGTCGCGTTTATTGGGCAGGAATTAAATTTGCGACTAGAGTGCAGAGACTGCACTATATTATAGCCAGATAACTATTCGCTTATAATTCAAACCTTGGGTGCTACTAAGTAAATATTGGACTGGCCTCAAATCAGGTTGCATATTCATACTATTTTGTTAGATAATATTGTCGATAATAAATATTATTACCACGAGATTTATTTGTAAAACGTGTTTGCGGTATTCGCAAGTAAATGCTCGAATGAATTTGAAACTGGTTAATCGTTATAAAAATAATAGGACTAATTCTAAACCAAAAATCACTTGAAGGTTGTATAATACACTTAATTAGTGCGGTTGTAGACGATAAATCACATCCCAGTCGTAATAACATCAGCTTCTAGTGATTATGTTATTAAGATTATTTTGTAGCTAGTCATGCTAGCTGTTCTATGCTAACGATTGTAGATAAAACAATCCGGAATCAATTACGCCGGCGATAACGATGTATCTGATACATAATCTAGTCAAGCTCTTTAAAATCACGATACCCTGTCTAATGAACGGGCAATACATTTTCTTAATATACCTAAAGTACTTAACTTACTTAGATCTAGGGGGCGGGGCGGGCGGCAAGGTGGGCAAATGCCAATAGCGGCTAAATTGAGGAGAGAGAATTGAGTTGGCGTCGTTTTATAATTCTGTTAAAAAATGCACCATAACTATCTAAGAATAATTAAATTATGCTTATGACATAAGGTAAACGCGCACTTATCCGCGCCGCAGTCATCGCATTTTATAAATCGTTATATGAAATCGTATGCAGCCTCGCGCAACTATCCGCGCCGCACTACCCGCATTTCAGCAAAATGCTGTAGGTATACGGATTCCACCAGCGCGTGTGGATGACGTCATCAGACTCGGCGGGCGGCGCGGAAACATGATCCGCATGCTTATTACGTATCTTTTGCAAGAGCAAAACGATAGCGATCAAACGCTTTATGTCATAAAAGTCGGAATTACCTACAGTGTAGGTATGGTAGGTCCTACACAATCGTTTACTAATCGCTCGCTGTTTGCCAAATGCACTTATTTAAAAGAAAAACGGCCAACAACTCTAAAACTTTTGTATTGAAGAACAATTATTGCGCAAAAATCGCTATCGTTTTGCTCTTGCAAAAGATACGTAATAAGCCTGCCGTATCCGTATGAAAATATAGTTCAAGATGTACAGAAGTGGATACAATGCGTGCGGCGCGTTCGGCGCGGATAGGTGCGCGTTCACCTTTACAGGGTGTCATTGTAAAAGGCAGCAATTTTTGGCCGGTGCGACTAAATAGCTACATGTTAAGGAGGAGTTGAATCAACATTTTTTTTCGTAATATAGGTACGTACTACAAATTGCAACAAAACCTATCGATGAAATGCTTTTTAGGGTTCCGTAACCAAAGGGTAAAAACGGGACCCTATTACTGAGACTCCGCGGTCCGTCTGTCTGTCTGTCTGTCACCAGGCTGTATCTCATGAGCTGTGATAGCTAGACAGTTGAAATTTTCACAGATGATGTATTTCTGTTGCCGCTATAACAACAAATACTAAAAACAGAATAAAATAAATATTTAATAGGGGCTCCCATACATCAAACGTGTTTTTTGTGCCGTTTTTTGCGATAATGGTACGGAACCCTTCGTGCGCGAGGGCGCACTTGGCCTTTTTTATTAACAACATTATATGTAGACTACTACAGTTTCTAGTGGTCACACTTACGCAATTCAACCACGACGACCGATAAATATGACAGTATAGTGGAGTATCAAAAAACGCGAAAAAAAAAAACAATTGCCATGTTTTATAATCGAATTTTAATATTTTTTTATATACAAATAAATATAGTCGTTTCAAACGAAGGGCTGTATATTGATCTCGAGCGCGGAGCAGGGGTTGGAGAGTTCGAAGGCGGCCAGCACGGCGGGGCTTACGACGCCCAGCTTGCCGATGATGCGCCCGCGCAGCAGCACAGCCGCGCAGCGTCCCGGGAAGTACGCGGGGTCTAGGGAGAACACACGGGGTCATATAAAATTGAATGACAATCACGCAGATTTTATCAAATTTAATAGTACTTTGGCTACAATGGCTGCGCAGTAGTAATTCTCATACAAAAACAGCAGCGCGCCGTGCCTTGCGCATCGTAAACCCTATGTTCAGGCCAGCCAGTAAAATTGGGGAGTACTGTTGACTTCACATATAAAATTTTAAGTGAATTAATATTTCAAGAGACAATGAAAGAGCTTTTAAAAGCTTAATTTTTTTTTTTAAGTTTTTTGTATTTTTTTACTGCAAATCACCCCAACTGTAGCCGTTTCGTTTGATCCACGTTCTTTTGCCCACCCTGCTTATGTAAGGACTTTGGTGAGTAAAAGCATGCCTTGCAATATAAAGTTAGCTAACGGAAAATTATTTTTCTCAAAAATGGTATGTAATGTTGACATAACATCTCTAAAAAGTATCCAGAAAGTGAACTCTACCGGAGACTATTCACAACTGTCCGGTAAGAAGCGAGATTTTAAATTTGGAATCTCCTACTGTCCAGTAAGTAAGTATGTAATTTACTTACTGGACACTTGGTCATCCTTCATCCCTTTTTTTTTTTATGGCTTCGCACGGTTTAGGTCATCCTCTTTAGATCTGCTTAGAAAAAAAAAACATAGTACCAGACACAGATTAGAGTTTAGCCATTATAACATGGTTAGAGGGAGGCTCCAAATATATATCTATCTCTTTTTGGTATGACATTTTATGAGATACATAATATATTTTGGAGCCTTAAACATCCATTTTATTGTCTGTGACACTTTTTTTTTTTTTTTTTTTATGGGTCTGTGACACATAACGCGACGCAGAAAAAGTATGCACGTTGCGTTTTGTACTTAGTAATGTTGTAGAAGTATAGTGTGGGATTTTATGTTTGTATTTAGTCATTTCAGTTTATAAATCATGTTGGATTAAAGAGTCCGTTAATCAAGATGTACAACAAACAAATATAAATGCCCCCGGTAAATCGATCACAATATCTATCAGTAATTGCCCTAATATGAATGTAACCTTCAATATTAATTAAACGAATTTGTTGTTAAACTTTCTTTCATTTTTGAGAAAAGCATTATACAAACCTCAACCAGTAAGAAAGCCATCCTGGCCTCGTATATAACCGGACCTCACCTGCGGTTCGGTCCGGTTAACTCATACTCGGCCAGGAAGGCTTACTTACTGGATTCTGCTGTAATGTACTATTGTCTCATAATTTCTTCGTTCAGGGAAGAAGCCAACGCGTAATTATTTCAAAATAGTTTAAGACTTACTATCTTAAGGTACGTCGCGTATTAATATTAATTAAAACCAATTTATTAATTTTTAAGATTCTGGACTTGAAAGTTTGTATGAAATGCAGTGCCACGTAAACACTAAGTAAGTTTTGGGTAGGTCCGCTATGTGAAGGTTCCATACCTTCGCACTGCTGCAGGCAGTAGCCGGTGTCCTTGTTCCAGGGCTCCCTGAGCAGCGCCATGACCCTGTCTAGAAGTCCGTGCACGAACTGGAAGCCGGCCGCGCGGCCGCAGTGCACCGCGCACAGGCGACGCTCGTTGCGGGCACCCGTTTCTGATGACAGCAAAGTACAATTATTATTTTAACATAAATACTTACCTGTTTTTACTAATATTTTATATCTGAAAATTTGGACCGATTGATGGATGTTTGTTACTCAATAACGCCAGAACGGCTGAATGGATCTGGATGAAAATTGGCACAGAAATAGATTAATTATAGTCTGGAATAGAATATAGCCATATTTATCTCGGAGCAATGTTACATCGGGATAATAAAACATTACGCACGCGGGCGGAAGCTAGTACCTATGCTATTAGTCCCTTGAGTTAAGGAGTCTAAAGTAACTAATAAAATAAAATACACTTAGTTTCAACAACTGACAATCAGCTACATTAATACAGCGGATGCTTTATAAGAGTAAATAGCAATTTATTTTAACAAAAGATTTGAATAGCATTGTAATTCTAGCTGCAGTAGTGATTCCTTTAATCTAGACAACACGATATGGATGTTTTTAATAATCGTGTTATGATTGAATACAGTATTGTTTTCGCTACTGCGTCGTAATCTTGCTAATGCTAATGGATGAGCTACCTGATACCTTGCAGGAGGTTACAACATACTAGATTTTGATCGTGCTGAAAACTTGCTATCTGTGAGGCTCAGTCAAGTCAGTCACTAGTAGTCGCATCTTAGATTTTCACGACACGAAATCTTTAAGAATGTATTTTGTGAAAAAAATTAAGTATTAATCTGGATGGCTATAAGTATAGAGAACGTTGTGACGTTCCATTATCGCAAAAAATCACGTTCGTAGTATGGGAGCCCCACTTAAATATTTATTTTATTCTGTTTTTACCCGACTGCCGAAGGAGGGTAATGTGTTTATCAGTCTATGTATGTATGTATGTATGTTTGTTCCTATGTGGCGTTCCAGAGACCAAACGCGTTGGCCGATTTTGATGATTCGTACGTCAATCGATGCGTCTTAACCCTGCGAGTGTCATAGGCTACATTAAAATTGGATAATAGAAAAATGGCGGATTTTGGGTGCCATATTGTGGGGGCCCAAATTTTTTTTTTCTTCCTAACCCATCGTGTGGGGTATCAAAATAAAGGGTTTTAAGAGGTGATTTCAAAAATATATAACACTTATATGTTTAAATGTATCTAATTCGAAAAAACTAACTAAAAAGTTATAAATAAAAAAACTTAATTAAAAAATCAAAAAACCCGACTGCTTCAAAAGCGAACTAAAAAGTCGTAAACAAGGAAAAAATCATGCTGTGCAGGCGGAGGATACACCAGATTTTGGTCAGCCAGCCGGCGAATATGTATCCTCCGACTGCACAGCATGATTTTTTCCTTGTTTACGACTTTTTAGTTCGCTTTTTTAGTATTTGTTGTTATAGCGACAACAGAAATACATCATCTGTGAAAATTTCAACTGTCTAGCTATCACGGTTCATCAGATAGAGCCTGGTGACAGACAGACGGACCGCGGAGTCTTAGTAATAGGGTCCCGTTTTTACCCTTTGAGTACGGAACTCTAAAAACTATGGATTGTGTAAAAACTGAATAGGCCATTGCAACTGATGGAGTTTTTTAGAAGAAAAATAACGTACTGCGCCGAATCCAAATAAACTACGATTAGGATCTATCTAGTTCAGGAGAATAATGATGAATAATGGCGCGGCACAGAATTGTCAAATACCTACATACATCTTCTTCATTCGCTCAATTCTATATTAATCGCGCAGACTACCTAGTTTATTTTAAATGTTATACACCGATGACACATTGGGGTCAAACGAAAATAATATCGGCTTGGTCCCAATTATTATGTATGTTACAATTTACGACGAATCCTATAAATTAGTTCAACAGTCGAACTACTGGCGCGCTTCGAATATGTGATAATGGCGATCGATGCTTGCGATTGCATGCGATTTATTCTTTACTTGTAAGAAAATAATGGGCGTAGTATTTTAGGAAAGGCATAGAGACTGCGTATCGGCAAACGTAAGGTAGGACGCCCACAGGCAAGGTAGACCGACAAGCAAGGGCGGACCCAGGATTATTTTCTGTGAGAGGCACAAGGGTCGGACAGGCAAAAAAAAACAATAATAACTGTTAGAAATAAACTTGACGTATCATACTTCAAGTTTATTTTTACAAGGTCAAGTATGTATAGGAGGGTTGCTGATGGTCAGCACTACATAAGCGTCCATTTCTGCCGCAAAGTCTTGATGGATATGCATTAAAGGCAATCTATTCAAACGCTCTTCTGTCATCCTGTTGCGAAGATATGACTTTAATCGGCTTACGGTGGCGAAAGATCGCTCCGCAGTGCTAGTAGTCACTGGAAGCGCAATTCCAGGCAAAAATATACAAGTTTCACTCATGTTCTTTTTGTTATTTTATTCATATATTTTAACAACTCTGATAATTTGATTTGCTTATAAGTATGTACTGTGATGGAATCTCCACAGTACACAAAAATACCGTCGGGGGTGACACGTGCCCCCCCTTAAATCCGCCCTTGCCGAAAAGCCTGGCAAGTCGAAGTAGCCCAACTAGTAGGTTAATATATCGATGATTTAATTAATTTGATAAATTAGGTATGTTTCTTTACTTGACGCGTAATTTTATGTAAATATTTATTTATTCTGAATACACTGTCCTTGCACTTAGCAAAACAGTCACCTACTTTCCTTAAATAGGTTAGGCTGACAGCTCTAGTTCCGTGTGTCCTAAATACAGTGTAAATTGTTTTATGTATTTATGTTACGTGTGCCCTATGCTATTGTTGTGGATTGATTGCGGCAGTTGGAGCACGAGTGCAAAATACGCATAGTTTTGATTTCAGTATTAAAAAAATAGAACTTCTAAACCAGTGGATTGATTTTGATAAGACTATCATCGTCAGATTTTTTGAGACAGGTGTAAGCCAGAACATTCTATACATTCTACTGTCAAGAGTCAATTGTTTAAAGATGACAACGACACACGTATAGAACTATGATTTTTAGGGTTCCGTACCCAAAGGGTAAAAACGAGACCCTATTACTAAGACTCCGCGGTCCGTCTGTCTGTCTGTCTGTCACCAGGCTGTATCTCATGAACCGTGATAGCTAGACAGTTGAAATTTTCACAGATGATGTATTTCTGTTGCCGATATAACAAAAAATACTAAAAACAGAATAAAATAAATATTTAAGAGGGGGCTCCAATACAACAAACGTGATGTTTTTGCCGTTTTTTGCGATAATGGTACGGAACCCTTCGTGCGCGAGTTCGACTCGCACTTGGCCGGTTTTTATTCATTTCGTAGACTAAACTGACAGCTGCCAATGAGCTTATTTTTTTTTTATGTTGCTCGCGCGGAGTTGTAGGTAAGGATCAATCATAATTGATTTATCGAATCGATGTGACATGACTCCTCAATTTAATTCTACTAATTGGTGTAAATAAATGTTTTATGAATATAAAAAGTAATGTATTTAAATATAACATTATTCATACGCACAATACATAAACTTGTATTGTGTTAATTATGACCCTTATTTAGTTTCTACTCATTTAAGTCAAACTTCATTTTAACGATTGCATAAAATAAATGCAATCGTTAAAAGTCTGACTTATATGAGTAGAAACTAAATTAGGGCTGCTAGTTTTTTAACAAATGTATTTTTTTTCCGTGAAATTGTTCCATTTTCGATCTACTTCGATTTTCGATCACTCACGATAATCAGGATACGACACTATTTTTATTTAACGATAAGTGACAAACCCCCAAATGTCAGTTTAGTCTACGAAATTAAAAATCAGAGTATAGTTATGTTTTAATGCTAAACGCATTAACCTCCGATTTCTGGCTAAAGAATTTGAAGTTGAGTATAAGTTTTAAACCAAACATGAGTATTAAAGGTTTGACACGTTTTTAATTACAAAATCTCAATTTAGAAACCAGTCCTTAATGACTTCACTACCTTGTTTGTTACTAATAGACGCACTAATGAAACTATGTATTATTATTTAATTATTGTTAATGATATTTTAATTATTTGGGTTACTTAAATAATAATCAGTAGGAATTGTAAATTAATAATATTCTCTGCAGTAATAATATAATTGCGCATTGCATTTTAATATTCTTACTCTATTCATGTGTTGGGCTGAATTGTTACTGCAGAGATTCATCATCATCATCAGCCTTATAATGTTCCCACTGTTGGGACACAGGCCTTCTCTCTGTGAGAGAGGTAATGGGCCTTAATCCACCACGCGGGCCCAGTGCTGTTGGTGGATGTATCATATCTTCGAATTTTTGGTTCTAGGTCATGCCGGTTTCCTCACGATGTTTTCCTTCACCGTTTTAAGAGCAGTGGTGATGAAATAATTTACACAAAGTAAAGCGCATGCCTGGGTTCGAACACACGACTTACGACACATGGGTCAGCGCCGTTACCACTGGGCCACTACTGCTCTCTCTGCAGAGAGTAATTTTTATTAATAAATGAAAAAAAACAAAAAAAAACCGACTTCAAAAGCAAAACACCAAAAAAGTGATAAATGATAAATGATTTTATTTCTGTAAGTTGGTTTGTACAAACGCTTTTACATGTCTAACATATTCTTTTTTAAAACTAGATGAGGTCGGCGTTTCCTATCTGACTACTCTGAGAAGAAAGGCCGAAACAAACTCAGAGGTCACAGTCTCTTTTAAAGTCCTGACAAAATCTTGGTTCGATCATGTGAAGACCATGTAGACTGATGTCTGAAATGGTCTTTTGAGGAGAAAACCAGCCAGATTGAGTGGACCTGTCCAGTCAGTGCACGCATTTGTCAATAACCGAGCAGCTCAACTCAGAATTTAAGGAGCTCAACGATTCGACGAACAATACCAAAGAAAGGACATTCGGGTAGGCCGCATAAACTACTCAAACTGCCAGACCATGATTAAAAACTAAGATAAATTAAAAAACAAAATAA
Source organism: Orthosia gothica (assembly GCA_949775005.1). Lineage (NCBI taxonomy): Eukaryota > Metazoa > Arthropoda > Insecta > Lepidoptera > Noctuidae > Orthosia > Orthosia gothica. Next base: position 30,196,280 of record OX459037.1, on the reverse strand, counting down.
TGATCCACATAGTCTTCACATTCACAATAATTAAAATAAAATAATATAATACTTTAAAAAGTAAATATTCTTGTCATTGCAAGAAAACAAATAAAAAAATAATAATAAAAATAACAAAATTCATGGTGCAAAATATTTAAACAAAAAAAAAAAAACTAAATTAATTTAATTGGAGCAGCTCACTCCCAAGCCGTTTTATCCTCAACGTAATCTTTAATGCTATAAAACGCTTTTTGGCACAACTTACGTTTAATGAATGATTTAAATTTATTAAGACTTAGATTTTGTACGTGGCTTGGAAGCATATTATAAAAGCGCACACATTGACATCTAAACGAGCCACCTATTTTCTTGAGCCTTGTTGTAGGTATTACAAATTTGTGTTTGTTCCTAGTATTTATATTATGGATATCACTGTATTTTTTAAACAAATTTATATTTTTATGGGCATATAAAAGATTTTCATAAATATACTGAGAAGGCACAGTCATTACATTAATCTCCTTAAATTTCTCTCTGAGAGAGTGTCTCGGGCTTAATTTATAAATTGATCGAACAGCTCTTTTCTGCAAAACAAAGATAGTCTGGATGTCGGCGGCATTTCCCCACAACAGAATACCGTACGACATTACACTATGAAAATAGCTAAAGTATACTAAACGGGCTGTCTCTATGTCCGTTAAATTACGAATTTTTCTAACAGCATATGCTGCGGAGCTTAGCTTCTTTGACAATTTATCTATATGTGGGCCCCACTGAAGCTTAGCATCCAAAGTTAAACCTAAGAATACTGTGCTATTTTCAGGATTCAATTCTTCGCCCTTTATCAGCACGTCAGTTTTTACCTGCCTAACGTGAGGTAGGGTAAACTTAATGCATTTCGTTTTTTTTTCATTAAGAAGTAAATTGTTAACATTGAACCAGTGAACTACTTTTGAGATCGCGCTATTTACATCGTCAGTAACCAGCTGCTGACGTTTAAGTTTAAACAAAAGTGAGTATCATCCGCAAACAACACTATATTATGGTTATCCTTTATGAGGTAAGGCAAATCATTAATATAAATAAGAAACAAGAGAGGACCAAGAATCGAGCCCTGCGGGACTCCCATTGCTACTATAGATCCAGGAGATCTTTGTGTCCAAGTGACCAAGTTCCTATAGTAAGGTACATGATTAACAAAATACCCATAATACGTCAATTTACACATTCGTGCTGTTTGTCGCTGAGGAGTTCGGTTGTATGTTCCATATCTTAAAAACTGCTAACCCGATTTGGAAGGAACTTGCACTATTCCCTAAGTTGCGAGATACGTAATCCAATAAAAAAAAATGGTCACGATTCGATAATTAGTTTCGGCAAAATGCATGATAAACATACATAAACTAATGAAATTTAGCACACATGTTTAGAAGCCCAATTAGAGTAATTTATGTGAATTTTGGGCAATTCCAACAATTTTAAATACATACGTCTACCTTACTAGAGTCAATCGAAAAGCGGGCTCATCGGCAATGAGGCACTGGTTAAGTCAAAGCTCCAGATTCTTTTACATCGTCGCCGAGTTGCCAGCTTGTCGGTTTATTATCGGTTGCATTTCGGGGAGTGTGTGATGGAATTGCATAATCTAATTCCGCCAAGCCCGTTTCATCATCGGACTACAAGACGTACGGCGATGCGCCATCGGTACATGGTCCATCCCAACCATAAGCACTAAACGTTTTGGAAATATTTTCATTATGCGTACAGCTAAGGAGTGGAATTCCCTGCCGGACTCTGTGTTGCCCGATAGCTACAACCTTGGGGTCTTTAAGTCAAGAGTGAATAGTTTGCTTCTAGGCAAACGTGCCTCACCGTAGACCACATCATCGCTTACCATCAGGTGAGATAGTGGGCAAGCGCGACCCTATAATTTATATATAAAAAAAGTCTCGAATTGATTACCTCCTGTTTTTGAAGTCGGTAAATAAACAAAATCGGCAAAATATAAGTGTACTTGACAAGGTGATGTTGTGTGTAACGTGAATAGGTTCCAGTGGATGTGGAGGCAAGCGTGCTTCCAGTGGATGCAACTCATGAAGGGTCGATTAGTGTGGCAACGCTTGGGGAAGCCTATGTCCAGCAGTGGCCATCTTTTGGATGATGATGATGAATCATTCTTCACTGTCGACCACATCATCGCTTACCATAAGGTGAGATAGTGGTTAAGTGCGAGCCTATCAATAATTATAAAAATAAAAGATGTAAATTACTGACCCGCACTCTTATCCTGCAGCACAACATCACTGATTTCAAACAGCTTCATCGGTAAAGGCATCTTCTTGTTAGCGGCTAGCGTCTTCAGCAGCCCTGGTAGCAGCAGTGTCCGGACCACTTGAAACTCCAACGTCTTGGGGTTCGAGATGTGGGCTGCCGGCACGTCTTCTATCTTCACGCCGAGTTTGGAAGCTACGTCGTCGCGGGAACACTGTGCAGAGAAATGACAATGACATAGTGTGTGAAGGATTTTTACTGTAGACTAGCTGTGCCCGCAGCTTCGCTCCCGTCTTCGTTGCCTACCTACCTACCCACCCATGCAAACAGTTTATTTTTAAAATACCCCCGGATTCAGGCGACCAAACAAAAAATCGGGCAAGTGAAGAAAAAGACATCTTTACAGGTATTATTGGGAGATTTGCCGATACCGACAGACCTTAGAAATCTCCAGACATCAGAAGGCTTCCGATCGACCAGAGATTCGTGGAAATAGCGTCTCTTAGCATCTCGACACAGACGATTGCAGTGATTGCGTAGAGCTTGCTGACTAACAAACAGCAATTGAATAATATTATATAAAGAAAGAGAGCTTTTGAGTTGTATGACGGTATAAACTGTTTGATTGAAACTTTATATGTTCTGCGTCTCTTTTTCACATCGCATCATCAGCTAATAACAGTGCTGGACTTAAGCCTCTTCAATCACATGCCACTTAGGTACTCTCACACATCTGCCATGCGAAGCTTGTAGCTTCAACTAGCTTGTAGGCGGTGATTGGCAAACCCTAAGGCCTCCTACGCACTATGCGGTAAACCGGAACGCGGTCAACCGTCCGGCAGCAGCCACATCGCAGTGCGGATAAAAACTAGTTTCTTGTACATATTTTTGATTGCTTGCCGGTTAACCGCATATTGCGTAGGTACCCTAAGTTTGCCGATTCGCGTTCGTTTCTCTGCCATCGGTTCTATCGCAACTGCTAATATTGGTTATATATTGTAGATCGATTTTGATTAAAATTTTCAGATTGAAACGATTTTCTGCCATTTAGGCACTCTCATACATCTGCCCACCTAGCTTGCGGTTATTGGCAAACCCTAAGCTTGCCGATTCGTGTTCGTCTCTTTGGAAGACGTTTCCAACGGCTTCTACCACTACTGCTAATATAGCCACCCCGTTGCCATTTATTTGTTCTGAGGGCTATGTCGACCACTCTTTGTCTTTCACTTTGTTTGGTTTCCGTTAAGTGTTATATGGTACAGTCTGCTACAGTAATCCCCAATCTTTTTGGACGGTCTGAAGTTGGCTACAGTGGCTGGGCACTAGTAAATCACATACAAAAACAGCAGCGCGCCGTGCCTTCCCCATCGGAAAGCCTATGTTCAGAGCTACTAAGATTGGGGCGTACTGAACTTAGATTTAGAGAAGGTACACATTAGGCGTTTTGAAGAGCGCGCTTTGTTAACCCGCGTTTAAAAAGCATGTGGTCCGATACATCCGGACACATGTAAATGCAACGCTTCTACAGAAGCGCGCGTTGTCATTTTTAGTTAGAGCGGCGCGCTCTTCTAGATACTTGCGCTGCCTTTTTGTTGTACATTTGATAGCTTTTGAGTTGAGTGGACGCATGTTTTGACGAAAGTGGAGATCGAGCATTTTGAAACGGATTTCTTTATCGATGAAAACCAAAAACGATCAGCTATTTGTGATAGAAAGTCCCGATTATAAAAATAAAGAATTAAAAAAACGTAATTGGGAGGCGATCGTTGAAATTTACAGAAGTATACTCGCCCTGGTAATGCTCGTGGGACGCCATGCCATGCACGCGCGACAAATGCATCGCTGATCGCTTAGTGTGTACTAGTTCTAACGTTCAACGTTTTTCACAGCTAACGCAATTGGGCCCGTCTCTTTCCCTCCTACGTGATACCACAGATAATAAATAATACTAGCATACAGAACAGATGCCTTATCCCATACAAAGAAACCTTGCCGACGTAACTAGCGTTTTTCGTCTGATTAAACCGATTATTTTTGTCCATCAATCGCGTTCGGTTCCATTCCACGGCGATAGATAGATGGTGTTAGCAGCAACTTGCAAGTAAAAGGGTTTACTCGGTTCGTGAATATTTTGTATTTAAACACAGTGAAGGTTTTTTTTATAGTATTTTTTGTACGTTTTTAAAGTTTCTTTGCACCAAAATGTGTTACAATGCAAATTTAAACAATCAAGTGGAAAGCCTGAGAAATTTAAAACCGTTCAATTTTATATGATCCGTTCAAATAATCTTTGAAATGTGAATTAAGAGCCCAATCTATACCAATATTATAAATAGGAAAGATTTTTTTGTTTGTTTGTTTGCACCGAATAGGATCCGAAACTACTGGACCGATTTTAAATTTTTTTCTCCTATGGAAAGCTACATTATTCCCGAGTGACATAGGCTATGATTTTGAAGGGAGCGAAGCCGCGGGAGTCGGGAGAGTTGATTAAACAAGAACATAATTTTTTTATGTTAATTCCAGAAAATGTTAATTTTACACTCATTCAATAACTGATCAGTGCATATCGCGCCGTCTAGTGAGAGATTTATTTGAACATAATTTTATTTCTTAGCGCTGAGAGCCCGTGGTGATACTCACAAGTGTGAAGGTAAGAGCTTCAGTGTACCCTGCGTGCGCGCACTCCTGCCGCAGTTGTTCTGTCAGCTTGTTGACGGGGTCTTGTCCTCCTGTCGTCACCACCTTTGCGGGGCGACGGGCTATGCGGTTGTATCTGGACAAAATAATACATGTAAGAATTGTTGTTTAAGTAACATTCGAACGGTTCATCTTATAGTAAGTAGTCATTCCATCCATGTCTATCTGATAGTGAAGCGTTGCCATTTTAGGGCCGATTTCACCAATGAAACTGATCTCGATTAGTTTCATTGGTGAAATCCGCCCTTAGAGGTGTCACATGAGATGCATATTTGCATAATATGTTGTTTGGCTGTAGACATAGAAATGGTTGCAGTCATCCGCTTGCCGTGTTTTTAACTAAGAGGTTTTATTCTACACATAATAAAAGTAGCAACCCTGAGTCTGGATTTGTGCCCGGCTGATGGCAATACGCTCGCCCCCTTTTACATTGGACTTGAACGTAACTTGGAAAGACATATAGGTACAGCTCTGCCTTACCCTTCTGGGCGTATACAGGCGTGATGTTATGATATAATTAAAGTAAAGTAACAAGCAACATGAATTTGAATTGAACAAGCAACTTGCGTGATCGCAGCAGTAAATGAAAAAAGAGAGCCGCAAGAGAACCGGCAGCCGACATATCCCGAAGAATTGCAAAACTTAAGTGGCAGTGGACATTGCTCGCAGAACGGATGATCGATGGGGCTCGAAATGTTCTGGAGTGGCGACCGTATACCGGAAGTTGCTGCGTTGGAAGGCCTACGCTGGATGCGAGACGCACAGGACCGGTCGAGGTGGTGACACTGGGTAGAGGGCTATGTCCAGCAGTGGACGTCTTTCGGCTGGAATGATGATGATGAACAAGTAACTCACCCGTACGCTATGGCGATGTCCTCGTAGAGGTCGCAGGCGTGGATGACGTCATGGCGGGTGGGCGGCACGCGCACGTGCAGCGTGTCGTCGCGAGAGATCCTCGTCGACAGACACATGCGCGACAGCAGCGCTGCTAGCGTGTCAGCGTTTTCACTGTGGAACAATTATTTTCTTTAATTAATTTCTATTTTATTCCTAGAAAACTACCCAAAGACTCTTCGTAATATGCATTCCTTAACAACATGATAAACATCCTTTTATTGGACTACGCAAACATCACTTCATAATCCTGCATCGCTATCGCTGTTATGAGAGTTTAACGTGTCCTTTTTTAGGGTTCCGTACCCAAAGGGTAAAAACGGGACCCTATTACTAAGACTCCGCGGTCCGTCTGTCTGTCTGTCTGTCACCAGCCTGTATCTCATGAACCGTGATAGCTAGGCAGTTGAAATTTTCACAGAAGATGTATTTCTGTTGCCGCTATAACAACAAATACAAAAAAAAGAATAAAATAAATATTTAAGTGGGGCTTCCATACAACAAACGTGTTTTTTTTGCCGTTTGTGCGTTAATGGTACGGAACCCTTAGTGCGCGAGTCCGACACGCACTTGACCGGTTTTTTAAACGATTTGCTCGCGTTTAACCACTATCTCACCGGGTGGTAAACGATAATGTGGTCGACGGTGAAGCAAGCTTGCCTAGAAGTATCCTAATCACTCTTGTCTTAAAGACCCCTAGATTGTAGCTATCAGGAAACAAAGACTCCGGCAGAGAATTTCACTCCCTCGCTGTGCACACAATAAAACTATTCGCAAAACGCTTTTTGCGTATGGAAGGGATATCCACCATGAACCGATGGCGCATTGCCGTACGTATTGTAAAAGGGCTAGGCAGAATCAAACTGTGCAGTTCCATGGCACACTCCCCGAAATGTAACCGATAAAAAACCGCCAGACTCGCAACTCGGCGTCGATGTTCTAGGCCCTGGAGCTTTGAAGCCTAGTGGACCGATTTCGGCGCAAGCCATATTAGCTCTCACTGAGGATGTCTTTCACTTCTAGGTATGCCAGGAGCTTACTCTTGAGTCACTCTTACAGAGGATGGACTTTACAGAGATAGGTCTGTAGTTGGCCAGGTCAGATCGACTGCCCTTCCTGGGCACGGGCTGTACATTTTCCAGTCTCTATCGACCGGCGACATAGGCGTGTCTAGATCGGAGAGCATTTTGCCTCGCGGCACCACATGTTGTGGTACACCATCAAGGTGCCGCCTGGAGCAAACACCATGGTGTTAATACATCAACAGTAGGTGGCTGTTCCTAAATATATAGCGGTCATTATAATGTCCTTACTTGATACCAATGTAGCTGTTAGCCTTCTGCACACTGATGGTCTCCTCACGGCTCCTCATCTTGGGGTACACCTCGTAGGTGCCGTCTGGCGCGAACACCTTGCACTGTTCCACCTCGTACTCATTGCTGCAGTACTTTGAGAACATGCTCACTATCGTGTCTAGGACAACGGTCGCCTGGAAGGAAAAAGGAATAAACATTAAGGCTGTACTTGAAGAATATACCTAGCTTTCAATATAAGGGCTCTAAAAATCAGGAAAATATCTTGACTTTTTGTGTGCATCTTAATGACAGTAAGATAAGATTATAATGTATTTCTGGAGTGATACGGGGTTTTGTTGAGCTATACAAAGTAGGTAATTCACATAATTTACTTGGTAAAACAAGTGTGAGACAACTCAGAATATTAATATTAACGATAATGGAAAAGAAAAACTAAAATTATTTAAATGTAAACTTTCTTGGTTTTGTTTTGAACCCTTTTAGACTACGTTGGATGCGAGAAGCACAGTACCAGTCGATGCGGCGCGGCGGCGACGCTTGAAACCTCTCGGTTTATTTCCCGCAGTGGACATCTTTCGGCTGAAATCATGATGATTCCACGTTACGGCTATCAAAGCCGTGAAAGTGTGGCAATCATAGTACGATATTTTACTGTTTTATTTTGTGACTTTATGGCAGTAATTATTCCATTTTGTTAATCCATATGACCAGTGAGGATGGTAGGTATGTTCGTATCATGAGATTTTGAAATGTGATCCCAAAATTTTACTGTGATTGATCAACGCCGTGTGAAGGACCGCTTAGAGGCCATTGCAGCAGGTTGCTTGAGGCGTCGTCCTAATGCCGTGTTGCCTGCAAGCTACTTGCATGCATGTTTCATTGTGGGGAACGATCGATAGATCGATCACATTATAACTCAGTAGCCAGCAATGCAAAACAACTTGCATGCGAGCTGGTTGCAGATGGAAACAAGGCCTAATAGGAAGTAATCACTGCGCGAATACGCGATTATCGCATTCTTTGTATGGTAAAACTGGAAAGCACCCTCTGTCGGCGCGACGATCGGGTTTGCTGTACCACAGATAATATAATACAGATGCCTCATCCTATACAAAGAAACCGTGCCGACGTAACTAGCGGTTTTAATCTAATTATACCGATATTTTTTTGTAAATCGGTCGCTTACGGTTCCGTTCCACGACGATAGATCACCATCTATATCCGTGGAACGGAACGGAATCGAACGCGATCGATGTACAAAAAATAATCAGTATAGAATGTCGTCACGGTTTCTTTGTATGGGATGAGACACCACGGCCGTACAAATGAAAGCGATAATCGCGTATATGCTGGATGATCGCTTTTTATTAGGACGACGCGTCTCGTCGCTGATTTTATCTATGTAGGCCAAGGCAACCACTTTACCTTGGTCAAATCCGTAGCAGTACACTCAATGAAGACGTTCTTGGTGTCGAGCGTGATCTTGGAGTGGTCTCCGTTGATGATGGGCGGCATGGACAGCACGACGCCATTCTTGTCCTTAATGATGGGGTACACCGGACTGTCGCGGATGATGCCCAGGTACTGTTTGAGTTGAGCATGCGTCTGGAACGAAAGAATATAACACTACTTACTTGCTGCTTGAATTTCGGATCTTGAGTCTTGTTGATTAAGATTTTTTTCTTACAATAACATATTGATTATTTGTATAACAACTCGCACACTCGCCACAGTCATCGTATTTTATAAATCTATCTATCTAATACCTTTAAACAAGCAATTCTTGTATATATGTATGTATATATATAATCTGAATCTCGGAAACGGCTCCAACGATTTTCATGAAATTGAGTATGCAGGGGATTTCGGGGGCGATAAATCGATCTAGCTAGGTTTCGTTTTTAGAAAACGTCGTTTTCTCTATTATCACCCGAGTAGATCTCGGACGCCCAGGTACTATATATAAAAGCGAAAGGTCACTCACTTATTCACTCATCACCACGAAATATCGAAAACCGCATGACGTATAAAGATGAAATTTGGCGGGGAGGTTCCTCAAGTGGCGTAAGTGCGCACTAAGAAAGGAATTTTGGAAATACCACTCCTTAGGGGGTAAAAGGGGAGTTCAAAGTTTGTAAAAAAATTCTACAGTTTGTAAATTGGACACGTGAAATTTTACATTTACGCTCTTGATTGATACGTGAAATTTTACATTTACGCTCTTGATTGATAAAAAGAATTCATATATTTATTGGTGTTTTGAAATTCCACCCGTAAGGGAGTTGAAAGATTGTAGGTATGTAATTTCTACAGTTTGTAAGTTGGAAATGTGAAATTTTTGATTTACGCTGTTGGTTGATAGAAAGGATTAATGTATTTATTGTTTTTTTGTTATTCCACCCCTAAAGGGGTAAAGTAAGGGTTGATACTTTATGTGAAATTTCTTTGGTGGAAGTGAAACCAAACAAATTTAAGTGAAACATCTGAAATTGTTGGTTTACGCTCTCGGTTAATAAAAAACAATTGAGTTTTTCTTAATTTCGAAAATTCTACCACTAAGGGAGTAAAAAGGGGGTTGAAAATTTGTATGAAGTTTCTACAGTTTGAAAGTATGACACGTTTAATTAAAGATTTACGCTTTTGGTTGATAAAAAGAATTCATGTATTTATTGGTTTTTGGAAATTCTACCCCTAAGGGGATAAAATAGGGGTTGAAACTGTGAAATTTCTTCGGTTTGGATGGTAAAACATCTGAAATTGTTGATTTACGCTCTTGGTTTATAAAAAACAAAGTGTTTTTTTTATTCCGGATATCCTACCACTAAGGTAGTAAAAGTTTGTATGTTACATAACTAAAGTTTGTAAGTTGGACACCTGAACTTTTAGATTTATGTTCTTGGTTGATAAAAATAATTCATGTATTTATTGGTTTTTGGAAATTCTACCCCTGAGGTGAAATGGTGGATATTTGTAGGGCTTATATATTTGAAACTTGGCATAAATACTAACCTAAGTAAATGGTAAAGGTTTTCATTATTAGTTTTTCAAAACTACTCCTAAAAGACGATTTAGGGTGTGTTGAAGATTTTTGAAGCATACTTTACAGGACTTCTTTGTATGATGTAGGTGAGCACTAAGAAGGGATTTTTGGAAATGCAGCAAAGTGCTGTAGGTATACAGATTCGAGTCGATCGAAAAGCGGTCCAAGAGACTCATCGGCAATGATGCACTGGTCAAGTCAAAGCTCCAGAGCCATGAACATCGTCACAGAGTTGCCAGCTTGTCAGTTTTTTATCGGAAGCATTTCGGGGAGTGTGCAATGGAATTGCATGATCTGATTCCGCCCAGCCCGTTCCATCATCGGACTACCAGACGTACGGCGATGCGTCATCGGTACATGGTAGATATCCCACCCATACGCACAAAACGTTTTGGGGACACTTTCATTATGCGTACAGCTAAGGAGTGGAATTCCCTGCCGGAGTCTGTGTTTCCCGATAGCTACAATCTAGGGGTCTTTAAGTCAAGAGTGAATATGTTTTTTCTAGACAAGCGTGCTTCACCGTCGACCACATCATCGCTTGCCATCAGGTGAGATAGTGGTCAAGCGCAAGCCTACAGACGATAAAAACAAAAAAACCAGAGCGTGTGGATGACGTCATCAGATTCGGGGGCGTTCAGCGCGGAGACGTCATCCGTATCCTCATAGAAAATATTGATATAATAAGATGTACAGAAGTAGATATGATGCGTTCGGCGCGGATTGCGCGGGGCCTTGATAAAATGCGATGACTGCGGCGCGTGCGGCTCTTGCGGTGCGTCTTGGTGCGCGTTCACCTTTAAGCCATAGGTCAAGGAAAATGATGGCCACCGAGTCTCACCACTTTTATAGCCGACATTGACGACATTACAGTGCTCACCTTGCTAGATGCAGATTTGCCTTGTATCTTAGCAACAAAACTTTAATTTTATACACGAATGGTGGATCTATAGTGACACTCGAACTTCCATGCTTCGGATACTGGCATTCAAATTAGTCTGCAACCTGATCCCAACATAGATGTACATAGGCTAGGCAGATGATGAGGTGGATATTCTTACCGAATATAACTCCATGAGTTCTGGTGCAGTCATTTCCTTCTGTTGGTTGAGAGCCTTGAACTTGATCTGGCTGGGTGGTAACGCATCATACACAAACGGTCCTTTTATTGTGTCTAAGTCATGGGTACCAATAGCCACTAATGTTCGCTTTCTGCATATGTTTTGATGAAGTTTGTCCTGGGGAGAAAAATATTATTAATTTACGTAACAGTATCATTAACAATTTGAAGCTAGAAAAATCTTACTTTTAGTATTGGCTCTACACACAGGATTTCTCGTTAAAGCTTTTAAGTTAGACGCCACCTTGGAGCAATTGAAAGAAAACAATTAGCAGGACGATAATATTGGCGCGATAGCCAACCAGCCACAGACGGAAATCCACCTTGCATGTGATTGGTCGATTTGATAGCGGTCAAACACATCGCCTTGCCGAATTCACTCGCGCAATTCGGCTGCAGGCTTTCCAATGAGTATGGCATTGGGCGCTCCTTTGTTAATATAGATATTGACAAATGGTATCTTGCGCCTAGTTGTTACAATAGAAAAATATAAGCATTACCCACTTGCAGATCTATGAAGCTGTCATACGACTCCTTGGTGAATGTGACACCTTTGAGCACAGCGGCCACTGCATAGGGTCTGATCTGTCCTGTTGCTGGGGTTAAGTGTAGAGAGTGACAGTCTTCAGTCTTTTTTAGGGTAAACTGAGGTGGAGCTTTCCTGAAATTAGTTAATTTGCCAAGATTTAAACTAAATTTAAATTACAGGCATTAAGAATTTAAATAAAGAACTTCTGCTTTTATGTAAAATTTAGTGACTTAACCCTGCTTAGCACAATTATATGATTTCAATACACACGAACCTTCAAGCTGAAATTCTCTAACTAATTGATGGTCGGAATGACAGACAACAGCAAATTTAACCAGACACACTGACAGATGAAAAGCAAATGTAACCTAAACTATTTTTAGATTACAGTTCTCTTTACAATGTACAAGTTATGCCTGTGAGTGAAACTGGAAGGCCACTGGGAGAATTGGTGAACCAATATGATTGATTGAACACAATACTGCACAAACTAATTAGAAGAGCCAGCTAGTGCAGATACGAATCCTGTCTGTTAATACAACAAATTGGGCCATTATTGTATAACCAATTACATTAAAATTTCAATACTTACTTTCCTTGGAAAACTAAGATACCATCAACCAATCCTTCTAAGCAAAGCAGGTCATATCTGTTAGCAGGGATGTCTATCCTGTACAGGATCTCCTCCGACACTCCGGCTCCGGCATGGTCACCTTGTTCCTTCATCAGCATCTGCTTCTCTGTTGTCTGAAATTATATTCGAGAATGTAAACGAACTTCAGAATAAGGCCTCATTGTTCTGTAAGTTACAAAGTCAATCTGATAATCTAGCATGATAATAGCATATAGTTTTGATAATTATGTATTAATTTAAATGAGCAATATAAGTATATATATATATATATACTTATATATATTTCACATTCACGAAAATGGCTCAAAAATTGATCGAGCATATATTATTTCTCATATCTGGGAAAATACATAATCTCAAAAAAAAAATATGTTACAAATGGTCACCCAGGTATCTAATATTGTAAACCCCTTTTGTCAATTTAATGTTATAATAATATGTTAGTCTTTGTAATAAAAAAATCTGCTTCTGCAAAAAGGTCTACTTCACTTTGCTTTTTAAGTTTTTATCATTAAAAAAAATTTTTCTATTGTATACAGCATTTCTTGAGCTTGCATCATCTACACAATTACAGAATTTATCAAAAATTTCATTTAATTACAAGAGTGGAAAGATTTATGCAAGCTTCCTCTACTCTCCTACTACATTCAGAACTACTTTAGGTTATAATTTAAATATACAAAATTAGTACTTACAACTTCATCGAGCTCCAAGCCGAACTCAAAACATAGGTCTTGGAATTCATCGTCACCTGAAACATAGATTTTACAGTATTTAATTCAATAGTTCATATAGTTATTCGAAGTATTTCCATTTGTACAGCATAAAAAAAGAAATACTTACTGTAAGTCCTGCCAAGTGCGGCAAAAAGAGCATCACGTTTTACTGATATTGTCGGCATTATAAATTAATTAAATATATTTATATCTAGCCTTTAAAAACACGTTTCTTTAAGATTTTGATACAAAAAGAAGTTCACATCAGCTGCTAGCTGCAAGTCAACGTTGTCGTTGTCTGTCAATAATAATAAAACTAAACATTAAACATTACATGTCATCCAAGTTTTGTCTCTTTTTGTCTTATAAGTCGGGAATGAATCGACTATGAATATCGTAAGTTTGTATGCTAAAAAATGTAATATTCCCATAACGAACATTCTTCTGATTCTTTCTTTAGTTTGACAGTTTGATAGGTCGTCACAAAATCATCATCCTTGATCACAGAGAGTCATCACACTCATCACGTAATATCGGCTTGTCAATGGTAGTTTTATGTAGATGTAAAATGGCAAGACATTATTTGTTTTTGATTTGATTGTCGCTATTGAATGACGTCATGGATGAACTAACAAAAATATCATGACCTAGCAAAATAACATGATAAGTATATAGATTTTTACCGTTGCTCACGTACTCTTTGAATGCACAGACGTCACCCAGATTAGAACACAAACCTTCGGGACACCCAGACAGATCTTACACAGATGTTCTAAGCAAACCAGGAGGTTTAATCATAGAGAAAATAAAACTACGTTAGGTTTAATTAACTTCTGGAGGGAGGTCGGTTGGTTGGAATAACCGGCCGGCCGCCATGGCCCACACACAATGGTCCATCTATGGGTCCATCTGAAGGATTAAGTGCGGAAACCAAATCCTTAACATAGAACTTAGAGATTTTTTATCCTAAGAAATTTATTTAGAGGTGACAATACGCATAGGACTAGGGCATGCAGTTTCGTACATTTTTAATTTCGAAATTAGCTTACGAAATTAGACTCCTCAGTTTCGAAACGAAAGAACAATGGCAGGTGCCCATACATTGTTTTAGCTGACAATAAATTCCTACGTCATTAAATGAAAATTATCTGGTTTCAGGGTGATGTTCTGAATTAGTTTGTGCAAGAATTTTTGTTCGAGAATAATGGATATTCAATCATAAACTTTTGTAGGTTATGTCTGGATTGTTGAGGTATTTATAATAATATATTATTATGAATACCTCAACATGGTAGCAGAGCACGGTTTAATAGTAACGAAAATATTTCGTGATATTTGAAATGGGCAAATAATAATATTTTGTGAGATTGTGTAAAATAATTATTCAATAAAAATTAGCAACGATTTTCAAACCAAATTCGAACAAGATCTGTCAAAATGTCAACTCCTTCGACGTGCTGTAAAATTGATATTGGTCGTTTGGAAGGTAAAGAAAATTGGTCAACATGGTGCTGCAAGGTACTGTTATTGCTTCGAGGTACGCCTGGCGGATTAGATGCTATCAACGGCAATCTTAAGCCTCCTACGCAACCTGGTGCATCAGCTACATCAGCAGACCAGGCTAGTTATCAAAAAGCTCTACAAGACTATAATGAAAAAGATAGTGCCGCGATGCTCATGTTAATGGCAAATATGTCAGATGTCACTTTGCAAAAGGTAATAAGACTCACAAGTGCGAAACAGATTTGGGATGAATTACATACCCTTTTCGACGGCACATCTGAAGATAAAAGCTATAACCTTTGCTACAGCTTCTTTAGTTATCGCAAAGATCCCTTACATGACATGTCCATGAATATATCCAAATTGAAAAACATATGGCATGAATTAAAGGTTGAGCTACGTAAGGACGAAACCAAATTTGATCTGCCTGAGATTTTACTCATATGCAAGATTTTAGAAACGTAACCAGACGATAGTTGCTTCCCGTTCAAGTCAAGTTGGATGCTCATGCCAAAAAAGGACCGTAACATTAAAAATTTGACATCGCAAATTTGCAGTTACGAAAGATCTCTGACTAATAAAAAAGAAGATTCTGAGGCTCAAGCGCTAGTTATACAGAAGTCTTTTCGCAAAACGAAGAAGAAATGCGGGTATTGTAAACTTATTGGGCATAACGTCAAACAATGTCGAAAATGGATTGCTGATGGAAAACCTTCCAAAGAACAACAACCGTCTTCTAAACAAGCTAACAATATCAACTTAAACCTGACTCTTATGCAAGTTGAGACCAATGAAGCAGTAACCAACTTTAAAGATCTTGACAATTGGTATGTCGATAATGGCGCAACAAGCCATGTCACCTGACAACCTGACATATTCTCCACTTTTCAACACTTCAATAAGAATCAGACGGTTACCATTGCAAATGGATCTACTACTGAAGCCATTGGAAAAGGAACAGTCGAATTGATTGCTGATGTTTATGATCGACAAGAGCATATCACATTATGCGATGTTTGGTACGTTCCCGCAATAAGACGCAACCTGTTCTCTGTACTCGCTGCTCAAGACAAGCTATAAAATTGTGTATTCACATCTAAGAGAGAATCCTGTCAGCTGATGAACAATGGAAAAGTGAATTTGATTGGCACACGTGTCAAGAATGGAGGTCTCTATAAGCTGAAAGTTCAGACTATTAGAAATCCAACCCCAGAAGTGAGCACTTTGTCAACAGAAGACACTTTTCAACTTTATCATGAAAGATTCGCTCATCAGAACAAAAGACACGTTAAACAATTGATTGAAAAGGAACTTGGTATCAAAGTCAAACTCGATTCTGAATTATGCACAGGATGTGTATATGGAAAGACACACAGATATAAATTTGGAAGAAGAGAAAGAGCTAAAGAACCAGGAGAGACGATACACACAGATGTATGTGGTCCTTTTCCAAATTCATTCATGAAGTTTCGGTATTTCGTATTGTTTAAAGATGACTACAGTAATTTTCGTCATGTTTACTTGATCAAGCATAAGTCTGAAGTCAAAGACAAGCTCGTGCAGATGATCAATGAAACGAAGACAGCTGGTCATGTTATTAAAACAATAATCAGCGACAATGGAGGAGAATTCAAAAACGAAGCCATTGAGAAGATACTCCACTCGCATGGTATACAGCACCGGTTTACAATGCCATATACACCAGAGCAAAACGGGTCCAGTGAACGAGAAAATCGAACCCTCGTAGAAGCCGCTCGCACTATGATGCACGCTCACAAAGAACTCCCACTTGCCTGTTGGTCAGAGCTTGTTAACACGGCTGCGTACATCCTGAACAGAACTGGGCCAACTTCTCATGAAGGAAAGTCACCATTTGAACTGTGGTTTGCAAAGAAGCCGTCCATAAAACATCTGAGAGTCATTGGAACAGAATGTTTTGCACATGTTCCCAAACAGAAGCGAACAAAGATGTCAAAGAAAGCTCAAAAATGTATTTTAATTGGATATGATGGTGATGATGGCTATCGATTACTGGGCTTTAATAATAAAAACGAACCGTCATTGATTCGCTCGAGAGATGTTACATTTAAAGAAACTCTAATAAAATCAGTTGGATTGGAATCAGATATATCAGAGGAAGAGGATGAACGACAGAAATCGAACTCAAATTTCCAAAGACTCCACAAAATCAACCCATGTTTGAAGCAAGGGAGGATATACCACAAAATACGGAAGTATTGCCTCAAACATCTAATGATTTAAGTTTAGAAGAGGAACATCTGGACGAGTCGTCTCCTGAACCAGATGGGTGTCGAATAAATTATTCAGACGAAGATCATGATGATATCCCTGATACTAGAACACTTCGTGACAGGTCTAAACTGCATGCTCCAAGCAGATATGATGACTTTATTGTCTCTGCTTTGATCAATGATGAGCCCACGGCGTACGAAGACGCTATAAAAAGTCCACAGAAGTCTGAATGGCTCGAGGCTATGAAAAGCGATGTTAAATCTTTAAATGCCAACAAAACTTGGATTTTGGTAGATCGGCCAAAAGATAGAAAACTAATATCTTGTAAATGGGTCTTCAAGAAGAAGATAAATGCCGACGGAAGCCTTGACAAGTATAAAGCACGACTCGTGGCAAGAGGCTACACGCAAGAGAAAGGAATTGATTATGATGAAACATTCAGCCCTGTAGCTAGATTGGCGACAATAAGATCAATTCTAAGTATCGCAGCAAACGAAGGGCTAACTCTCATGCAGTTTGATGTTGCCACTGCATTTCTGAATGGCTCACTTGATGAAGATATCTTTATGAACAACCAAAAGGATTTAGCGATGGCACAAACAAAGTTTGCAAACTGAAGAGAAATCTGTATGGACTCAAACAAGCCCCACGTTGTTGGAATAAATGCATAGTTGACTATCTCAAGACACTCGGATTTAAACAGTCAGACACTGATCCTTGTCTATTTTTTCGATTGGTTGTAAATAAACAACAAAAAATTGAGAGTAAAACTATCATAGGACTGTATTTTGATAATGGTTTGATTGCTTCCACTAATCAAAAGGAATCCTTAAAGTTTTTGGCTGAACTAAAGAGAAGGTTCAAGATTACCACGAAGCCAGCTTCCTACTTTCTTGGGCTAGAAATTAACAACCACAAAGATGGTTCCATCAAGGTCTCTCAAAAATTGTATACCAAGAAGATTTTGGAAAGATTTGGAATGAGTTTGGAAAGAAGGACAGTCAGATACGGAGACGGACAATGAACAATCCAAGTTTCCGTACAGGGAGGCTGTCAGTGCACTGGCATACCTAATGACAGGAACCAGACCAGACATTTCATATGCCGTAAGCGTGGTATCTAGAACACTTGACAGTCCAACGAATGAAGATGTTCGTAAGGTGAAACGTATATTTCGTTACCTTAAAGGAACACTAGATTCGGCAATCTTTTACAAAAAGGGACACAAACCCGGAGAATTAGAATGCTACAGCGACTCTGATCACGGTGGGGATCAAAGTACAGGACGTTCGACTTCTGGAATTATGTGCATCTATGCAGGAGGAGTGATCTCTTGGGCAAGTCGCAGACAGACATCTGTAGCGATCTCGAGCACAGAAGCCGAAATAGTCGCAGCAAGCGAAGCAGCACGAGAGATAGTTTGGCTGAGAAGACTTTTCAATGAGATAACGACACTGAATGATATCCCAATTTTACAAATTGATAATGATGCAGTTATTAAGCTTGCGCAAAACCCAGAATTGCACAGAAGGACGAAGCACATTGCGATTAGACATTTCTATGTCAGAGAATTAGTTACTGATAAAGAATTACTAGTCAAATATGTTCCTACTGAATACCAATGTGTTGATATTCTGATTAAGCCTGTTTTCAAGCCTAGATTGGAATTTATTTGTGGGCTGATTGGGTTAACGTTATAGAGTTTTCCAAAAAGGGAGGATGTTAGAAAAGATTTTAGCAAACTCCAAACTCTATAGTACTGGCTTTATATGTTTTCTATTTAATTTGATGTGTCATTTTGATTTGTTTACTTTCTGTCAATATATTATTATGAATACCTCAACAATTTTTGTTGGAGAATAATGGTTATTCAATCATAAACTTTTGTAGGTTATGTCTGGATAACATTTAATAATGTGTATTATTCAATTTCGAGGAAGTAAAAGGGGAATATCGCCTTAGTATTTCCCATAACTAGTTATT
Source organism: Orthosia gothica (assembly GCA_949775005.1). Lineage (NCBI taxonomy): Eukaryota > Metazoa > Arthropoda > Insecta > Lepidoptera > Noctuidae > Orthosia > Orthosia gothica. Next base: position 30,177,339 of record OX459037.1, on the reverse strand, counting down.
TCAGCATGAAATGTATAATATACTCTTTGGAATCTTTGAAATTGGTCCAATACTAGAGGAGGAAATAGGCGAGAACCAAACTTCGAATTATGAATTTGCACTAAGGAAATTTAGTCGGAGCTCTCTGCCCGCATTTCCTGATAACCGTGTATAGTTTTCGCCAAACTTCTGGGCCACCGTGAAGTTTTTTTTTTCATTACATTGCCTGATTTGACTTGACTAGATCGCGACTGTACTCGTACGCAGAAATATCCCCTCCACTGTCGCTCAGCGTTCTTTTTACGTGACGGGCACTATACCTTACACCTTACTTTTATTCAGGTTTTAATAAAATTGAGTCAAGTATAGTTGTCGGCAACTCGGCACGTAACTTGGCAAGAGTCGTTAGATGCGCACAAGTAGTTTTTTAGGTCTCTTCGTTTGCGCAGCGGGACACGGGGAACGCTTATCACCGTTCCGAGCGTGCGATTGGTTGGCCAGTTGACACAAAGATCGACTAGCCAATCGTTTCGCGTCCACGTTCCGTTGGCTCTATATGGTGGTTGGTCAGTTCCGTTGGTCACCCCCACTACGCCAAAACCTTGCCGAGTTGCGTGCCAATAACTATAACTAGTAGTAAGGAGCACGAGAAAAAGAAAGAGTTTGTTTAGAACCATTTCACTAATTTCTAACTCGTCACCGTCTTTGAATCAACAAATCAGATTTTCTTATTCTCGTGTCCCCATCCCCCAAAATTAATCCTGGATACGCCCCTGGCCATAGGTATTTAAAGTACTAATTACAAAATACCTCAGCGTGTGCTATTTTTAATTTAAGGAAGTAGTTAAAATGCAAATAATTTAAATTTTGCCCATATCACCAGCAACTTGATTACAACAAAAGTACTCTGATTTTGACTATGAATAATCGTGAACGAACTGTGCCAGTGCTCAGAACAAAATTGTGGCCCTTTTAATATATTCTTAATTTAACAAACCTGAAGTATTTATTTAATCGAGCTAATCTCCAACTTACGAGCTAATCTTTAATTACCAGCCTGATTTGAAAATATTTTTGCATTTGGTAGGTAGCCTAATTCTTGAGAAAGTTTACGGTTTACTGTGATGTTAAATAGCTGTAGCGGTAAAACCATGGGGCACATCAGACCGTAGTTTCTATCAGAGATGAGCAAGGCAAGGCAAACTAAAGCCTGCTCGTCAACTCCGGCCCGCGAAGGGCAACCTGACCTGCCAACGTCATTTATTACCAATGGTCGGGCTCATTAAAATGTCTCTTTGCTTGTACCAATACCCGGTCTCCTGAGTGAAGGTCTTCGACATCTCCTTCTAAGATTGCCCTTATTATTATTATTATTTTTTAATTGTTCATTTTGTTTTCGTTTGTTCAATTTAATTGCTAGTTTTTATCAAAAACCAATCATTAAATATTTTGATGAGATATTTTCTACTAAAATCTATACATTTACGATATTGGTAACATTACAGGTCACGTGATACCAGTCTGGTTTTGCAAACGGTGAGTGGAGTGCCTTGTCATCAGTCCTTTGAGTTTTTGGATGATTTTCTTTGGAATTTTTATTCAAAGTGAGTAATTTTATGAACAAAATCACTTGTACAGCATGTATTTGTTTTATTGTGGTGTTTTTTTGTGATTGTGACCCGTGCATTCGTATGACGAAATTGTACCTTGTTCCGTGACTAGTGATATGACGCCATTTTCTTCGTGAATGCCAATTACTAAATTCTTCAATATTTTCTTTGTTTCTGCCCCATGAAGAGACTGTAGCTGCTAAAGACAGTGATCTAAGACTTTAGTTCCATGTTTTGCCTAAGACTTTTATGTACATGGGATTCTCTGAAACCAAGAGTGCACTTGTTCATTAGGTACGCATTTTTTTGCATGACACCACCTTGGGAGGCATTCTAGTGTAGTTTCTTCCGTGCTGTAGCTTAAATTGCAATACAAACTGTATCTTATTGCAAAATTATTGTTATTTAGAAATTTCACAATATTTCGCTTTAATATCTGCGTACCTACCTACTTATTTTTTTACGTATTTTAGTGTAGCTGCCCACGAGATAAACTTCCTGTACCCGTTTTTTCCTTTTAAAACGTAGTTTTTACTTAGTTGTAAAAACAGAAAAACCAGTAGCAGAAGTATTTGAAAGTTGAATATTATATTGAAATAAAACAATGCACAAGGTGGGTGGTGATGACACAACTGTATATTGTTCTGGGTTACACTTCTGCTTTGTGCATGCTGCCTGTTGCAGTGCAGTTGTAGTGACTGCCATGTCATGGTCATCATGAAAAATTGTTTATTAGGTACTTAGTTCATTTGGTATAGGTATTTATCTAAATTGTTTTTATTGGTACTTACCTAGTTGCCAGAATCAATCTTTTCAATATTTCTAGAACATTTCATGACAACTTTCTTTGGTAATGTTATGTTTTCATAGGTTTACTATGAATTCAATTTCCATTATTTATTCCCGTTTCAGCTGTTACTGAAATAATTTATGTTAATAGTAGAGCTGTGTACTTTGCATGGAGCGTTATTTGTTTTTTTTAACAACTGTTGCTTGCTTGTGCTTTGATCACTGAAATATATTTATAGCTTATAAAATTAAAAATAAAGTAAATGTGCCATAAATAGAACAAAATATTTGGGTTCAAGCGCATTGCATCAAGTTCTTTTTAAGGAGCTAACTTGAAATAGTTCAGGACCTGTATTCTGACAAGTCTTTATTCCTTTGTACTATTGTGATATAGTACAGTATGAATAGTTTCCCTTTTTACAATACCTTCCCCTAGTTTTAGCAGAACAGTAATGGCCTTAAAACTTCTATGATTATGGCCTGTTCTCATACTATAAAATGGGTATACTATAAAAATATTTTTAACTATACTATGGAGTGGATGTTTTTAGCTTCCTTATTATTTTCTTTTGACTTACTAAGCAGTTTTTATTTATAATTTAGTTTGAACCATGTTTTTATCCTGTTTACTTTAGGTTATTTTGTTTTTGTTAATATGGCGAGTTTTCAAGCAGATAACAACAACCTCAAAAGCCACATTTGGAACAAACATGATAAAACTTATTGAACTATTACAAGTTCATTTGCGTGTTTTTTACTCCCAACAAAGAGTGATTGGGCCTGAATATCTTATTTTGATGTGAATGTTAAATATTTCATCACTGGAATATTTTTTCTGGTGCTATTTATGAGAGGAGGAATTTTTGATGGGCAAATGGGTCTTTTTTTATTAGAATAGGTAGACTGATTAAAAAAAAATTGTGGTTAGGTATAATGTTACAAGAAATACAAAAAAACAACAGTCATGTTTTTTTGAAAAGTAAGTATTTATTAAGAAATACTTTTTTTTTACAAGTCACATAATAGGTGTGTAAAATATGGTAAATAATTTTCTTATTGTGTGTAGTACACAATAAGATAAATCATGTTTCTACAAATTTGTAGTTTGAAAATAAGGTTATGTTTAAATACTGTGTCACATTGAAAGTCACCTATCAAATGTACGTGAATTCAAACCACATAAGTATTGTATAGGAACATAGAGATAAGTGCAGAGTTATCAGTGTGTTAAATTGCATGATAACTTGCTGCCAACATGTGGCACTTTTTCTGAAGCTTATAGCTGCTTTTATTGTTATTAGTATCCTGCATTGCTGATGAAAACAGTTATTTTGGATTTAGTTTTGTAACAGCAATTTCAGTTCCCTACATAGGGAATTAGGAATTTGATAAATTGCAACAACAAAGGTTATCTGGTTGTGTGCCCCTAATTACTGAAATAATAGAAAAGCTATTTGGTCTGGCAGTTTCAGTAATTTATGTGGCCTACCTGAATGTCCTTTCTTTGGTATAGTTTGTTGAATCATTGAGCTCCTTAAATTCTGAGTTGAGCTGTGCGGTAATTGACAAGTATGTGCACTGACTGGACAGGTCCACTCAATCTGGCTGGTTATTTCCTCAAAATACCATTTTAGACATCAATCTACATGGTCTTCACATGATCTAACCAAGATTTTGTCTGGACTTTAAAAGAGACTGTGACCTCTGAGTTTGTTTCGGCCTTTCTTCTGAGAGTAGTCAGAGAGGAAACGCCGGCCTTATCTAGTTTAAAAAAAATATGATTGACATGTAAAGTGTTTGTACAAACCAACTTCAAAAATTAAATCATTTATTGTGTCTTGCCTGGATCCTTCTAAATTTGAATGAGTCATACTTAGTTTGTAGATTAGAGTCCACTTGAGCTTTGCAGTTTCCTGTTTCTTTTAATTGTATGTACCAGTTGTGTAGTTTAGATTACATGAATGTAGTGAGTTGATAGATTGTATATTTAGATTTAACATTTACCCACAGAGTAGTAAGCAAATGGAGTGATAATGTGCGGGCGAAGGGCGCTAAAGACAGCACAAACATCGCGACAGTCGCCAATCCGAATCACGCTGAATAAGTCGTCTCCGGCGATCGTCCAATGACAGAAGTAACTCTCCCCCGCGGACCTCACAATTTCGGTGAGTGGGATTAGTTAGGAAATAAATTTGTTTAAGCGCTCCATTTCATTACTACTCTGTGTAACAGTTCCTGTGTTAGTAACTGAAATTACATCAACTCAAGATATATAAATCGATTAATCCAGTTAATTTCTATTTATTCAGGAATGAAGAGTTATATCAAAATTATGCTCCAATTAAAAAAAATATTTATTATTTTGGAAAATTTGTGTTTTCCTCTGTATCTATACCAAAACTGACGCGTGCAGCACTATACACGTGATAGAAATGAAACTTGTTAAAAATTAAGGAATAAGAAAGATTTAGTGTAAGAACAGGAAGGAGTTCCTCTTATCTTTTTTCTCTCATGTTATGAAATTTTAAATTCCACAAAATTCTCGTCCATTAGTGAATCTCCGCTTATGAACCCCACTTCAAAAACATGAATTTTTACTTTGTACATGGTTAGGGTTTAATAGAGTAGTATATTACCTAGTACTGTTTCTTGATAACTATAAAGGCAGGTACCAGAAGACAGCCTAATTATGTAACAGTGTTGGCAAACACAATTGAATGAATGATAAATGCGTATGACTCAAATGACTAATCTAAGAAGTTTATTCCCATTCATCATCATCTTCCTGCCCTTATCCCATGTTACTTGGGGTCGGCACAACACGTTTTCTTCTTCCATACCGTCCCGTCACGCTATCACTGATTCCCTTTTATTTCATATTACAATTCATCAAGAACATTATTGCCATTGAAGTTATATAATTAGTTTATAGATTTCTCTTTCCAGTAAAGTAGGATAAAATTGATCTTTGAGCTATGGTAAATGCCCTTATGAATGGCTAGTATCAGTTTGATAGATACGGCAATTTATCGTCGTTGTTGCCTCGTCTTTGTCGGTATTTTCCGACAACTCTGCCACTTATGTCAATATGGTTATGGTAACTACAGTGTGAACATTTTGTAATCACTAATATGGTTGCATTACCTAATGTCGTTTTAATTAAAATTAATAAACGTATTTCGAAAAACCATTAACAGCAAAATGGATAATGGCCTCGATCGTTTGATTATATCGGTTTAGCGTGCGATATTCGCGTATCGGTTTACTATGTGGCGTACGTATTGTTGTCAATAGCAAAACATATATGTATTTGAATTTCTATACTAATGTTGTGTAGAGGTTGTCTCTGTGCTTTGAAAGTATTTAGGTACTATGATTGTAACAGTTTGTTTAGGATACTGGTATCCGCAATACCTAGTTGGGTAGCGGAGGCCAGCCGGTAGACGGCAGTCGCTCCAGGGAATAATTTTATTGATATTTAGTTATTTAGCTGTATGTTGTCAGACCGGAAGCCTACCCCTATGTGAGAAAATCTTGTGGTGATGAGCTAGTTGGAAGTCGAAATAATAATAGTAGGTCGATCTATTGTGCATTTGCGAGTTATTCAAAAACTTGAGGGTCTGTATATCTAACGGGGCATAAATCACCGCATGGTGTATCAAAGGGACTTGAAAAGATTTTTCGGGTCTCGAAGATGGACAATTCTATTATTAGCAAAATCAGAGAAGTGCTAGAGAATTTCCTTAGTAACATACTGTAACATAGAGTATTAACGATAAATACTACAAGTATTAGTTGATGCGAGAACGTTAAGGGTGCGCTCGTTTTAATAGATAGATTGTATTACTTGTCCCAGGTGGCGTGACCATTCATTGTGATGCCGGTGGATGCTGACCTCAACCGCACAGACGTGGTGTCGCCTGGTTGTGAGCTGAAGGGCCTGCGCACTTGGAAAGACATTTGTTTGGTACGAAATTCACTTCAACATCAGGTATGCACTCCCCTTAACCACAGCTTCGCATAGTTTTTACGATCACGAAGAGAAAGTACCACTCCCCAACAGCTCACTTTACTTTTGAATCTGAATCACTTCAATATATTGTGGCCTCAAGGATCTCAAGGTCCCTCTTTGTTTCTAAACATTTCTCCTTTGTTTTTCTTTATTAGCAAATGACTTGCAAAATTCACATTGTTATCAAAACCAAGTGCTGGAAACAAAGATGGTATTTGGCTACTCGTACTTGGTTCTTATTTAGACTAGGTACTAAGAAAATATTTGGCACTTCTCGTGCATTCGTAGTTATCAGGATACAGTTTCGCGAGGCATTATGTCAGCAAAGTGTTATCTTTGAGCATAACTGTTCCTAATAATAGACGTTTGTAAATTGGCTGGTGGCTTTGGTTGAATGTACTAGGTATGTTTCTCAACCCACCTTTTGTGGGTGCCAAAAATCGACTGCTAAAACGTTTTGCGAAACACATGATGCTGCGTCGTTCTCAGTAGGAAACTGTTTTCGAGTTCCACGTGCTCTTATTTCATTGAACTTACTTCAATGTTCTTTGTCGGTCTTTGTCTCTTTGTTATAAACTGACTAAATTATCACGTCGAAGTCTTAAACCTGACAATTAGTCACGCTTTGTTTATATTAAATACAAAGATAGTCGGTATCAGGGGGCGTTTTGTTTGGCCGAGGGATGGACGTGGTGCGTGTCCCGCGCGGCGATGATTAGTGGCAGCGTGCAGCGCGGCGGCGGCGTGTGGCGGAGGTCACCGCCCCGGCCAGGACTAATTCGGGGGAGATCGACGACTTGCTCCGTCGCGGCTTTGTCTGCGTCCGTCGCCTCCGCCGCCGCACCGACCACTCCGCACGCATGGCTTTGTTTGTGTACGCGCTCGTCTCACACGACCTTTTCGCCATTATCATAAAATTTCTCGTCATTGACAACAAGTGCGCAAAACGGTATAGGTAAATAACGCCTCAACACAATCGGGGTTATTTTCATCAAGTTGCAAAATTATTGTTGCCTCGAGTTGAGAGTGGCGTTTTATCCATCTACGCAGTCTGTTAATACCAGGTTGAACGTCCGGCGACATTCAAATATTGATCTTTATTTATTGGTGATTTCACTTTTATCTCAGGGTGCATTGTACTGTAGATTTTCAACCGACTTCGAGGAGGCGGTTCTCGATTCGACAGTATGTTTGTTACGTGATTAGTCCGCCAATTATGAACCGATTTTGAAGATTCTTTTTTTATTTGATTATGATTTGACGAGAAGTTTTTAAGTTATCCCTTATAATGCTAATTTTCATGGTAATATAAGGTACCAAAACTAAAAAGAGAAAATTTATCATTTATCAAAACTTTTGGAAGTCTGTTTTTTTTGTTAGAAAGTTTTTATGCTTAAACCGATTTAGAGGAGCTTTCATAAACTTATATATTTATAAACTTATATATTTATAAACTTAATTACTATTAACCTTCGGCATACAAGGTTGGGGTTATTTTAACCCCACCTTGTATGCCATAAACTATCACAAAATCTCGGAACCAAGAAGATCTCGGAGATTTTCCTGTCCAAGAAACAAAGATAGGATAGACTTAACGGTTAAATTAAAAAGTAAAATAATTGGGTTGTTGAATTTAAAAAAAATGACGATTTTTTAAATTTATTTCGAAACTTTACATAACTTAAATTATATTGTCGTTTCAAAAAACTCTTAAATATTTTTTTTTCAATTTATTATAAGCAATTGAATATCGATAAAATTTTAATGAGAACCACGTGACTACAAACGGGCCACAATTGGTCGCCATGTTGGGGACGTCATAACGTTCAAGGAAATCATGATACTATAGGAAAATATCCGAAAATTAGTGCAAAAATATTAATAAACAACAAATTTTATTTAGTCATGTGTGATAAAGGATTTATAAAGGCTAATGTCGATAATATACCCACCTGATGGACGAATTGGAAGTTTTGAGCATAAATAAAGTAGTCGTAATAAATAATACGTGAGAGTGGACCGGTGTTAGATAATGTTGTTTACCAGGTACATTAGGAAACATAATTGTCATAATGTAATCGTTTTTCATATAGGTAGGTGATATCGGTGTAAAATAAAAAGTAAACAAACACGATCGGCGCGAAACTTTGACTTTGGTTAACAAAAAACTTCATTAGATACCACTAAATATGATACACATACACATAAAATTTTTGGTAATTCCCATTATTTACATATCCCTTAATAGAGGAGCTCATAGCTAAATAATAACAGCCGCACTGTTCGATGATCAAGGTTTAGCAACGCTTGACGAGGTCGGTCAGTGGATGGGTGACCATTTCAACATACCGTGTTTCCTCCGTGCCTTGGAAAGCACATTAAGCCGTTGGTCCCGGCTGTCATTTGAAGATCTTTGACAGTCGTTACGGGTAGACAGAAGCTAGATCTGACACCAGTCTTGCCAAGGGGTACCGTGTTACCCAGTTACTGGGTTAAAGGCTAGGCAGATTGACACTATCCCTTAATAATATTGAACACTAATGTCTATATTATATATTTACAAACACTAAAAAGTTTGTAGAACAGAAACGTAAAAATATTAACTTGGTACTTAGATTTTCGTTACACTAATTATTCAGTAAATATCTCTTAAATACGTCGATCGATTCTCACAATTCAAACAGAAATGTTAGTTTTACACCTATATAAACCATAAACAAAAAATCATATTTTCAAGTTACGTAATTATAGGTTAAATGCTCTAAGGTAATTATACAACAATGTCAACTTTGCTCGAAAGTTCCCTTTAAAATTTACTATTATCAGTCTTTAATGATCAAAGTAAGAATTTAATACGAATCTAATACTAAATTAGAACAAGATAACAACAGAGTTAACACATTATAATTGGAATCTAGTTAGACATAGAACATTGCTTAAATTTAGTAGATTGCTAGGTACTAGGCTATTGCGCGAAACACATATAATTGGGATCGTTTTGTAGTATTCGTACATAATGGTACGAAGCAAGCACGATAACTAAAAAAATTTAAGGTTCGATATTTATGATCAATATTTTCGATATTCATCAATATATTGACGATAATAACAAGATTGAATCGGTTAAAAGTCAAAACAATGTATCAGCTATGTGCTACAATGAGTAGAAATGAACGTTGTGACGTCACACGGGCTCGGATTTGTTCGGCAAACTATCGGAGTGTTTTCGGTACTGTATTCAAAAATATATTTTCAATTGGATTTTACTTTGTAATTACAGTGAAAAAAAAAAAACTAAAAATAGTTTTGTATGGAAACTTATATATGATCTTTTCATTTTTTACAAAAAAAAAATTGGTTCAACAAACCAATTGAGTTCTTGTCAAGAAATATTTTTGTTGTTTTTTTAGCGTGACTTTATAAAAACTTGTTGATTTCCCGGAAACGTTACGTAAGTACGAGTAGCAATTTTTTTTAATTAATGTTTAATTTGATACATTTTTGTGTTTGATTAGTTAGTAACGTATGTACTTATAAAAACGCATTCAAACTTGATTAGCTTGATGCACGCACAAAGTAGAGACAATGCCTTGTGGGCTTAATTTAACCCCACGTTGTATGGGTGAGGAGTTGTTTTTCACCTTGTATGCCGAGGGTTAACACTGCCAATTTATATCATTGTAGGTGCGCCTGTCTGTGGTGACCTTCCAATAACATATTTGTGACTTTATTTTGAACCTCTTCAATACCTAGTTGATAGTACATTTTTAGTTTCGAAGATTCATCAAACCGTGAATCTATTTTTCAAGTGTTCGTACAGTCAGAAATGTTTTCGTTTTGAATGAGTGATGTGATTGTTTTTGTTAGGTAGGTCAATACTTGAAAGAGGTCTTATTCGGTACTGTTAACCAATAATTGATTGAAGGAGCATCATTTATATCGATGAACTTGTATAATGCGGGCACAGTTCTTGTTTACACCATCATTGTTGATATCGCGAGACCAATAAGAACAGTTGTGAATAATCAAAATAAAACATCTAGGTCTCCTGCCCATGTACATAGAAAATAAATATTGTGATTATGTTAATTTCATCTGAATATGGTAAATCGAGTTAATGAGATTCCTGTTTGACATTTCTAACAAGGCTGTTCACATTAGGACGAATGTACTTACGGACAATCTTATGTGCTATATTGTCAAGGTGATCGTTTTGCGCAGATTCTGTTTTAGTTCAAAATATGAACAAGAATATTGTGGTTACTCATTATAATAATCAGAAATTGATTTGAGGAAAGTGCTGACTCATAGATGTTTCTCAACGCGAAGCCGTGAGTCATGCATCAACCGGGTAAGCCCAGAGTGGCCACTGTACGATTTATCGAAATAAGTGGCCTAAGAAGTGCTCTGAGAATGTGGTCGTGGTGGCGAGCAACAGAGCGATGTCTAGCTTATACGATGATCATAATACGAGTTGCGTAGCGCTCTTTCCTCGAGATACCCTGATCGCGTCGGATCGGAAGTATTGTGTTTGTCAGCGAGCGAGCAGTGGCTTGTTTGTATTGGTGAGTGCGTGCGCGTGTAGAATGGAATGACGCGAATAGTTGCAGGCGGCGGCGGGCGGCGCGACCGCTGCCGCTCCTCGCTCAGTTCTCGCCAGCTCGCCGAGCGCGTCGGAGCTCGTCTCGCGTGGCCGATACACTCGTACAAGTTACTATTACAGTTTTCAACATCGGGTGCTACTATTTCTCCTTATCTTTCAAGATAATTGTACGAATTAGTGCGCCGCGTTTCTGCAATACGTTTTTAATGTGTCAGTGATATAGTTTTGTGACTTTGAAGCGCTTTCGAGCGTAGTTTCTACGTGGCCATGGGTTCGTGTTCCCACTCGAAGGTAATATAGTTAAGTGTGCGTTGTTTTTGTGTGCGTCTGTGTTTCGAGATGTGTCTGAGATGAGCCCGTGCGCCAGCTAGACGAGGCTGTTTGAAGGCCGCCGCCCCGACCTTGGTGTCAGAAGGTCAACGTCCTCACGTGTTCCAAACTATGCAATTTGTAACATCCAATTGTTTTAAAAATAATTTAATGTAGATATACCAATTAGAATATCAGTTGACTTGTGCTATTCATTTGTAGACAATGTAGCCTGCACATACCTAGGTGTATACTTGTATAGTGATTGTTCGTTCATCAATGTCGCGTCGGACCGACACATAGCTCGGTGTTAACGATGAAGGTTGTGGACCATATTATTGAGTTGAAACATAAGTATTTTTTACTGATATTACCTATTAAAATGTTATTTATTGGTGTAATAATCAGATATTACAAGTTGGAACTAACTTATGAAATCATTACTCTTGTTGGACTGGACAAATAGTTGGTGATGTTGCAACAAAAGTTTGCTACACAACTGTCATATAACAAAAAATTATGACAAACATTATAGAAAAAGTACATAGTATTTGCGTAAATAATAATATATTGACACAAAAACGTAACCTCCAAAGGCCAAAAAACAAGGTCCAAGTGGTTGATCAACAGTCGTATTGGACACATTCACACACTGATATTTAGAAATAATGATGTCCGAATTTTATCATAAAATTAAATACGAATGAAACAGTTGCCTAATGATTTAAATTACTAGGTATGTAAAGGGAGTCAGTAATAGCGTGACTGGGGACAGAACGGTATGGAAGAGGAAAACGTGTTGCGCCGACCCCAAGTAACGTGGGATAAGGGCAGGAAGATGATGATGATGATGTAGTACCTACTTAGTTTCATTGTTAATGTTTTGACTTGACGTTCACTTTCAAAGAAACTACAACTAACGAGTTCTTACTGGAGTGAGAATTAATTAACTTGATGCAAAGTTTTGTTGCCACAATTGTCACTTTTCGATGACTACAAAATTCGTTGTTATCTCAGTACATAATACCTACTTACCTTATTTTGACTGATCATCGTGTAGGTTCAGTCACGTTCTAAGTGTGTCGGTGTTATCATTAAATTGTTATTGCGCATATTGTTTGTTTAGCGACGTATACGTATGTCATTAATTTAATCTTATTCTGCGGATTTGAATAGCTTTAATTTATTCTCAAACAAAACAGCGCAACCGGTCTAGTAAGAATATTTAAAAACATAGAAACGATGATTTTTTTAATTTTGTCTTCCGGACAAAGAATTTTGTACCTGTTTGATAATTGCTACAATTGGGTGCGCAACTATTTAAAATCATGTCGTATGTTACTAGCAACTAGTAGCAGTGTGTAGTGAGCATTGTGTTTTAAACAATGACTGAGCGCGTCCATTGTGTTGAATAGGCGCGGACGAAAGAGAGAGCGATATAGTCGCAATGATATGAGAGTGGAGCTCACGGAGTGTCACACAGCTGCGCTGCGTGTGCGCGATCAGCTGACGCTGCGGCGGCCATCTTGCCGTGCGTGTTCGTTGTCGCCGCGTCATTGTGCAGTTGATGACGCAAAATTCTTCCTCTAAATGCTAATGTCATTGTCCTTCCCGTCCTGGCTGTTTGCATTGTCACCTTATTGATTATTGAAGAAGCCAGTTTGAATGATGAATAAATAGCCTCTACGTTTACCGGCTTGTTCCTTTGTTGTGTAACCACGCGGAACTGCGGAAGGTATTGCAACCCTGGCTAGTCTATTTTTGGTCAGAAACGTTTCCGCTAAGATAGACACACGCATATTTTGCTTGATCACGGACAGATGTTACTTTATTGCCATTCTATTTTTTTTTGCTGAGATTTGTGCCGTGGAAAAATATCATTGACCTCGATTAGCGCGTCGTCGTATAGGTATTTCCGTATTTTTGTGTAGGTTGTTTTTGTTTGATAATATTGTTTAGCTGTATGTATACTAGGTATCTCTAAACTAAAATAGAATCGCATTTAAGACGCGCAGTGATCCCGTTATGATGTCGTCGTTCCCATTCTTCGTGTCAAGGCGGATCTTAAAATTAAAATCGCCAGACGGAAGATATTTAAATTAGACTCACGAGGACATAAGTGTACTATAAACACAGGCAATGTGAGAAATGTGTTAGCAGTTAAGTTGGTTCATCGTGCTTCTAAGCTAGACCAACACTACCAACCTAAGTACCTACCAAGAAGCTGGGTTTTCGTAGGATTTTTCTTTCGCTGCACGATTTTTGTGTCTTGTACCGTTACTGTTACCGTTGATCGAGTGGTCAGACCTGTATCTTGTCTCAACCAGACGTAAATTCGAGCACTGTACCTATGTATAGAACTGAGTTGAGCTTTCATGCGTGTTATGGGACTCGTGTCGACCTACATACATTATTATTTGTGGGAGGTAGCCTGAATATCAGTGTTTTAATTCACTGATACCATTAATAGCTTCAGCTGTTTTTACTCAAGGGTTATTTCCTATTAATGTTCATATAATCATTAAAAGTTACTTTAGCTTCGTAACGTAACCAATTTGAATGCTTGATCGTTTTTAATTTTATGTGAATCTTGACCTCGCGCGCGTCTATTTTGTCCACGTATGATATTGTATGTTGTTACGTTGCCAGATGATTGAACCAATAAATGATTTGTGTTTAGTGACATCATTGCTCTGACACTTCTTGAAGGTTTTTCTAATTTGCGACACCAATGACGTTATAACGCACTATTGTTAGTTTACTACAACATGACGCATGTTATTTATTTAATTTACCTTAAACCACTTAGAAGAAATAGATAAATGGTACAAGTTACGTGGAACTGTGAAATCCCTGTCGTAGGTAAATGAAAGAATAATTTAAAACTGACTTCAATACGAAGTTTAGTTTCCTTGCATTACGTTATACTTACGACTTTCAGAAGTGGTTTACGTCAGTCTTTGCTCTCGTTTATCCATGTGCAGCAAAAAAATGTTGTTCTATCTGTTCGTGGGTGGTTTTTTTTACGCTTGACTGGTGGTATCTGTTCTCGGTAGGGGTGGTAGGCGGGCACATGTGTCATTGAAGGGTGCAGTGCCATCGGTGGGCTGTCACGTCATATGGCCGGCGTTTGAGTGTGCGTGTGTGTGGCGGTGCACCGCGAAGCGGGTCGCGCTCGAATTGCGTAGCGAACACTCGGCAAGTGGGTCAGCGGGGCACGGCTCAGCACGGCCCGAGCGACGCCGGCGCGGCGTCGCGACGTATCTCACACACACACGCTCGCGTCGAGGAACACTGCCATACCTTGCGGCTTATCTAGCTCTCGCCACCATTCTCAGGGAAAAAACGTCACATTTGTAATGATTTTGTTCCGAAAATATTATTATTAATTTGTTCGGGACTGTTCGAACACTCCACAAACTACCGAGTTGATTTTTATGTTCCTCACCGCTTGAACTGATAGCGTGAATTTGGCAACTTGCAACCATGGCCGTATTATACCTATTGCTATAATTGAACATCACGTTTCCGTCTACTTGAATAGGTTGATAGTCGCCTTGGCATACTTATTTCGTATCAATATTACTTAAAGTTATTAATTGCTGCGTGCAACCCGTCTCTAATTTACCAAGTTGTTATTCGTACGAATTGTTGTTAGTTCACTATGTTTTTTCCATGCACTAACCAATTTTATTGAATTAGAAAACATTGAAAAGTGAACGACAGGAAAAAAAATATCCTTAATTCTAAGGTAAACTGCCTTATTTCTAAAAATACCTAGCTGTAAGGAGCAACAGAGTCGTAACTATCCGACCAATTAAAATTAAAAAGTATGCTAATGAAAAATATTATATTATTTAACGTACACAAGCCACAAGAACAAATGTTTATTTTATTTTACAACACGTTCGGTTCGACAAAGTGAGCGAATTCCACCGAATTAGTTTCTCAACTAATCAGATGGTAGCGTCAGCGTTTCTTTGTCACGTACGTGATACATAGCGGACTTTGGACGGAGATGAAGAGTGCAGTGAATGTGATTTGATGCGTAGTCTGTACATTGATATAATAATGGCGGCGCAGGAGCGGGCGTGCGCGGGCGCCGACGCTTTGCACCCCTGCGTGCAGCTCGGTCGATGACTCCCCAAGTCCCTGGCCCGGTGCTAATGACCTTACCGCACTCCACTCTTAACAGTAATCATGGCAATTTTTATAGTTTTTTTAACATTTTCATTTCACATTCGGCAAGTAGTGAATACAATAGTATGCACTTATGCACACGTCAGAACTCTATATTGACGCATTCGATTTCTTCTAGTATGTTTAGAGCGGTACTGGTAGCGATTAGTGTATTCCTACGTCAGCAACATAATAATTATGCCATACACACATAGGACTCGGTATATTAGGTAATTCATTTCCACGGGTTTTATCAATAGGTTTCTTCATTTGCAATGGTGAAATCTGTATTTTACACGTCAACGCTTAGCACGGGGACTGACTGATAAACGTAGTTGTCACGGCGCGTTATATGCACTTGGAAGAACGTAAATAATTTTTAAATTATTGGACTGCCGCCGAGGTTGGTGCTAAAGGTTACCGCAATATCGATTTATTTTTTATCGATACTGTTGACAAGATATGCAAGATTTGTTGGTTTAGCGACCTTGGCGAGGGGCGCGGGGCACGCGGGTGATCCGTTTCGCGGGCGCGTTCCACTTTAGCGTTAGCTCTCTCTTGTTACGCAAACCTGTCGTTATGCATATTATGTTTGCTTCTACGAAATCATATACTACGCCTAATACCACTCTCTACCGTGATAATCATGTTCTGTATATTGATAAGTTACGTTGTATCGATGCTTTCCACTGCTTCTTGTTCATAAGACATGGATGTTTCGTATAAGTATTGTAGAGCTTTTGGGGACTACCTACTGTATCCTGTATGTAAAGTGTAGAAGATGTGCACGTTTAATAACAAAATGTATTTGTTTGTTACAGGGCCCGCTACGATCCTGACATAGACGGAATAGTCACAGCTCATCGGCAAGGAAAGCCACTAACCGCGGCCACTGCAAGCCAGGGATAATCAAGTCTAAATTGAAACGTTATTAAGTGCAGCATACTTGCCGTTACTATTGTAGAACTTTGTGTGTTACGACAAACAAGTGCAATATACATTTAGTGCAATCGTACATTTGAGTATTGACTCGAGTGAAGTGACTTTGTTGTATTAAAAGTGAAATTATATAGTGGAACAATGGAGCGTGAATCGAATCCGATGGAGACGTTGTGCCGCTCGGGGTGTGGATTCTACGGAAACCCCTCAACAGACGGACTCTGCTCAGTATGCTTTAAGGTACCCCATTTTACACTACCATTTTTACACTTACATACATTTAAAATTCCATATTTAGATATTTTGAGTGTGACGCCGCTTGGGGGAGGCCTATGTCCAGCAATGGACGTCTTTCGGCTGAAATGATAATGATAATTTAGGTATTTTAAACATTATCAGTAGAGTTGATCAAGAGTGCTTGAAATACTTAATGCGGGTTGATTAATAATAATATAATATTTAATAATATACCTCATAACATATTCACAAAAAAAAAAAGTTATACATCTCGACATTGATAATCGAGAGATTCTGTTATTGGCTCCAATTCCTTACCTAATTAATCGTGCTGTAAATATGTGCGAAAAACGATGTCAGCTCTGTTAAACGTTAAGTGATGCTGTTGATTATAGTTTCAACCACATCAATTTATTCTAGGATGTCACAGACTGCGACTTGAATTTATCCCAGAGCTGTCCAATAAAACCTACCTTCAACAGATAATTGCAGTACAAGTAGATCATCGATTACCGATCCCCAATGTCTGTAAAGAGATCCGAAGTATGTTGTAGCTTGTCAGATGTGGATGTGGTACAGATTTTTTATTCTAAGTAAACTTGCTTGTACAACGAGACTAGATTGCTTCTGTGACCTTTGATATGATTGATGACATGTTTAAATATAAACTGCACGACATTGCCCAAAACTGTGTAGCAACTGGCAACATTGATAGTTGATACGTTTTTAATGCAACGCCTTACACGTCTACCGACGCGACTCGGGCCATTTTAGTGCGAGCGAACAGAGCCATATCGGTGGCTTACTGCGAGAGTAGGACCGCATCCAGTTGTCCCGCTCTCTATGCCGCCGATTGGTTAAGCATTTGATTGGCTCATTTGCGCGACTGGCCTGGCCGACGTTCTGTCGGTTTCGTTACAATATTGTCGTTGCATGTTTCAGGAGGCTCTAAAGAAGAAGCAACAGCCGCCGGCGTCATCACCGTCGCCCGTGTCGGCGCCATTTGTGGCGGCGCCGTCGACGCCGCTGGCTGCCGCCGCCCCCACCGTGCCCAGCCTGCCCGCCCAGCCGCAAACCCACACAGATGTGAGACCAAACTTCTCTTATTTGTACGCACAAGTCGCCCTTCACATACGCATCCATTCACGACACCAACGCTCGCCACTTTGGCCATGCCCATTTCATTCAATCAAACGTTGACTTTCAATAGAAGAACACATTCTGTTATATTAGGAGTAGTCTCTGAGTCTTCGCAGCATAATTTAATGTGAGGGAATGTAAATAAATCTAAAAGTAAGGAATGAATTTATTCGCAAACTTCATTCCCTTTGCGTCGTCGATTTTATAAATCAGTGAAACCGCGTGGAGTACTGTGTGAACACGCTTTAAATCAGTCACTGAGTCAGTCCCTAGTTGAGTTAAAATTTATTGTAAAATAATACTTTTTGTTTAAATTAATTAGTATATTATACGTGCTTTTTCGGGACTGTTCGATAAATATAGCATTTACAATCGTAGTGTTTTGTCAACCAGTACATTTTTTAGTTTAAATTTCGAAACCTCAGTCCCTGACCCGTCAGGCCCTAGCTGTGGATTTGGTTAGGAACTGAAGGGAGTGGTCAGGGTTCACTTATATAAATTATTAGCACAGCAATAATTTCTGATATATGATATCCAGTGTTGTTGGCTGTATTAAAAAAAAAATAAAGACAGAAGAAGTATCTAATCGTCCCTAGATGCCTAAATTCACAAAATAAAAAAAATCTCAAAAATACCACATTACGTGACTGGCCCTTTTGGGTATGATATAATATCTTAAGGTTACACTAGTCGAAAATTCTTCCATACAAACGTAGTCTAGAGATTACTCCACTGTTTGACGATGTTTGTTCAAAATAAAAAACGATATAAATTTGTCTCATCATTATCGCCTGTATGGAAACAAAAATGTAAAGAAATAATATATTTGAAAGTTGTGAGCGTCGAAAGTTCCATATTTCAACACTAATTTTAACGCCTCATTGGGCGGTAATAAATACCATAAGACGAAGGAAAATTGCAAAACGGCCTCCATACAGGAATAGATTAGTAATTCAACAATGCAAATAATGTTATTTTATAAATATACATTTAGTTGTTTTTTCATGATATCTAGACTCCCAAAGGTCTGTTTATAAAATTTCGCGCGCTCGTTTTCGTCCTAAACCATCATTCATTTCGATACAAATTTGCAAAAGTGCTAATTCGTACGCGAACTAGCTTCTTACTGCTCATCACAGCATCATTTTCTTTCGCACGTGTTGTCGGATAAGATAGCATGCATTTTAACCCCGCGCACAAAATAGTTCGTGCCGTCGACTAGTTCAACCTTAATCAAACATTACATACACTAATAAAGAGTCCAATAGCATGTATAAAATAATAAAGTCAAATTAATCCTAAAAGTAGGCCTCGTTTTGTGGAAACACCTACAAACACTTACATGTCGATCATTTTTTTTTAAACTAGATGAGGTTGGCTTTTCTTATCTGACTACTCTGAGAAGAAAGGCCGAAACAAACTCAGTGGTCACAGTCTCTTTTAATGTTCAGACAAAATCTTGGTTAGATCATGTGTAGACCATGTAGACTGATGTCTGAAATCCAGAAATCCAGCCAGATTGAGTGGATCTGTCCAGTCTGTGCACGTATTTGTCAATAACCGTGCAGCTCAACTCAGAATCTTCTGTGAAAATTTCAACTCTCTAGCTGCCACGGTTCATGAGATACAGCCTGGTGACAGACAGACGGACCGCGGAGTCTCAGTAATAGGGTCCCGTTTTTACCCTTTGGGTACGGAACCCTAAAAACTAACTTAGATAAGTTAAAAACAAAAACAAATAATGATCCACGTAGTCTTCACTTTCACAATAATTAAAATAAAATAATATTTAAAAAGTAAATATTCTTGTCATTGCAAGAAGACCAAAAAAAAAATTATGGTGCAAAATATTAAAAAAAACTAAATTAATTGGAGCAGCTCAATCCCAAGTCTTTTTTTGGGGCAAACAACTTCACAATCAACTCATTTCACTTCCTGGAAAGTTTTGATAAGTAACAACATGACTCATACCTTCCAATCATGTATTTTGGTCATACTCATAAACAAATGCATAAAAATAGTAATAATAGCACAATATGCTTTATCAGTTTTCATACTGACTCAAATATAAGCTAGTTTGATAATGTGGAACTAATGACTATACAAGTTTAAATGACATTGTGTGGACTAATGAGGTCATTATAATCTTTGGCCAAGATTATTTACCCGGAATTTCGAATAACTCACAAGACTGTCTGACTGATAACATGGAGGGCTGTTCCACTGCTGAGAACATTTGCACTCTAATAGCATGTAAGATAATGATAGCATTACATAATGCAGCTGACACAGCGGGGCTTAAGTCGTATAATATTATTTCTATTGCTTGTGATTCAACTTTAGTTTGTAGTATAAATCGGTGTACTCTCTAGTTCTACCACTAAACGACATTTCATCCTTGCTTTCTTAGTTACATTTTGAGTCATGCTTAAACGGCACAAAGCAACTTCACCACAGCCACAGAGTGCGTAAATATTTGGCCTCAGATTACGTTCCTTATCATCAGAATAACATTAATTCTGTACTAAGTTACAATTTGAATGGTGGCGTTGGATTTTGGTTCCAATGGCATCGCAGGTAAGATGACTACATTATTTCGAATTATTTTAGTTATTACATCTCTAGTTTAATCTATAGGAATATTACTTGAGAATTCGAGATTGTTTGTTTATGATAGAGGTACAGTCTGACGTGTTTGTTGATAAGTGTTTTTGTGATATGACAGAAATAAATATTGCAAAGCTTCCGCTGATATATTTCTACTATATGTATTGATATCGTCTTAATTACGAATATTTGTGGCGTGACTTCATTTAAATGATTCACAAGTAAACGCCGACGTAAAAAAAATACTTTTCTTTACAGTAATCGATTATTTAGTTTAGCCATTTTAAAAAGTAATACAGCACGTATTGTTATTTAACTACTCTAGAACGACAGTAATTTTTTTGGAGTATAAAATCTATGTGTGTAAGTCTTACTTTGGCACGCTCCGCGCTCTTTACATTTAATCGCATGACGGATTTTTGCAAAAGAGAAATCATTAGATTTGTCTTGACTCCCTGAGTGACTGATATGGTTATGCGGGCTATGAAAAGACAGAGCGCGCTCTTCTAGTCTGATGACTTTTTAAGCAGTATGATGCTGTCGGTGGCTATTATTTTAGTTA
This sequence comes from Orthosia gothica, assembly GCA_949775005.1. Taxonomy (NCBI): domain Eukaryota; kingdom Metazoa; phylum Arthropoda; class Insecta; order Lepidoptera; family Noctuidae; genus Orthosia; species Orthosia gothica. The sequence goes on along the minus strand of OX459037.1, from coordinate 30,156,373 downwards.
AGGCGGTACCCCGAGCAAAACGCCGCGCAAGCCGTTTTTTGTGCTGTTTTTAGGAGCTATCTACTCGTTATTTAAAAAGAAATATCAATTAATAAAAATGCATTAAGTTTCTACATAATATTGATTCTAAAATGGTAGATTTAGTTTTTTTTTAAATGTTGTATATATTTCACTAATATTCTTCCAAAAAAACATAAAAATGAGAAATAATTATTGATATTATGCATCTCCTCGTAAAGTGATCATTAATTATTTTTTGTACTAACACTAATGGATAGACAAATTAATAACGAACATTTTTGTAGTTTTTTTTTTTTTCAAAAGACCAAAATTCGATGTTATAAAGATTTTATTCTAAAATCTGGGCGTATTCACTACTGTAATTCATGCGCCACCAGTGCCGCTAGACCAATAGGAATGCTCATATCTCATGCCGATTTTTTGGTCAGGGTACCGTCTTAAATCTCAGTATTGATGAATAGGTCTGATCTTATTGCGGATAACTAGTTTATTATAATATAATATGTACCATAATGTCAGATTCATAAAGTTATCGAGGCTGGCGTGAGACCATTTATCAGACGTGCGCTGCAATAACACGTGTACATGAAATGGCGTCGCGATGCTTCGCGGAATACGACGCGCAGTGTGGTATTTAGTCTCAAAACAGGGTCAAAAATATTTTATGCGTTCATTAGCTTAAAAAATTACTTAGCTTTTGAATGAATTAACGTGATAAATTTATTAAAACAATGTTTTAGTAACAATCGATTATAACAAATAAAAATCAAATAAACCCTCCCCTTATCTCCAAAGCTACGGGACATAAAATTAAAAAAAATACTGAAAATAGTTCTGTACTTTGTAATTACAGGAAAACCTTTAGAAAGTACATGGTATTTAAAGTAACATAATCCAGATAAGCCAAAAAACCCAGATTTTCTATTCGTTAGAGCAATGCTAGATGATTTCAGCGTTCATAGTTTATGAACTTTACCTAAATTATTTTGGTGAATATAGCTGTTTGTTCCCTACCCTCGGCGCGCGAGTCCGACTCGCACTTGGCCAGTTTATAACCTTCATAAAAAGGGGAGGTTTCTCAATTTGATCGTATATATATTTTCTTTGTGTGTTTGCGGATAACTTCGTCGTTTATGAATCGATTTAGATGATTCTGTTTTTGATGGAAAGGAGATATCCCAAGGGTGGTACTATGATAAGGAAACTAGGATCTGGTGATGGCATCCCAGAGAAATTGAGGGAACACCTCAAATATTATAGGCATACATATAGCGATTTAGGTATTATTATCAATAATGCAATCATTTACACTCAGAAAGTGTCATTTGGTGAAACGGAACTGATGAAGAAGACCACAGATGGCCACTGAAACTCTTAATGCTAAGTATGACGCGGGTATAAGATTAATCGAATAGCTAACCTACTATGATGAAGCAAACTGTAACTTATAAATAAATGGTACTGATGAAAATGGTAACATCGAACTGCTCTGATGATGAAGCCGGAAGGTAGGCACTGTAACTCCGAAATAAAACAATGGATCCTAGTCGTGTTTGGGCTTATTGTAATCGTCATGAAATTTACTTTGGCAATAAATGATTTTCATGGTATTTGGAGGTACCTACCAAAACTAAATTTTTAACAAAAAAAAAACAAACCGACTTCCAAAACAAAACGCTACAAAGCGAAAAATAACTTTCTTTTGCGAAGTCGGTGTCGATAAACTGAAAACAGTAGGTTCCAAAGACACCGACTTCGATAAAAAAAATATTTTTCGCTTTCTAGCGTTTTGTTTACGAATTCAGTTTGATATAGGGGTCCGAAGTTAAAAGAAGTATATTAATATCATAATATATGACCTGGTGTCTTTTTCGGGCTTCCTCAGCGTCTTCGGATAGTTTGGGAAGAATTGCTTCTTCAATCACGTCGCCTCTTGACGTATTTTGAGTAAGGTTGGGGACATAGTAGAAGAGTCATATAATGCCACATAAATTCAACAGTTTCTTGACATTTTTTTTTCCAAATATTCTGTACCTATTTATTTAAAACCCGCAAAACAAGGTGTAGTATAATCTTAAATCTATAAATTAAATCTTTATCTAGGTACTCCTGTTATGGCTGTTGATACTTATAAAAAATACTATTTCCATAAATTTAAGTTTTTGTCAATGTTTGCCTCATTTGAGCGGTGCATGATGATACACAACTCATTTTGAGTCATTACTATCAAACCGGAAGCCCCGATACTTAACAAATTAAGTAAAAAAATCCCAAAACCGTAGTAACAAAAAATATATTTAAAAAAATGGAGCGGTTTCGAGCGGCTATTTCTTATATAATAAATGTTTCATATAATGCAATCATTTTTACAACTTATATACATTTGAAAATATAACAAAACCCTTACTCAATATTTTAAACTTCACTTTTATCAATTTTTTCAGGTCACCTCAGTTGTTAACTATTTATACTATAACTGGCTAAAATTTCCTTAAAACAATTGTGTTAAACAAAGGAAATACTTGTGTTAGAACAATCCATCACAAAAATATCAATTAAATAGCTTACGCACAAAACCACAAACGATTTGAAGACGCGAAAATCTGAGCACATTGATACATTACACGACACTGTTAGCGTACAGTAAATTCCGACTGACGGTGTAGTGCGATGCGGGTTACGCCATTTGAAGCAAAAACTACCCTCCGTTATAAGTCGAGCAGAAACGTAGTAATCAAGTATAACAAAATCATATTATAGCCAGGTGTTGAGGTCAAATACCACACTGTGCGACAGCACGACGCATCCATTAAACAAATACCGTTTTTATATATTAAAAATATCGTTCAGCACTCGACTTTAAACTCGCCATGCGCGTAACATGCTTAAAAGGGGTACCAAGTTATCTCTTCAAGTATTTAAACTTTTTAGAACCACTGGCAGCCTAACTTATTTTTTTAAAACAAAAACTTTTATGTCACGTTGACATTGCGTTTACAGCAACGAAAACCAAAAATATTGCTTTCATTAACTTTTACACATCAAGTTCAATTTATATTTATTTTTTAATCAGGCCAGCTGTTTGTTTTTCCATAGCTTTTAAAATGTAACATTTTTTTACTGGTTTTGTCCCCCCATGTCATTGACTTGAGATGAGGGGCACCTTTAAATCGTAACTGGTAAAGTGTTTACTGCTCTGAACGATCAAAATACGCAGCCACAATAATAGTATAATACTCATTATAATTTAGGAGTTTAGCCAATTAAAAACAAGTTGCAATTCAAATTTGAGAACCGTTCTTATTATCTGGTCTTCTGGTGTGTACAATGTTGGTTTGCAGACAAAATGCCCAACCTGAAGTTGAAAAAAAATCTGTATAATGGAAAATGACCCTAGCAAGAAAGAGTCGAAGGGGAAGAGGATATTCAAAAAAGCAATACGTCGCAATAGTAAACAGTCCAACAGCAGTCAGAACTCTGCCTTAGAGCAAGGCATCGGCGTGTCACGATCTAAGAGCTTCGAAAATAAACATGTTTCCATAGAGATCAACGACAGCGCGCCGCTGCCGACGCCCGACGGCACCAAGGAACAGTTGGATGCCGCCCAGAAAGTTAAACTCGAAGCCAAGACTCAGAACCAGGAATGTGCGGTGACGAGCCAGGGACAGCCCGCTGACGCGGGCCAGAATAAGAACATACAGGATGTTCGTAATGAGAACAAAGTGACGCCCTCTGGATCCAACATGAGCGTTAAAATATCTTCTCCGAAGCTTGAGATAAAAGATGAGCGCCCTTCAGGATCACCACCAGAAGGTGTCAAAAAGAGTCTTAAAAGGGTTGGTTGGGAATCATGTATTTAAATATTTCTGGGAAAGCAACGATCCAACAATGGTTTAAGTTACATTTCGGGTTGTTAAGGCTTCAGTGCGTTTTAATTATTGACCACGTGTGGTCACTTAAATGGACGCGTGCATTTGTATACATAGATAAACAACACTAATCGAAATTTGCCATATATTTAGTTTATTATTTGTGGTATTCATTTTGTCAACTTGGGTTTGCGTTTCATACATAATTTACAGTTCTTCATGATTTGAGCATCTTACGACTGTTGCTCCATTAAAATCAAATAATACTAATAAAAATTGTTGTAAATTCCAGAAACTGGAAGAGGAGAGCGGAGCAGGTACAAGCGGCGGCGCGAGCACCGGCACCTCGGACACGGACGCCGACGACAAGGATCCCAGCAAGGATAAAAAGAAAAAGAACAGATGCGCTGTTTGCCGCAAGAAGGTTGGCCTCACAGGTAAACGATGCCCCATAATAATGCCCACAAAAACTCGCACACTCCACCTAACTATTGAATAAAATTACTCGATTGCCCTTTAATGTTTTTTAGCCGTAAATATTGACGTTTTTCGAGACTTCCAATATTCCCTTACTCGTGAACATTGGAGGGGTCCGGACACAAGATGTGATCATCCAATGTCCGTAGTAACTGTTAAACAATGCCCCTAGTTACTATGTAAAACGAGTTGGCGAAGCATGGGTTGTTTGAAGGCAGAGGATCATGTTCTCTACCGATTTATTAAATCCGCTTCACATAACCTTCATGCTTTAGTATTTCACGACATTTGAATCGCTGATAGCAAACATATTACACCATTGTGTGCTAAATATATTTACACACACATGAACTGAGTCAACAATGTATGTGCAATCAACAAATAGCAACAGTTGAGAGCTATGCTAGCGATACAAACCTCCAAAATTATACGTACGGCTACAAAAAATGTCTTGTGAAACTTGTATTATAGAAATTTTTGACATGTAACTGTTTCGGTTCGCCGCCTATGTATGTGTTAATGGCATTTGAGAGTATATAGATGTGTATGGTGGTATTGGCTCAGGGTTCGAGTGCCGCTGCGGAGGGCTGTTCTGCGCCGTGCACCGGTACAGCGACAAGCACGAGTGCTCGTTCGACTACCGGGAGCTGGGCGCGCAGGAGATCCGGCGCAACAACCCCGTCGTCGTGTCGCAGAAGATCCACAAGATATGAGCCAGTCCGCCCGAGTGCAGGACCACCCTCACCGCACCGCATTACATACGTTTTATGATTTTCTCTAAATAAATATTCGATCGAGTTTGTGTTTCTTATTTGCATTTTGTATGTATTTTTGACATGAGGCCGGCGGCGCCGCGCCGTCGCTCGTTCAGTTTCCGTTTCGTTTCTTTCTACTTTCTGTCCGACGAGCTCCTCAGGCTCGCGACTGACATGACTATTCGGACGACGCGACCGTGTAGGAAACACAGACTCGATCTACTGTATTTAGATTTATTTGTGGCGAGAGTTTTACTTTTAAATTTTTATTAAAAGTTGTAGATAATGTTCGTTTCGGGTAGGACTTCAGGATTAATTTTTGAGATAATAAGTAGAGTTTGAATATTGTCCGTTCACCTCCATTGTAAATATTAGATATAATTAATTATAGAAACAAATCCTATATATTGTAAAAAATTAAAACTCCCAAAAAAAGCTACATTGTTATGATTCCAACGGAGAGCGTAGCGCGCTTGTCTATATCGACGTAACAATGATATGCTGGGGCCGGCCGACAGCGGCTCTCCGTCGATCGCCTAGTTGTACATTGAGAAGGAGTTCGCTGCCGCCGTCTTGACTCGTGTTTGTGACGAACATTCGATACGTGATATGAGTAGTGGAGCTCCGCGAAGCTGCATCTGTGCTAGACAACGATTAGTTCGCGAACACCGCGTGTGCACCGCGGCGACGAGCACATCTCGGACTGTGAATTAACATCATCTTCAAATTGTTAGTAATGTTATTTTGGTTTCGGACGTCGTCGCTTTCTTATTTGTCTTAACATTCGGCATAAGTGACCTAGTGTTTAGCGAGATTGTGGTGTGTATCGGCTAAGGTGAGCGTGCGGCAGTTGAGGGCGTGCGGCCGCAGTGACGTCGGTGGCCAGCTAGCGTGTTGTGCCGACGCGCGTACATAGACTGTGGTACAGAGTTTTGGACATTTTAGACGCACGTAGGAAGAACTTGCGTTTAGCGGTTGCCCGTACACTGCACAGTGGCCTCGCGACCGCACGCACCGCTCCCACGCCGCTCTGCTCTTTGTGTGAAAATTTAAAGTAAGCATATGGATAGTTATAAATATTATAAGTAGTCGACACTTTATATTATTACACATATAAGTAGAAAAAGAATTATTTAGCTTTTTTTCTTTTAATCACAATATTATTCAAAATTGTAAGTTGTATTATGTAACTTGTTCATTTTAGTGGTGAAGTTGAACCAATAATAACTATGTATCGCTTCGGTCGTTGTCCACGGTAGACTAACTGATTGGTTGGACTTAATTATTTAATGACTTTTGTTGTATATTTTGTTAGGTCATTGATTAATTTTGGTCTTTTCGCTTGAACATAATCAGATAAAGATGATGTTAATGAATGATTTTTCCTTCTATCTTGCTGTTTTAATTTAGTTATTCTCTTATTAAAGTCATTAAATTTTCAGGAACATAATATGTTTTTTATTTAATTAAACTGCCTACAGCATGCACCTACACATTTGACATACCTGTACCTGCTATGTGCGTAAGAATTGAGTGTCCCAACCGTAAATCGACAGTTGTAGGAAAATTGTAAAACCGATTAAAATTATTTAAAACATACAACAATACGACACAGTTTATCTGTTTCAATGCTGAAAAAAGACACTCAATCGTTGATGTAACATGAACACAATGTAACTCAATCCTTATGCAGTCAAAGAAAAAACATTTGCTTGTTAGTTACCAGGTTCTTCAAATAATTAGTAATGTCCGTAAGGATTCAGGAGCCACTTTTTGTATCTTAATTAAATTGATTTACTTATTTTGTAGTAAGTTTAATAATTTTGTAGGTTCGATCCTCCATTTTGTAGTATAATTTGTTGGACAAGAATTAGTAATTAAAAATGCGTGCATTGGGAGATATGGCACATTTTAACTGGCTCCTCAATCCTGACGTTAGTGTACCTACCTGAGATCACAACGTTACTGTACCTTCCTGAGATTACAACGGAATCAAAAACCAGAGAGACTAACATTTAGTATGAATGTCTACTAAATACTTAAGTAGAGATCAACATTGTATATATTCGGTATCTGAAAAACAAATTACTTTACGATATTCCATAAGAATTCGCTATTAAGGGTGACCATGTTATATGAATGAAACCAGGATGACAAGTTTTTTAAATTAAATTTTTAACAAGACAATCGACAATATACTGCCATCAGACCGAATCGGATTAGAACAATGGTAATTTCTATTGTGTCTGGAAATGGACAGTTGAAGGTGTAATATAGGTAGGTATGTACAGATATTCTTCATATGTTTTAGGTATTTAAATCAATTTCTACATAAGTTAAAGAATGAATTAATATTGGTTGGTCGGTGCTTTTAAGAATTTTACAGTGAGAATCATAGTCGTCGTAACAAAACATCTCATCCTTCATTGGGTAGTGACATTTATAGTGGCCCATGCCAGCTTCGCTAATTCCAGTTATAAATCCTGTAACGCCTATTAATGTATACGATCTATTTGTAATCATTATAGTTTTTGGTATAGGTCTACCAGAATCTCATGGCATTTTTTTATTTTTTTTAAATTGTGATTTTCATATGGCATTGTCAATTGTCACCAGTCAAATCAAAGTACTTGATGTGTCAACTGCTGCTGAAATTATCTTGAAAAGAACAAGGGCGAGATTTTAGCTGACTTAAATTTGAGCGTCTGAAAGTAAGTTATATACGAAAGACGTTCTATTAATTGTCTACATTTTTTAAATATATTATTGGGCTGGTTCAAAACAGATAAAAAAAATCATTATAAATAAAAAGTTATTTGATTTTTTAGTTAATTTCTTTAGCTTAGTGTTGCCATTATATATTTTATCTGCTAAGTGACAAGTAGTAACTATATTAATTAATAATATAATTAATGTATTTATTGCAGTAAATGAGTTAACAATACAGTTTATGTCTAAGTATAGATGTTCCTCGCAGGTAGGTAAGAATATTGTAGTGCAGTAAAAATAAATGAATTACTTTTAATTAATGATTGGCAAAAAGACTAGTATCCAAGTTTAAAAAATATAGCTTGGTTGTTGACGAGGCCGACGACCTTTTGATAAACGTCAAAGTCGCTTAGTTTAAATAAATATACTCTTTCCAAAGAGTATATTATACATTTCATGCTGTAATTACTTGGTATGGGAAATGCTAATGCGATATTCCCCTTTTACTTCCACGAAATTGAATAATATTACCTATTAAACACACTATTAAAAGTTACCCAGAAATCACCTACAAATGTTTATGACTGAATATCTATTATTCTCGACATTTTCGAACAAAAATTCTTGCACAAACTAATTCAGAACATCACCCTGAGTTAAACCAGATATTTTTCATTTAAAGACGTAGGAATTTAATCTCAGCTAAAAAAATGTATGGGCACCTGCCATTGTTCTTTGTTATTTTTGTGAATATGTCAAAAAACCCACTTCGATCTCAAGCGAGACATATTGTTTTCAATGTGTATCATAAAATAAGAGAAGAAGAAGGCGTAAATCAAACTCGATCTTTGATTTTAAAGTGCGTCGTAGAGTGGACCGGTAAGTTGGACTGACTTGTTTTGATACTTTTAGTTTATTTTATATTTTTCTTACTTCATTTTTATTTCTTTTCATTACTATTATATGGTAAATCGTAGTTCAGGGCACATCGAATGATGGCTGGAAGGAAATGGCAACAGTAATGTAACTGTTACTAATTCTTCGACAAGATATTGATTTTAACGGAGATTGAGAATCTTTGACGTAAGAAAAATATTAAGTAATAATCTGCGCCCTGCAGTGGGACGTGTATATAGACGGCAGTTTTTGGCGGGATTTTGTCGAGTGAAGTTCAGTGGCTGTTAATATTATTTGCAAATTGATTCCTAGTGGATATTGTGATATATTATTTGTGTAGTTTTGTGTCTCAACTGTCTACGCAACTAGACAATTTGTAAAATCATTGACAGAAGCGATCTCGGGATAATGGAGCGGAGTATTTTATTGTAGTATTGACTGCCTCTGCAAAGCTGGGAAGACTGACTCGATACAATTTGCTGCCAAATACTCCAAAAAACATTAGAATCTGTAATATCCTCATTCTAATGCATACTAAAGAATAAATATAAGATCCAAAACTCTTTCCAAAGACGTGGCTAAAAGGTCCTAGCAACCAGGCCATAAAATTTACATAAAGAAAAGTATATATAGAGTGATGATGATGAATGACTATAAGTATAGGTCTACCAGAATCTCATGGCAAAAGGGGAAATAAAAATTTGTTGTATGCAATACTGGGGAAATTGGATCAAACGATCTTGATACTGTTTAATTTTTATTTATGTCTTTAGTATTAATGAACATGAGGTACCTATATTATAGTAGTCACAACGGATCTTTGTGTCTTTGAACTTGGTCCTGCCAACCATTGCGTAAGAAACAAAACAACAAAAACCAAAAAAAACAAAGTTTGTCATCGAGTATACTGCATAGAGTAAGCGAGATAGGACGATGACAAAAAAGACAAAAGACATTTATTTGAACTGGGCCACCAAGCAGCACTTTTGAATGTCACAATTTAAATTTACATGGAATAAAAGTTGATTCTACCGTGCATTCGGGAAGTAGCTTGTTATGGAGAAGAATGCACATGAAGCCTGGTTGCTAGGACCTTTTAGCCACGTCTTTGGAAAGAGTTTTGGATCTTATATTTATTCTTTAGTATGCATTAGAATGCGGATGTAACAGATTCTAATGTTTTTTGGAGTATTTGGCAGCAAATTGTATCGAGTCCTTCTTCCCAGTAAGCTTTGCAGAGGCAGTCAATACTACAATAAAATACACCGCTCCACTATCCCGAGATCGCCTTTGTCAATGATTTTACAAATTGTCCAGTTGCGGAGACAGTTTAGACACAAAACTACACCAATAATATATCACAGTATCCACTAGGAATCAATTTGCAAATAATATTAACAGCCACTGAACTTCACTCGACAAAATCCCGCCAAAAACTCCCGTCTATATACACGTCCCACTGCAGGGCGCAGATTATTACTTAATATTTTTCTTACGTCAAAGATTCTCAATCTCCGTTAAAATCAATATTTTGTCGAAGAATTAGTAACAGTTACATTACTGTTGCCATTTCCTTCCGGCCATCATTCGATGTGCCCTGACCTACGATTTACCATATAATAGTAATGGAAAGAAATTAAAATTAAGTAATAAAAATATAAATTAAACTAAAAGTATCAAAACAAGTCAGTCCAACTTACCGGTCCACTCTACGACGCACTTTAAAATCAAAGATTGAGTTTGATTTACGCCTTCTTCTTCCCTTATTTTATGATACACATTGAAAACAATATGTCTCGCATGAGATCGAAGTGGGTTTTTCGACATTTACACAACAATAACAAACTTTCAAGATAATATCAAAAAATTTCAGCAGCGGTTGACACATCAAGTACTTTGATTCGACAGGTGACAATTGACATTGCCATATGAAAATCACAATTTAAATAAATAAAAAATGCCATGAGATTCTGGTACACCTATAACATGATACATTTTATTATTTTTTACAGACTTTATACATAAAGAGATTGGTTTTGAATATGTTAAATGCCAATGAAAAATAAACTATTTTGATGGAGAGAGATGACATAAAACTACAAAGATACAAGTTTTTGAAATCCCAGTGGAGTTCATGGAATCGTATTCTAGTTTTCTAGTTCTGAATGAGGTTTTAAGTTATTAGTATGATTTAAATGATATATAATACATTAGTACATAAATTAATATTAAATTGATTTATTTTTCCTATGTTAAGAACCCGATGTATAACAACAATATTCATACACATACCTATAATACTCACAGTGGATCTTTGTGTCTCTGAATTGGTTGCAAGACCCCGTGCAGTAGCTACGGTAGTATCTCTAAGTAGTCTGTGAGTAGCTATTTTTGTGTCAATGTTGAAGGTGAAGATAGCATTGTATAACTGTCTCTTTCACTCGCTTATGTATCGTCCTATCTCGCTTACTCTATGCAGTATACTCGATGACAAACTGTTTCTTACGCAATGGTAGCAGGACCAAGTTCAAAGACACAAAGATCCGCTGTGACTACTATAATATAGGTGCCTCATGTTCATTATTATATACTAAAGATAAAAATTAAACAGTATCAAGATCGTTTAATCCAATTTCCCCAGTATTGCACACTTTTTTATTTCCACATTTGCCATGAGATTCTGGTAGACCTATAATAACTTTTGAAGTATTATACTACAAAATCGAAATACAACAAATTTTTTAAACTTACTACTAAATAAGTATATTAATTTCATTACGATACAAAAAATGGCTCCTCAATCCTTACGGACATAATTAGTAACCTATGAATAATAATTTTAGTATAAACTTTTAGTTTGGATTAATAGGGCGTATACGGACTGGTTTTCCATCTTAAGGGGTGTTAGACAGGGCTGTGTAGCGTCACCGTGGCTGTTCAACTTTGTACCTGGATAGTTGTCTGATAGGTTTGAAAGAGCATGAGTGGGGATTGAGGATGATGAATGAGTTGCCAGTCAAATACCTTCTCTATGCAGATGATCAAGTTCTACTTGCATCGTCAGCATAACAGTTGCAAGGCATGGTGACTGTGATGAATGAAGCTTTTAATTTAAAAGCGATGAGTATAAATGTGAACAAGACTAAGGTATATGGTGTTTGAAATAGAAGATGATGTATCGCAGTGTGAAGTGAAGAGTGGAACAAGTGAACGAGTTTGTGTATCTGGGAAGTATGTTCACAAGGGATGGAAAGATTGAAGAGGATGTGGAAAGCAGAGTGAATGCAGGGAATAAAGTGAATGGTGTTATACAAGCGGTTGTGACCAGCAAGTCGATGTCTCCGGAAGCTCGACTCGCCGTTCACACCAGCGTGCTGGTGCCTACACTAATGATGTATGGAAGTGAAGGTTGGGTATGGTATAAAAAATACATAAAAGTAAGATTAATGCAGTAGAAATGCGCTCTTTGCGAAGTATAACATCTTTGTAAACGCGGCACTGGTATAAGGAGCAAAGAGTTTATTTGAGAAACAACAAAAAAGTCAAGCCAATTGCGTCGTGGCAAACTTTATATTCAAAAACTAAATTAATTGCAACTGCTCTGATTGTTTTTATTGCTTTAGCAATTTCTGATTCTGTGGAACGCTCTTCTTCCACATTTTACAACATGCTTACTAACAACCCCTTCAATATGGGTATGAAATGTAGGGGTTTGACTAGTAGAATGAAATATTCCAAATCTAAATCCGCCGGTAAAAAATGGCGGCTTTCCTATATAAAGTCATCATCAACATTATAATTTCAGCTGATAGTCGTCCACTGCTGAACATAGGCCTCCGCAAGCGTCGTCACATTGACCAATCCCGTGTGTCTCGCATACAGCGGATTACCGCAACCTTAACCCAGGTCATCAGTCCGGCTAGTGAGTGGGAGGCCTTCCAACGCAGCGTCTACCAATTCGCGGTCGCCACTCCAAAACTTTTCAGCTCCATCGACCATCATTTTTTTTTCTTTTAAAAACGTTGCCCCACACTAGGAATTTCTTCCTGTACCGTGGGTGCGTTTACAAACATATAAACTCACATACACAACACCCAGAGCCTGAACAACTATTTGTAGGTCATAGAAATATTTGTTCCGTGCGGGAATCGAACCCGCGACACGCAGCACAGCAGTCAATCACTCAACCACTGCGCCAACCGTGCGCCCATTGAGTTCTGCGAGCAATCTTCTTCTTTTCGTATCAATAAACTCAATTTTTTACTCAACTATTCTTCAATTTTGTCTGCAGTATGTAGCCACCTGGACCGCTCTGTCATTTGTCACGTTCAGGTCCTGAAAAGTGCAGGCGGCTAGGCACGAAGGGCAGACTCAAACTGCGAGCAATGTGCCCTGCCTACTGCCACTTAAGATTTGTTATTCTTCGGACTATGTCGGTAATTTGGTTCTTGTAGGTAACTTGAAGCCTTCTGATGAGGCCCATTGTGAGCGACCACGTCTCATTCCGAATGTGGAACACACATTGGTCATGCGACACTGTGGTATATTAGACTCTCGTCTAGATACTACGCAACTTCCCGAACGCTACCCAGCCGAGTCGGATTCGACGGTTGACCTATCTCTCGAAGTTAGACCTACCAAACTGGAGCGTTTTTGTCCAGATAAATTGACTTGAATTGCTTTGTACCTACCCTATGGTGTCGAACGTAAAGCATGCCCTGCATCAAACATACAGCGATCTCCGATCGATTATGGTAAAACCCCATGAAAAGCACAAAGAAAAATGGCACCTAGTGCCCGGCAGCCTGTCTACCTTCGACTACGGTAGGACCTGGCAACATAATGCACGCGTAGGTACACTCCGGACCAACGAGAAGATCATCAATCTCGAAGAGGAATTGCTGCATGAAAAGCTGATTATTTTTTGTAACTCATAAAATTTGTTTTAATACAGAAATCCTATGCTCGTATAAATTATCTGTGTCCTAAGTTATAAATTAATTATCTTGGTGTACAATAAATCATTAAGAATTAAGAAAAATCCATAAGTGTACAAGAAATTTAAGGGAATTTTCTCGGAAATATTTTCGAGAATGTTCTCACTCAGGAGAATTTACTGAGAATTTAAGTTGTGGAGTAGATTATACTGATGTCAACTTCGTAAAACGTTCAAATGCACTCAAAACTATTACTCTAAAAATAAATCGATACAAGTCACCCAAATTTTAAATTCTCGTAAATTCCCTTCCAAAAGAATATTCTCGAAAATTTAACCGTAAAATTCTCTTAAGGAGAATATTCTCGGGAATTTAGGACCACCACTAGTCCCAAAGCAACAAAATAATGAATTGAGGGCGAGTAGAATTAAACGTAACGCAAATCCGTTCAGTGGTATAGGCGTGAAAAGGTAACAGACAGACAAACAGAGTTACTTTCGAATTTATAATATTAGTATGGATAACCAAATTTACATTAATATTAGTTACGTTTTCGCAATTTTGGAAGTTTGTTGTAATACTAGCTGTGCCCGCGGCTTCGCTCCCGTCAACTGCCTACCCTACTTACCTACCTACCTACGCCTTACCTACCCTACCTACGCCTTACCCACCCTACCTGCGCCTTACCTACCGCTACCTACACTACTACCAAACCTACGCATATTGAAATAATTAAGTGGTCGAGAAGTTTACCCAAAACCCCCGATGATTGAGCTCGTGGAACGTTACCCATTGGACTTTATACCGTTCTATAACAATCGCCGTAGTCATATGAGTTTGACTGTACCGTATTTAAAATTCATACTTTTTCCCATCCTCCATATATATATCAACTTGTCCCCCCCCCCTTGGTCCATCGGCTGGCGTCGCCCTTGTACTTACCTACTACTTAATAATAAGTATATTATTTTCATTAAAATACGGAAGGTGGCTCCTCAATCCTTACTTTTAACTTGGAATCTGTTTCAATCTTAATGTTATTTCTGGTATTAACCGTGGGTTTTTAACATCGAATATATGCTCCATAGAGTAGAAGGTTGTTTGGTCTTCGCTAAATGTTAAAATGCCCACCCACTTGATCGTGTACTGTGCGTCTGCAGCGGCATGTTGTGTAGCTAACGTCAAATTGCCCAAAAGTGACAAAGCTACACGACCAGCTGTACCAGCAGAGGCGGATTAAAAGTCTAGAACGCCCTAGGCAAGCACCTCATCGGCGCCCTTCTAGCGGCTATATACTTCGCCCGCGTCTTCGTTCGCGTGATCCGTATTTTATCCTACAAAAGACTTTTAGTTCACCTCCTTAAAAGTTGAATTTCCAAAAATCTCTTCTTAGTGTTCCCCTACATCAAAAAAAGCACTTTACATTAAAATTCTTCAAAAAAATTCTGGCTACTGCCAAGCTGGCGGAGTATCGTATCGGTGAGGCCAGATCACTTATGAGCTTCAGGGAGGGCACCACTCGCCCTAGAGTGACGCGCTTTGTGAGGCGGGCGTTCTCGGGGACCTGTTCTCGATATTATCTGTCCCGCGTGACAGTGTATCGACTTTCTGAAGCAGAAGATTTATGCATGGGCAAGCCGTATTCTTCGGTACAAGCGGCGAGTTGAGCGCATGGACTTAGTTGAGCGATACACTCAGAATCGCACGTTCCAGAGCAACGAAAGGTGGGTTTATAGGGCATGGGAGCAACCCGACCAAGGTATGACTGATACGCGACTGCCGAGTCATAGGCCTTCTTGTAATCTATCCAACATGTCGCCAGATCCTTGCGGGTGCTGGAGTTGTATAAAATGTATGGGGCAGAGGAGGACGATCATTCACTATCCAGGACGACAGATTCAGGAGAACAGCGAACCTATAAGGACCGAGGGTGGCATATTTCAGGGTGAGTCGTGTTTTGTTTAGCCCTCAACCCTTTCAGTACACTGCTGGAGGGTTCGGGCTTGGGCTATCGGTTGAGAAGAGGTGGTCAGGTCATATCACACTTCCTTTACATGGATGATCAGAAGCTCTTTGTCCCGAATAACTTGCAACTAATGAAGCTACTGAAGGTAACAGAAACCTTCAGTAACGCCATCAGGACGGAATTTGGTGTGGAGAAATTTGCAGTCATGCATGTAAAGCGAGGGAAGAATATGGAATCCGTGGCAATACAACTCTCGGATTCCATACACTTTAGATCCTTTTCCTCAAACCGAAACTTACAAGCATTTGGGTATGTCGGAAGCACTAGGCATCAATGCTACTGACGAAACAGTCGTTGAAGGAACGCTTCTTTAGCCACCTGAATAAAGTACTAAATAGTTTTATATCGTGTGGGAAAAAAGTGCGCGCCTTCAACGGCTGGGTCATGCCAGTCTTGATGTACTCTTTTTCGGCATACTCAAATGGACAGAATTTGACGCCCTGGTTAGGAAGATCCGCACACTGCATACCGCAAATCGAATGCATACGATACGACCCACGGTCATCGGTCATGACACTGCATATCCCGCGGAAGTGCGGGGTCGTGGCTTTTTAAATCTAAAAATAAATCGATACAAGATTCTGATTGATTTCTGTCTGCAGGGTCAAAAGTAACCTAACACGAACGAGATGACGGGAGCTGAGTTCGCTCGCTTTCCTCGCTCACTTCAGCTCCCGTCATCTCGTTCGAACCTAACCTGTCCGTGTCGGGGTGCCCTAAGTTCCCGAGCTCGCTTCGCTCGCTCTTGGACTGAAGCCTGCACAACAGCGAGGTATGCAGTCTTAGGGAATACTTCCAGGAAGCCGACGTGGGTTTGCATCGAGATGTGGTAGGGGTGGACTAGGGCCTTACCCCGCTCTCCTTGGCTAACGAGAACGTTTTTTTTTATAATCTGTAGGCTCGCGTTTGACCACTATCTCGCCTGATGTTAATTAGCGATGATGTGGTCTACGGTGATTTTTCATCATAATATCCATAGTACTTACTAACTTTTATTAAGTTAGTACGACGAATGAATACTTTATCTCTAGGTATTTAAACAAAAGGAATTTGCTGAGAATATAAAATCGGGCAAAGTTTGTAAAAGGATTCCGTTTGTGGCAATCCAAGAACAGCAAAATAATATATGTAAATGGTACATTTATTTAAAAAAAAATATGGTCACAAAGGTCACATAACAAATTATGTTCGTTAATTCTAATATTTTGATAATCTGTTACATATCTAACAGATAAACAATATCACAACCAGAACGCTTAATATTAATTATAACTTTGTACTTCAAGCTAACTCTAAAAATGCTAAGTACAAAATAAAGCTATACGATAGCACCTAACTTCAGTGTTGTCATGAAAAAAAAACATGTAGTTTAAGTATTGAATCTAAAGTATCACATGTTACTTAATAAATTCTTTGGAAAACAACTTTACTTGACTAGTCAACATTGTGTTTCATAATGATCTGATGTTGTATACGTATAACTATATAGCTATGTGGATGTGTTCTTAGACTTGGGTGACTTGTCTGATCCAGTCGCGTACGCTGGCAACCCTGGAGAACACGACGAGGGCTCCGTTGGAGCAGTTGTGGGCATCGTTCTCCACCCAGGAGGCGACGCCGATGACCCTGCCGGTCTCGTCAACTAGACCACTGCCGCTGTCACCCTGGAATCAAATAATATGTGCCTAAATAAGAAGCTATGAATTTCCTAATTCCTCGAGACATGCATTTGTTTGATAGAACTTGAAAAGGTACTCAGTGCCGACCCAACAAGCGATAAATAATGTCTGTTATTCCTCCAACTGGGTATTTTAGGAAATGAAGAAATTCGCTTCGCATTGGTTCCACATGTATTGGGGAATACCAGCGACCTTTTGTCACGCTATTATTGCAACAACACTTCTCAGGGCCATATACCTATGTACATATCGTCGGTTGATTGGAATATCCGACTAACATATACGATATTTCGTAACTGTGAGTTTTATTTTTTTTCGGAAGAGAGACTTTATAGAATAGAATAGAATTAGTTACTACTTATTTCTACGGGTAGGTACAAATGCAGTGTTATCTCTCACAGCGATATCTACCTACCAGAGAAACTTTGGATAAACATAAAGAACTTAGACTAAAACAGGACGTAATCTGCGGTGTACTGCTACATTAAAATATAAATACATATATACAAAATTATATAAATACTATACATAATCTTGATATGTATCTACTAAATGGCGTTGCGTTTTGTAGTTTCTGCATCCATGAGATTTAGAGAAAAATAACATAGATAAGCGTGCGAGGTTCCGTCTTATGTATTTTAATGCAGTGTTTGTATTTTTTTGCCACATTTGGTATAGTCTGCCTCGTTGGTTGCAAGTAAAATTGCCGAGCGTCATCTGGGTTCTATTCCCAGGTCCTACAAAACTTTATTGGGTATTAGTGCTGCAGGCAAAAGGTTCGCCCTCTTTACATAGGGATAACGGATAACAATATAACTGGCGTTTAGGTGTCACAATAAATACTACTCTGCTTATCCCTTTGGGGAGTACATGCGCCTTATTATTTGATGTTACTTACGTTGCAAGCAGAGTCGAAGCGCGGCGGGGTTCCCTTGACGCACAGCATGTCTTGGCTGTTGTACTGCTCCAGGGCCGAGCACACGTCATTACTCTGAACGGCCAGTTCCATCCCGTGCATCTCGCTGCGCATGGTACCCTGAAGGTAGGGAGGGAAAAAGATTATTACGAGCTTTCTGATTCTGATTACTGAGAGTGACCTAATTTTCTTAGACATCATATTCCTTACTCATTACCATGAGGAAAGAGATGTTTTATGGGTTTTTTTATGCTAGTATTATATTATCTGTGGTTAAGATGAATAATACGTTTTGTCACTAAGAACCTATTGTTTCACGGAGCAATAGGTTCTTAGTGAATTTCGGTACTGACTATAGTTGGAATAGAAAGTTAACTGAATTGATGTCACTTTCAAAATAATTACTATTCGTTGTATTGTAATGAGACGATTGAAACGAAAGGCATTGGCAAACACGGTTGTTACGAAGTCAAAAAGAAGAAATATTCACGGTCTCTTGAATTTCTAGGATACAACTGCAATGCAATATTTTTTTATCAACTTTGGAAACTTGACTTGATCAATCATCGAATTGCTAGTTATAATCTACAACTACGTCGGTACTATTTTGCAAGATAACATGGTTCACTTTCCAATGGTGCTGGAATTTTCATGTCAAGTTTGTTGAATATTAAAAATAAAGGGGCCTAACTAGGTAGAATAAGGATGAGTTTATATCTTTTTAACCGACTTCTCAAAAAGGAGGAGGTTCTATGTTCGACTGTATGTATGATTTATTATTGTAAGTTCCTCGATTTCTTCGTCAATTGTGGAACCATTTTTGAAATTATTTTTGTGTTTGAAAGGGTATGCTCCCGAGGAGGTCCCATTGTCACAAATTCGGAATCTGATGATGGTATCCCATGGAAATCGAGGGTACTGTCGGTTTTTTATCGGTTACATTTCGTGGAGTGTGCGATGGAATTGCACGATCTAATTCCACTTAGCCCGTTTCATCATCGGACTACCAGACGAACGGCGATGCGCCATCGATACATGGTAAACATCCCACCCATACGCACAAAACGTTTTGGGAACACTTTTATTATGCGTACAGCTAAGGAGTGGAATTCCCTGCCGGAGTCTGTGTTTGCCGATAGCTACAATATAGGGGTCTTTAAGTCAAGAGTGAATAGGTTATTTCTAGGCAAGCGTATTTCACCGTCGACCACATCATCGCTTACCATCAGGTGAGATTGTGGTCAAGCGCGAGCCTATAGGTAATAAAAAAAAAAATACTCCTCAAATATTATAGGCACACATACAGCAATTTTGGTATTTTCATCGACAATGCAATCATTTGCACTCAGAAAGTATCATTTGGTGAAGTGGAACTGATAAGAAGACCACTGATGGCCACTGGAACTACGTAAAGATAAGTATGTCACGGGTAGGTATAAGATATATCGAATAGTTAACAGACTATGATGAAGCAAAAAGTTAAATAAATATTACTGATGAAAATAGTACCATCGAACTGATCTGATGATGAAGCCGGAAGGTAAGTAGGCACTGGAACTCCGAAATAAAATAATGTATCCAAGTAGGTATATTGGAATCGTCATGGACACCGACTTCGGAAAATAAAGTAATTTTTCGCTTTGTAGTGTTTTTTTTCGGCAGTCGGTTTATTTTTTTTGTTAAAAAGTTTTTGTTTAGAATGAGAAGTTTTAAATAAAGTTATAGTTCTCGCCAAACTTCTTGGCCGCCCTGAAGTTGGCTACATTGGCTGCGCAGTAGTAAATCTCATACAAAAACACCACCGTTTCGTGCCTCGCACATCGGAAAGCCAACTTCAGGACGGCCCAGATGTTTGGCGAGCAATATAGCTATGTTTACAAATTTTGTAAACATAGGTTACCCAGGTTAGGAACTCCTCTTCTTTCAGAAACCATAATAACTCTGAACCTGAATGACCATTTGTATTCTTATAGAAATGAAATACTAACCCCGAAGTGGTCTGTTCCGTAACCAGCGTATCCGACGTTGAGGCCGACTGGAAGGCTGGGCTGATCGTCCAGCTTAGCGGCAGCCATGGTCTTGCCGTCCAGGGGTAAGGGCTCGTTCAGCTCGGCCAGTAGGAAATCCCAGCGAGCTGCCACCTGCAAAGCAAGGTTGGGGGTAAAATAAATAACTGGTTTTATGGCTGATGTCTTCGATGTAGGTACATGTTCAAATTATTAAGTGAGACCCAACAAGGGCGACTCAAAGGACCCAAAGGTGGTGTACAGCTGATTTCGAGGTCAAAAGCCGCTGGTGCTGGTAGTGTGGTCAGTTGAAATTAGGCGTTGAGACATACTTTATTTTCTTTGTTTTGTCGTCAGTAGATATCGATAGGTACCCATCACGTCTGCGGAGTCACTGGCTGGCTAACTTCATTAGAGCTCGTAAGTCTAGACTAGCTATGTCTAAGGTGTAGCGTACAGCGTTAGTTCACTGCTGTTTCCTCGGTACTGACGAGTTATTTATTATGCGTAGGCCTTTGTCGTATAACCTTTTCTTTGTCTGTCTGATTTCGTAAACAATGAAAATGTGCCAACATCGGTTCACAAAGAGTGAAAGATTCTCTTTCTTTGAAAACATCATTTAATTCTGAATAATCGGGATAGGATGACTTGTGGAATTCATGTTATTCTGACACATTATTCTCAACTGTAACGTTGTTTATTTTTAGGTTTCAGGAAAACAATGTTTGTCAACGGTTAGGTACATATTAATTTGCCAACTTCTTATTTAATTCTTTGTTTACTGCCATGTTCAAGTATTGTAGTACAGTCATCATTAGACTTAGGTCGGTTAATATTCTTTGTTTACCTAGTATGATTCAGTCAGCAATTAAGAAAAAAACCCATTAGCATTGTCACTTTTACATTCAATCTAAATTGACGCAGAATTATTATATAAACTGCCTTTCTTTACCTACTTTATGTCGATATTTAATTTTCTTCCAATTTTCTATCTGCCCCAATAAAATTATAACTTTCATGTTTGACGTTAATTTGATGCTAACCATAGATTCTACTCTATCTCATGTCTTGGCATTTTTGTCTAGCCAAAGGGCCTATGGCATCACCCATTGATCTGATTAGCTCGTAAACAGACCTTCACATCCGTTGGTAATATTTTAGTGTATGTAATAGGAATCTACTCATCACAATCAATCCCCCTGCCAAATGGGAACGGGTTTAAATCCCCTGAAGGTATATGCATGCCATGGCATGGCATATGCCACCAAATTGCCTAGTACCCATAATTTTCCATTGTACTAGTATTTTGTCTCACCTGTTTGAGGTTGAACTCATCAGCGTCCAGCCAGTACGGCCCCACGGTGAATAGCGGGTGGATGACTTGTCTCTTCACGCGGCGGGTGATGCCGCTGTCGTTCTCCGTGTTGTTAGTGCCGGCCAGGATGTACCGCCCGCCGGTGAACAGGGTGCTGGAAACCAAAGGGCTCTGGTAAGAATCTTAGGCATTCTAAAGTTATTCTCAACAATTTTAAAGTTTTTCAAAACAAATCTTAAATCAATCAGTCAGTTATGATTTAAGGGCACTCAAAAATAGAATTTATAAAAACACTAGACCTCCAATGAAAAAGTAGACCAATTTAGAGCCCAAAAATTGTATGGTTAGTCAGTACCTGGGCGATCAAGCTCTGCTCGAGTGAAAATAGAGAAAACGACGTTTTCTAAAAATTGTACCTAGGGTCCTTTCGAGGTCGATAAAACGATCTAGTCGTTTTATCACCCTCGAAAGGACCTGCACACCAAATTTCATGAAAATCGTTGGAGTCGTTGCCGGGATTTAGATTAGATAGATTTATTGATAGGATAGTTGATAATTTTCATCAAATTTTAAGTACAGCATGATCTGATGTTACAAATACAAACAATATACAGAAAAGGGCTAGTTCAATTTAGGTAATGTATGTCCAATATGTCAGCATACCTAAGTGCAAGTTCACGGGCATGCCTCAAATTAATTTGATTGATGCAATTTGACTGCTTACTCAAAGCTATTATACCATTGAATCATTGTTAACATTTCGTGTTCCGGCTGACAACACATTTTAATTTGGAATCTGATAGATCTAGACTGGACTGGCACATTGGTTACCTACTAAAAACGTCTCTGGCGTCTCTAGGCAAATATCAATTTGCTATCCATCATCTGTCGTCAATCGTCCAGTTTTTTCGCCATTTGTACCTTGTGTACCAGCCGCACCTACAACCGCATCTTGTAAAGTATTATTTTCTGAACTTTTGGTGAGAATGGCATAGTTTTGTTAAGGTGAGTATAGAATAGAGCATTTACTTGTAACAGAACATCAAGCATTCGTTGTTTTTAAAATTATTCGAATCACACTTCGAACATGACGGTCGATGTTTTGTTACATACAATCTGATTTTAAAAACCAACGATCGTTTTGGTGTAACATTTTATCGAGCAAAGACACGAGCGCGGGCAACTGGGAGTGAGGTCATTAATGAATGCAAGGTACAAAGAAATGTTACAGTTAAATGCTCACTCGTCGTGAGCATAACGTCGAACACAGCGTCAAACATTCGCAAGAACGTTACATTACATGAAAATGCTTTAGAAAACTGAGCATTTGTCTGTATTGTATTACCATTCGTAAGAACGTTACATTGCATTGTAATAATCGCGAAAATGCTCTAGTGTATCTCACCGTTATAAGCCGTTAGATACAAGTGGGGCTCTTCTAGCGTATGCCATTCACATATCAACAGCCACGGGGAAGCGGTTGCCGTTGCCCTCGACATCTCAAAGGCTTTTGATAGCGTTTGGCATGAAAGCTTTATTGGTAAGCTTCCTTCGAATCCTTCGTTCTGTCTACCCGGTGGACTATGTGACTGGATTGCAGACTTCCTTAGAGATCGGTCCATTCGAGTGGTTATCGATGGCTGCTCATCGGACCAATTGAATATCAATGCCGGGGTCCCTCAGGGGTCGGTACTCTCAGCAATATTATTCTTGCTGCACATATAAAACCTATACCTTTAGGTATGCAGACGACAGCACTGTTGCTGAGAGATACTTGTCCAACGCACAGGCTACCGGGCTGCAGAACCGGTCTGAAATTGAGGCAAAGGCTCAGCTGGCAGCCAAAAAGTTAGGGATTCTTGCAAAGGTGTGAAGGTACTTCACGCCGGAACAGCTCCTTAATTTGTATCAAGAGCAAGTTCGATCATGCATGGAGTACTGTTCTCTACTCTAGGACAGATCTGCCAAATACCAGCTTGATGCACTAGAGTCGATTGAAAAGCAGGCCAAGAGGCACATCGGCAATGAGGCGCTGGTCAAGTCAAAGCTCCAGAGTCTTGAACATCGTCGCCGAGTTGATAGCTTCTCGGTTTTTTATCGGTTACATTTCGAGGAGTGTGCGATGGAATTGCACGATCTAATTCCACCTAGCCCGTTTCATCATCGGACTATCAGACGTACGGCGATGCGCCATCGAAACATGGTGGACATCCCACTCCCACCGTACTTACCATACGCTCAAAACGTTGTGGGAACACTTTTATTATGCGTACAGCTAAGGATTGGAATGCCCTGCCGGAGTCTGTGTTTCCCGGCAGCTACAATCTGGGGTCTTAAGTCAAGAGTGAATAGGTTATTTCTAGACAAGCGTGTTTCACCGTCGACCACATCATCGCTTACCATGAGTTGAGATAGTGGTCAAGCGCTAGCCTATAGAATATATAAATAAAATATAAGTGCTTTACTCTTATTGCTTTCTATTTGGGATCAGAAACTACAAAAACCAAACTAAGCATATTGTGTTTGACAAATGACGCCATGACTTATACCTGTACCTACATGTTGGACCGACCCGCAGCCTAATTGTGTAAGTGAATTCGGCAAAGGAAACAATCTGGTTCTTTCCCAAAAACACAAACATACACAAAAAAGTTGAATAAAGATTCTCTTAGATTAGGTTGTTGGATACCAATCCACCTGCAAACAAAATACATATTTTCCAATATTCATTAAAAGTAATTTTTAGTCTAGTGCAAAATACCAGTTGATTATCGCACTCGTAAGCACACCACTCATACGAGTAAGCATGGCTATCCAATGTCCCCTTGTTCATATGAATCAGTCTGGACTTTTTGCATCGGAGCTTGCAAGAACAAGGAAAATTGAAAAGGTGTGAACCAAAGTTGTTTGTAAGCTGCTTATAGAAATGACGTGACATTGCCTACCTATACACATTACCTACATATAGTGTGAAAACTGGCAATTATTGATAAGAACTTGTTATTGCATACATTTTTGTTCTGCTCGCTTGTATAACTGGTAAAATAACAGATGGCACAGAATTTTCTCGATAGTCAGTCTTATTGTTTTTATCTTCAGCTCTTGGCCCTAACTTATACTGATATCTTTTTTTTGTAAAATAATTCTGGCTGTAAATAACTACCTAAGATTACAATATAGTCGGTCAATGTCGCAGGTTCACGTGGCCGAGGAGTTGGGGTTATCTAGAGTCACGGTACAATCATAAATATTAATATTATAAATTAAAACCCAATCACGATGTTATAGAAAAACACTAACTACGAAACGAATGAATTTAAAACAAAGATTTTATTATAGAACGTATGACCCAGTGTTATTATAATTATTATTTTATTGGACACAATACTATGCAGCTATTGTCACATGTCGCAAACAGGTTGGTTTTAACGATATTAGTGAGGATTAAAGCGAATCCGGTTGATTAGATATCTTTCATTAATATTATTTTAAAAGGTGGTTTGAAAAAGTCTAATGCATCCAATTTAAGATAGTATCTAACTGGTTCTACTTTTAGTGATTAGTATTTTTTAGCGTCTGCTACCTGTTCTGCAACCTATGTCCCTAGAGTATTTGACGCGAGTTGTCGTCGATTTTCAAGTTTTAGCTCCGTGCGAATGCCTGTTATGTATTACTGTAACCTCAGAAGTGGGATAAACGAAGGACATAATGCATCATTTATTTTGTTTATTTCGGTTTGGCACATCTTGATTCACTTTTGGTTACAATAAAAAAGATACTGAGGTCTGATAAACGGCAAAGATCAAGCCAATTAGCGATTTGCCAAACATGTTTTTGTGATGGACTTTTTTCCAAAGAACTGGATCTCTTCCTTGAGGGATTAAGTGATCATGTCACGCATCTCCTTTGTGTTGTTTATCGACAAACGTATACTATAATAACTGGTTATTCGATGGAATATATGCGCAGCGTACATATGACGAACGAGAAAAAACCCAGATGTTTTGTTATGCGTGCACATGCTCCGACATTCATCTTAATACTGTGTGGGTTGTATTCAACTAAATGGAACCAGTCCAAAGGTGGATTTACGAAGAAATATATTGAAATGAGAGTGAACAAATCAAATTGAGGTTGATTTTTTAAACTAAGTATATGTACAGCAAAAGCTATCAAATATTATGTTTTGTTTTTGGGCTCCTATTAGTAGATATGTTAACGGCAAATCTATACCAAACTGTGAACCTGTAGTGAACTGGACGAACTGTCAAGAGACCTAGATTTAAACCGAGTTGTTTCATGCATACCTTCTTCATCACTCCCATGAGTAGGTAATCTTAGCCTTGCAGATTGTAAGGATATCGGGTATTGCCGAGAATTTTAATATCTTACAACAAAATATTTAAGTTGATAGGAATTCTGCGAATAAACAAAGCAAATCTGCCGAGAAAAATAAGATAAAACACTAGCTTTACTTAAAAAAGAATAGGTACCTGTTTTGTTTCTATTTTGAGTTGCCTACTGCAATAATAAATAACTGACATAAGATTCCTTGTATTGCTCACTGATTTGTTACATACAATAAACAAAATACTGTTTATTAGGTACTAGCTTGTCTTAATTATTATAGTTGTTGCCTCTGGCAGTGACACTTAACCTTTACACGATGACTTCACGACTAAATATCGCTAAGAAAGATAACAGTTTGCATTGAAGAGGCCATGGTTTATTAGCAGTTGCGTAGAAGATGGACAAGCTATGTTTATAGGTACCTAAGTATTTATCGCCGACGATATGACTATTTTAAGCGAAGGCAAATGTAAACAGGAAGACATTGGTTTTGTTTGAGGGACATTTACTAATGTATTTCTAATGTATCTCGCGATGGAAATAACTTTTTACCCAATTGCCGAATTGTAATGTGTTTATCATATCAGTATATGTATGTTTGTTCCTTTAAGGCGTTCTAGAGACCAAACGCGTTGGCCGATTTTGATTATTCTTACGTCAATCGTGTCGTCTTAACCTTTCAAGTGTCACTGGCTACATTAAAAAAGTAAAATAGAAAAATGGCGGCTTTTGGGCGCCATATTGTGGGGTCCAATTTTTTTTTCTTCCTTTCCCATCGTGTGGGGTACCAAAATAAAGGGTTTTAAGAGGTGATTTCAAAAAACTAATTCGAAATAAAAAACCCGACTGCTTATGAAGTGAACTAAAAAGACGTAAACAAGAAGAAAATCATGCTGTGCAGTCGGATGATACATCTGGTTTTGGTCAGCCAGCACGCGAATATGTAGACGATATTTCTTTAAAGAAAAATTTTTTGACATTGAATGTGAAATGAAAAATGGAATGTGTTAATGATAACATTCCTAAAACGAGAGTGGCCACTGAGATGACTCCTTAAAGATAAATATGGTAGAAAATGGCATGTAGCGCCGCCCACAAAGAAATTGAGATAAGGAGAATGATGATGAGATATTTAGCACAATTGGACATTAGAAAAAAGTCAGCTCAAGGCAGCTGCATCATTTGATTTGTCAACATTATTGTAGATAGGCCAGAACCTGAGATCGATTTCAACACTGTACTCTTTAGTTAACATTTCGCTAAACATCTGTTTTGTAAACTATGTAACT
Source organism: Orthosia gothica (assembly GCA_949775005.1). Taxonomy (NCBI): domain Eukaryota; kingdom Metazoa; phylum Arthropoda; class Insecta; order Lepidoptera; family Noctuidae; genus Orthosia; species Orthosia gothica. The sequence goes on along the minus strand of OX459037.1, from coordinate 30,129,127 downwards.
GTGGTAAAGAAAAACAAGGAAAGATATCATAAAGAGCCAATTATGACACGGCTTAAAAACAATAGCAGGTAGGTATATATTTGAACTTCATTCGTTCTCCTGCCCCACTGATTGCTATATTATCATGATTTGTGGAAATTGGCAAAAACTACAGCCACGGGTAATTTAACCATAAACTGTTTGTTAATTGGTCAAAACTAGTTTTTTTTTAAGATATGCGTTTAATGTTGGCGAAGCAATTTCGGAATGACAACAATGTCGGTTGTTAAATAGGTTTTTAGGTTTTTGTCATAAACATTTTGCAGTTTTAAGCGGCGTAACTTATGGCTTGTTCAATAGTTTGTTAAATATTTTAGTATTCTCAATGGTAATATTTTAGTTTTTAGGGTTCCTTACGCGAGCCTTATTGATGACACTCACGTCACGCGTGTTCGTCTGTCTGTCCGTCGTTTGTCACGTAGGTTTTACTGCCAAACGGTTCGAGCTACAGTCTTCAAATTTTCACAGTATAAGCATCTTGTTGTCACAAAGCCACACATCATACAGCTACACACAATTGTGAGCTACTCCATTGAGTGGGTTATCATTGTTTAAAGCTATTTGAGTAAATAAATGGGTACTGTATTTTTTGTATTAAAAAATGTTGGAAAACAAAGATATACCAAAGTCAGTTTTTTTACAAAATTTTGTTCTGAAGTATTTTTTAACTTCTCATTGACTAAGTAACAAATTTTGTGATAATGTATATTGTTATGTATGTCCTACTAATAACAAATACTAATATATTGATGAACCAGATTGTTTTTTTTAATTCTTTAATTTTACTATAAAAACCAACTTGATTTTGCGGATTGGTACGGAACCCTAAATATGAATTATTATACCCTAAATGTTATTACTTTGTGAAATTCTAGACAACCCTGATCATAGCCAGACTTTAGACGGAATTAACTTAGTATTTACCAGTGCCCAGCGGTGAGGATCCATGTGGGGCTGATGATGGTGCCTCCGCAGGTGCCTCCGAAAAGCACAGCATGAGGGAACCGCTCGTTCACGGGTTTCGGAACGGGGGCGCTGACCACGGGGGCACTAACTACGGGGTCGGCTGCAGGTGCCGCCTTCGCATCCGTGTCAGCCTTCGTCGGCACATTGGCTGGAAGCAGAAGTGACCAAATAAAAATAAGTTTTTAATACTCTACTGGATTCGTTGGATCTTTAACCTCAAACTACATTTAAGTGTACCTAATACATACCGGTTACATTGAGATCTAGGGTAACTTTGATGAAAACTTATTTTTTTTAGGTTTTTAAAGCTAACTCCGTGAAAACGGACCGCACCCCAATTTTCTTTTTTAAATTTGCAACACTGACATGTCAGCCATGTTTTGCATCAACCTCAGCGCAAGAATAAGTTTACTTGATGCAGAAAAAATATTTTGAATTGTACACTGTGAATTCAGTAAAAATACATTTTAAATTGGGGTTACTTTATATTCTAATGAAAAAACAATGGGGTATCAAAGTAACCCCATTTTCATATTAGCGTTTATGGGCTCGTTTTTTTTATTTTCTCCCAAACTACGGAAGTAAAAAAAAAATATTAGGGAATATAACTCCTTTTGTGAAGTCGCCAACACTGCATTTTATTCATATTTTACAAAATATAATTGAACTAGTTATGCCAATTTTTGTTTCAAAATTAATCAATTTAACCTCGTTTTACGGTAGGTACTTCAACTACGGAATAGTTTTCTAATAGCCGTCATCAACGTTTAGCTTCTTTAGGCACCTACTCAGGTAAGAGGTTTGAATTTCGAATGCAGTTGTTGACTTCCAAAGATATTTTACTGCATATTGAGACTGCTCTTGACCACGATCTTACCGATACACGATGGAAGAAGCCGAAGTTATGAGTTGATTGTTTTTGGTAAATTGTTTAAAAGATTTTGTAGTGTCCGTGAACGCAGAGGAAAATACCCAAGTTAATAACTTTGACATTAAACTATTTCACACCAATTTATATATAATAGGTGCGTGGCGACCGATAGGGGGAATATCATGACTGCAATTATTTACCAATCACTATAGGTATTTCCATCATTTAAATGAATTTTCAAATTGCCGACGAAATCATTTCTATAAGCGATCTCCATATTTTAAAAGTATTCTGCCTACCCCCATGGGAAAAAAGGCGTGATTTTATGTATGTATGTAAAGCAGGAATCAAAATTCCTTAGCATAAATCGATGTGCCAGATGGACAATATGTTTTTATGACTACAATATGTCTCATAGTCATATTATAGGTACCTACCATAATCAAAATGAATATTAAACAAGCTGTAACAAATGAACCACAAATCGATAAAAAATAACATGTCTACGCAGAAAATGATAGCATTAATTACGATAACTTTAATTACTAGCTAGATTCCACCACAAAACAACTAGGTAAGTAGTGGAATTTTATCTCAGAAAAAAACCGCAGTTTTCCCTAAGATAATTAATACTGACGTGGGTAGCATGTGAGCGATACAAATTGTTCACAACACGACCAGGGCAATTTATTGTTACCATGTCCATCGCCAGAGCAATTATGTAACTTCGATGGGAAACTGAATTCGATTCAGTTGATAGCCCCTGAATACAAGTAGGTTCTGTATCGTATTTTCATGGTAAAGGTCAATCATAGTAGTAGTTTAAGTAGTTAGTGGGTATTTTGTCCATGTGTTGTTGTCCAGGGGAATTACTATTGTTGTGTTTGTATTTTTGCGGGTAGAAAGAAATAAGTATATAATTAACCTATCGTGATTTTTGTTGATAAATGGGATTAGATTATGCTTGAGATGTCCAAAACAAGCGATCGTATAGTTATAGTTTTTTGCCAATATTTTTCAATGAAGAGCATGAAATCTACAGTCTCATCTACTCAATAACTTTAATGTTGTCTAAGTTGTCTTCAAACAACCTGATTGCTAAATTAAATTGAAAATCTAACAATATAAACTTTCGTTTTTTAGATTTTTAACAAAATGTGAACTCCATTTGGAGTTAAGTTCGCCTTTGTACACAATTTGTGTAAATGTATTGTTTTGGTGTACAATAAAGAATTAATCATAAAATTTTGTGGCAACATTTAGGGAATCTGTCTAGTAGTGGAAGTCTTTCGGCTAAAATGATGCTAACTATTACGGAAACATTTCTCCGATGCTAGGCAACCAATGTTACAAATCGTATCCGGGTTATTGATGATAACGGCACTCGAATTCTATAGTGGCTAAGCTTTGCATTAATCGGTCAAGAGGGTATTGTTGTGTTCGAACCAGTTCGTTCATTGATACACTTCATGGACGAATGAGGACATTGCAAATGCTTTATTTTACCCGACTGCCGAAGGAGGGTAATGTGTTTATCAGTCTATGTATGTATGTATGTTTGTTTCTATGTGGCGTTCTAGAGGCCAAACACGTTGGCCGATTTTCATGATTCTTATGTCAATCGATTCGTCTTAACCCCGCGAGTGTTACTGGCTACATTAAAATTCGAAAATAGAAAAAATGCCGATCTTGGGCGCAATTTTGTGGGTGCCCAAGTTTTTCTTCCAAACCCATCGTCTAGGGTATCAAAATAAAGGATTTTAAAAAGGGATTTCAAAAATATTAAACACTTATACATTAATACATCTGGTTTTGGTCAACCAGCTCGCGAATAGGTATCCTCCGACTGCACATCATGATTTCCTCCTTGTTTATGTCTTTTTTCTTTCAGTTCGCTTTCAGTTCGTTTTCTTTTAGTTCGCTTTTTAAGCAGTCGGGTTTTTTGATTTTTTGGAATTAACTTTTTTATGTCGATAATAAAACAGTTTACGTTGACGTTGAGCGTAAACTGTTTTCACTTTTTATCACATTTTTAAGTTTTTCTCACTGTCCTTACAAAATGTGATGAATAAAAGACCCACATTCCATCAGTAATTACAATGATTAAAAACTGGCTACTAGTACCACTAGCGAATATAGCTTGTCTTAATAAAAAAAGACCAGCTGGGACTGAACCCGTTCATTGGTTTATTTGTAAGGGACAACCTGTATTTAGTTACAATTTGTTTTTATAGACCTATACGCCAGCCATTTTCAAGATACAATGTTTACTAACCTGCTAACAAAATAAAACAACAAGTTTTTTAGAGTTACCCTCTACTTATTGCCTGCCTAGCCTTTACCCAATTATGTTGAGGTCGGCTTCCAGTCTTACCGGATTCAGCTAAGTACCTGAGTAGTGTTTTACCCTCTACTTATTCAACAAATAATAAAAGGTTTATAAAAAAAACCGGCCAAGTGCGAGTCGGACTCGCGCACGAAGGGTTCCGTACTTGGTAAATTGCGGTTTACGATTTATGGCGTATTAAAAAAAAACTACTGACTAGATCTCGTTCAAACCAATTTTCGCTGGCAGTTTACATAGTAATGTACATCATATATTTTTTTCAGTTTTATCATTCTCTTATTTTAGAAGTTACAGGGGGGGGGGGACACACATTTTACCACTTTGGAAGAGTCTCTCGCGCAAACTATTCAGTTTAGAAAAAAAAAATATTAGAAACCTCTATATCATTTTTAAAGACCTATCCATAGATACCCCACACGTATGGGTTTAATGAAAAAAAATTTTTTTAGTTTTAGTTTCAAGTATGGGAACCCCCAAAATGTATTGTTTTATTTTTATTTTTGTGTGAAAATCTTAATGCGGTTCACAGAATACATCGACTTACCAAGTTTCAACAGCATAGTTCTTATAGTTTCGGAAAAAGTGGCATACGGACGGACGGACAGACAGACAGACAGACAGACAGACATGACGAATCTATAAGGGTTCCGTTTTTTGCCATTTGGCTACGGAACCCTAAAAACGATTAAACGATTTAACTGAGTTAGTACACATGTAAGATAGTTTGAGAACATAAAATATCCAAGGCCAGGACTCAGCTGATGTCGGTCCTTTATTTATTAGTAAATATATTACCTTCATGTCAGACCAGAGTATAGATTATGAAAGAATCTTCATTACTTATTTACAATATGTTTAACTAAACGTCATAATTTTCATAGTTACTACTTAGGTAGTGTACTGTTTGAAAACAAAATAATGAGAATGGTATGGTCTTACCATACAAATATGCGATTTTGAAAGGAATAATTTTATTCAAAACATTCATCTTAAAAAAAAAGTGAAACTAAAATCTAAAATTATATTATAATGTGTTGTTTTTTTGCGTTCAGTTCGAAAGTGATGATTTCCGGTTTTAGTTATAATTAAGTCCCACGTTTTGATCTAGTCATTTCACTATTTTTATAACTGCAGCGTCTTATTCAAACCAGGTTGTCTTAGAATCTTGGTTGTTTTGTTTGTTTTCCTATTAGATTATTTTGGTTACGAATACTTTACATACATAATTATAAGGAAACCCACTAATTAGTTGCTGGTTTGTCCATTAGGTGATATTTATTGAATTATTGTTATTTATTATTGTAAACAATTTATGTGTTGCTTCCATGTCTGAATGTAGATCTGATGATGATTGTAGACAAAACACTTAAATATTTTTTTAATGGTCCTGGAATGGTTAAAGGTCATCTGCAAAAGCGAGTGTTAATTTACATCAAATCTTCAAACTCTTATTAAAACCTTGTTTCTTCACCTAGTTTACTCACGTTGTTAATTACATTGCACAACTAATAATGACGTGTGTGTTCAGCTGACAATTACATATAAGACGTGTACTTTTTCATGTCCTTGATGAAATACACACTGAGCCTATTCGTTTTTTTTCTGAACTGATTAGACATGAAACTTCGGCTGCGGACAGCCCAATTGATTTGTTTAGTACATAAAGCTAGTCCTATTCCCAAAAGGCGAAGGAAAGTCATGAATAAGGTGGACTTACAGTAGAAAACACAACAACACATTCTCGGGTTTACCAGGACCGGCAGCCTTATTGCGTAAACAATTCGGCAAGGCAAAGGGCGAAGAGTATGAATAATCGACCAATCACATGCGAGATGAAAGATGCGATGTGGATATCCACCTATGTGATTGGTCGATATGGCATTGGTAATAAGGCTGCAGAATGCGCATGAGTTTGCGCTTGCGACCCTCGTCAGCCTGTTTCTGCATTTAAAAAATCAATCTATATAAATATTATATGAATTACCTACATTTTGATGAATTTTTCATAATAATTGCCACAGCCATAGAGTAATTATTACAAGAGGCCCTAGACAAGTGGCATTCGATGCAAAGGCGTTAGATCGCTTTTTAATCCCATACGATTTTACCTTTTTACCAGACTACGGCGAAGCCAAAAGGAAGGGTTACGATTTTAGCAGTCTATGTGTGTATGTATGTTTGTATGTTCCTGCGTAGTGTCTAAACTATTCATCCGATTTTGATAATTAGTGTCTATCGATTCGTTAGGCCCGGATAACATAGGCTAACAAAGAAATCCATTCAAATTCAAGTTACAGTTTTAGTTAAACTTTTTGCTTGTTGACAATCGCTATCGCCACGCTTTCGATGATAGAATGTCACTTGTCTAGAGCAACTTAGGGTATATATGCTCTGTGGTCTAGGGCCTCAGGTAGGTAAATTCAGATCGCATTTTATTATTTTGATATTTATATACTCGTACATACATAAAATTACGTCTGTACTCCTCGACGGGTTAGGCAGGGGTGCCCCTTATTGTTAAGTACCCCCCACATTTCGCCAGTTATATTTAATTCCGTGTTATAGGGGTCGAACCTATTGCCATAAACCTGAGAAATTCCAGATGAAAAACCCAATAACACTTTGCCCGAGCCAGGAATCGAAAGGACCTCATGCTTTGCAGTAGCGCTTGGGACCACTCCGCCAACGAGGCATTGCCTGCTTTTTGATGATTACATTTTATATGTAAAAAGCCACAGCCACAGCAATAATGAATACAAGGAAGGTAAATTCAGTGAGTTTGTTATTAGTTTGATATTTTTAGCTTAAATAGGTACTATGTTGTAATACATTACTTGTATACAGCGTTTGATTGGTTATATGTATTTTGATATTAAGCTGGCTTCTGCCAGTAGATCTTTTGTTATTCTTCTACCTGCGTGAAAATTATCCGAAGAGAATAAACTCCCGGAATAAAAAGTAGATACCCTAATACAAGACATGGTCTACCCGTGCGTCTAGTTTCATCCCAATCCGTTCAGCAGTTCTGGCGTGATTGACTAACAAATATCCATCCATCAAACCTTTTGTATTTATAATATTATTAGTATAGACCTTTGTGAGGCAAATAACAACGCTGTTGGCGTGGCAGAGCATTCTGGTCAAAATGTATTTAATTTTGAAATCACCATAAAATGCAACTAAAACGAGCGCCTTGTGAGAAAACCTTGTCGATACCTAATGTGTTTTATAAAGAACAACATTACCAGAGCAATTTCCTAAAAAAAACGCGCATAAATCGTAAACGCGATTGCGGTTTACGATTTATGACGTATTAAAAAAACCGGCCAAGTGCGAGTCGGACTCGCGCACGAAGGGTTCCGTACCATTTTCGTAACAAACGGCAAAAAAATCAAGTTTGTTGTATGGGAGCCCCCCTTAAATATTTATTTTATTTTGTTTTTAGTATTTGTTGTTGTAGCGGCAACAGATATACATCACCTGTGAAAATTTCAACTGTCTAGCTATCACGGTTCATGAGATACAGCCTGGGGACAGACAGACAGACAGACAGACAGACAGACAGACAGACAGACAGACGGACCGCGGAGTCTCAGTAATAGGGTCCCGTTTTTACCCTTTGGGTACGGAACCCTAAAAAAACTACTGGCTAGATCTCGTTCAAACCAATTTTCGGTGGAAGTTTGCATGGTAATGTCCATCATATATTTTTTTTAGTTTTATCATTCTCTTATTTTAGAAGTTACAGGGGGGGGGGGGGACACATTGTACCACTTTGGAAGTGTATCTCGCACAAACTATTCAGTTTAGCAAAAAAATGATATTCGAAACCTCAATATCATTTTTGAAGACTTATCCATAGATACCCCACACGTATGGGTTTGATGAAAAAAAAAAAAATAGGTTCAGTTTCGAGTATCCCAAAATTTTTTGTTTTTTTTTTTATTTTATGTGAAAATCTTAATGCGGTTCACAGAATAAATCTAATTACCAAGTTTCAACGGCATAGTTCTTATAGTTTCGGAAAAAAGTGGCTCTGACATACGGACGGACAGACAGACAGACAGACAGACATGACGAATCTATAAGGGTTCCGTTTTTTGCCATTTGGCTACGGAACCCTAATAAAAAAGAACTTAATAAATTCAAATGGTCTTTGGCTCGGTTTAGACTATATAAGATTTAATATCAGTTTTTTAAAGGAGGTCTATGGTTATGAATCACAGAAACAATCAACTCATTTTTTAACACTGACTACCCTCAAAAAACTTTTGTTTATATGTACTTACAGTTTTCAATGGCAGAAGACTGATTTAAATGAAATATTAATTGAAAAAACAACATAAGATTATTATTTGTACAAAACTGCATTTTTCACTGTTGATTAAATATTAACGAAATAACAACAACAATATCACATTATTTACTAAAAACTTGTGCAAGAACTGTTTTTATTAGAAAAAATATTGATATGTAATCAGGATTTGTTTTATCGCACTATCTTGCATTCACAAATTACCTTAACTAATTGTTATCGATCGTTTTTCATTTGTCGAATACTTATCATGAAACAATACCCGCGTTTTTTTAACGGTTTCTGTATCAACAAAACAATTCTATTTATGCTTCCGAAACATATTAAAACTCCTTACCTGCATATCCTTCAGTTTCACTTAAAAATTACCACATTATTATTTTTGCCGTAATGTTTTAGCCACAAAAATATAATTAATTAAGAAATAATTAGGAATATCACTCACTTGCTTTTACAACTTGTTGTATATCGTTTCCCCCCGGGGCTGCGACCGCGAGGACGGCCAGCGCAGAGCACACGATCAGCCGGCTTAAGAACATCGTGCAGTTTGTGCGCACGCGCAGCCGACCACTTTATATATCAGACTTTACTTACTGCGGCTGTAGCACACAACTTGACGGTTGATGCAAAGTTCGTGCGATGATTGTGTCTACTATTTTTAAGTCCTCATTAATGTTGTTTAAAAGAATAGATCAGGGATGGAGTTCCATTATTTCTGATTTTATATATAACATTCACAGTTTTTTTAAACTTTAATTGCTACTTCATATTTATTATAGTGTATTTGGCAATTTATATGAATACTCCTCCTCCCCTCCTATTCATATAAATTGCCAAGTAACTTTTTTTTTAAATTGATTTAAAAAATAAATCTTCAATAAAGGCAGCAAAACTGCACTTTAATCGATTTCAGACCTTGCGTTTTAGTGGATAATTTTATTGCAACAAACAAAAATACACGGGACACGAGCTACGCGCTAGTGAGTTTGCACTAGCGCGTACGCATTTTTGAAAAAGTTGACTAATACATTGATAATGTTTCAGCGGGTAAAAGTACTCATGTATCAGCACATATATGGTATGTGGAAAAAAATTGTAGCTGACTCATTCACTCTTGATCATAGTATTTAAGTTTTGTAAAAGACTACTGACATAAACGTTTTGTTCAGGTTTAGCTTATTTTTCAGAATTATCAATCAATGTATTTTCCCTAAGGATCATTACAGGGAAAATTATATCTGATATGATTCATGGATTCACAAAAACAAAATATGCATCTAAATAATAAATTGAGAACCCAATAAAACAGGCTATGATATCACAGTAGTACATCCTATACTATACATCATTATTTGAATATTGGATAGGTCATTAAGGTTTTTCTCTTATACATTAATTGTTAGTTTTCTTATTCACAGGTCAACGCACTGTTATCATCACTGATAAACCAGTGTGTTCCAGGTAGTCAGTCATTTTTCTATTCATGCTCAAACAGGTCGAAAGATAACTACCAGAAAACAGCTGTGATTCAGAAACTGCATACATTCTGATTCACGACTATTCGGGTTTGCGTGATGAGATAAATGATAACATTAACGGTTTTAATCATTAATTTAATTGAATCATCACTTGTAACAATAACTTAACTCGGGGTTAGTTGCTAACACGAGGTTAAATATGAAATATGATTGAATTGAACCCAGGTTGATTGGGTACGACTGGGTGCCCGGAGAAGTTCGTACAGGGAGGCAGCGTTGCTGGCGAAGGCTGCGTTTTCACAGGTGGAGAGCTGCATACGGCGCTTAGGCCTGGGGTTGGCTCTCAACAAGTCGGAGGTCATTTCCATGTGCTGATGGTGAGATTTTCCAACGACAATAAAAAACAATGCGAGCTATTGAAAGGAGGCGAAACTTCGTGCTGTTTTAGCCAGAGAGGCTCCGATATGAGCCTCCGTTCTCACTAGATCGACTGTATCTAAAACAGTGGAGACCCAGTTCACACATTGCAGTGGTAACAGTTGTATATACGCGTTTTAGTTCGTGGGTATATAAGTGTTAGAACCCAGACTGGCATTTTTGCTTCTTCTCGCCACTGCCCCGGGAGTGAATAGACATGTCCTAGAACCATAAAATTTTTGACATGTGATATCTAGACTACCAAAACTGACTTGGCCCACGTAGTGGATTATCGCCCACTCTCTTTTATGTAGTAGAGGCGTATGTCCCAGCTGTGCTATCTAATACAGAGGTTGCATTTACAAAATCATGTCACGCGTTGAAATAGCCTACAATTTGGACTTACTTCTTGCTTCTACAAAAACTTTAATTAACGAACCCGTAGGTAGGAAACGAATAAATTATTATTTTAAGTGTCTTTTCAGACAGTCATGGTGATAAAAGTGATAATTGCTGGTAATAAGGGATCGCTAACGTCAGCAAACTGACGAAAATCTTCACCTTGCCATTGTACACTGTATGAATAGATAAAAGTTAAGCATATGCGGGTACTATCGATTTTTTTATGACGTACACGAGTTATTTATATCTGTAGGTAGGTAGAAAATATAACTTCTTTGTTATGCAATTGTGGCGTGGATTTTTTTCCCCAGAAGGAGGGTAATGTATCCGTTTATTTAGGTATATTATATATATATATATATATAGGTATATGCCAACGACCTTGAGGGAACAAAACGCGCCCTCGTTTCTCACCCGCGCGACCCGAAATTTAGTAGTTTTTTGTACTTTTCTTATTATTCTATGGCTTTAAAAAAAAAAGCTTCAGATCAAAATGTAGATAATTAAATTGTCTTTGATATGGTGTCGATTTCATTAAAATACACCCAGCGGTTTTGTTGTGATTGTCGTGGTTTTGTCCGTTTTAGACATAACTTTACAAAATAATTACATTATGTTATACAAATAAAACTCAAAATTTGCTCAGATGAAATTATTAAGAAAATGGTCTAATATAACATATATTTTTTGCAATAAATTATGACTAGCCGTTTAGACGTGATTCTCAATTTAAAATCAGCTACTCAAGGGAATCGGCGCCTTAAAGGTGAACGCTCACCGTAGGAGCCGCTCGCGCCGCAGTCATTGCAATTTTTCATGGTCTCGCGCAATCCGCACTTCTGTTCATCTTATTATACTTAGCATCCGCCTCGCCCACACCGTATTCGCCGCAAGCATCGTACGCGCCGAATTTGATGACGTCATCCGCACGCGCTGGTGGCATCAGTAAAATGCTGTAGGTATGCACCTACAGCATTTTACTGAAATGCGGCTCGTGCGGCGCATCTAAGTGCGCGTTCACCTTTACTTTATTACAAGTAACTCTATTTCTTTAGTACTGCTAAATAACTGTGCACTTGGTACTGTCAAGTCACTCTAACATCCGACCACAGTATAAATATGGACAAACAGTATGGAAACTACCTACAAACGCTCGAAACGGCACACTCACACAACATGCGCATCGATCTGCCAGTAGTGCGGGCCGCTTAGGGGTCGAGACCCCTAAGCGGCCCGCACTACTGGCAGTGACAGCATCGCGAAAACTGCTTAGGGGTCTTGTCGATGCGCATGTTTGTGTGAGTGTGCCGTTTCGAGCGTTTGTAGGTAGTATCCGTTTTTTTATAATTTATAAGGAGCGTCTCGCAGATTCAATCAAAGTGATTGGCTACTGATTAACCGGGCTATCCTGTGGAGACTAAGCTATATAGCCTCCAGCCAGGCACAAAATTCTAAACCAAAGCAACTCCGCTGAGAGCTACCCCAGTTTGGGTCGAACCTCGGCTCAGGGCGTCGCTGGGGGACCACTATGGCTGGATCTAGATTAATAAATTTACTGTCCGTTCATAAACTACCTACGTGGAGAAGAACGGAGAAGAAACTCCTTTTATATCTAATAATTTTAACTAATGCTCAGCTAATCGCGGGCTGGCGGGAATTTATTGATATAACACGCGACGGGCCTCGGCGGCGAGGACAAAACGAATCGGTTTTGTTTATTAAGTTTGTTTACTACTCTCTGAGCAGAGTGGAGGGGTCATAGGGGTCAGAGAATATGCCTCAGTTGGCGAGATCATAGAACTTTGAAGATTACGCCCTAATTGCGTATATGGTAGTTGCCGTACTGTTCGTCCATATTTATACTGTGGTCCGACTCTCTATTGGCGCACGAGACAAACCCGAGGCGCCCGCCACGCGAGTATACAGGGGGTGGGGGCGAGGTGCACATTTTTTGACCGAGTAATAAATACATCCTGTAGCCTAAACGTGTCGATGGAGTTTAACAAATAAGATATCATTAGATTCACTGTTAACGCACTGAATGACGTACACTATAAGGATTTTGAAAAATAAAACAAGATTGCGGCTGTTGTTTGTTGCGGCGGGGTTTTTTGATATTATATTTCTTTTAGTTATTCTGTTGAAAGGTAGTTTATCATGATATAGAAATAGCAATTCCCTGGTTATATGACACTGAAATTATCAATACTACGAATACTAGTGCTACTAGTACTAGTGGAACACACGCAATGTAGGTGCCCATACAATGTATGTACTGTTGTTGTACATACTTAATGTACAGAAACAAAAATCAGTCCTCTGATCTGATAAGTCTTCAAAACACCATTGATCTATCCGTCTTTGCTGAAACAAAACAGCAATGTTGTAATGCTATTACAGAAATATGCTTATGAAACTGAACGTGGAACCTAAGCCCGCTTGTACGATAAAGAGTTTCTGCAAGCCCTGATACTCTAAAAATGGTGTTCTATGCCCTGTGTCAGTCTGTTTTGGGGTACTGCATCACTGTATGGGGCGGTTCAGCTAAAACAAATTTTCTTAGAGTGGAGAAAGCCCAAAGAGCAATACTGAAAGTGATGCTACGAAAACCTTATCGCTATCCAACAACTCAACTATACTCATATTGTAAGGTACTGACAGTTCGTCAGCTCTTCGTGTTGCAATCTGTTCTCAGAAGACACTCCAGCGTACCACCGTCTGATCCCAACAAACGAACCAATATTCCCCCAGGTACACGACACAAAACCGCCTTTGCCAGATACTAATACTTTACATTAAGTACACTAATCTACAAGAAAATTCGCATAGAACTAAATATACTGTAATAAATTTAAATTAAAAGCTAAGGCGATGGAATGGCTACTTCAACAGGACTATGCAGAAACTTAAATTAAAACCTAAGGTGATGGGATGGCTACTTCAACAGGACTATGCACAAACTTAAATTAAAAGCCAAGGTGATGGAATGGCTACTTCAACAGGACTGTGCAGAAACTTAAATTAAAAGCTAAGGTGATGGAATGACTACTTCAACAGGACTATCCACAAACTTAAATTAAAAGCTAAAGTGATGGAATGGCTACTTCAACAGGACTATGCACAAACTTAAATTAAAAGCTAAGGCGATGGAATGACTACTTCAACAGGACTATCCACAAACTTAAATTAAAAGCTAAAGTGATGGAATGGCTACTTCAACAGGACTATCCACAAACTTAAATTAAAAGCTAAAGTGATGGAATGGCTACTTCAACAGGACTATGCACAAACTTAAATTAAAAGCTAAAGTGATGGAATGGCTACTTCAACAGGACTATGCACAAACTTAAATTAAAAGCTAAGGTGATGGAATGGCTACTTCAACAGGACTATGCAGAAACTTAAATTAAAAGCTAAGATGATGGAATGGCTACTTCAACAGGACTATGCACAAACTTAAATTAAAAGCTAAGGCGATGGAATGACTACTTCAACAGGACTATCCACAAACTTAAATTAAAAGCTAAAGTGATGGAATGGCTACTTCAACAGGACTATCCACAAATTTAAATTAAAAGCTAAAGTGATGGAATGGCTACTTCAACAGGACTATGCACAAACTTAAATTAAAAGCTAAAGTGATGGAATGGCTACTTCAACAGGACTATGCACAAACTTAAATTAAAAGCTAAGGTGATGGAATGGCTACTTCAACAGGACTATGCAGAAACTTAAATTAAAAGCTAAGGTGATGGAATGGCTACTTCAACAGGACTATGCACAAACTTAAATTAAAAGCTAAGGCGATGGAATGACTACTTCAACAGGACTATCCACAAACTTAAATTAAAAGCTAAAGTGATGGAATGGCTACTTCAACAGGACTATGCACAAACTTAAATTAAAAGCTAAGGTGATGGAATGGCTACTTCAACAGGACTATGCACAAACTTAAATTAAAAGCTAAGGCGATGGAATGACTACTTCAACAGGACTATGCACAAACTTAAATTAAAAGCTAAGGCGATGGAATGACTACTTCAACAGGACTATGCAGAAACTTAAATTAAAAGCTAAGTTTATGGAATGACTACTTCAACAGGACTATGCAGAAACTTAAATTAAAAGCTAAGGTGATGGAATGACTACTTCAACAGGACTATCCACAAACTTAAATTAAAAGCTAAAGTGATGGAATGGCTACTTCAACAGGACTATGCACAAACTTAAATTAAAAGCTAAAGTGATGGAATGGCTACTTCAACAGGACTATGCACAAACTTAAATTAAAAGCTAAGGTGATGGAATGGCTACTTCAACAGGACTATGCACAAACTTAAATTAAAAGCTAAGGCGATGGAATGGCTACTTCAACAGGACTATGCACAAACTTAAATTAAAAGCTAAAGTGATGGAATGGCTACTTCAACAGGACTATGCACAAACTTAAATTAAAAGCTAAGGCGATGGAATGACTACTTCAACAGGACTATCCACAAACTTAAATTAAAAGCTAAAGTGATGGAATGGCTACTTCAACAGGACTATCCACAAACTTAAATTAAAAGCTAAAGTGATGGAATGGCTACTTTAACAGGACTATGCACAAACTTAAATTAAAAGCTAAAGTGATGGAATGGCTACTTCAACAGGACTATGCACAAACTTAAATTAAAAGCTAAGGTGATGGAATGGCTACTTCAACAGGACTATGCACAAACTTAAATTAAAAGCTAAGGCGATGGAATGACTACTTCAACAGGACTATGCACAAACTTAAATTAAAAGCTAAGGCGATGGAATGACTACTTCAACAGGACTATGCAGAAACTTAAATTAAAAGCTAAGTTTATGAAATGACTACTTCAACAGGACTATGCAGAAACTTAAATTAAAAGCTAAGGTGATGGAATGGCTACTTCAACAGGACTATGCACAAACTTAAATTAAAAGCTAAAGTGATGGAATGGCTACTTCAACAGGACTATGCACAAACTTAAATTAAAAGCTAAGGCGATGGAATGACTACTTCAACAGGACTATCCACAAACTTAAATTAAAAGCTAAAGTGATGGAATGGCTACTTCAACAGGACTATCCACAAACTTAAATTAAAAGCTAAAGTGATGGAATGGCTACTTCAACAGGACTATGCACAAACTTAAATTAAAAGCTAAAGTGATGGAATGGCTACTTCAACAGGACTATGCACAAACTTAAATTAAAAGCTAAGGTGATGGAATGGCTACTTCAACAGGACTATGCACAAACTTAAATTAAAAGCTAAGGCGATGGAATGACTACTTCAACAGGACTATGCACAAACTTAAATTAAAAGCTAAGGCGATGGAATGACTACTTCAACAGGACTATCCACAAACTTAAATTAAAAGCTAAAGTGATGGAATGGCTACTTCAACAGGACTATGCACAAACTTAAATTAAAAGCTAAGGTGATGGAATGGCTACTTCAACAGGACTATGCAGAAACTTAAATTAAAAGCTAAGGTGATGGAATGACTACTTCAACAGGACTATCCACAAACTTAAATTAAAAGCTAAAGTGATGGAATGGCTACTTCAACAGGACTATGCACAAACTTAAATTAAAAGCTAAAGTGATGGAATGGCTACTTCAACAGGACTATGCACAAACTTAAATTAAAAGCTAAGGTGATGGAATGGCTACTTCAACAGGACTATGCAGAAACTTAAATTAAAAGCTAAGGTGATGGAATGACTACTTCAACAGGACTATCCACAAACTTAAATTAAAAGCTAAAGTGATGGAATGGCTACTTCAACAGGACTATGCACAAACTTAAATTAAAAGCTAAAGTGATGGAATGGCTACTTCAACAGGACTATGCAGAAACTTAAATTAAAAGCTAAGGTGATGGAATGACTACTTCAACAGGACTATCCACAAACTTAAATTAAAAGCTAAAGTGATGGAATGGCTACTTCAACAGGACTATGCACAAACTTAAATTAAAAGCTAAAGTGATGGAATGGCTACTTCAACAGGACTATGCACAAACTTAAATTAAAAGCTAAGGTGATGGAATGGCTACTTCAACAGGACTATGCACAAACTTAAATTAAAAGCTAAGGCGATGGAATGGCTACTTCAACAGGACTATGCACAAACTTAAATTAAAAGCTAAAGTGATGGAATGGCTACTTCAACAGGACTATGCACAAACTTAAATTAAAAGCTAATGTGATGGAATGGCTACTTCAACAGGACTATGCACAAACTGAATCACTACTCATATACATTGCCTAATATTGCATTATTTTAGCATTTTATTTCTTCACATAATAACACCTCACACTCACTACTCTCAAACAAAATCTCACCACACATACATCATAAACATATCCCCACACACACATTCTCCTATTTACTATTACGTAGGTATTTAATTGTTATCAACATTATTTTTCCTTTTTCTTAGAATACAATAATAATATGTATAAAAGTAAATCTGATTGTTAACACGAACAATAGGTTGGCACAGTCCGCAGTTGTATAAATCCTATTTTTAAGTAACCTCACAGCTGAACACTGTTTATCCTAGTTTGAGAGGCAGGGCTCACAATATCTGTATACAGACTTCTGCAGCGTAGTTAGAATCTTGTTAATCAGTGTATACTAATGTATGTTTCTTTGAGACAGTAAACTATTTATTTATACGACTACATACAGAAAGCAAAGCTAATAGAAATCTCTATTCTTAGACAGCACGCGCCGAAAACATTGTTGTTAGAAAACATTGTTTGTAGATATTATCTCGGTACATAGGAAGCACTGTTGACAGAAATCTCTGTTCATAGATAGCACTTCTTGCCGTAAGCTTTGTTCATAAAAACAACTGTTTCAAGATACCTTAGTTCATAGAAAGCGCCTTTGGAGAAGAAACTATTAATATATTACTAAATTTCACTTTTCTGGCTCTGGCAGATGTCCATAAGAAAAACACGAAACCCATTAGAAGCCAAACTAAATCCCACCAGGTTCTCCAGATGGGAACGGCAACTTCGTCCGCGCCGCAAGCGTGCTCTGTAAAAACCGGACAGAGAAAACGTTCTACAAGAGAACGAGAAAGAATGCAGAAAAGAACCCAGACTAGCGAAAACAGAAAAAGGCAGTAACTTCTACATCGAAACAGACAGCATCAGATACCCAGATCAAGAAATAGATAATAGAAGCAGAGTTTCTCCAGGAAGCGGCGAAAATACTCGTGCAGGACGCGCAGCAACAATTCACTCAAGAGATAGCGAGGATACGTGAGCAGAAAACATTAGACAAATATAGTCAACTGTGGCCGCTACAAATAGTAGTCTACAGTTCTTATCTCTTGTTTTGATTGTGAGGTTATTAAATAAAAAATAAATTAAAAAAAGCCTTTTATTCCATGAGTTACAGTAATTTTTCAACATGCAAATATACATTTATTTAAATAAATAATTCAATTCAATTCTAAATAAATAATTCAAATCAATTCCATGCATATAAATCAATTCCATTCTAAATAAATAATTAAAATCAATTCTAAGTATATAATAAATCAATTCAATTCTAAATAAATAATTCATTTCATTTCTAAATAAATAATTAAATCAATCACAAATATATAAATCAATTCAATTTTAAATAAATAATTCAATTCCAAACAATGTGATGTTATTATACCAGGTTAATTTTTAATGACCAGCCAAACTTTTGCCAAGAGTTAAAAAAGAAAATCAGCCGTTCAGTATCTACATTTTTGCCCGCATTAACATGGCAAAATGTACTGAACGGCTGTTTTTTTTTCTATTTTTCTTTAGTTGATTGAAACCTACCTAATTACTGAAAAAAAAATAACTTGGACATTAAAAATTAACCTGGTATAATAGAGGAATGCTTCGAGCTAATAGTAGTTGGGAATATGTTGCAATAGATTGTTGTTTTAGGAATCTTGAATTAATGCGACTGATTTTGCATCGATATGTCCATATTATGTGGAACAATGCCTGGTTTTCGCAAAATTCCCAAAATATACAGTAGTTTATACATGCATAAACTCACGCCTTTTTCCAAGGGGGTAGGCAGAAACTACAGAAAACCACCTGCTGCGATCCTTACATATTTATTTTGCTTCACACACATTCATACATCTAGTCATATACACACGCCGGTTATGGGTACTGCGCACTTGGCCCTTCTGAAGAACATCACCTATAGGTCTGTGTATGTCTTTCTGGGGCGTCCCCTCCTAAAACATATCATGTATATTTTGATTAAACCCTGCTGGTTTTCACAAAATTCCTAAAATAAATCATATATATTTTGATTAAACCCTGCTGGTTTGTTTTTATCTCATTTTATATTCTTTTTTTTACTCCTCTTGAATATTTTGTGTTGAATAGATTTCGACTTACTGGCACGTCGAGCATTAGACATTCGATAGATAGGGCTATCGTTGCAATGGCTTTTCGGCGAACCTGACGCTCAATCTAATGCCTATTCGAAATTGTGGTACATCGATCCAATGCTATGGAAAATCGGCAATTCGAACGTCCGATCTGATGACTTCGGGGAATTAGCCATCGCGCATATGACATTCGAAATCATGCAGTAAACCCATATAATGTAGGTATAAGAAGAAAAATAAACATGATGCGGCAAAATATAAGAAGAAAAATAAACAAAATTTAACAGTTTCACGCAAAGATAGGTACACCATTTGAAAATACCATAATTTACCGTGGAAAACTGCCTTTTAAAGGTTATCGAATCGTATTTATCACGTAGTTTCTGAGGCGTGAGAAAAGTGGATTGTTCACGACAGTTATAGGAAAATGCAAATTAATTATATTCGAAAACATAATTGTTTCCTATATTTTATGTATAGGTCGAGCCATACCTATTTATTTTTTCACACGTATTCAGTTAATGTGGGTGAAGATGTGACGGTCTTGTTTCTGCTAATTTTAATATTATCTGCACGAGACGTGTGCGTAACCACCAGACAGTGACGTTGATCCTCTCGAGTCCTTCATTGAATGAATCCTGAAGTCATTTCGTAGACGGAAACTAGCATGCAAGCAAGCATGTGTGCATGGCAAATGGGTGATTTTCATGAGAAGTTATATAACTCTTCATCAATGCTTCTCTCCAGAACGGTCGTGGTGACAATGAATTCTACAATTGACAATGAAAGACTACAAATACCGAGCTGTAAAGATGACCCAATCATTATTATGTACTCAATATTCCACAAAACTTTTTTTTTTAAAGAAAAACTGGTCATAGAATATATATTTAACTGTCGTAATATATCTTTTCATGCAGCTCTAAATGGTCAGGTGCGTCTAAAAACCTGTGAGTCAGCGGATTCTTGAGAAGGAAGTGGTCAAAGGCAACAGTCTGTTGGTAATTCTTGTGATTTACATTTTCAGTTCCAGTAGCATGTGTCAGCAATACTGACACATGCTACTGGGAAAGTCCTAAGGCTACATACATTCATATAAATACTGAGAGGCGAGAAGTGACAACACCTTTAAGATTGAAAAGTAATCAAAGCTTTAGGTCAAGGGTGAAGAACACGTCAATAAAGTTCTTTGCTAAATGCAGTTATGCGGTGCACCGTCGCTTCGTCTCGTACTTTGTGCTGCAGTTGTGAATTGCTGCAGACAGGCGTGACGCAATGATGCGTCGACGACGATCTTTGCAGAGCATCAAGGCTATGCACATATACATACATATATGCCGCACGGAGGTCAAGTTCAAGTAATGAGCGGTACGAAAATCATGTTTCTCAAGTTGAGAGTAGATTAAAAAAAATACTTTAATCTCTTTGTGTGTTTGTGTTTTGTATCTGTTTTGTTTCTGTATAATCTATATATTATGTGTGTTTACATTAATGGTTAAATAAATACTATCTAGTGCACAATACATTGTCAAAAAAGTCATCGAGTCAATACTTTGTGTGTTATTGTATATTCAAGTTATCAGTTGAGAGAATTAGTGAATTATCTTTGTTTTTATTGAGAATTCTGCGTAAAGTTAGTTTACATTGTGCTAAATAGTTATCGATTTGATGGATTTGAAAAAAATAGTACTTATTAATCAAAGTATTTAATATCATATCATGTAATTTTTTTGATATATTTCAAATTTGTTTTGTAAAATAATTATTTATTATTATGACATTGAATATTCAACTACATTTTTGCCTTGCGAAGCAATATAAACATTTCAAGAAACATGTTAGAACATAAAATTATTAGTAATAACAGCTCGAATCGACATTTTTCTATTAGATTTGATTTGATATTTCGCCGCATGCTACCGCTCGCTCCCTAAATATTTTATTTTTATTTTCAGGGAACGGCACTAATTTAACAAATTGTTGTTGAATGTTGATTTAGACGACTGGTATCCAAATGCCACCCACAGTGCACAAGGTCTTAATGCATGGCAAAGATATACCTAATTGAGATTTTTTATTGCCTTAAAGTCTGGTGTACACGGGTAGAGTTAACGTTAGAGTCAACTAGCATACTCTACCAGTTTCAGTAGAGTAACTGTCTACACGTAAATTTTTATTTTATTAGTAGAGTACCTAACTAGTGTTTCTTAGAACGCCAGTACGTCGCTCGAATATCGTCACTCAATGGCAAGTCTATTTATGTTCTACGATACGTATACATGGGACATGGGTCGAGTAGTCGGTAGTGTGCTAGAGTGCGCGCCGCTCGTGGCAAGTGGTAGAGTAGCTTGCCCACGGGGCTAGTCGCTCTACTCTACTCTTTCAAGTTTTAGTACTCTACTCTTCCAATGCTGTCTACATTGGTATAGTTAGTACTCTACCGTGAGACTACCCATGTACACCAGGCTCCTTGGTCAGTTAGGAGAAGATGCACAGGAGTGTCGTCATAAAGACGTAAGATATTATTGAAAACACAAAACCCCCTTAAAATTTACAGAAAGATACAAACGAAGACCTATTTAAAATTTTGCTTGTATCATCAAATTAACATAGTTTTTATTATAAACAGTACTTACAATTAACTTAGACCTGAAATTTTCATTAATATATTAAAGTTCCCCTAAATTCCAACAATCCACCACTGTGTCTGTGTGCCGGCCGAAAAAAGTCCATTTTTGTATGGAATGCGATGCGCTAAGGTACGACGCGGCTGTAATGTGCGCTTATCTCCAATCACCACCAAATTAATCACCGACATTAGCTTCCTACCCTTAAGGACGCTGTTACATTTTCGACGAACTCAAATTTAGGTATCTAGTCGCACACAGCAACATTACGCGTACGCACACATTGAAACTAGTGAGCGCTCGATTTTATACATCACGGAAACAATCTTGGTCCTTGATATTATTTTTGAATTTTATTGTTTTTATTAAGTTGATTCAGGAAGGTTAGTTGGCACTTTGAAAATGCATTTGATAATTGTTACAAACCGTCGTCGTAAAAAGTACGTTATTATTTTCAACCGACTTCAAAAAAAGGAGATGCTCTATCTATTCGGCCAAACTCCTTATCCGATACTTATCGGGTTTTCATCGATAAATGTATGTGGTGGTATTTTCAGGGAAGGTTTTATTGTATAATATATTAGGATCTGTTAAAGATCTTCGGAGATAGACAATGGAACTCTTTAATAACAAACAGCAAATGACCTGCGATTACTGTGATCGTATGTTTATGTTTTGTTTTAACCATACCATAATAAATCATCACGCTTGTACGGTTTTAGGGGGTAAACAGATGTATTTAGTATACCCAATATGGGGTACCTACAAAAATTTAAAAGAGAAAAATAATAGCTTTCCTGTGACGAAAAACAAAAGGTACCGACACCGACTTCCGAAAAGAATTTTATTTTTCACTTTGTTGTAGTAAGTAGGTATTTTAAAAACCGGACAAGTGCGAGTTGGACTCGCGCACGAAGGGTTCCGTACTTGGTAAATTGCTGTTAACGATTTATGACGTATTAAAAAAAAACTACTTACTAGATCTCGTTCAAACCAATTTTCGTTAGAAGTTTACATGGTACATAAGATTTTTTTTTAGTTTTATCATTCTCTTATTTTAGAAGTTACAGGGGGGGGGGACACATTTTACCACTTTGGAAGTGTCTCTCGCGCAAACTATTCCGTTTAGAAAAAAATGATATTAGAAAGCTCAATATCAAAAAAAAAAAAAAAAATAGTTTCAGTTTCAAGTATGGGACCCCATAATTTATTGTTTTTTTTCTATTTTTGTGTAAAAATCTTATTGCGGTTCAAAATCAAAATCAAAATCAATAATTTTTATTTCACATAGGCCTACATGGGCACTTATAAAACGTCGACAATGTGCACGGTTCGGGTTGGTCGATTCCTATGGAGAAGAACCGGCAAGAAACTCCATGGTTACTCTTTTAAAAAATTGTTTGGTTTTACAATATTTCCATGTTACAGCAGTACTTAGATGGGGGGACAACGCAGGCCCGATAATAAGTCGTAAGAAACTTAAACAAGAAGTGATTATATAATAAATAAACAAAAGATTAAAAAAAAAGTAAAACGAGATAAAATGTTAACAATCTAGAAGGCCTACAATGTTCACACATTTACAAACCAATCGGTAAAATAATCTATACAAAGTATAACAAGACTAAATTTAACATGTGGCACAAATGTTGTTATCAGTGCTGTAACTATTCTTAGCAAAGGGCTATAAAGATAATTGAAAACCATTGTAAAAAGTCTTATTAAATGAAGAAAAATTAGATTGAGAATAGTTAGAGACATCCACATATTTGTGCCGTTTATGAGTTACCAGGGAAGCCGCATGTGCAGAAGGAGCTAAAACCAAATATTTTTATCTTCAACGTAGTCCTTGATTTTATAATATGCTTTTTTAATAAGGACACGTTTGATGTGATTTTTGAACTTTCCGTCGGTCAGTTCTATAACTGACTTTGGCAACTTGTTATAAAAGCGTATACTGTTTATAAGAAAAGACTTGCTAGTTTTCGTTAATCTGAATTTGGGTAATACAATTTCGTGTTTACTGCGTGTATTTAAATTATGGAAGTCGCTTCTAGTTTTGAAAAGCCCTCGATTTTTGCGGACATACAAAATACATTCTAAAATATAAAGTGAAGGTAGAGTCAGTATATCGATCTCTTTAAATTTTTTCTGAGGGTCTCGCGAGGACCCATTTTATAGATCGCGCGGATTGCCCTCTTTTGTAATATGAAAATTGAGTCATCAGATCAGTCTGCTGCTGATCCCCACAGCAGAATGCCATAAGACATAATACTGTGGAAATAAGCATAGTAAACCAGCCTAGCTGTGGCTACATCGGTTAACTGCCTTATTTTCCTTACTGCATATGCAGCTGAACTTAACCTACCCGAAAGAGTTCTAATGTGCGCGCCCCACTGCAGTTTTGAGTCGATAGTAATCCCTAAGAATACAGTTTCAGCTACAACTTCAAGATTTTTGCCGTCAAGATTTAAATTTAGGTCACGTTGTGGTACATTTGGTAAAGAGAACTTAAGACATTTAGTTTTTTTCGCATTCAGTAAAAGATTATTAGCTGCGAACCATTTTGAGAGAATAATTAGACTTTCGTTGACCTGTAAGACATCCGTATCTTTCCTATCTATTTTAAAAATTAGCGAAGTATCATCAGCAAATAGAATTATATCCGATAATTTGGCCATCATAAAAGGGAGGTCATTAATGTAAACAAGGAAGAGGAATGGGCCGAGAATTGAACCTTGAGGCACGCCCATCTTGACTAGAGACCCGGAGGACGTCGCCCCATTAACATTTACTTTTTGCTGTCTGTTTGATAAATAGGAAAGCACAAGATCAGCAGCTTGTCCTCGAATTCCGTAGTGGTGTAATTTACAGATCAGTGTGTTATGGTCGACGCAGTCGAACGCTTTTGAGAGATCACAGAAAATGCCAATGGCATCCTGGGACTTCTCCCAAGATTCCAAAATGTGACTGATGAGTTTTACTCCCGCGTCCGTTGTCGACCTACCTTTCGTGAAACCAAACTGCTGACTATGCAGGATCCCATTTGAATTGAAGTGAGACAACATCTGATCCAGCATGATTTTTTCATAGATTTTACTCAATGCTGGAAGCACGGATATAGGTCTATAATTAGAGGGATCACTCTTACAACCTGATTTGAAAATTGGTACTACTTTACTGTGTTTCATTAAGTCAGGAAACGTGCCGCTGTCCAAACATTGATTGAATTTGCCTGTTAGGACAGGAGCAATTGAATCAATAATATCTCCAAGAACCCTAACGGATATCCCCCATAAGTCTTCAGTATTTTTTATATTGAGACTTTTGAACGCGTTTTTAATTGTATCAATACATATTGGTTTAAATCTAAAGGTTGGTAAGTCTTTAGTAAAGTTCACAGAATACATCTACTTACCAAGTTTCAACAGCATAGTTCTTATGGTTTCGGAAAAAAGTGGCTGTGACATACGGACGGACAGACAGACAGACAGACATGATGAATCTATAAGGGTTTCGTATTTTGCCATTTGGCTACGAAACCCTAAAAACAATGCTACGTGAAATAAGTAGATATCTAAAACGAATTAATTGCCGGTCACAAGGATTAAAAAATGACTTGAACATTTTTCATTATATGGAATATATTAAATATTACTATCACATCATCAGTCACTATTAATGTTCCCACTGCTGAGACACAGGCCTCCTCTCTGTGAGAGGGAATGGGCTGTAACCAACAACGCGGGCCCAGTGCGGGTTGGTGGATGCACATATCTTCGAATATTTGGTTCTAGGACATGCCGGTTTCCTCACGATGTTTTCCTTCACCGTTTTGAGAGCAGTGGTGAAGAAATAATTTAGACAAAGTAAAGCGCCTGCCTGGGCTCGAACCCACGACCTACAACTTGTAAGTCAAGCTAATGACATACTACCCAAAAACCATGAAAATGACACCCATGACGAAAAGATGTCAAATTTTCGTCGGCGCCAACTTGTATTTTGGTTATGACCCCGTATTCAATATAAGCGTCCCCAAAATCCATAAAAATGACATCCATGACGAAAATTTGTCTAATTTTTGTCGGGACCATCTTATATTTTGGTTTTGACCCCATATTCGATATAAGCGACCCCAAAAACCATGACAATGACACCCGTGACGAAAACATGTCAAATTTTAGTCGGCGCCATCTTGTATTTTGGTTTTGACTCCATATTCGATATAAGCGACCCCAAACACCATGACAATGAGACCCATGTCGAAAAGCGGCCAAATTTTAGTCGGCGCTATCTTGTTTTTTGGTTTTGACTCCATATTCGATATAAGCGACCCCAAAAACTATGACAATGACACCCATGACGAAAAGATGACAAATTTTAGTCGGCGCCATCTTGTATTTTGGTTTTGATCCCATATTCGATATAAGCGACCCCAAAAACTATGACAATGACACCCATGACGAAAAATGACAAATTTTAGTCGGCGCCATCTTGTATTTTGGTTTTGATCCCATATTCGATATAAGCGACCCCAAAAACCTTGAAAATGACACCCATGTCGAAAAGCAGGCAAAATTTACGTCGGCGCCATCTTGTATTTTGGTTTTAACTCCATATTCGATATAAGCGAACCCAAAAACCATGACAATGTCACCGATGACGAAAAGATGTCAAATTTTAGTCGGCGCCATCTTGTATTTTGGTCTTGACCCCGTAATCGATAAAAGTGACCCCAATAACCATGAAAATGACACCCATGTCGAAAAGCGGCCAAATTTTCGTCGGCGCCATTTTGTATTTTGGTTTTGGCCTCGTATTTGTCATACATACATACATACAAACCGGTTAAAATCATAAATCTCCTCCCACCCATCCACTTCTAAACTTCCCCGTCGTCAGCTTAACCTTACCCATCCAAATCCTAACCTTAGTCAGAGCTGTTTAAACCCACCCATCCATTTCTCAACCTTGACAACAACTGCTTAACACCCAACTACTCAAAACCCGATCTTACCCAAAATAATTTCTAAATCACATTCTAATAATAATAGGAAACTCAAAAATACGGCATACGTCCGATAAAATATCAACCCCTTTCGATCACGACGAGGACGGTACTCACACGCATGCACACTACAATCTTTCTATTACTTTTATCGTATTTATTTCCTGCGAGAAAGCGATACGCCCGTCCTTCCACGAGCGCTTCTGAGCGCGGAATGATGAGCGGCGGGTACAAAATGTATGAAGACGTCGGCAAGTGATTTTATTTGGGTGGTATTTAATACTTTAACTGTAATTCCCCTTTTTTCAATCAAAATAATCGAAATTACTACCAAAAATACTGAATTGCACACTAAATTTGCTCATCAAATAAATGAATTATACTATACTGCTAGATCTTTAAAGCTTAACTGTTTTACTGAATAACTATCTGTTAACTAAAAGTAAATCTAATAATTCTTCGAGTGCAACAAAATATTTAAGTTTTAAGGGAGGGGGGGAAACGAAACAAAGTCGACGGAGCCCCGCTGCGCAGGGCTCCTATTTCTGTCTGCAGGGTCTAAAGTAACCTAACATGAAGGAGATGACGGGAGCTGAGTTCGCTCGCTTTGCTCGCTCACTTCAGCTCCCGTCATCTCCTTCGAACCTAACCTATCCGTGTCGGGGTGCCCTAAGCTCCCGAGCTCGCTTCGCTCGCTCTTGGACTAATTCACATTTATTTTATATTTAATTGAATAATTTGTGTGCAAATCAGTATTTTTGTTTTACGGTGAGTAATATTGTTTTGCAGTAGGTTATTAGTGGAGATATTTTGTTTGCTTAAATTTCTAAATAGAGGTGCAGTTAAAAATTCCCCATTTTATTTTAGCTAATAATTAAAAAATATAATTATTTAGGTGAAAAATAATTAGCTGCAACTGTGAAGGACTATATATGCCGCAATTTTTTTATAATTTTGAAGATACCAGTATTACTACTGGTAGTAAGATTGGTAGTAACACGGGCGACAAAGGAAAATATGCTGTAAATTTACCTAAACTGGAACCTATTCGGACCCTACTTTTTTCAATTTTTTGCGATTATTGTGATGGGCAAAACGTATTTGTGCGAAAATTTTGTATGATGTCATACAATTTTTCTGATGCTTATCTGGAGCTGAATATATTATCTTTAAATTAAGACCATGATATCTTCACATCGGTGATTGCTTATGCATTAAAATGGTACCTCAAAAGTACTGTTATTTGTAGAAAAATGTAATAGCGTCCTTAAACCATGACACTTGAGGTCATCGCAACACGTTTTCTTTTTTATTTCTCTCCACCAAATTAATAAAACTAGCAGAACGATGAGGAGCTCTTGGGTAAATAATAACAGCTGCACGGTTCGGTCTTCGAAGTTAAGCAACACTTGCCGGGGTCGGTTCGTGGATTAATTACAAACCGAGATTCCTGTATGCCTCGGAAAGCACATAAAGCTGATTCCGGCTGCCATTTTTGAAAATCTGATCAGTCTTGCCAAGGGGTACCGTGTACTACACAGATAGGATAGCCCTTAAGTTAAGGCATCAAGTCCGCCTGTGTATCTTTTGTGCTTGAAGTCTAAATAAATAAATACCTATACAGCTACTGGATTGTGGAGATCAGGTAGGCAGAAGCTCAATGTACAATTTTGGTACTCAGCTGTATCCGGTTATACTAGAAGCTGACCCCAACATAGTTGGACAAAGGCTAGGCAGATTATATCGTAATTTTTCGTACTAATAGAGCCACGTGCTACAAACACAACTCAAGCTGCTTATCCAGATAAAGTCAAGCGCAGCAAGGTCGTGGCGTCTCATTTAGTGCCCTTGACGTGGCTCGCGTAAATATTGCTTGACCCCTGCTGTTATCAACACTGCCGAAGTTATATTTTAACCAATGTTTCATTAATTGCAAGCTTAATTAGGTACTTTATTTCGTAGAATTTGTTTTAATTATTTGTTTGTAAATACTTTCATTATTTTGTGGTTTAGCCGTTACACCTTTTCTTGGTACTGGATATTAGGGATTTCGTGTATTAAAACAAATAATCTGAATTCAAATAAACTTTAATAATCTCTTCAACGTCTACAGCTTGAGAATTTTGATCAATAATCGTCAATTACTATGAATAATTCCAAGATAAGTGCAAATACGCGTAACATCGGCACAAAGTAACCTCGTAAACAATCATAATATTATGTTATGTAGTATTAAATACTGTCATATTGCTCATCATTATCACCTACAGACGAGAACTCTTACAAATTAACGTGAGATTATTTTCCTCTTAAATGTCTACCAAATCAGGAATGTCGAACATCTTCATCGCTATAGGTACAACTACTAAATAAATAAATTTAACTTAATTACAAGTGAGATAAATTATTGCGTTTTTAAATGACTAAATTATGAATATTAAATAATAAGTGAGGGTGGCGAGTGGCCACTCGCACTACAGAGGTATAGCTTCTCATCACTCACCGGTCGTCACTAACGTGAAGCTATGTGCTCACTATGGCGGCTGGCTGGCTGCCCCTCCTCGGCACAGCTGTCTTTATTCATAGTGTATACTTAACTAAATCTTACACAAGTTATTACAAGGGCGACTTACGCCTTAACTCGCCGACCTAAATAACTATGTATATATAAAACGTGATTCCAGTAATTCATATATTCCGTGTAAATAATTGATATTTAGGCAAGTAAACAGTTTCACAAATAATATGCCTAATATTAACATCTCAAATATTCAACAAACTAACTTGACCGCTCAAATTACATCTGTACAATCAATTCAATTCATTTCGAAATATTAGTGAAGTCTTTATCTATTCATTTGATTAAGTAATTTTACAGAAAAATAATCTTTGTGATATTGTAAATATGTGCCTTGGTGAAATATTGGTTTCCAAAAATATAAATTAATAAAATACCGAGTTGATATTGTTGGTAAGGGTGGCGGGGATCGTGTCTGCCGAGAAACGCGTGCGCAGGCGGCGCGGCGGCGGCGGCGCTTCGCTTCGGACGCGCTCGGGAGACATCGGTAGTGCCTCGTCGACAACCACCAGTAAAAAACCTCAAGTACACTTCGTTTTGTCTAAAACACTACTTCGTTTAATAAATAATTAATTAAAACAATAGAACTTTGACAAAAGTAGAACATTAAAGCCATCAAAAGGATGCGTTAAAAATTTTCTTCAACAATATTTATTGTGTAAAATTGTATGCAAATGCAATCGTTTCATGTTCAACGTTCACTCGACTACTTTTGTCAAATTTCATAACAATTGTCTTCTATTTATTGCTCGTAAACTACCTACCTACGGTCGCTACATTACACTAGTTGTTATTAAACTATCAAACTGACTAGAGAGGTCGTGTCGAAGAGAATAGATCTCAAGTCCACGCGATGCCTTTGTATACAAGCAGCGAAGCACACAACACCGAGAATATAAAAATATACCAACGATTGGTCACTGATAGCAATAGTCCACGACTACCATTACAACTAAATAAACAACCTTAGAAATATGGCGACGTGGAAGGAGATAGGATAGGACAATGAGCACAGAAATAAATATTTGAAGATAGTTTCATACTGATATTTATAGTCATATTTGCGTCTATAGACATTTAAGGAATATGAATTGCCGTAGGTGCCAATTGATGTGTGTGTTTATTTGTAAGATGATAACTACCTACTTCTTTAAATTGACTGAAATCAAGTTGATTGAGATTCCCTATCAACAGAGGTTAAACAAAAGTGATATTCTTAATTGAGATTCATTCTAAAATGATTAATTTCAAACGTGACTAGTTGTGTTTTGTAATTAACTATAACAATGCCACTAGCCATTATCAGGATGATGACAATTATTTAAATGATTGCTTTGTCAATTTTTTAGTCGCGAAGTCAATATTTGAGTAAAATATTGACGTGACTATTGCCATTTAGTCACGTTGTCACAGTAAAATCTTAATAAAATATCAGTTACAGTTTACGCGTTGGTAGGTAAAATTATGTATTGTTGTAACCTAACTCTTTTTCAATTTTCCTAATCATATTCTTTTCTGCATCCTGGATCATCTGCAATACTAGATTCCTGGACAGTATCATTACAGGAAACCCAAAATTTTATACTTTCAATTTTGCTAATTCGTTTTAACAATTTGCCCATATTTTGCCTTTTCTTAAACTTCTTCATAACAACGAAGTAAAATTTTGGATTTATCTAAATTGATATGTTTAACAAATAAATTGACAAAATATTTGAAATATTTACCTACCTATATGAAACTGGAATGCCGAGCAGCGAATGGTAACAGAATGCTATCCTCGACAAATCTTTAACATATGTACCTATTTAGTGGTCTATTTACATTTTTAATTAAAACATTTGACTAAAATTTTGTCTTATTCCACTGGAATCCACCACATTAGGCAAAAAAAATACGCACAACAGTTTCTTGAGATTCAAATTTTGAAGGACGAAAGGAAGAAATTACAGTTCATAATATATAAGTAGGAATGTAGCTAGAAATATATAAAACAGAAGTATAGTCTAGATTGAAGGAACGGTGTGAGGACAGCTGAGAGTGGATTGAATTTGAGATAAGGGCAGGTCACAGCACAAATATATCGAGGACGAAGAGTGACCAAGTAAATAACTTTATGCGGCAAATAATTTTGACTGAATAAAACCAGTGGGGAAATCAGGTGATGAGGTGACTTCTTGCAACATCATTCATCGTGATGAAGTATCATTACCATAGTAAATTGTAAGTAAATGCAAATAAAATCCAGTCCCAGCTGTCCCAATATACCTCATCTACATCTACCTCTCGGTAGACTCCTTACCCATCGCGAATTCAAAAGCGATTATGCAAATCCAACTCCTTATTATCTAATCTATAAAAACGTGTGTAATAATCCAATATAATAATTTAACTATTCTTATAAGCTTACTAAGATTTGAAGTGTTCGTTTCATTAAAAATAACTGCAATTACGTTCGATAACTTATCGCACTAATTATTATAACTATTAATAACTGATCTAGTGTAGTTACCTAGTTATTGTTAAATGGCTTTTCATCCATCTTGTGATACATTAGAAGGTTCCTCTCTATCTCCGATCCTAATGACGACTCGTATTAATTTAATACTATCATGAGTAGGCCGCGATATTTTCTACTAACGAGAATTTTTACACACATAATTGGTTATCTTTCCGCCGTTATGTAAAACAGCCAGCAGTTTGATTATATTTAAATTATTTATTGATTTGTTTTATTTATCCTCGCTCAAAACAACGTGAACCAATTAACCTAGCCGAGAAACCGATTGAGTTTTCATTATAGAAACATATTTATATAATAAATAATTTGGTTCATGAAATATATATAAAACGTGAACCAAATATCTACTTTTAAAATATGGAACAATATTGGTTTGCGGCCATGGGGTTTTTTAGTATTTGGATCTCGTAAATTAGTTTTGATGTCAATTCTTCGGATTTAAACTGCATGATTCTTATTAACAACGCGAATGGTGATAGCCAGACCTGTCTGTCTGGTTTAGTTATTTTTTTTGCTGTAAAGGCACTTTGAATATTTCTTATTGTATTAATTTAAGATATTTCCTTAACGCAGATTATCTGACTGTCTTACATAACGGCAGGAATGGTCGTATTGAATAGGAGTTAGTTTGAAGATCCAACACTGATAACAAGCGCTGTCAACTATAACAAATAGTACTTATGTAGTACAAGGTCCCTTCATGAATGGTCTACACCGTCGTTGTTATTGACACAAAAATGTTATTAATGACGTTCAGTTGTTAACTTTGTAGCTACTCGGATGTGACCCACACTTTAATACTTATCGCGCCATACATCATTTGTATAGTTAACATCACTCCGAAAATTACTTTTACTGGAATTACACGTGTATCCTTCTACGTTCTTAGTGTTGTTACTTGTGTGTGAGCATCATTTCAGCAGCAATAGATATGTTTGCCATACACATGTTGAACGCTTGCTGGCGCAACGAGGAAAAGCTACATTCTACGTTATTGACTAAGCTACAGCCATTTCCATAAGACCAAATGATAACTATATTATTAGGAAGAATTCTTGCACATCTTAATTTGGCATCTAATCATTTTGTCAGATGTCCAAGTCTCTAAAACTAACGTGCTTCTGAAAACAGAATTTTCCCTTTCGGAAAATAATGAATTATTTCACGAAGACATTTCTGGAGGATTACTTACGATATCTTTATATCCGACCTTAACACAAGAGTTCGGAAGACTGACCATTATCCAACAAAGACCGTCGTGATTCTTTAAGACTTCCTAATGATTTGTTTCGAGCCAAGTTGTGGTAAGTTGAAACAAAAGTCAATTCGCCCTAGGCGTTTTGTTTGTTAAAAGCCAGAATTGACTTAGTTTGGTATTAAATAGAAAAAGAAGATTGTTATAATTTATAAGCATTGAAAGATATATACATAACTACGTCTCTTTGTTATTTGACGAACGTTTGTAACAATTGCCTAAACATAGATAAATTGCATTAATAAATCCTGTTTTCACTTTGATTAAGTTTCAGGCATGCAGAAGCACCTTCAAGTACTTAAATAAAAATAATAAAACTATACTTACATTATTATTTATTATGTTTTTTTATTGCATTTAATATAAGCAGATAAAGAAAATAAATACAAAATAAATTAACGATAAATAAAATTCATTCAAAATAATAAAGATTAAGGTTTACCTAATGTTGATGTATATCATTGATGTATACATCAATGATGCATATATTTATATTTCTGATTGCTGTTCTGTCACACGCAATAAATATTTTCTTCTTGCAATAATAAAAGTGAAAACGGGCTTTTTTTAAATTTCTTTGACCGCTGTCATAGAATAGTCCACTCGTTTGGTCTTACGGTTCTACAATCATAGCTGTCGAGTCCAAACAGCGAGTTAGGAAGCCTTAACATAGCGTGCGTGGTAGTAGGAGTGAGTAAAGTTGAGTAGACGGAGGCGATGAGCGGTCGCGGCTAGGCGCGGCGAGAGTCGCGAAATCGCGCGATGTGGCGGCTGAATGCGCTGTGCGTCAGAGAGTAGGCGCGCAACACTCCACGCGAGACATCCACTCTATGTCGCGCGTCGTCACCTGGAAATATACAAGTTGAGTTTGTGATATTTAGACGACACAAAACAGCAGAAGCCGTGTGCCCAATGGGATTTTCCATCGGCAAAGATATCGAACTGCCATTCAAATTTTCCCCACCATTTAACCCCTTTTGGAGATGAAATTATAAAAATCCTTTCTTATAGTGCTCACTTTCGTTGTTGTATTTAAGGAACTCTTGAACCAAATTTTAAGTTTCTAGACAGTTTAAGCTGAGCTTTGGGACGCATTACTATCAATTACTGTTGTTTTGCACCTCTCCTCTCAGACGAAGATGACCCGCTATATCTAGCAGTGGCATCCAACCACGGATGTGTCTCATGAAGAGGAGCATCCTTCATCAGCAGTGCTCACCTGTTGCATGGAATACACGGCCAGCACGTGCATGATGTTGTGCGTATTGAGGCAGCGGTCCACCGCGTCTGAGCCACTTTTCTGTGTGAAGATGAAGAGGAGAGCTCTGTGTGCTCATCTGTCGCATGGAGAACAAGGCCAGCACGACCAGTACGGGCATGATGTTGTGCGAAATGAGGCAGAGGTTCACCGCGCCTGAGCCACTTCTCTATGTGAATATGAAGAGGAGACCCTCTGTGTATGCTCACCTGGTGCATGGAGTACACGGCCAGCACGACCAGCACGTGCATGATGTTGTGCGAGTTGAGGCAGCGGTCCACACTGCCTGGGAACCACTTCTCCGGTATGTGCATGGCGCCGATCACGCCGCCACCCAGGGATACTGCATCCTGGAATTTTGAGAAAGCCATCATGTAGTTTTAGCTACTGTACCTAGGTAGTAATCATTATCTGCTAAGGCTTTTCCTAACTAATCTGGGGGAAAAATGAGGCACTCTCTGATGCCTTACTCTTTTAAGGTGCCTGTAAACGGGCTTGTTTTTTGTCAATTTCTTACTGAAATTGTATAGCCGCTAAGTTGCCAATTATATCGCTCAACACAGTGCAACAATTGCTACAATCTTGCAGTGTAGCCCGGCGATATTGCCAAGATATTTCATAATAGTTACATGTATTCAATCTCTAGCCGGCTAGATTTCAAATGATTAACCCGCTTTGACTTTACTGCAATATCGTCGTATATCGTCTTTGCTCTGATGTGTAGGTGCATCTCTTTTCCCTCACTCGCTGCCCCCCGCCTCGTCCAGTCGCTGCCTGATAGTAAAGCTGTTTTGTATCCGTTGTGATTTTATTCTGTTCTTCATGGCCGAGTGGTCAAACGAAAAGATTTTGAACTCTATGAACGAAATCCATGTACATCCTGAATACTAGGATGTAGAAGCTAGTGCGTATAAAGATCGTAACTTTATGAAGGATTCTTGTGCCGTTATTGCAATTACGGTCCAAGCATCCTTCTGAAGGTTACGATCTTTATATGCACTAGCTTCTACATCCATCTTCTACATAATTCAGCACATTCATAGATTTCATTGGTAAAGTTGACCAACGACGAGGCGAGAGAGGGAAAATAGATGCACCTATACAACAGAGCAAAGAAGATATACAGCGATATTGCAGTAAAGTCAAAGCGGGGTAAATTATTTGCTATCTAGCCGGCTAGACAATGAATACATGCGACTACTATGAAATATTTTGGCAATATCGCCGGGCTACAAGATTGCAGCAATTGTTGCACTGTGTTGAGAGATATAATTGGCAATTTGACGGCTATACAATTGCAGCAAGAAATTGTCAAAAAACTAGCCCGTTTAAAGGCACCTTTACAGTCCGAAGGGCCGGCAATCTGACACGACCGAAGAGAGATCAGGCGAAGGACCAACGGCTTAACGTGGTTTCCGAGGCACGGGGGTGTCATACGGCCAACTTCCAATCAGCGGGCTGCTACTGAGAAATTTCTCAGTAGCAGCCCGTTTTTCCTAATGGAAAACCCAATATCACTAGGCCGACCAACCTGGGAATCGAGTCACTCTTACCATCACGACTCACGAGACCAACGCTGCAACGAGGCAGTTATCCAGTCTATTAGGATGCATCTAAATACCTACAAGATGCGTGGATTTCGTTAGCAGTAAGTTTCTAATTATTTTCCTCGTTATGTGTCAGCACGAATGAAAATTCATTAATGGTTAATTGTATTCATGATGGAAGTTAAAATAGATATTATTATTGCATATTGAATATGCCTTGTAGAGTTAGTATCTACTCAAGGAAAAGAATAAATATAAATATAAGAAATCAAGTCATATAGGTACCTATTTATAACATATGACTGAGGTCATCTTGATTACTATTGTAATAAATGTTTTAATAAATCACGATTATCTTTTTATTCATAATATCTACCTAAAATCAAAATCCTTTTTAAATTTTTCATATGTAGGTTAATACATATGAAAAATTTAAAAAGGATTTTGTTTTTTTTAAGTAACGTTATTCCCGAAAATGAAATAAATATGATTTGTTAATCGTTGAATAAAATTCTAGTCTGGGAAGTTCTGGGACTCACTACTTACAATTACTGAATCTACCTACATTTTAGTTTGGACGCCTTTGTATGTGGTAGGCACCTAACCTACTACTTATGTTCCAACATTATGGGGAAATTGAACCCCTTTACCTGCGAATCAGATTGCTCATTAGGACTTTAAAAAAAGTGCCTCTTCTTGTATCGGTGCAAAGTCCAGCAGAATACATACATTTTGTTACTAGTGGGAAAAGTTTGTTATTGCAGTCGAGGTGGTATTGGAATAATGGAGCCTAGAGTGCAATCACAAATGTTAATGCAAATTAAATTACGTTTTTCAACCCATTTACGAAGAACAACATTTTAACAAAACATCAAACCGACTTGCAAAATAAAACACTACAAAGTGAAAATAACTTTATTTGCCGAAGTCGGTGTCTTTGGTACCTATTGTTTTTCGTTTTACAACATATCGACTTCGGAAAATAAAGTTAGTTTTCGCTTTGTAGTGTTTTGTTTCGGCAGTGGGTTTGTTTTTTTTGCTATGAGTTTTTGTTATTTATCTTTTTTTTAGTTTTTGTACCTCAAATTACCATGAAAATCACAAAAGTGTACATCTCATAACGATTTCTCCACATTGTTGTGTTTTTATTTGGAAGTCGGTTCTATTTAACCGACTTCAAAAAGGAGGATAACATAACCGGTGAAATGAGTGTGTACCAGGGTGAACCGTAAACATCTGCGTTACTGCGTACCCCTTTAGAGCGTAGCGGCGTGATATTATGTTATGAAATGGTGTAAACAATAAACAGAAATTTCTGAAGCTCTTCGTTAGATCTTCACCAATTTTAAATTGGACCAATTCGGGAATATGATAAATAATAAAAATAAAAAAATCGGACAACAATTTACGGAGAAATCGGTGAACATACACAAAAAAGAACATAGAAACACCTCCTTTTTGAAAAGTCGGTTAAAAAGAATAAGCGCTGGACTGACAAAGTCAGATCAGGTGCTAATAGCAAAATTGCCCAGAGTGTATCGGACGCGTGTTAATTACGGCCCAGAAGTAAACAAAGCTCAACTTTGATGTAACACAACTCCATTAATATTAGTTAGCGGAGGGCAGGAGCAGGTTAATTGTGCATCTTCATAACTGAAGCCCTACAGACGGCCTGCTGCTGGGCCCGCGGCCGGCGGCGGTCCCATTTGAGTCTAACGAGCTATGTAATCGCTTTACGCACTCCGATCCAATTACAAGCGACCTGTCATTATAAGGAACAGTTTTGTAGATTTGTTTAAGGCAAATTATATTTGTAGTTATGGTAGTTTTATGTCGATAGATACACTTTTATCCTCGTTCAGCTTTATAATTTGTTTCTACCGGCGACTTTGTCAGCTGGAAATCAGAATTGGATTCAAAGAGAAATTGAAAATGTGTCTCTGATTAGAAAAATCAGACATACAAACATCCTTAACAAACATACAAACTTCCACTGGTAAGTCGTATTGGAGTATTGTGAATAGTTATCGGGTTGTGGGGGTCAGATAGGCCTTCGCTCCATGATACTTTTGTGTAAACTCACGTTGTTTAGCTTATAATTCATTAGTGTTGTGAACAGCTGCTGGGTTGTGGGGTTCAGATAGGTTTTCCATGTTAAATACTGGTATTTGTCCCCAACATAGTTGGCATATGGCTAGGCAGATTGAATCAGATTGTTCATAAAGACGGCGAGTAAATTTAAGAAGAACAGCTTTTTAATTCAAGAGATCGTTTGGCAGTACAAACATCAAACTATTACTAACAAATATTTTTCGCGAGTTGCTATCCGCTCGTGACTGAGGTCTTATCTTACCCATAGTGCGTCGTAATTGTTTTAGCAGAACATGTTCGTCCGTAACCTTTTTATTATCTACATGAAAAAAATCTCCTGGAAGTTTGATTGTTTACTTAGTTACTTAAAGATATTGTTTTCCTTTTTGTATCGCTCGAATGTAAAATTCACTGTTTTATCATTGTTTCGTAGTATTGTTTGTCTCAGAATTAATTATTCCGAACTCATTAGCCATATATCAGCCATAAACGGCTTCTGTGGTTCTTAACTTGTAATATAATTGAAACTCTGCTATATATATTTTGAACATTAATAAAAAAAAACTATAAAGCCCATACGGCGACAATTCGTTTCTACTACAACTACAACGCGGTTTCTCCTGTGTTCTGGCGGAGCGCCAGATAGAATAATGCCTGAGCTAGCGACTGGCAGGCGGGACCTACGAATAATCTAGTAAAATAAGAAACCGAAAACTTTCAAATCGAATTGGGGAATCAGCTGTCAAACTGATTCCTCAATTCGATTTGAAAACCATTAGTGTCATGACACAATGGTTTTAGTAAACTTTTAAGGGTTCATAGCATTGATGTCAATAGCACACGTGGGTTGCAGCTACAAATCAGCGACAGGAGATCTAGTGATGCCTTTTGGTGTTATGCTGAGCTGAGACCCTTTTGGTAGAAGTGCCATGTTAATTATGTATGCCCGTGTTTTTGTTGCCGTATAAACAAATTTTCTTTCTTTCTTAAAACTTTTCTCAATGATGTAGTATATCATCTGCATACTTGAAAATTGTCCGCTGGGCAAATGCGACTCAACAATGTTCTTTGCGATGCGGATCAATATTCTTATCGATATTCCTTCCATATTTTACGACATCATCAATATTAGGTATTGACACCCTGTTCCACCCACTGCTCAGAAGAGTAGCCAACTCGTGTTTGTACACAACACAAAATTGTTAGGTAATGAAACCATTTTCATAATCTTACCAATACTTGAGTTTGTTTGTTACTTGATCACACTAAAACTGCTGAATGGATCTGGCTGAAATTAGACACAAAGGTAGATTATATTCTGGAATAGCACATTATCCCGGTAAAATGTTTCGTTGGGATAAGAAAATACTTTTCAAAGCTGCTGGCAGAAGCTAGTATTTTTGATATATCCTACTAATATAATTAATGTGAAAGTTTGGCCTCATTGCAGTGTTAGTTAAACAATCACGCCGTTACGATTGAACGGATTTAGAAGAAACTGGCATAAGGGTAGGTAGACCATGTCCTGGATAGACATGGTCTACCTACCCTTTTTTCCCGGGCATGAGTTCCCTTGCAATAATTCTCGATATAAAAGCGGGGGAAGTCGTTGGGAAAACAAAATCTTCATTATAATTTGACCTTTATATTAGTATAAACGAAGCGAATGAGTCACGTTTTACATTTTAAGCAGAACATTTGCGGTTCACATTTACATGCGATAAGGAAAATTTAGACAGGTAATTGCCGCAAGCAAAGGAAGTCGGTTTTATCTTATCTTTTTATATTACTTACTGGATAGTTTGTGTGACATACGTGTAGTAATCGGAAGTAGGTATAATTTTCATTACACATGTAATTTCATGCAGGAAGTTGGTAACTATAGTTCAAAAGATGGTTTAATTTATTCGATATTTAAAATGATAAGGCACTATTTATTTTTATAAAACAATACATAAAAAACCTTAAACAAAACAAACATACAAAAGCCCTTAACGCGTTCTGCGATCTCTTCCAGGCAACTAAGAATGGAAAGAGATAGCCTGATATTGGGTACTATCATCTCTTGATAGATATTATACTTTACACATTCTTTTCTTCTAAATCATCAAAATTTTCTGAATTTCGACATGTTTTCAAATATTTGGACTGCGACCTATATGAGTCAAAACTTAAGTGTAACCTACATACAATATGTAGGTGGTGTTATAGGGTGTCATATTGGATATCATCATATCAATAGTAACTTGCTAGCTTCAACAGAGTCTATCAGTAGACTGAATGAATGAACGTTACTACCACAATTGACATGCCACTTAGTGGGCAACACTGATATCTTTCAGACGAAGTTGTCACCAGACACCAGCGCCCCATCCATCTCCACACACCGGTAACACGCGGTGTCCATTACACACGACATAATGTGTTATTTAATACCAAAATATAATATTATTCTCTGGGTTTACTTTCGTGCGTAAAGAAATAATGTGTTCAGGATTTCCATTCACCGCTTCCGCCTTCGGGGCTCATTCCACTCTGCGTAAAATAATATAAGACCCTCTTTGTACATGAATAAATGTACGTTCGCTGAGTGGGACCTTCGACCTTAGGGTTTTGCAGCCCACCACATTATTTAGTGCTACTTTTGTGCTTCCCAAATTATTCGGATTAAGATTTTGTGCTCCAAAGATTTCGTTCTTTTATTTTCGTAAACATAGGAGGACCCCGCTGGCGGTAGCTTTGCTTCAAGTGAGCTTCACTCCTTTATCTTTGAAGTACAAAATCTAAAGCCGAATTATTTAGCAAGTACAAAATAAGCACTAAATAAGTAGGTGGTCTTCCAAGTCCTAGGGTCGAGGGTCCCGCTCTACATATTATGTACATCATGAATAAGTCAATAGGTTTTCAGAAAATCTTGATATTTCATAATGATTCTTTGAATTTGGAAGTAATTTGTCCTAATTCTCGTGGTGGCCTAGTGGCTAAGATCTCGATCCTCATGCTTGGTTGAGGTCGTGGGATAAAATCTGGGCTAGTGCCAATATGACTTTTTCAAATTGATATGTACTTTCTAAGTTTATCATGGGCATCTCTGACAACGGTCAAGGCAAACATCGTGAAAATACCTGAATTTATAGTTAATATAAGATTGAAATCGCCAACCCG
Source organism: Orthosia gothica (assembly GCA_949775005.1). Lineage (NCBI taxonomy): Eukaryota > Metazoa > Arthropoda > Insecta > Lepidoptera > Noctuidae > Orthosia > Orthosia gothica. The sequence goes on along the minus strand of OX459037.1, from coordinate 30,087,819 downwards.
TCTTGAACAAGCGTGGTGATCAATGCTTAGTGCCTTCTTTGTACGAGAAGAGGCCTTTGCCCTGCAGTGGGACTGTTACAGGCTGGTATTATTATTATTTATTTTTGTCCAATCAGTCGATTCATTTCTCTATTGCTTTAAATTAAACTTAAGTTGAAAAACATGGGTTACTTAAAAACAAGGGATAAACTTCTAAATACATTTAAGAAGAGCGATTATCTTGCTTAGAGCCATTTATATCGGTGGTGGTGTACGGAGCCGGCGTCATTTGGCAGGGTTCCAGCCCCATTGTGCCGTATGAAAGGGATGAAAGGGACGGGGTTGTTTCACGAGCCACGCGCTACGCCATAACTATGTAACTGTGTAGTAATTATTTTGTGAGCCAGTAGGTTCTCAGTTTGTAGGCAAAGGTTATGGTTTGTATTGATTTAGGTGTTTCTGGCTTCCATTGACCTAATGGCAGAGCAAGGGGCCACACTGAATGCCTTAAATGGTGAATAATAGTAGGTAAGTTGTATGCCATCTTTGACAGAGAATCATATTAAGTTTAAGTATGACCACATCATCGCTTACCATCAGGTGAGATAGTGGTCAAGCGCAAGCCTATTGACGATAAAAAAAAAAAAAGTTAATCGGAGGATCAAGCAAGATGAAAGATCATTTTATATTATGGGGTCCTCATGAATCACGAATCGAGATAAAATAAGAACGCGTGTTGCGCCCTGAATAGTTCTACTTTGCTATTGGTTGAGTTATTCGCAAGTTATTTATCTTGAAGTACAGTACTCTCTGAGAGCAGTGGTGGCCCAGTAGTAACGGCCACGACTTACGTTTCGTAGGTCGTGGATTCGAACCCAGACAGGCGCTTTACTTTGTGTACATTATTTCAATACCACTGCTCTAAAAACGGTGAAGGAAAACATCGTGAGGAAACAGGCGTGGCCTAGAAACCAAAATTCGAAGACATGTGACATCCACCAATCCACACAGGGCCCGCGAATTAACGCCCACTCCCTCTCTCACATAGAGGAGGCCTGTGTCCCAGCAGTGGGCACATTAAAAGGCTGATGATGATGATGACAGTACTCTCATAACATCATGCCTATGTTCCTCGAAGTGTTACATTTTTCGCCAGTTATGTTTAATTCCCATGTAATAGGGGGCGAGCTTATTGCCATCATCCGGGCTCAAGTCCAGACTCGGACTAATACATGCCAGATGGAAAACCCAATAGCACTTTGCCCGACCCAGGTATCGAACTCCGAACCACATGGTCAGCAGTAGCGCTTGCGAGCACTAGACCAAAGAGACAGTCCTCTCATATCCTGCTGACTTTAAGACTGATTCAGGATTGTATTAAGGGTCCAGAATAAGGTTATTTTGAACTTGTAAAGTAAACAGCACTTAGGGAATAGTACCCAAACTACGTGACCCATTTTTTGCAATTTGTCCCCCGATCGGTGACCATGACTTGGCATATACTACTCCCCTCTAGTTTTGACGTAGTAATTCATAAATATGGTTGTGAATAATTTTTATTTGCAAAGAGAAAGTTATTAAAAAAGATCGCCTCATATTTGTCTTTATTTCGGAATTTAGCTTATTTATTTGAATATACTTAGCTCGAAAAAGCGCGAGATTTCCCTAGAGGATATTGATTACGTAAGGATAACCTAAGCCCGGGCTCCCCCCCGCCCCTTTGACTAAGCGTAGTATTTTGCAGACCCCCTCGCCCCTGAACAGGTCAGGTAATACTTACCGAATAGGACCTTAACTTTATCCCATCCATTACCTAGGTAATTTGTGTTAAAGGTGCCTAAAACCTGCGATAAACACCAGTTAGGGCATCTAAAAGGTAGCTAACAGTCTTTTAGTGCCCTTAACAGTCCCATAGTAGGTACATACTCGTAAAATGTGTTAATGTAAACAAAGACACCGAGCGAAGAGCATTACAAATTTTATTGTTGCGTCAGCATTTCATTATTTAGTACTTTGCTTTATTACTGGTCTGGATCAGGGTTACAAAGAATTTTACAAGGAAATAAATGTCATAATTTGAGGATGTCCGTTCTACGTTATCTACAGACATCAAAAGTGTTTAGGGATCAAGTATGTTTTAGAGTTTCGCCGCAATTGAGGTTTATTATTTTAACTTTTTTGGATCGTTATTGATTCTTTTTAGTGAATTTCACTATTTGAATTAAGTATTTTCTTCAAATGTTGAATAAAAATAGAAAATCAACTGTCAATTAGGATGCCTATAAAAGTGCAATTACACTTTCTGCATCGGAACTGATACGAAAAGAGATGATGAGAGCCGTCGGAATATTGCAAGCTGGTTCCGGGCAACCTATTATGGCTGTCGTTCTTGGGAGAACACGACTACGGAGACACGCTATCGTATCACAGTCAGCGTGCCCGAGCGACATGGTGTTAGCTATGATGCTCCACAGCTCTTCAGGTTTGCTGATAATCGACAAGCGCTCTGCCGAGTATAGATGCATTCCCTGCATACCTCACAACAACTTTCGTGGACATTCCTTAAAGTGATTTTGATGAACTGATTTTAAGCATGTTAAATCGCTGATTTTAAGCATGCCAAATCGCTGATTTTAAGCATGCCTAATCGCTGTGATTGTGTGATTCGTGTTAAATGTCACAATGTCAATGGTGGCAACACAGATTATATTTTTTTTAAATATTAAATAAAAAAAATAAAAATCCTCATATTTGTCTTTATTTGCCATTTATTTGACGACATTAACTTACTGTCAAAGATCTTCAAATGACAGCTGGGACCAACGGCTTATCGTGCTTGCCGAGGTATAGAGGAAACTCGGTATGTTAAAATGGTCACCCATCTACGGACCGACCTCGTCAAGCGTTGCTTAACCTTGAAGATCGACCCGTGCGGCTGTTATTATTTAGCCACGAGCTCCTCAGGCTTAAAATAACAAACAATATTTAATTTATTGTTTGTTGGATTCTGTACCACTGCCAATTATAGTACTCAATATTTGCACCAAGTTGCACTAGTCCCCATTTAGTGTCCAGACAATCTCTGTCCATGGTTTCCTGGAAGAGAACGCGGAAAGCAATAAAGCTGAGTATAGAGCCAGTTGTATGTCTTTTAGTTCAAGGTTTCCTTTATAACCTTGGTATAAAATAAAGTTTATAATTTATATTATTTTAAACATTAGTTTCACAGAAAACCATTGAATTAAAGCGGCTCAGTTGATTGATAGCGTGTTGCTCAGCCGCAGCGGAACAATCAATAAACAATTATAACATCGTTACGGGCGGCACTTCCACGTGCTGTCACAAACACACTCCATGGAAAATACCTTTCTTTCTGTTAAAGGACACCTTTCTTTGTCTTTCTTGACAGTTTTTTGATTACATACTCTCTTATTTATGAATTTAAACATAAGAAGGCGTTCACGGGGCATTGGCCAGAGGAGGCGAAACACCGGGCAGAGTGGATTGCCATGGGGAGATCTTTGCCCAGCTGTGGGATAAAGTAGGTTGAGAAAAAAAAATTGGAGATAAGGCGCTTATTACCAAAAAGTCACCCATGCCTAGGGTTACCATTTTGAAAATTGAAAAGTTCTGACAGAAAGCCGGACTTTTGAAATAAAGCCGGACATTTTAAATTAAATTATCATTTATTTCAGGCAGTTATTCCCATATTAAGCACTAAAATTTACATAGAAATATACATAAGAATTCATTATACATTAACACAAAACACATTAAACAAACAGCGCAACCCCAACTCCAACAACCCCATATCGTGTCCAGGCTATCTCTATCCATTCAAGGTTGCCTGGAAGAGATCGCAGAGCGCGATAAGGCCGCCTGTTGTATGTTTGTTTTAATTTTAATGTCGCTTTTTGTATTTTTTGTTATCTTGGTGTATTGTATTGTATGTATTGTATTTGTGTATTGTACACAATAAAGCATATATATATATATGCTTTATTATATATATATATATTATTATATATGCATATATATACGCAAAAAGCGAACAAAACCAAGGCATTTAAAATAAATTACAATACTATAGTTATAGATATTAGGTTAAAATTTATTATTTAATTTATTTATTTTCAGCCTATTCTGTCCCATTGCAGGGCAAAGGCCTCCCCAGGCATTTTAGTAGCGAAATTTTTTTTTGTCTAATACTAAAACGCGACAACAAAAAAAAACACGATATGAAAAGTATAAAACAAGAAAATATTCTTAAAGGAAAGCCGTGGTGGCGTGGTGGTAAGATAATAATAAAATTCTGTCAAAAAACTAGTTATGTGAAATATCCGGACTTATTAGAAGGCCGGGCAAATAATAACAATAATAATTTATTTATTTTAGACAGCAAAAGGTCCACTGATAAAGTATTTTATTTATAATTATTATTTATGTATTTTCAGCCTATTCTGTCCCACTGCAGGGCAAAGGCATTTTAGTAGCGAAATTTTTTTTCGTCTAATACTAAAACGGCAAATAATAATTATTTATTTATTTCAGACAGCAAAAGGTCCACTGATAAAATAAAAATAAAATACTTAAAGGGTGTTAGTAACAATATAAAATCTTATAACCTATGTTAGTGCTTACATGCTAGGATGTTAGTGACAATTTATCTTATGACCTACGTTAGTACTTATATACTAGGATGTTAGTAACAAATGTGGCTTATGATCTATGTTAGTACTTATACTCTACGTCAGACAGTGTTGTCGAAAGTCCGGACAGAAAGCCAAATGTCCGGATAAAGCCGGACGAATAGTAACCCTACCCTTTCTGAAATCAGGTTATTAATTTATATGAATATTGACAACTTTAAGTAAGTTGTCACCAAAGCGCATGAGCATCTGAGTGAACTACCAGCAATAAATACGAATAGTATAATAGGGTGTCGACCTCGTAGTCTCTGGGTGCAGACCTCTTTTATTGACACTACCAGCTTCATTACTCCTTAACAACAGATGAAAATGAAACTACACAGCAGAGCAACAAACAAAAGCGAATTATTCGTATAAATCTCCAGCTGTAAATGTGAATGAAGCATCTTAGCTGGGGTTACATTTATGTCTGAATGTCTGACATTTATTGCGAGACTCCCCGCGTCTTTAACAACACGACGAAAATTAGTGACAGGGATATTACGTAGTTTCGCAATCTGTCTTGTCTGTACACAGCTTATGTGAGGTGGAATGTCCTGTGGATCCTCGTACATTTTGTTGCAGACATATTTTATTTGGAATTCACAGTATTTGAATTGTTGGGAGCCGTTGCAATTAAGTGGGTAACTTCATTTTATCTTGTTAGTTTGTTAATATGTGTGCATGAGGTCATTTCTGGTAGTTCTGATTCGATTACAAACAATCTTTCACTGATAGATAGCACAATATAGCTGAAAGGGCCTAAGAAGATACATACAAAAAATCTGTTGGTACTTTTATATTGTACAACATTTAGCAATTAAACTTTAGTCCACCTACCATAATATCTTCGGTTCGTTATTGCTTTGTCACATGAAATATGTGACAATTGATGTATCTTCAACTTGACACATTTCACAAACTTAGTACTTACTTACTGTTTCAACCAAGAACGTCAATCTATCAACCTAGTCGAATATGTCTGACATCTTCCAGAGTATAGTCGGCAAGGTTATGGTCACCATTTCACTTTGACAACCTTTATTTCGGAAGCAGTAAGGACGGTTTTCGTTAATCATGTGTAAGTTATAACACCGTACATATATACAGGCCATATAGCACAGTTTTATTGAGTCTCGGTATAAGGTACATCTGCATGATGTCACTGGCCAGCTCGAGTGGGTTATAAATCGCACGTGTCAGCGCCAGGCAGTCTGGGCATGTGCCAGCTCCTGGCTATAAAGCTGCGAAGCTGTTCTCCTGGTAATTGTACTCTACATCGGCGTATAAAGAATTTTATGGTTGATTGGAAACTTGGAGCTTATTGGTTGGAAAATCGTGGTAAAGAATTGCATAATGTTTTTCCTGAGTTTTTTTTTTCAATAAGCTACTTTTAATTTGGATGTCGACATCAATGCCCTTTTATAAATTTTCCCATATGGTTTACTTTAATTCTATAAATTTCAGTTAATTATTGTCGGTTATTTGTTTTGTTAATAATAATTTTATTTATTCGTTTTTCAGTTTACAGTGATTTCAACAGAATCGTTAACCGATTGAAAATTCTGTGGCAAAATTATCAATAGATGCTTTTGTTCCTTTTAACCTTAAGGGATGGATTTTATTTTTTCAAATTTAAACGGGACCAACTTTGAGGTACTCGATCCCAAAAAAAAACATTGAAATTAGAGCACTATGTAAAAATATATGCGTGGTGATACATACAAAAAATATATGATGTCGAATTGAGAAACTCTTCCTTTTTTTTGTCGGTTAAAAAGAAAATACACAATGATACCTGCAAAAAGACGTGCAGAATGGCTTGCGGGTCGCCGCCGCCAAGGCGGGCTGCGCGCGCGCCGGCCAGCAGCACTCGCATGCAGAACGGCGCCGCGAAGCACAGCCGCCGCTCCCACGGGGACCAGGCGCGCATCGCCTGCAAGGAGTAGACAAGTCAATGCAATTGAAAGTGTCTATGGAAGTTCTTCGTCTGAAAATGGGAAATGGCATCGAGTCTACAGCTTGTAGCTTATTACAACTCTTGACTATGTTTGGCCTCGCTCAAACCAAATTCTTTTTTTTTTAAAGGCAAAATGAGATGAGATAAATAATTGATCTTTTTCTTTTAGGAAATTAAGGTCTAACATGAATTGCCTGCCCTACAGACTTTTTACTAGTCTCCAGTTTTGTGCAGTTTACCTTATAAAGTCCGATGAGACTGCCGAGGCTGTAGACGGCGAGCGCTAAGTAGCGCACCGGCGCCGGCGCACAGTACACCGTCGCAGTCACCATCGGGATCGCGCCTGCGGACAACGAGAATAATAATTATATAATAAAAATGTAAACTATTTAGTGGATGTTATAACAGTGAAGAATGCACGAGATCTTATAACCACCAAGTAGGTTACATGTTCCGTGATAATCAGTCGAACTCAGCATACATGTAATCCATTGGATGAACTGGTTTTTCGGACATCCACGCTCGGGGTGCCCCAAAAGTGCGGTGTCCCCAAAAGCGCGGGGCCTGTATCGTTTGCTGGTCACAACTGATACGTGTCTATTCCGCCGGGTATTTCGATAATCTACTTACTTATAGGTTATGTATTTTTTTGTAGATACGAAATTTTCATAAGCTTTTCCATGGAAAAAGTGAATAACAGCGCACCGATCTCAAACTGATTCTAAGTTGTTAAGCGTCCGAAATTGGCCTTGAAATATTGTTTTACGTGAAATTTAAATAATTCTAGAATATAGCAAAATAAATGTTGAATTAGAGTAACCCGCAATTGTAAATATCACGCGAAACTAAATAAAATATAAAAGTCGACTATATCGCTTAACATGTACCAAAAGTGGGCTCGTGGCTTTTTTGTACCATTCGATTTTATATGAAACATGGCAGCTGCAACGTAGCCCCGGGTAATATCACGACGGAACAATTCTGACATAAATCAACGTTGGAGATGGCATTCTTTCAATCTGACAATATTTTAGCAAGATACAGTTAATTTTATAAACCCGACCCCGACCTATATCACACTAATAACATAAAGGCGAAAGTTTTTGTGTGTTTTTGTATGTTTGTTACTTCTTCACGCTCAGACGGCTGGACGGATCTGGATGATATTGGGCAAAGAGATAGATTATAGTGAGGAATAGCACATAGGATACTTTTCGTCCCGGGGATATGTTCCCTTGGAATTATTTTCGAATTTTTGTAGACCTATAAAACTTGCGTTATTATTAAAATTTTACATTTACTGATTTCCGTCCAGGTAAAGTAAAATGGTCTCAGATTCAATTATTCATGTTTAGAGCGGAAGGAAAGATGAAACAATGTTGCGGACAAATTAATTATTTCTTTTAGCTACCATTTGCATTTCACTTAATTGAGATGATTGTGTGTTTACGGGCGGCAAAGTGCGGATTAAATAAATCAGCGCAAAATCTAGGTCATAGTGACTTATTGCAGCTGAGATTGTGCGTAAAACTTTTACAATTCACACGTTGTTGGTGTTCTTTTACACTGGCTTGGAGCCAGGGACCTGTTCGCTAGTGGGTGCTAAGCGCTAATTGATATAGGGTGGATTTTCTGGCTTAATGTTTAAAAAGCTTCGCACTAGCCAGATGCTTTATTAACAGTAAATAGGAACAGCAATGAAAAATAATTACTGATCCTTCATTAGTCATGGCTGAAACTTCACGAAGTGATTGAAAGAAAACAGAGCCTTGACATATATAACCATTAAAATCAAGAATGACCAGCACAACTTACGAGCCATTACATAAATAAAGCATGATTACATATTGTACGGTGTCCAAAACGTTGCTCGTTACTGTCGATCCTGTGATTGATGTGTTTTTAATGATCTCCTTTTCCCAAATAAGTTTTATTGTAGGTTATAAATCCTTACGGTTAGCTAGACATGTTATTTTTGGGTGCAAATGTTACGAGAAATATGTAAGAGCCTACCCAGATGCTCGTTTAAGAGGCTTTAGTACGCGGCCCCACCATTTTGTCATTTTCCGCCGAAAAATGTTTGTTGTTTTTAACAAAGCTCAGCGCGAATTTGTCGTAAAAAGCTGAGTTGGATGAAGAATGAGCGTTGTTATTTCAGTAAAGTGCACTTTTGCAAAAGAGTATCGGGTCAGGAGGTCGATTGAGGATGAATAAATGGTGGTGATGGTACGTGTTATTTTGCAGCAGATATGAAAGATGAAATAAGTTAACTTAAAAAAAAAAACAAAAACTGTCATCATAGAATAATTTTGGTTGTAGAACAGAACAATTAAATTAGGCTTCGTTAAACTTGAATAATATTTATTGCAGGCCGAAAGTTTGGATAGATTACCAATATAGGGATGTATTCTGGTTAAAAAATATAATTCTATTTAGTCCGTCAGTGAGATTATCAAATAATTTTGACCGACCAGACCCGTATTTTTTGCTGGGCAGTGGGTCTCATTCTGCACCTAAAATTGGAACAAATATTTTCCTCGATAATTATGCGATCGGGATAAGTGTCCAATACTAATCTATTTATCCATGATATGTGTTATTGTCGGTTTTAAGAATGCGATATGAGGAGAGCAATTCAGTAAGCACGAACCTCCTCGAGATGCTTTTTACATGTTTCGACATCTCTCTGAGGGTCACGATATTTAAAAACTTAACATAGACTTAACTACATAACTGATTTGAGGGCGGGCCTAAATAAATAATAAAGCCTTATCCAAACTTTAAAAAAATGAATAAGGCTAGGTACACATCTGGCTAACTCTTCGATTTCCCGAAGAGTTAGCCAGATTTGTTATTTTGTTATTTATGTGTTAAAAAACTTTTGTTCCTTGCTTACAGTAAGTATTTTAACAACATTTTGTAACGAAACACGTGCAAGTGTCTGCATAAGAATTTGCCTCATTTTCCCCATTTTCTGGAGCCCGCGACGGTGCCAAGTAAAAGCTGCAAATTTTATTACATCGCAGCAAATTATTAGCCAGCAACGCTTTTTGCTTTTAAGATGTTTTGCCTTGTTTACGTATAAAATACATGTTTACTTTACTTAAGTTTTGCTTCAAAGATAGCGGTTACTGGATGTGCAGACGATAGGGCGTTGTCCACCAGTGGACTGCGATAAGCTGACTTAGGTTATTTGATAAGCTTTGACTAAGTTGCTTATGGAGCCATCGAACAACAGTGAAAAGTCAAATCAGAATATAAGCAATACTGTTGCTGAAACTTTCAAAGAATCCCAGACGGTTTACTATTCCACTTTTAAAACTAAACCCCATTTTCTTGAATTCTGTTCATGCACTGTTTTCCGATGCCATAAAGATAAAATAACAGTCTATACTTACACATCTGAACTGATTTTAAACTGAGTGTCAGTGTCAACTTTCAAAGTGAATATCCTCCATTCCCCCTCTTCGTGTTTTTTCAGCGCCCTCCCCATGTGGCTCCAGAGGGGAACACGTCTCCCCGGGATTCCCAACTTAAGGTATTCAGATTAGTCATTCGATATAACGAGATCGGGGAAAATTCGTTGTTGGATTAGCACCTTTATGTTTATTTTTTCAGATTTAATGACGAGATTGCGTAAGTGGTCGGCAAGGTGGCAAAATATTTTAATTAGATTTTCTCTTGATAAGGTTGTACGGTTTCAGCTGAGAGTGCTGAACAAAGGCCTCCTAATAACCGCTACATTGAACAAACAAGGGCAGGGACATTTTGTCATACAATTATGAAAGATAATAGCCTGATAATGCAGGCTTGACAGAAGAAGAAGATTTAGCCCGTTTACCATGAAGTTAAAAGTCACAGAGATGAATAATACAAAGGAAGTAGATACAACATCTTTCATGTAAGCTTGCACACAACGTTTTCAATTGGCAAATGCGTTCCAGTTTGCGGGTTTTCGAGTTCCGACTTGCGAGTTACGAGTTTACGAGTCCCGGGAGTATGGCAGGAACAAAGACTTGTCATACTTTGATGTATCTATTGTTCACGGAGGCTTAAGGCGATGCTCCAGTAAAAAGTCGGATCCGGTTTAGCTTAAGGGGATGTCTCACGTTGAGTCGGATGTGCTTTGAGCTTGAGGTTGTTTTTTTGTTGGAGTCAAATATGAAACGTGTTTTATGTTTGGTTTCCAATCTATGTTAGAAAGAGGATTACCTTTTTAAATGGCGAAGGATCTTTTTATAAAAAGACAGTACTGTCGCACGACAAACATTTCTACTCAGATGTATGATTTAACTTTAATGAAGCTTTATTTTATTAGAATTTTTTATTTGTACGTGAAATTGTCATGTATCTAATCTATCTTATACATTTAAACGAGCAATTCTTGTATATATATATAATCTGGATCTAGGAAACGGCTCCAACGACTTTCATGAAATTTTGCAGGGCGTTTCGAGGGCGATAAATCGATCTAGCTAGGTTTCATTTTTACCCGACTGCCGAAGGAGGGTAATGTGTTTATCAGTCTATGTATGTATGTATGTATATATGTATGTATGTATGTTCCTATATGGCGTTCCAGAGACCAAACGCGTTGGCCGATTTTGATGATTCATACGTCAATCGATTCGCCTTAATCCTGCGAGTGTCATGGGCTACATTAAAATTGGACAATAGAAAAATGGCGGATTTTGGGCGCCATATTGTGGGGGCCCAAATTTTTTAGTATCAAAATAAAGGATTTTAAAAGGTAATTTCAAAAATATAAAACACTTATATGTTTAAATGTATCTAATTCGAAACCAAAAAGTTATAAATAAAAAAAATTAAATAAAAAAATCAAAAAACCCGACTGCTTCAAAAGCTAACTAAAAAGTCGTAAACAAGAAAAAAATCATGCTGTGCAGGAGGAGGATACATCTGGTTTTGGTCAGCCAGCTCGCGCGTATATATCCTCCGACTGCACAGCATGATTTTTTTCTTGTTTACGACTTTTTAGTTCGCTTTTGAAGCAGTCGGGTTTTTTGTTTTTTTTAGAAAATGTCGTTCTCTATTTTCACCCAAGCAGGGCCGAGCAGAGCTCAGTCGCCCAGGTACTTTATACTGTAAAGCGAGCAACCATGCAGAATCACAATCACATTCGTTTACTACAAATCAACAACACAATTCACTTCTTACATCACAAACAAATAAACTACCATACACTGTCTGTACAGTAAGTCCATGTACAGACTTCAGCTATCAGAGCATTACTGCTTATAACTAGGGCACGTACAGACCGTCGGCGTCGCCTCTGCTCCCCTCGTGACATTTCTTTTGTCCACACGATCGTTCTCGGTTTATTGCCATTTGATGTGAAAACAATCTCCAGTGTATACTATGCTCATCATATTTCGCTTTTGTTTTTATCGCTAGAGTAATCTTGAGATTGGTGTTTTTTATCAGGAAGAAAGAAAAATAACTACCATTTTCTTTTTTTTTGTACTCTTCTCTAATGTAAGCTAAACATCATGGTTAGACTGAAAAAAAAAATATCCCTTGAAATTTTAAATGTGTTTTAGCGGTAACGAGATAAAGCATTATACAACGTCAGATTATTAACATAAGGATTATTAAGGGTGACCTACAGTCACCGGGTTCCAGTTAGCTTAGGTCTAAAATACCATTACTAGACCCATTATTTCGCTGGACAGTAAAAGTCAGCTGAATTAGGTAACAACGGTATTTATGGAAGTCCTGTTGCTGTTTTGGGCAAGAATATTTAATCTCGCAGTTTTGTTATTCAAGCTAGCTTTTGGCTTTATAAGTATTATATTTTCATAATAAAACTGCGCATCAGGGTGTGATAGTTGGATTTTCGCATTGTTTAATAAAATTCTGTAAGAGAAGAGAGGTTTAGTTTTTCCTATAAATATGCTCTTATCTAGACATGCACCAGTTGATGACTAGTGATTTGAAAAGTAACGTTTGTTTGTCTGTTTGTTTGTGTACGTTTGTGTACAGTAACATCTGTATTTCCCGTAGTGGTAAATCACCATACATGCGAAGTCAGTTACGTCATGAGATTTCCTTTTCTCCTTTTTCAGCTGTATTGAATATTTTGTCTATGATAGATAATTTTGGCAGTTATTGGGGGGCCTACATCCATCAGTGGACGTCTAGTCAATATTATTTGCAGCTGACAGGAAGATAATGCTTTCTTTGTCACTAAGATAATAATTTTATCCTCTTCAATGTAGTGCCATCCAACTTGTTGACCGTGTCCACTTCCAGCCGAAGTGTGTTCACTTCAATCGATCTTGAAAATCTTCAGAGGATGATAAGTATCGGATAATTTTTAAGTACAGATAACCATTCGATAACAGCAGATAACTTAGTTGATTGTATTCCCGATGTCTGCAATTAATTATATTAAATTTTGAAAGTTTAACTATAGATACTAACACTGTAAATACTATTATAATTGAAAATTAAAAAACCTTTACATGTTATCTTACCTCGGGCAACATGAAAAGATATTTTACAGTATGATCGACACTATCTACCAGATGAATAAACTGAATCTTACGCGAAGGTGGTGAAAAGGTAGTAAAACTTGAAAATAACTGTACATTCTAAAACCAACCGCTTCGTATTTTTGCTTTACGATTCTGTAGAACGAGCAACAGTAAAACAAGTAGGAATAGTAGCGCGGCTAAATCTGGACGATAACATTTATAGGGATTGTTTGTGGGCCGCTGAGCGACTGGGCGGCAACACAGCGGCAATTGAGCAGCTAACGTTACAAACAGGGCCTGGGGGTGACTATAAGCGGTGAGGTGTAAGGGACAGATGTATATGACTTGTATATATCTGTCCCTTATGCACACTCAAAATAAACTTACTCGCTTTGCTTACTCGCTAACCTTAAGAGCTTGTGGTCACCCCTCTGCTCTTCCGTAGATACATCGTTTAATTAAAATTATTAAAAATGTTGGGTTTACTCGGCAAACATACAGGCATTTCATAAAAAATGGTATCTAAATAAATTATGTAATAATGAGGATATGTAAATGAGGCTGAGAATCGGCAATTTTTGCATGTTAATATCTCAATAGTTAAAAAGCAAAACAAACCCAAAGAATTCCGACCGATGCTCACTTTTCTGACCACCCGAGTTAAATTTTATAACATTCATAGGAATAGAAGGGGTTGTTAGAATAGTGTTTGTCTTAAACTATAAAACAAACATCGTAACCGTGCTTAATTAGAAAATAAAAAGGGAAAATAAGCATATTTTTGGAACATCAAAAGTATTTTTTTAATAAACACTAAAACTACATCAAAACATCTTAATTCTTAATCACTATTAAAGAAACCCATTTTTTATCCAACCCAGGAAAACGAAGTTAAAACCGTAATAGCAGTGACTACTTGATAAGTAAATGTTGCAGACGTCGGCAACAGCCCTACTCAGTCACCTGAATATTAGATTATGTGAAGGTACGCATGTTTGCGTACTGACGCTTAAATCCTTACATACAAATAGAGATAACGCTCTATGTTTGTATGTTAGGGATTTCAGATTAACCCGTTTGTTTGGCGTAGGCGTGCTACGGAGCTACGCTGCTACGAGTTTCGTAGCAAACTTATTAGAGGGACTATTTTAGTTAGTTTATTTTTGTGACTTGCTACTATGTATGATCGATGTTCAGAAATTCCGTGTAGAATTATTCATCATCAGCCTTATAATCCACTACTGGGACACAGGCCGCCTCTCTGTGAGAGAGGGAATGGGCCTTAAACCACCACGCGGTGGGCCCGCGTGGAGGTGAGGATTGTGGTTCTAGCACCACACGATGCCTCACGATGTTTTCCTTTACCGTTTTTAGAGCAGTAGTGATGAAAGAATTTATACAAAGTAAAGCGTCTACCTGGGTTCGTTATCACTGGGCCACCATTGCTATGATTATAGTGATTGAATAATCGATTTAATTACAAACCATCCTTGTCCACCTATAAAAAAACAATGACATTTTGTGAAGTTTGATAGTCTTGAAGAGTAAAAAATAAAACTGAAATTTAACTTACTCATACATATACCTACCTATTGCGTTATATTTTTGACCTAGTGTGTTGTTGAAAATAAATTGATAATGACGAATATGTCTGTGAAACGTAAGAGTAGAAAGGTCGAATGCATACGATACCTTTGATCCCGCAATCTTTAAAGCTTGCGGAGACCTCCTAATAAACAATACATAAGTTACCCCAAAACAAGGGCCGGTGTAGATTAGACAAACAGCCAGCCATAACCACAGTTAATATTCAGCTGAGCCCCAAACGTCACGGCCAGGCTTGCTCGTTTGTCCGGTCAGCATAATGTTGCGCATTGCCCGCCACCGCCCAGCTGTTACGTGATTAGGATAAATCGTTTCCTACCCGCCTGTTTGCCCCGAGCTGTCGCAAAAATACCCCAGCTTGGGCCACTAGCGTTTAACCAGAGTTTTAAACAAATTTTCATTCTATCGGTAAGTTTTGGTGCAGCGCGATTTTGTTGTAAATAGAGTGTTGAATTTTTGTTGAGTGGGCAAAGAATTTCAATTTTGTTTTTAGATCGCTGTGGTATTTGGTAGGTAACAGGTATTTTATGCTTTGCTTATGCACGATTAGCCAAATTATTGATTGTGTGTGGATGGTAACTGCTACATTCATGTGGTTCGAGAGAGATCTGATGTAGAAATGCTCCTGTTTGTACGTTTCACTGAACTCACACAGCAGGTAAATATAGGAGGATTTATCATTTGATGCCTGAATTTATCATGTTGTAAAGTTTGGAAAAGGAGGAAATAAAGTAATACATAGTTCATACGGTATTTTAATATGTTAATCTGATAAGCTTTAAATATATTGCTCCTATCATGTACACAAACAGATTACCATATATCACTGCTGCAAAATTGGATCCATCGAATAATGATTCAATGAATGCTATTCGTGGTCGAATATCCTGGTCTTCCACGTATACATAGTCCTCTGTGGGCTCCACAAAGTTCGAAGTAAGCAACATTTCTCTTCTTATAGTATTCTCCAGCGTGTGGCTAAGGCGATGTAAGATTTATATATAAAATGTAAACTAAATATATAATAATTAAGTAATACAAATTAGTATTCCATGCCAGAATGTACATTTTGTATCAAAACAAATAAATGTTTCGATGTCAACTGTCGAAAGCTGTCAAGACTTCAGTGTTGCTAAGGAAAAATATAAAACGTTTTATATCAAAGGCAACATTGTTTCGTATTACAAACTATTTATGTTATTTTAATAACGTATTTTGAATGGAACTCACGCCATATTTTTGGTTTTACTTTTAATTTGTAACATTTCGGCAATATTATGCTAGGCACGCCAACATTTTTGCCATATCAGACAGAAATAACATTATTCCTTTCGTGTAATTAATTTATTCCTTTCATATTTATTTTCTAAATCTAAAAGTGTACCTATCACAGGATCGCCAGCGATTACGTAATGTTTATTTTTCCTTAGATCTCAAGGCCTAGGCATATCGTAGAAAACCTAGCCTTTCACGTTAAATGAGGATATTTATTCAGAAGTTTACGAATCTGACCTTTTTATAAGACTTTTAAGGGCACTTTCACGGCCACCCAGTTTAATCATTAGGCATCAACAATTGTGTACCGAAAAATGGAATAGCATTTAAAAAATTTCATATTCTTTATTGTACACTAAAAAAACATACAAATACAGAAGGGCAACTTATGTACAAAGGCGAGCTTAACCTACAATTGGATAAAACGTGTATAATAATGACAAAATATGGCTTCTCTTTGGTTTTGTCAGCCTCCTCGCTTATAATTAATTGTAATTAGCAATTCGAACTGCCATTTTCGGATTAAATCCAATTCTGCTAATTACCCGGATCAGTGCTCGGATACCTTGCCCCACAAGTAGATTTATAAGTTCAACAGGGTAGATACATATAAACTAATCGTGAAAAGAATCCACGTTTCGTTATCAAATCACATTCTACCGTTTAATAACGTGCAGTTCAAAGTTCCAGCTCGCGGTATTATTGAAAGTCTGCAAGTTATCCTACAACTACGTACTTCCTTCCATGATTCTGCTCTGCTCCGATAAATTAGTCTGGATGCCATCGAGATGCTTCCATTTAATTTTATAATCAAACAAAACAAATATGGATTTCTCTGGGAATCAGATTTCCACGAACAAATTCTAATCAAGCTGTGGATTCTTTGTTTTTTGTTTGCGGAATTCATTTAGGTACTCTCATTTTGATAAAGGAGATTCACAGACTATGATATTTCTGAGGGACTCCAAAATACCGTTTTGAGTGAAACAGCTGTTTATCTTTGATATACAATTTCAAATTACACAAGATAGTTACCCCGATCCCTTGCCCTAGCCACGAGTCGACGGTAATCAAAACGTTAACAGAACACCTTTTATCCAAACAAGTGATTTTAAGTGGCACAGCTCCTATTCAAACATGGCGATATATTATGACACTAAGTATATCTATTGTAAAATTAATCAAGTGTCCCTATAAACACTAGAAAACATAGAACCAATTATTTGTTTTCTAACGTTATCAGGAAAGGTGGAAGGCTCGGGGTCCGGATCGGTGGCAGATCTTTGCCCAGCAGTGCGACAGCAAATGTTGAATAAAAAAAAACATAACCTTCCCCAGTAACTCCTATGTATCCACTATTCTCCAGTATCACGATTTTTCGGCAGTAGCTACCCACATTGCCGAAATATAATAGTATCTACCATACGATATGAAATAATAAAAGAAAATTCCCTTTATTTTGGGTGCGAACAAGTACCAACTGTTCGCACCCAAAACAAAGGGAATTTTAATCGTATTGAACAAATGATTGTGATGAGACAATCTCAAGATTTTGGTTTTTTAAAAGATAAACAAACACCCTTTTATGCAGGATAAATGAAATACAGTTAGGTACTACTACTCGCACATTCGGATGTATTATGTACACACTTAGGACCGAGTTTAATATTATTTCTTAACATCATCTGATTCTGACTATGTATGTGGATGGAGTTGAATACCAGTAACAGCGAATGCCTATCTGATCTCCCCAACCCAGCTACTGGGTATCACGATATAATTTGGAAATGCTTTTTTTTATTTGAGTATGAATTTATAGGGGTAGAAAATACCAAAGAAAAGATGGATGGATTGGAAACGACTATTTGGATGAGGGCCAAAATATGGTGTATATAAGCAGATGACATAATATGCTGCGACAACCACAAGCAAATTGTGATAAGGGCAGTATGATTATAATGTTACTGGACTGTTCATGCCGAGGTGATGAAATTTTAGAATGGTAAGGTGGTAAGGCGAGCTTAGAGTGCGAGGTGAGATGTAGCAGCTGTATTTCTAGTAGATAACTTTGTACAGTTAGATAACTCTGTATAATTATGTAGGGATGTAAATGAGCCTTAACCTAATATCTCAAGCTTAAGTTTGTACAAGGTATTTTAAATTTTCTTGCGTAATTTTCTTAGAAACACTGAACTGTTTTAGACTCCGGTGGAGGATAAAGTTCGTAAAATAAATTTCTACTGATATAGGTCGGTACTATAAAAAGCTATCTGCAAAGCAATTTCGTAGGTTAGCCTTGAAATATGAAAGGCTATATTTTACGGCTTTACTGATAAAACTAAACATTTTTAAGACCAATTTATCTTAGCCTTAGACGGTTTCCAACGAAAGAAGGAAAATAACATCCAAGAAGTGTTTTATAAATTGAAAAAATATGGATATAAATACATGAATTTGGGTACTTGTCGTTGTATGAGTAATCTCGGCAATATGGAAAACCGACACGGTTTGAGTAGGTGTTCGGCTTAGTGTACAGTAAGCTTGTCACGATACTACTGCACCTGTGACAGCTTGAATATTTTATATGTGTAGTGTACTCGACCACTCTGGTGTGAAATTTTTGAATACATTTTAGTCACATTTCACAAAAATAACATCACGCCTGAAGGATTAGGCTTATGTGTACCTACTGTAACGTAATAAAAAGAAAAAAAGCAGTTAACGTCATATTGATACGTACAATTTTGTTTTAGACATAAAAGTATACCGAACGATGTTTGAAAACTTTGAAAAAAGTAATTGTTGGGAATTCATCCCAACACATCGGGTGGCCGGAGCGCGCCGTCTACGCTGCACACACATCTGCGTGAGACACACGGCATCGGTGTGAGTGCGCAGCTCGGCGAGACACTCGCTACCACGGAGCACGGACTCCACCGCGACAGTCGACACCTCTACCTAAAACTTATTTGTTTGTCCGGGACAGTATAAAGGAGAATGCCCATTTTGTATGGAGAAATGTACTGACCGAAACATTTTTGTTGCCTGATAAAAACACCTTTATTTGATTATATTACCTTAATTAATTACACTTACCAACTTTAGTCAATTTTCATTGCGGGAGTTAAGAGATATTGAACAAAATATGTTCCTTTTTAGGTTGTAGTAGCTTCACAGCAATATGGACTCTATATGCCAGCATATTTAAGATTTGAATTCGTTAGACATTTGTTCAAGTGTGGGTAAGATATATAATCTTATTCTACTTACCGGTGTAGATCCAAGCCCGTAAAATGGTCAATATATTATCAGGAATCTTCGGAAAAATATTCTGCCTGCGCATATATGGTGCCAACATCAAAGAACAATCGAGACACCAACTTCGAGCCTTAGCCATGTTGGAAATCACAAATCAAGTCCTGTCTTATTAAGCACTATTTACACCATCACACGGCGGTGTTGTATTATTAACGGGGGAACGAAAAACTCAACTTGACGCAACAAAACATACATGTAAACAAATCAAATGAAAAGACGACTACCGTCACTGTCAAATGAAATGACTGACAGTTATAGGCATGTTACCAAATCGGTAATATAATGGATTTCTAAAACATGATTCATTTGTTATCTTGGTTTACATTAAACTAGTTAGCCATACCAATTTCAAAATCAATTAGTTTAACTTTAAAGAGGTGAATCGGTTCGATTTTTAGTTCACGATTCAGTGTTTCAGGTTATAAAAAAACGATTCATCAATTAATCAATATCAGACCATGTCAACATGCCTCAACCCTAACATAAATGGCGGAATATGTTTGAACTGTGAAACGGGAGTAAATTACTTATTAATTCAAGAAAATGAACCCCACTAGGAATCTTTTAGAAAAGAAGTTAAAATACTTGAAATATTTTTGTTTTATTTATTATCCAGAAATGATTTTGACACTTTTTTTTTTAAGGGAAAGTACTTAAAAAGGTAAAAGTATGGGCATTCCCCTTTGTAACTATAACGGTATTAAACCATTCGCCTAAAAAATACAGTCCACTAATTTCACCCACGAGCTAGCATTGGTCCGTCGAGCCGGATTTGCCAAGTATATAAGAGTAATCTTTGATTTGCCAGTAGATGAATCAAGTCATGAATGCAGTTGCCCGGACCAGATGTATCACCCCTCTGGTCGCCGTCCTCCCTTTTCAATAGAGGTTGCAGGACTTAGCACTATGTATCGCACTCCTTCAAAAACCAACAAATAAAAACCAACCAAACAACCACCCAAACAATGTTAGCTAGCGCCGACCGATGTGTTTGAATGAATTCAAGAGTGAATAGGTTACTTCTAGGCAAGCGTGCTTCACCGTCGACCAAATCATCACTTACCATCAGGCGAGATAGTGGTCAAACGCGAGCCTATAGATAAATAATAAATAAATTGATAAATCAAAAAAAGTTAAACCGATGAGTTTCACCAGTGTAATAGGGGCGAACTTAATATCATCAAATGGAAAAATAAATAAACCGGGCACTGAGACATTTCAATTTCCACTTGGACACTGTTCCTTCCCGGAAACCGAAATCAGGATATAACGTTCAGCAGTAGCGTTTTCAACCGCTAAACAACGAGGCAGTCCCACAAACATAAACGGCTTAAATCTGGCTTTTTACTTTCGCCTGCTCCCTGGCAAAATAGTTAAAATATCTGCATCTTATAAATAAAACCCACATCCACTCATCCAGTGTGATGACAATGTATTTATGATGTAAGTTGTATTAGCACAAATACTGCAAGCTTAACTAATAAATATTTACCCTTACAAAGCGCGCAAATATGCTTGTGTCAAAAGTTAGTTGACCACAGTCCAGGGTCGAATTTAAAACCACAACGTTGCGCTGACTTATTTTTTGACATTAAAACTGTTTTTCCCGTATTTTCAGACAAAGACGAATTTTATTTAAAAATGCATAATGAATGCGCTTTCTGAGTGCCCCTCGTCAAATAAATTATGTATTTCGAATGGGTGAAACCCTCAAGCCCCTCTAAATGCTTAATTGCTGCCTGACTGACTTTACCTTTGACTTTTGTAGTCAGCCTAAACTTTTTGCATTGTTGATGATAATTCTAATGCTTGGTTGTTTCTAGTAAGTAATATTGGTTTGTGACTGTTAAAGTGTTTAAGAAGGTACATATAGCTGCTGTTTTTAACATAAACTCGGCACAAACCCCTTTCAATGAATTCCTAGATGTCAGCTTTGCAGCTTACAATGTTACACATAGAAAGGTTCCTACTACAAAGTCACTAATGAATTTAAAACCTTTGCAACTCTATCCCGAGCATTAAGCACAAAGTTACCGGCAGCGTGCGTGTTACCCTGTAAGTATATATTTACATATGATCCGATCCCCGTACATTTGCATAAGCCGGGAGGGTCCCAACAATATGAATAACTGGGCTGGAGTTATTTATGTGTGGCTGCCTATTCGAGCATTATTTCACGACTGACCTGGATTTCGGAAGGAATGTTTACTGTGGACTGTTATCTTGAGGGTATACGCGATCGCGAGGTTGGAATAGATGGAGTTCTTTGGCGGTTCATAAATGAATTTTGGTTTTACGTGGTTGTTTGGCATGGGAGAGCAGTGGTGGCCCAGTGGAAACGGCACCGACTTACGAGCTGTAGTTCGTGGCTTCGAACCCAGTCAGGGTCTTTTCTTTGTGTAAATTATTTCATCACCACTGCTCTAAAAGCGGCGAAGGAAAACATCGTGAGAAAATATTCTGCAACCAAAAATTGGAAGACACGTGACATTCATCAACCCGTATTGGGACCGCGTGGTGGATTAAGGCTCATTCCCTCTCTCGCAGAGAGGAGGCCTGTGTCACAGTCGTAGGATCATTAAAAGGCTGATGATGACATGGCTACTTTTGTAGTATGATGATGAAGCGGTACAGAAATGATTGATGTTTCGAAGAGCACAAAGAAGAATGCCGAGATGTATTGCCAATGTTTTTATACGTCTGCCCCGGAATGAGGGTAGTTTTTCGAGTGTATGTTTTATTTCCGCTGCTAACTAATAAGCATGATTTATTATGACACATTCCATTGTTTTGCCAATTATGGTCTTGATATAGGTTAGTTGTCTTTGATAGTGCTATGTCGTGTTCAAACAACGCCACGGCTTATTTTGTTTTCGTAATAGTTTTTGCTTTTATGATTTCTTTTATTTTAGCTTGAACGGCCTAATGGCGGTATATACATTTTTTTTTCCACGGAAACCTCGTCCAAAATCCTTAAGGAAACATAAGCTCACCATAACTTAATATCTTAGTCCACACATTCCAGTTTCGTCTATATCGTAGCGCTATTCATTTCGTCGTAGCTCGTAGCGCTACGAATTTGCGGGATATACGCTTAGCGCTACGAATTAGCAGGATATAAGCTGTGCCAGTGCTACGCCGACCGCTACGCTGCTACGTGGTCTTGGGTATTATTTTATCATACTGTATTCAGGTATGTGAGGTGAAATCTCTTGGCACGGTTGGTAAAAGGCGAGTACAATGGAGCATAAACTATGGTAATGAAAACATAACTTATTTTCATGATCAGACTATTTTTATTTACCTAACTATGTATATGGTCGGTTCTAGACTACATATAATTTTCATCATATTTATGCAAAAACAGCAGGTATAAACACCCCATTACGTATTATGTGGACTATAAATAGGCTTAACAGACATGTCATGACATCATACGATTATATTGAATATTGTATTAGATTTTGCTGCAACATTACAAACTATTCGTGGAAGTGAGCGTCATACAATTTACTAGTGGCCACGTCAATTGGAGCTTACAGTATTGCAAACAGGCATCATTGGAATTGACTTAAATTGTCACGCTGTTTGTATCTCTAGTGATCAATGAATTGGAGACTGATTGCCTGGTACCAGTCACTAGTTACAGGATCGATCGCTGTTAGTTTGTTGGACTAACTATACAACTATCTGTACCTATACAAAATATAACAGACCCAACGCAAAACCTGAAAATAGGTATCGTCTTTATGAAAAAACTTTTACTATGGGACTAACGCTGAAAGCACGAAAAAAAACAGCTGTTTAGTACATTTTGTCGAGTTATGCAAACATAAATGTATGGGGGCAGTTGATTGTTCTATTACACCCTGTAGATTTTGTGGTGTCTTTCCACCATGACATGTCCACTTACAGAATAAAGAAAACAAGCTACAACTACATGCGAGATGAAAGACGCGATGTGGATTTCCGTCTATGTGATTGGTCGCTTGATGGCGGTCAACAAACCCCGTGCCTTGCCGAATCCACTTAATCAATTAGGCTGCTGGATTGTATGAATACGTAACAAAGGGTTTTTATGCCGGGAGTAAGTATGAACATCCCCGGGTTTCCTTGGGATAATTTTAATTTTCGTGCGGTCGATTCTTCTTGTGTTCGAGTCGATGGGAAACTCTTTATAAATTTTGGGCCCTGTAGGTGGCCACCGAGATTGCGGCGTCAGGAGCGAGCAGTATTCCAAAGTGCAGGTGTATGAGCACTTGGGACAGGGAGACCAGCATGTGTGCCATATTTTGCAAAGAGGCACCGCACTCACACTGGCTATCAGACGGGTCTATAAAACCCCATTTTGCCAAATTGTGTTTGTTGCAGCGGCCTACTTGAGTGCGCAAATAATTGAGTGCTTTCCATATAGGCCACTGCAGTTCACGTCCAGGTGGCAGGTGTTCTTGGGGTTTCAAGAAGTCAGGAACAACTTGCTTCTCACTATAGGCGGTGGGTCTTGGATGGCCCGTGTGCATCGAAGAAAACTCTTCTGACTCTTAAGTGCGGTCGATGCCGCTAGCAGAAACTATGTACCCATACAATAATCATGACATAACTAGACCAACGAAGTAGTAATCGATCAGAATTCAGACAGTATTACATAAAGTTTTGTATATAAACTTTAAGGACCAAAAACATTACCAACTTTCGCCTATTTCTGATCTAAATTCGGACCTCAATTTAGACGGTTTGATCTGAAACGGGTCTATATTTACCCAAGTGTGTGAAGGTGAACACATAATATATTATGTAATAAACTAAAGGCGAAAATGGGGTGAAAGATTACTCGTCGACATATCACGAATCTAGCGTACAGTTTTAATGACTTGACGAAGTTAAGCTGCCAAGTGAAGATAAATAGACAAGTTTGAAGAATTTGTAGCAAGGTATTTTTCTACGCTGAATTTTTACACTTCAGATTTCAATTTGGCTGAAATTGTTAGTTGTGTAAAAAACGAAGGATAGAAGAGCGAAATTCTCAAGAATTAAATATGAAGGTAATTGTAAGGTACTAAGTAAACGCTTCATAAATCAATTATTATCCAAATGATGGTAAAAGCCGTAACAAAATCTTAAACTCAACTTACGTAAAAACGCGGATAAACGACTTTGTTTATGTAGCTTTAGAGGTTCGCATTTTAACCTCTATTGTTTAACATAATTTTAGAGAACCGTGTGGACATAAAGCCGCTCGCTATAATGTTAAATTCCTTTTAACTTTGACACAAACCGAAAAAAGGGTGAAAATTTGTTTCAGGCAGCAGTAGTTTCAAAAGCTTTTCCACAAAAAAATATGGCTTTTTGACGTGCATTTGACGCGGTTTGATGCATGCGGCGCGCGTGGTGGCTATTTGATCGTCACTAACGCTGTTTTTTTATTCAACTAAATTTCTGTTAGATTGAAAAAATCTTAGTAAAAATAAAAGAGCTGCAGCGGTATTTTTTATATTCAGCCAGTAAAGTTTCTAACGATTGAGCAATAAAAAGCGTGGTACGGTACAAGTACGGTATCGAAAAAGTTAACTATTCCTTATTCTAGTTTCAATTTCAGACTTTCGTTTTACCCCATTCTGTATTAATTGTGCACTTGGCATTTTACTTTCATTACTAAATATTTAGTTTTCTATTTGGTAAAACTACAGTTACCTAAAATTCATCTATTAGGCCTGCTTGTAGTGGCAGCATACGAAAATCAAGACCCTTTCAACGATGTTGTCATTACCTGTAATATGTTAACTGTTCGTCCCTTTAAATAAATAGCATTTAGGTGTCTTCTCTGATTTCTTTAAAGAAATAAAAGGTCAAACCCAAGAATACTACTTACCTATGTATTAAATGATAATGTTCTCGGAAGCCAATCCGATTAACTTTTTTAGTTCGCGCTAACTTAGTCAGTAATCAACCTGTCTTCGAGAATAAAACCATGACAGGAAGGAAAAAGTTTAAATGGATAATTAATTGTTTTTTTATGTTATTGCTCTGTATGTGGAACAAACCATGGGCTAGAGCTACCGAATGTGAGTTCCGAAAAATGATCGGCGATATTGCGGCCGACCCTTGCGAAGATGGCGGGACGAGCTCGACACCTACAGACCGGACTGGTGCATACTGAAACCGGGAGGAATGGAAAGCGGAAAGGAAGTGTTTTTGATACCGACTCTTATATCTGAAAGTCGCATGAAACGACTATTCTTATAACACCCAAGCTTATGACAGCCAATTCTTTAATGTACACACAACAACAAAAGCGAGCTTACCGCAAAGTAGGGTTATCTACCAGCAAACACCCGACTACCGTTCAATTATAGATGCTTCATAATCTACGACAGTTAATCCCTCGCAGCTCCTACGAAATTAATCCTTCGAATCTATTCTTAATTCACCGTCAAGGACTTGGCTTTTCATTGCTAATACTCATTAAAGTCGGCACAGTACAAATTGTTCGCGTGGATGAAGCAAAATGAAAATCCAATTAGATGTTTTAAGTTGAAGATTTATTCGTAAAGAGATCTTCATCGCCCGACGCTTGCGAGTTTTTTTGTGCACATTAGGTTCCTATCATGCTGACTGGGGCATTAAATGCGCAAAATTATTTAGCGGTCGCGCGCCGCCATGTTTAGTTTGAAATCAATGTTAGTTGGCCAAACAGGTTGGTTGGATGTTTGTGTTGAGTGAAACTGGAATTAGGCAGGTAATTCTTTCTGTTTGCATTAAAATCTAACGTGGGCTTTGTAGATTATTTTATGATTCATTAGATTAGGATACCTAGGTAGATACATAATAATTTTCATAGCAGCGTCTGAGGATAAGAAATATATGTATAGTAGTAGATATGTGTATGTATATGTATGTATGTGTGTATGTGTATGTATGTATGTGAACTTATGTATAGTTTACTGTAATAATTATTTATAGTTTAACTATAGACTAAATAATGCTGTTTGAGATAATTTTCTACACAACAGCTTTCAAACCTCGCATTTATAATTAATACATTTTCCAGTAGCGTTTTATGTCTACAACAAAGATGACTGGATAGATTCTTGTTTAAATTGCCAGTACGTTCGTGATTTTCTGATTCCATCTTTTGAGATTAGATCGAGCTGCTATTACTGGAAATCCTTGGCCTGATTGCCTTTAATGTTATTTCTGGCTTTCTACTTAAAACCCTTTCAATAATTGAATGGCTATATAATTTCCTTTCATAGCCCGGGTATTAGTAGGGTATTCTAGAACAAAGGAAAACTTTCCTTCACAAAAAAGGAAGCACAAAATAATGGGCAAAGGTGGATAGTACCACCCACGTAGTGATATCAATTTAAAACATTCTAATAAGCTTATCTACATAAGTATTAACGGGAATAATCCTATTATTTTATCACTATAATAAGATTTTCTAGCTACTGAAAAGCTGATTTGGCAATTTGCCACTCTATGAGGCAATTCGATTGAATTTTATCCTTTATGGGATGATAACTTTTAAAGTAGGTGCTACTCGTATTTAATGTAAGATCGAAATGGGTAGTATTCAAAATAACCACATTGTTGAATTTCGACTCAGAGCCAAATTTCTATAATGTTTGTAAACTGTATGAAAAGTGGCTTAAGGCGCCGATTCCCTTGAGTAGCTGATTTTAAATTGAGAATCACGTCTAAACGGCTAGTTGTAATTTATTGGAAAAAATATATGTTATATTAGACTATATTTTTAATAATTAAATCTGAGCAAATGTTGAGTTTTATTCGTATAACATAGTGTAATTAATTTGTAAAGTTATGTCTAAAACGGACAAAAACACGGCAATCACAACAAAACCGCTGGGCGTATTTTAATGAAATCGACACCATATCAAAGACAATTTAATTATCTACATTTTGATCTGAAGCTTTTTTTTTAAAAGTCATAGTATATAATAATAAGAAAAGTACAAAAAACTACTAAATTTCGGGTCGCGCGGGTGAGAAACGAGGGCGCGTTTTGTTTCCTCAAGGTCGTTGGCGTTAGTCGTCGTCTTAAGAGGAAATATGGGCAGAGAGCTCCAACTGAATTACCTTAGTAAAAAGTCATAATTCTAGGTTT
Organism: Orthosia gothica; assembly: GCA_949775005.1. Classification (NCBI taxonomy): domain Eukaryota; kingdom Metazoa; phylum Arthropoda; class Insecta; order Lepidoptera; family Noctuidae; genus Orthosia; species Orthosia gothica. The sequence continues at coordinate 30,060,372 of OX459037.1, read as the reverse complement.
GGCTCTCGTCTATTTCTTCCTCCAATATTGGGCCAATTTAAAAGATTTTCCATAAACTGGTAAGGTAAGATATATCCCTTATGTTTGTTTTGCCCCTATTTCCTCTTAAAGTTACAACCGTGCTGAACCTGGGTACAGTTGTTACAATTTTAAATAGTTACTAGCTTTTGCAAGTGGCTGTGTCTGGGAGGAATGCCATAGTTATCTCATAGGAACGTACTATCAATATATAAAGATCCATCCTATGTCTTACCATGGCCTATACCGTTGTTTTAAAGTAGATGTCTCGTATCTAAATCTGTGCAGCCGTTGAAGCATGATTAACAAACATAAAGATTTTTATATTTATAAAATTAGTAGGCCGTATTACTTTATCAAAATAAGGTAGGTGTTTTAGTAGGTATGCGATAAATCAGGGTAGTTCCGTTCCTAGCTCGGTGACAGCTGACCTTTGTCGTGCGGTACCGCGCCCAGGCTAATGTCATGACAGCCAGACCTATATTGATCACGGAATCGAAAAATATACCAAAAATAGAATACAAAATGTTCTTTGTTGTTTAGTCTCTTTTTCAGTTTCAGGTACTTTTAGCTTGTAATTTAAATAAAATGCTCGTCGCACGTCGTAATTTTGTATGTTGTCAATCTTATAATAGTGTGTGCCCGCGGCTTCGCTCTCGTCAACTGCCTACCCTACCCTACTTACTTAGACCTATCTACCTACTTACTTACCTACCTGCCTACCCTACCTTATTTACCTTGCTACCTACCCTACCTTCCTACCAATTTTTTTTCTAGTGTCATTCGTCCGCGGAGAACCTTATAAGGATATGTGGGTCCTTAGTAAAAAGCCTTAATTCAAGATTTGGCTCTCGCCTATTTCTTCCTCCAATACTGGACCAATTTAAAAGATATTCCATGAACTGGAAAAGAAAGATATATACTATGCCCCTATGTTTATCGTTTTTCATTTACTGTTGTCAAATTTGTACACTAGGCCTCTGATGACAGCGCAATTTTGAGCATTTTTTGAGGGTTCTAATGCTTCTAAAGATATTGAATTATCAAAAAGAAAAATATAGGGGCATAGTATATATCTTTATTTTTCAGTTAATGGCATATGTTTTAAATTGGTCTAATATTGGAGGTGGAAATAGGCGAAAGCCAAACCTCGAATTACGACTTTTTACTTAGGATATTCAGTCAGATGTCTGCGACCGCATTTCCTCTTAAGGATACACTAGACGATAATTTTTCCATACAAACGTAGTCTGGCGATTACTCCACTGTTTGACAATGTACGTTCAAAATAAAAAAATACATCAATTTGTCTCATCATGTATGGACATCACGTCTAGCCCTGTATGGAAACAAAAAAGTAAAATGTATAAATGATTTGAAAGTTATGAGCGTCGAAAGTGCCATATTTCAACACTAATTTTAACGCATCTTTGGGCGGAAATAAATACCATAAGAAGAAGGAAAATTGCAAAACAGCCACCATACAGGGATAGATTAGTTCAACAATGCAAATAATTTTATTTTGAAAATATACATTTAGTAGTTTTTTCATGATATCTAGACTATCAAAGGTCTGTTTACAAAATTTCGCGCGCTCGTTTTCGTCCTAAATCTATTTCGCTACAAACTTGCAAAAGTGCTAATTCCAACGCGGACTAGCTTCTAACTGCTCATCACGGCATCTATCTCTTTCGCACGTGTTGTCGGATGAGATAACATGCATTTTAACCCTGCGCACAAAATAGTTCGTGCCGTACACTAGGGCAACCTTAACACCGCCATTCAGAAAATCAACATCTCGGAAACGGAAAATATACCAAAAATAGAATACTAAAAACATTGTTCTTTGTTGTATTGTGAAATAGGAGAAACGAATGGAGTCACGTTGTTGTTTGGCGTTTTATTTTGCGAATCCAGTTCCACGAGTGGCAATGTAGTGTTTTTAAGTTTCGGATAATTGTTAGCGAATACGTAGCTGTCAACACGTGTATCTGGTCTATTTTTTAAACATAAAGTTTTCTTTAATAATGCTACTGACCCGCCTTATAATGATTGCTTACTATTATTAAGAAACTAGGCCCTGTACCCCGACGTGCCAAAACTATCATAGTTCGACTGTAAAAAAGGGACAGATACAAGTCATATACGTCTATCCCTTTATCACACTTACAACTAACCTTGCTCTAAGAGCTTATGGTCACTCCCCTGTGCAATACAAAAACGTTTGCTAGTGCTGCTGCACCTAAACCAGCTGGAGTAGGAGCCACTTTTACATTGATATAACTTTGGATGTATTTTAATACTAAGTTCTGTTTCTGCCTACAAAATTATTTGCTTTCCTACTAAATAAGGGGAACTAGAACATTGCGTGACCTAGGTAAGTGAGCTGAAGGCCGACGCTAGGTTTACGTCCAGTACAAATTAGAATAAAGGTGAAAGCTGAGGCGTAACACAGAAAGTGCATAAACCTGTTGAAAATTACTACTTACACTAGAAAGGAAACGTAAAAAACCGGCCAAGTGCGAGTCGGACTGGTGCACGAAGGGTTCCGTACCATTTTCGTAAAAAAACACGTTTGTTGTATGGAAGCCTTGTTTTTAGTATTTGTTGTTGTAGCGGCAACAGATATACATCACCTGTGAAAATTTCAACTGTCTAGCTATCACGGTTTATGAGATACAGCCTGATGACAGACAGGCAGACAGACAGACAGACAGACGGACCGCGGCGTCTCAGTAATAGGATCCCGTTTTTACGCTTTGGGTACGGAACCCTAAAAAACCACCACCTGGCTACATTACTTACACCAGGCTATGGCTTTATATCTAACTACCAAACCAGCCCTGCTTCGCATGATCTTAATGACTTGACAAAGCACTTAGATTTCTTTATTTTATGTAAAGCCCTTAAAATTGCTGGAATAAACTCTCTCAATGAGGTGAAAATCGCATTAAAATTCGTTGTATATTTTAAAAGAACCAAACGGCTCTAAAACTAAACACGAAAAGCGACTTCATTTTATAATTGGTAGTTATGTATAGATACAGATAATCGTTAGGTAATAACTACATGCAAAATCATTTGTTTTTGAACACATCACTCTTTTCCTCCAATCAATCATTCACTCATTCTTTCATAACCGCTCCCAAGCTGCGCCACGATATTATAAAGTTGAACATTTTTACTCACGCTGCCCCTTAAAAGTTCTGACATAAAACTCACCTTGTATTCACAGAGAAACATGTTTTTAATAAACTCAGCCTTCTTGATAAAAGGCGATTGGCCTTGTATTTTCTTATTACTGTAACGTAAGGCCTTGGGCTCGCAAGGCCCAGATTAAGTTCTTAGTTGAGGAGCCGGTGTTACAAGTTTAATCTGCTCTTGTTTCAATGGTTCATATTTTATGCTGCGTCTTACTCGTTGAATGATAAAGGTCTTTAATCCGTAGCAACTCATCAAACCTCCTTTGTACTTTACAAAGGAGGTTTGATGAGTTGCTACGGATTAATGATACTCTACTATAGGAGGTCGTTTGTTCACAAGGCACCGCACAACACGATTTGCGGTGACGATTTTTAACACACGACACACTGCATACGGTCTGTCGTCCGTTCGTTTGTTCACGAGACACGATTCTGCATCGACACTGCAGTACATTTGTAATGCGCGTGAGTGACGGACGACGCGTGAGCCGTGCGGTGCGGTGTGTCGTGTCGTCAACAAGTGCATATCGGCATTGTTCAGACGCTAAATCGCCACCGCAAAAAATCCGTGACGACATAGCCAAAGAACCGTATGAAAATCGTGTCGCGTGTGGTGCGGTGTCGTGAAATGAACAAACGGTCCATACAAATATATGGAGCACGGAATCGTGACCACATTTTGCAGTGTCGTGTCGTGAACAAACGGGCTAAGCCCACAGAGAAGGTAAAAAATGAAAAAAACATTTATTACGAGTACTGTAAAAGCCGCTGTAAGAGTTGTTGCCGTTTCATTAGAAAAAAATTAACGAAGATCTATTGTACTTATTTTTGCGTTTTAAACGAAACTTGATTCGCAATTATCGCTCTGTTAGATAGATACATTGATAGCAAGTAAACGAACGAGTATTTTCTCATTATTTGGTATCTACGTACGACCTAGTTAAGTATTTAAATTTAATTTACTGTATTTAGTATACTGTATGGCGCTCTATAAAAATTGATAAGTTCTCTCTTATTTATTTTTGCAGCATGCAGTCGACAAATAAAAATACTGATGAGTAAAAAGTGCTTTTTGGTCTGTTTGTCATGCACTCGATAACTTATTTCGAAACTAAATGATTAAAAAGAAAAAAAATGAAAAGCAAACCTTTTAAGAAATTATGAGCAAATACTAAATGAAAAGAGAGAGAAAGCTCTGTGTGAGAAAATATGAGAGATAGCTTTTAAGAATTTACGTTGTATGCCAAGTGATTTTAATTTTAAGACTAATTGATATCTACTTGTTTCAAGCTTGTTTTTGGCACGGGTTTCGTGTGTAAGTCATGTTGAAATTTTAGAGTAGGTGTGTAAATCAAGAAGTAAGATGTTTATGAAACGCACTGATACTTTGGTGCTGTATTTTTTTGTTAAGGCGCCGATACCCCTGAGTAGAAAAGACACTTCTTGCCACTGTATCTAGTGGAAGTGGGGTGATGGGTTTGTAAGTTTTACTAAAGGTGAAGTAAACTTTGTCTTTTCGTCATTTCAGGGAATACTTAAAAGTATTTAGATATTATAGTTTACCTTGTTTTTCTATTGTAACTGCTTCAAGAAAGTTCTCAAAAAACAGCCACCAAGTAAGTAAGCCTTATTGCTTTAATTAAACAAAAAGACCTAACCTAATGGCCTATAACATTCTCCTTAAGCTGTAAATGTGGGACATGCAAAATAATGCGAGTACTTCTTGTAAATGTCTGAAATGTGCTGAAAACTTTGCCAGAGGGCGAGCAAGGCTGATCATAAGTTTTACGCAACACTGAACGGTTTAATGTTTCGTGAGATTTCTACTAAATGTATAAGTTTGGAAAGGGATAGCCAAGTTTCAGCTGCGTATCTACAATTTATTATTGGTTCAGCGACCGCAAGAATGTCTGTGAATCATGAAGGCTTTTCGGTTGTATTAAGTTCAATATGTGTACATTTTAATACCATCTTAATCTTGAATAAAAGCACCTTAGTTTGAATGAAATATATGTACTAGTTAAGTAGACTTAATTACCTATGAAAGGGGTCTTTTCACTTGTACTGATGGATTTTCAGTGAGAGCAGTGGTAGCCCACTGATAATGGCTGCGATTTAAGTGTCTCAGGTCGCGGGTTCGAACCCAGGCAGGCGTTTGTGTAAATTATTTCATCACCACTGCTCTCAAAACGGTGAAGGAAAACATCATAAGGAAACCGCCATGTCTTAGAACCAAAATTTCGAAGACATGTGACAACCACCAACCCCCACTGGGCCCGGAATGGGCCGTACCATTCACTCTCACAGAGAGGAGGCCTGGGTCCCAGCAGTAGGAACACACCTCTGTTGTTCTTCGGACAACTGGCATGTCCCTCTGCCTCTCAGCTGGCGAATTCGCGTGTCCTGTGTGGCACCGATGCGCACATGCTCGACAAATTGACATCGCCCTAAACGAGACGTGCCGAATAATATCGGGTTGCCTCAAACCGACTCCGCTTAACAAACTATCCGCTAGCGGGCATTACACCTCCAATATTACGAAGGACTTTCGCAAGCGCGCTTGAGAAAATACCAGGAATCCGATGCCCGATACTACTACGATCACATTACAACCCCGGGTAGACTTAAGAGTCGGAAGAGTTTTCTTCGATGCACACGGGCCATCCAAGACCCACCGATAGTAAGAAGCAGGTTGTGGAGAGAAGCTCACCTACCACCACCCGACTTCTTGAATCCCCAGGATCATCTGCCACCTGGACGTGAACTGCAGTGGCCTATATGGAAAGCATTCAATCGTTTGCGCACCCAAGTAGGCCGCTGCAAACACAATTAGCCAAAGTGGGGTTTTATAGACCCGTCTGATACCCAGTGTGAGTGCGGTGCCCCTTTGCAAAATATGGCACACATGCTGGTCTCCCAGTGTCCCAAATGCCCATACACCTGCACTTTGGAAGACTTTATGCTCGCCACTGACGCCGCAATCGGCGTGGCCACCTACTGGGCCCAAAATGTATAAATAGTTTCCCATCGACTCTAAAAGAAGAAGAAGAAGGAAAATTAAAAGGCTGATGATGATGATGATGGATTTTCAACTCTTGGCAAAGCCAAAGGTGCGCTTTTATTTACGCAATCAGGTTTAGCAAAGTATAAATTGAAATATTTCATCTAAATAGAACATTCGAAGAATTCTCACTTGGGATTTATTTAAAGTATAACTCTTTCAAAAGTGGCTATAGACATCTACTTACCAAAGTTAGGTAGGTACACATTGGAGGGATTATATGAAAATGTACACCTACACTCCTCAAAGACAACTCGATCCCGAGTCTTACACAAAAGCTGTAAAGCTGTCTGTTCTTAAAGGCTTTCGCTTAATATCCGTCTGTGGCTTTGGTAAGTAGTTTTCAACGACGACAAACAAATACAACACAGAAAGCTACATCATCACAACTATAACTACATACCTACAACTTAATAATATATTGAGGAAAATTTGGTCTTCTCTATTTTGTACTAAACCATGAAATAGTTTAAAACTTCAACTAAATAAGAACTGCGTATTTTAAACGTATCTGAGTTGGTGATTTTATTGTCATAATTAATTCTACTTGAATACCACGTTTACTTATTATGTAATTTAATGTTCACAAATTTTAAAGCTTTCAAAGCTATTTATGTCTATTTCAATCTTAAGTTTCTAAGGCCCACTTGCACGGAAAACTTAACTCAAAGGCTCCTTCCATGTGCTGATCACCGGGGTGGTTTTAGTGAGGTAAAAATCCCACACTCCCTGGTCTTTTTCGCAAAAGTCTAGGCGTCTTTTGAAGGTTTCCATCTTAAAACAAAAAAAAAGGTGCATATCTTAAGCCCACTTGCACGAAAACTTAACTCAGAGTTAGTTGCCAACACGAGGTTAAATTGACACACAATATTGTCAATTTAACCTCGTGTTGCAACCACCCATGAACCTCCTCTGTGCAACACCTATTAGGGCACATCCCTGGGGAAGATAGGTACCTAGGTGAACACAACATGTATGCTTACCTATAGCAGTGGTGTCTCATCCCATACAAAGAAACTGTCCCGTCGTACTGTACTGATTATACTGATTATTTGATTATCGATATCGATTGATTATTAATAGATGGTGATCTATCTATCGCCTTGGAACGGAACCGAACGCGATCGATTTACAAAAAAAAAATCGGTTTAAACAGATGAAAAACGCTAGTTACGTCGGTTTTTTTGTATGGGATGAGGCATCTGTATGCTAGTGTTTATCTGTGCCTATAACGACGATTCCAACAACTGTAAAGAATCTTTTAAAACGTCTGTCAAACCTGAGCATCGAACACAGATCCACAAAGTCCGTTTACAAGCACAAAGAGGGTGCTCTCGTCAAGTGCTGGGGGAAAGAAAATCACGTTGAGAGTCTCGATGGGCCCCGATGAGGGCCTTCACAGTTCGGGGCCCAATGAGCGCGCGTGCCTCTGCGGGCCGCTTGCTCAGTCTCCGAGAGCTAATACCCGGTATTGAACTAATTAAACCATTTTAAAGGAATACCGGGAATGATATTGTAGGTCTTCCGTGAGTATTTGCGCTTCGTAATGGATGGAAGGTAGTAAGTGAGTGATTATTTCGAGATTTGTTCAGTAAGATATTGGAATTGATTTCACAAAAGATCTTTTGAAATTTGCCTTGGCTCGCAATTCACGGTGGATGATTGGAGTTTGTAATGATGCCCGGTACCTACATAAAAGGTCTTATAAGGGCTTCGAATAAAGCTCGAAATAAAGGAAATAAAGGAAATATTTCAATTATCAATTCACAACACCTAATAGATAACCAAATATTTTTTTCCGCTCTGAAAGGTAGCAAAGTATACTATCGAAAGTGGGTCACCTCCAAAAATAAACCTATAGTCTAGACTGCCACTCTTCCACAGAGTTAAGGCACAAAAGTTGAACAACGTGATGCCTCACAAAAAGATAGGGGTGAATACAAAAAGCTAGATTTATTCAGCTTTCTGTATTCAAACCTGAATCAGTCTAGGTTTTTGTTTTCATTAAATTTTCAAGTTTTTCTGTTGTTCCCCGGCTCTGTAGTCTCTAGGTCATCCATTTCGTTTCTATTTTTCGTATTAATTTGCAGTTGTATTGTTTTTTGTCACGAGTCACGGTCGCGTGCGAAACATGAAAGCGGCAAATTAGAACGACGTGAATATTTGAATGAAATTAAATAGGGCAAATTAATTAATAGTGATATTTATACTTCTATATCTTTGTGTGACGTTATCCATTTAGAGAACTGAGGTTTATTCCAAAATGTTTTGATATATTTCATTTTGTTCAATTTGCATTTGTCTGAATTTTACTTAATTGAAACTTCAAGGATCTTACCCAGATTATTTTATCAGCCTTTACACAAACGTATTAATAACTGCTTCTGGTCTATATTTTTTTGTATTGATTGAGGAGGATACCGTACTACAGATTTTAAAGTAAGACGTGTTTGAGATGCCTCTTGTCCCGCAACGGATTGCTATAAGCTGATGATGATGATGCCACCTAAATACAAAGCCTTGAAACTAATAAAACTGTATATAATAAGTTGTATAAGTTTCAAGGCTATAAGTATTGTGACTTATTAAAAATAAACTTTTAATAAAGCAAAACGTTTATTCAATGCCGCTGGAAACTTCTTGCACGCGTTCAGTAATTAAAACTTTTTGCTCCATTAAATGCAATTAGAAGGAAATATTCTAAGTAAACGCTACTGGCAATTTTAGTGCAATTATAATTATTGAGATTTAAAATACAAACGGTAGGTAGAGAACTCCCAATTCACTCAATTGAGTAACTTTAATACAAAATTGGATAAATCACATCAAACTTTTTATAATTGGAAAGGTATTATTGTCCTGATAGGACAAATGACTTAATCAGTGTACCACTTATCACATAGGCACAGCCAGCGAACGGCTCGTGGTTACAGCAACTGTTATTGCAATCCGTTATCGGTACAGCTTAGCGCTACAGTAGCAACGACGATAGAACGCATATGTATCTATGGCATTGAGGCTTTGAAGGTATAATGGAAAGGGAATTTAATGGAACACTGACAATAGAATATGAAACGTATATAGCATAAACGGGTTTCGATTTAAACCGCCTTTCGACAACAAAACAGACAAATCGACCATTTGTGCGGGCTCTAAGTAAATTCACGTATATAATACAAATTCAAACAGAATTCATGCAGGCGCTTTGATAGGGGAATGTTACAGTGGATTTTACCATCAATTTGCAAATGTGATTCAGCTTGCAAATGTATTTTAAAATATTCACCTATCACTGAACATAAAGCCTTTAAAAAATGAAGGGACTTCAGCACAGATAGCAGGCAATGCCAATTAAAACGAGCTACTCAGTTGGATATCTATTCGCTTCGTACCAGGGCAGCATACAGTGTAAGGGAGCTATCTTCCTGTTGTGTGAACACTGTTTAACGACATAGAAACTATGCCAACTAGGCCAGGATTGCCACTGCTGCCGACTAAAGGCCATGTTTGCAGATAGTTCGCCAAGCCTCGCCCTCATAATGTATTGTGACCACTATTGAAAGAGGAAGCGCCCGTATAAATGTTGTGTCAAACGTTAGAACAAATATTTGCCTATGTATAAGAAATAATGCACGTCTTTGAAGCACGATTTATGTGTTTGATCACGCATTTAAAATATCGTTTTTTCTCAACGGAAATTTGAAGATCAAAGCTAGATGCTTTGATTTCCTCTCCTCTTAAACTGTCGGATATTGAGAATTGAATATTTTGCTATGTCGCTTTACGGCAGCGCGATACGAATCGACGTATTCGGCGAGCTTGATTAAAAAGTTATCCGACCCCCGCAACCCACGCATAAATTATAAGAACCTTCCAATTTGCCGGAAACAAACAATTCAGAATTCATAAATCTACCATTAATTTGTCAGGAAAGTAACAAGAGCAGATACAACCGAAAGTAGCCAGATAATCCTATTGAGTTAACCATGTGATCCTGGCTTACGTGCTTATCCTATCCGCAGTGGGGGCAGCGGCCTGTAAGCATGTTCTACATCATTAACTATCTTTTGTTTACGTTCTGTATCATTATATTGCCCTTTAGTACCGTAATTAGGAAAACTCGGGAAATTAACGTTACATAATTTATCAGGCGCTGAATCTCGCACAGTTTGGGTAACATTGAAGTTGCTGAGAGTAAAGTTCGCGCACGGGCTGTTTCGTCCATTAAATGTAAAGTTCCCTTATTACTTCATTAGATTGGATTTCCAACAACCATTTTTAGCAAACTTGTATTTTATTTTTAAGCTTTCCATGATTAGGTCTATCTGTTTATCTCATCACTTAAAAGCTCTAGTTAAGGCTAGTAAGAGACGAGCTCCTTTGTTTTTATCGTAGCAATCTTCAACTACGTGAGGTTTTGCTTTTTGAATTTGAAATGTAAACTTTGGTGATATACTTGATGCAATGGACAAAGTTTTGAGCTCTCATAGAGGGTAAGGATATCGTTGTATACTGTCGTTAAACCTATGTGTTCTTCTTTGCATAGCTATAGTATACTTAACAGTCTTATATAGCTTTTCTTCTCAATTACAGTTTTTGTTTTTTAATTATTTGCTACATTGTCCAGTTTCAAAAAGTAGGTAATTAAAATTTAATATTTGACCATCATTTAAAGGCCTTTCTTTGATAGATAAAATAAGATTATTAAAATATACATAGTTACTTTATATCACTCTCAGAAGGCGGGTAACATTTAAGTTTATGTAATTACACCGAATAATTTTATTTTCATCACAACTTTAATCTCAAGCAATCAGTACAAAACCATTTCTGGACAGATACTTACCCTAGTCTAAAATGCCTCAAAACATTATTAAACATAAGACGTCCAGCCATCAAGTTGATGCCGACTCAGGTGTCTCAGCGTAATGCTATGCAAATTAGCGACACTCATTAATACCAGCGAAGCGTTTCATTAGCGTTTCCGGCAGAAGGCAAAGGTATGACTGGAGTACCGAAGCTGCTGACAAAGAGTAGAGAAGAACAGAAGACATGGTTTAGTTAAAGGTCCCGTGGCCTTGTACCGGCAAACGGCTTGGAGATGACGATTTGGGACCCCCATTATTAGTTGTCATTCTTCACATTCCAAGGTGGATGGATCATAACAACTGGGCATAAATATTATATTGGCTGAAGCTACCGATACCATTCTTATTTTATTTATTTATTTACTGCAATTGTTTTTGCAGGTAAAACCCAAGCTAACAAAAGTAGTCACGAATTGTCCAGTCCCGAGCAAAGGGTCTGGGCAGACGCTCAAGTTACACAGTGGACAACATACTTAGTGTCATCCTCTGGATTACTCTGGAATACCGCCAAATAGCAAGACAAATATGTCCAAACGCAGAGAGACGCTATTCAGTATTCTAACTGCATGAATCACTGGTGCAAACTTATTATGTCCTGCACAGGCAAGAAGGTAGCTTTCACAGCTTTTCTGACTAAAGATTGACAGGCCCCTCGACAATATCTAGATGGTAAACAGGCAGCCAAGATCGGAACCCTCTGAACTCAAAAAATCCTACTCTCCCTGGTCTTTTTCCCAAAAGCCCAGGCGTCTTTTTAATGTTACCCTCCGAAAATAAAAACAAAGGTACAAACTGGTACCAATCACGATTTAATTATTTGTTACTACAGATTAAAAATAATGCCCAAACAACAACATTATACTTTAACATAGTATTAATAAGTTATCCAATTTCCCTTAAAGTCGCCGAGCTGGATCACGGCAGGCCTTCTGTGCCGTTGTATTTGACGTTGCATTCCCTTAATAAGGTGACCCAGTTAGTGCCTGTGTTGAGCTGGCCTACTGACATTTCGACTGTGACTGATGTAACCAGCTTTTTTATAGAAATGAGACGGGTTCGCGAGTTAACTTGGCAGGTTTTAATCTTCGGATTGATGGCAAGTTTCAAGATAAAGGCAAAAACTTGGAGTTCAGCGTTCAACTTGATCTTGTATACCTATTATTATGTACAATAATATTTTTATAGATTTATTAGAGTTATTTATAAAGTTTTCATGGATTTTGAATACACAAAAACTGTAAATATATGAAAATTTAATTATAAATTAAATGAGTAAGCCCCAACCCGTGCTAAGATGCTGACAAACTAGGTACCTATATCTTTAAAATTTTAAGGCACGACTGCGTTCGGTTCATATTTTGATGTAGTAAATGAATGTCAAGTAAAGCGATATTAACGATATAAATTCATCTAAGCCTCCTTTCACGATAATGGCATCGAACGGGGAGGAGGTTACAATAAACTCCTCACAAATCACTCTGCGCGACCAAAAAATTATTCATAATTTTGCAACGGCAAAGGGTACGTGAGTTATTTATGAGTCGTCATGTGTATATTCTGGTGAATTCGAAATTTTACGAATAAAAACCTGTAGTGTACGATACGGTAATACCCTTACCCACCATGATATTAAGAAACCTGCGGTGTCCTGTGAGAAAGCATCCCCTTCCGTTTCTCCATTCTTCTAAAACATCGAACTAGTTGACAATAGCTGAAATATCCCATAAACCTCCCCACGCCTGGCCACTACACAGTATTCAGTGGGCCTCTCGACTCTTTTGTATACCGTCCCTGTTCACCTACCGCGCCGCGCGACTTTACCTTTGACATCAATTACTCCTACGTTTATCTAGCCAACGACGCCGACGTTTCGGTCAACGTTGTGACGTTTTGTGACGAGTGCCTGTTAGTTATGGAGCCGCATAAAATATTAGTGACCAGCATTTTTCTTAACAATGCTGTGAATTTCATAGGCAAGAATCGTTGAATTGCATAGGCCCGGAAACTTCTCCTTGTCTTATTTCCGGCCTTTGGAATTCAACGATAGGAGTATTATTCTATCAGTGAAAGAATTATCGTAGTTCTAGAGACCTACCTTTTGCAAACATAATGCAAACAAATCATTATTTTGTTTGAGTTATTAGATCACTCACAGAGACAAATAGACACGTCGTCTTTAATTATTATGATTTAATTTAACTGTACTCTGTCGTAAAGTTCCTTTCTCAAAGCTTTGGGAGTTTCTTAATAGAAAATAATGTCTCAGAATAATTCGATCTGACCAGACTATGTGGGGTCGGCAAGCAGTCCTACCGAACTGCCTATGTGACTTCCACAATACAGGAACTGGGTAACACTGGATTTTCTGACTTCTGACTGAATTTTCCAGAATACTCTTTGATATAACAAGTTCACTGCCAAAGCCATACTACCCACATGAGATGGTTGGAGTGGTTTATTTGTACTGCAAGAAATGATACGTAGTAATAAATCATGTACTACTAATGTATGTCGAAGATTATAATGTCCTTACTTTGATGAAAGCGTTAGATAACATCGATTAATATTATTGTTCTTTATCAAAGGGAAAACCACCTGAACGGTGTTTCATTAATTTAAGTTTAAAAACCGAACAACACGAATTCCGTTTAACCCTAGTTTCGTGTCAGTACGTAGCATTTAAGGCAGCCAAACAATTTCTTCTATTTTTAACAGAACGCTTTCTCTAGCCTGCATTGCAAGCATGCAACTAGCAACTGACTGCTTCCATTGTTACGTCACCCTTGCCTGACTTTCATGAATTTCAACTTGTTCGTGTTTAAGGCTTTTACGTTTTTAATAAGTTTGTTTTTAAAACTAGGTCGGTCTTACACTCTTATACCTAGTGAAAGCTTTGGAATAAGCCTCGTATAATTTTTAATTCCGTCTTCAGAAACCCATACCCTACTCAGTATGTAGACGATAACCGTTCACATCAGAAATCAAACAGTAATAAAATTCGTAGTAAAAACGAATGAACAGAATCCATTTCCTAAAGCCCCAATTTGCTGTTTATTCTTTATTTTTCGTATTTGAAATACGAGGAAGAAACGCTTCAAATAATGGTCTCTTGTTTTTGCCAAACAAAAATAAACACATTTTCTTTATAAAAGTGGCTCACTTTATCTTGGAATTGGCGTCGGCCACCGTCGACTGTTTGCGAATTACATTACAAATTGCGATTTTCTAGAAATATGCTTCGTTCTAAATCGTCGTGATTTCTCAAAATTACTGCTAGCACATCAAATATTTACAATTTGTGACATTTATGTTTCATGAAAGATGAATTCGTGATTAATTCCTTTCATAGCATTTTTAAATGAGGTTGTAAATTATAGTAATTCGTAATCAGATGGCCCTGGAGTGAATTTAATGTTCGGCACAAAATTAATTAATTGAGCGCTGTCCTTTTTATTCTGAGTGAAATGAACAACCACAAAAGTACATAGGAATGCGATTCGATGGTTTGTTGTAAGTGTTGTACAGCTAGAAGTACGTAGGAGTGTTTGTCGTACTGCTAATACCATAATAACTTAAGAGGAAATGCGGTAGCAGACATCCGACTGAATTTTCTATAATATATACTGTGCCCCTATGTATTATTTTTTTTCATTTATATTTGTCAAATCTGTACACTAGGCCTCTGTTGACAGCGCAATTTTGAGCATCTTTTGTGGAATCTAGTGCTTGAAACAGATAATGTATAATCAAAAAGGAAAACATAGGGGCATAGTGTATATCCTTATTTTTCAGTTTATGGAATATCTTTTCAATTGGTCCAATATTGGAGGAGGAAATAAGCGAGAGCCAGACCTCGAATTATGACTTTTTACTTAGGAAATTCAGTCGGCTGTTTGCATTTCTTCATAAGCCAAAAATCTCGTCGTAGCATACCGAATATTCCAAACTACTTTTGGTAAAACAGGAGAAAGATGTAACAATAAGAAATGAGACAATAAATTCCGCCTATTTCTCGTTTAATACCTAGTTCCGCTCGGTTCTCATCCGTTACGAGGAGACATCACGCTACCCTGTCCCCGTGACATTGCACTTGACCTCGCGGTGCCACGTGTAACTCTGAACTATGACTATTAACATGGAAATATTGTTACGAAAGGTCAATTCATTGCAATGCTTTAAATGAAAGAACAACGAGGAAATAAGAATCACTGTAAAAACTACAGACTTCGAGTTCAACCGGCAGACTATATCTTACGCGCACTCTTCATGCACCTCATCTTACGCACCTTACCATTTTGCGGAACATCATCAATAAGATCTGTGTGAGTATATCCTTCTAGGAAGTCCCATTTACACCAACTGTTTCGTGTTTCTTTATGTACTCACAGTACGACTTTCTTGTTGAACTTCAGTTTAGTCAAGCAGATCGAAAACAGTACATTTTTATCATGACTGAGGCCAGAAACGCTAAGTTTTCTATTAGTTTAATACGTTGGCAAGCAGTTTAATTGTAGCGACCCACCTGATGTCGCTGACCAAAGACCTGCAACTCACGTGTGCCTTGCCAACCTTCAATACATCGCTGATAAGTCTCACATGACAAAATTTATAAAACTGGTGTCGAATTGGCAGTGAAAATATCACTTTTAGGCAAGCATACTCCTTAGTCGACCACATCATCGCTTACCATCAGTTGAGATAGTATCTAATAAAACTTGAGCTTAATCCCTTATCATTTCCGTATAAGCAGCAATTACTGTAACACCCATCAAATAAAGCAGGAACAGTATAGCCCTACAAATTTCCGCTCGAGCAGTCTGCTCATCCGATACTGGTGCTGCTCACGCAAGCCCTGACATTGCTCTTGAATTGACCTCGCATGCGGTCTTATGTTAATCAGTGTAGTCTGAACGTGTTAGAATTGTACGGCGTTGTGCGAGGTTTTGATTACGTGAGCGAGCATGTGTCTCGTCTACGTCGCTAGCTTAGGGCTAACACGGATTAGCTATGAATGACCAGTTCATGTTAGTTAGTTGGTTCATTCTATTAATATATAAACGTTGTTTGAAATTTATATTATACTAGCGAACCGTCCCGGCTTCGCATGGGTGCAATATAGATACTAATGTGGTGTCAGTGTGGTGTTATTATGTTTAGACTGTACTACAGGATATCTTTTATACAATGATTACAGCTGATTTTTCATGAGACAATATACGTTGTGCATAATGTAGATCAAATTTATCGTATCTAACGTATTTAATTGGATAAGGAATAATACTGTATTGTTTAAATAGCTTCGAAAATAACCCATCTTTTTGGAATTCGTATGAGATAAAAATGATTACTGTGGGTTATCCATAGGAGATAGACATATACCATCGCGGACTTTTTTGTAGATCTTTTTAAGATATACCATTCCGTAGTATAAGTTGTCTGCCCCATCGGCCGTCCGTTCCGTAAGCAATGTGCTTATGTGCCCTGCCCACTGTCACTTAAATTTGGCAATTCTTCGGGCTATGTCGGTAACCTTGCGGATCTCTACATTTCTGATTCGATCACGCAAGGATACTCCGAGCATAGCCCTCTCCATTGCCCTTTGGGTGACAGTAAGCTTTCTGATGTGCCCATTGTGAGCGACCAAGAGGCTAAATTAAATTTTCAAATATTGTATTTGCCATCGACACGCTAAGAAGAAGAATAAGACATAAAAATACAATGTAGGCATAATTTGTGTGTAAAACTTCCTTTGTACTCCTCCTCCGTTGTCTTCACTATTTGTTATATTGTGAGTACATAAATAAAAAAATAAAAAATCACTTTGGCTGGAAAGGGAATGAATGGCGAATAGATAGAAAGGGAATGACGGCGAATAGATAATATATAGGTAAGGGAGGAGAAAACATACTGCGCTATCCACAAATGAATTGGGCTAAGTGCAGGAGGATGATAAGTTGATTGTAATAGCCTCGGATTGAGGGACCCCCTTTGCCACACTTTGACTCCCATTTGAAAGAAAGAAAGAAAGAAAACATTTATTGCCAACTGTAACAAAACAAGAACAAACACCATAAGTCTTATCTCTGTGATCCCTCTCATGGGCCGTAATCCACCACGCGGGCTCAGTGCGGGTTGGTACATCGCACACCCAGAACAACACTGCAGTATGTCAAAAAATCTCAAAATCTACTTTTACTTATCAACGAATAGACAAAAAATTGCCGCATATACCACGAAGACAGGCGTATTTATATCTACAAAACTGTCCAAAAGATGGCGCGCTAACTCTCTATTATACTTTGTGCCTCGTCCTCAAGATTAGTACCTGAAATTAATTTATTATATTTCACAAGGTAGTGTCAACTACAGCGGCTGCATCAGATCACTATTTTTAGAGATTTTTTTTTTTTTTTTTTTTTTTTTTTTTTTTTTTTTTTTTTTCCTGGCAGCTCTGTGTCGGCTGTCATGCTTTCATTCGCGATTATAGTGCGCTGCCGTTCGACACGCAAATAAAATTATCTTAAATAAAAGGGGAAAAAATGCCCAAAAGGAGACATTCAACCGATGAATTCGAGAGAATCAGCCGGAAAATGAAGAAACTCGAGAGGAAATTAGACCGCGCTCGACGCAGACGAAGCAAATCCAATTCGCCATCTTTAGACGACCCACAAGGTACAGGCTAATTTAATTGAATTACTATACTATCTGCAATTATTTTATCAATCTTACACCTTTAACTTGCATAGCAAGCAATTAATGCACTACGAGCAAGCCATCGGGCTGTCTCACCGCATATTTATGAGTTAAATAAAAGAAATTTATTTCTTTAATCTCACGAATGTACTCGAGCTGATCACTGGACTGTCTCACAACATTCAAATAATTTACTGGCTTTCGTTCAATTCTATGGAATTGCTACACTCACCAGAATACATAAATCGGTTATCAACCGTAAGTAAACAATGATTTGTAATCATTCCAGGTGAAGTCCTAGAAGACGACACCGAAAATGAAGAGGAAACAAATGAAGTCGAATGCGACCAAGGAAGTACAAAAACATCCAAAAATACTAGCGATCTTCCTCACAACCCCAGCCCGGACAACATACCTATTGTAACAAACGTCCCTGAGGAGGTAGGTAATAATAACACGCTAGACACAGACATCCTCGAAATCCTTGGAGTTGACCCAACATGTAACACAGAGTATGGACCCGACCTCCATAAGGAGGTGGCTGGCCGTCTGGAACATCTGGCTACTTGTGGCCTACCTAGAGACCAGAGGAAGGAGCTGCAGGCGAAGTACCAGCTGCCAATGAATGCTACAAAACTTGGTGCACCCACATTAAACAGTGAGATAAAAGCTGCGCTACCCGAATTACTGTTAAACAGGGACAAGGCCATAGAAGCTAAACAAAACCTACTCGGCAGTGCCATCTCCTGCCTAGGAGCGACATTGTCCAACCTACTGGAGGCAAAAGAAAAAGATGCAGATCTGCTAAGTAAAATAATGGATGCCACTCGCATCTTATGCGACATCCAACATTGTGACTCAATTACGAGACGTAAGTTTAGCTGCAGTTCACTCAAAAAGGATATTAAGGACCAAGTCCATAACACAAAAATAGACAAATATCTGTTTGGAGAAACACTTTCTGAAACACTTCGAGCCGCTAAAGCGGTCTCTAAATCAGGTGCTGAAATAAAAACTTACAACTCAAATGCAGCTCTCAAAATCAATGAAAAACCCAACATGGGTCACGCAAAAAACTGGAAAGCTCCACCGGTGCGCAGGCCGCCGGTGTCGGAGCCTGCCTATCGCCCAAATCAGCCATACAAACCCTTCAACCGGTCGCCTCATCCGCTGAAGCAACCTCGACGCTACTAAACTCGGTAAGGTGCTCCGGTCATTTATCATGTCAATAAACTGATCTCAGTTTGTTTCAAGTGTGTTCTTAAGAACAAAACCTAATGGCAGTATGCGTCTTATTCTGATTTTATAACACCTAAATAAGTTCATTGATACAAGCCATGTCAAACTTGAAGATTTGTGCACAGCATTAAAAATTATATCACAGGATAATCTCATGGCCTAAAAGTATACAAAAATTCTCGCAAATATCTAAGATTCTTTCATGAAAAGTTATATGAGTTCAACGTACCATTTGGGTTAAACATTTAACATTTTCACTAAAGTAATGAAACCCTTCGTCAAATTACTAAGATCCTGTGGCTACTTATCAACAATATATCTCAATGATTTACTACTAATTGGTAACACGTATAATAAATGTCTTGAAAACATTAAAAACACTAAGAAGCTAATCATAAGTTTAGGATTTATCATAAACAAAGAAAAGAGCAAACTTATACCTACTAATACTTGTAAATTTTTGGGATATAATATTGACACTCATAACTATAATGTAACATTGCCTACAGATAAGAAAAAACTTATCAATGATGAAATAGGAAAAATTCTGAAATTATCTCACTGCAAAAATCAGACATTTGCACGCCTTGTAGGACTACTTGTCTCAGCTTGCCCTGCTATTGAATATGGGTGGCTCTATACCAAAAAACTAAAATGGTGTAAATCCCTAAACCTCCAAGGTGAAGAAAATTATGATAAATACATAAATATCAACACTTATACCAGATCTTGAATGGTGGCTACATGCCATTCAAAATTCAGTAAATAAAATAAAAATGAATAACTATGTAACCGAAATCCTTTCTGACGCCTCAACCACGGAGGGGGGGGGGGGGGGCCTGCCGGGAAGAGACTGCTAGTGGCCAGTGGTCAGACAAGGAGCGCGAATGTCACATCAATTATTTGGAATTATTAGCGTCATTCTTTGCTCTTAAAATATTTAAATGTAAATCTTTAATTAATTGTGAAGTTCTGGTACGCATAGATAATGCCACAGCAATAGCCTACATCAATCGAATGGGTGGTGGTGGAATGGTTCCTCATCTCTTGGACTTAGCCAGGGACATTTGGCAATGGCAGAAAAATTTAGGCCTGGCTGACGGAGTCTTGTGCGGACGTCACTATTGCGATGAAGCATACCACCACCACCAATAGAGATAATGCTAGCATCGCTATCAGAAAACTCCACATCCAACTCCACACAATACGGCACATGTTTAAAAAACTGGTATAACTTTTGCTGGAAAAATAATTCTAACATAATTATTTGAAGCATCCACTCTAACGGTAATATTTTTCTTAACAGAACTTTGTAATTCCGGTAGCGAATTTGGAACGCTTAACTGTCATAGATCTGCATTATCACTGTTATTAGGCACTAATATGTCTACTGATGACAGGTTAAAAAGATTTTTTAAGCGTGTGTTCAGGATGCGACCACCTGCCCCTAAATAAAATGTCACCTGGGACACATCCCAAGTACTTTGTGTATTAGGAACTTGGTATCCAAATGAAACATTGAACTTAGAACAAAAGGGTAACATTACTTGCTCTAGCTACTGCACATAGAGTCCAGACACTGTCAAAAATAAAAACAGAAAATATAGAAATACATTCAACACAAATAACCATCAAAATTCCAGATCTCATAAAAAACTCTAAAAGAGCTATTTATTTATAGGCACTAAGAAACCATACCACATAGTGACCAAACAGACTCTCAGTCATTGGATTAAGTGTACCCTAAAGACAAGCGGTATTGATGTATCAGTATTCTCAGCTCACAGCACACGCCATGCTGCTACTTCTAAAGCCCACACATTAGGTGTTACAGTTGACCAGATACTTAAAACAGCAGGCTGGAGTAGCAACTCAAGCACATTTGGAAAAATTCATAACAGTTCTATAGTGAATAAGGATCAAACTGACTTAACTAGAGCAATCTTCAATTGTGATTGAAAATATTTCTTAAGACTGGCTAAACTAGCAACTCAATTTTCTAAGGAAGGATAATAAGTATTAAAGGTGTGATAATGAAACTTTAGGGATATAGAGAGTGATAAGAAAGCAAAAATTATTTTTAGCTAAAACTGATAATTAAGAATCTATCTATATAATAATAATTAAGAAAGAGTTACCTAATGAAAACTGTGATTGTTAGTCTATAATTTTCTTTAATAAGAATAACAAGGAAGCAAAGGATATTCTGTTCTTTAAGAATTTACCTAAAAATTGGTTAAGAACTTATGTAAACCGAAAACAACTGATTGTCATGACATTAATCTATAAATTTTAATTATAATAATAAGAATACAAAAATTTATTTTGTTAAAGAAGTTAATTAAGAATATGTTTATTTAGATAACTAATTAGAACTTATGGTTTCTAAGGACAACTGTGATTGATAGTCTACAAAAATGATAATTATGATAGTAAAAAATTAAGCAATTTAATTGTTATAACAGATGATTAAGAACAATTACCTATGTAACAATGGACAACTGATTGGTCTGTAAAAATATAAGATTCCATCCAAAGATAAAGATCTTACTTCTTTAAAATATTGTCTTTTACTTCACAACTTCATCATAGTCTATGTGATAATTCCAGAACTTAACTCTCAAAGTCTACCTTGTGAAATATAATAAATTAATTTCAGGTACTAATCTTGAGGACGAGGCACAAAGTATAATTAATGATTAAACGAACTTACCCTAAGTGAAGTTCTATCATAATTATACGAAGTGCCTCGTCCGAAGAGATTAGTAACACCCTCCCAACCCTAACAATCTAACCCAAAAGCGTTCTGGAAATATCTACATAATAAATCTAACTAGCTCTGAACTAAATGAAAGCATGACAGCCGACACAGAGCTGCCAGGAAAAAAAGGAAAAAACAAAAAAAAAAAAAAAAAAAATCTCTAAAAATAGTGATCTGATGCAGCCGCTGTAGTTGACACTACCTTGTGAAATATAATAAATTAATTTCAGGTACTAATCTCTTCGGACGAGGCACTTCGTATAATTATGATAGAACTTCACTTAGGGTAAGTTCGTTTAATCATTAATTGGTGACGACGCGCAGCCAAAGTCATACCGTCAACACAAAACTATTTCCAGTTGCAACTTGTCCGCCTTATGAATATTACGCAGATCCGATATGCAACATACAACATTTTGTGATAATGCTTTTTTGTTGTACGTCTTCGAATTTTTGGTTCAAAGACATTTTCCTCTCGATATTGTCCTTTTTCGTTTTAAAAGCAATGGTGATGAAATAATTTACACAAAATAAAGTGCCTGCCAGGGTTCCAAGCCATGACCTACAACTTGTTAGTCACGAACGTTACTTTTGAGCCACTGCTGTTCATGCCCCGGAGTGATATAACTCTTGTTACAACCTGGCCTACCCTGGATAAAGTTAGTCCAGAAAACACTTTGCTAAAAGGCTTATATTTTTGCCACTGCATCAGCTATTTATTTACGTATACCTATACCTATGAAACTATTTTAATTTAAGTTTGCACTAAACACTGATTGTTATTAAGGAAAGAAAATGAAAACTTTAAGTAATTATATTAAATAACTGTAACTTTAACTGCCATATTCTAAGTTGGGTATCCCATACTGTTTGATTGTTCTCTATTGCATGATGTGGTCTCCTATAATTGAGGAAGCACATAGTTTTTTTTTTTTTGTGTTCTGTTACTTTATAATTATATAGCATGTAAGGTGTATTCTTTGTTGGAGATCCTAATATAATAAAATAAAATAAAAAGCCAGAACCTTTCATCTTTTAAAAGCTTTAGCAAAATTGCCTCCGAAAACAGTTTAAAATTTAAAAGGCTATGTGTGGTTCCAAAACCTCAAAGCATGTTAGTAAAAGCTTGCTTAACTAAGCAATTAACTGGAAGTGTTTGTGGTGTTTAGTTAGTAAATAACAGCTAGGCACATTACGTAAACCAAACTACAGGTTTTGGTGACTTTGAATAATCTAGTTAGTGCGTTGATAATATATAATTTGTGCTCATTACATAGTCAGGCATGTCTTTTTGGACAATTCGTGTTGTATATCGTAATCAAATCCGGGCAGCTGTGTGACTTTCAATATTTTCTAAGTACATCATGGACGTACCCATAACCGGCGTGTGTGTATGACTAGATGTATGAATGTGTGTGAAGCAAAAGAAGTATGTAAGGATCGTAGCAGGTGGCGTTCTGTAGTTTCTGCCTACCTCCATGGAAAAAAGGCGTGAGTTTATGTATGTATGTATGTATCATGGACTTAAAAGTTAAGGCGATGAATGGCTTCTCTGAATAAAAAGAGGTTTTTGCCCTGCAGTGGGACAGTTACAGGCTAGTAAATTATATCATCTTACTTAATTAAAAAGTTTGGATGGATGTAGGTTTGTTACTTAATCACGCAAGAGTGGGTGAATGGATCTGGATGAAATTTAACACTTATATAGATTATAGTCTGGATCTAATAGCACATAGGCTACTTTTTATCTATACCAATATTATTTTTTGTTTGTTTGTTTGTACCGAATAGGCTCCGAAACTACTGGACCGATTTTAAAAATTCTTTCACCTATGGAAAGCTAATTTATTCCCAAGTAACATAGGCTATAATTTTTTGAAATTTGAATTGACGGGAGCGAAGCCGCGGACTTCAGCTAGTCCCTATTAAATGTACGTGGGACAATATCCGACTTCCACGCAGGCGAAGCCGCTGGCAGAAGCTAGTAATAATATAACAGCACGGCTGTTTTCCTCGAAGGGTTAGGCAGAGAAGCACACACCCACATTTAGTTAATTAAGTTTAAGTCCTACGTTATAATAGGGGGTGAGCCTACTGCATCAATTGGATAAATTTCAGATAGAAAAACCCATTAACACCTTGCCCGACCAGGGGATCGAACTCAGGACCTAGTGCTATTGTGACCACTAGACCAATCAGGTAGTATTATCCATAATAATCACACTAATATTATAAATGCAAAAGTCGTGAGTGTGTTTGTTACTTCTTCACGCTCAAACGGCTGGACGGATCTGGATGAAATTTGGCACATAGATAGATTATAGTCAGGAATAGCACATACGATATATCCCGGGAATATGTTCCCACGGGGCAAATTTCAAGATTCACGCGGGCGATGCCGCTGGCAGAAGCTAGTAATATTATAAATTCGAAAATAACTCTGTGACCTTTTCACGTCTAAACCACTGAACCGAATTCAATGAAAATTGGCAAGGATTTAGATATTATGGGGCATCCTGAGAAAGGACATAGGCTACTTTTTGGATAACAAAAAATTGTTGGTGGGTAAATAGGGTAGGGCAGGTAGGTAGGGTAGAGAGGTGGGTAGGGTAGGGTAGAGAACGCGGGGTTGAGTAGGTAGGGTAGGATAGGTAGGTTGGTATGGGTAGGTAGGTAGAGTAGGGTAGGTAGGGAGGTATAGGTAGGGAGGTATAGGTAGGTAGGTAAGTACGTGGGTAGGTAGGGTAGGGTAAGATGGGTAGGTACTACCCAGTTGACAGGAGTGATGCCGCGGGGGACAGCTTGTTATTATATAAATTGTGGTTATACAAAATCAACAACACAAATATCTTATCAAATAATTTTGCTTATAATTTTCTGAGAGCAAAATAAACACACTCATTTCCTCAACTTCAGTATGCGAACGATATCTGACCCAAATCTGTACGCTCCATTTTAAGGGAATTTGGAACAAAATTTAGTACTTGGGCATGTAAGAGGCCCTCGAGAACGTTATTTATTTAAAGGCTAATCTAACATTAATCTCCTTTTTGTTTTGGGCTTGAGTGTTCACATTTTTCATTTAGAAGCTTTTTGCGTGCTCCGTGATGCGGCAACTAATGATGAAGGAAAACATGGCGAAGAAATCTGTACTTAATTGTGTGGAATTATTTTGGTGAGTAGTTGTGTACCTATTAACTTTATTGTACACAAAAACATAAAATATGCAGTGATTAGAAGTCGATTTGTATAGACGTGTGCCTGGTTTGTATAGGCTTGCACCCCATTGCGTAGGACTAAGGGCGAGGCCACACGAGCGTTATTTTGTGTGACATGAGTCGCGTATTTTGAGTACCGCAATTTACGTTCAACAGAAATCCGGTTAGGCTGCCAGACGGACGGACGTAACTTCAGTCGCTATCCAATGTGCTGACGCTTGCCTCGCTCCCCTACCTCACCCCGAGCGCAATTAGATTGAAATAATGCGCGTGAGTCAGCACTTCAGCAGACAATTCATTTTAAGTCACCGTGTGGTACAAACAGGACTTTAGTATGAAACCGAATGCAGCGTAAATTCCAAGACTCATTTTACGCGACTCACAGCTCAAAAAAATCCGCTCGTTTTACGCTCGTTTGGTCTCGCCCTTAAACATAACTAGCGAAATCTAGGTGTAGGTACTATAGGTGCACACTCTGCCTAGTGCGAATACTCTCGTCATGATTTATGTGGTTATTAAATATCATAAACCAAGACGAACTTAACTCAAAGTTAAGATTTCACAGAGCAAACCACTGAATGATGGAGAGAGATCACAGCACAGGAACTCTTTTCTCAAAACCTTAAATCATCTTTAATCCCGTATTGAAGCAATATGTTAGCAACCATTCTGTTCTGTTCAGAGGAAAGGCAACTGACGTCATTATGTCTAAATAATTCCCACATTTGATACACAGCTACAGACTATACCTAGACTTAATTAAATCCTCTCGCCCGAGCCACAACATTCTCTCAGTAAACATGCTACAATATTGTTCCGAATTGCTTTTGTTACTCACTCAAATAACTACAATACCATATACTTAGTCCCAAGAAATTATTTGACAAAAAGAGCGAAGCGAAATTGTGAATTTCTCCAAAGCATATTAAACGACACCAACAATGGCGCTCGCAAACGAATCCACTCGCGAATCGTAAAAAACTCGACTTAACAAACTTCAGACCTTTAATACACAAAGACGAGAAGTTTCATTCAATCTCTTTCACATATTGTACAGGACCTACGTTTTCTTTGTTCGCAAATCCACATCAAAAGAGCAATAGTCATTAATTTTCCTTTTATATTTTTCTTTAGGTTTTAATCTGGTATCGAGTTGAAGTGGCCATGACAGTTCAGGGTGACGTCAGACTGATAGGGACGAGCTTAACAAAGGCATCATGACCGACAATTTTCTCGTTCACTGAAAGAAATTGAGCAACGAAATTATGTAAGATTGATATCAACGTGATCTTGAGCTGTCATGAATCTTGGGTTTATGTGGAAAAATAAAGAAATTTTCCTTAAAGAGAGCTATTTTGGTGAGCTGACGATCTAATTTGGGATCAAGTAATTAAGGGTATTGAATTTTCATTATTCTGATGTTATTATTTAGATACCTAGAGATAAAGCTAGACAATTTCTTCGTGACGTAGCACCAAAGGGATAGGTATAAATAGTTCAATTAAATGAATTATAATAACTACATGATTTAGATTAACATTTCATTCAAAAAGCTTAGAACTCAAAAGATGAATGTAAAGGAGAATGAAAAGAGCAGTGGTGGCCCAGTGGTATCGGCCGCGACTTGCAAGTTGTAGGTCGTGGGTTCGAGCCCAGGCAGGCGCTTTACTTTGTGTAAATTATTTCATCACCACTGCTCTCAAAACGGTGAAGGAAAACATCGTGAGGAAACCGGCATGTCCCAGAACCAAAAATTCGAAGACATGTGACATCCACCAACCCGCACTGGGCCCGCGTGGTAGATGACGGCCCATTCCCTCTCACAGAGAGGAGGCCTGTGTCCCAGCAGTGGGAACATTAATAGGCTGATTATGATGATGATGAAAGGAGAATACCCATTTTGTAAGGGAACTTGGGCCCCTTTGAAAACTGGTTGTATCTTGATGCATTTGGTTGTATATTGTAGAAAAAACAACGTTATATTCATAATTAGAAATATTTTTATTTATTTTTCGGAGTTCACGAGATATAACGATGTTTCTGTACTTGAAATGAACCCTTATTACAATGCAATGCATGCAAACTTCCAAGTGAAGGAACGATCTTTTGTTGAACATAGTAAGGAACACGGATGGAAAAAAACACAAAATATAAATCCTATTTTTGAAATCGCAGACACGATACCTCATAAGGGGCCTCCTTTAAACTCACAAACAAATCAACAAGTAACTAATATCAAACCCATAGCGTATAATTAGTAGTCACGAAAATAAACATAGACACCTGGGCACTCTAGTAAACTATCACTTAGGCAGGCTATAATTAACACAATCAGACATACTGGACTAATTGCTTCATAATGTCAGCAGACAGTACCTAAGGTAATAACCGTAAAATAACGTAAACAATTTCGTATTTACCGAAGGATTGTCGGCTCCAACTCTGTGCAATATTAATGAGAAACGGTTCGAAGGAAAATGGAATGCTTCGTTCAAAGATACGGTTTTTATTCACAAAGTGAATTGGTTATCAGTTTTAAAATTACAATTTTGAATGTAATTTCTACAATGAATTTCTGAAAAGCAGAATTATTTTTACAACGGGATCTCGGGTTTAGGTGTTACGTCTTTATAAGTTTAAAACCGATTTTGGCATGAGCGTTGCTTTATTTTGTCTGAAGTCGGTGCCGGTGAAGCAAGCGGAAATTTATTTATTAAACTCTATTGTCTAGAGATTTTAAATTCTGGTTACTTAATGGAGAAATCGTCTAACTGTCCCTATATTTTTTTCCTTTTTGATGCTACATTAACTTTATAAGCACTCGGCTCACCGCACTTCAAAAATGCTCAAAATTGTGCTGTTAATCGAGGCCTAGTGTACAAAGTAAACCAGAAAAAAAAATGGCCAAGTGCGAATCGGACTCGCGCACTGAGGGTTCCGTACAAACAGCTACATTCACCAAAATAATTAAATAACATTAGTGGTGAAGTTCATAAACTATGAGGGCACCGAACATTAATCTAACGATAAGATAAACAGAATTGAGGGACAAAATTAACTTTGCCGTTGGAAAACTGTAGTCCCCATAAATCGACATAAGTCGCGGTCAGTTTACCAACTGCAAATAAGTTTTTTTTTTATGTAGGTACAAATTTACGGTATTCGGATTTTTTCCTTTAATTTTGCTTTAAGACGTTACTTCTTGCCAAATTTCATGCTTCTAGGTCAACGGGAAGTATCTTGTAAATCTTGATTCCCTTGCGATTGTAAAATATGCGTCATTTATGGCTTTATCTCTTGATTGCGTTAATCTAGAAGTTTGATTTATTCATAGCTGCAAGAGGTTGCAAACTTGAGTTACGATATTAATTTCAACTCGATACAAACACGCGTTAACGAGATAAAGGGTCCTGACAGACAGACGGACAACAAAGTGAACAACAGGGTTCGGTTTTTTCCTTTTGAGGTACGGAACCCTAAAAAAAATAGGAGCACATAATACCTATACATATATCCTTATTATTCAGTTTATAAAAAATCTTGAAAATTGGTCCAATACTGGAGGGGGGTATAGACGAGAGCCAGAGCCCGAATTTTGTCTTTTTACTTAGGATATTCAGTCGGATCTTTGCGACCGTATTTACTTTTTATTATTTTTTATTAAGATAACATTTATTTCTAAAACAAAGGTGTAAATATGTACATACTTAAACACTAAACAAAAGTAGTAACTATACAAAAAAAATACTAAACCTAACTACTTACACTATATACAAAAGAAATGTACACTTAGGCGTCGAAGTATTCCTCCACATCGCTGTCATCCGGGAACGTGCTCAGAAGACTGGCAGCATTGCCACGTTGAATAGCAATGCTGATTATTTGCGCAAAGGAAGAGCCAGCCTTCTGGTCACGCACAGTGTCGATCAGTTAGCGAGAGATCTCCTTAAAAAGGAGACGTGCACTCGGGCCCCATGACCCAAGCGTTTCGACCCCAAACGGCTCAAAACTGTAATTACCAATTAGATTACAGTATTTGCGGCGCTTGAGGGCCTCAGCAGCCGCAGCAGCAGCGCCAGCACAGCCCGCCGAACTAGGAACATGAGATGGCGCAAGGGTGTCGACACAGGTTGCGTCCCACACCAGAGGCCTACCCACCTTCCACGGCACCAATGTCATGCCATCTGGTCTCTTCCCATCGTCACGTACTAAGCCACTAGGTTCTAATACAGCTGGTACGCTGGCGGTGATAAGGGCCCGACGAATAATGTCATTGATGCTGGCGTGCCGTGCTATGCGTCCTGCGCTCTTGCAACAAGACAGCTTCACCACAATGGCACCGATGCGGAGCAAGACAAGGTGCGCCTAAGCGTAGACAGGTCGCTAGCCGAAACGAAGAGTCATCCATCATAGTGCCTATGGTTGATGATGGGAGGGCTTGAAGCCACAAACCCGACTCCCATTCCCACACAACCAGTAGACGCGCACGCTCAGCAGTACTAGACGATGTATTTATAAGGTTATTCTGTATAATACTGCAGAGCGATATTTAATATATTATAATATTATATTTAAACAATACTTTTATTATTGATTTTGATTACGTAATATTTCTTCATTATTTGTTCAAATTATTCAACGCGTCAAAAGCTATTCTTAGCTATCAATACATCTCAAGCTAAAGAATTAAATTTCACCACGCGAGTGGTACCGCGCAGTCTGCCAGTATTCTATTCGTGTCGTGTGGTATCGGACGCATTAGCGACTCCGTCACGTCAGGCTAGGGTTGCACCTGAATATTTCAGCTGCAGTTAGGTGGAGCTCACATGGCGTGTCTCACCCCCATGGTGCAGCTCATCGATTGGCAGTTTTATTGAACGATCTGTTTTATTCATACTTTGAATCCGTATTCTGTTTTAGATCGAAGAGTTGTTTTAGACTAGTGTGTTTTAAAATCTTGTAAGTTTTCTCTGGTTTTATAAGCATACATACTTCTATATTCTTGTAGATAGCAATGCAAATTATACCCACTGCATGAAACTGAGTTCTTAAATTTCCAACCTTTGGAAAGACACAGAGTACGAGAGGACTTTTTTCCCTCAACTTAGACTAATTTTCACGTTTTTCTTAGTGCGCTTAGCTTTTAGCGGCGAATTGGATTATCTTCACACAAGTGGTTACAGATAATAAATGCTACACGAGTTAGTAGTCTAAAATATTACTCTAGATAGTAGGAAAATATCTTTCGACACCATTAACAGCATCTGTTAACCCATCCAATTCATTAATCTCCCAAAACTGTAATAAAGCTATCATTTAATTTGAAAAATGGCGTCCGTACCCGTTTCCCGCCAACCTTGTTCGCGCGTTCACTTTATTAGATCGCGGCTATCAATAACGTAATGTATTACAGAGTAAGGATCGGTAATACTTGCGAAAATTTATGATTCAGAGCATATGCATACATATTCTAAAGACTAGGCACTTCGTCTTCGGTTGAGTTCAGTTTACTGTCTTTTTACCCGACTGCCAAAGGAGGGTAATGTGTTTATCAGTCTGTGTACGTATGTATGTTTGTTCCTATATGGCGTTCCAGAGACCAAACGCGTTGGCCGACTTTGATGATTCATATGTCAATCGATTCGTCTTAATCCTGCGAGTGTCATAGGCTACATTAAAATTGGACAATAGAAAAATTGCGGATCTTGGGCGACTTATTTGGGGGCCTCATTTTTTTTTTTGCTTCCAAACCCATCGTGTGAGGTATCAAAATAAAGGGTTTTAAGAGGTGATTTCAAAAATATATTATACTTATATGTTCAAATGTTCAAATTCGATAAAAACTTAACTAAAATGTTGTAAATTAAAAAAAGTTAAATCAAAAAACCCGACTGCTTCAAAAGTGAACTAAAAAGTCGTAAACAAGGAAAAAATCATGCTGTGCAGTCGGAGGATACATATTCGCGGGCTAGTTGACTAAAATCTTGTGTATCCTCCGCCTGCACAGCATGATGTTTTCCTTGTTTACGACTTTTTAGTTCGCTTTAACTTTTTACGATACATACAGTACCTACTTACATGAAAACTGGTTTTCTACATTGTGTAATCAGCGATCTTTGAAAACCCATTTATTTTATATTGGAAAACGGAGCTTAAATTTTCGCTAGTAGGTAATGAAAGTTATATAGTAAATATGGCTGGGTATTCCAATATTTTCCTAAATAATTTGGTGTATAAAACTCTACCCACTAGGGACTGTTTTGCCAGTGTTTGTATTAATATCGGCTTTCTAAAGAAACCGTTGGTGGGTTAAGGTTTCTCTCACGAAAACAGAAATAGGATACCTACATTATATTATCGGCCAAACTTTCACATGGATAAGGCGATTTATTACTTGTCTGTCGATAGCAATACGTTTATTATACAGTAATTTATTAGGTGTTGTAATATGTATGTGAGATACATAGGTAAGGGTAGATTTCTAAATTGTATTATCCAGATTGTAAGCAGGTAAAGCTAAAAGAATACTTTGTGAAAAGATTTTGTATAAAAAAACACTATGCCAGTAAAAATACAGTGTATTACACTGTAGTAGCAGTATTCTATACACTTTCAAGTGTATAGAAATAAAAATTGCTGGATAGTTTTCTTCTTTATCTTCTTTCACGCAAAAACTACTGAACGTATCTGTATGAAATATGGCACCGAGATAGATAATAGCCTGGAATAGCACATTGGATACTTTTTATCCCGGGAATATGTTGCCTTGGGATAATTTTTGAGATACACGTATCCCGGGAATATGTTTCCTTGGGATAATTTTCGAGATACACGTATCCCGGGAATATGTTTCCTTGGGATAATTTTCGAGATACACGTATCCCGGGAATATGTTTCCTTGGGATAATTTTCGAGATACACGTATCCCGGGAATATGCTTCCTTGGGATAATTTTCGAGATACACGCATCCCGGGAATATGTTTCCTTGGTATAATTTTCGAGATACACGTATCTCGGGAATATGTGTCTTTGGGATAATTTTCGAGATACACGTATCCCGGGAATATGTTTCCTTGGGATAATTTTTGAGATACACGTATCCCGGGAATATGTTTCCTTGGGATAATTTTCGAGATACACGTATCCCGGGAATATGTTTCCTTGGGATAATTTTTGAGATACACGTATCCCGGGAATATGTTTCCGTGGGATGATTTTCGAGATACACGTATCCCGGGAATATGTTTCCTTGGGATAATTTTCGTGATACACGTATCCCGGGAATATGTTTCCTTGGGATAATTTATGAGATACACGTGTCCCGGGAATATGTTTCCTTGGGATAATTTTTGAGATACACGTATCCCGGCAATATGTTTCCTTGGGATAATTTTCGAGATACACGTATCCCGGGAATATGTTTCCTTGGGATAATTTTCGAGATACACGTATCCCGGGAATATGTTTCCTTGGGCTAATTTTCGAGATACTAATTCAAGAGATTACGTTTTACAAACTAATATAAACCTCTCGATAATAAATGTTTAGATTAGGACATTAAGTCACACACATCCATTTCAAACTATACTACTTACTGTGAATATTCTTATTAGTTTACTTCGCCAAGTAAACTTTCAAGCAAACGAACATTTAAGTGAGGCTTCATTGGTAAGAAACCACGTGCGCAATGAGTCTTGCGTTGCGGTGTTGCCATCAAATCCTCATTAGTTATTCAGCAGAGCGCACTAGTGCGGGCAATCCAGGAGTTTGTCGGGTGGTGTACACACTTTCGTATTCCAGTGAGTTCTGGATTACTGCTGGTAATATATTTTGACGGTGTGTTGTAGCGACTCATGCGAGAGTCTTGTAAACTTATTTATTTTAGATTATTTTGTTGTAGGTGGAATCTTGAAAGATAGGTTAGTGCGTAGGTATAGGTTTTTAACATACCTACAGGATGTCTGTGACACCGACGCGAAACAGAGCTGTTCCATTGAATCCATGATTATGGAATTCAGCGTTGGAATTTTTCCTCGGCTTATTCCTAATTTTTGAAATTATACGTCATTTACTGCATTTTATCCAGATTGTAAGCAGGTAAAGCTAGTCCACAAAAGTCATTAAATTTGGTCCAGCCGTTCTTGAGACAAAAGTGGTGTAACTAGTACGACTTTGTTTTATATAAATAGATATAACTATATCAATATTTCATGATAATTATTGTGTTTACTTATACACAAGACACGAGTGCTTTATTTCTCAGGAACTGTTCAACTGATCAAGTGTGTGATTTTTTTACTTGAGGTACTTTTTAGGTACATTTTTTTGGTGTAATTATATTTTATGAGTAATGCTTAAAAAATGGAATATTAAAGAACACCCGCCATCTTGATATATATATCCATGCTACTACTTTTCACGTCCATAACAGAGACATTCTGTGTATGGTGTGGTGTCAAATGCACAATGTGTACATTGATCAGAGTTCTCGTTTCTGCGGATAATAATAGATAGGTGCATCAATTGGGTACCCCTCTCGCACTAAAATTCATTAGAAAGGTCATCAGTCCATATTTCAACATAACAATTTTTCTTTCTTTTTTTCATAACGCTGTCTATAACAACATGTCAGTAACATTAACTACTGGATAGTCAAAGTCAAGCTAAGCCCCAAGCAAGCTACTGCCGAAAATGTTTACTACGAATTTCAGAACTTCATCCATTTGTTGTCAATATAACAACTTCGTACCCAATCAATTTATTATTTAAGACGGTACCCTGACCAAAAAATCGGCATGAGATATGAGCGTTCCTATTGGTCTAGCGGCACTGGTGGCGCATGAATTACAGTAGTGAATACGCCCAGATTTTAGAATAAAATCTTTATAAAATCGAATTTTGGTCTTTTGAAAAAAATAATTCTACAAAAATGTTCTTTATTAAATTGTCTAACCATTAGTGTTAGTACAAAAAATAATCAATGAACACTTTACGAGGAGATGCATAATATCAATAATTATTTCTCATTTTTATGTTTTTTTGGAAGTAGATTAGTGAAATATATACAACATTTAAAAAAAAACTAAATCTACCATTTTTGAATCAATATTATGTAGAAATTTAATGTATTTTTATTAATTGATATTTCTTTTTAAATAACGAGTAGATAGCTCTTAAAAACAGCACAAAAAACGGCTTGCGCGGCGTTTTGCTCGGGGTTTACCGCCTTAAAAGGAAAAATTGCAAAAAGTGTCTAACAAATATTGGCCACTTCGGCCAAGATCCTTAATATTGCCGTAGGGAGCAACAGTTACAAGTTTCTTATCATTTTCTACGGCAGGTACATTCAAACTTATAATATTTTTTCGCGAACAAAAGTATTTCCATTTCGATGGTACTGAATGGGAAAGTTTATCAGAAATTTATGGTTTGTTTGAAGTCAGGTTTTATGTTGGAGTCGTGACCGTTGGAGGAAACAGAAAAGCGCTTCTTATGTATTGTTTTTAAAACTATTGTATTGTTAACATTTTAGGTGTGAAGTTATGTGCTGGCACGTCAATTTCATCTGTTTGAATACACATGTGCCAGAAATAAAGGCGAATATGAAGGACTAAAAATCAAATACCCTGTATAAAATCCTGTATTTATGACGTATTAAAAAAAAACTACGTACTAGATCTCGTTCAAACCAATTTTTGGTGGTAGTTTACATGGTAATGTACATCATATATTTTTTTAGTTTTATCATTCTCTTATTTTAGAAGTTACGGGGGGGGGAGGGCAACATTTTACCACTTTGGAAGTGTCTCTCGTGCAAACTATTCAGTTTAGAAAAAAATGATATTAGAAACCTCAATATCATTTTTGAAGACCTATTCATAAGTACCCCACACGTATGTGTTTGATGAAAAAAAATATTTTTAGTTTCAGTTTCAAGTATGGGAGCCCCCAAAATTTATTGTTTTTTTTTCTATTTTTGTGTGTAAATCTTATTGCGGTTCACAGAATACATCTACTTACCAAGTTTCAATAGCATAGTTCTTATAGTTTCGGAGAAAAGTGGCTGTGACATACAGACGGACAGACAGACAGACATGACGAATCTATAAGAGTTCCGTATTTTGCCTTTTGGCTACGGAACCCTAAAAACGATGTTTTCACCATTTATACTATTTTTTTTACACATTTAAAGTCTGATTATTATAAATTATTCCAAGGTTAAGTACTAAACACCAGTTAAAAAAACCCCTTCCCTCCGAAGACTTTAACTAAGCTACTTTGAAACTTGGGCGCTCCCAGTAATGGGCAATTGTCGGCAAGACGATAGCGATATGTTTTATAGCCTCAACTTCGCCACTTAATAACTTACGCAGTTTGTAAAGTAATTAACGTTACAGTATAGTGTGGGACAGACGTACCCCTCGTACTCATAAGTATACCTAGTATATACTCTGTATTATACTTGGCGCTGGGGATATTTGTATCCTAAGAAAAGTAAGCGCTTCGAAAAAAGGTCTTCAGAAACACGAACGCGTGATGATGACATCGACCTGATACAGCCATTAAATTACATGCCCGATTTGTATAATACAAATCAAAAAGTCATATAATACAAATCTTAAAGTCAAATTACATGGTGACTTTAGGTATCAACCCTATGCAATTCCCAAAAACTTTTTAAAACTGAAGTGTAAATAACGGTCTATGACCGGAATAGGTTATTCAACGGAGTAAAAACTTCATTTAAGGCGTATTCTAGCCATCAAATTTTCTGTGTACAAACATTTTTAAACATCTAAGTCGTTTTGGAGGCGTATCCAAAAGTAGCGAAAAAATATTGTGTTGTTAATTATTTTTTTAAAGCAAAACTATTTGTTATTCGTAAAAATCATGTTTCACAAATAATTTACATGAAACAATAATAAATATATATATTTTTTTTTACCTTTTAACTCAGCCGTTACTAAGGAGTATGTTTTAGAAAGTGACCGTTTCACGGCACTAAAGCAAATGAAAAAAAAAGGTGCATGAGGTGCATTTGGAAACTATAAGTTACGAAACGCATACCACTTCTCTCATTCTGGTTTTACTGTACTTAAGTTTAATAGTTTTAAGAATTGGGTAAACTTAAACATAAAGCAATTAGTTAGATATATTTTTATAAAAGCACAATGGAGAAGAAAAATTTCCATCCAGACTGTAAGACCAAAAGAAAACTTATAGGTACCAACGTACTGGCTTAAACTTTAAAAGTCACGAAACAATGCTTACAACCTTACAACAATAGGAGCTAATTAAATGAAAAGTTTTCTGAATTACCCTTGAGCAGGGCAGGCTTACTTTAGAGTGCTAAATTGGTACCTACTCTCTATTGTAGTTTTAATTGGATTCGTAGGGTTTATAGATATTTATGCAAATGTCATTTTAGAGGTCCGGTAAGGAGCTAAAGCAAAGAAGAATTTAATAAAACTGCGCAGCTACAAAGCTTTTGAGCAGTACGCCAGTGGTAACAATCTAGACTTACGAGGTCGGGGGTTCGAGCACAGTTAGAAAATGTACACCCCTGGTTTACCGCTGCTGCGTATCGCAGTTTCGCGGGTATAGACTGCAGAGTAGCTGCGTTGCTCATGGGCCCCAGTGTTTCCTCTTGGCTGTGATCCGCAGGCCTGTATTCAACATTTGGTGAGGAGAATTTATTGTGAGGAAACCGGCATGTCCTACATAGATCCAAAAATTCGAGAACATTTGTGACATCCGCTCCGAGCCGTATGATAGATTACAGCTCACTGCCTCTCACAGAGAGGAGGCCGGGGTTCCAGCATTGGGAACGTTATAAGCTGATTATATTTATGCTATTCATAGCTTAGGTTTTAATAGTAGATTATTAACCAAGGGCTGTATGACATCAATTGCATACGAGGTTTTTGGCGCCTGAGCGAAGCGAAGGCGCTAATTAACCCGAGTATGCAATTGATGCTTACGCCCGAGATAAATACTCTGCTTTACATATCGATTGTGAGGTAAGTAAACAACAAGACAGCAGGTTTCAATGAACATTTATTAAGAAGAAAAAAATGTGTATTTAATTAAAATTAATAGTAAAATTATTACAATTTGTAAGAGATATGGTCACGTTCTTTTTAGGAATATTTATAGTTTGAATATGAGTTTGTGATGATAAGACTTGAGTTTGAGTGACTTGAGGTTCTTGCATCGTAAATGGCGGCAGTTGACTGGTACTATTTTCTTCATTAAAAAATGGCTCAGATGATGTGCTTTGACGTGGTGATTTCAAGTTTATATTTTCTGTTATTTTAGAAGTAATTTTGCTTTTGTTTGCCATCGAATCTTCGATATAACCTTCGGCCACTTTGCTGGACTTCCAGCCGCCGTGCCTTTTTAACAGAGTGAGGTTGGCTCCCGAATCAGCCAATAGAGTCGCTGATGTTCTGCGAAAGCAATGCCCGGTGTATAACTCTACGTTACTCAGTTTTAAATATGTGGCTATTTGCTTTGGCATGCCTGTAAATTTGTTTTTTCCTATTACTTGTCTGTGGCATTTTCCTTTACTGTAATTAAGAAAAAAACGATTTGTATCCACGTTTTCAGGCCGAAGAGCTTGATATTTTTCAACATAATTTGCAAATTCTTCATGCACAACAAATGACCGGTCAATTTTAGTTTTCGTGTTAAGCAGTTTTATGAGTAGTAATTTGTTTTGTTTTTCTACATTTTCTATTGTCAAGTTTGTCAATTCCACGGTTCTACAGGCTCCCGATATCCCAAAAATTAGAACAACCTGTAAAAAAGACATAAGTTGTATTAAAGGCACCAAATTCGCATAGTATTTTTGTGAAATATTTTGGTAACTTATTAAAAAGGGCAAGTAAATACGTAGGTACCTTTATTGCTAAATAAATTTCATCCGGAGCTTCATTTAAGAATTTCTGTACTTCTTCTGCAGTAAATACCTTCGATTTCTTGCTTTTAAAGCCGTCAGACTGCCTTTTCAAGAAAGCAGTAAGTTTAGAAAAATCTTTCAAATTCACGTCATGTTTTGTCATCATTGTAGATTTTAGCATGGAATAAAAGCACCATAAACTGGAAGGTTGTAGCCTTTTAGATAATTCATCAAAATATGATATAAAAACACTTTCAGAAAGAGATTTCACTTTTTTTTCTGACCGCCATTTCATAAATTCGTCGTATGCCTTTACATATCTTTCTTTCGAGTTCGGCGGTAATATATTTTCGACAACTGTTTTTGCCCTTTCTTTAATAAAATCGGGCGTTAGATCTATGTCTTCGTCACTAGACATGTTTAAAACTTTTGAAAAAGAACTCAAACAAGAAAATTAATTATTTTCGCGATGCTTTCGCGCCTACTAGTAGACTGCCTTTTTTTTTTTCACGCACGCGAGCGCGTCAAATCTTGCTGGCCAGTTTGATTTTTAAATCGATTCCATCTAACATACGATGTGGAAACAAATAGTTCCATATTTAAAATAAAATCTTTATAAAATAAATTGTCTAGATTCCGATTCGAGTAATTAATGGATACCGAGAAAAAAAATATTAACTTTTTAAAAATATTCTTCGTGCAGTAGAGTATGACAGTTCTTTTTTCAAATTCCAAAACCTATGCTGTAATGATAGTCATACACCCCGGCATTCAGGGGTGTAAGGGTGTACTTACAAAGCAAGAGATATGTAAAAACCATTAGGTTTCATGGATATAAGATATAAGACCTTAAATACATTTTTACAAAAATATTCAACCGACTTCCAACAGGAACACTTTCTTTTTCGGAAGTCGGTGTACATGTATTCTTTTCTTCGTTTTTGACACCGACTTCCGAAAAAGAAGTTATTTTTCACTTTGTTTTGTTTTTTTTTATGTAAAAAAGGTTTTTTTTTTGTTTTTCAATTTTTGTTGTGGTACCTAATAGGCATGTTCTTTAGTAAGGTACATATTAATGCCAGAAAAAATACCCGAACATTATGAAACTTGAACATAGCCGGTAAAAGGAGAGTGTACCAATGTGAATTGTACACATCTGTGCACCCCTTTAGAGAGTACTGGCGTGATTTTATTTTATGAAATCGTATAAACAATAAACAGACATGCGATTGCAGCAATCCCGACTAATCCCGAGATATATGCCGTTATTTATTGCAGAGTTCTGTAGTATATCTGCGAAGTTCTTGGTTAAAATTTCCATTATGGGCCGTCGATTTTTGGCGCGGGGAGGGTGGGGGGGAGAGGGGGGGAGCTTTGGTTACCCCCCTGTTCCATCCCCACCACTCGGAGCCCCATGGTTATGGAGATATCCATGGTCAAAGTTTTCAGGTTTGAATAAATTACTTCGTAAATGTCTATCGTTTTAAGGGAGGGAGGGAAACGAAACAAAGTCGACGGAGCCCGGGGCTCCTATTTCTGTCTGCAGGGTCTAAAGTAACCTAACATGAAGGAGATGACGGGAGCTGAGTTCGCTCGCTTTGCTCGCTCACTTCAGCTCCCGTCATCTCCTTCGAACCTAACCTATCCGTGTCGGGGTGCCCTAAGCTCCCGAGCTCGCTTCGCTCGCTCTTGGACTAAATCACAATTTTTTTTATCTCACTAATTTTATTGAAGTATAAAATATATCTTATATCTTAGGTTTCCGTGGGGTAGTCCCCCTACACCCTTTCCTTCCCTCCCTCCCTGTCCCTTAAACGATGAACATTTTCGGAATTTTTTACACTAACCTGAGCACTTTAACCATGGATATCTCCATAACCATAGGGCTCCGAGTGGTGGGGATGGTACAGGGGGGTAGCCAAACCTCCCCTCCTCCACCCCCTACCATCCCCGCGCCAAAAATCAACGGCCCATAATGGAAATTTTATCCAAGTTCTTTATCAGATCTTCACCAAATTTAAATGGGACCAATATGTGGTGTAGAATTTTCAAAATCGGTTCACAATTGACGAAGAAATCCTACAAACAAAGGTACAAACAAAGTCATCCTCCTTTTTGGAAAGTCGGTTAAAAAGCGGGCGAAAGGCGTGTTCGCACCATACCATACTAGGGCTGGTATTCTACATACATTCCGTAACTTAAAGTGACTGACCACTTAAATGTATTTTCTGGAATAAAATCCGGTTTGAATACTTTTGTAAAGTACATTTATTTGTTTATAGGTCAATTTATCCGAATAATTTATCCGAACCGAAAGCGAAGCGATGTGGACCGAGCGTTGGAATTGTTCCTGATATTCTCAATTTGACATTGTAAATGAAATTGCATTTACGGTGAAATATGAAGGGATACCTACTTTACTCTGGCCCGTTTTTGTTTTGCTTAACAACACTTTTATCCGACTACGGCAAAATCAAAAGGAAGGTTTATGATTTTAACAGTCGAAGTATATGTTTTTACCCATGTATGTTCCACTGTAGCGCCTAAACTACTGAGTCAATTTTGCATAAGTTTTCTCTTTCCATGCTTCTTATTATATAGAAATTGAGCTTCTTTGTCTATATGTAAGTGTCCTTATGTTCCCCTTCTGTATTCCATGGCAACAATATGAACTAAACCTTCCGCACTGTTTACGCGATCGATTGATACTAAAATAATATAGCGTTTGTTTCAATGTTGTAAACACAACCCCAAAACTTATAATATTGAAATAATATACACAAATTCAGTATAGACCGACCACATGCGAAGCCTGTTATAAAGGCCGGCCCAGAGAAATCCCGCCGGCCGCAGCGAGTCCGGAATTTGTTACAACAGACTTTGTAACATGGCTACGCAACGAGACGGCCCCGTAAATATAACGTCAAAAAACATAAATGTAGGCGACAGTACTGATACTTTTTTAGATTTACTGCTAACAAGTTTTTGTTGAAGTCGCGAAACCTCATCTTCTTAGAATAAGTAAAACATAAAAAAAACCATTTAGGAGCTTTGATGCCACATACAGATACACAAATACACAGATACACACGTCAAACATATATAAGACCCCTTTTTTCCGTCGGGGGCTAATAAACACCTGTGATAGAAAGGCATATAGACGAAGTTACTGATCCCTAATAATGGCAATTTGGTATTTTTTTTTGCAGAAAAGACCAATCATCGTGAACCTACGCGGCCAAAAGAAAGCAAGACTACGCGCGAAAGTTTTACAAAAAGTTTGCCGTTTTATATAGTGGTGTCTTGTCACTCATGTGGAAAATAAAAGACCTAAAATGTCGACGTTATAACATTTTTTTTTCGCTTTACTGCTAACAAGGTCCTATTAAATTTCAGAAAGTCTAGTCATGCAGAAAAATGGCAAATTGTTAACATGACAAGTTACAGACCAGTAGAGCCAGTAATCAAAATGTCTTAGATTCTAAGACATGTAACCAAAACTTCGAAGCCATGTGGCATCCACCATCCCGCACTGGACCCGCATGATTACGGCCCCCTTCCTCTCACAGAGAAGGGGCCTGTGTCCCAGAGTAGAGACATTATAGGTAGTATAGGCTGATTATGCTATGCTATAGTAGCATAATTTTTATTTCAAATAAGTAAAAGTCATAGTTTTTGCAAGACTTCTTAATTTATGGGTAGTAAGAAAAGCTCCGGCAAAAAAAATATGATCATTCTCAAAATATGAAATTTACTGCTTGATATACTAATTTTGCGACAAATTTTATGCGAATACAAAAATCAATACAGCATTTTCATCGTAACTCACCTATTATAAATTTGGATTTAACCTAATACATTTTATAAACTGTGGCGCTTGTTCAACTATTGAGACATTATAAAAATACTTTTCTAAGTGACTCCATAGATAATCCTAAGAAATATTAAAATGTAGGTACTTGTAATCATTAGTCATTCTTAAAATCATTTTTAAAAGTGTTTTACCCTCTGTAATTTTTTTTTTCATTTTTTTTTCTCTTTACCTTTTGTACAAATTCTGTTTACCATTATGTTTTATTTTAAAATTGTTTAACATGCGTTTGTGAAAAGTATACATTTTGCATTTTGTTACTCATGTAGAGTTTTTGCTGCCTGGTTTACCATAATGTTGGTAAATCATAAGGTTAATTATGTATAAGGAAAGTCTTTTTTTATAAGTATGTCATGTTTTGATTTGTTTTTCTTTTAATTTATATGTTTTATTAATTATTACCTTGTAATAAGAGTTTATAATTTAGTTTCTATTTAGTCAATAATCTAAAATGCATGCTGTGGCCTCCTGTAATTGAGGGAGTGTACTTGTCATAACTTCATATTGATGATTCATTGTGTTTATTGTGTACATATTTCGTTGGAGGTCCTAAATAAATAAATAAATAAATATTACTTATACACCTTAAAATATGAGACGAACTCAAAATATGAAATTTTATTAATTACTATTTCAGCAACAAATTCGATGGAGCCCCGAGGCGTGGAGCTCCTCCCTACGAACCAAACCTCTCCGTGTCGGGGTGCCCTAAGTTCCCGAGCTCGCTTCGCTCGCTCTTGGACTAATTCGTTGAAAATAGCGGCACCGCTTACAAATATTATT
The DNA here is from genome assembly GCA_949775005.1 of Orthosia gothica. NCBI lineage: Eukaryota > Metazoa > Arthropoda > Insecta > Lepidoptera > Noctuidae > Orthosia > Orthosia gothica. The sequence goes on along the minus strand of OX459037.1, from coordinate 30,017,755 downwards.
TTATGCTAACCGATTCTATAGTTGCCATATGTTATACACCCCGTGCGGGCCGATCGGAATCGAGAGTTAAAAATGTTATTCTATAACCAATAGTAGATATTAAGCTGGATTAGGATAGAGCTTAAGAAAACAATAATATTGCTAATATACTGAACATAATTATGTTTTCGGTAACTAAGTATTTTTTCGGCAGTTTGGTATTTTTTTTGGAAATATAGTATTTTAAGTACAGATTATTTTTTGTAGAATTATATTTTGAATAAGCTCATGTTTGTTTGTTAAATACAATATTTTTTGTCGGTTATATTTCCGGTAATTCATTTTAACACAGCTTAGTTAGTATTGAAGTCAACCACCGATCGTTGGAAGTTAATTTGTTTTTCGGAAGCTTTATTATTGCTCTTAATTTATTATAATCACAAAGACGCGGGAAACCCACACTGGCAAGCTGTTATATTTGCTTAGGTATGTATGCCTTTTTCGTTTTAGGCTCACACAAGAGTTTATCGTGTTTAATCTCATCCAAATTTAATGTAATTATGTAGGTACCTGTGTAGTTTGGCTTATAAAACAAATTAATAACACAATTACGAAAATGAAATAAGAAGTTTATTTCCGTTCACTGAAGAAAGGTAAAGTTTTCTTCTCAAGAGCTTTTTATTTTCTTAAGTAAAACTAAAATAAAATTCTTTTATCCAAATTAAACTATGTTTTGAAATAAATCTGTGTTGCTTCTTTACACGATTTAAATTCCACAAACCAAGCACGACAAAAAATGTAATTAAGAAAACATCTTGGCGACTTTTTCTGGGAGTCTAGCAATTAATTTTTACGTGACATATTGTATTTTCTAGAAACAAGTACTAGTTAGGACCTTAGCAGTTGGCGTACTGTAGTTTTTGCCTAGACCCATGAGAAAAGGGCGTGAATTTATGTATCTATGTATTCGGTAGTTTCGCCGCAATTTTTTTCAAACAACGCTTGAATCATGTTTGGATTTTCTAAATTAATTAATAAAATAAGCAAATTGCCGCACAATTTAATAGGTAAGTATAGTAATTAAATTAAAATACTTGATGGAGCAGTCTGATGGGTCTTAGCCACGAACTCACTACCAATATAATACAACAACTGACAAAAAGCCAAAATATTGGGGCCATTTCACGTCCCCGCGGCCTAATTTTTGTCTCTCACTCCCAAATCCTGATGAATACTTCAAATCCCCGAAATATTAACTCGATGAAGGTTATATTGTTGTGTATGGATGAACGCCATTTCCCATTCGTAGTTAATGGAATTTACATGTACGTTACAATTTAAACTTTAAGATAATGATCGCAAAGTTGATTTTGTGTAATAAAAATGGACATGAAACAAAATCAGCTTCAGTGGTAATTCAACTACGTGTAATTCAATTAAGGTTTGTAATCCCAAAGCATGATAAAACAGGAGCAAATGATATGAGTTTCGGTAACGATGCGTAAATATTTAGAGCTGTGTTTTGGGCTTGTAGCGTTTTAATACTCGGTTTTAATATAGAATGTGGGTGGTTTCCATTTGTTTGTTACAATTGGGGTGTTTGTTTGTTCAAATCAACTGAGAATAATATCTATTTCTCTGTAGATATTGGCACGTTTAGATATAAGTTCTTTGTGTAATAAGTAACTGTTGTGTTTTCATTGTAAATAATAGCTAATTTGATGTGTATTTGTTGCTTTCAGGTTATGCCTACCAACTTAGTTACACTAAAATCTGGCTCAACGGTTTTAGTTTTATTTAAAAGAAGATTGAATGTTTACCTACTAAGCTACTAGCATTGCGTAGCACCGCGTAGCATTGTACGTAGCCCTTTGATTTCTATTGGTCTTTAAACGACTTAACACAAAAAAAAAAACATAAAAGAACCTTTGTTAATAAGAACTGACATTGTTCAATATAAATCTATGAAACTCATCGATAAGATTTCTATCAGTAAAAGATTTTTCTAAATCGGATCAGTATTTTCAGAGATTTCCTTTTAAACGCTTATAAGCAAACAAATAATATAAGGTAGGTACTGTTTTATAATACATAATATTAAATAAGTAGTTTACGTTAAACAATATAAAACATATTTTTAAGATAGATCTTCAGTATCAGGCCTTTAAACCAATAGGTAATAAGTTACGACCTATATCGGAATTCCCTTGGAATCTATGCGGGAAGCAATTACCGGAGGCTCCATGATTCATTAGGGCTGCGTTGTGGGCCCGCCTGCTCGAGTGGCGCCATCTATCGAGTAATGACGCTCTTCTCAGTTGGCAAGCTGCTTCAAGTGTCTGTTAACAGTTCTGGCTGCATGATTTTGAATTTGGAAAAGTGTTGTTTCAAAATATGAAGTAACGTTGTTTTGTTGAAAATCCATACTAATATTATAAATGCGACAGTAACTGTCTGTCTATCTGTCTGTCTGTCTGTTACCTTTTCACGCTTAAATGGCAGAACCGATTTAGATGAAATTTGGTATGGATATAGTTTGAGACCTTGGAAAGGACAGAGGATAGTTTTGATCCCGGCAGTTTGTAATTTAACATTCAATATTTTTACGCGATATAAAAAACAGACTATTCGAAGTACCTAATGCTTCGCCGACAAAGGTGCGTGCAGCAGCTAGTGTAGGTATAATTAACTATAGTAATGGCGTACAGTGAATTTTTTTGGCATCTTCTACAGACATCTTAATCGTTGAAGAAAAAACTCTTCTCTAACTGAATCTCTAGGGTTGGCATGGTTCATTATAATCATCATCTTCCTATCCTTGTCTTGTCCCACATGTCTTGGTTATTCTTCCTTTCTCTGCTGTCAACTGTTACACTATCAGCGTTGGCATAATTTTATACTACAACTCGCTTTGTTCCAGCGGAGCCGCTGGAACAAAGCGAGTCCGTTAACCAATGAAGCAAATCGATGTATTTATAAGGGACTACAGCTTTTTATCGGCAGCTTCGCGGCCGTGGCTTATGCCACAGATACGGTAAGCTACTTTTTCAGGATTAAAATAACCTTTGATACTTAGCTATAGGTAATAGGTATTGCTATACAACAGTGAAATAATTTTCGAAATCAGCAGGCTAATTATGTAAAAAACAATAATCAGCAATCATCGCGCGATCAAAAGCTTTATGTCATAAAAGTCGGCATTACCTACAGTGTATGGTAGGTCCAACACAATTGTTTGCTAACCGCTCGCTGTTTACCAAAGGCACTTATTTAAAAAAAAAAAACACCATAACATTGTATGCTGTGAATAACGCGGTAGATTACATAATTGTTAATTTTAAGTATTATGTATTTATGCTTTATTATGTAATTGTTTGTTGTTCTAAATAAAATAAAATAATCTCTAAACCTTCTGTATTGAAGAGCGATTACTGCGCAGAAATCGATATCATTTTGCTATTGCAAGATACGTAATAAACATTATAAACAAACATCAAATTTAACCTCTATATTTATTTATTTATTTATTATATACTTTATTGTACACCACAGAATAAAAATAATAGGAATAAATAGCTGCACGTTTCTTGATACATAAATGGAACTTGTAAGGTCATTAAAAATCTATTCCTCAACCATTTTTGCCCTAAATCAGAGAGGGAAAAACTTCTACCATGATTACTAAAAGTATAACTAAGCCCTTCACACATTTACAAGTTTATAATTACATCAGTCGCGTGACTTGCACGCTAATTGCTCTACGTGTCTAAAATAAACACATTGGACGCTAAAGAGTCTTTTTATAAAGCACATTTAATCTTAAAATAAATTAGCTACTTGAACGGCGTTAATGTTACGTCGCTCTCACTTCAAGCTTCATTTGAAATGAAAAATATTTAAAAAACATGATGCACCACACATTGCTGGTGTGGGACTGGGCAGGTGATGTCTGCTGAAAGCCCTCAAACCTTCAGGTTCAAATATCGCAAGACTAGAGCCCTGGTAAAGCTAGACGGGGTCGCGGCAGACCGGAGAAAACATACTGACGCCTTCTTCGAGAATTAGTGAGATGAAGCACAACACCAACAAAACAGAAGGAATTGGGGAATGCTTTTACCCAGGAGTAAGTCAATTCAGGGTAACAACCACAAAATTTTAAGATGTACCTAATTAGGTTCCGTACCTCAAAACGTAAAAAACGAACCCTTATCACTTTCTTGTCCGTCTGTCCGTGTATCACCAGCGATTTCTTCAGGAATGTGTAGACCTAGCAAGTTGAAATTTATACCAGAGGTTTATAGTCTCTATTAGTTGCATATAAATGAAGGTCCTGACTCAACACGATAAAAAGATATGGTCAAATTTAGATTTTCGCGAAAACTTGTAAGTACCAAAATTTATCTTAATTTTCAACTTTTTTGTTTTTCCTTATACTTGTGCTCTAAGACCTTGCTTTTAACCAAAATTGACAATTCTAGGTCAACCGGAAGTACTATAGGTACTATAGGTTTTGGGTCGAATAAATTCAAATTCAAATTCAATCTTTATTTGCTCAAACATGAGTACAGTACACACAACAAATTGCCAATATGTAAGAGATGTAAGAAAATAATAATAATACAGAGCGTCATGTTTGCCTTAAATAATGGCATGCAAATATTAATAATAGAATAAAGAATACATAAAATTCAAATCAAAATTAATCATTCAGAATGTCATATCATACTTAGTCAAGTTAATAAAAACAAAAAACAATAAAGTGCATATTATTTTAAAATTATCCTTCTAGAATGTCAGTATATTTAAAAATGTCAAAATATTAAATGTCAAAATTATTCAAAAATGTCGTACAAATGATAATAACAATAATGTAAATTATAATAATTAACGTTCTAGAACGTCAGAACAAAAATATAAAAAATAATAATATTTAAAAATGTTGTTTGTTGTTGTTTGTTTTCAAGGGGTAGTTCCCTAATTATGTTGGTGAATGTAGCTGTTTGTACGGAACCCTCGGTGCGCGAGTCCGACTCGCACTTGACCGGTTTTTTTTAACTACACGTGCACGGTTTCGTGCCTATGAAGGTTGTTGAAGTAGCAACCCTAGTTACTTAGGCGCCATAACCGTTTTGTACATAGTAAGTGTAAAAAGAAAAGACAACGATCACAAAAGTCGTCCTCACTCGACGCTCAATGACCGATCACTTAAAGCGCTTTCTCGATTTAAGGCCTGTTTTTTAGACGCTGAAAGATTGATCACAAAGACTAAGATATTTTATGCAAATGAAACATGAGTTGACACAGATCCGTTGACATGATTTTCTCTAATTTCAAATCTTACTAGCGAAGGTATGATCATTTCCCTTGAGTTCTAAGTTGAAACATGAATTTAATTAATGAAATAAACTTTTGCTTTTTAGTTTTGCCCGCCGTTCTGAACTTTTACAAGAAAAACTTGCCAAACGTGTTTCCAGATTAATCAAATTTATTTTGGCTAACGAACTTATCTATGGTTTTTATCTATTCTAGGTATACCCTTGCTTCATTGTCGAGCACATCATCTCTTACCATCCGGTGAGACAGTGGTTAAACGCGAGCCATCACACTAATATTATTAAGGCGAAAGGTTGTGAGTGTGTTTGTAAGTTTGTTACTCTTTCACGCAAAAACTACAGCACGGATCTGGATGATATTTGGCACAGAGATAGATCATAGTCTGGAATAGCACATAGGATACTTTTTATCCCGGGAATATGTTCCCTTGGGATAATTTTCGACATTTACGTTGACAGAAGCTAATTAATAAAATATATAAACAGAATCAAAAACATAATTCTATTTTATTTAAATTATTTTAAATACAACACTACGCAGTCTAAATGGTTATGAAAAAGCTGAATTTTTATTAAAATTTTAGGTAGCTGGGGCTTCATCTAAATCCAAAATGTTTAATAATATTCACCTGGCTGACTTCAGTCTAATTTCCCTGCCCTGTGTAGGAGGCAATGTCGTTAGGTACATAATTGCTCTTCGCAGTACAAGTTGCTCGTTTGCTCTATAGGTAATATTTGCATACCTTTTGTGAGAACAAAATTATCATATATTTTTAACTTAGTTTTATATTTTTTATATTTGTATAAAGTTACTAAGACTTTTTACTAGGATTCTTAATTAATTAAAGTTTTGTGGTAAGCAGTCTTGTCTAAAGAATCTTTAAAATGTTTTTCCATTTGCAATTTTTCTAAGATAAAATCAGTTTCTAGTTTTTACGAACATAGAGAAGGCAGAAAACTGAGAATTACGGCAAAAAATGTCACAGCCTATCTATATCAGTAGGTCGCTCGGTATAAAGTTTCAGTTGAACGTGTCACTTCAAGTGACACTCACTCAAACGGAATATTATACAGGGTTCATGCTCAAGGGAATGAGTTCGAAAGCGTAGAGCCACCTGCCGTCGACAGCGTGTAGGCGGTAGGCGGATACACACGGACAAATAAACCTATCAATTATCGTCAGTCCCATGAATTCCCAGTTTGGATAGAAAAATAAATGGTAAGAAAATATCAGAGGAAACTTGCCGCTTGAATGAAAAAACAACGGACCAGAAATCAATCCAACAGTAGTAGGAAGGTTAGGTAAATAAAATTTTTACCAAGCAAACTTAGGGCCGGTTTATGAATTGAATATTTGAAGTAAAGCATGTGTCACACCTAGGTAGAGCCAAATTTTGACCGGTTTTTAAGCTAAAGTAGAGTTTGACTAGCCTTTTTTTATGACCTATAGGCTCGCGCTAGACCACTATCTCACCTGATGGTAAGCGATGATGTGGTCGACGGTGAAACACGCTTGCCTAGAAATAAACTATTCACTCTTAGTACAATCAGAAATCAGGGGATACACCAAGCATATATGTTAAGGACCAAGTGACTAATAAGGCATCAATGATAATGCCCGGGCAATTTGAAAAATGCCCAATATGAGTAGGCAATATGAAAAAAATATTGAAATAAAAAAAAACCGGGCTGTCTGAATAATAGCCCATCACTTATTGGGCCATAACCCATAACCCATCACTTATTGGGCCAGGCTATAAAAATATGTTTTTTTTAAATTATTTTAATATTGACAATAATTTTAATATAGAACATGAAAGTACGATTACTATTTAAGCAACAAAGTCGGAGGAGCCCCGCTGTGCGGGGGTTTTATTTCTGTCTGCAGTGTCTAAAGTAACCTAACCTATCCGTGTCGGGGTGCCTTAAGCCCCCGAGCTCGCTTGACTCGCTCTTGGACTAATTCATTGACCATAATTATCGAATTGCTCAAACGTTACGTAGCAATGACAAGACAATGTGATAAATATAGAAGTTCAAAATTAGTGTTCTAATCATTGTCCAATTTGACTTGACTAATATTGCCCGGGCATTATACATAGTGCACATATTAATCACTTGGTCCATGACTTATGTAATGTAAACTGTTTGTACCACAACAACTAAAATTATCTTCTTAGCGCGAAATGTTGCACTTGCAGATCTCATGATTTGCTAGTCATCTAGCGGATGTGGTCATGCGCCACCCACGACAACCATCGAAACCGCGCACTCTCAACAGACGCAAGTTTGAGGTTATTAACAGACCACAAGGCAGTGGACACAGGACAGAGGACTTTGTCTAACTAAACCCTTTTAGTCTATATTTAGTCGTGTGGTCATGACCAAGAATAGTTCCCTACAAGTTCTTGCTCGTGCTCCGCTCGAACAAACGCATACCACAATATATGAATTTTCGTTTAATACATTGTTGGAATAACTTAAGGCCACCCAGTCGTTTCTGGATTAACTCTCATCAAGGAGATTGGAAACCAAGTTACGTGAGTTCTTATGAACTTCTGATTATATGGTAATAACCATTCATAGAAATACACGATACTAAAAAATATACTATACAATCCTAGCAGATCCATAATGCCTGCAACTTCTATTAAAATCCCGCCGGTTGCTCACACCTTCTCTGTATGTAAAGAAAAGCCTTCATCCTGCTGCTGTACAACTTGATTGTTACTTACTTAAAGAAACCACTTACCTATACTTTGGCTGACCCAGATCCCGAGCATGTCGAGCTGCAGCAGCCGATGGTACAGCTGTGCCCCGCGGGTGTGGTTCATGAACAGGTGGTAGAGGAAGGAGCCGCACCAGGGCGCCAGCGCTCCCAGCAGGTGGCACATGGACAGGAACCAGGGTCCGGGCCCGCTGCGCCACGGCAGTAACCCTGGGAGCACCGCCAGGATGTATACCAGAGATACTCCTGGAACAAAAGAAAGACTGGGTAAATACTTGGGGATAGCACTCGACTCTTACCGAAAGTATTAGCCTGCATAAAATTGTGTGGAAAAGGGAAAGCGGGGTTTTGTCCTGCAGTAGTACAATATAGGCTAGTAAGATAGATAATACTTCTACTGAGAATATTATCCTCCTGGATTTGCAGTAGGCTTGCCTCTTATTTCATGGGACTTTAATATATACTTTAGGCTTTATATGGGGCCCCATCTAAAGGTAGGTACCTACCTACACCTTTGTTATAGTAAACTTGACAAGCGATAAGTATATACCAAAAAAACTCAAAAAAAAATACTACCAACTTCCAAATATCAAAACTATAAAGTGAAAAATAACTTTATTTTTGGAAGTCGGTGGCTTTGGTGGGTACCAATTTTTTGCGTTATGGACACCGACTTCCAAAAATAAAGTTATTTTTCACTTTGTAGTTTTGTTATTTGGAAGTCGGTAGTATTTGTTTGCAAAAAGTTTTATTATTTTTCACTTTTTAGTTGTACCTATAACGCCAGAATAGTTTACCCAAAATATGAAACTTGAACATAACCGGTGAAATGAGAGATCTGCGTACCCCTTAAGAGCGTACTGGCGTGATGTTATGTTATGAAATGGTACAAACAATGAACAAACATGTGATTGCAGCAATCGCGAGAGATATATTGAGATAGATTAGATTATATTTATTTATTGAAGAGTTCTGTTGTATATCTCCAAAGTTCTTCATCAGATCTTCACCAAATTAAAATAGGATCAATTTCGAAATACACTCTTTCAAACAAAAAAAATAATTTTTAAAATCGGTTCACAATTGACGGAGATATCGGTGAACATACATAAAAAAAAACATACAAGAATTCGAACATAGAACCTCCACCTTTTTGGTAAGTCGGTTAAAAAGAGATGGTACCTACTAAAATACATTGGTTTCAGTTCGGTTTATGTGTATTTATAAGGTATCATAAAATTAATTCATGTCACCACCGTGTCATACATTATGTAACTCATTACACTAATAGCTAAAAGCATGACCACCTACCCCCCCCCCTCCATTGTGTGATGACGTCACTTGACATTGATTGTAAAATCAGTATTGTAAGCACGTTGCGTGACGCCTAATGAACTAATCAGTCGCCCGTGGCAATGACAAAGTTGATACTTTTGTAAACCTGGGCAGTGGATAGGCTTCGCTTTATTATAGAAATCATCATAATCAACCTTTTAAAATTCCCACTGCTGGGACACGGGCCTCCTTTCTATGAGAGAGGGAATGAGCCGTAAACCACCACGCGGACAAAGTGCGGGTTGGTGGATGTTACATGTCTTCGACAATTTGGTTCTAGGACGTGCCGGTTTCCCTACGATATTTTCCTTCACGATTTTGAGAGCAGTGGTGATGAAATAATTTACACAAAGTAAAGCGCCTGCCTGGGTTCGAACCCACGACCTATAAACTGTAAGTCGCGGACGTTACCATTGTGCCACCATTACTTACAGAAATAACAAACATAAAACAAAATTTAAAATCTACAACCGAATTTACTACCGCCTACTTTTTAGAAGTCGGTTAAAAACGAATTCGTCCCAAGCGCATCAGTTCACTGATAAGACAATAATGCAATCAGAATAGTCAAGGTCAGATAAAAAGTTAAAACTTTTTGCACGTTCCGAAACGTGAATATCTATAATGGAGGCCTCCCAAATCTGAGGCTTATCTGCAGGCTTATTTTACCCCACTGTCTCAGATAAATATAATTCACGAGAAAGAAGACGCACTCAACGCACGCCAACTACACATTAACGTAAATAAATATAAGTCGTGACCTCCACATGCCTAGGAAGTAGAAACTAAGGTTTCCATTGATCTAATTAGCACTGATAGTGACATTTCACTTATTATACCTGGTAAATAGATTATAATAAATCGATACTGCGCGTATGCTGTCGCTCTCAAACACATGGTACTTCTCACAGGCACCATTATCTTGCGTTTATCCTATTTTGTTTGGAGTCGGCAAAATGTCGTCTTCTTTTCGAAACTTCTGTATCTATCAGTGGTCATCTCACTAGATAAGTAGACATATAAGACCTTATGCACAAAACTCCTTGAGCTGTTTAGCAACTGATTTGCAGATTCTAAATTCAAATTCTCAGCAGAAAATATGAATTACAAATACAACAAGTAAAATTTCAAAAACCCCCGACTCATTTATCTTGCGAAAACATCCCGATTGAAACAGTAAAACGCCCATAACTTTTGAACGGCTGAACCGATTTTATTCAAACAGCTAAGAACACTCTCGTCAAAATCACCATTCAAATAAAAAAAAAACGAAATCAAAATCTGTTAATCCATTTAGGCACATGCCACAGCAGACATACACAACAGATACACAGCAACACACGTGAAACTTATAACACCCCTCTTTTTCCGCCGGGGGTTAGCAAGGGTAATGACAATCATATTTCGTACAGTCTATTCGCCATTTCTTTCACTTCTTATAGCCATCCATATACACATACCTACAAAACTTTTCATACGGCATTTCCCCCATTCCTCCACATCATATGCCCATTTCATCAGACATCAGATTTCTAAACAACTCCTCAAACTACCGGTGCTAATTTCAGACTGCCTATTATATCATCATCATTTCAGTCGAAAAAGGTCCACTGCTGGACATAGACGTCCCCAACTGATGCCATATCGATCGGTCCTGTGCGTCTCGCATCCAGCGAATTCCCGCACTCTTAACCAGTTCACAGTCCACTTAGAGGGAGGTCTTCCAGCGCTGCATCTTCCAGTACGTGGTCGCCACTTCAGAACTTTTCGGCCCTATCGACTATAGTCCTAATTCTCATTTTTAGGGTTCCGTACTTGGCGGTCCGTCTGTCTGTCACCAGGCTGTATCTCATGAACCGTGATAGCTAGACAGTTCAAATTTTCACAGATGATGTATTTCTATTGCCGCTATAACAACATATACTAAAAACAAAATAAAATAAATATTGAAGTGGGGCTCCCATACAAGAAACGTGATTTTTTTGCCGTTTTTTGCGATAATGGTACGGAACCCTTCGTGCGCGAGTCCGACTCGTACTTGGCCGGTTTTTTATTTATTTTACTCCTTAGAATTACTGAAATCATTTAATGAATACGGATCCTCGATTATAACTGATGGACAAAATTGTTCACTGTCAATTTGCCTCACAATATGAAGGAGGAAGCATTCGCAAAAAGGAACACAAAATAATATACCTAATATCAAAGGGCGTAAAGCACAAAACAAACATGGGTTGTATTTATTAGAGAGAATTGTAGAATTGTAGTTGTCATTATGTGGCGTATAGTAATGTAAAATAAGTTTGTTGTAGAATTATATTATATGTATTTGATTTTCAATAAAGAATTTCTTCAAGCATTTGTTTGTGACTGCAACTGTATTGTTTTCAACTGTACCTATGACTTCTAATTAGCACGTTAGTCTTGCTATGATATTGCTGCTGATGTATCGTACGTGTATTTAATTGTATGAACTATTTCCATAGCTCATTTATCTTACGACCGCGACGGTAGACAACAAAGCACTACGGTAAGATTTGGGTTGTTAAACAATACACCAAGAAAACATATCTGAAATCCGATAGATACCAATTAAATAATTCCGAAACTGTTCCTTTGTTTAAAATAACTCGGTTTCAAAATACAAAAGCTTGTTTTTGTATATTCAACCATAACATCGAGGCGTAGTTTTCCAACTGGGATAAAATCAACACAATACAATTTTGTTTTCTGATAGAACAACTTTATTTACATATTTTCTGTAGGCTTTGGAGCGAGCTATGTTTATGAATCAGCCTACATTTGGCACGCTTCAGGCTGCTTTCGTTTTTATATTGAAATTGTATAAGAACTAGCAAAGAAGCCTTGTTTTGCTTGAGATTATTCTATGCTGTAATATTATTTTTGCCTTAAAATAGGAATATTTACATTCAATTGCTGTTTCATTTGCATCCCGTTCCGTAAATCCAAATCAGTTTAGAGTTGTTAAATGATAAATGATTTATTTCTGTAAGTTGGTTTGTGCAAGTAATAGTACATTACAGCAGAATCCAGTAAGTAAGCCTTCCTGGCCGAGTATGAGTTAACCGGACCGAACCGCAGGTGAGGTCCGGTTATATACGAGGCCAGGATGGCTTTCTTACTGGTTGAGGTTTGTATAATGCTTTTCTCAAAAATGAAAGAAAGTTTAACAACAAATTCGTTTAATTAATATTGAAGGTTACATTCATATTAGGGCAATTACTGATAGATATTGTGATCGATTTACCGGGGGCATTTATATTTGTTTGTTGTACATCTTGATTAACGGACTCTTTAATCCAACATGATTTATAAACTGAAATGACTAAATACAAACATAAAATCCCACACTATACTTCTACAACATTACTAAGTACAAAACGCAACGTGCATACTTTTTCTGCGTCGCGTTATGTGTCACAGACCCATAAAAAAAAAAAAAAAAAAAGTGTCACAGACAATAAAATGGATGTTTAAGGCTCCAAAATATATTATGTATCTCATAAAATGTCATACCAAAAAGAGATAGATATATATTTGGAGCCTCCCTCTAACCATGTTATAATGGCTAAACTCTAATCTGTGTCTGGTACTATGTTTTTTTTTTCTAAGCAGATCTAAAGAGGATGACCTAAACCGTGCGAAGCCATAAAAAAAAAAAGGGATGAAGGATGACCAAGTGTCCAGTAAGTAAATTACATACTTACTTACTGGACAGTAGGAGATTCCAAATTTAAAATCTCGCTTCTTACCGGACAGTTGTGAATAGTCTCCGGTAGAGTTCACTTTCTGGATACTTTTTAGAGATGTTATGTCAACATTACATACCATTTTTGAGAAATAGTACATTACAGCAGAATCCAGTAAGTAAGCCTTCCTGGCCGAGTATGAGTTAACCGGACCGAACCGCAGGTGAGGTCCGGTTATATACGAGGCCAGGATGGCTTTCTTACTGGTTGAGGTTTGTATAATGCTTTTCTCAAAAATGAAAGAAAGTTTAACAACAAATTCGTTTAATTAATATTGAAGGTTACATTCATATTAGGGCAATTACTGATAGATATTGTGATCGATTTACCGGGGGCATTTATATTTGTTTGTTGTACATCTTGATTAACGGACTCTTTAATCCAACATGATTTATAAACTGAAATGACTAAATACAAACATAAAATCCCACACTATATACTTCTACAACATTACTAAGTACAAAACGCAACGTGCATACTTTTTCTGCGTCGCGTTATGTGTCACAGACCCATAAAAAAAAAAAAAAAAAAAGTGTCACAGACAATAAAATGGATGTTTAAGGCTCCAAAATATATTATGTATCTCATAAAATGTCATACCAAAAAGAGATAGATATATATTTGGAGCCTCCCTCTAACCATGTTATAATGGCTAAACTCTAATCTGTGTCTGGTACTATGTTTTTTTTTTCTAAGCAGATCTAAAGAGGATGACCTAAACCGTGCGAAGCCATAAAAAAAAAAAGGGATGAAGGATGACCAAGTGTCCAGTAAGTAAATTACATACTTACTTACTGGACAGTAGGAGATTCCAAATTTAAAATCTCGCTTCTTACCGGACAGTTGTGAATAGTCTCCGGTAGAGTTCACTTTCTGGATACTTTTTAGAGATGTTATGTCAACATTACATACCATTTTTGAGAAAACACTTTTACATGTCAGTCCTGACAAAATCTTGGTTAGATCATGTGAAGACCATGTAGACTGATGTCTGAAATGGTCTTTTGAGAAAAAAACCAGCCAGATTGAGAGGACCTATCCAGTCAGTGCACGCATTTGTCAATAACCGAACAGCTCAACTCAGAATTTAAGGAGCTCAAAGATTAGAAGTAAAAAAAAACACAGTCTTCACATTCACAATAATTAAAATAATATAATACTTTAAAAAGTAAATATTCCTGTCATTGCAAGAAAACTAATAAAAAATATGTATAAAAAATAACAAAATTCACGGTGCAAAATATAAAAAAAAACAAAATTAACCATTGAACCATTTCTTTGTGATCTTTACATACTTAGCTACTTATTTTTTGTGAGTGCCATAGTTTTTACATATATTTGCCAAACAAAGTTCAAAAAAAAATGAGACAATGCAAGGTCCATTTCGCGTTGGTGCGTTTGTCCTAAAACTTTGGGTATATAAATTTTCCAGGATAATCAGTATGTATTTAATCAGCCATCTTTAAATACGAACAAACAAAAATAGCTATTCCTCTTCCAAACATGAACTGTGTATTTATTTAGATCCAAGAAGGATCCTACCAAGTTCATCCAATCATAGGCTTAGAAAGTAAATATATGTACATAAGAATATGTTTATGTGTTTTTATATGAACCGCTTTTAATATTCCTGTGTATGGAAATATAAGTTACAGTGGTGTGAGTGCGAGCTACATACGTGATGTGTTTATTGAGTGAGGGAAAAAAATCTGTGATATAAATAGGTGCGTAATATGTATATATTATAAATATACAGTTATTGTCAACACCTTTGGACGATTAATATAAAAACTTAACGACTAACGCAAAATATTCATGAATCACCATCAATCATTATTTTGCTCTTGTTCTAATAATGTTGTGTCTTATTCCTCCATACTTCTTCTTTAGTCTTCACCTCAGGATTTACGAGTACACACGTTCTAGCCATAATAATATCATCATTCACACAATCTATGAATCGTTTCTTTGAACTCATCTTATTCTTATATCCACCGACATTCATACTCATAACTTTCCTCTCGAAATTACGATGACATTCACATTTTAGGTACTCTGAGTACAAAAAGCTATCTATATTTCATCAAAATCGGCAGTCTAGTCATCACTGTCGAACTTGAATTGTTTTCCTAGTATGTTTTATATCTACCTTCCTACGTCATCAGTTCATGTCTTGAAGATATAAGTAGATCGCGAGATGTCGAGCCGCATTTGAGTGATATACTGACACATTTTCTACTTTCCCTTAGTACATCTTTGAAGAGAGGCCTCTGATATTATATTCCGCTTATTTTCACATATTAAAGTCTAATCCCGTGTTGAAATACTTATTTTTGTTGTGTTTAAGAGAGTTTAAACAAACTTTGAAAGCCTGAAATCTTGGAAATGAATAGTTAAACTGATTTTAATAAAACTTCATACGCGTACCTCGTAACCTACGCAAGATAGAATTTGTAAGAAAGCCGTAATCACAAAAACGAATAAACGTATACGAGTATAGCGAAATACTTCAAAGTTTTTTGGAAAAGTAATTTTTTAAATGGGTTCACGTTGCTCTCCGATACATAGTATGTAGATACGATCCAAATATGAATATTAACTAACATATTTTTCTGAGAAATTTCTAGGTCGCAGCAAGTGATCGAATTTGTATAAATTGCAATTCCAATACTGATGGGCATTGAACTCAATCTGGTTGTACGTCCCGCAGCTGTCACTTACATTAGATTATGTATCACTATCGAGCTACCTAGATTGGATACGAGATCAGATGTAAATTAAAGTGATGCAGGGCAATGATCAGATGGTCACGTATGGCAATAAGGTACGCGGTTTAGTTTTATTTTGAATGAACAAGCAACTAACTCGAGCTGCTCTTGGCTACATTTCAGCCGCTTATAAAGGTGCATCTTCAAGGTAAAGCATTCTTGACGTAGTCAGTCTGACCAAAAACGTTACAGCGGTTTGAAAAACCGCATTAAACTTTGTGCCCATTATAAATTTTGGACTATATTTGAAGGGACTGGCTATGTTGCGGAAAAAAGCGGGCTATTATTCGCGGATTCAAACCGGGCGATCAGTAGTATGGAAATGAGGAAATAGTACGCCTTACCTGCAGGTCGAAGCTAACTCGCGATCTCGTCATTCTTCGAACTCCAAAATCTCGGACTGTGGATGGGTGACCATTACCGGGACTACTCCATACCTCGGCAAGCAAGTGAACCTGTGAAGCTATTGCGGCTGGCATTCGTAGATGTCGAGTCCTTACCTAGGGGTAAGCCCGAAGAAAACATCGTGAGGAAACCGGCATTTTTAGAACCAAAAAAAACTTTTTTGCAAAAAAATACTACCGACTTCCAAATGAAAAACTACAAAGTGAAAAATAACTTAACTTTTGGAAGTCGGTGTCTTTCGTAGGAACCATTTTTTTTGCGATATGGACACCGACTTCCAAAAGTTAAGTTATTTTTCACTTTGTAGTTTTTCATTTGGAAGTCGGTAGTATTTTTTTGCAAAAAAGTTTTTTATTTTTCCCTTTTTAGTTTTACCTAATAGCAAGTTGTTTATTAAGGTCCCTATAACTCCAGAATAGATTAACCGAATAACATGAAACTTGAACATAACCGGTGAAATGAGAGATCTGCGTACCCCTTTAGAGCGTACTGGCGTGATGTTATGTTATGAAATGGTATAAACAACAAACAGACATGCGATTGCAGCAATCCCGAGAGTTTTGCCGTTATTTATTGAAGAGTTCTGTTGTGTATCTCCAAAGTTCTTCATCAGAACTTCACCAAATTAAAATGGGACCAATTTCGAAACATACTCTTTCAAACAAAAAAAGAATTTTCAAAATCGGTCCACAATTGACGGAGATATCGGTGAACATACATAAAAAAAAAAAAAAAAAAAAAAAAAAAAAAAAAACATACAAGAAGTCGAACATAGAACCTCCTCCTTTTTTGTAAGTCGGTTAAAAATACGAAGTCATGTGACATACAACAACCCACACTGGGCCTGCGTGGTGGATTAAGGCCCATTACATCTCTCACAGAGAGGAGAGAGAGTGTCCCAGCAGTGGGAAGATTATAAGGCTGATTATGATGACGATGAAGTCCAAAAGTCATATAATCAGTCTTATCAGAGTTATCGTATTACTGATCTGATCTGATTGAGTTTTGGAGTTCAGACAGAACTAGTAAAACTGAGTCACAATGTAAAAGGCTCCGACAGATGATGACTTGCGACTTTCAATTTGAGTGAATCAAGCAAACCAAATCGATACATAAAAAGCATAAACTTGAATCATTCAATGTCGGTCACACCCTCCATTTTTATTTGTTAACCCCCAACGATACAGAGGGGTTGCGTATCTAATCGAGCTAAATCAACATTGTAGAACCGTGGAAATTGTACTTATTAGTGATTTTGAATTCACGCATAATTAAATTCAGACAATGGTCCAAAATATTTCAGTATTAAACTTAGGAATAAAAGTTTTATTATTAATAAGAAATGTAAACGCTTTTTTATTATATAACTTTTATTCCAATTCGCAGAATGCTATGTTTCTGCCGAAAGCAGAATGAATATTTTGCTTTCGGCACTGCGGCGCGGCGCTTCATAAAGCTTTAATATGCAATGGTTATGAGTTTATCGAAATAGAATATTATTCTATTGATTGCCAGTAAAATAAAGAGCGGTCTAACCTAACCAACAAATAAGTATCTACCTTACCTGTTAACTAGCAATGTCGCAATCTAAACCATGTTTGATAAAGAGACAAAATTTATTTTGTGTTTGAAGGATCGGGATATAAATCTCTAGAAATACTGAACCGAGTACGAAAAATTCAGTGAACCTTTATCGCCGTGTACCATAGCAAATTTTTATCTTAGAAACTGCACGGATCCTTATGACTGACATGCTTATGACAATAAAAGCCGGTAAATTCAAATACCTAAAATCTAGATGACAGATGAATAAAAAACCGGCCAAGTGCGAGTCGGACTCGCGCACGAAGGGTTCCGTACTTGGTAAATTGCGGTTTACGATTTATGACGTATTAAAAAAAAACTACTTACTAGATCTTGTTCAAACCAATTTTCGCTGGTAGTTTACATAGTAATGTACATCATATATTTTTTTTAGTTTTATCATTCTCTTATTTTAGAAGTTACAGGGGGGGAGGGACACATTTTACCACTTTGGCAGAGTCTCTCGCGCAAACTATTCAGTTTATAAATAAATGATTTTAGAAACCTCAATATCATTTTTGAAGACCTATCCATAGATACCCCACACGTATGGGTCTGATGAAAAAAAATATTTTTAGTTTTAGTTTCAAGTATGGGAACCCCCAAAATGTATTGTTTTATTTTTATTTTTGTGTAAAAATCTTAATGCGGTTCACAGACTCCATCTACTTACCAAGTTTCAACAGCATAGTTCTTATAGTTTCGGAATAAAGTGGCTGTGACATACGGACGGACAGACAGACAGACAGACAGACAGACATGACGAATCTATAAGGGTTCCGTATTTTGCCATTTGGCTACGGAACCCTAAAAAGAGCTAAGTTGAGTGAAGAAAAAAAAGATCTGCTTTCATTTGTTGCAGTGCAGTACAAAAGTTCTGGTTCCAGATAGTTAAGTACGCCATTTAATGTCGAAGCATAGCAGTCAAATAAAAATACAAAACTATAATCATGCGTATCACGATTTCAGTAAATTGTGACCGCCCTTTTATATCGAACAAACTACCATTTTCACCGAAAAATAAAATGAAACAAAGAATTATTTCAATGTCCTCACATTTATTAAACTGCCTAGTGCCCGCCGAGCGGAAAATATAAAATCATTTTCGACAAATTGAAAATCTTTTTCATAAAAATAATGTGTGAACTTGGCTTGTGATTAATGTTTTCGATATTGTTCTGTAATTTTCAAGAAAACTATACTTATTGTGTTCAGTGAAGGTAACCATTAACTGAATGCCTATAGCTTTATTTGTTGTTTTGAAGATTAATTTTTATTTGAGATTGGTTTGCTCTTGACTCTAGTCTAGGTCAGAGGTGACAGAGACAAAGTCGACGATGGAGTGAGCGTACCCAGAAGAAGCCTGTTCACTCTAACTTTGAAGAGATTCGGGTTCAATGCGTTCGTAAACACAGACGCAAGTAGTGAGTTCCACTCATTCGCTGTGCGCATTATGAAGGATGTTTGTAAGCGCTTGGTGCGAGTTGGTGGAATGGCAAACAGGTAAGGCTGGTAACTAGCAGTGCGTCGAGATGTCAAGATGAGATGATGTGTAGAGCGTCAGGTATATTTGCCTGACACATGCTGAGCTGGACTCCCATTTGGTGCAACCTTGAGACGCACACCTCACTGTGTTTTAATAGAAGTAGGTATATTACTTGTGTCACTTTTATTTGTATTATGTTGTTTTTTCTTCTTCTTTTTTTTTTGTATTTTGGCACCTTTTTTTTCCAAATACCCACATGTATTTGATTTTGTGTGTTGTGCTGTGTCTTTTGTGTGCACTGAATAAATGGTTTATCTAGCTATCTATCGATCTAAGATGGTAGAAAGGGGCTGGTGGGAGAGGTCGTAGAGTTCTTGAGCACACTCACCGAAGTACAGTCTGTAGAAGACCGACAAGCAGGCAACCTTGCGGCGATGAGCCAAGCTGTGAAGCTTGGCATCCACCAGTTCAACATTGCCAAAAAGCCTGCGTTTCACTGAGTCAAGCGCGGCAAGTTGATATTTAGCAGAGCCATACCAAAGGTAGCTGCAATACTCCATGCAGGATCGGACTTGCGCTTTGTAAAGAGATAAAAGACAAACACAAGAAGATCGCCTGCTGACCGTCCCCGGTGAAAGCCATATTGACGGTCACTGAGGAGATCGTTGTCTCCAAGGTAGGTCAGCAACTTACTGTTCAGTATCCTTTCTTTATTATCTTTGTACAGAATGGTAATTGCAATATAAGTTTTTAAGCTGACATGGTCACAATCATCAGAATTAATATTTGTTTCGGGATATTTACCATGTATATTTTGATTTTGGTTGAGAGCTCAGAGGCAGGGTTTGCACGGTTGCCTTTTTTGGCACTGGTTGTATATTTGCAAGCTCCCAGGATTTTGTCACCGTTCTTTTTACAAGGGAGAGGCGAAACAAGTGTATTAATACAGGCGACAGTACAGGCGCACACTGCCTGAACACTTGGGTCTTTGAAAAAAAGTTCGTATTTTCAATCTTAAGAGGGGACTCTAGTGCAGTGTTGCCAGAAGGTTACATTTCTTACATTTTTCGTAACTTTTGAGCCTTTCGCGTAAAATGTAAGTAATTTTTATAATAAGGGCAATTTACGTAACTTTTGAGAACAACGAGATTTCGAGATTCTGCATTTATTAAAACTTGATTTTGATTGAGCGTGAACGCGTACGTTTCCAATACTTGCGAGTTCACCCGGTTTCGAACTAGAAGTTCCGGTGATTACCTACATTTATTGTTTGGTGTAAGTTTAGCGTTTGTTTCTCAAATTATCGAGATTCTATTGCGTATCTTTAATGTATTAATAAGTATCTATGTGTCTAAGATTGCAACTTAAACTAATAAAAAAAAAAATTAAGCATAAATATTTTATTGCAGGGCAATCAAGCAAAATTTCTGTAGAAAGTGTGGATTAAAACCTCTACAATTATTACATAACGATATTTTTAAAAACTAATTCTAGGTTGGTGAATTTGATGTTTTTATTGTCTCCGATTCGTTATATATTTAAACAATATTTTTTTAGTTTTCGTCTTAATCTAATAAGCCTGTGTAATTGTCATGTTTTATAATTTCAGAAAAAGAAAATTTAAAAAAGTATAGAACAATACTTAATGAAAGCGATTCACTTGTACTCAATTTAATACACAATAAAGAGAGATAAAAAATCATCGGCGATAATGAAAGTTTTTTTTTGTTTTTTGCATTGAGGCGATTTTGCATATGGTAAAAATTACGAGAGGGTTGTATACATATCGAATAAGTAAGGTAAGGACTTAGTAAGTTAGTTTAGTTTAAAACTAACAGATGCACCACCTCTCGTGAATTTGGTTCAAAGTAATATAATAAGTTAGGTGCTAGACTAGATAGTAACAACTGTGAAGATGGCGCTGCGAGCAAATGAAACCAGATCAAAGATTACTATTATAAAGTAGAGTCTGTTTTATCATAAGATTAAATACACCATTAGACATCATAGATTCCTTAATATTCCGCCAATTTGCTGACATTAATTTGCCTACGACCTCAAAAAAACTAAATTTAAAAAAAAATTAACTTTTGCAGCAAAAATGTAACATTTCAGGCAATAAAACGTAACTTTTGACTTAAGGGCCCTGGCAACACTGCTCTAGTGAGACTTTCTCCATACAAACACATTCTGCTGTTTTCTTCGTGGATAATGCCTCTAGAGCAATGTTTTTTTTTCCATAAAATCTAGGTCTAAAAATGACAATTCAAAAATCCGAAAAAATGTCCGTTTTTACCGCCATGTTCAGAAGGCTTTCAGACAAAATTTATAAGTTTTTAACAAAAAAGGAAATGATAGGAGCATAGATATACTTTTCCTCTAAATTTTGATATAAGAATTTTTTTAGATCAGACCAGTTTTCATGAAGAAAACAGCAGAATACGAAACGTCTTTTAGTCAAAGTTTTTGTAGGTAAAATCAGCCTGAGCTGCAGTTGTCTCTTTCGCACTTTATGGGGTGAGGTTGGAGGTGACGCGACGGCAATAGTTTCTTCAAATACCTATTTTTCAAATTCCTGTTGACTAGAGTCCGCTCTTAATCTTTAACTTATTTTATTCGAGAAGAGACTACGTAAAGTGGTAAAATTGTGTAAAGGGAATACGATTACGAACACTATTTCATTGATCGAAAACAACACAGAAAAATTTATGGTTTCTTGGGTTTAAGCCTAGGGAGCCAAGCTGCGGGAAAAGGTAGTGCAATAAAAGCCAAAAATAATATTATAACCAATCTCAGAATGAATGAATTGTTAACGTGATACGTTGCGGGATTCGCGTTTATTGTATAATTTTTATTATCTTTAGGCTTTGGGTTACCTCGCAAGTAAACGGAAAGGCGTGAAGATAAAATCTAAATGAAAAAATTCAGTTTAATAGGTAAATATAAAGGTTAAAATATTTTTCTTTTTTTTTTTTTGATAAGTTTAAGCAATACCTGGAGCTACAAAAGAGCGCAAGTAAACGGAAAGGCGTGAAGATAAAATCTAAATGAAAAAATTCAGTTTAATAGGTAAATATAAAGGTTAAAATATTTTTCTTTTTTTTTTTTTGATAAGTTTAAGCAATACCTGGAGCTACAAAAGAGCGAAGATAGAATTAAAAATACCTACCTTAAAGCTCAGTATTACGTATGTATATAATTGAATGTATAAAATACTAGTTCGGTAAGTGAAAACTGCTAGATTGCCTAATAGACTAATTATTCCCAGAATGATAACGGAACTTTATAGGCGAAGTAGCTATCCTATGTGTATTCAGATTTATAACAAGATGCCTACCGAAATTAAAAAACTTCCAATGGTCCGCTTCAGAAGGGCTTTACACAGGTGGTTAATAGAGAATTCCGTTTATACTATAAAAGAGTTCCTTCTGTTTAAATTTAAATGACCTAATTGTATACTTACCAAAAACTTGCAAGTCATTATGCTATGATTAAATATGTTAAGCTACATTGTAAGAACTTTTGTAACCATATTTATCTGCAAATTAATCTTTCACTTTGACTTTGAAGGCGCAGAGACTGAGTGATTGGCTGCCGCGCTGCGTGTTGCGGGTTTGATTCCCGCACGGAACAAACATTTTTATAGCCTACAGAAAGTTGTTACTTGTTTAAATGTTTGTAAACGCACCCTTAACACAAAAAAGATCAAAAAGAAAAAAAAATACCAGGAGAAAATAAAATAACCTGAACGAGAAATAAATCCTACAGGTAAAGCCTTACAGGACGTATCGTATCGTATGACGTAAGTAACGTAACGAATTGTTTACCGAGACCCGGCTCCGTGCTTCCGATTTTTTGTCCCCGTAGGTAATGCTTGTCGCTTTTATTATACCATCGATCTAGTTCCCCCGACGCTATTGATAGATCGTGTGGAACTTGGCACGAGAGGCTTTAAATAACGTTACCTTTACTCCAAGAAGAGGTAGGTAGCGATGTTTTGTACAATTATACATTATTTATTTTATTATATATTATTTGTTTTGTTACAATGTCGAGTAACTAGTGAGACGAGTTCTGGTGGTAGCGGCATCGTGCGTGAAAAACGAGTTAGGAAGAGGGTAGACAGATATGTCAGTTCGTAAATAACACCCACCCGCAAAGACTTTAGTTCTCGTGATCATGGCGATTGTAATGGTGCCGAAATATCGAGCTCTCAACCAAATGCAAAATATACATGGTAAATATCCCGAAACAAATATTAATTCTACTGATGTTGTGTAAACCCGAACTTTTATGTAGAGAGGTAGAGTGAGGCTAAAGAAAAGATGGATGGGTTGTGTGAGATGTGGATAGTATGAAAGAAAAGGGAGTAATTGATAGCGTGATAATAGAAGACAGGGGAAAATAGCGATGCCCCTAAGTAACGTGTGGCAAGTCAAAGCTCCAGAGTCTTGAAGTGAGTCTTCTTGGCGTTACGTTGACATCGACTTTCAATTTTGGTCCATACACTGAGGCAAAGGCTCAGCTGGCTGCCAAAAAGCTGGGGATCCTTGCAAAGGTGAGTAGGTACTTCACGCCAGAACAGCTGCTCAGCTTGTACCAAGCGCTAGTTCGATCATGCATGGAGTACTGTTCTCATCTCTGGGACGGATCTGCCAAATACCAGCTTGATGCACTAGAGTCGATCGAAAAGAGGGCCAAGAGTCTCATCGGCGATGAAGCACTGGTTAAGTCAAAGCTCCAGAACCTTGAACATCGTCGCCGAGTTGCCAGCCTGTCGGTTTTTTATCGGTTACATTTCGGGGAGTGTGTGATGGAATTGCACGATATAATTCCACCTAGCCCGTTTCATCATCGGACTACCAGACGTACGGCGATGCGCCATCGATACATGGTAGACATCCCACCCATACGCACAAGACGTTTTGGGAATACATACTTTTATTATGCGTACAGCTAAGGAGTGGAATTCCCTGCCGGAGTCTGTGTTTCCCGATAGCTACAATCTAGGGGTCTTTAAGTCAAGAGTGAATAGGTTATTTCTAGGCAAGCATGTTTCACCGTCGACCACATCATCGCTTACCATCAGGTGAGATTGTGGTCAAGCGCGAGCCTATAGGTTATAAAAAAAAAAGAAAAAAAAAGAGCAGGCGGCGCAAACGATGTTGATTTCACCAGTTACATACAAAGAAAAGAAAGAAAGAAAAAAACGTTTGTTTGCGCCAGGCACGACGCATACTATAAAAAAACAAAGGAAAAACTTAAATATAAATACAGAGTAGGCGTCAAACAACGCAAAACGGTACCAGTAACTTAATTATTTTTTTTTTAATTAACACCTTAACTGCCAGATGCCTGACAAACAATACATTTTCTATTGTGTCTCGTTCTCTGGCAGCCAAACTGTTAAATCAAGACTGGGTTGCTCTGAGAATTGCCCAAAACGTGTAGTTTTAAAAGTGTCACTTCTGAACCCTAAAATAAAGGTCTCTAAAGTTTTCTATGTATCTATACTCCATTTGAGATAACATTAGACATTTAAATAATCCCATTTTACAGCCCGTTCATTCGATTTTGACTTCTATTACATTGGTGATATGACAAATGGCAGCTGTATTAAATAGTTAGTTTTGGTAACAGGTTTATGCTTTCTATGCCATCCTTATATTTACGGGATAGAACTCAAAATCGGTTGAACGGACTGTAAAAAGGGGTTGTAAAAATTTCTAATGTTATTTAAATGGAGTATACGTACTTAAGTAATAATGAAAAAATTGATTAAGAGATCATAGATAACTACTAACATTTACCTACATATAAGTAAGAAAGATGTACTCTTGGTCACGAGAAAAACAGTACGAGATAAGTTACCGTGTGTACCGCTCAGGGACTAGCGACAGTTACGCCATCTGTCGCAGTTAGAAAGAACTATTGTTTCCAAGTGGATGCGTAGGTAATATAAGCTACTTCTTGATTTACGACATATGAACTATTTCACACTACTTTGTCTACTCCTCCAGGGAAATATAAGGGTTTGTATGTTATAACCAGCTGGAAATAACTGTCCAGCATGTTTGTGTATCTTTTCAGGCATCGTTTTCAGGGTTTAAACATATCGATGCCCGCGTAAGAGCACCCGTGGCCTACTGATAGGAAGCATGCATTATTCCGGGATATAAAGTTACCAATACAAGTAAAAATATAAAAAAACCGACAAAAATACCTCTTTAAACTACATTATTTATATAGTAGTAAACACGCTTCGATCGACAATCAATCATAAAACGATTTCTTGAAAAAATACCATGATTCAAAGAGTAAAATGCGCATATCTTTTGATCGGCTTAACCGATTTTCAACAAACATAGGTACACTCTCGATAAAGCCTCCTTTCAAACAAAAACCAAAATCGGTTCATCCGTTTAGGAGCTATGATGCCACAGCCAGATACTCAAATACACAGATACACACGTCAAACTTATAACACCCCGCTTTTGCCGTGGGGGGTTAGAAATAGAAAATATTTATTAGACATACACACAATACAACATCAACATTTACAGCAACAGCACCACTCAGGACTCAGCAACTGTGTAACTTTCTTTCAATGAACGGCGTTTGTGTAATCGAATCAGAACTTCAAGAGATCCGACCTCCTAGATATCCAACCTCGTCTATTTTCAACTAAGTAATATAAAATTTTAAACATATTCTTTAAAATTTAGAGGTGGCGGAGAAAAGGTTCTCACAAGGTTCTTCCTCAAATTATTTTCATAACTTTTTATGTTTGCCATGATTCTGAAGTACCGAGAATAATATAACCGAATCTCTAATGTTCCTCTTTACGCTTCTAAGAATTTATGTCTGATGATAACACGGAAAATGCGACCAGTGGGATATAATTACGGAATTATCGTACATTTGTGGTACATAGCTTTTTTACAGTATGCGTAGGTTTGGTGTAATTAGGATCCCTTCAGCTTTTATCCAAGTAAATGTCACGTGGTTTTACTGAGCAAAATTTTCTTTGTGTTGGTGAATGAATGAAATATGAGAGTCGTAGGCGGTGAATTGCTTATTTATTTATTATTTTCATTTCAATTTGAATTGCTTCGTAGGCGGCCAATATCCAATAACATCCTGTATTTGAAGCATCTGCTGATTTAAATAAATGCTAATGAAGAAGTTATTTAAATAATTTATTTCGGTTTCACGACACAGGAAAAGGGTCTTCAGTTTAGCTGTAAAATCGTAACAATCATAGAAATATACATTTACGAAATTTTACAATAACACAATCCGTGTGATCAGAAAAACGAAACACATATCTACTTTCATCCCTTAATAATCCCGTAAGGGGATGATTTTACAAAAATCGAATTCTCAAGTCTCACCTAAAATTAGCACCTAATGACGTCAGAAACAACATTCAATTCATTTCCAAAAATATCTTGACTGTAATAAAGGAAAGTTAGAAAAGTTCGCACAAATTTGGGCTTCATTTTAAAAGGTCTAAAAATAAATGGGCGTCCAATTAACCACCCTATATTGACATTGAATCGACCTCTCGAGGAAAAAAATAGGGAAATCGGATTATAATAGGCAGAGTTTTTGCGATTTGTATTGATACAATTAACAAAGGAGAAAATTCCAAAGAAAGATGAGGAACATAAGCCGCATGGGTCGATTTTCAAGGTAATATAATAGGCAAAGTTTTTGCGATTGGTGAAGATACAATTAACAAAGGAGATAAGACCGAAGAAAGTTGAGGAACATAAACCGCATGGGTCGATTTTCAAGGTTAGCCTGCCGAGTTTGGTCCGTGTATGGATGATCATGACTACCATTACATAATATAAAACAAAGTCCCCCGCCGCGTCTGTACGCGATAAACCCAAAAACAACTGAATGGATTTTCATGCGGTTTTCACCCAATAGAGGGATTCATAGGAAGGTTTAGGTGTACAAATTAGCAAAGTTTTGTATATATTGGTTGAAATATGACGATAATTGTTGAAAATGTCGGCAAAAGTCAAGCCACCTGGGACTTGGGAGGTTTCATCGAAAACGCTGCCTAATCCCTTTGAGATATTACGAGTATAACAAAACAATGTCAATCAATCTGCCTAGCCTTTTCTCAACTATATTTGGGTCGGCTTCCAGGCTAACCGGAGAGTGACTGCCTATCTGACCTCCACAACCCAGTAACTGGGTAACACGATACCCCTTGACAAGACTGGTGTCAGATCTCAAGCTTCTGACTATCCGTAACGACAGTCAAAGATCTTCTAACGACAGCCGGGACCAACGGCTTAACGTGCTTTCCGAGGCACGGAGGAAACTCAGTATGTTGAAATGGTCACCCATCCACGGACCGACCTCGTCAAGCGTTGCTTATTGATGATCGACCAGTGTGGCTGTTATTATTTAGCCATGAACTCCTCCTTATAACAATACAATGTATGGTGGGTTATTTCAAGCTGATGCGACCCTACGACAGAAAAAGCATGTCGGCATAATATGCTCTACTGTGTGCGAAGCCAGGGTGGGTCGCTAGTCCATTATACATACCGAGAATCTTCCGTGCCGCGGCATACACGTTAAGGGCGGTTACGCACTGTATCCGATCAGAATCCGAGAAATTTCGGCCCGAATTAGCCGTAGTACTTCTTGTATGGGAGGTTACGCACTGTATCCGAACTACGTCCGTCTGAAATCAGTACATTTCCAATTCGCATGGAACTCGGATCTCGGCTTTGGATGAATATCGGATGCAGTGCGTAAACACTCTAAGCCATTGGTCAAAGTGTCATTTTTGTACATCTATAACAGCCGCTACGGTAGTTGGAACCCAGAAAATCAGACAGCAGTCTTGCCAAGAGTTATCCTGTTATTTAGTTACTGGGTTGGTTGTGGTAGTTAGTTCAATCAATCAATCTTTATTCGCGAACACAGATATTAAAGGTTTTATGTTTACATTTTAGTCGAGCTCGATGTCCCACCAATTAAATAGGTGTAAGAAAAATCCGAATTTAATACATTCATCTCATCTTAATCTAACATAAGCATCGTATTAAATATATTAGATTTTTTAGTAATAAGTCTGAATCTATACATTACAAAGTCAAGTTCGAGTAGATAATTTCAATGAAATGCATTATTATTAAATAATTAGAGATGAGCTGAGCAGTCGCTCAGTGTATAATTGTGTTACTCTGCTTGCACCTGATTAAACTGGAACTCGACCCTGACAAAGTTGAGAAGAGGCTCGGCAAATTGCTTAGATAGCAGAACAGTTCATTGTTTGACAAAAATACAAACCCAGACAAAAGCATAAAACACTTAATTACGAGGTAATCATAGTTTAGACGCTAACCTCAACTTTATTATTGAAAGCTCTATATGAAGTGCTATACTCTTCTCTGGAGCTACGTAGCATCCTGAATCTTCGTTAGATCATAGGATAAGGGCCTCTAATAAATTGCTTTATGTGTAACTCGGTTTATCCGGCAGGGATCATGGGGGATGTATGTACAAACTTCGTTGTTCCTAGCGAGATGAACTATGCGGGTAGACATATAGCGGTAGCGCCATTTTTTTTTATAAATGCGTAGCGTGCGTAATAGCTTCGGTATCTTTTACCTTTGCCTTTTTTGATCCTACATGAATAGCACGTTAGAACATTGTACACGTTTTTTAGAACAGCCATACGATCCATCAACACATTCATGTTTTATTTTTTTATTATTTTTTAAATAAATATTTTTATTTATTTCCGTGGATAGGGATCCATTACCTACCAAGACTTCATCGGGCATCAGAAAGCAGGTAAAGCTGAAGGTCTCGGCTGTCTTTCATAGCTCTTTGATAGTCGTTACGGGTAATCAGAAGCTCGAAAATCTGAGACCCATTCTTTTCAAAGGGTATCATCGTGTAAAGATCGTAGCCGACACCGCTCCGACCCGGCAAAATAATGTTCATTTAATTTTGTGCTTTAGGGCGTGCTCTGTAGACATGCTTTACAAACACAAATTAGCGTTAGCGATGTAAGCGAGCTCTTACCGCCACCGTACTACTCGATAGTTACATACACCGTACGTCTCGCTTACCGCATGCTTACCAACGCGCTCCAAGCAGGCTGCCCGCGCACTGTCCGCACGCAGACTGCTCGCATGATGCACGTTTGGCGTTGCTAGCTTGTCGAAAAAGCAAAAGCGGTTCACGCGGGGACAGCTAGTTGACTGACAGCTGTAAGCGCGTGGACAGCTGGTTTTCTGCAAGCTATTAGCGCGTAGACAGCGAGCAGTTAGCTCCGTTTGAGGCGGTGTTATGCGGGAGCGGTGTTGGAGGGAGGTCGTGTAAATGAGCTACAACCTTTACCCAGTTACCGCACTGTGGAGGTCAGATAAGCAGTGGCTCCAAGAGAAATACAGGTATTCAGCTGCATCCGGTTGACTTGAAGCTGACCACGACATAGTTAAGAAAAATCTGCAGATGAAGAAGAAGCAGATGAATAGAATAGAATATACTTTATTGTACACCATAAAATTATACACATTTACAAGAAAACTTATATAAATGGGTACAATGGCGGTCTTATCGCTGACAGTGATATCTTCCAGACAACCATGACGATGACACATGATGACGATAACGTAGATAGAATACGAGTAACTATGTAGGTACATATCTATATACCAGTTGACATAAGCGTGGGCTGTTCTAAAATCACATGAATACGGGCTTTAAGCACACAACGGTGCACAAAGGGTATTGCGAGTGTAAACCGGCCGCGTATTGAAATCTATACGTAATTACTTACCTGTGCCAATACCCCACGCAAATATGACGCTCATAATATAACAAGCAACCTACATGGTAGAAAATACAAAATGTTTTGTGGGAATTCACTAAAAGATCTGTATGTTTGTTAAACAATCCCGCCTCAAGAGCTCAAAGGATTTGGATGAAATTTGGAAAATGGCTGTACAGGTAGACTATTATACTACTAATACACTTACACCGGTTCCCGTGGGATAATTTTCAAATTTAATTGATGCTGTATCAATGCTCACGACATAACTAGCTCATACTCGTACATAGAAAACTATCTAAAAGCAAGCAAATTCGCAAAAGGACTATATGAGCGATTGAAAAGAGAATCCAGCGATGCAGAAAACTGCGCTCAATAATTCCGATATAACAGTAGTAGTTCGACCTTTCAGCAACAATTCAAATGTTTCCTCAACACTTTATTCTAAACACATAGCTTCGCACACATCCCACATCCGAAGGGTTCTGTTTGAAACCCAATACGGCGAAGTTTCGGCCCATCGACAGACTTACCCAATAACAAAAGTTAAAAATACGAAACATTCTCCCGTCGAACCCTTCAGGATTTTATTTATTTATTTTCTTTCCCCGAGGTCGGCAAAAACGAGTTGGCATTGAAGTCAGAAAAAGTAGATAAGTTTTTCAGCGCAGGAGAATTAATTAGCATCGCTGATTGCCTTAACTTTCCCAGGTGGAATACTCAGTATTTTCAGAGTTAATATAGAAACTTACCGACTTGCATTAATGAAAAATTGCGGTTATTTCTCCAACACTTATCCCTAACACCGTCTCGTTTGGGAACAAGGAAAACGGCCAACGTTTTTACCTAATTTTGAGGAAAACGCAACAGATATGGCGCTTGTATTTGTCGATTTGCAGATAAAAATGTAGGTTATTGCAAAACTAATAATACAAATGAGAAACAAGTGTTTAATAACCATTGTGTTATATTTATAAAATGTGCAAAACCCATAAAAAGTAACGAGGAAACGCCAATGGAATGTGTGTTCGCTTTATTCCAGAAGCAATTTTCTTTTAACTCATATATATAGTAAAAAAATATAGGTACGTTCTGAAAGCAGTGCGCAAGACGTGTATGGCATAATTGTGAGGCTTGCAACTTCCCATAGTCGTCGGCGGCACGCGGCAGTGCAAATATATCGATTGTACACACGTAGGGCTACTCTGTCATTATTGCTGAACAACTAGTACTTATGTGACAATTACGCGGTAAAACGAAGTCATTATTGTATCATATCGGCGTCTGCGATTTGTTGGCGTCGCGGTGGAGTTGTGCTTTTATTGATGGGTGAGAAGAGCGCCTAGACCTGTGTTTCGCAAAATATGTGCCGCGGCACACTGGTGTATCGTGGTCATTGGTTGGTGTGTCTCGGTAAAATAAGTTTTCTTTATTTATTATACGCTTTATTGTACGCCACAAAAAAACATACATAACAAAAATTGACAAAAACAAGTGTAAAATGGGGGGTTTATCGCACAGAGCAATCACTTACATACAACCTATGGATGGACTGAACGAGAGGAGAAGAATTAAAGGCTGTCAGTGTACAAAATATATAAATAATATTAATAAGACATAATAATATAAAATACATACATACAACGCTAGATAATATACTACTAAATATCAAAAAGCACAACACACACACACACACACACAACATCCACACTAAGGTTATCTCAAACCCTCAGATCGATCGACGAAGAGATGAGAGCAGCCTTTTCAATTTTTACTTCAAATTTAGACCACATATGCTCAATGTTTCGCATTAAATATCTTTTCTGCAATTTAAAGTTTAGGTTTGTTGATTAATAATATATATTTGTATGTTGATAATTAAAAAATGTTAATATTGTTTTGTTGATTAATGTAGTACCTGGGCGACCGAGCTCTGCTCGGATGAAAATAGAGAAAACGACGTTTTCTAAAAATGAAACCTAGCTAGATCGATTTATCGCCCTCGTAACCCCCCGCATACTAAATTTCATGAAAATCGTTATATATACATTTATACAAGAATTGCCAGTTTAAAGGTATTAGATGTAAAATTTTATTTTTCATTTATGGTGTACCTACAATATTTGCCGATTTACTGTGTGTACCTTGAACACAAAAAGTTTGCGGAACACTGGCCTAGACAAAATGACTCTGCTATAAAGATTATTGAAAAAAAAAAATATAGGATTGACATACTACTACCAAACGGTTACGTGGCCAGTCTCAAACATTTGGAAAATGCTATCGACTTTGTCTCCACTGTAGCCCCCGTACCCTGACGTGTCAAAACTATCATACTTTGACTGTAAAAAAGGGACAGATGTATACATGTCATATACATCTGTCCCTTACGCACACTCAAAATAGCCTAACCTTGCTCGAAGATCTTAAGGTCACCCCCCAGAATGCACAGTGGCATTCTGGGGGGTGACCTTGAATGCCATTTCACGAAAGAAAGCCCTTTTTTGAAAAAAGCGTTTTTTTATTATATAACTTATCTTATGTTGTGGAGGGGTCGAGAAACAACTCGGACACTTCGACCCATTGGGACAATATGTATATATATATATATATTTTATCTAGTTATTATATATTGGTACTTTTTTTATATCTGAGTTACACTAACGTTTTTAACTCAGTAATGTGCATTGAAACTTAGACAGCCATTAATTACAGAATTTAGCCCAAAAATCATCAAGAAAGCTGATTTATCTATACCTAAATATAATTATTAAGAAAAACCAAGTAGCTTCAATAACAAAACCAAAGCAATATGAAGACCATTATCTAAAACGGGATGAATAGAGAAATATTTATGTTTGAGTATCATAAATAAAAAGAGATTAATGTTTGGTTAAACGCGTCGTGACTTTGACTAATAGGTCTATACTTGTGAATATAAATGTACTGAATAAGGATAGTTTTCCAGCAGAGATGTGCCAGCTTTCAATAGATAGACGATGCGCGATGGATAAAATTCACCAATCACTTCATTCTCATAGCTTGGACACAGTTTAAATGTACAAACAGTATGGAAACTACCTACAAACGCTCGTAACGCACACTTAAAAAAAAAAACGGCACACTCACACAAACATGCGCACCGACGAGACCCCTAATTTGTGTCCGCGATACTGTCAGTAGTGCGTGCCGCTTAGGGGTCTCGTCGATGCGCACGTTTGTGTGAGTGTGCCGTTTTTTTTTTTTATGTGTTATAGGTTCGCGTTTGACCACTATCTCGCCTGATGTTAAGTGATGATGTGGCCGTTTTGAGCGTTTGTAGGTAGTTGCCTTACTGTTCGTCCATATTTATACTGTGGCTTTGATTCGCAGATCTGTAGTATAGCTGACTAGTGTAGCTAAGCCCTATTCGCTGAGGGAAAAAACTTTTTGTAAACAAACAAACGTCGAACGGTTATCCGACTAATTTAAGAACACTACCTTACAACGCAAAATGGTTACTCTTGTAGCACTCTTTAATTTGTTATCATAATATTTCCAAACTCCAGGTTTTAGAGATGCTTTTTAATGACGGCTATAGGTTTCGTTTTTAATAATAACTTATTAATGTTTAAATATTAAAACAAATTGATATTGTTGTAAACTACACTTAAAAAAATTATAGTTTAAATGTTTGGCATGTGTTTATTTACTTGTTCTATGAAATAAACATCTTCTCATGATATTTAATATTTTAGCGACAGCAAAGGAGACACTGTGAAAACCTTTTTTATTGTTTGATTACGTTAAATTTTTCTCCCAGCGAATAGAATATAGGTATGTGTTGTACATACAAAAAAGTGAGTGATGTGTGCGAAGGATGCGAGAGACACGAGCGAGGAATGAATGCACGCACTTCTAAAAAGAGCAATCTCGCAGCACTTAGTTATATACCATTTCAAGGCATCGCTACGCATCCTCGCATCGCGCTAGCTCCTCACAAGGCTTTGGTGGAAAAGCACCCTTACCATTTTGCTACGTTTTTTAGTTTGAAAGCTATTAAGTCGTGTGGAAAAATGCTAGCAGTTATATTTTCAGTTTTCTGTAAGAGATTGCTTTCTTTACAAGCGCTGGCTTATGTAATGTCTATTGTACATGAATAAGTAGTTTTTCAGTAGACATGAATGATCCTTGAAGGCCACATCTTAACCTAGAGGAAAACATTTTTCTGAGACGTAAGTAATTGTTAACTGCAATCATAGATTTTGAAAATTATACAGTCAGCTAGAAAATAAACAATTTACACAAAGACTTAAGACTTTATTGGATGTTAGTCAATCCTATAACAATAAGGAATAAAAAAATCTCTTAAAATAGGTATCAATCCGATTGCGTAAATTCGTTTACGGATAAAGCGCGAGAATTGAATGCATACGCTGAGTAACATAGGCTACTTTTTATCCCGGAAAAATGCACGAAAAACTGCGGTAAAAACTAAATACTAGTAAGTACTTGACGCCAATGTGATTGACAGACCAACGGAAATGGCACGGGTCCCAGCGGTAACAAAGCAAATTTGGTTCAAATAAATGGCACTAGATGGCGCTATATGCATCGATTTGTTATTGAATTGATTGTTAAACAAAAAAA
Source organism: Orthosia gothica (assembly GCA_949775005.1). Lineage (NCBI taxonomy): Eukaryota > Metazoa > Arthropoda > Insecta > Lepidoptera > Noctuidae > Orthosia > Orthosia gothica. The sequence goes on along the minus strand of OX459037.1, from coordinate 29,982,925 downwards.
AACTATAATCAATCATAAAAATTGTATATTATTTTTTAATAAACTCTCCTTAGCACAAAATTATAGATTATGCTCTCATACGAGTAATTCACACTTCAAAGATTATTTGAAGTTTTAAATTTCTGAGACATGCCACTCGATTTTTTAAATTTGTATTGTAACACATTTTGGTACAATGAAACTGTAAAAACGTGAAAAAAATACTATAAAACAAATCGTCACTGTATTTAAAGAAAAAATAGTCACGAACCAGGAAACCCTTATACTTGCAAGTCGCTGCCAAGACCCGGAACGGAACCGAACGCGATCGAAGTACTTATTAAAATAATCATCTTATTTAGACGAAAAACGCTGGTTAGGTCGGCACGGTTTCTTTGTATGGAATGAGACATCTGTATACTAGTATTATATTATCTGTGGCAATGGTAACTTCAATGCTGAGTAGGTAATCCTTTCAGTATGGACACGTTCAGCGCAATTTGTCTTTGCACTTATTTACTGTTTTACTCCATATGTGTTGTTGTTGTATTGTGCCTGTGCAGAGTAAATGTATTTCTTTATTTTTCTATTCCAATAAACTTTTAAAAAACATATTTCTATTTTGATAAAACTAAAAATGCAGCCACTTTCCTTTGTATATTGCCAGTAATGCATCGTTTCCACTTAGGTCAGGTCGAAATGAATAAATAAGTGGAATACAATAGAACTGCCAGCGGCGCCGGTGCACGATAGCACGGTAGACAAGTAAATAAACTATTTGTGGCGATTCCCTGAAAACTGGAGCCTCATTACTGATGCAGAACTTGGTATAGACTTGCGAACGTGTTAACAATGCATGGATGGAAAATGTCAATCAAAGTTAATGTAAGCTTGTTCAGATTTGTTTGTTGGTGAAGTGGTAGGTATTCTTTTTTGTTCTACGAGTATTAGAGGTTACAAGGCAGACGTGAATGGAAACGCCGGGAGGGGACGCCCTAGAAAGACATACATAGACCTTATAGGTGATGTTCTTCAGAAAGGCCAAGTGCGCAGTACCCATAACCGGCGTGTGTGTATGACTAGATGTATGAATGTGTGTGAAGCAAAAGAAGTATGTAAGGATCGTAGCAGGTGGCGTTCTGTAGTTTCTGCCTACCCCCATGGGAAAAAGGCGTGAGTTTATGTATGTATGTATGTATGTATTTTCATGGTCAAAGTCAGGTGAGATAGTGGTCAAGCGAGAGACTATAGAAAAAAGAAATGCTTAGGTACCTATAGGTTTTACATCATAGATTATTATTTTATGTCATTTCCTCTACTCTATTCAGCCTCCCTCAAGCAAATTGACAGTTATGGCTTGTTATTTATTTACTTTAATCGAGGGTTATTTCCTTTTTCATGGCACACAGTCGAGTGAAGTAACTTTCTTTAAGGACTTACATAGAATATAGATTTAGCCTCAACAGCATACCTCACCATATATAATTCATTTAAATTGCTAAAAATCTTTATCTACACCCACAACGTAATGTTCCAAATATGAATTCAAAAAATATTGCATAAACTATTCTTTATTCTTTTACTTTTATATTCGTGGATAGGTAAAATAAAAAAAAAACCATCACAGATCAACATTTTCCTTCGATTTTCTAACAACTGCATCATAATTTAACTTTTTAATTTTTATAGCACACTTTTACTTTTAATTTATTGGCGCTTAAGGAATCATTGACATTGACAGTCATGGTGCAATGAGAATCTAAATTGCCCGCCATACTGCATATTTTTTCCTTTTCCACTTTTATTTTATTTCAACTGTGAGTGAAGATAAAATAGTGTATGCAACGGCATATAATTAGATATTAAAACACTCGCGTGTTAATATTATCACATTCGGCTTCGCCTCATGTGAACCTTCGCTCGTGTTTTAATAACCCCTAGTATATGACCATTGCATAAACTACTATTCTAAAAAGTTTTGTAAATAAAACATATTATACAACCAAAGAAAGGTTTGGTAGATACTCTGAAACAAAATATTTATCCATCAACGCAATAATAACATTTTTCGCCCATAACAAGTAATTTAAATATTTTAACGAGAACTGCCACAATATTGCCTACACGTTTTAAAGGCCACATTCATGGTAAATTACCGTTAACCAATCTGTCCAATTTATTTGTGAAAATGTTATAAAATACGCGGCAATTTATGAAAATGGAATTGCGAAAACTCGTCACATACGTTTCATCTCTAAAAGGTATTCGTAGAATAATTATTACATCACGGTTTCATTAACAAAGTGAAAGGTATCTCGCCCAGAATGTTTTAACATGAATGAGATTCCGGTAAAAATAAAAAACAATAGCAAATCGAGAGTACTACGAAGCTGTCAAACAAGTTTTTCAATGAAAACGTGCAGTAACCTACTGCAGGTTTATATGGCACCTGTGGGCCGTGAGTTGCAGTTGGAAATTAGCTTATCTGAAACTTGATATTAGGAGGTACTTGATATTAAATTTCTGTCCTGAAATTATGCTCAATCAATATTCATTAATCCATACTAATATTATAAATGTGAAAGTAACTCTGTCTGTCTGTCTGTGTTACCTTTTCACGCTTAAACCGCTGCACCGATTTAGATGAAAGTTGGTATGAACATAGTTTGAGACCTGGGAAAGGACATAGGCTATAAAGGTAGGGTAGGGTAGGGTAGGGCATGGTAGTGTAGGGTAGTGTATTGTAGGGTAGTGTAGGATCGGGTAGGTTAGGGTAGGGTAGGGTAGGGTAGGGTAGGGTAGGGTAGTGTAGGGTAGGGTAGTGTAGGGTAGTGTAGGGTCGGGTAGGGTAGGGTAGGGTAGGGTAGTGTAGGGTAGGGTAGGGTAGGGTACATAAATGTTTGGTCTTTTTATGGCAAAACAAAGTTTGCCGGGTCAGCTAGTTTATTATACTACTACACACTATTATCTTACACTAGCTGTCCCCCGCGGCTTCACTCCTGTCAACTGGCTACTCACTCTATCCTTCCTACCTACCCTACCCTACCTACCTACTCTACCCTACACACATGATTGTACGCAACGGAAGCTCTCAAAATATTTTTCAATTTCAGTAGTGCCTATGATTAGCGCGTTCAAACAAACAGAAAAACAAACTCTTCGGCTTTATAATATTAGTATAAATTATTTTTACCCTCTTACTAATAAACGCGGTATAAAATTATACCAGGAATTACAAAGGAATAACTATACATTTTCATAGGTTTAAACCTGGTATAACTTTATTCTGTGTTTATTTGTAAGAGGGTTAATGTTTGTATACTACACCTGCTCGGAAAGTACCTTGATACTTTATCAAATTTACGGTAGAAAGTACGTCATTGCATATCGAACAAATATGCGACGAGAAAATAGACCAGGGTAGAAGCCTTTAAAAATAATAAAAAGTGAAAAAAAATAATAGTAGGATGAAACCCATTGGAAAAGGAGGGGAATATTATAAAAATAAAAGGAAAAATAATTTACGGGCGATTTGAGGTCGGGAAGGGGATGGGGGTGAGTTTTTAAGGGTAAAAAACGGTTTTTCTCGATTTCCGGCAAAACTAAAAGTCCTATCGAAAAAACTCAAATGGCAAAGTTGTAGGTAATAAAAAGATCTAAAACTTTTGTATTTACACTTTTTTCACATAACCTCAAAATTTATGTGAAAAATCCAAAAAACCAAGTTTTTGGTTTTTAATTTTTATCTTTTGCAAAAATTTTTTTTTTAACGAAATTTTGTGAAAACTTACCTTTTTATGTCCCAAATACGCTGTAATTTATTTGATTATAATATCAAAAATATCAGCTTTTTTCAAAAAGTTGGTATGGTTTCTGTTCGTTGAAATCTCTACTTTCCGATGGTGTAAAAAGTGTCGTTTGAAGCCCTCGCCTACGGCTCGGGCTTCAAACGACACCCTCGACGGTAATCGGTCACTTTCTCCTCTCGGTGAACAATGTACTATTTTCGTATTTTTTGTAACTTTTTGCATATAAACGCACTTTTATTTCTTACGTAACTGACTTGATCTGACTCTAGCTAGATGAGCATGAAATACAGGATGATGAGCCATAGTTATAGTAGCATGCTTACTTAAATAGCCCCGTGCTAAATAGCTATCGATATTTAAAAAAAAGTAGTTATAGTCAAGTAAACAATACGAAAAGTGTAATGTTAAAAGTTTAAAAACGCAGTATTGGAAGGCCGCGGAACGATCCAAATATGAAAATATTGTATCTGCATTATACTTGTTACCTAACTGATATTAGGAATAAAATAAGATATCTGAAACTGTGATTTAAAATTATGTAAAGTCTAAACCGGATTGAGTAGGTTCACCTACTTAGGTACACCTACGATTGGTTGAAAAAACTTTTCCAAACTAAGAATATTAGTTTCGGCCGTGCAAAGAATAATTTCAAACTGAACCTTTTTTCTAAGAACGTAGATATAACATCTATTTTACTAATATTATAAATGGGAACGTTTGGATTGCTGTGTGTGCGGTATGTTTGTTACTTAATTCCGCCAGAATGACTTAACGGATCTAGCTGAAATTTGGCACAGAGAAAGATCATAGTATAATGTGCCCTTGGGATAAGAAAATACTTTTCACGCAGGCGAAACCGCTGGCAGAAGCAAGTCTGATATATTTTAGTAGAATTTAGGCACTTCTGTACACAATGGATTGTACATAAATCATTTCCCATTAACTTCCTGCAGATTAAGCACACAATCTACCAAAACATTTGAATTAAACCTCATTCTATATATAGTCTATGAATTAAACCACTCTTGCTACTACCTACATGTACAACCATAACATAGAACACAGAGAAAATAAAACTACCTACATAGAATAACTCAATCCTAATCTACTTAAGCAGTTGGTAACACTAACAATGTGTACCAACATTCAAAATCTACGATCCGTCGTACTCAACGGAATATGTTTAATGGATCTGGGTATTGGTGCCAAAGTTGGTGAACTTTGCCCTGTGTGAACACTGGTGAATTATTGATGGTGCAAACGTGACTCTCGAGTAGAGGCACAAGCAAGATACATTAGAGAAGTTCCACTCAATTGTAAGAGAAATAATAAAATTATTAAACATTGCAATACTGATTCGAAAATTACTGAGCAATTAATTGCTTATGTGTAAGCAGGTGAAAAGTCTTCTGCAATACCATGAAGGAAAAAATAAAAAGTCTGAAATCGCCAACCTACCATTAGCAGGCGTGGTGATTGATGCGAGCACCGAGCCCTCTCTGAACGAGAAGAGAGGTCGTTGCGTTGTATCGGGAGTTACAAGCTAGTAATGACATGGAGGAGGATGGTGGGATTGCAGATATGCTGTGTACTTTCAGGAGAATGCTGAGTATGAACCCGCGAATACACGAACAAAGCAACGATGTTTGGTGCGATAAATATATTTAATATTTTATTCCTTACAACCAACCCATCCATATTTTCTTTATCCTCTCCGTCGACCCATATTTACCCGACTGCCGAAGGAGGGTAATGTGTTTATCAGTCTATGTATGTTTGTAGGTATTTATGTTTGTTCCTATGTGGCGTTCTAGAGACCAAACGCCTGGGCCGATTTTGATGATTGTTACGTTAATAGATTCGTCTTAAACTTGCGAGTGTCACTAAAGACATGACAGTAACCATAGCGCCATATAGCCAAAATGAAAAAAGGGCCATCTATGTCAAGTGGGGTATCGTTGAAAAGGTATATAAAAATCATTATTAAGTTATATCATAATTTTTAATTTTAATGAACAGTTTAAGAAATATATATAACGATTTAAAGTTGTTTAACATCCATCCTCGCTAGATACAGCTTAACCACCTAAGTGTTCTTAGACAAGTGAGATAAAAAAACAAACATTGCGAATTTTGGGCACCATAACATGGTGATGGCTGACCAAAACCATTATACCTATCCTCCGATTGCGTAACATGACGACATTTTCTTCTTGTTTACACATTTTTAGATCGCTTGGTAAGCAGTCGAGTTTTAGTTTTTTTATTTGTATTTTCATAACTCATCTAGTCAAATGCGTTTCATCTCTCCTCATCACATGCCCATACCAAAACAAACAGTTCCTTTTCAACTTTTTCATTACTGGCCACAAGAAGTTATAATAATTGCTGTTATGTTGGTAAGTTTCCCTCCCTCTATTTTCTCCTCATTCTGTGATGACTCCGCGCAATCTCGCAGTTTCAATATTGATTGGTCGGTTAACGAATCGGAACTGGGCGAATATGCATTGAACCAATTACGGCTTGCCTGCCGTTACAGAGGACTTAGCTTTAGTCTTTTTGCTTTTATATCATAGGAATTGAACCTTCTGATTCACGTCGACAGATTTCATTGGTAAATGCATCACTTCAAACAAGATTTTTTGTACGGTAGGTAAATCTATTGCGATAGCATAGATAGGCTTCATATGTCTTGATGCAAGGGTTCGTAAGTTCTTCGACCTACCCTGCTCAGTTGTATTGCCTCAAGATTGGCACATAAGAAAAATAATCTACGACTTCACTGTTTGATCACCTTTATTAGTGATCGAAGGTTTTCACAGAAGGTTTTCACATTTCTCTAAGTGAGTGTGTTTTTGTAGATCCATATTTGAATTTTAGAATCAGATTTCAAACTAAGATGTCATACCTAGTTTTTTGAAAATTCTCACAATATTGCCTCTTAAATTTTTGAAAATCCTCGTCTCGTCGTCATTCATCGTTTTGCGTAGTTGTGACGCATACTTTGTAATGATTGTATTTAAGATTTTTTGTTATTTTTCTGGTATGCGTCGTGCCTGGCGCAAATAAACGATTTTCTTTCTTTCTTTCTTTTCTAAATATTGAAAGTCAAAGTCTTGTTTCAATGAGTGCCTGCATAAAATTTAACTACGTACATTATAACTGCACTGTCTAGTGCACCGTATAAACGCGTTTGCCGCGTGTTAACTTCTGTGAAACCGTTCGGCCGGTCCGTACGGCACCGCTCCGGTTTATTTCCGGCATTACGACTCAGTTCCTGTGTCCACGTTAGCTGCATCCGATTTTAAAGTCGGGTTTTTAATGCTTCTATGCACCGAAGCTGGCGAATTTCCAATTAAGGATTGTAAATGGAAATTAGCTGCCTCGATTGGCCTTTTTATTTGGAGTCAGATTGTTACACACCTGTTCTGAGGCACCCATAGATTTTAATTGGTATCTTTAGAACGAAGATCGGTGTAAGCGGTTGTCGGTATTTGATTAATTTTTTTGTAGCGCTACGAAATTAGAAAAAAGTGAAAATAAAAAGAATATTATATCTTTTGGTCATGTTGTATCTAATCAATGCAATTTGTTTAGGTCTTAAGTTAGGTTCCACGTAATAGACAAGTAAAATTAAAAAAAAATACACGATTCATTTTTATTTCATGCTACATAATTAGTATTGAACACGTAATTATTTCACGATATCTTGCGGAAAAAACCCCGATTCAAACAGTAAAACACCCTTAACTTTAGAACGGTTGAACCGATTTTCATCAAACATAGCTCTCCATAGATGATGCAATTGTTAATTAATAATGTAATATATTATTAATTTTATTGTAATATTTTGCACACCTGCCATGGTAGGATATGGTCTAAAGAACTTTTATAAAAATGTGACCCTGAAAACTACCCATATTTCGCAAATGTTCTTTTTTGATTATGATAAGAACACTCTCGATAAAGTCACCATTCCAACAAATAAAACGAAATCAAAATCGGTTCATCCGTTTAGGAGCTATGATGCCACAGACAGATACACAAATTCAAAAATACACAAACACGCCAAACTTATTACATAACACCCTTCTTTTTCTGTCGGGTGTTAAAAAAATACTTATTACGTGAATCAATGCTCTTTATAGATTCTAATCCAAATTAGATAAGAAGGCCATATAATAATTACCTATTATTATCTAGCCTTGGATAAACATGAGGTTTTACTACAATCGAGACATCCTAAACACTTACTAAAATTAAAATCGTGTTAAACGCAGGAAAAGATTTTATTAATGCATGCCTACATACTTGCACACCAAGGGTTCGATTTATGGCCTATTACGGATACAAATATGTATATATCATATACGTGGCGTTGTGGCTTTCAATTAGATCGATTTTATAATTATTTTGCGAACAAATACAACGACACCGACACCGTCATGTTCGATGCATTTATGTATGCCTTGTAGGAAATCATTTTACGAAGTTGCGACAAATAAGTTGGTACTTACTGATTCACTTTTAACCTCTCTCTGTGTAACCACGCTGATTATGAAAGGAATTCGTAGTCCCCGATATCCTGAATACATTTCAGACGTGAAAGCAGCTAAATTGATCATAAGTACCTAATCATAATCATCATCAAGGCAGAAAATGTCCGTACAAATTGCCCATTCCCAACTATCAACTAAGTAGGTATTCACCAAAATTCCTATAATATTGTTTTAATTAAGCCCATTCAATACATATTCTGTGGTTAGAGAACATCGTTAGAATTTATCCAATTAATAAAAAGGATAGAAACTTGTTCGAAGTTCGAAACGTAAACGCCATATGGCGCCTCTACAGTCCCAGTAATACCAACTTTCTGGATTTATCAAAGGCAAAGGAGTGATACAATATGCATGTATTCAGCCTTATTTCATGGCAAAAAAACTCGAGACATTTTCTATCTTGTGTTGGCCACTTTGTGGAAATTTACACCTTCCAAAAGTCTTTAGCCCCGAGAGGAACTCATGGTTGAGTGTTTTATGTCAGGGACAATTTTAACGAGTTCCATAAAACGTTATTAGGGATACAATAATTTCAAGTTGGCTGCATTTTAGACAATTTTTTTCACGGTTTTGCTCGCGATGCCTGTCGTGTGCATTTTTTGGTATTAGCCAATAACACTCAATAACTTAAATTGATCCGATAGTAATCGGATCAACTTTCAACGATTACCTATTACAAACAAATAAACAATCGAGCCTTTCTATGAGTCTAGATTTAAAACTAAAATTACAATTATTCAATTTTTTTTTAATCAGGTTTTTTCGTATTCTTCTCAGCAAACCCTTTCATTTGATACCCATATCATGGCAGTGAACAAAAAATAACTAGTACGCCATCTTGAGCCGTCCGCCAATTTGGATTTTGAATGACGGAGCTTAGCTAACCAAGCATTGTCACCTAAACTAAACGTGTATGCAAAGTTTCATCTCTATCGGTTGAGGATAACTGCTTCAAAATAGTAAATAATAAAAGTTGACACATTGAAACATTTGACCCGTTCGGGTCAAATGTTGCAACACACATACATTGCAGGTTAAATAAAAGCTTGTAATAAGTCCAATCTTTCTGATAAGTCTATAAGTAGATTATCTCTGTCATCTATTCTACAAATATAAAATACATTACAATTTCCACAGCATAATGATGATAGCCCTATGAAGTCACCAGATTCAAAAATAGCTCATACATCTAGTGAACTTTTACCAAGAGCCTTATCACGCTATCTAGCCATCAACGAGTTTACCTAATGACTACAGAACCCCTTTCCACTGAGCTCTAAAGGCTGAACAAACCCATTGGCTTTTCCACTCTATATTAAACTTTTAAGTTTTTTAAGTGGCATCTTACAGCCTGCAAGACGCTTAATAAAAGTTTTAACTAAAAGGAAATAACAGCAATGGCCTCTTTGTTAGAGTATTACATAACTTTGAGAATATTGAACTCAACATTAACAACTACCAATGAAATTCAGGCGGAATGCTTTTATAAATATTTGTTGAGTTAATCAGAAAATATTGTGGGTTCTACTGAAAATATTACAATTACATTCGGCAACACGGCTTTGAGGCTCGCTCTTTGATTTTGCTTCGTAAGAGATGAAAATATTAATCTTAGCCTATGTGTTCTCATGACTTCTGAAACGGCAAATTCTTGCCGACATTAGCAGAATACGAAAAAAAACAAGCTTAAGGAAATTATAGCATTCATACAGGAAATTGAAATAGCCTCCGGCTCGGAGGCCGAGATCAGTTGACCAATCAATTATTATTATATTTATGAGCTTAGCCTAGACACATAATATTAAATGATTTAACTGGAAGCCAATACGCTACGTGCCTGCCTAAAGCGTAAGTAAATTAAGAATTCCAAACTGAGTATTCCTAACCTAGAAGTATAAAATTTTAAATCGCTAAACGTGCATAGAATATCGGCGGGTCAAGAATGTTGGATGCCTGTGACCGCTCTTAAATTATGTTCAGGGAAGATACGAATGTACTCGTACATGGGTAGGTCAGGAAGCTGACCCGGGGTTAATAATTTAATAACATGTAGGATTCTTTCCTTTGTGTTGAGATAGCTTGGAGAATAGTTTTATGGCTTTGCTTCCGTAGTTCCGTAGCCATTAGCAAATTGAAGAAAAAATAAAGTTGTTTGTGTAAGTATGTTGGTATTACTTTGATTTTGAAAATAGAATCAAAGTAGCGCGAAAACGTGGCGATTTTTGTTGTACTATAATAGTACCTTTTCAATATTGCAATATAAAAGAAAGGCGCTTACAGCTAAAACCTATTCTTACATTAAATGTTTTCTTTTATTCCTTCAAAGCGAGGAAATGACCGGCACTTCTCTTTATGCTCGCTGCCAAAAAATCTATAACACGAATGGACCTTCGGTAACGTCATTGAATGAAACCGTGTCGAGTTTCCTATAGGAATTACGACTAATGTTCGTAAAAAATACACACATTTCCTTTTATTTCAGCTGGGGCGTGAACGTACAGCCTTCACCCGAAAATGGCGATTGTGTAATATTTGGGCCGATGCCAATCCGCGGCCACGGTGCTGAATTTGTCGTAGACGGTCACTACTTTCAACAAATTGGAATGGAAATCAATGGGTCTGATGTTTTAAATTAAATTACCAGACTCTTGTCGCTTTAGAAAATTTTAGACTACAATATTTAAGTGCATTTTCTGTGGCAATTTACTGTTTAAAATACATAACTTTACTCTGCTGAGCAAAGCCCATTAGGAGAAAAATTTAAATGGTTGTCGTTTTTTTTTCTTCGCTTGTAGAAGAGTTTCCTTCACAACGTCGATGTAAACAAAATACTGTTGCGCATATAATTTACTAAATTCCTTGTAACAGGTATATAGGTACATTTTACGACACCCAAGGGATAAGATGGGTCGTCCAATTAAGAGGGGCACAGCAACTTAATCAATGATTAATTGTCATTTTAAACAAAGCACGCACCTAACTTATGCGTGTGTTGAGTGACTTGGGCGGTCTAGTCGAGACGAGCGTGGCAGATGGTTGTGTTGACCTAAGTGGATATATTGTATTTAGTTAATGGTAACTACGTAAATATACCTACCTCTTACTTCAAGATTTTTATCATCAAGATAAATATAGCGGGCAAACTTTTTGGACGCAGTGTGTTTTTTTTTTAATTGAATGAGGCTGTAGCTGTGATCAGTGTAACATCTGTCGAAAAACTAAAGTTGCAGACTCTATCTAGCTAGGATTACATCTTGAAAACTCATGTGGCTTATTCTTTTTTATAATTGTTGTATTGATCAAATCACAAATAATGTTTTTATATTCTTCTAAGACTCCTTCGTCCTCTTCGCCGTTTATCTTGAACGAATTTTAAAATTTATATAAGTTTATCGAAAAGGAATAATGCCGAGATTGCATTAACATCAAAAATTACGTTCACTTAAATTTCACTAGAAGTTCAAAGTCTATTGTATTTCAGCTTATGCCGTAGTATTATTACTAAAGTATTCTGGTTTAGTTAACTTTTTACGTTCCTACTTAACGATTCTAAGTAGGTAGGCAGTTTTAAAATTTTATGAAACAAACTTTCAGTAGATATTTTTCGCTAAATCCTCAGAGCAGGCCATAAAAACTTATTACTCTAATTTTATAGTTCATCTAAAATATCTGGCCGTTATCACATAAAATATTTGATTGCCAGCCATAAAATAATAAAGAAAGAATAAATGGTTTTGCTTTTTCAAAGTTTATGGCTTTTCACTCTCTAAGATGCTGACCAGTGCGACCATTAAAGGTAACTTAAAACTCCTTCGGAAAATATTTATTGTTAAAGATGGGCTGACCCTGGCCATTGTGTAAAAGGTACTTAGAGCAAGCATGGCCACGCTCATGAACAAATCAAATCGAATGAGAAAATAGCAAGTTGACAAACCGATGGTAATTCTTTTCTGTATACATGTCATATCACTGTCCAAAGTATTCTCGCCTGTTATTTTTTCCGAATGAACGGAACAAGCGTATATATTTCTTTATGTTCCAATGTCATTTTCGTCTTCGTCAGTCACGTATGAAGTGTATTGAATAGATTCTGTGGCATCTCAGACCTCATTTTCTTGTGATTATGTAAGACTGCGTAGATTACATGGCATAACCTTCGTGACTTCGGCTTTAGGCCTTTAGTAGGCCTCACTTACATAGGTATGGATTTGTGAATGATATTTTATTTATGTGATACTTGGATATTCGTTGGGACTTTAGTTGTTACTGAGGTACTTTTCCAGTAGTTCCCTACAAGCTTCCATACACTCTTAATTTGATTATTCAACTACATCAAATTGCTGAACGTTAATTGTTGCTTAACGATAAATGATAAACTCTGGTTTAATTTAGATTGATATCTAATTATTCAACAATCTTATGTAGATGAGGGAGTGGACATCCTTTGTCTGCAGTGGGACAAACATTGGCTAGAAAGATGGACAGTATCTACCACTACTACTTACAACCACTGGGTATTTTTCATACAGTTTTCGTGTCAATTTGATATTGACACGAAAAATGTATGAAAAATACCCACTTGAATGCCGCTTAATGTCCACTAAAACATGATAATTATGATAGTTCATTATTATATTTTCATTAAACACAGCAGGATTTATGCCTCGTCCATTTTAATTGGTTTCGACTAATTTAATTAATGTGCGTGCGGTTGGCAGCACTGCTATTTTAAGTTATGATCATAGAATGCATGCTTAAATTTTGGTCAAGATCTATTACAATGGACAAATATTTTAAATAAATGGGATTAAAGAATTAGTAATAACTTAGTTTGATAAGCCAGAAATATAGTCGAAATACGTGGTTTTATGTTTTAGATTTTTTTTTGGGACCTAACTTGCTTTTTTTAGAAAAAATCAAGAATCTATACCACAGGAAACGTGTATTTTATCAGGATAAAAAGTAGCACTATGGCAGGTGATACGAGTAATGTAAGCTCCTTTCGGTGAAAGAGTTCTCTTGATTGGATCAGTCCATTCAGATGATTCCATTTATAAACCAAAAACATAATTTGTTTTCTTTTATGGTTTACGTACGTCACGCCTGGTGCAAGTAATAAAATCTTTCTATGTCTTTACCTTTTATTATAAACAGGTATGATTGTGTTTGTTTGTAATACTTTAAAAGTTGTATCTAAATAAACATAAATAATATTTTACACGAGTCCATAACTTTTAAAAATAAATTGCCAGCTATATATTTTATGTTAATAGATATAAGTAGTCCGAATCAGCAGTTTTCTTTACTATTAAACGAGTAATATTTGTACATATATATATATTTATAATCACGTTCTCGAAAACAGCTCTTACGATTTCTATAAAAAAATTGCAATAATGAGGTTTTCGGGGGCGCAAAATCGATTCAACTAGATCTAATACCTGGGAAAATTTGTTTTCTCGAAAAAAAATTGTTTTCACGCGAGCAGAGCTCGGTTGCGCAGGTACTTTATAATAATACGAGTAGATATAGGTACCTAGTCTGAAATAATAGTAATTAGAATACAATTCACAGAATGCACCAGGTCATCACTACATACACCAATCCATACTAATATTATAATTGCGAAAGTTACTCTGTCTGTCTGTCTGTCTGTTACCTTTCTTCGCTTAAACCGCAGCACTGATTTAGATGAAATGGTATGGAGATAGTTTGAAATCAAGAAAAGGACATACGATAGTTTTTATCCCGGTAATCATCCTTTAGGGGGTGCACAGGGGGGTAGAAGTTTGTGTGGTGAAATAATAATTTCTCAAGTAAGGCGGCCCACACACCTACCTATATCTAATATTATGGCACGATATAAAAAATTGGCTATTCAAAGTACTAATGCTACGCAGACGAAGGCGTGAGTAACAGCTAGTCTTAATATATATAAATCTCGTGTCACAATGTTTGTCCTCAATGGACTCCTAAACCACTAAACCGATTATAATAAAATTCGCACACCATGTGCAGTTCGATCCAACTTGAGAGATAGGATTTTTTTTTTTTTTTTTTTTATGGGTAGCGTAGGTATGTAGGGTAGGGTAGGGCAGGGTAGGGTAGGGTAGGGTATGGTAGGTAGGGTAGGGTAGGGTAGGGTAGGGTACGTAGGGTAGGGTAGATAAATGTATGGTCTTTTTATGGCAAAACAAAGTTTGCCGGGTCAGCTAGTATGCTATAAATGTAACCCTATTTTGAAACATGTGCCTACATGCCGGCAATACTGCCTAGGTACAAGGTTTACTGATTGTTTTTATTTCATACAAAGGGCCTTGTATAACCTTGCATCTAAAGATATTAGCATATTTTGGAATCAGTTTTCATCAGCTACGGACTTTACAATGATGATAAGATATTTGCTTGCTTTTTTCAAGAATTACCTAAATTTTGTTTTTGAAAAGATTGATGGGCAAAATCTAACTACGCTCTCTAAAAATAGAGAATTATACATTTCTCAGAAAGTCCCCAGCTAGTCTCTACCTACCATTTGGTAAGCATCAAAGCGTGAAGCTTGTAAAAAATAAATAGACGATATCTTGACACAAATTCCCGAATATTACAAAATTTCGATTAGAAACGGCACATTGAACAGTACAGGTGAACGCACCATCGACTTTACTTATGAAAGGAATAGTACCTTCTATGGGATGAGAAAATATTACTTATATCAATAAATAGATCCAAATATCAACGTGGAGATTTCCAGCCAATTAAGGCAACAGAGAGGTACTGCTCTGTTCCCCGTCAGTGTTTAATCCGATCGGCCAATAAAGGCAAGCCGGAGATGAGGAACAAGAATTCTTCCGGGAGATCAGGTCCGTGGGGTCACCACTGCCCACAAGCTCGCCACAAAGCTGCCCTGCGGATTATATCTCTCTTAGTTTGGCCTCTCACCCTAGGCATTTTGCAGTAAAGTAGGATCTACCGGCACAGATCTAGGGATCATTGGAGCACGCAAGCCAGACGTCAACGTCCACGTTAAGATACTGCATTGGGGTTATTATTATTCTCGCTTATACTTAGGCCCAGCGAGAATTATCTTGTATCAAAAAAAAAAGTAATACTAATCGTTTGTTTGTAGGGGCTAATCTCAGCAAGTGTAGGTACTGATCGGATTACAAAAAATCATTCTCTAGATCAGCTTTACTATCATGGAGGCTATTAAATGACGAAAAACGTACATTTATAATGCCTGGGCAGAACATAATACATAATGACAAGTCAAATCGGGCTACCTAATTAATATTATTATTGATGATGACCTTATAGGTGATGTTCTTCAGAAAGGCCAAGTGCGCAGTACCCATACTCGTAACCGGCGTGTGTGTATGACTAGATGTATGAATGCACACAACAAATGTGTGTGAAGCAAAAGAAGTAAGTAAGTATCGTAGCAGGTGGCGTTCTGTAGTTTCTGCTTACCCCCATGGGCAAAAGGCGTGAGTTTATGTATGTATGTATGTATTATTGATTAATTATTTCCTATTTATTTATAAAATTTCTTAATATTTACATTTTAAAATATTATTATAAAATAAAATAAAAAACAAAAACATTTAAAAATATAAAAAAATAGAGGAACACCGGTATCGGGAACAGGGTGCAAGCTACCGGTAGTCAGGGCTCCAGAGAGAGGAACCTCCTAACAATACGAGCCGCGTCCAGCAATACTGCTTTCTGGATCAGGCCCTTGACTCAGCCGCCTAACGAGAGCCTCCTAAGATGTTGGTCGAGGCTCGTGGCTATTAAGCCATTGGCTGACACGACTGTCGGTACAATTATCACTGTGTCCACATCCCACATGTCGACAACCTCGCGAGCTAAGTAAAGATACTTGATTTGCTTAATTATTATTGATTTAAACTTCATTATTTCTTCATATGATTCATGATACAAAAAAAATAACTACTCGTAGTTAATATCGCTACGTAGATATCAAGACAGGCTTAGAACAATATTCTAAGTAGACAGGTATAATTAAGCACACTGCGGCATCTGCGTACCGGTCAAGTGAAACAGAAATTAATTAATTCCGACTGAAACAATGGCAATTAATCTTTAGCTAGCTTTTAATACCCCTATAGTTCTGCTCTTTGTTAATCGGTAATTAGTAGCTCAATGCAGATAGAGGGGAATTTTCACTCGAATGAGTTTTAATTCAAAAAGTCGGTTAAAAAGGTCAGCATTTGTTTTCTGCGCCGGTTTTCATTATCCTCTGTTTCGTTGATATATAGGTCACAAGCGCTACTGCTGATAATGTGGACCAGGGTTCGATACTCGGGTTGGGCAAATTATTATTGGGGTTTTCCTTCTGAAATTTTCTCAGTAGCGGTCCGCACACACAGACGCACGCATAATACACTGCTACAACTATCACTACATATTATAAAATAAAGTCCTCCGACGCGTTTGTACGCGATAAACTCAAAAACTAATGAACGGATGTTCATGCGTTTTTTACCAATAGAAAGAGTGAGAAACGAGGAACGTTTTTGTGTATAATTTATCACGGACGAAGCTGGGACGAGTCGCTAGTTATTAATAAATGTCTGGTTCTGTTGTTACTAAATGTTTATGTCTTGTTTCTACCTATAAGTATAACCAAAATCGTTGTTAGGGAACTCAGTTGTATTTCGCTCCTGGGGTGGGCGCTAAATAACTGCGACAAAGTTACTAAACTAAATTGTAATATGTTTTTGTTCCAATAAATATTTGTATTGTATTTGTGTTCGATCGATGGCAATCCCCCTGCCGCAATGTGGTAGATCTCTGCCTTACCCTAGGAAAGAGAGAGAGAATACAGACGTGATGTTGTGTTATTTTTTCATTACTTTTCTAACTTCCTTTTGAATCCTGTACGCAAAAGCTGGCATAACTTCGAATTAAAATCCATAAAGCATCTAATCATTTTGATGCATTCGCTGCGTTCCTTTCATACTTAAGACCCTTGTGTGCACACGTCCTTTGACAAAATGGAGCTTTTCCTAGCAGTTCCTCAGTGAAATATCACACCTCAGGCGACCGACTTAGCATGGTAATGTCACACATTACCTAGAAGACTACAAAGCCATGTAGAACCTTGTAGTTTTCGGCATAACCCCGAAATTTTGCATATTGTGCTGTGCGCACAGAGTTTTAGCATACTTCGAAAAGAATATACTTTATTGGGTCCCTTGTTTAACCGACAGGAATTTGACAAATTTTCACTTCCCAAAAAATTTTTCGCATAGTTTAATTTGCCAAATTATTACTTAGCAAAAAATCTATTCACAAAAAATTGTAACGCAAACCTAATGTTTAGGAAATGAACGTTTAAACTATAACTTGTTTCCCAACTAGTACCTTTAACATTTTTATTTAGTCAAATATTTCAGTTGGAATAACAGTTTTTACGCAAAATCAAATAAGCCAAATATTTAGTATAGTCAGTTTTCAATTTACCATTTCTATTCAGTCAAATGCTTAGTCAATGACAAAAATTTGCATCTCAGGTCATTTGCACAGAATATACAAATTAAATAACAATGTGTAAGTATGATTACTATTTAAGCAACAAAGACGACGGAGCCCCGCCTTTTTTTTTTTTTTTTTTTTTTGACAAAGGACAAAAGATATTTATTTCAACTGGGCCACCAAGCGGCACTTTTGAATGTCACAATTTAAATGGAATACAAGTTGATTCTACCGTGCATTCGGAAAGTAGCTAGTTATGGAGAAGAATGCACAAGAAACTCCATACTTTTTAAATTTACATGGAATAAAAGTTGATTCTACCGTGCATTCGGAAAGTAGTTATGGAGAAGAATGCACAAGAAACTCCATTAAACGTTTATTGTCATAAGATTGTTTGCTGTAACAAAAGAATTGACTTAATGACACTATCGTTGTTAATATTCTGCCAAGTAAAAATTTGACCAAATGAAAATGTGCGTACTAAAATCATTCCAAATATTGCATTGGTATAGGTTGCTAAAATTTGTTTGGGTAGTGAATTTTTGTCAAAATCTATTCGGCAAAACGGCAGGATCCCACTTTATTGTACACCAAAAAAGTTACATATCTAGTTAGTTATTGTTTAGGCTGTGGTTTGGGTATATAGAAACGGAGTGCAGAAAACTATCTTTTTTTCAATACGGGTTGAATTTGGTGGGCTACCAGTAGTTACAATAAAAATTCGTTGGCCATACCATTACTTCGAGAGAAAATTAAACCCACGAACCATTAGTGCGAACGACAATCCCTGTCATGTCCGACCTCTCAACCAAATTCAAAATATACATGGTAAATATCCCGAAACAAATATGAATTCTAATCCCTGTCATATCATGGCGGCAACCTAATTATAACACAACTGGGACTCCAACATAAAATCGGTCAGACACAACCCTATTATATATTTTTATTTATAGAAACAGAGTCATTGAGGTTTACCATCATCGTGGTGAAAAGATAAGTCAGGTAGACAATGCTTTATCGAGTGGTAGCTTTACCTGGCCAGGGGAGAGTGACGAAATTCGCAAGCAGTCCAGCACTCCAACCAAAGTTAACTGAACAACACCTTGTGGTTTTTCTCAGTAAGATACTGACAGATCCCTCCGCCCGCCACTAGGCGACGGGCATCCATGAAGAATTTCATACGATAAAAAGTACTATCTTTAGGGTAAAAGTCGAATAGTTGCCACACTTTTTTTAATAGCTCTATATTGTTCAATACAAAACCAAAAAATACTTTATTTGTAAAGCTGACCGGTACTTTGTCTACAAATTTGTAAAAAACATTATCTTTAATATTTCCAGAGTATTAGCGATTCTTGCGGACCTCTATATTTTGGGTCATCTAGCCCACATTTAGTTGGCTTATCCATGTAAATTACATTTAGGATAGCTCCACCAAGAAACAGCCACATCTATCCTGCAAAAACTTTGATCGCTGTTTCCTGCCAATGCAATCGCACAAGGACACGAGATACGATCAACTTAGTGGTAGTAGAAGAATCTTTCTATAGATTAATAAAATAGCATACGATTCATCCGTTAAACTAGAGTAATCACAATCGTAATCGGAGCCTAGTTTTACCCTCGCAGTACGATGGCATGAACTTAACGTGCCTATACTTACTGGACCCAAACTATCTAAAAAGTTAACCATCGAAACCATAAGAAAAATATGGAAGTTAAAGTATAAAATTCGATCAGTAAAGTAAACGTGTTCGCCCTCGCTCTAAGTCCAAGCCACGCGCTGCCGGCGCCTGTACAAATCGCGCCCCGGAGACCCGGCCAGGCTAACTTTCACGTCTTTTCTATTCATTTTCTAGAAGTCACTTAACTGGCATATCTACGTATAACTTTATCTTATACATATTATAGGTATAGCACAGTTTCGTGACCGAACGAGTGATATATAGACTACACCCATACACTAATATTATAATGTAACTTTTTCTGTCTGTTACCTTTTCACGTTTTAACTGTCGAACGAATGAAACTTAACATATGGATAGACCAGAACTTGGATATAGGATAAATTTCATCCCAGTTTCCTTGGCATAAAAAAAAACTTTTCACGCGGGCGAGGCTTAATAAAAAGAAGAAGCTAATGCTGCATATATTACACAAGTAAAATTTCACAATTTAAAAAACCCCCGACACATTTATCTTCCGAAAACACCCCGATTCAAACAGTAAAATGCCCATAACTTTGGAACGGCTGAACTGATTTTATTCAAACATAGCTCACACAAACATAGAACACTCTCGACAAAATTACCTTTCAAACAAAAAGAACTAAATCGAAATCGGTTCACCCGTTTAGGCGCTATGATGCCACAGACAGACACACAGATACACAGCAACACACGTGAAACTTATAACACCCCTCTTTTTCCGGCGGGGGTTAAAAAGATAGATCATTCCGAGAAAACTTTTTCTGTGTGAAGAAACGCACTTAGAATAGAAAACGTGATGGGCCAGCTCTTGATCTTGATTTCGTTTGATGAAAAACGAAGTATGAGGTTAACGATAATAATAATAATAAATCCCCGCTCGCTCTCTTTGGCTAACGAGAACTGGCGCAAACCCTTAGTGTTAGATACTAACGTCCGCAGGGAGATATACCAGAGCAAGAAGCTTCACGGACGCTTCTACCGGGTCCTACATGAGCCCGATGTAGATCTCTTAGCGTCCGTGGCCTGGCTGCGATTTGGTGACCTTTTCGGCGAAACCGAAGGTTTTGTTTTTCAATTCGACACATTATCATCGATTGTTCTTTAGCTAACGGAGACTATTTGCACAGACACAACCTTGTAGCCAAGATTATCCATCAGCAACTTGCTCTTAAATACAATCTTGTGGAATCGGAAGTACCGCCCTGTAGGTATGTGTGCGACCCATTTCTCGAAAATGGCAATGTCACGTTATATTGGGATCGGTCTATCATTACTGATAGGACTATTGTTGCCAATAAGCCTGACATAGACATGATAGACCGACTAGAGCGCCGCCCACTGATTGTTGATATTACGGTCCCCCATGACGAGAACCTCGTAAAGGCAGAAAGAGATAACAAAAGTAAGTATCTTGATCTGGCTGTCGGTTGTCGACATGTGGGATTTGAATATTGTGCCGAAAGTCGTGACGGCCAATGGCATAATAGCCAAGAGCCTCGACTTTTTTATAGAATAATATTTAAAAATGTAAAATTAGGTATGTATATAAATAAATGGAATAATAATAATTATGTTTATTATACTTTATGTGTGTTTTAAGAAATATTTAAAAATGTAATAAATAAGAAAACTATTGAATAAAGGACAATAATAAATTATTTAGTTTTTCAAACTTAGATAACGAATATAGGTATAATAGCAAGATGAAAAGAGCAAGCCTAGAAGATGACTGTACAGTATCGCTTTGATTTAAAAAAAATACCCACTTGAATGATTTCAACGAAGTTCAAGAACTTCGAAAAGTTCTGGACATGTACATGGCCTAGGAAGTTTGTCACAGAAGATAAGATTCTAGAATACTAGAAACTGCACCGTCAGAGTGTGTATCAGTGACAACAGTAAGAGATGGTCGTGGTCGATCAGCCGTAGGCATTTGGCTCACTCTGAGTGACATTATTAGCAAACCGCAGTTGATTGGCACGGCTAAATCAGGCTGCGTTGGACGATTAAGCTATAATATCATTGTGTTACATAAACATGTGTAATATGACCTTTTCCATAGTGCTAGGCAGGAACTACAAAATCCATAAAAAAAAGAGTAAGTATGGAGTTTCTTGTGAGTTCTTCTCTATAACAATCTACTTTCCGAATGCACGGTAGAATCATTTATTATTACTTGTAACTTTTAATTTATTTGACGTTCAAAAGTGCCGTTTATTGGCTTAGTTGAATAAATATATTTGACTTTGACTTTGAAATCTGTTTTACATTACAGGTACCCGTTTTTAAAAGATTTTATTTTCTTTCATTCAAATCAGATTGGTTATTTTTTTTGTCCCGATTTTTGTAATGAAAACTTGCAAGTTATTTTGACCCACTTCCCGGTGTTTGATTGAGATGAGTTAGATCAACCATCTTATAGATTAGCTAAAGTACGCACATATTTCATGAGCTACTGTGTTAATATTATAACAAAATACCATGTGATATATTATTACAAAATGTTTTTTTATTTTTTTTATTTTTAACATTCATGATATGAATGCTTGGGCATGTTGGTCCATAGTCTAAAGTACATAGATGTAAAAGTCTTAAGAATCTTTAGTGTAGGCAAAAACAAACAGGTTAATTTATATTTCCATAATTATAGTTTTGTTTTTTTTTGTTTAAGATATTGACTCACACACTGTTCCGTTGTTATTGAATTACCTATGTTTGCAATATTTGTAAGTATGTGAGAACCATGTTCCTATTAATCAAATTGGAAGGATAAAAGAGAATTCTTTCCCCAGCAGTGGGTTAAATCAGGCTGAAAATTAATAAGGGCCAGAGGATGATGATGAAGATTATACAGAAAAAGAAAACCGATTATTACAGTTGATATCGATAAGCATATATATTATACTAGCTGACCCGGCAAACTTTGTTTTGCCATAAAAAGACCAAACATTTATCTACCCTACCCTACCCTACCCTACCCTAACCTACCCGACCCTACACTACCCTACAATACTCTACCCTACACTACCATACCCTACCCTACCCTACCTAGCCTATGTCCTTTCCCAGGTCTCAAACTATCTTCATACCAACTTTCATCTAAATCGGTGCAGCGGTTTAAGCGTGAAAAGGTAACAGACAGACAGACAGAGTTACTTTCACATTTATAATATTAGTATGGATTCAGCAGTGCCATATCTGTGCGAACATGAATGTTCATAATCGCTCAAATAAAGACGAATGACTCATAAAAGGCGTTAATACTCACACTTTAGTTGTTACTATTAATAGGTGTTAAACGCTTTATATCGTCGTTTGACACACAACATTGTGATGAAAGGCATATTATAATGGCGAGAGATAAAAGTAGAAGCTAGAATATGGTCGAGTTGAAGTTTCCCTAACTTAGTTGTGATCGAACAGGGTTCATAATTCGATCTGTCTGTTAAATTCGTTTAAACTTTGCACACGGGTAAATTTTCGATGGGATACCTTGGGATAATATTCGATTTTGTATTTCGAGGCTTCGCATGCTTAAAACTATTCTATAGGCACTATAAGGAAATATTCTGCCAGCGGTTGCTGGCAGATTAGTTCAATAAAAACTATGTTTCCGAATTCCTTCTTCACATAAACTTTATAGACTATTTAATAACGAACATTTTTGTAGTTTTTTAGGGTTCCGTACCCAAAGGGTAAAAACGGGACCCTATTACTGAGACTCCGCGGTCCGTCTATCTGTCTGTCTGTCTGTCTGTCTGTCTGTCTGTCACCAGGCTGTATCTCATGAACCGTAATAGCTAGACATTTGAAATTTTCACAGATGATGTATTTCTGCTGCCGCTATAACAACAAATACTAAAAACAGAATAAAATAAATATTTAAGGGGGCCTCCCATACAACAAACGTGTTTTTTTTGCCGTTTTTTGCGATAATGATACGGAACCCTTCGTGCGCGAGTCCGACTCGCACTTGGCCGGTTTTTTTTTTCAAAAGACTCAAATTTGATTAACTATAATGTCATACTCTTCTATCCGCAATATGACTAAAATGGGTGAAAATAGAAAAGCAATGAACAAACTTTCCGATCTTTATACTCAACTAGCGGACGCGTCGCGGTTTCACCCGCATAGTTCCCGTTTCCGTGGGAATACAGGGATAAAAATTAGTCTATGTCACCCGGGGATAGTGTAGCTTCCCAACGGTGAAAGAATTTTTGAAATCGGTCCAGTAGTTTGTGGAATGCATTGCCTGACCCGATTAAACGTGCTCAGTCGTTGCCTGTGTTTAAAAGACTCATCGAGGAACATTACTTATCGCTGTAATCATGCTCTTAGTTTTTTGACTTACACTTTGTCTATGATTGTCATACGACATTTATTTTCACGGCTTATATATTAAATATGTATGTATTTATGTATCTATTATATAGCATACATATCTATTTGTGTTTTAATAAGTATTTTTGTATCATTGTAGGTATTTTTGCATCACTGACAACCCCATGTCATGTCCACGCATTCACTGTACATTCCAGGTTGCCTGGAAAAGATCGCGGAATGCGATAAGGCCGCCTGTTGTATATTTTTAGTTTTAAGTTTCTTTTGTTCCTGTATTTTCTGGTGTACAATAAAGTGTATATAAATACAAATCTTTCCTCTTTATAATATTAGTATAGACAAAATGCAATCACCCCTTCTCTTTCTTGCTACTACATAATTGAAGACACAACCCAGCCTACCTCAGTTATGGACAACAGATTAAGTACATGATTGCCCAATACAAAGTCGGTACACATATCGGTAATCACAGTGTAATTTAGAAAATTACCGTTCTTTCCAATGTTTGCTGCGGTATCGAGAAATTACTGTTTATGCATAATTCCCATAATTTCCTTTGTGTATGGAATTAAATAGATTGGTGAGCTTATGTCCGTATGGTGCATAGATAATGTAATATAATTTATCTGAACTAATATCATAAAAAGGTCAAACTGTTTGTTTGATTGAATGTGTTAAAAGCACCCTTCGGTGTTTGGAGTTGGTTGGGTTGGTGTTCAGAGTGACTTGTTTGTAATTCATCGGTAATGTTTCAGATGGTGAAATTACGCATGAGTGTAGACAATTGTTAATATGGGATCAGTTGTTCCGGATCTAGGTGTCTTGTGTATGTGAGTTTAAATGTTTGTAAACGCACCGCACCGCATACAGGACGAAATTCCTAGTGTGGGGCTACGTTTTAAAAAAACTACAAGTAAAATTTCAAAATTTAAAAAACCCCCGGCACATTTATCTTGCGGAAACATCCCGATTCAATCAGTAAAACGCCCATAACTTTTGAACGGCAGAACCGATTTTATGCAAACATAGCTAAGGACACTCTCGACAAAATCACCTTTCTAATAAAAAAATTAAATCAAAATCGGTCCATCCATTTAGACGCTATGATGCCACAGACAGACACACAGATACACAGCAACACACGTGAAACTTATAACACCCCTCTTTTTCCGGCGGGGATTAAAAAGGAAGAACACTGAAGTATAAAAAAAAGAATTCGCATAACTCTACAAAATGTAGGAAACTATTGATTATTTTATGTGTTTTCGGGTTTGGTCCCATAGAGTTTTTATTCAAATTCTTGAGTACCCCTGCAAGATTGCCAACGAATTCAAAATCAACATGCATTAATTTCATCGTTCCATCACTGTAATTAGAATAAGTTTAGTACTCAATTAGTACAGAAGGATTATAATATTATGTATATATGCGCAGTGTACATAGGTTGTTGCTAATTAGAGTTCGTAATTAGTTTAACTAGGGATTATGCGGAAGTGAGAACCGGCTGATGAGATGCAATATGTTCAGCTGTGAACTGCAATAAGACAAGTTGATAAGACTGAAATATTCATTCAGTTTAAGTTGCGTTTTATTTTCAGTAGGGTCCAAGAATTGGAAGAAATAATGTCCGGCAGTGAAATAGGCATGAAATTGTTGCTATCGTGCATCGCGTGTTGAATCTGGATGAGGTTGGCACAGGAGCGTGGGGATTGACAGAATAAAAGGGAGGCCAAGGCCCAGCTGTGGGCGAAATCAGGTTGTGGATGACGAATAAGTTCTATATCCATTAAAATCACTACTTACTGAGACAACGTCTTCATCATCCTTAGGTAGCGGTATAATCGGCAATAGACAAATCAGGTCTTTGTTTTGTTTTCAATCAATTCTGTAGATTTTATGCCGCATGCATTCATATATTGTAAATTTGGTTTTAAAATGTTAAACTTCAAGATTTTATTCAATAAAAAAAAAATATGCTAAGTACCTACCCAATACAAAGAAAAATTAAAAAAAAAAGAAACGATAATCGAATCACTATTCAAAAAACCCATTTCATACAAACACTGAATTAAAAATGTTCGTAAGTAATGGGGTCGCCGACAATCCGTGAGGCCGTTCCATGGGGTTCCTCGATACAATAGATGGGGTAAGATAACGCTGCATTGCCCCTAAGGGCTCACAATGCCCGGCTTTATGGGGTTGCCCCATAGGCGAGCCCATTCAATCGGTAACGGCGAGTGCTTCGAATACAAAGCGAATACCTGAGAATTTGCCAAATTGGTAAAAATCTATGGTAGGTAGATACCTACCTAATATAGATATGTACCAATTTGCTTACTTACATATTGGTTTGCTTACTTTTTTACTCACTTGTATAGAGTATTTACGGCATTTTACTTACTAATTGAATATGGAATAAATGTAACCTGAATATCTACAGAATACTATAAATAGTTTAAGATATATTTCAAATTATAGTATAATCCTGTACTGTCCCACAGCAGGGTAAAGCCCCTTACTATCTCCTTCCATTACTTTTGGTGAACTGAAGCTCATCCTGGCGGGATGAGCTTCAGTCCGCACACCACAATCCTGTGTTCTAAACTGGGCCACGGTCCTCCTCCATCCTTCCGTGTTCCAAATATTTGCCAAATCCATTCTTTATTTGAGAGGTGATTGATTCCCTCAAAACATACTTTAACATGTATGATAATTTATTAATTAGTTTCAATGGTTTGATAAAAGATAACTATCGAGTAAAGTTTTATATTTGTATCAGATTATTTTATTTAATCAACCAGTGATGTTTTTACCGCGGCAAGTGTTTATGTAAAGGATTGGACTTTTTTCATGTTTTTGATTTACCCCCAAATATTTCTGCAATTATACCTAGGAAATAGGACGTTTAATAAAAACATGAATTTACCTTACCAGGTAGATAGGGAAGGTAAAACGATCAACTATACGTTCCTAATTTAAGGAAAACTAGCGTATTACTTGTGTGACTAAGGATAATATATGTAACTGCAACTATTCTAACATAATATTAACGAGGCCATAACATAACCGATACTATTTACGTGCATTCTTAGCAAAGCCATCTTACTGGCATTTCTAAATGGGACATAAATAGTGCTACGCAGACCCGTAGCCCGTAGCGGTGCTACGGCTACGAGCGTCGTAGTCTGTAGCATGTGCTACGTACGCGTAGATGTGGAATGCTCGCTATTTATTGCAGTTTTTTGTGGTGGCACTTATTTTAGTTTTCTTGTTTTCTTCTGAAAATATTATAAACTTTTTACGTTCTTCACGGAATGTCACCAGGACTGGTAATCAATATCAATTAAATGTCCTCAGTAGGTAGTTATTTAAATATTATATTAAAATATGTAAGCAGCACAAAACCGGGAAAATGTTGTAAGTTGCAACTGAGACTTTATGTAACCGACCTCGCATGAGAAAGAAGAGCAACTCGCGCCGCTCACAATGCTACCGGCTATAGTACATAACAACGCACTAATAAATCAATGTACGTTACCATGAGTGAGGATGTTGATGGTCTCGTTGTGGAAGTAGAACAGGCTGCCCACACAGCCGGTCCAGCTCTGCAGCGGCCGGTAACCCGTCAGCACGTACGGGTTGAACTGCAGATGCTGCGGCATGTCGCGCCAGTGCAGCAGCTGCCGGCCCGGCGCAACCAGCCTGGCGGCCTGGGGCTCCGGCCGCGGCGCCGCGCCACTGACGTCCGCCACTTCTCCTTCACGCTGCTCATTATCACAGATATGCTCTAACGACTTTTTCCTCTTTTTAGGTCCTTTACCGTTCACTTCTTGAATTGACATATCGAAAATTTTTGTACATGTATCAGGTACGCTCTGAACGTCCCTCATAACAGCGTGCTAGCGGGAGGCTGCGAGTGTGATCCGTGCGGCGCGCCAAGTGCCCGCATGGCCGGCCGAGAGCTGGGGCGCAGATTTTGTACAAATATCACAGTTACAGCATGAGTGTGGAGCGTGGGGTGGTCGCGGACGCTGGCGGTGCTAGGTTTCTGTTACCCCGGCGAGGGCGTGCGGTCGCGGCGCCGCTGTGCGCGGTGCCGGTGCGCGGTAGCTGGGAGGGCGGGCGCAGCGCGCGCGACTGGCCGGGCCGCGGGCGCGCCGACTCCCCCGGTCGCTCGGCGAGCCTCGCGCCCCGCGTCCCGCACTTTTGCGCACTGCGCAAACCCGATCAGCTGATTCCCGCCAGAAGGTCGGCCTTTCGGGCTGCTTCCTTTTCTCGCACTTTCACTCACTGTCCGACTGTACCAGCTATGCTAGTATTATATTATCTGTGGTACCAGCATGCCCACTTGCTCGTAAAAGTTTATCGGTCCTTTGTTTCTTGCTATTGTGATTCTAACGATTTTAAAATTGTTGACAGTTATATATTTCTGATGCCTGAAATATCTCTGTTCACGGAAATAAAATTGATTCAGAAAATGTAAAAAATGTCACTGTAGATTTTTCTTAATGTCAAATCTATATTAGAGTAAAAATGTTCTGTGGTGCTATATAACACAGACCATACCAGACTATACAGACCATACAGAACTCTGTATTTTTTGCATAGATGTAGAATTTTCGTACAGACCTACAATGAGATGTTTGATGACAAGCGAGACATGTAAACGGGATTCCGTGTCATAACAAAATTATGAACTTAGCTTTACGATATTTACTTTTATTTTAACAATTTTAATTTAATTCAATCATTGAATTTTGTAGTCATTTAGGTAGATACAAGGTGTAAATGAAAATCTGAAAAGGGGTCATTGTAGGCATCATTATAAACAACTTAATATGGAAGCAACCCCGATATAGCGAAACATATACGAAACATATACATATCACAACTGCCTTGTTCCATCCACTGCTGAGTATAGTTCTGAAGTCTTGGGAGGCTATGTTAAGAAATAATATAGACATTAAAATTTTATTCAATATCCTTGGTTAAATTTTCCTTAACGGTACGTAGGTACAAGCGTCCAACATTTTTGTTAGGGTCGATTTTTCGATTATCAGGCAACTTTTATCTGAGGAATAAAAATTACAATACCACATTTATTCTTCAGGTGTAAGTTATCTGACTATTGAAAAATCAGCCCTTAGTAAAAATAGATCTGAAAATTCACGAAACTGTTATTGTGAGTGGACAGTTATAACAACTCTGCATCGCCTCCCAGCGACATCTGTGTATCGAACGTTGAAGCTTCAGGCATCAACTGCTCCCTGAAGCCTGTCTGTAAACTTGTCTCACGAAAACTGAAGATATACTGTAGTGATATTCTGTGAAAATCTTACCATAGATGAAGTGATCTCCAAGTGAGCTTTCAATCCTTAGTTTCAATCCCTAAAAATCGGTTGACAGTCAGTCGGAATGATAGCTCACTTCAAGCTCACTTCTCCTTCACGGTGAGGAGTCTATAGAATAGACCGAATGTACTAAGTGAGTAGTATTGCTATGGAATATGGACCATAGCAATCACTATGGACCTTATTGATAAGTAAGGACCGGAAAACGAGAGTATAAAAAAAATCGTGGGCTCGGCAAGCACAGGCACAGGCTGAACAGGATGGGGGCGCTTATTGGTAGTTAACCTGGGGCGGTCAAACTCTAAGTCAGGCCAGCTGCCTATCCGAGGTGAGGTGCCTTAATTATTTAAAGTTCCGTACCCAAAGGCTAAATAAAAATGGGACCCATTACTAAGATCCCACTGTCCGTCTGTCTGTCTGTCACCAGGCTGTATCTCATGAACCGTGATAGCTAGACAGTTGACATTTTCACAGATGATGTATTTCTGATGCCGCTATCACAACAAATACTAAAAATAGAATAAAATTAATATTTAAGTGGGTTTCCCATGCAACAAAAGTGTTTTTATTTGCCGTTTTTTTGCGATAATGGTACAGAACTCTTCGTGCGCGAGTCCGACTCGCACTTAGGCGGGTTTTAATCTTACATCCCTGGCTTTCTCTTTTATGCGTCAACTCGGCCTACATCGGCCATCGCATCTTAGGGGCCAGGCCAGGCCTGGAGAATAAACCCTAGATACAATGCCTTCTTGCAACTTTTTGAACTTCTTCTTCTTAATATTACGTTCGAACACTTTGAGCTAAACAATAAATAATATTCATAAAAAAAAAGTTTTTAGAACAAGCTTTTATCTAACCGTGCATTGTCATCCAAAACGCCTTCTTCTGCCAACGTCTGTCCATCTATCACAGGCACAAAAAGGACTGTAGCTTTTTGATAGCAATAACTGTTTATAGTAGTAATTAATAGATACTAGTAGGTACTCTGGTTAGACTGGAAGCCGACCCCAAACATGGTTGGGAAGAGATTAGGCAGGTGGATTGAAATGCCTAGCCAATGGTGCGCCTACACGGACAATAATAACTGCTTAGCGATTGTGACATGACATAATATTCAACAATTTACGGCAACGGCCACGCATCACGGACGATGTGTTTCTTGCAGCAGCGGCTTTTACCGCTTTTATTGTCAAGAATGAAAACCAAAATAATAAAAAAATAATAGATTTGGGTGCGAACGTTTTTAGCACGGTGTACGATCTTCATTATGTTATGAGTTTGATGATATTTTTTTTCAAAAACTTTACTCGTATTTCCCGAAGTGATTTTGCATTATTTTTATTAAGTTGGCTATCTAATTACGTAAAAGACGACCAATATAAAAAAAAAACAATTTCTGCATCGACGAAACTATGATAAAAAAAGAACTTAGGTCTTCGATTTCTGGCTACGGGGATTCATATCGTTCTCATTTAACTGGCCTTAACGCTCTCCCCGCGGAAGCAAGAGGTATTTAGACTAGACCGAAACTGATTCGCATCCGTACACTTCAACGTTAAAGGTTCAGTTGAAAACCGGCGTCAGGCATGTTAGTGGTTCACGAAGATAAACACGGAATGCTTGCCAATATGTGTTTAATCAAATAATACACAATACAATAAACAGATTAATTAGTCGTTTTAGCAAAATTGTAAAACTAAATAAAACTGTGGAGATGATACCTGCTCGGTGTTCGCCAGCAAAAAAGGGCCGAACACCGAGCACTGACAGCTAATATAGACGTGCCACCCCACCACCGCTCCGGAAGTTCTCAACGGAACGATGACAGCGTGGCACCAGTATTGCTAACGTAAATAAATAACTTATTTCAATTTAAATGCAAAAGTAAGTTACATATCAAACAAATCAACATCAATCAATCATAAATTAATTAACAATCAACTAATTTCTTAAAATAATTAGTTCCATCCGGAAAAATGTATGTCCATCCTCGCGGCGACAACATCCGGCCGTCCTGCTCACGCATCCGTCCCCGGATAGCGTCCCAGTCTGGTGCAGTTACTGAGAACAAAATATAAACATTAAGTCACAATGTTTCGTAAAATGCAACTCATAGCTAATTACTCATTTGAATCGGGCGTCTACTCTGCTATTCCATCAACGGCCAACAGGTAAAAGACCCCAACGCAAAAGACCAATTCTTAACCTGACATATTGGGTAATTACTAATTAGTCAATTGAACCGGGCGTCTACTCTACTATTCCATCAACGGCCAGCAGAATAAAGACCCCAATTCAAAAGACAATAACATGACATATATTGGTATCTAAATGTATCTACAACTGTTCCATCAGCGGTCAGTTATTGAAAAGTTTAGAGTTTGCAGTTTACTCTAGGCGATGCCTTTGGCCAACCCTAGTTACATATCACTACAAACTCCAAATCTATTAGCAACAGATTTATTTTACAAGGATAAATACTGTTACATGAAATAATCCAAATACCAAAATATGTTTGAAGTAAATGCACTAGACAGCATATCACACATAGTGATGTAGTAAATAATATACAGGACAGATAATGTGTACGAGTTAAATTATTACTAGGGTTCAATAAATACCTGACAACATCTTAGGCCATTTCCAACCCTTCGTGAGCTAGGTCTGCTAACTTGATCCAAGGCTTCATATTCTCGGCACATGTGGTCCCCTCGTAGCACTTGCTTGTCCTTTCTGCGCCGCGCATATCCTTTACTTTATAGCGGTCATGTCCTAGTATTTCAGTGACTTGAAAAGGTCCTTTGAAGAGTGGCAATAATTTAGTACTTTGCCCGTCATTCGATTGACTGGGGATTTTTATAACTACCAAATCATTGACATTATAACTATGAGCCTCTTTTCTCTTTGAATCAAAAATTTGTTTTTGTTTAGCTGCACTGGCCTGGATGAGACTGTTAACGTTATCTCTTAATGACGTGACGTCAACAGATTCATCCTCCTGTGTCAACATGTCAGTGTCAGTTTGGAGTCGGTATCCAAAGAATACTTCACTGGGAGTGGCTGAAGTGGTTTTATTGACAGTACTATTGATCCCTTGCTGGATACTTGTGATATGTGTATCCCATTTATCATAACTAGTGTTGGCACCCATACTTCTCAACGCGTCCAGGATGGTGCGATTGAAACGTTCCACCTGACCGTTAGAGCGTGGGACAGCCGTAGCTATCACATGTTGCCGAATATTTTTGTCCTGACAGTACTTAACGAATGACTTAGACGTGAAAGAACTCCCAGCATCACATATAAGACGCTTGGGGTTACCAAAAACTTTAAATATTTTATCTAATTCGCTAATAACAACTTGACTTTTAGTATTACGAACAGGTGATATAAATACGAATTTTGTAAATTAATCGACAGTTACTAAGAGATAAGTATTTTTGCGTGTGGTCTTTACAAATGGACCCAGATGGTCTATGTGCAGTGTGTGAAAGGGCTTTGCGTACTTAGGTATAGGGTACAATTTTCCTTCCTTTTTGCCTTGGATATTTTTATAGTAGATACAGTTTATGCAATTTTTAATGTACTTAGACACAACTTTCTTAATCTTTGGAAACCAATAACACAATTTTATTCTCTCAATTGTTTTATCGACAGCAAAATGACCAAGGTCGTCATGATTAGCTCTAATGATCTGCCAAATACATTGTTTAGGGACAACCCACCGTCTACCATAGTCGGTCCGGCGGTATACCTTATTACCTAACAACTCATATTCTTTATACACTTTCTTATTAAGCTCGGCTTGACCTGACTCTAATATTTCCCTAATTGCACAAATACTTGGATCTTGTAATTGAACTGATAATAACCAGTCAGCTTCAGTAATAACCAACACACTTTCATTGCATATGGGAGTGAAATTTGTATCAACGGGATTCCGGCTCAAGGCGTCAACATGTTGCATTTGAGCCCCCGGTTTGTGTATTATTTCAAACGTAAATTCTTGAGTAAGTAATACCCATCTACCAATTCGAGAATTAATTTCTTGTTTATTAATTGTATGTTTAACAGCATTGCAATCTGTATAAATTTTAAAAGAGGATCCTAATAAATAGTGACGGAATTTTTGGAGCGCGATAACTATAGCTAAAAACTCTAATTCAAAAGAGTGATATTTCTTTTCCTCATTAGAAGTCTGTCGACTATAGAAATGGATAGGTTTTTCCCCTTTGTCAGTGATTTGAGTCAGTATGCACCCTACACCATCGCGACTGGCATCGGTATACACAATAGTAGGCAATATGGGGTCATAAATGTTTAGTACAGCGTTATGTAATAACTCGTCTTTTAATTTATTTACGGCTAAAACTTGTTCAGAACCCCATTCCCATGTGATATCTTTCTTCAAGAGCTTTGTCAAAGGTTTTGCTATAAGGGCGCAATTCTTTATAAATTTTCTAAAGTAATTAATAAGGCCTAAATATTGCCTAACTTGATGCACATTTTTCGGTTCAGGATAATTCTCTACTGCCTTTAATTTCTTTTTACCCGGACGTATACCATTTTCAGAAATATCATACCCTAGAAAGTTAACAGAACTCTGAAAAAAGTTACATTTCTCTAAATTTATTGTTAAACCGTTATTTTGCAATATTTTTAATACTTCATCTAATAGTTTAGCATTTTCATCTACGGATTCTGTAGCTAATAATAGATCATCCATATAACAAATAACTTTATCAAAGCGAAGTTTACCCAAGACGGTGTTCATTAACCGTTGGAATACAGACGGTGCATTGCATAACCCGAACGGCATCCTCATAAACTCAAAATGACCATCGGGGGTGATGAACGCAGTTTTATGAATTGAACTTTCATTTACATTAATTTGATAATAACCACTCTTTAAATCAATAGATGTGTAGCATTTACATCCTCGAAGTTTATCTATAAGGTCTTCTACAATGGGCATTGGATATTTCTCTTTGACCGTTATTTTATTTAGAGACCTATAATCAATGCACAAACGTTTTTCGCCCGAAGGTTTATCGACTAACAAAACGGGACTGGCATATGCGGAATTACTTTCACGAATTATGCCATTTTTTAAAAGGTCATCAATAATTTCCCTAGTTGCTACCTTCTCGGATTCAGACATACGATAGGGTCTTTGATATACGGGTTTATTTGTTAAGCATTCAATCTCTAACTCGACACAGGAAGTTTGTCCTAACGATTGCAAATCTTTTGAAATAACTCGAGGGTATTTATCAAATATTTCATTTAATATTGATATATGTTCAACAGAATTAGATTTGAACTTCGACGAATCTATTAAAGCTACTTGTTCGTCACTTATAGGGCAAAAGGAAAGGCAATTACCTACACGAACATACATAATTCTTTTGTTCTCCGTGAAATTCCTACCAACTAAAATTGGACAGCCAGCTAACTCATCAAAAATATACAGGACTACGTTAACCACAGCTTTATCGACCATAATGTCAACCTGTGCTCCATGAGTGACCTTGGAACAAGAATCCGTTTTAAATCCAGTTAAAACAACTGGTTTATTTAACTGAAAGATAGTGAGTTCCAAATCGTGTGCCAAAGAAGACGTTATTAGAGAACAACTACTACCCATATCAATAAAAGCTTGTCGTTTACATCCATTAACTAGAATATCCTTATAAAATTTATCCTTAGGAGAGGGCTCAACAATTAGCTTTACTTCACTACCCTTTTCAGGTTTTATTTTAGGTTTAGATCTACAAGCAAGTTCCAAATGACCAAATCGATTACACGAATTACATTGCACGTTATCTTTTTGACTGCAGCTGGTTTTTTTATGACCAGGTTCACCACAGCGAAAACATGTAATACCACCATTAGAAACAGAATAATGCATTGGTACTCCATTGGAGTTCGAGGTACTTTCCACTTTTTTTTCTACATTACTGTAGGGTAGGCGAGTTGAATTTTTATTGAGAAAGTTACTATGCTTGTGTACGGATTTTTGTTCCGGGACAACATGAGTCTTCCCGTGCAAAAATGAGGCCAGTTCATCACAGTATTTAAAGTTACCAGCATCTGCCGCAGTGCTTATATTTTTATCACCAATAGATCCTACAATAACTGAAATAATATCCTGCTCAGAAAAAGACAACCTAATCTTATCAATTTTGCCTTTCTGAACAAAATAGAATTCATATAGTGACTGACCATCCGTAGGTTTCGTTTGAACTAAATCTGTTAGTAAACTATACATGTTACGTTTTATTTCAAATGTATCTAACAGTGTACTTCGCCAATCTTTCCATTTCCAGGTCGTCCATCGCGTTTTATTTTTTTGTAGCGAGTCGTACCATGTTTTAGCAGTATTGCGTAATTTTTGCAAAGCTTGAAATTGTAAGACACGATCAGACCAACGAAAAACACGAGCATTGGCTTCTACCACATTTACCCACATTTGAATATCGTCCACTAATGGGTCAAACTCGGGAATCACAGAAGATAAAATAACATTTTGGCTTACTGCGGGAGACGCACGCTTGGTACGTCTCCTTTTCTTATGCCTGTGTCCATCGGAGCTGCTCGAAGAAGGCGAGCTAGAGCTTGTAGACGAGCTGCTTGTATCACTCGTAGTTGATGCAGTTCTTCTCCTTCGAGACCGTTTACGGCTTCGCGGCATTTTTGGGCGTGTTTTCTAACCACTTATGATGTTAATGGTTCACGAAGATAAACACGGAATGCTTGCCAATATGTGTTTAATCAAATAATACACAATACAATAAACAGATTAATTAGTCGTTTTAGCAAAATTGTAAAACTAAATAAAACTGTGGAGATGATACCTGCTCGGTGTTCGCCAGCAAAAAAGGGCCGAACACCGAGCACTGACAGCTAATATAGACGTGCCACCCCACCACCGCTCCGGAAGTTCTCAACGGAACGATGACAGCGTGGCACCAGTATTGCTAACGTAAATAAATAACTTATTTCAATTTAAATGCAAAAGTAAGTTACATATCAAACAAATCAACATCAATCAATCATAAATTAATTAACAATCAACTAATTTCTCAAAATAATTAGTTCCATCCGGAAAAATGTATGTCCATCCTCGCGGCGACAACAGGCAACTCCTAGTTGTCTGGCATTTTGCTAATCTGGACCTTTTTGGCGCAGTCATGTAATTGTTTTAAAATTAAGTTTCCTTTTATTTGTACCTACATTGTGTGTATCTGTATGTGACAAATACTTAAACTAGTATTCTTTCTTTATGTTTCTTTTCAGAATAATATGTGCAAGTGAGGTAAGAGAAAAAAATAGATCCTTAAACTTTCATACCCACTGGATACTTGACTGTTGTCGGCGAAGATAAGCAATATGGAATACTAACACTCCGCCCACGACTTCGTTTGCGTGATTTCGTGTCTTATCGTACAGACAAGTTTCTTAAGTGTAGTTTGTAAAGCTACCGAAATAAGCTATTGTTAAATCAATAAAATGGGGTATCGTAGATATGTAGGGTTTATTGGTTTGGGACGATTCGTTATTTGACTTAAAGAATAATAAAATTCATTTTTATTATTTTCTAAAAACAAATAACCCCTTTTCGCCCCACTGAGGGTCAAGTTTTTAAAATGTGTAAGTTATTCACTCTTTTCTTCTCTTTTTTATTTTTGGTTTATGTTTGTCAGATTGCACAGTAAGATTACCCCAAAAAAACTTTAACAACTCTTAACCCTATTTGGCGGTAATATATCTATGTGTGTAATATATCATGTCAATTTTGATTGTTTTCTTTATGCCCAAGGAATTAGATTTAACACACAAACAAATTGCACCCTTTTCACCCACTTAAAGTTTGATTTGCCAAAAATTCCTGCTTAGTGCTCCCCTAGACTCCTATATCAACAAGTAAAATTTCACAATTTAAAAAACCCCCGACACATTTATCTTGCGAAAACACCCCGATTCAAACAGTAAAATGCCCATAACTTTTGAACGGCTGAACCGATTTTATTCTAACATAGCTAAGAACACTCTCGACAAAATTACCTTTCAAACAAAAAAAACTAAATCGAAATCGGTTCATCCGTTTAGGCGCTATGATGCCACAGACAGACACACAGATACACAGACAAACAGATACACAGATACACAGCAACACACGTGAAACTTATAACACCCCTCTTTTTCCGGCGGAGGTTAAAAACGAAACCATGTGCAGTAAAATCCATAGAAACTTTAACACCCGCTAATTCGGATTTTGGGGGTAGTTTTAAAAATCTAACAATGACAGCCTTTATTGTTTACTTAGGTTGGTATTCATGTCAAGTTTCAAGTTTATTAACACAAAAAATAAGATTCTTCCATACAAACTCTAAATTGTCTTTTGGGGGTAATTTCGAAAAACTAATAATGACAAACTTTATCATTTATCTAGATTACTATTTATGACAAGTTTCAAGAATATTAGCCGAAGGAATTAGATTTAACATACAAACTTTCAACCCCTTTTTTACCTCCTTAGGGGTAGAATTTTCAAAAATCATTTCTTAGTGCTCACTTACGTTACTTGAGGAAATTTTGCCAAATGTCATTCTGCTAGGCCCAGCGGTTTTGGCTACGCGTTGATCGATCAAGTCAGTTAGTCAGTTCCTTCTTAGTTTAGTTTCGACGGGCTATTGCCGCAACTCTACGACTAAGCGCGTATTTTGCGATCGGGTGGGATTCAATTAAATCATTTGATCCACTCCAGCTCCCCCAAGAAGGCTAGCAGCCCCCTGGTGTTGCTGACTATCTCCTGCAAGGTACCTGGGTCACCGAAGTAGGTATTTGGTCATGTAATTAGCGATTACAGGGGGGTGACCATAAGCATAGAGTAAGGTTATTTTGAGTGTGAGTAAGGGACAGATGTATACAATTCATATACATCTGTCCCTTACACACACTCAAAATGAAGATGATGATGATGATGAATGATGATGATATATAATTAATTCAGAATAGTCTTTATGTCATTTAGTCGAATTGTAATCTCCCCGACTACCCATCTTCCCAGAGACGGTGGGATGAGCCGCTCTGCAGAGAAGTTCAGGAGCACCAAATTGCCACTTCTGCCTCTTCTGCCGAACGCGCTCGCCTGCTGGCTGTGGGTGAGTGGGAGTCGGGCCTCTGGCTTCACGCACTTCCGTCGTCGAACATAGGCACCTTGTTTGACGACACTACTTTCCGCCTCGCTGCTTCCCTACGTCTTGGCGCTCCCTGTTGTACTCCTCATCGTTGTCACTGTGGCGAAGTTGTCAACAGCCTCGGTCACCACGGTCTTTCATGCAGCCGAAGTGCGGGTCGCATAGCGCGTCACGGAAACTTAAACGACATCATCCGACGTGTTCTCGTCGCCGTCGGCGTTCCGGCCGTATTGGAACCCCATGGCCTGGCACGCGACGATGGCAAAAGACCGGATGGGATGTCTTTGTTTCCATGGAAGATGGGTAGGCCTTTAGTGTGGGACGCTACTTGTGTCGATACTCTTGCGCCATCCCATCTTCCTAGCTCGTCGTGCTGTGCTGGCGCTGCCGCTGCGGCTGCAGAGAACCTCAAGCGGCGGAAATATATTATATTTCCGCCGCTTGAGGTTCTCTGCAGCCGCAACCTCATTGGTAGTTATATTTTCGAGCCGTTTGGGGTTGAAACTCTTGGTCCGTGGGGTCCGAGTGCTCACGCTTTGTTTAAGGATCTTGCCAAACGCCTAGTTGACACTTCGCGTGACCCAAGGGCTGGCTTTTACTTTGGTCAGAGAATTAGCATTGCCATACAACGTGGCAATGCTGCCAGTCTTTTGGGCACATTACCAGTGGTCAACGATGGCGAGGAGTTTTTCGACGCCATATTTTAGTTAAGTGTATATTTTTAGGTTTAGTTAGTGAGTAGTTTTTGGTTTAACCCTCTTACTAATAAACGCGGAATAAAGTTATACCAGGTATAACTAAGGTATACCCATACATTTTCATAGGTTTATACCTGGTATAACTTTATTCCGCGTTTATTAGTAAGAGGGTTAGTGTATATGTTTGTAGTCTTAGTTAATTAAGTATTTTATACACTGTATATTTATATGTATCTATGTAAATAAATCAGAATTTTTGAAAAAAAAAAAAATTAAGTCATATACATCTGTCCCTTACACACACTAAAAATAATCTTACTCTAAGGAAACCACAAACACAACACTACGCCGCTATAGTGCCGCGCGATCTGCCCGCTGGTTTCGAGAACGGGTCTGAATTGCCCGCCCCGCACCCACGCCGCCGCTACCGCCCCGCTGCCCGCAAGATTCGAGGCAGAGGCCTAAGAGCTTATGGTGAACCCCACGGCAGCTTATAGGAGCAGGTGTGCTGCTGTCTCGTCTTCCACCATGCATGCTCTGCAGAGTGGGCTATCCGTGACTCCTATTTTTTTTTTATTTGTTATGGGTTTGCTCTTGACTCTAGTCTAGGTCAGAGGTCTTTTATTATGCGTACAGCAAAGGAATGGAATTCCCTGCCGGAGTCTGTATTTTCTGTTGGCTACAACCTGGGAGTCTTTAAGTCAAGAGTAAATAGGTTTCTTCTAGGCAAGCATGCTTCATCGTCGACCACATCATCGCTTACCATCAGGTGAGATTGTGGTCAAGCGCAAGCCTATCAATAAAAAAAATAAAAAAAAGGTGACAGAGACAGAGTCTACGATGGAGTGAGCTTACCCAGAAGAAGCTTGTTTACTCTAACAAAAATGACAAAAATGTGCTTAATAAAGGTTCTGTGTCCAGTCGTTACGGCTGTGACTGCACGCAGCTGTGGCTTAGTTAGTCGTAGGGCCTTTTTCGTGAAATGGCCGTCGATGGAGGGCGTACCTCTTTGGCTTGCCTACATTCGGTATGGTTAATCCATAGCTTGCTATGTTCATCGCTGGTGCGTTGCCTTATTAGACCGCGTAGGTACCCGAAAGGTAAAGGCACGACGGGCTCCGGTCCCACCGGTGCCATACTAGAGCCCCTTCGGGCGAGCTCATCCGGAGCATCGTTGCCTCGGGAGTCGCTGTGTCCCTTGATCCAGTGAATGGTTACTTTATTGTGCATACCGACTTGGTTCAGGCGCTTGTGACACTCGTAAATCAAGCCGGAGTTGACCGTGTGGCTGTTTAGTGCTTGCAAGACGGCTGTGCTTTCCGAAAGTATACGTATAGGGAAATCTTTTACCTCCCTAGCAAGGACAGCTGAGGCCGCCATGGGAATGTCCAAGCATTCAGCCTGGAACCCAGTGGTGTGGCTAAGTGGATGTTTAGGTCCTCTGAGACGACTCCTGCACCCGTACCAGTACCTGTTTTGGATCTGTCTGTGAAGA
The DNA here is from genome assembly GCA_949775005.1 of Orthosia gothica. NCBI lineage: Eukaryota > Metazoa > Arthropoda > Insecta > Lepidoptera > Noctuidae > Orthosia > Orthosia gothica. Next base: position 29,942,280 of record OX459037.1, on the reverse strand, counting down.
TCCGCAGCACAACAGGGCGAAGCCCCTCGCAGCAGTTATTCTCGTGTAATTGGATTCCGTAGTTTTTATCAAAAATAAATATCTTGGGCATCCGGTCGTTAATGGCTCTAGTTCCGCTAACGCTTCTAGTTGGGGAAAGTTCATGGTTGAGACCCTCAAGCAGAGCGGTGTGTTGTGTCTCTCTTTTGCCCCAAGGATCCCGTGTCTTTATTCGTACAGCTGCCATCGTCACTTCCTGCTGTATAAACAGATGCAGAGGGGAAGTTCAAGTATGGCCTCGAGCTGCGGTCGGGGTAGTTCTCATGCAGCCTGTTGTCGCCATTCAGGTTAGTCTCTGCATTCGCTGTAGCTTGTTCACAGCTGCAGTTAGTTTAGTGCGAGCGACCAAACCACGGCCCTATAGGTGATCATGGGTCGAATCACCACGCTGTACAGCTAGAATATAATTTTGGGGAATAGGCCCCACTTCTTACCTATCATTTTCCTGCATTGCCAGAAGGTGGTGCAGGCCCTGTCTAACTTATTGTCTGAATGACAGCTCCAGTTCAACCTACTGTCAAGGATGACTCCTAAATACTTGACCTCGTAGGAAAGCTGGAGCTCTGTATTGAACAGCTTAAGCATGCGGAAGGCGCCTAGTGCCCTTTTCTGGATGAACATGATCAATTCCGTTTTAGTGGGGTTTACTGATATATCATACTCCCTCCACCATCGCTCCACTATACGTAGAGCTTGCTAGGTAAGCTTGCAGATTGTTTCAGTCACCTTCCCAAGTACGAGGATCGCGAGGTCGTCTTATTGGGACAATCCCACCGCACTATTCCCAATCCACTGTGACTCCTGAAAGCCAGAATCAACAGTGGCGACCACCAGAAAAGCGACGAAGTCCGGAGAATGAATTTAACTGTCTTGGATCCCACAACGAAAATAATTAAGGAGGAGTAGGGAAAAAAAGGCCAATAGGCACAAAGGGTCGTTCTGTCTACGGTCGTTTACAACTGGGATAACCCCAGTTGCCTAGCACCACAGATAAAAATTTGCATTACTATTAATGGGTCCTAACATTTTGAGCTGCTATATTTGTTGCCAATAATAGGTATGGATAATATATGTATAATAATATATATAATATGTCTAGATGGATGAATGTGTGTGAAGCAAAAGAAGTATTTAAGGATCGTAGCAGGTGGCGTTCTGTAGTTTCTGCCTACCCCCATTGGAAAAAGGCGTGAGTTTATGTATGTATGAATGTATAATATGTCTAATACAAATATCAGACTTGACCAATGTCGTTCAACCCTTACAAACATATTTGCAGATATATTGATTGTACATATTCGCAGTCAAATGTAAAACACTGACTTATAGGCGAGGCAAAGAGCTTGAGGGAAAATATTTTTTAATGTTACCATGCCCTGTGAGAAATTAGGCAACACAGTGATCCACCTCCAGCCACGTCTTGGCCAGCCGCATGCGAACGGATGGAAAGAATTGGTGGAGGTGTCGGCCCTTGATGAAATTATCCCACCTACATTGCCATTCGGATAAAAGTTCCTCCCAGACGTTAATAGGTGGTTTAAATAATCTAGAGATTTTCTCTGTCACTCCGCGTTAAAAAGTCCGCGTCCATGGTCTCTCGTGCGGAAAAGTACATTGCAGCACATCGGTGCACTTCAAGGTCAACCGGAAGTACGCCACCAAGTACCGGTAAGGCCTTAGTACTAAACGTCCTGTATGCTTTGCTTGAATATCAAAGCTAAACGCTGACTTTGAAGTAATTTACGTCGTACCGCCCATATTGTGGCACTATCAGCCCAAACAGGCGCCCCATAGTACATACAACCCAAGTAATTCTTTAAAGTTAAAAAATACAGACCCCACGTAGATTTAGATATTCTGGTTAAGGCATAGAAGTTCTTTTTTGCTTTTTACCGACTATTTTAATATGATCTATAAATGCAAAAATCCTCTTTAACACTAGACCAAGATAACACACGAACTGCTTCCTTTTTACGTGAACGTTATTAAATTTAATAGTAGGACACGATTTAAGATTACCTTTCAAAATGAGTTGATAAATTTTGTGCGGAGCAAAGGTCAGGCGGTTTCGATCGACCCACTGAGATATTAATCGTAGGCAAGTGTCAGCCAAGTTCTCGAGTCCAGCTCGAGTACTTGATTGAATGAGCAGAAGACCGTCAGGCGTCATCCGCGTCACCGGTTAATGAACAGCCGCTTGGAAGCGGCATCGTGAGGAAATCATCAAAGCCTAAATTCCATTAAGGCGGACCAATAACTAAACCCTGAGGACATCCCATGGTGAGAGACTTCGACATGGAACGGTGGCCGAGTTTGAGTTTCGCGGAACCATTTAAAAAGTAAGAGTAAACTAAATTGTATATATTTCTATAGCAGCCTCAAGTTTTCATTCGCGAGGTCGTCTATATAACCTATTGTATACTAACGGTGTTCGTTGAGTCTGGTGGTGAGGTCGTTAATTACCAGAGTCCATAGAAGGGGGGAAAGAACCCTTCATTGTGGGAGCCCTTGGCTATCAAAGCCTGCTGCTGTTCTCCCTCTAGACGAACCTCTTGTTTGCTTAGTGATTCAGTCAATCACATAGATGATATAAATATCGGGTTGGTCAATCAGCACCTGCTCTACGCCATGTTTGGAGAGAGCAGCACCGATGCTGGAGAAAATTGTCATCTCGAAAGGCTCTTCGATGTCTATGAAAGTGCCCAATTTCTTCTTGTATAGAGTTAAAGTTTAAAGAGTTAGTTATTAAGAAACAATTATTATTCTTTCAAAAACACATCAAGCTCCAAATACCAATCGAATTAATTAATTTTATTATTCTGACAAAGATATGAAGAAACAATACCATGAACGGAACTAAATGATCGAGTTAGAATAACAAAATACGAAACGAACGTTGAACGCATTATTTAGTTTATTATGTTGGTACAGAGTACTGCTTTCATAAATGATTTTAGATAATAATGCTAGATGGCGGTAGTATTACGACAACTTCCTTTAAAATGAAAACTTTTTCCATCTTTTAATATAAATATTTTCTGAAAGCTTGTGTTTAAAACAATCATTTAGATTAATATGATATTATTTTTTTATATATTATTTTCATAAACTCTATATATTAGATAAACTCTTTAAATAGTTTTCTTGATACGGAAGAGAAACTTGAGGTACGATTTTTACGCCATCGCCCTGCGTTCAACCAACCAACAAGCATCTGTCTTGGATTCGGATCGATGTTCGGGCCGTTATTGCGAAGAAGCATACTTCAAGGTTCAGCATCGCGAACTTGGAATTGTCTAACTAATTTCACTCAACTACTTTGGTGTAAATTGAAATATTTACGTGAACTGAGGGTAAGTTAAAATATATGTGATTTATTATCAACGCGTACTTAGGGCTCCAGCGGAGTCGTAGAGAAACCAACATGGCGCCAGCATGTAAAATGTAAATAACTTATGACATTTATTGCAATGTCTACATGGGCATTTAGTTATTTGAACTATTGTTTCGTACACACAGTTTTGTAGTGATATGTGAATGGGTTATAATTTTCATACTTTTGGACACTAAGCACCATTTTTGCAAAGTTATTGCAGACACGATAGATACGCGCTAAAGTAGTTGCAAGCGTCGCAGCTGCGGTATGTAAATTTAGTCAACTGGTATTATGGAGTAAAGGCTTAGTTAAGCTAGTAATTTTAAACCTAAAACTTATTGATATCGTTGATAATTTGGTACTTAGACATTGATGACTTTATTTCAAGGCCACACCAATCGATACCAAAATACGTACAAAATTAATGTGATTGGTTATTAGATACATAATATTCCTTATCATTATAGGTGTGGATATATTTTCTGCAATAGATGTTATACATCAAGAAAGCATTTACTTAGCATTTGTGATAGAAGTCTATTAGCACTACTAAAACAGTATCATGTTATCATTCATTCCAATTTCATAAAATGGTCTTTTTAAATTGACATACTGCTTTGCTCGCCCTCTAGTGACTCAGTTTGGGCTGTTTTCAATCTGTTGTCTAATGCATAAATTTAGCCTTTAAGAAACTCGGTTCTGGCAGTATCTTATTATGTAGCGAGCTTTTAGAATTCTATGTTATCATCTTTTCTTAAAAAATTGCTTCTATTCAAAGTGCATGCCAGTGTGAAGTTTTAAATTTACACTACGCACCTTGACTTATTGTCAATGGTTAAAAAAGTTTATTTTTTCAGCTTAAACCGCTCGGATACGAGTATTTGGTATCTGTGTTATGGTAAGTGGAAGTACAAATGTACTTTCCTAAAGTGTGACTGCCAAAAATAATATCAAACAAGTAAATTGTTATGAGTTGTGTTATTTTTGACAGACACACATTGTTCAGCATGTTTTGTTAATAAATGGAATGGCTTGATGCAATAGTAAATGAGACTTATCAGGTTTCTGCTATGAAAGAATATTTTTGTATAGTTCAATATAGATAGTGCCTTATGATCCTTCGTATGCACAATTCTTTCACAGTAGATGGTTTCTTACTGATTGTTTTAAATGAATATACCTATACTACCAATGATAAGAACCACTGTTACCACATTAATAAGTATTTGCCGGTCCTCCAGGCAATCATTTGAATGTTCCTGTCATTAAAATGATCTTAATGAAATAACTTCAGTATTGGGATTTCAAAACACTTAAAATCTCCATTTAATCTGTCATTAAAAATATCATGTTCACAACAACTTTTTAACAACAGACGTCATAATTATACATTAATATCATTATCATTATAATAGTGCAATCATATAGTAGGTTAAGCTGGCAAGAAGAAAATTTTCATAAACAAGACTTTTGTAACTCAGAATTCTGAAAGTGTAGACTTTTTGCAATCTAGCCATTTTGAAGATCTATATAGACTGAAATAATATAACATTTTTTTAATATTTACACCTGCCGTTTACTTTGCCATGTAGGCTTACTAATAAAAACTTTACAGTAAATTCTCATATAACTAAACATATCTACATCTAATTGAATTATAATAATTTTCATATTGAATATTTTAACTTGTGATTGTTGTTGTAGTACTTACAAAAGTGTGCAATAACTTGTTGTTAATTACCAATTAATTAGCAACAAACAGTACCTGCTTACACAGCAAACAGCAACAGCCATGCCATGCTTATGGTACAAGCACCAACTAGTATTCCAGCTGCCAGTAATGTTAACATTTTTAGCTTGGCAGTCCACAGCTTGCTATTTCTATATAATTGCTGAACTGTCTATGAGCAAAATTTATTATGTAAATAATTTATAATATGCTGGAAATGCTAATATTTCTATTTCTCTGGAATTGGTTGTACATAATGAGGAGGAAGCATGTTGTTCACCAGACGGAACTAGTATGAGCAGACCGGGCCATATGCATACAAATTTTCAAACCCTGTAATTCGTAACAAACACATTACTTATAAACTAACGATTTACATTATACATCTGTCATACTGGTGATGTTTCACAAGTTGGTTCACTCCTCGGCTTGGTGGATCATATATAATGGTGGCGTGTCCTGTTTACAGATGCCGCGCACCCGTAGGAAGCACTACTCGTCGCACTCTAGGTCGCGGTCCCGGTCGTACGAGGCGAAGCGCCGTCGTCTCGACGATGGATCCACAGAGGGAACCTACAGAAAGCGGAGTCGCAGCCGGGGGGGTGGAGATAGAGAAAGGTCAGTTGAATTAATTTTACTAGTAAGTAGTCATATAGTAGTTAACGGATGGCACTTGAAGCTTTGGTATGACAAAACAAATAGAATACCTAACCTATTTTATTGGAGCCCTCAATCAGTCAATTCTTGTGAGTGTTATCTTTGAATAGTCTACCTCAAGTAATGTTTACTTAATTATATTTATCTGCCGTTGTTACAATCAATATCTTATTATAATGGTGTATGTGACTGAGCCAAAAATAGGTCTGATAATTTTCATAAAGTAAGATTTTATAAATGTTAATGAGCGCATAATAATATTATACCATTTTACCACAACTATCTTGTACTGTGTCGAATCAAATATAATGTTGGCAACCAGCTGTGGCCTTGTTGATCATTTAGTTAGATGTAGATAGTTCTGGAGTTACTCATTCAAATACTTTATGTTTATGATGTCTAAGGCCTAGTTTTTTGATCCATAGTTAATTCAACCAATGGTTCCAAATTTCGGTAAAACGCGGTTATTCATTCATTTTTTTTAAAACGGTCAAATAATTAACTGTCCAACATGCATAAACATTTTATAGGCTAACAATTGATTTTAACAAAATTTGAAACCATTGAACCATTGGTTAAGTTAACTACGGACTTCGATCATGAATACACCTAGATTCAGGATCCCATACAAAACTTATCTATAAAACTGACGCCAATTGTGTTTAGGTAATTCTAAGAATTCTACTTGGAATAAATATACAATAATGTAAATTCAACCTTAAACGTAATGTTTAAAGTTGCATTCACAAAAAGATGTATAAAAAGCAATAAAAATTTTATGAGCTCAATAAAAATTTAGTCTTACACGCAAGTGTTAAAGTCTAAATCACAATGTGCCAAAAAAAAATCAATTCGAAATTCGAATTTTTAAAATTTATGTTTGAGCTTAGACAAGGAATAAGTGGAGTCGAAACGTTCAATTATTTTTTTTATATCATCGATCTATAAAAATACTTAATTAAGAATCAGGAACGAAAATAAGTCGCTCAAATGGCTACACACACTTACCTACCTATCTTTCTATATTATAAAAATCAATTGCTGTTCGTTGGTCTCGCTAAAACTCAAAAAGTCGGCTGGATCGATTTGAATAATTATTTTTTTGTTTTGTTCGCTCGAATAAAGAGACAGTTAAAAAAAATAGATTCGTGGGTAGGTAGGTAGGTAGGGTAGGTTTTGCATAAAATCTTGAAAATTTAAAGTCAGTTATATGTAAGTACAAAAATATTTATTAAAAAATGAAACTTAAAATTTCAGCAATAAGGTTAAAAACACTATGTAGGTAATTTCGGGGTTACTTTCAGGTGTGAAATATTTTTGACTGATTTAAAAAAGTAGTCGGACCAAAATAACACAATAGTATGTTTTTTTAATAATAAAAAAAAAATAGCTTTACAAACTACTCCATGCATTCTCTGTTCCAGGACAGTCAATGTTTGTTACAATAGTTGGCGCGTTCGCTTTGTCGACGCAAACGTTGGTCAAACAATCATAATATTTGGTAATTGATTCATATTTTCTATTTAATTCGGTTTTTACTATAAGAAAAACACTTAAAGATATAAACTTACCGAAAAAAAGATATTCCTTCCAAAATCAAGGTGTTACGGTGGTTATTTTCACATTTTTTGAACGCACATTGCGGCATTTTTAACGTATTAATGTTGGCTATGATTGGACCATACTAATTTTGAAATAGGGCCACAAACGTATTTGTGGCCCAATTTTTCGGCCCGTATTTTAAGCGCTGACCGGGAATCTAGATGTATTCATGATCGAAGACTACGGATCAAGAAACTGGTCCTAACGTCCAGTGGCATCACAAATTGTCATATAAGTTGAAGTTAATTATTTGACCATTTGTTACTAAAAATTGATGATTAACTGTGTTTTACCGAAATTTTAAAAGACATTGGTTAGCATATTTAACCATTGTTTGAGTAAACTATGGATCAAACAACTGGGCCTAAGACTACTCAAGAGTTTAACTAAGCAAAGCAATTTGCTTTTATTGAGGATACTACTTGTCTACCAAGCTGCAAATAATTCACAGTGACTGCCACATGATTTGATTACACATAATTGACTGAAAAATCTCTGCAGTCTTCTTCGAGCAGGAGTAAATTATCGCCCACAGTGAAAGCACCCTTACCCCAAACCTTAAATTTCATGATAGGCAAATAAGTATCACTAAAATTTATATTCTCTCAAATATTCCAACAAATCGTCTAATATAGCTTGCCTGTATTATATCCCGCTCTGCTCTGTCCACACAAAACCTATTTGGTGGTACTTTTATGACATTTCGCATCCAACGTGCACAGATCATATCCCAACCTATAAAAAATAATACACGTGTCTATAATCCGCCATTTCAGCTAGTGGGAGACCTCCTTTTACCAGAACCTAAGCTTAACCAAATAGCTTCTCGAAAGATTTCTGGTACTAAATTTTAATATGTGCATAATTCAAAATCGTCATAGAGAATATTCGAGATTCGTTTATGTAAATAACCCAACTTCCTCATGTTACTTTCATTGGTAAATAATATTAATAATAAAAATCATGTATAATATTATGGACAAGTATTTCTAGTGCTTCCTAGTATTTTCAACTAAACTAATGACCATTATGTTACTGATATATTATTGATATAATAATAGGCATACGTAACCAAAAACGCATGTTCTGCATTCGCTTTAATAATCAGAAGATAAATCAAACTGATAAAAAATAACTTTGTACAAAACAGGGGCTTAGATCTTTGCCGAGCGTCGTTTTACACCTAAATGAGGTCTGTATAAAGTAATTTGTTATAAAGAGTTATTCTTAAAAGCATTATTTATCAAGAATTCTGATATAGCTTAGTTAATAAGTTGAAGACTTATATTTATTTAAGGGAGGCCATTTTAATCTTTGAAAGTAGCGACATCTATTGGTCGAGCTTAGTTTCAGTTAGCGTTCGACTTGCCTTGGGCTCTACAGTTTATCGCTACTCATCGCTAGGTGGCGCTAGCTGACCCATAAATTGTTATTCATAAAGTAATGTAACAGCTTGATTAAAACAATGTTGGTACGAATATTGATGTTACATTAGGAGTATTAATTAAATCAAAAAAAAAATTCCGCAGAATTTAGTTGTCTTGTGAAATAATGTAGTTAAGTTTATTGCGCAAGTTCCTGTATTTTTCCAGTTATTTCTGTTTTTCAGTATTGTATAAGGACAACCACTGAAAGAATAATTATTAATCAAGTTAATGGTCGCTGTAGAGAAACCGTTTTCCTTATGGTTTTAATAATGTGCAGTCAGTTTTGAATTTAGACTAAATAATATACCTAATACCACAAAGTACTTTTTGTTACTGCAATTTCCTTATGTCTTCTATGTTATTTTAGGTAGTTATAGCAGACGAGCAAATGATTTAGTTACGAAAAAAAACTACTCTCCTTCGGCTGTCGGATAAAATGTGCTTACCTCACTACCTGTCTTTTGGATTAGACTAACACATTTTTTGTGGCCACTATAGATAAAATCTTAGCACCAAATTTTGTTAAACGGTTTTTGTCAGAATCTTCTACAATAAGTTATTGTTAACATCTTTTATTCACTGAATAATCCGCCTTCATTCAAATAAATCTTGCTTCAAAGTCAACGTACTTAACAGCTTTAGCAAGACAAGCTACATCTTGCTTATTACGGTGTGGTATGGACTCGTGTCACTTGTTCGGCCATTACGCCTAACTCTCTATCATTACCTGTTTCCAATCTGGTTCAACGCTAAAGCTGGCAATATCGTGAGATGAATAGCAGGAAACTAAAACTGTACGTACCGTTTTTGTCTGATTACGGGTATACACATAACCAGCTCAACTTTTTATACTTTTCCTGACACGAAGTTATTATTTATTTGTCATACAGGCGTCGATAAATCAAAATCAAATGTATACCCCTTCTCCCACTGCACTATCTGTAATCCTTGACGATGTACGATGTGCACAAACACGCAGCAATTATAATATTGTTTCGAAACCGTCACAATATCGTGCCGATAGATTGGAAGGTGTAGGTATTGTGCTTAGGTGGGCTTAGAATTCTGCCTCTTACCTATGTGTAAAGGAATCACCGTAAGGATACGTATATTCGAATGTATTGTAAGATGGTCTTGACTTCTTGAGCGAACCTAACGGTGTCTCAAGGTACAGGTTAGTGTACGGTATCTGCAGATTAGGGCCCGCTGTAGGGGCATAAGTCATATTGTGGGGAGTCGTGCCAGGTGAATGAATCGACCCCGCTTCCTACCACTACTGCTCCTTACGGGACCGCGCGCTTATGTAATTCTATCTGCTATCTCCGATCTTGTGCGATTTTCCTTTGTGAATCTGAAATAATGCTCACACGAATCTTGATAGGATCTTAAAACGTGTCATCATATTGAACAGTCAAGCAGGTCGGGGTTCTAGGTCGTCACACGAACTGGATTATGAATACTTTTTAAACGATAAAATATCACATTCATATTGTTCAGTTAAAATAATTATTCGCGAACAGCCATGTCTTTGTTCTTGTTGTCAGCATAAATAAGAAATAATCTCGCCATTGCAATCTTGTTTCTTTATGTGTACAGAGATCATCCGAAGCGTCTGACGCAAGACCGCTCCGAAATTTATGTAGACGTGGCTTTACAGCGATAAATAAGTAATTTTACAGAGTTCCATAAAAAATGGTCTGTATATGGTGCAATATCGAGTTGGCGGCGTCTTTTTGTTGGCGTCCGTCAGGAGGTGCCAATCAATTACTGCTTGATTAAGTATGTGGTTGTTGTCGTACAAATTGGCAGCACAACCTATGGTACTGCTTGTCACACGTGGCTGATTAACGAAACGGCCTTCCTTCCATGTGTGGCGTTTCGTGGGAACGCACTTGACTTTTATTTTCCTCTTTTCTTCATTTGGCCGCGCTAACATTGACATTCGTTTACCCTATTGACCAAGATTTACGTGCGAATTTGTATTAATGTATTTTCCATGTTTCTTTGTACTTTATTTTTAGTAAATAAAGCTTTTTATAATATTTGAACCGTACATGCATTATAAATTTTACAAAATTAATGTACTGGTAGAGTAATTCAGTTCAAAAATTGTGATCAGGTTACTAGATAACAAAAGTTACGAAATGTTTGTAAGTGTATTTTTTATGAAAGTATGATAACTTAAAAAAAAAAACTATTGAAAAATTACTATTGGAATGATTGAATTAAATACAGTCGGTTCTGACCGCTGCAAGCATTACGCCGGAATCCAGTTGTTTTTACATCTGGTAGCGTGTAGTTTTTTCATGCATTTTGGAACTGTCCAGTGTATTGTACATTCTCGTTTGCCAATCTTAACAGCGGGTTCGAGTTGTAAAGTAAATTTAATTCCAACCCTAAAAAGACCTAATTGGTTCCGCTTTATTTAAATCGGTTTGATGTAAACAGCATATTTTTAAAATTGTTAACTGACATACAGCATTTGTACTCTTCAAATATTTTTTGTATAAAATAAATTCACAGAATACATATTAGCATGGTAAGCTGGCAATCCTATCCTAAGATAATGAATAAGAAACATGATGCACTCCAGTACTACATTGTTAAATATTTACTTGTTCATCACGATTGCAGTTTATAAACAGAATATTGAACTGTCCATTGTAATGAGTTCTTTTAGTTACTAGGAAAAGTGACTTAATGTTACAAACATTGCACTTAGAAGTTACATTTGTCCAAGAGGCCAGTATACACGGTCCAAGTGTTCCGGATTTAAGAGCTTAAACATAATAACGAATTGAACACGAAGGACTATAAATTGATATTTTGCACAAAGGGCCGGCGACAGTAATTGCTGGTTTGTCGGCAAATTGCGCATGTACTACGTTGTGTTGTACGTGTTGTGAAAATGATTTCTTTAATCGCACGTCCGACTCTGACTCAAGGATACTACGGCTAATGCCAAACTGTAATTTATAACAATCAGCACCTTTATATACAACGAATAATCGCAACCTGTTAAATAAACGTCGCACGATATTTTTTATTCGCGAATTCGCGATGTACTTACATGACTGTACGTGTTGATATGTTTTCATTTTCTTGTCTTTCGCAACGGTTGTATGCCAAGGACCTCTGAAAGGTCGTTTACTAAAACGGTAATCTTTATTTTTTTATCTGTAAGCAAATAATGTATGATTTTGGTTTTCACTAAATGAAACCACGTCATCTCTTTGATTTCATTTGGGAATTCCTAAAGCTATTGCGCATAAGGCTTAGGAACATCAATGTATCACAAGATTTTCGTCTTATTGTAACGTAAAACAGATCTGAATGATTTTGGTTTTCACTAAATGAAATCACGTCATCTCTTTCATTTTATTTGGGAATTCCTAAAGCTATTGCGCATAAGGCATAGGAACATCAATGTATCACAAGTTTTTTGTCTTATTGTAACTTAAAACAGATCTGAATTTGCCATTGTTTTTGAAACAGTAAGAAGATTGCCTAACGAGGAAGCTTCCAAACGGCATTGTTGTTTAGTGAAAAGTGCAACATCTCGTAAGCAATGGCGGGCGATTGCGTCCATGGCGGGCTCCAATTGTCGCAACTGGTGTTTCGTGTATAATTCAGGTGACAAATGCTGGCTTGGCGCGCGGGGTGTGGGGTGGGGGCGAGAGGCGTTGTTCTTGACACAGTAAGACTAGAAGTGCAGTAGGTAGGTGCAGCTGCGGCCCACGCTGAGCTTTTTGCAAGCTGCTAATACGACTATCCACAACCGGTCTCTGAGCTTTAAATGTGCTGCATTCTTGCCGTTCGGTAGTTTGTATTTTGTAAAGACAAAGCCGAATATGCGTAATATTAATGCTACCGTATAAGTATATTAAGGTACATAAACTAATCATTTGTACGATGTACAGCTAGCTCATTATACTAATCAGTGACTGTAATGTAACTATTTACCAACTCGGTTCAAGTTCCTTGAGCACGATGATAACGTAGTGCATGTATTTAGGTTGAGCAATCGACTGGGTATTAAATTAGATGGAAATGAACATGATTTCAATAAAACCGAACCAAGTTAATATTAGGAATTGGCTTCGAATATAAAAATTTATAATATTTTTGATTTCTCCGCGTTCCCAGTACGGCACGCGGTGCGCGAGATTTATCTGGCGTGATCTGCGTAGATCTCGGCCAAGAAACGCTTTCCATGTCGCGAGGCGGAACGCCGCCGCCCGCCTGCGATTTATGCCTCGTATCGCCACGTCCGATATAATCCGATTGGGAATTTATGCCACTTGCCTGTTGCTCGTTCGTTACACCCCTTTCCCCCCGCACCTTAGATTTCCTAGCCACTCATTTTATTACTATACTTTTATGGTCTATACATGTTTTGCACGCTTCAACTCAAAGATCACGAACTCTTAATGATCAATGTCTGAATCGGTGGCGGAAAAAACTATTGCTACTTCCTTAATAGGATACTTGCACGCTGTCCCATCATTTTTTTGACACAAACACAAGGTAATATTCATTAAAGAAAATTATTTCCTTGCTAACGTATTGGATTATGATGGCGAGGTCGCATCTCATCATATCCTGTTAATTTAACAATAGCTCTCTGAACCGCGCATCGGCCTTGCGTCGTCTTTGGTTTGCGAGGGCTTTATCAGGGTCTTCTCTGACACGGCGGGCGCCTATACGTCTATTATTTTATGACGGAAATTCATATGCATTACAATTTGTCATTTCGTCAATAGATTTTTGGCGTTGATACAAGACTTCTATTCTAGTAAACAAAAGCAACCATACACATACATTATATTGGTAGGTAGTAGATTTGTTTTGTTTTTGTGTTGTAAAATTACAAAAGCAGCCACAGGATAGGCGCTATATTATGTCTCCATACATTCTTCATTAATCATGCATCCAACTGTGCGTTTTGGTATAGTGATATCGTCTCATCTCATCACATAACAAGATAACCAATACATTACCTTTATTTTACTGTTACTGTTACGGCCCGTCAGCCTTCCTCCTGGACCACAATCTCGTAGCAATCCTACAATGTTAAAATTTCAAGCGCAATTGCAATAATAAACTAACAAAGGCGCATTGCTAGACTGCAACACAACAGCTTGTCCCTACGTATAGATAATCATAGTTGTGGCTTGTGTAGATATCTTCATGAAGACGGTCATTTATTCCGGCTGGCGTTGTCGTCGGCTCTATTGTACGAACATGTGACGGAATCAACGACCGTTTAGTGAGAGCTCGACGATTTATCACGCCACTCAAATGTATCTTTGACTCAGTAAAATTAAATCAGGCATTCGGAACATACTTTTCTAATTTTAGAACTACACACGTTGCCAAATTGGAAGTTGATTGTGAGTTCGGCCGATTGATTAATAAGACAATACCTTGTGTTATATCTCCTTGGATATAAAATAAAAACATTCGTATGAAAGGCCGTGGTCATAAATACAGAGCGTTATAAACATTGAGCCAGCAAAGCGATCGCATCGTTTATTAGTCGTAGAATCCTATAAATCACTCATCTTGGGCCCTACTTGGATAGTTTGTAAATCATTCCTACGATAGCTGCGACTTTATATTTATCCAAGACCATGTTTGTAATAACTAACGTTATTCGATCGACATAGTATTATATGATATCTTATGACGGACGGCCACGAGACCCCGTTATATTAGCGTGAAAAAGATGTCCTTTCGTTAAAGTTCCGCAAAACTTGAGTTATGCGTCGTCGACGTCGCAACGGTCAATACTTACGAACAATGATACCATTGTCACGTCCGCGGAAATCGGCCCGGATAGACTCGAGTTGTTACGCTCTTTTCAATCGGTTTGGAGAAAATTGCGTACACGACGCTACCAACCATGTTGCCGGCTAAACGTTCATTATGGTGACATAATGACTTAATAGGCTCTCTGGTGAATAGTCACCACAGGAATAACAGTCCGTGGATGCCTAGTGGCTAGTGCTACCTATTGGTTACGTGACGAATTTGTTTATACAAGACCAATTAATGTTTTACAAATTCATTACTTCGATCAGTAATACACTAGATACACAATCCCATACAAAACTTATCTTTAAAACTGTCGCCAATTGTGTTTATGTAATTCTAAGAATTCTAGTTGAAATAAATATATATTAATGCAAATTCAACCTTGTTGCATTCACGAAGCTTGTACCAAAAGCAATAAAAATGCTCAAAATACATCAACACAAAAAAAAAGTCTAAATTACAAAGTGCCAAAACAGTCGATGATTCTTACAATAGTTGGCGCGTTATGGACGCATACGTTGGTCAATCAATCACAATATTTGTTAATTGATGCATATTTACTATTTAATTCATTTTTATAAACTTAACGAAAAAAAGATGTTACTTCCAAAATCTCCGTGTTACGGTGGTTATTGGTACAATTTTTGAATGCAGACTGCGGCATTTTGATGTCATAATGTCGGCTATGATTGGACCATACTCATTTGAAATAAGACCACAACCGTATTTGTGCTCTTATTTTACAGCCCGTTTTTGAAGCTCTTACCCGTCATCTAGTTTATTATTGATCGAAGCTCTTAAGTCCAGTCTCCAGTACCTAGAACATGATATTCATTTATAATTTTATATTGTTGAAAATATGTAGTCGCACGGCGGATTGGTAGAGCTCGAATGGATTTATTCTATCCTAGTGCGCACGAGTTGGATCGTTGAAGAAATGCACAAAGTGCACCGTGACACGATACCTGGTCGTAGCTGGTTGCGAAGAAGCCGTTAGTCGCGTTTAGGTGCGGACAGGAGCGCGGGCCAGCCGGTGCGGGATCGATTAGTGAACCGGTCCCCACAGTACGTTGACTCCCGAGGGCCACTGTCTGTGCCTGCGGACGCGAATTATGCACCTCTCCCTCCACCTTTACCCTAAACACGTAGGCTTTTGTACGTAGCACTCGGTTACGAGGAATTCTCTAGTGATGTCTATCTCTTTCTTTAGAACTTGTGCCCACATATTAAAGAAATCCTTTAGTAAACTTCATGATACCCTGCATTTCACAAGTGAACACGAAGAAAATGATGATTAAAGGTGTATTTCCTTGACGAAGACTAGTTGATTGAAGGTGCAGTTAACCACAACTAGTTTCACTCCATGGATGACGGGTTGTGCCGGTATCTCGTTGTTTTTTAACTACACATGTCCGCTTTTGCGTAATTGCTGGCAGGTGCGCCGGCGCAGCTCTGTCGTTTGAGACAATTATAGGAAAACCCGTACCTTTTTTCGCTCATGTAAGACACCGGTTTGATGCACCCAGTCAGTTCCACGAAACAAAGCCGGATGCTGGCGAAATCGCATTCGGTAAAATAATTGATTGTAACTTATAATTACGAGCCTGTACTAACCTTGCCCTCTGCAGGGCAAAGGCTTTTTTTCTTATTTTGGTTTGCGAAATCATCCAATGAATTCACCCGCTCTGGGTTGTCGGTGCTCAGCGGAAAGGCGTTTCAAACTGTTACTGACTAAAACCCACCCGTGTTCCTTCAGTTGCTTTTCAAATTTAGCCGCGACCAGCTCTTCCCTTTTTCTTCTTTGCCCGGTCTTATTATATTAAAATAAATAAATTTCAAATGAAATCAAAAAGCTGAAATTGTGACAAGCTAAGGAATATAATATTTAGGAATATAATAGTAATTGAAATAAACATTTTATTTATTTTTATTTATTTATTTATTTTATTTATAATCATAGAACAACAAAAAATTAAAAGCGCAGAATACATTCCTTCAAATTAAAATAAGTTTCCGAAGTATCAGATAGACCAAGACAGAAATGTCTTTTTAAGCCTTTTAACATACCTGACCTACCTACTCGTTGCTGCAAAAGCGCATAGACTATGAGTTTGTTTACTGCCATTGTTATAGAAAGTCCAAAAACAGGATACAAGTAACGAATGCCACATTATTGACATCAATCATATATTGTTTAGCTGGTACCAAGTAAAATGGTAAAGGGTAAACAAGAAGTCGTCGGTGCTGATTAAAATGATAAAGCTGTCTGGCATCGTCCTGTCCTGGTAGTAGTGTAAGGGCCTAGCGGGGAGCCGGGGTGTGGGGAGCGTCTCCGGGCGTCGAACCCGCGTGGGTCGGGGGTCAGCGGCGCGACACGCGTTCATTAGTGCATTCGTGCGCCCGCGCAGCCCTCCCTGTACAAGTTACATTATGTGCACTTGCATGCCAGTATGCATTTCTTAGAATATTGACACGCGACTCCTTCCACTATCTTTGTGTTCATACCACCCGGACCGTGAGGTATCTCGTAGCGTGTACCTCCCTAAACATATTTATGTCGCCTTAGACAATGACTGACTGTTTGGTATTATTCACATAAAGGTCATTCAGCTGATGGTGACGACGAAGGTCCCATCGCGGAAGCCGTAAATTTTTATTTTCCGTCCTGTACAAACTCAAGCAATATTTAAAAGCTGTAAAACGTCGAATATTTTCATAAATAGTGTCCTTTGATATGTTTACTTTTGCTTTAATGTGCAATTTACGAACCCGGCCCGGTTAATTCGTCATTTCTTTGTCGAGTACGCACCTATTGTTGAATTAAAGGTTTTTGCGAGGACATTGCGCTTTTCAGGGCCAACGCGAAGTTTATTGTGGTTTTATGTTTTCCGTAGAATTCGTACTCACTTAGGCCTTTGTCAGTAAATAAACCCGGCTGTTCACCCAGTACTTGTTCTTTTGATTAATGCCTACCCGTTCGCCTACACTAGATTCTTTTAATTTTAAACTTTCCATTTCATTTTACAATAATATGTCTAGGAGAGTTATTTTGACTGGCGAGTGGCGACCATGATAATGAAAGTTAGGGTATTTGTCAGAATGGGTCTGTGCTTTTGCAAATTGATATTATTGAGCTCATTTATCTAATTCGTAGTGGTAGACATATGCAATGAATTCTATGAGTCAATCGAGAAAGTAAACCAGTAAGCATTGTTCCGAGTGGATGCGCGTTGTACTGAGTGCGTGGGCACAGGCAGCGGCGCGAATTAAAGCAGCTCTCTATTCATTACTCATCGTTATTGCTATCGCCATTTTGGAAGACGAAAGCGAGTGTAGGCTTTAACTCATGTTCTATGAAGCCGACTAATTAATTTTATTTTGAGATAAAAGGGTGGTTTTTTATATATTCCCAACACGGTCACTACTCACTCCACACGAGTGACTTTTCATAAATTGATTCACGCTCGATGGACGCTTATTTGAGCGTACTGGAGCTTCTAATTTTAATAGTTGCGCATTTATAGATATGTGCGTTGCATTGAACAACAGATATTGTTCGTTTGCAGGAATAAACTGTACTATAACTAGAATATATATATAATAGCATTGTTATTAGTTGATCCATAAATAACATTATGAAAGGTGTACTGAAATAATCTTAGTGACCTTTTACGACACCTACGGGTTGTAAAGAAGTGATGAAAGATGTTAGTCTGCTGGTTTATACATATTAAACATAACATCATCTAATCAATAATGATCAGCAGCAGCATCATTTAATGTCGTGGTGGCCCAGTGGCTAAGACCTCGCCTCTCGTGCTTGAGGCCGTGGGTTCTAATCCGGGTACCAGTGTGACTTTTCAAGATTCATAATAAATGTGCTTTCTAAGTTTATCTTGGACATCACAGGACAGGCAACGGTGAAGGAAAACATCGTGAGGCAAACTGGACTTATATAGTTAATGTAAGTTTGAAATAGCCAAGTCAGAGGTCTGTGGGATTCCCAGAGGCTGTTAAATTAACTCTGACACCAGAGGTGGCCACATCCTCACAAAAAAGAAGATCTAAGCAATAATATTATCAAAGTGAAGGAAAAGATACATGCTTTCTGGTTTTCTTGAGCCATGATTTCGGAAGGGGCAGGTGGCAAATCGAAACATTAACCCAACCATATCCCAGCGGCTTCTAAAATACCAAAAGCGTTGACTATGCTAGCCCCTTTTGGAAATTGCATCAGTGCGTGTCGATCCAGGAAAGGAGGGTTCAAATGAACATTGTGCAGTCATCTAGAGATGCAGTTAAAGGACTGAACATTCGCTTGGAGCTATATATTTTGTGTCACATGGAGACAACTCCGAACAAGTAAAATTTATGTAGTTGGATACCGATTTAGTACCTATGCTCACGTACTGCACTTGGTATTTGGTTAAGAGTATGGCCTTTAAAACGTAAGCTAATTAGGATAAGATAAAGTTGCGGCTGTAGAGATGATGTATAAATGAGTATGTCACTTTTTCCCCGATGACAAATACTCATGCATACTGCGCTATCACGGGGAGCTAGCGCAGTTATGTGGGACTCAAACCCACTAAAACTCCACGGTGTCCTCCTGTGCTGCTTATGGCGGAAACACGGGTACGCATTAGCACACCGCGAACCCGCCGTCTGACCCTCCTTTGGGTTGTCCACCCACGTACCAATTTTCGGCCACAGGGTATAGGGACCTTCTCTGCGGCCCCACCGCGTCCGCTATCAGACGGTGTCCTGTCCAGGCCGCGGAAGGTAGGGAGCCTGGCGCACCGCAATACCGGCACTCTTCTCCCGCCGCGGCCTTAAACCCTCAACCGCGATATCGTATGGGACCTGGAACGCTCCTTACGACATCGCGGAAGTGAGTATGCAAATACATAGTTTGGTCATGATAAGCAGACGAATGACAGGCAATTCAAGCCGGATGTTAGTTGAAATAGAAAGACCAATACATAAAGCTTATTTCACTTTCATGATATTGTTAAATAGTTAGGTACCTACCATAGACTTCACTACGGGATGCATGTGTATCAACGTGGATGAAGCAAAAGAGTTCTAGTTTGATATTGGCTAGTATTGATATTGAACATCTCTAGTGTAGTGTATCGAAAAGTGACTAGATTCCTACGAACGTGACAGTGTAAGAAACAAAGGTGTTTACTTTTACCAATATACACAAAAAGTATAATAATGTGATTGTTCATTGTGGCAGACGAGTCTCGTAGAAAGTATCCGGCGCGCGCAAGTGAAGAACGGTAATTGCGACCGTATTGTTATATCTCTACTGTTTATAATTATTATTGTAGCACTGCTGCCACTATGCGCGAAATTAGCTATCCATTGTGTTGAACGTATTTTGATCTAGTTTAATTGAGAGATCGCAACATTTGTAATATCTTTCGAAAAATGTGCTGTGATCTAACAATATTTCTGTTATTGGTCTTTAAACAGATGTCTGCTACTAGCTATCTGAAAATCAGCAGGTTTAAATCGGCTTTTGTGTAGTTGGCATGGCTGCAACGAAACTGCCATTACGCATAAATATATTGGATTTAAACACCGTCAGATTTACTGTAAATATTGGGATGAAGTTAATTAATTTGAAACGCCTGTAATGACGATTTCCCCAAACAAAGTCAAGAGCTGTTCGCCTTCGATTCCAATCGTAAAATTACAGGTTTAAGTTAATTTCCTTATGTTTGGATGATTGCTGGATAGTGGAAGGAGATTAATTTCACAAGTTTTTATATTTAACGAATAAAAAATAAATGGTATTTTTTTTAAGAACAAAGAAGTGGTCATGTAACCTCGCTAATTATATAAAACTAAACAAACCAGAATAAATTTACGTATTCTGTCTCGTTTAGACGATAATCTAAATTCAAGCCATATTACGTACGTATACGTACCATCATTATTTTTTAGCATAGGTATCTATCCAAAAGAGCCTTTCTCTCTCAAAATAACTAACCGTGACATCTTTTCACTTTCGCCATTACTGTGTCAATCAAATTCTGAAACAATTTGCAGTTAGCAGATCTAATTAGCTTAATTTTTTAACAAATTAGGTGTTGCACCGTAGTGCTAGTCGCATTCACGTTGAACTTTTCTTTCTAACACATAAAACCTGTATTTCGTGGGATCCAGCCCTGACGGCTGGCGGCAGACGGTGGGCGTTCAGTGAAAGCTTTCAATGTAAGCTGGTTTATATGACTTTGTTAATTAATAACATTAGTTAATAAACTCTCCATTTCGTAGAAATCTAAATAAAAATTTAATAGCCTGCTGTCACAATTATATGTTCAGACACAGATAATATTATAAAACTAGCATAGTTCAGATCAGTTTTATTGTAATATGAATTTAATAACTGACATAATTTTATTTTATTTGGTATTCTATTTTATAAGACAAAACGTTATAGGCAAACACAATGTTGGTAATCAATTACAAGTAAAAAAGAATTAACGTTAACGGTACGGATAATTCAATGTTGAAATCTGTTACAACGAAGAGAGTCTGATAACGAATCTCCATTGTATTCATATGAGCTCCAATCGATTTGAACAAATAAATATGCGCGTGTTTGTTAAATAGTACCAAATCCGTTATGTGTGAGCTTCATGGAGCTCTGGTACATAATGCTTTATTGTCTCGCCACGGGATGCGTGGGTGATAACTTGTTCTACAGTATATAGGTCAAATACAGTGCACACAGTTACATAGATGATAATAATAATTAGCCGTAATGTAATTGTTTCGAATTGTACCAACAGCGAATGTACACACACATGACCTAAAATACACATGTTTTTGTGCAATAGTGAAGAGAAGACTGGCA
The DNA here is from genome assembly GCA_949775005.1 of Orthosia gothica. Classification (NCBI taxonomy): domain Eukaryota; kingdom Metazoa; phylum Arthropoda; class Insecta; order Lepidoptera; family Noctuidae; genus Orthosia; species Orthosia gothica. Next base: position 29,920,762 of record OX459037.1, on the reverse strand, counting down.
TAATGAGTTCACAAGACGTTTTTGAATGTAATACAATATGAAAAGATGTGGGGTATTAGAGCAAGTGCGAACCTAGACCGACTACAGTTATTTAGTTAGTTTTGCTTCTGACTCAGCATCGGTAAATGATCACGTTAACCCGAATTGTCAAGAACACTTACGTATTGTCTTCAATAGCTTTATTTACTCTGATTGAAATATATCTGTTGTTACTCGGTGTGAGTGCCCTGACTGTCGATCCTACCTATTTTTGTTCATTTCTACATGCCTTGCAGGATTAAGCTGCTAATACGATTCATTAGGAGAATTATGCTATCGACGAACGTTTTCTTGGCATTGACCGTCGCCGCGTCGCATGAAACAAAGCAGTTACACATAAGAAAATTATACACGTTTGTCGTTGTAGATATTGAGTGTACAGCGTGCGTATATTTTGCATCATAATGTAGCTTTATTGGTAATTTATTCAATACAATATGGTTGCGCTTATGCGCGGTAAGTTTGTTCAGCTAAGTTAAGCTAGTTTGCTGTACAAAGATAGACCGTAACGATTCGTTGTCGATTATGCAAATCGAATCATTTATTTCCTTTTTTGTAGGAAATAAAAATGCTTATTGTAAACATCGCTGTCGATGCACTCATCACGGTATTTACACGGATTACAATCAGGTGCGGGTCACGATTACGGAAGTTCGATACATATTTGAATCATTTTCGTCAAGGACGGGCTGGAAGCCGGCATGTGTACGTACTTATTAAGTGCCAGATAAGATTCCTCAGTGTACAACAGTGAACATAATGACAGGGGACCTTGTCGCGCATCGATATCGGCTATCCTAAAGGGAAGACAAGTAGGTAAACAAGGTTTCCGTTTAAGGATTGGCAATGCATCGGCCGCCCACGTATTGTTCAGATATCGACGGAGGCGTCGCACTAAAACATTGCAAACGATCATTCGGTAATTCGTTCGTTCACGGAAGTATTTAACAGCCAGTCGTTCCATGTAAATCGGTTTACTTTTAAGTCATAACTTATGTGGGAATATAATATACTCGAACCGCTCGTGATGTAGGTCCAACCATGTACTCATGTATTTATATGTTGGCCATTTAACTATAAAAAAAACGACGGCAATCTTTTGAGGAATTAGCGTTTTATGGACATGTACCAGTTTTTTATTCCAATAAGTTTAGTCTAAGACTCACGATTTCTTATACAACATTTTAAAGTTAGTTGTTCTATTGAACCAATATATTGATCAGAAGCTATGATACAACATTGAAGTTACCGTGAATAGTGAAGTAGGCGGATAGTTGTCAGAATCCTGACAAATCTTTTTCGGAGAAAGTTTTAGCCTAGTCAGTTAGCCTGTCATTGAATTGAATGACGAAAACTTTTCACTTTCATCAATTAGCGAACACAAAGGTGTCAGATGTCCTGAGATGAACTCTGTTAATTATTGCCATTTCTCCATTAAACAACTCGACTCGATATGGTCGTCTCTAATACATCAGAATGCGGGCGTGGGTGATATTATTCGTCGGTGGGGCGCGCTAAGCTCGGAAAGCTTAATGTTTGTTTTACGCAATCAGATATTCGCATCTCGCGTAAACTTTGATCACTTTTGTTTTCAAACGTCTTCTGAGCTTTGCCGTGCGTGGTCTACTCTGCGCGGCCTTGATTGTTATCCACCCGCGCCACTGCACATTGTCTGCTGATGCAGTCGTTTGTCATGTGACGTGACATGATTTCCCTTTTATCAAAAGAAATATTAATAAGTGAAAGTTGCCTTTAAAGCCAGCTGCAACTATGAAGATTTATTACAAGTATTTTAAAGCAATTGACGTGTCGGAAAGTAACGTCAATCGTTTAACCTTCTTCTCGACAAAATACACTGTTCCGCGTTTCGAATACTATGGAGTTATGTTTCTTTTTCTCAAATGTGAGTCACGCGGTCCAGGTGCTAATGATGACGAGTTCAATTAATGCGGCGTTGTCTGCAACACCTAGGGCAATGCTACCGTTGTAGGGCAATCAACGCCAGGGAATTCCATTGCATTTACTCATTATACCTACATTTCAAAGAAGCCTAAGAAATGTTAATCATGTATAACTGCATTCTGTTTAAAACAGAAATATTATAATAAACCAAAAATGGTGGTGAAACAGGTAAACTAACCAAACAAAAGTAATACACGGTGTAATGAGAAAGCCGTATTTATTAGCGCCTGTTTCTAAAAGTTCTGATTGCCTTGTTGATAACTATACCTAATAATTACATAAGTACCTATAATTGAAGTTTCAGTGGATTGATTTACCCCGGTACTTTCGGTTAGGCTTAGTTTTTAAATTTTCATGTCTAGCACGCTTAGCAGCGGTACAACGCTGCCAATAAAAAATTGAAAAGCATGTCAAAATACTGAACACCAACCACCCTATGTAGTCGATTTCCGTCGTATGATTGAAAGATCACGAGTTTGCTATTGGAAAGTTTTCCCCTAATCAGAATCGGGTATAACCACCCACATGTGGATCATTTCTACGACGCAGTACAATTGCCGTCTCCTTTCTAATCGCACATCACAAGTGTGACGGTGGCCCCGAATACAAATTATGGGAACAAGCAATTTCTTGTATGAAGGATGGCGGGCGACGGTAATGTGGCTGGCGACACCTACGCGCCTCCACTTCGAAGAATCCAACTGTACGACGAGCTGACTTTCTGCCCCAATTACACGTGTCTCCAAGCTGGTACTTACCAGCACGTGGGCATTGCAACTTTCATGACTTCGATCTCACAATTGCCGTTGTTAACAATAAAAAAGCACGTGTTCTGGGCACGTAGCTACCTGATAGGTTTTTCCAACTTTATCAAACATTATATTACCTATGCATGTGTCATTAAATTTCTTCACTCATATATTTTTATTATCACTCTCATATTATGACTTATCAACATCGTCTAAATGCATATATTGGTTAGATTTTCCCTCGATCGTTGTTTGTTTTGTTTATTTTTGTCTGGGCCGAAGGTTGTACAAAATGCGTGAGTCACAAACGTGTACAGGATCTTTGTTGTGCTTCCGAGAAGCTCAACGGGTACGTCTTTGTGGGAAAGGTGTTTTAATGCAGGTCGACGGACTGATTTCTCCTGTCCTGCTTACCGGACGATATAAAACTAAAAAATAATTAAATGTCTCGCTCGATTGGAAGCTCGCCGAGTTAGAATTTGTTTTATTCATGATCCTTCGTTTGAAACGACGAAAGATGCTGTTCCCACGGTCTTTTTTTATTTGTCTGTAGTTTTTTTGTATACTTACGGTGATTGAAAACAAAATACCTGAAGTTCATTTTTCGACTTTCCTATTTAAGTAGCAGCCTTTCATGTTTCTAAAACAGATGTAGTAGGTACTACCTTGTTAGATGTCAATAAATGCATGGAAACTTCCTCATTGATTTCGGAATTACCAGAAACTATAAACAACACATTTGCCTAAGGACTAGTATTATTTAAATCCCTAATTGGAAATAAATCACATATGACGCATTTAATATCATATAAAGTTTATAATTATCCACTGTAACTAATATGTCCCCTTTGTTTTCCTTGTGCACACTGTGATTTGACATGAATAATAACATAAATCGAAACAAGAACGTACCTACCAAAAATTTTGCTAATGGAACATCATAAATGGCACAAAAACCTGTGTTGACCGATATACTTAATTGAAAGATGACGAATCAGTATCGAGTAATGTTCGGTACCTCCGATACCTGGTTAGTTGTTTGACCCCAATGATTAATGAGGACCGTTACTTTTGACTCAGTATTGCGTTATTTTTTGAAATACTTGCCGGCCTCTAAGTAGGTCCCGTTCAGTATCTAACCTCATAATCATTATAATTCGTCAAATTGTTGTCATCTTACAAGTTTTTTTTAGTTTTTATTATTATTGATAGGCTTGCGCTTGACCACTATCTCACCTGATGGTAAGCGATGATGTGGTCGACGATGAAGCACGCTTTCCTAGAAGAAACCTATTCACTCTTGACTTGAAGACTCTCAAATTGTAGCTATCAGGAAATAAAAGACTGGCAGGGAATTCCACTTCTTTGCCTCTACGCATAATAAAATTATTCCCAAAACATTTGGTGCGTATGGTTCGGAGGTCCACGTGTGCGATGATGGAACGGGCTAGGAGGAATTAGCTCATGCAATTCCAACGCTCACTCCTCGAAATATAACCGGTAAAAACCGACAGGCTGGCAACTCAGCGCCGATGTTCGAAGTTCGGGAGCCTAGATTCGACCAGTACTTCATTGCCGATGAGCCTCTTAGCCCGTCTTTCGACCGACTCAAGTGCATCCAGTTGGTACTTGGCAGATCCGTCCCAGAGATGACAGCAGTACTCCATGCATGATCGAACTTGCGCTTGATACAAGTTGAGCAATTGTCCTGGCGTGAATTACCGTCTCACCTTCGCGAGGATCCCCAATTTTTTGGCAGCCAGCTGAGCTTTTGCCTCAATGAGATTTAGGATTGGATTGCCTCTTCTCAAAGGTGATGATTACAAATAATGTAAGTAATCACTTGCTTAGTTTTAGTTACTCACAACAATACAATGGCGTTGAATTCCATAACTCCAGGAAGTCTATTTATGGTCAGTATTTTGATATGTAATTTAGATTGGTGTTTGTCGGATTCAAACTCGTGCCTGGTAGATCAGGTTTCCGCCGTAGCACCATTTATGGTGGCGGATTAATTCGCCGTGGTCATTGCTAGCATCGGAGCACTTAAAACGCTCGACTAATAATACACATGTTCATGGATTGTTTCGTGTGAGCTGAGCACTAACCACAGGGATGGTAAGCTCATCGACCTTACCTTTTAAAGTTTAAAGTGGCTTTTAGTGTCGACACCCGGTGCGTGACTTATGCGTTTTCATTACCATACACGTTGATCATACCACCAGAAATGCGGCAATCTTAATTGTATTAACTCTAAAAGGTTCAATGTCTAGAAATCAGTTTAAATCAATTGACACTAATTGGCAATCAGCCGGGAGCTCTTTACGCAGCCGCCATATACTGAGAAAAAGTGACATCGTCTTGCGCTTGGCGGCGTCCGATTTTTCTTTCGTTAGTTAGTCTAGCCGGCCTAGTAATGAACCATTTGGGTCATTGGACCTCGCCGTTTGTCGGCTACTCGCCGCCGCCTCCGGTGCCATTATTTTTTGCCGCCATTTACGTGCCACCAATTGTATAGAGTGACGCGGTCGCCTACAATCGCAGGTCGAACAGTGTTTTTGCTGATGACGAGTGTATGTAAATACGAACGTCCCATCAATTTCGCATGTTTTTCTTCTCATATGTAACGGCGATTGTTTGATTGAGGGCTTGTGCAAATAATCTTTTTGTGTAGGAACAGATGTAAGGTACCTAACGGCATCTCACTAAAGCTGTGCAATTACTGTCAAAATATTGATAGGATAAATCGATCTGTCTCAGTTAATGTAATAATTATGATGAACTAATTGACTAAAAATGTACTTATAGATAGAGTACATTTTTTGTAGTATTTATTGATTAGCGCTGATTCATTTTTGATAACATTTTTGGTGAAACACAATTCTGGTTAATGACAAAATTACTAAGAATTATATACGAATTTTATTAAACGCCCAAAATACTTATTATTTAGTTTTATTATAATACATAACCTACTTACATGACTATGGAGGCTATGGAATTATGGATATAACGTGTGGATGGACTATAATAATGACACTATTTCAGTTCAACTATTTACAGTCTGCGATAAAGGTCAAGCAAATGCTGCAAAGCTTTAAAGCCCTAAGGGGAATGAAATCATACAAGCGCATAATCGTTGGCAGTGACACACATCACCACTGAATAAGCAATAATGTTCCAGTCTAGGCCATGTTTGTTTCACACATAAATAAATATTAAACGGACCGTGTCACAATATTATACATTAAATATGTTCAATATGTATCGGTGCTTTTAGGGTAAGCAAATTATGAGACATAATCCAATCAACCAAGAAATTGTGCGCGCCGCAATGTTTTTAGCGTATCACACGAGTAAAAGCACAAGGAAACCAGAGACCAGTCAGATCAATTTTATTTACTCTCTCGAACATGTTCTCTGAATTTATGTTTCTTAGTAACAAAACGTAGGCAGTAATAATTTATGTGCAAGTCTCGACAGGCTATTAATTCAATTTGTTTTCAATATCGACTCCTCAACTTTCACCCATATTCGGCAACCTGGAAGTATGCTTCTTGTTATTGTTTATCGCTGTAAAATTGCAATTCTGCGTATTTCTTCTCTTGGTATATATACAATATTAGTTTGTGGGAGTGGGTACGATGTTAATAGGATGGTTTTTCAATTTGTGAATGCCCATCCATGTGAAGTGTATGGTTTAATAACAAGGATAACACGTACTTCTTAACAGCTAGTAATTTAATTAGGCAAAAATCAAGCAGAGGTGCGTACAAAATCTAAGGCAACTATCGACTAACCTTCAGTTTCCCAGCTCAAAATTATCGGAGAATTAATGTGACAAATTGTCAAGCACGCTTTATCTGCTGTGATTGCTATTGAAAATTAATTCAACCAATCACAACATGTATTCTCAAAAATATCGTGCTTGTTCTTAATTTCTGAAGTAGATACTTACATTTAGTTTCCCAGCTCAAAATTATCGGCGAATTAATGTTTCCTGTCATCAAATTGATTATAAAACACATTAACTAATAATAAAATAATAATAAGTTATTCAATCGGCTTGTTGTTATCTAATATTTTATACTTTCAAGATTTAACTGTTACATTCAGAGTTTATATTTTAAACAGAACGAAAAATATTGATCGGAAGACTTGTAATTATTTTCCTTAATTCTTTTTCATTTAATTCGTCACGTCACGTACACCATTATTTATAGGTAAAATTTAGACTAAAAACAAATTTCCAGGCACGTAATGTCGTAGTTTGACTCATTTCTTGAAAAGAAAATAATCCGTAGTTGTGATCCTTGTACACGTGCCTCAAGTAAAACTTTCTTTATTTCAATTAAGCCACTAAGCGGCACTTTTGAACGTCAAAAAATTAAATTTTAAAGTAATCATTATTGATTCTACCGTCCATTCGGAAAAGTAGCTTGTTAAGAAGAAGAACGAACAAGAAACTCCACAGTGGTCAACCTTTGGGTATATGCGTTGAATTTTCTTTAAGACCATTAATTATTACACTATACTAGTAGGTAACCTACAAGTATTTATTGTCAGTGAAAGTTTATAAAACATATAAATGTATAATATTGATAAAATAAGGCTCTAGCTATGTATGTCTTTATTATTACAATAATTATTACTTTATTTAATTATGTTAGTGAATATCATATCAGGTGTGTAGTTATGTACGACTTATAAAAAAAAAACACAGTGGCCCAAATACATAATAATGTTCAGTAGAATGAAGTGGTTTCGAAACCAACTTGACCTTCTGTACCCCGGTTGGCTTCATGTTCATGATTTTTTTTTCATTGAATGTGTGTTTTTATCATATTATTATCGTAACGTTTTTATGGCCAAGGTTAGTACCGCAGCGTTACTAACAAAATCTTTTTTTTTGTTTCAGGTAATTATCAATTATATCGCTATATAGCTGCAACGAAACGTTTAAGGTGAGATCCCAATGTTCCACATCGCAAGGCCAGGAATGCAATCAACTAAAATAATAACACTTTACAATAGAAATTTACTTGGTTTGCGTTAGTTTTTCCAATTAATATAAATCCGTTTTTCATGTCACAAGCACTGCGGTCGTCACAAAGGCAGACAGAAAACATTTTTTTTTTTCGTATATTAAAAAGAGAAATCCTGTTATGCACCGTTGCAAATAACATCAAAATGTACGACTATTTTATTTATTTTAATTATAATTATGACTATTGTATAATTCAGCCCATTTCATTTAATTATTAATTCTTGTTGTATAATGCAGTATTTAACATTTAATAAAAGTAAATATCTAGGCTGTTAAATTATGTTTTGAAAAGACAACGCAGATTCAACATTCTCCATGAGTCTGGTCTAATGAATAATATGTATTATATGAGATTCCGTGTAGGTAGGTACATGCGGTGCACTTTGTTGGGTTGGCAACTGTTACAAACTTGTAGTGCTGGAATAGTGCAGTTGGTCGGTCGGATGCAAGCGTGCGCTCGAGCTCACCGGTCGCTAGTGTATCGGCATCTCGTCGTTGTTGTACCGAAGGTCAGTGCTCCTGCGATTCAGCCCGTAATGCTCTCGCTATAGAGTCACTAGTGGTGGACCGCAGGAGAGAGGCGGCGGTAGCGGTGGGGTCCTCGCATCGGGCCGCCGCGCGTTGCCTCCCTTCAGTCAGTTTAGTCGCAGCGGTGCACGCACACCGCACGCAGTTCTCGCGCTCGCAACGAGAAGGTATGCACGGACCGGCCCCGCCGCCGCCGTCGCCAACCAAACGCATTCGCTTCCGGTGGCTGCTCTCCTTCCAACTACCGATACCACTGTCCTATGCTCGCGTACGTGATGTTGTGTGACAAAGGATTGTTTTACTTGAGTACTCGCTTTATAAAATAACCAGTGCTTTATGCCACTTAGTTGGTTGCAGCCACCGAACGCGTCTGTGTGCTGAACGGTACACATGTTTATACTCAGTGATGTCGGTTCCAAGCAGTGCTATGCGAAAATGTGTTGGACTAAATTAATAATGATTAAAAGTGTTGCTTTTACGTTTTTCCTCGATATCAAAACAATAAATCACATGAATACATTTATAAACAGTGTGTTGTTATCTCGTGCGTTGTATTCAATAATAAAGCCTTTCAAAATCAAACAAATGTAAGACAAGAAGACAGTCTCGCTATTCAAAGCGAAAAGATAATTAATGTTGTTTGATCATTAGACGATCAGTGTTAAAACTAGACTAAACAAATGATTAATAATATTTCGGACGTGTGTCTCAATTATGTTTAATTGCTTATTACATTATTCAATACGAGCAGATTTATGTCACAATAAATAACAGTTATTACATATTGCCCCAGAAAACTTGTTTGTACAGCGATATGTCTGTATCGTTGCAGCTGGAGTGGAGACAGGCTAGGATGTGTCGGCCGCGGGCCATATGGCAGCAACGCCACTATCCATATTAGGGACGCCAACCAAGGCGACACTTGTTGCACTTATACGGCATAAATGCTCCACAAAACAAGTTACGTCTTATCACTATCTACCATTTAATAGATTACTCTATCACTGACGAATATGAACATTAGTAAATTAATATGAACAACGATTTAGTTACGTGGTAATGACGTGCGTGCGGTTGGCGTGATCGATATATAACTGCATAAAAGATAAGGTAGGGCAGCGGTTTGCGAGCCGTGCGTTATGCAAGCAGACTGGTGAGCTGAGCGGTCGGTGGCGCACGGGGCGGTTCGTTGACCAGTGCGTTGTCCCGCCGAGCCGCGCGCCGCCCACCGCGAAGGTCGCGGCCCACAGCCCGCCGACACCTCCGCGACCTGCACCGAATAACAACACACGTGAAAACAACACACGTCCACTAGATGCACCCCTGCAACATTATTCACGTTAGTTCAACACATTTTAATTGCTACGCTCATTACAGGTAGAGTCGATATGTGTTCAGTGTGCTCTGTGCTAAAATATATTTTATTGTGAAGAATAATAAGTTTTTATGACTGTTGCCTGGAAATTTTGATCTCAAAATGGTGACTTCGAGAATACCGGCTTATTCTCTGAGTTCGGAGTTCAACAGGGAGTTCAGAAGTTTCCGCATAACGCGAGCCACACCACGGTCGACTCTGTACGCTCCCGCTATTGTTCCTATACACGAGTACCCGAGGGTCAGCGTGCACGAGCGACGGGAGGCGCTAAAGGCTGCGCTGGCAAAGGCGTGGTCTTCCAAGAGTAGTGAGAAGAAGAAGCACGACACGTGGACCGTTCCCACTGAACAAAGCAGAGCTGGCATAACGGCGGCCGATTTCACAGCAAAGTCCCACTATAAAAACGGCACCAACAGCGATGTATCGCGTGTTGCACTCGCCAAACACGAATTCGAGAGCAAGGATGCTGAACGGACTGAGTCTGTTGAAAACAGAACTGAGAATGTCCAACCAGCGAGCTTTACATACAGCCGTGTTAACGGGAACGGTATCGATATACAAGAAACACTTAAAAAAGGCTGTGATAAAGGTTTACACAATAAGGATTTAAGTTGTAGCGACTACCTAAATAATGTTCCTAAATGTAAAACTAGTTTCGAAAATAACTTCCTCAAACAAAGCCATGAGGAACGCTATAGCAAACGAAATGTGTACGATGCCGCGACTAAGCGAGTCGATAGAGACATCAACCTAAACAATGTCGAATATAGCAGCCTGAACGGCGACACGTACGATTCTTTGAAGTATTCGCGAACAGCGAACGGAACTGAATCGGTACAATATAAAAATTACGGTAAGGTAGACACCGTTAAAAGCAAATTGCTCAGCACAGATAGCCCCAAAAGCGTGACGTCTTGCAACGGAGAGAAACTAAATGGATACGGTGGCTTGGAGCGGCGCAGTGCGAAAGAGCAACAGCGGCCTTTGACGAGCGGTCCCAAGGCGCTCGTGGAACAGAGGCTGGCCGAACGGCTCGAGGTTAAGGTGGCCGAGCTACCCGCTCTCTACCGAGGAGTAGACTCCTGGACACCCAAATCTGCTGCATTCCAGAAGAACATGCGCGACCACGAGTGGAGCGTTTCGTATGTACCCACATCACCAAACACGATGAACCCTTACTAACAAACTCCACTCCTTTCAATAGCACAAAATATTCACAAATGATCCATTACCATGGTTTCGTGTGTGTTGAGCGTCGAGCGCAGCAAAATATACTAAATACGTTGGAAACCGAGTTTATCCCATGCGCTTATAAATAGGAAAAAAAGCTAGCGCGCAGTCGGCAGCTCGAGTGCATCGACTTGCCACTGGTCCGGTCCGAGTGCAGCGTGAGCAGGCTTTTACATTTTATATTTGTCAACAGTGAAGTTAGATTGAAGCTAACTAACCAGACGAGTTTATTTGTACGCAATATTCTGTATACAGTATGCCAACCTGCATTTTCGTATCAGTAAGCTTATTAATTAAATGCAATTATTTAACCTTTTCCTTTAGTCGTGTCAGGTTCTTATTATGATTATGCATTATTTTAAATCGGCAAACAAAATGTAAAGTAGCTTGGTTTATCGTGATCATACAACCTAAAGTCATTCTTATTTCGTAGACATCATGATAGTACCGTTACTGCACGGTTTACCGAGTATTCGCTAACTGTGTCTATGACATTGTAATTGTTTCTACTGGCCCTGACCCTCATAATAGACTATACATCATTTTGATATCCTTTTTAAAACGTTTGCTCGTTATATTAAAATAAGTAGTGTGACAGAAGCGGTGAGGGCCCGGGGACTGGTTGTGCAAAATCATTGCTCAACTCACCGTGACTCACCATCGTTGCGCTTTATTCCATCCTGCTAGCGGTTGCTTAATCTCTTTGCTCATTAACGCCATTTGGTTACTAAGTATCAATCCCACATTATGGAAATAGAAAACGGCTCAACCATCGAATGCGGCCATCTTCAATTTTGATATTGAAGCCACTGTCTGGCTAACTGCGACCTCCATTCGTGCACGTTTACATAGACGCGTAATTATTGTTTTCAGGTCGAATAACAGTTCTTTCACTTGCGCTATTATCTTGCAAACACAGTTTTTTATCATTGTATGATGATGCATAGAAATATTTGTTACAAATTCATAACTCAAACACGTCTAACATAACAAGTAAACATTCAGCTTCAAATTCGTGGGCGCCAGGCATAACCATAGCTTAAAGATTCGTCTCGATAGCGTTCACAGTGAATGTTTCAAGGTCCTGTCCTGGTTTATGCGCTCGCAAAGGATTTGTCAACTTGGTAGGCGTTATGACGTAACTAGAACTTATTGTTTTTGGTTCCTTCCTTCTTGTAAAGAATGATAACATAGCACTATCAGAGACAAAAGAAGGTGGTTCTGTGGTATTGGTCGATTAAAGAAAATTGAAAGAGAAAGTATTACAGATATTGCGGTATAACAAATACAATTATCATTATTTCTCGTCAGTCTATGATTGGAATCGTTTTTTACTTAATGTGAAGACACGATATTAGATCAAATAATGTTTGTAACATAGACAATAGGGATCAATAGGCGACCTGGTCGCTTAAAGCAATCTTTTCGAGACAACCTTTAGTATGATTGATTTAGCATAAAATAATTTATAGAATATGTTAAAACAGGACTAACAAAAACACTAGACATCTTTTAACCCCGAATGATCAGGAATAAGGTATGCGCAATTTAGTTGCGCGCGGGCAACTAAGTTAGATCTACCTGCAACTGTGCTGCCAACTTAGCGCTTTCAGCGCGAGATCTAGCGCTTTTTTTGTTCAATAGCGCGTTCTAGCGCCTAGCGCTTTTTGAAACTTTGTATATTTCTTTAAAAAAAGTAACTACGCAAACTTTCAACTTCCCAACGATGTGTTGAGGAAAATTTCATCCACAGATAAATATAAATTCAAGTCCAAAACTGATCAAGACCAACCTTATTTCAGCCTCAGAAGCAATTGTAATAGAATCAGACGATAATCCCTTTATTTTATAAAATAATTCCATTAAAACATCACTACTTTATTTTATTATTACTATACAAGTACTTTATTGTATGTAACTCTTTTTTTTAATGACATAATTTGATTACATAAAAAATAAAAAACTGCGTTTATTGGATTCTAGTCTTGAATTATTGGGCGTTTTGTTTGAATTTGGCGCCGAATTTGACCGATTTTTTGACAGCGACCATTTAGCGCGTTCTAGCGCTTTTTTAAAGAGCTAACAGCGAGTTTTTGCTTAAACGAGTTGGCAGCACTAGTCTACCTTGAACGTTTTCAGCCAACTTTAAAACTACACGTAACGCCAGCATAAAAAAACACCCGTCTTCTAACACCATTTTCTTCGACTGCTGCGAAAACATGGGTAGTTAGGGACAGTAATCAAAAACACATCAGACGTGAAGAAAATGCTATATTGCTAGTAAAAATGACACAGGGGCCTTCGTTCCGCTAACATTTTGTTCACGTGGTGAAACTTTTTAAATTTGCCGCGCGCGTCGTAAAAGTTAAGTAATGTTTTAATGTCGTAACAGTTTGTTGTTTGTGCTGTATTGATAGCATTAAAGGCTGCATTACTTTCCTGCTCACGTACATCAACAACTGCCAAAACATAAGCTTACGGTTTTTATTCAACTTTCACTGCAGACGGCTTTACTATCTTTCTTCGCGATTACGGCTGCAGTTTAGACTCGTCCACTAAATACTAACATACATAGATCCCACTTTCTTGATCAAGTCTCATTTGTGTGGTGATCCCCACTTAGGTCACACAGAGAAGATCTATGTAAATCCGATGAATTTGATCTTGATTGCTAACTTTTGCAAATAAAAACGAGAGACCTAATGTCATCCATTTTCCAAGTGTTCCATCTTATATTAGTCAAATATATTCTAGAATATACTTACCCATGTTTAAAAAAATCTTCTTAGTTTGGATCCTTTGTAAGTTCGATATCTGACTATTCGGCTTGGTATTTTATGAATGGAGGACCTTTTATCCGAACTGTTTTTTTACATTCTTTATAAGTGAATCATGCATCTGTTTTTGGAAAATAATACTTAGTTGTTAGTCTCAACTCAAGTTATGTTTCAACTGGCTTGGATTTTCAAAACAAATATTATGATCTTAAAATCATGCAAATTCATACATTGGAATACTAATCATCTGGAATTATTCATTCACATGACGATGTAACTTTCCTTTATCGTCTGTTCGGTGTTCTAATTAAGGCTAATGGTTTTTGGTTACGCGATCAGGCGTTTCAGTATTCTGAACATAATGTATTTATTTTCCTATGACCTAGAATAATTCAGGTCGTTTGCCTCATGGGACGTCGGATCCCCACAAAAAGTTTTTCGATGCTAGTTTCTAGGCGTTTGTTTTTTGAAACAAACGAGGCTAAAAGAATGTCAGTTTTTTGTTACTCTTGGTGTTGGTCGTACAGAGCGACGCGTTTAGTTGTGCTTGTCATTGACCTGACGAAAAGCGGTGCGGGCGGGTGATTAGTCGTGGCTGCAGCGTTGACACGGTTCACAGTAATCGCTCATCCGGCGCGGCCTTGTCAGCGTGGCGAATGCCCGCTCTGGCCGAACACGGTTTAAATTTAACACCAACATAAAAGTTGACACTTTTTATTCATCAAAATCGAAAGAGCTGCGATTGATGTAGTTTTGGTTTGAGGAATAATTGTGTGCCTTTAATTTAATTAGGTAGCTGTCAGATTAATTGATATCCAACTATGTATGTACCGAAATGCCATGTCTGTCGAGCAGTGGATCCTTGACCGGGCACTGGTCGTGTCACGTTGCAGACTTTGGCTTTCGATTTCGTAACCAAGCCCGCAGTCTGCACCGGCCGACCGATCGATTATGGTCATTGTGCCAGAGGCGTTCCACTCTCGCTACGATTTTGCGTGCTCCGTTGCCTCTCTGACCTTTGAACGCCTTGTCGATTGTGCTAATTTCCTTACTTGTAAAGTCACACGCCATAAAGACAATAATTAATTAAAGCCAAAACGGCTCGCATTTAACGTATCCTCGCAAATAGGCTAAAGGAAAGTAAAATTACGAAACAAGTATCAGGAAATACCAGTGAAACAGTAAACAGAGAGAGATGATTCAATATGATACACGTGTTGGGTATTTCTAAATATAAAGAACCGTTGTGTGAATACCGTTGTTCTTATTACTTGAACGTTGACCGCGTTGCAAATTAATGTTTCCCTTCAACGCTTTTTCATCAAGTGTATCGAGTGTATTTTTACAATTTCCGTTATGTTGTTACAACACGCATCAGACAACTATCGCAGAGCTTTACTAAACACAAAATATAACTTGACAGAGCAGGAAGTTAGGGCACATGTAATATCATGTTTGTCGGGAGTACGAGATAAACAAACTTTCTCAGCATTTTCTACCAATATTGACAAGTATCGTTATCACGAGACAGCTGAGCGGTTTGCGTGGAACCGAAAGTACACGTTGTGAAGACATAAACACACAACGCGAGTCGCAAATTACTCCCAACTTCGCTTTCACCTTCAACAGCCACCTCAGGTTGTAATTAAGGAGTCCTCGACTACCGGTCCCCACTGAGAGGAAAGGAAAGCCTAAAAAGGAATTTCACCAATTAAAAGTAAAGGTAGCAGTGGTGGTTAAACGAGAGAGACGAATATGCTATTATAAATTAATGAAATAAGTTTGGTGTCAAGTCAATGACGTGTGGTACTGGTTACACTGGTTTTAGATTTTTATGAAATAGCCGGTTCTGAGTAGCTTACACATGTGGAGCCTACATGAAGCCTGGAATCTATAATGTTATGTCGTCGTTCGTCGAAAGTGAATGTTCCGGTGTTTGTTATTCGCGACGGAGTCCGTGTCGTGTGACGTGAGCCGCTTTGTTGAACATTGATACCACCATCGAGTGCCTTCTTTAAATAAAAGTGACACACGTTGTGCAATCATTTGATATTCGCGACGTTCACGAATCGGTTCGCTAGTAAGTTGAGACAGGAAACTCAATATTTAAAAAAAAAATATACAATTTTAAAGAGTAACTTGATAAGGAGATAACAAGAAAAGCTAGTTCAGTTTTATTATCACGAACCAAAATAGGAAGCCAAAGTCCTTTGAAGCAAGCATCCATAATTATGTTATGTCATGGCAAAAACGGACCGGTTATTTGTGTCGCAAAATTTGAACTGCAAAAGTCGTCACAGTTTTAAATATTCTACTCAACAAAAATCTGTGTATCAAAAACACTGGCTATGCTATGATACAACAAAAAAATATTAAGCCCAAATGCTCTCAATAATAGGCATAGTAAATGAGTGAAACTTCGCAGGCTGCTCACGATAACGATCTCATAGACTTAGGCTACGTCGCTAACGCAGAGCCTACGATATGGTAAAATAAAGTGTACCAGGAACAATCATGACTATTTTCTAGTTAGTCTGTCTTCTATACTAAAATCCGTGTGAAAAATATCACATTTCAAAAATAAATATCAACTTAAAGTAAAATATGAACGGTAAGGTTTAAATGAAAACAAAATAACGAATTTGTAGTTTAACTTTAGCGTTCCTTATCAATGTTTTATAATGAAGTCAATTTGAATCACGGAGAAAGATCTTCACTACTCTAGAAATCTGCTAGTGTTAACTAAACTAGGTCGAACGAAAACTAAATACATATTTATATATACAACAGTTTGTACAGCTTACATTGAACAGAAACGAGAAAATAACACCAGTGAAGTTTCTGTCAAAATATATATTCAAATAATATGAGAAACCGCAGAAACGCATGAACGTTATTTTAGTCGGCATTACCTTCATTCGGATATAATTGTTTACATCGCACATATTAGAAGAGCCATAATTTTGAAATTAATAAATGTATTCAAGCAAAAATACAAAGGGCATTGTTATTAGGTGCATAATTACTCTTTGTAAATATACCCACTGTCGAGCTAAATGCAATGTCGACAGTCTTCTCTTTTTGATTACCTTGAATATTCTTTTCTCAAAGGAGGATGAGCAATTTTTTCTTACCAACCAACAGAGTTGAAATTAGTATTGACGGAACCGTAATCGCCCAAACATTCTACTACACATCAACTTGAATGAAAAATGTGTTTGAGAACTTTTTTATAATCTATTTTTTTCTAAATGTTTATTTATTTTTTGTGTACTTTAAACATATTAAGTTAATCTGATACAAATCAGTTGTTATGAAAAAATAGACTGTCTTAACTACGGGTTAAGACAGTCTATTTTTTATTTTTTCTCATCAAATAATGCCTGGGACACAATTGGTTTTAGCTTTAAGCATAAAATTAAGTGCATAAAAAGGCCTTTTAGATAACATGAGTCTCACTGCTGTAGATTACTTGATCAGTCCTAACTCATCGAATAGGTAATACCAGTGCACGATTGCCTTATTATTTCAAAACTGGGACACAATTGATCTTAAGTTGTTTTAGCAGAAATGCATTACATAAAAGGCCTTGTAGAATATTATGAATCTTACTATGTCGGTCACTCGATATGTCTTTACTCATCAGAATATCAGTGTACGTACACCCTAATATTACAGAACTAGGACATAATTGGTCGTTGCTTCCTTAGCATAAAATGTAATGCATAAAAACTTTGAAGTGTTTTCAGATGATTCTCATTACTGTTGGTTACTCGGTATTTTTAACTCGTCTAATAATGACCGATTATACTCATTTACTTCGACACAATCGATCTTAGCTTTCATAACATAAAATAAAGTTCTTTTGAAGTCCTTTCAGATAGTGTTACTTTCATTTCCGTTGGTTGAGCGGTTTACCCTAATTCATCGTAAACTGTATGTGGGAACGTTTACCTCTATATTTCAAAACTGGGACACAATCAAGCCTAGCTTCCATAACATAAAAGTTATAAAATGCTTAAAATCAATCGAGCTAATAACATATCAAATGCGAATCGATTTCGAATTTAAACAGTAATGAACACAATCCAAGTCCATTCTCCTAACTAGTAAACAAATATCTTGCAACCTTAGATTAGATTTCACTACCATTATCTTTGGCTTCAGCACTAACCTTGCCAAAAGCCGCCTACAAGTATTTTGCAATCATATTTAATGTTTTATATAAATGGTAGTGTATCTTGAACTTTAAAGTTTAGAAAAAAAGTTGACGGAAAAAAAAATGTAAGCAGCAAACTAAATAAAATACGTGCGATAATAATTGCTTTGAGACACAGATAGTCCATAATACACAATTAATAACTTTAAATAAAAACACATAAAACTTATTTAACATAGGCACGTTCAAAATTGATCAATCAAAGCAGGCAGGTGCATTCATTCGTATAAAATCTATATCGATTCTAATTCCACAGTGGGATATTTAACATATGGTCTTAGCACGAGACTGCGAAGGCCCACAGCCTAGAAACAATCAAGTGTTCAAGTTCAACCTCTCGTATGGCGCTAAACAATGTGACATTAAGCTCGACATATGAGCGACGCCCGCGCACGCCACCGCGCCTGCGCCGTAATGATACAATCCGTATATGGCATTTTTATTTTTGTTAAGTCAATTTGGTCTATAATGATACAATATTGTACTCTTGTCTTTTTGTACACATAATTTCACAGACTCTATGACAATATTACAACTTAACAAGGATTGCAAGGCGAGCTTAACTCAGAATTGGGTTTTCCAACAGCATATCAGAGTGCGATATTGTATTTATTTATTGGTCAATCAAAAAATAAATAATTTTAGTTATGGGATAAATTCAACACTTAATTTTTTCATTTAAACACATATAAACTCACGCATTTTTCCGGTGGAGGAGGTAAGCAGAAACTACAGAAGGCCACCTGCTACGATCCCTACATGGCATTTGCTTCGTTTACGTTCATACATCTAGCCATACACGTACGCCGGTTATGAGTACTGCACACCCTGGCCTTTCTGAAGAACTTCACTAATAAGATCCGTGGTCTTCTAGCTATGGCATCCCACTCGTCACGGCACGGCGTTTCCACTCACGTCTGTCTGCCTTGTTAAAATGCTACCAAAAATTAAACAGTCACAGATATGAGATAAATTTAATTACTCCGGTCATACTCGCCTAATGCAAAAAGAAATTAGACAGTCATTCCGTCATTAAAACATTCTTTCTACGACGTTCTTCAGATTTTCACTACTTTCTGTTTTACCGTGTTATACATCTTAACTGGTATGTGTGAATAATAGTGATGATATTTAGTTAGGAATTATAATTGGTCATAAATTCTTGTTGTGTGCAAACGCGACATAAAAATTTCGTCTAGCTTACTTTCGCAACAGTTCCACTACTCGCCGCTAGATGTCACTAATGACTATAAATCGTTGAAATGAGCTACTGTGAAAATATTCGTCTAAATATACAAACTAGTAGAGTTACATCGACATTTATTTTCTGCATTTTCTTGTGCGTTAGTACACATATTTATCTCTACTGCGACTAGGTAAACCAATTACGTACATTTAATTCTATTAGCGGTGCCAGCGTACCTCGTTCTGCATTCTTATGTTATTTTCTATTGGTTCTTACTAGTGAAAAGTTTCATTTTATATTTTTGTAACGGTGTAATGTTTACTGTTTTTAGTATAAATCTATAATGGTATTTTCTGTTATGGAAGAAAAGTGCGCGAGTTTAACATTTATCGACATTAGGTTAATATCTAGCTCTCAAAGTTTGCGCGTTTGCTGGTAAGCCTGAATACATAGTAAAACAAGCAATTGTAACTAAATCTATGAATACTATCTATTTATAATTAATTTCTGATCAAAATGTATCACTGAACTAGTAATTTACTACAATTTGTGTCAAAGTATACAAACGTCAATCGACCGGAGATTTCTCATAGACGCTGACATTGTGCCAGTGACGTGGAGGTTTTGATTGTTCGCTTGTTAGGCTGTGACGGAGGCGGTGTTTTGAAATGAACACTTGATTGTACGGCGCTTTACTTGAGCCGGTATCTTGTTCGCGGGCGAGCTGACAGAGCTCTGGCAGTGTGTCGGCGACCGTAGTTCGGGCCGGGTCCTCCCCGATCACCAGTCACAGCTGTCATCAAACAGCTGCTCACTCATCTCGAACACCGCCTAGCTAGTACCTATTTATCGTCAACTACCACACTCTATCATCTGTGTTTTTGCTGCTTGTAATGCTCTTATAAAAAGTGATTACTTAAATGTTAAGTGACCTTGACTGACAGTGAAGACTCAAGCGCTGATATTAGAATTGTGTATTAACGTAGTTGTGGGGTGCGGTAACACTATTTATTTAAGATAAACTTTGTTTTATACTCTATGAAATAAGGATGTGTTGTAAAGAAAAATTTCGACGAATGACTTAATATACAATTATTATGAAGAACCCGCGATTGTAGACACCGTCAAAGGATTAGGCACGGGGCAGAGGCGGTGGGCGGCCGTGCGGGCGCTCCTGAGCGTGTGCTGCCTGCCGCCGCCTGACCACCTCGCGCAGCTGATAGATCCGCATTCTGCTCATGGAAAACGCTCACCAACGTTAGTAAAACTTCGGCCAAGCTCGCTCGTCATCATGAAACACACACGGACCTCACCTAAACGTTCGTTGTATACGTTGCACTATCTTGTCCTACTCACTAACCCTACAGCCCACCGATCGATGATTTCACAGCTCGGAGCATTCGTGGAGGAGGAGAAATGAACGTTCCAAACGGTCACATCACCGGCGTTCGCCTACATCACACAGGAGGAGGAGGCACCATCGCGACGAGTCTTCGCCACGTTCACCCCCTGAACAGGTCAGTCCTACAGTTTCTTTTTTATACTTATGAGGATGTGCGAAAGGATGGTGTGACTTGTAAAATCCAAAACTCGCCATTATCACAAAGAAATGTCCACCCGTAAACCTGTCTTTCTCTCACTTCTATGATACTACATGTACTGTACATTGTAAGCAAAGTGCGGAACCAGAATAAAGCGTAAAACGTCAGCGTGCCTGTTTGGGATAACACGCGGGACGGGTTTGGCTTGCGAGTGCGCGTGCGCCTTCGCCCGTGAAGATGTGCGGGAGAGACGGCGACCTCTTCGCGCTTGCGCCCGTTCTATTTGTGTTCGCCTTCGTCACTCGGAACGCCTTCAGTCAGTCGCAAAGCTGAGCCGGCCGCCCGGCGCGTCTCTGCCGCACCGAAATACTAGTCTACCGCGTCGGGCCGCGGGCGGGCTGCCCCGGAGCCATGGCTGCCCAGCCGCCGCGTCCACCCCCCAACAACCTCCTGTTCTGCGGACCCCCGCCCGCCCTTCCGCACGTGTTACTACTACCCAGTGATGCTGCATGCGTCCACGGCGATCTCCAAGTTGCACCCAGTACTACCAGCCAAACAAACGATGCGGATGCCTTACATGAAATAAACAACGTGGGTCTACCCACTTACGAAGGATTGTACGATGACCAAGTAGAACTTATCGATAGAGATGAAAACATTGAATATCAGTTGCCACCCGAAAGCTATTTGCGAAGAACTCACAGTTTTGACGTTTCGGATATTTACGCTGCAAATATCGCACACGAAATCGACTCCCGCGCATTCCAGCATAGACGATCTGAACCTGATTTATCTAAGTATGGATTGTTCGCTGAAGTGACTATGGAATGTACACCTATGCAACCTCCCCCTCTAGTGCTCAACAACCCTTTCTACGACGGTTCGTATGCCCTGGATCCAAGTCAATTTAATCCAACCATGGTGATGTTACCTGAAAACTATTTAGCTTTTGAAGATTCGTTTGTTCCTTCATGGGAGTACAAGCCAGAATATCTAATCGACAGGGATATGAACCCTGAGCTCTACTATGATGGTTTGCCTTTAATTCCGTCAAATGATCCTTGGTCCATATATTGCAACGAAAATGCTGCGTTTGAGTATTATTCTCCCAACTTTGAAGCTCCACTACAGGGGGACGCTGTTAATTATACGCCTTTAACAGATTTAGATTATGCCATACCACAATATATGAGCTTACCTGTAGTTGAGCAGGCGAAAATGGAAAACGACGCGAACAACA
This sequence comes from Orthosia gothica, assembly GCA_949775005.1. Classification (NCBI taxonomy): domain Eukaryota; kingdom Metazoa; phylum Arthropoda; class Insecta; order Lepidoptera; family Noctuidae; genus Orthosia; species Orthosia gothica. The sequence continues at coordinate 29,898,869 of OX459037.1, read as the reverse complement.
TTAACAAATCGGAAGATTTAAATCAGACTAGTGTTAATGAACCAGGTGACAAAAATAACAACGATGAAACAAATATACACAAAACTGATGTTCCAATGTCAGCTGTCACAGTGAGCAATGTAGTTAGTGAAGATGAAAAAATTAGTGCCGTTGAGGACTCTTTTGCTAATAGAGAGTCGTCTACGCAAAGTGAGGAATCATTGAATGCTGATATTTCCAACGATGTGACATCTAGTTTAGCTTTTGTTCCTAGTAGTAAAAGTTCACAGAGACCTGATGATACAGACGATACCAGTGACGATACATCTCCTTGTTCTACGGATTATCACGAAGCATCTGCACTTGATTTAGTACAAAGTCTCGAGGAGCTCTCTTGTTGTGATAGTACTGATTTTTCTCAAAGTAGAGATGACGTATCGCCGACTGTACCAGAACTACCCAAACCTAGCAATGCTGTGGCTGTAATAGAAAATCAAAATGTAATAAACGCTGCTGTTATAGCTACTACTACTGCTTCGAATCTACCTCTTAGCCAATTGCCATCCATTCCATTTCACGAACAACCACCAACGCAAATACCTCCAGTAACAAATAGGCCCGAAAAACAACTCACTAAGGCTACCGTTAATGTAGAAAAAATTACGCAAAATTTAGAATCTAATAAGAAAGTAGTACCTGTCCCTGAACCAGAGGCAGCGAAACCAAATGAAACGTCACAGTGTAATAATACAAATCAACAATTAACAGAAACATGTGCCCGTGACCATAGTACTAAGGTTAATGATCATGCGTTGAAAATAACACAACAGTCGCCTGTTGTGCCACCTGCGGTGCCCCCGTCTTGGCTGGCTCCAAGACCACCAGCTAGTGGTAATCAAACAAATGTAGTGCATCCGCCGCAGATACGCGTCCAGAACGCCGAAGGCAAAGTGACAGATTTGCAGAAGAGCCCGAAGGTCGCCTCCCAGCCGCCTGTCAAAACACAGCAGCCTGCAGTGGAGCCCCAGCCTTCCTGCTCCTTCGCGCCTCAGCCACCCCCACAAAGCTCACAGCTCAAACCAGAGAAACAGTCCAAAGAAGTAGAGGTCAGCCAACAAATCTTTACTATACTTTAACAAGTATTAAAACACTGTTACACTTGGTGTTAAATTAAATATTATGTTACATGAAAAGTAACTGCGCCACGCGCTGCCAGCGCGTGTGTATTGAGAGCAATGTGCATCTATTTTAGCATATTATTATTAGGTCAAGGATTTAATTTATCACTATCCTCGGCACGATTTAGAAGCAGTTTAAAAACAAAGGCAAAGGACTTTCCCACTATGGAAAATTGGTTTGTTTTGTCTTTAACCTCTCTGCTTTTGCTGTGCCTACGCGGTTCGTGGCATTCACATTTTAACAGTTTTCGATAATGTGTTGCATGAGTTACATAGTTTCCGAAAAAAAAAACAAGCATAATTGACGTTTTAATTAGTTTATGCGCATATGCCAAAAGCTCATGCTCAAGCAACTTGAATCGAATGCAACAACAATGATTTCTCTGTACCAATTTGTAATAAACAACGTTATAATGTGTGTATGATGTACTAAAATAGTATCAGCAGCTGGCACGATCTATTAGATTCCAAATGCGATCGATAGATGGCGCTGCAAGGCGTATATCTCGCGCAGAAAACATGGATGGCGCATGCGCACGGAAATAGTAACGCGATGATCACCTTCACCTAGGCGAGACAGCCGTCGTGCATTCTGTTTTGATAACACTCAATGGAAATGTTAGCAGTGACAGTACATTCTTTGCTCAAATCTTCTGCCTAAATGATGACTGCATCAGTCAAATCTAATAAGTGTTTTTAAAACACTGAGTTCGCAAAACTTGCAAATTAGCTCTGAATTAATATTACATACAAATACATTCCTTAGACAACCAATCAAATTGACCCAAACACGCATGCTGTCATTGTGAACCGTTTTAATAAAGAACGATGTCGGATGTACAATTTTTCACTTCATAGTAAAAAGCTTGTAGTAGAAATCGTTGCGAGTCATATTTGCTACGTTGACTAATGAACACTCATCAAGAGGCGTGCTTCTCAATTGTTTTGAATTGTGAAACCAAAACTGAATTGTAGCTTGTTGAATCCGGATCGAGGCAGAACGTGATGACTGTTCACATGCTAGGAAACTTACTCGATTTTTATACCAGGCAATTTATATAAAATTTAATGTAAAGTAAACCAAACCTTAGAAAAGTAGTCGGAGATGAGAACTAAAACTTTAGAGCAAAGGAAGCAAAGAAAACCTTTTTATAATGCTTTAAACATGGCTGAAAATGTAATTAATTAAAAATACGTCTATGGCACAGTCTTATCACTGACTAAAACGTATTTGTCGGCAATTCATGGAATTAAATGTTATGGAAAATAATTAATGCAACTTGTTTTGCCCTTCATCTGCTTACGCAAAACTGATAAGCAAGCAGCAACATGGTAATATCATAACAGATTACATAACAAACTTTCGTCCAGCTATTACAGGGTCTAGCGTAGTTAAATTATTCATAAATGCTAAATCCAACATAGTAAAACGTGTGATAAAACCAACTAAGATTTAATTAAATGTCGATAACGCCAGACAGGAACACGCCATCAGTAATCAAATTACATCATTCTCCCAACTAACATTTAAAACTTAAATAAGAGAAAGTTCCTCAATTCACCGTACGGAAATTAATAATTACTTCCCTGATTTGTCACGTACAAACAAACCTACTTAATAGTTAATAACTGCTGGAAAAACGTTCATAGCTTAGCGCTAATCGTGGTCAGGGGTCAAGTTCATAGGGAATAGGCTATCGCGTATCATTAATACAATAGGCCGTGGCGTGTTGGCCACGAGCGCCGAGATATGGTCTGATAAATGCGGTACGGCCGTCGTTTTGCCCACCTATCTGTTTGGTAATGCCCGATTCCTTCCGGCCGACCTTGCCGATATCGCACAGGTTGCGGCACCGCTCCGCCTCAAGAACGCGGTTATGCTTCGCCAAATTACTTTTGTAACACGTGCTTAGAAAACCTATTAGTGTCACTGTATTTTAGGAAGCCTTGACTAGCCCGCGTTTCTTAGGTCCGCTTGCGCCTCCCTGGGTTATGGTTATCTTACTTGATAGCTAGCACGGCCAATTATTGGGCGCACGGTTGGCGCAGTGGTTGAGCGATTGACTGCTGCCCTGCGTGTCGCTGGTTCGATTCCCGCACGGAACAAATATTTTTATGACCTACTAATAATTGTTCCGGCTCTGGGTGTTGTATAAGTGAGTTTATATGTTTGTAAACGCACCCACGATACAGGAAGAAATTCCTAGTGTGGGGCAACGTTTTTTTTTTAAAGCAAAAAAGCAAAAATTATGGACATATCAGTTATTTAACCTCGTGTTAGCAACTAACTCCTAGTCAAGTTTTTGGCGCAAGTGGGCCTTAAAGAACTACATATATCTAATAGATACCTACCAACTGAATCTTGTAATGTCTACCTTGAAATTGACCAGTACGTCCTAAAAATCCCAATGAATCCCAAATATAGTAACTGCCGTCTAATTAATGTTGGCATACCAAAATACTTTTCCATGTGTTCGTTAATTTTATTGAAAGTCACAGAATAACTTAGCGTTCACTATAAATACATTGAAATATATTTGATTTCTTTGATATGTAATGAAAGTTATATTAAATTAATCATATATTTTTAAGTACATACATGATTAAAAGTACAAATAATTTGTCCAAGTCAGCGCAACATGCACCCTTATCCGTTGTAAAACAAATCTAGGTGATAATGATAACTTTGATACGTCGCTCACTATCAACAAATTATACTTTTATAGTAGTAGATATCCAAATAGAGACACAACAAGGGTATTGTCCTCCAAGACTTATCAATTTATACAATTATGACTGCAATTCAACAGTTTGGCCAAACAATTCGTTCAGTTTGGTTCTGGTAAATGAAACAAACAAACAAGCTCTAATAAACAGTTTGTTTTCAAGTACCATCATACCAAAAATTCCCTTCATGTGTTGCCTTTGGAACGACAGCAATGTTAACGAGCGGGACGCGGATCAATCCTGTTCAAACCGATAACAAAAGCTTGAAATTGTTTGCTCCATTTGTGCATGCCATCTTTAATTAAATGCCATGGAACGGTGGACCCACGCAGTTCAGTCGCGGTCGCGGAACGAAGTACACATTTTATTTATTGTGTTGGAACGTTTTTATAACATTTGAGTTTAAGTTATCTGGATTGTGTCATCTGTATTGTCCGCGTATTGAAGTAGGGTCGTGGTGTGGTATCGCACGGCGCTATACAGTTGTGTAACAACCGGCCGGCTGGCCACCCGCCCCCGACGCTGGCGGCTCCGTCGCCCGTGTTCTATACTCACTAGACACAGTGCAGTGCAGTGAAGTGCATAATGGCAGAGTTGTCAATAAAACAAGACCGCGTACGGCTTCCCTTGCGGTTCGCCTCCTTTTATGAGCTCTATAAGAAGTTTCTTAAGGAGCACGGATGCAAGTGGCACGATGTCTCGAAATTGCTCTCCGTGGTCGCGGAGATCCTTTTCGATGTAGAAGGTGCTTGTAGCCGGCTGGCGGGCAAGGTCAGTCATATACAACGGTTTGGCATATGAATGTGGTGCTTTAAACTGCTGTGGACGTTCAGATTTAACCTCAAAATAAGTAACAAACAATACTAAAATACATGTGCGGCGTTGCTCAAAAATACTATAAGAATCTACGAATATAAGATAACTTGACCCCTATTTGATACAACTTCAATACGATTGATAAACATGTTTTTTTTAATTGTCTATTATCAAAATACAAAATTAACAAGAAGCTAATGTTTCCCTCGCTAGTAAAATTTATTTAATCAGGTGTTATCTATCTTATTTACCGTGAAGGTGTTATATTTTGGGGTAATGAACCGATCGTAGGAACAATCAACTCGTGTAGTTTAAAATATAAATTTTAAATAAATAAATTACATAATACAGTTACATTCAAATCAATAATACATGAATCAAAACTAATAGGATTTGGAATTGTGGCGCGTACTAGTTCTCCAGTAATAAGACACGGCGACAGCAACCAATCCTGTTAGGGTTGATTTACCTGCCCCTTAATAATAATAATAGCAAACGACCCTAAACAGCTGGTCGTCAGTTTGTTTGTCATTCAGTAACGTGCTCCCTGTGCGCAATGTTAACTAATAATTCCCATGTGGTCTACCATGTACAGTGCTACGATTTCTTTGCTAGTGGCGAACGTCTTGCATCAGTGTTGTTGTTGGTTATCACTACCTATCTGACCGTTCACAAAATGAAAACATTCAGCTTTTTAAGTACTTTGGAAAAAATCCTTTACTTTAACTATCCTGTGTTAGACGAAAAAGTTTACCTACGGGTATGTGCTATTTGGAAATATATCTACCCTATAATTTACCATACAAATTGTTGGGAAATACATGCATCAAGTTAAAACTTGCTGATATTGATCAGCAATTAGAAGCAATACGGTAGTTTGCAATAACGTCGACTAGTAGTGATGAAAAATGTTTACCTGCCAAGTGAAAGTAGAAATTTACCAAGCAGCTACATGAATATGCTTTGGCTGTAGCTAAGTGCGCTATATTACGTAAAGAATGCAAGATATTTTTGTTTCCACCGCTGCACAATTCTTTGAGTAAACTGTATTGTGAGGACGGTATGGTATTATTGCGTTCGTTACATCAGTAGTAATGAAATCCGACTGAAAGTTTTATTAGTAATATACCTATAGTTATTTACCTATACATTCCAAACAAACAATGATTGACGGAACATTCGGTATCAATCAAGATTCTGATTTTAATATGCGTTGTTTGAGATCGCGGATGGGGACAAACCTATTTAATGTTCTACACTGTGATAAGCGTGAGACAGCACGTAGCTCGGTCGTGGCGTGTCACTTTATCATTTCATCTCGACTCGTAGCGCCCGCATCCGTCCTTATGTTCGTTCCCGGAGTAGATAACGCATGTTTAGACATGCTAATTTGATAATTGGTAGAAAAATATGAAATGAGAGAAGCTGTAGGATAAGTATTACGTGGATGCGTGTATGAGATGGTGTGGTTGCGTGCCGTGCGCGTGCGCATGCGTCTGGTGTCGTCCGAGTCGGCATTGTTCTCAGCTCACACGCGCTCCACTGACCTGCTTACCTACCGCTTATTGACAGAACTGTCTTGGCTCCGCTGCTCACCGTTCAGAGAAAGGTGTTCGTCTCCAACGATGTCATTACAAAGCTCAATTACCAACATGCTCAATGACCGTGTGAAATTTAATAAGTTTCAATGTTTGTTTATACTGATACATATTTAGCACACGATGACGTACGCGAACAGACTATTGTCGGTGATATTATTCATAATTAAATATACCAACCAACAAAACTAGCCAACGGGAGTAAAACTGAATTGCAGTTCATTTTTTTCTTCAAACATTGTAGAAGGAATGACCATTAGTCATATTTTGTTTTGCAAATAGAAAAAAGGTAAATTGTTACTTTGCCAGAAATAATGACGACGAGGAACTAAATAGAAAACTTATGTTATTTTTTATTATAAATAGTTCTAAGGTAATCAACCTTTGCTATTACTTTGTACTAAACACCCCATAAATAGAAGTTCTTGGAATAGGCCTCAAATCTACATTTCAATAATACGAAAAAACGTAGTAAGAAATGTGTTCGCGGCGGGCACCTCGGAGTGCGCGGGAGGGCGCTCCCACGGGTTGCCGATATTTTTAGTGCACGACGATTACTTGGCACCGGCGGCCGCACTCGGTTGCGCTAGTGATCTTTCTGAAATTCGTTCGCGCTTAGGTACGCTCTCGATCTCGAGATAGAACCAGTCTTATGTCCGGTGGCGAAGAAGTAGCCGTGTAAACTAGAAAAGTCGCGAGTAGACCTCAATGTTTTGTTAAACTGGTTTCATTGTGTAAATAATATGACGATTCTGGACTATTATGTGATATATCCCGGCTAAAGTGCTAGTAATAAAACAAATTAAAAAAACCGGCAAAACAAACAATATGGCTAGTTTGAGCACCAGTGCTAGTGGTACGACGAGTCCACGACGTCAGCGTTATAATAGATCTTCAACTACGAGCGTCACACAGCTGTTGTCAGATGGCTACTCCAGCTTTATCAATCGTTTAACTCGACGAGGTCCCTCCGAAAAGACTGAAATCATTTCAGACACAAAGCTTACCTCATCTCGGCCACGATTTGATGATAAACTCATTTCAAGCAAAAATTCAGTGTTAGCGAATGTGCGGAGGTACGAGAACAATGGCCACATCTCACCGTACACATCATCTTTGACGTCCGGTGTGCCAGCGCGCAAGTTGAACGATGACCGTACGTACTCGAGTTACCTGGGAGCGACCAAGTCGCGCATCGATACATCACCTTTACATTCTACCTCTGGGATTAGCGCGCTCGGACGCACTGACTCATTCCGCAGAGCTCACTTAAAAGATAATAAATCATCGCCGTTCACTAAACGGTACCCTTTGAAAGAGCCTAACAATAACATTGACGGCATTTTGTTAGGTAGTACGCGTAGTCGCTTGGAAGATAAGTATTCCTCAGTGTTAGACAGGATAGCAGTGCAGAAAAAAGAAAGGGCAAGGAAAGAAAAAGAAGATCGTGACAAAACATTAGAACCTGAACCTACTTTGTCTCGAGGACTAATGAGAAGTTTGACAACTGCTGTTTTTGGGGAAAATTCGTTTAAAAGAAACAATTTTTCACACGAAAAGATCAGAGACAAAACCCCTTTTAGGAATACTGCTGACCGACGATTATCTTCGAGTAACAAACAAAAAGATGATTTCAAAAATGGATTTGACATTCCATTGAAAGACCGGCCTTATTATGGCAAGGACAGAGATAGTGTGTACCGGAGACATCGAAGGAGATCTTTAAGAGCAGAAAAAAGCGAAAATGGTGAAAGAAAAATGGGTAAATTATCATTGCGTCCTATAGATTTAAACATAAATCCTGCAGTCCGGGATTTAATATCACCACCGCAACTAGGTACAAAAACAAACGAAACGAATGGAAAGTTGAAAATGACTAAAACACCGGGGGCTTCACCAGTGAGAGAAGTAGGACGCCAGAAACAAATATATTTTCCATCGAGCGATGAGGACGACGACAAGACCCCGGTCGGCGACAGGGTGCTCAGCGAGCGGGAAACGAGAAGGAAGGAGATACAAGGACTCATAATGAAGTATGCTCATTTGGACGAGATGTATGGACGCATCGGTGATAAGGAGATGAACGACACTCCGAGCACAGTGGCCGCTACTAAGAAAGTTGAACCGCTGGGTGTGGGCGACGTAGTGCTGCTGCCGCCCGAGCTGCGCGCACGCCAGCGGCCGCTGCGGCCCCGGCACCACACGCGGCACGCGGCCACGCCGCCTGTAAGCACAAGCTAACCCGCCTGCGCACTGTGTGCCGCTAACATACACCTGGTCCGTGGTTTTCCACTATTCACTATTTAGATATTGTACCAGCGTTTGCGTTTTTTCCATTGTTACATTTTCGTTAGTAGCAAGTATGACAAGCAACGAAATGCTCAGTCCGCGAAGTAAAATTATCAGGTGCTATTGCAGCCTGCCTGATACACTATTGCGTTCTTTTAAAAACGAAACAATATGAATGCATGTGTTTCTCAGCAATTTATTACAAAACGAGGGTACCGAGAGAAATCTAAAAAAAATAACGAAAGAGGGTCAAAAATGCTTAACTTAGTACAACTAACGATGTCTGACGTGACAGTTGATATTAAAGAAACTAATAAATACAATGATAGTGCATGTCTTCAATTTAATTGTTCGTGGTTTAAAAGCTAACATGTGTTTTCTGTGTTTTAAAATATTTTCAAAGTCAAGACTTAAAAGAAGAGCCGATAGTTCCCGTAAAGTTAGTAATGTGATCTAATAATTGTTTAAGAGAGGTTCGGGTGGACATTTATCCTAAATTACCTGTGTGAACGTAGATTGTGCAAGCGATCGGAATGCGAGTGGTGTGTCATCTCCCATCCCCGGTGCTCCCGTCCCGTCCCGGTGCGCGGTGCGCGCGGGCGGCCGAGGATTCTCGGCCGCCCGCCTGGCTCGCCCCGCAGCGCCACCCGCCCGCCCTCTAACAGCATGTACCTCCGACACTCCATACCAATTGTCGCTTGTCTGACGGGCAACCGTTCCATTGTCTGATTGTTGGGTACAACACTACTCGGGTCGTGCGGATCGCGTGGCGCGCTCTCCGTGCATGTGGCGTGGTGCGTGTTGCTGTGGCGTGATGTCTGCGCGGCGCGGTGCGGCTCGTGCGGCGCGTGCGGTGGCGGACGGCGCGGCGCTGGCGCATGCAGAGCTCCCGGGCACGCTCCTCCGTCAAGGACGACAAGGACGGACATCTGGTCTACTGGCCCGGATATGTCATGGGAGCGAGATGTTCGTGTCCACACCCATAACTTAAAACAATTCTTTTTACACATACACACACAACACACACTATACTACACAACACTACACATACATATAGATTTACACTATACAACACATTCATATCATCATAAACATTCATGAATTTCAGAATAACTGAAACCCAAACACTAGTTACATTAAATGACTCACACAAACATAACACTACACGACAGATGGCAGAAAATTCAACAAGAAAACGAGTTTTCTCACACAATAACCACCGCCAAGTCCTCGCAGTCAGTGATTCGTGTTTTGAAGATTTCAGACTTAAATTTCTGCTTTTTAATTGTATTTTTATAATTTTTGATAAAAACAGTAACAACATCACAAGAAGAGTCCATTTGGATGTTTAACGAAGTCACGTTGGAGCCTCGGATATTTGGTCGTCTATCACTACGCGTTTCATGATACTGAAATAGTTGATATTCTCAAGAATTGACCATAATTCTCAGAGTCTGCTAACGTGTATTAGTTAACTTGTAGTGAATGGAATACCAATGCCGATTCCATCATGACTTTGTGCAGTGAACATTTGATTAATTGTGTTGCCTTGGTTTCATTGCAGACAAAATCATCGACACGCTCGGTGAGGGCACCTTCGGCAAGGTGGTCGAGGTGAAGGACTTAGAACTGTAAGTATCTTTCTTTATTCACACGAATAGCACTTTTTGTGGCCACTGCGATACCATCGGTACTTCGTGGATCTGGCTCCCGGTGAAATGTATGCATCTGTGACTATTTGCATATCGCTTGTTCACATCGACATACTCGAGTATATTCAGTTGTTTTTTATGTTGGTTTTGTTAAAATAGCGTTAGGTAAATTAGATGTGTAGCAATCTGAATGACCAATTCGCACCCTTAGAATGAAAGTGATCTAACTTATAAAATGCAATTTGTGGGAAATGAGAAAAAGTCATAAAAAGGGTTAATTAATTGTGTAGTGTTGTCTGAGTACTAAAGTGACCGATGTATATATAGGTGAGCCCTTTCTTACTTATAATTTGGGCTCTTTTCAACACCCGGTTTTAGAGTAGGCATTTTAAGGTCGGTTTATAGCAACATCAGAAATAGCAGGAATTTTTAATTCATGGTCACTTTCATTCTAAGGGTGCGAGAATTGCTGATTGAAGTATTGAATGGTAAAGTTCCTGTATGAACTCTGGTGGTGGTGTCGTGAACATCGGCGCCGGATGAAGACGCACATTGTTTGCAAGACACGCCTCACTAATTATTCATATCTATTTCCATTTGTTTATAATAGCACCGACAAATTTCGATACTTATTGCCAAAATTCCGAGTTTTATGTACAGAAATAAAGCAATATATCTAATTATAAATTTCAGGGAGCACAGAATGGCTCTGAAGATAATCAAGAATGTTGAGAAGTACAGAGAGGCTGCAAAACTCGAGATCAACGTATTAGAAAAGTTAGCTGAAGTTGACCCTGATTGTAAAAAGTGAGTGTATATTTTGATAGTGTTATTATTGTGTGCAACGTCACGTGTTGACAGTCGAGGCTGGTGCGGGCGCCGCGCGACGCCAGCGAATGTAGCAACATTTGACCTTGCACGGTTATATGCGACGTTACTGCTCCTGGCTGGCGGCGCGCCAACGAAGAACCCGATGTCAACTCCTAACACACTAAAATACCGTCTGCCGCTACCGACTTCACATATTATTTGATTCCATGTAATTCACTGTATGACGTGGACTTTTCACACACACTCTTTTAAACCTATAGCAAACATGTAAAATTGCTTAAAACGATGCTAAAACTGTATTTTTGTTCTTTTTCAGCTTATGTGTTAAGATGTTGGACTGGTTCGAGTACCACGGACACATGTGCATCGCATTTGAAATGCTCGGACAAAGTGTATTTGACTTCCTGGTGAGTGTCAAGTTAATATTGTCGTTACTAGTATTGTGCATGTTAATGTTCACTCGATACTGTATGCGTCATCGTCATGATAAGTAATAAAGTCTGCAATAATGGGTTTCCAACATGCAGGATTTTCACATTGCCCCTAATCAATTATATCCTGTATTGAGGTTGAATTTATTGTTTCATGTTCAAGAGACAATTTAAATATGACATTGAAACAAGAAAATAATAAATCCGATAGCAATAACAGTTATATTTTTTGGGTGCAATAACTTTAGATCTATTCTGAATAAATTATATTAAGGTTGTTTTGCATTACCAAAGACCATAAACAATGCATTGGGCAAACATTCAGGCATTTTAAGTATTTGTTTATGGAAAATTTATCCTGTTACCGATGACGCACAAGTTAAAAAAGCTATTCATATTTTAAATTCCCCCATTGCCGGTAAATTAATGTAATAACCCGATGGTAATGTAGTTAGACGCGTAAACGCTTCTTGCTAAATATGAGTTTTAATTTTTTTCCTTACTTCTTCGTCTAAAAGCAATGCCCTAATATCCCGATACCTCGTAAAATAAGTCGAAAATCAATCACGATGTCTTACTAAAATAAATTCAATAAAACTACTCAAAATGAATCTACGCTCAGATTCATCAACTGCTTTATTTATGCATTTCCCGCATTACGTAATAGTTATTGGTCCTGAGCCAGTCCCATTCACGATTTACACTTCCTGTGTAATTCCGTCCACAATGTCATTCATCATACTCTTGGATCTGTGGGCTCATCCACCTAAATTATGTCCATATTGATGGTTTCTGAAGAAAACTCAATCATTATCATTTGAGGAGTAGCCTGCTCTGTGCTACAATACGCAATGTAAAAACTTAATAAATGATAAGATGTATGTTTATAATGTTGCAGAAGGACAACAATTACCAGCCGTACCCGCTAGAGCAGGTCCGGCACATCGCCTACCAGCTCATCTACAGCGTACTGTTCCTGCACGACAACAAGCTCACTCACACAGATCTCAAGCCAGAGAACATACTGTTCGTCGACAGCGACTACGAAGTCGTCAGTGTTTACAACGCATCCAAAAAGGTCAGTTTAAACATCAAATATAAAAAAGGCAATAACCGACCTGAAAAACGAGCCACGAACAAAGTTCACTAGTATGTTGCCTATCAACAAGAATGTAAAACATTTTTGGCAGTTGGCAAAGTTCCGCCGACGCATTTACTTTTTCAAATTATATAAGAATGGAAATCAAAGCATTGACGCTCGAATTCCAAGTGAAATAATAAATAACAAAATAAAAAGTAATTTCTATTAGTTCGGGTCTACGTTAAATTCAAATTGTAAACGTGTCAACATGGCGAACTGTTACAGACGTATAGCTATACCATATTGAGTCGGTACAGTATGTGATGGCCAAGTAGTGACTAATCGCCACCTCAATATAGCGCACTCGCTATTTTCGTCATTCGCGTAAGATTCGTTTCTCTTACAACTTTTGACATAATAAGGATAAGTTAAATAACATATTTTACACTTTGTACTGAACTTGATAAGTTAACATAAACGCAATTGATTGCTATTGGTTAAGAATTTAGCATTCCTTGCGTTTAAATAGCCTAATTTGTGTAATCTAATTTGGTTAAATATTTGTATACAGAAACATGACCTGATGCGTGTGAAGCGCAGTGACGTCAGACTCATTGACTTCGGCAGCGCAACGTTCGACCACGAGCACCACAGCACCATTGTGTCCACCAGGCATTACAGAGCGCCGGAGGTTATACTAGGTATGTATCACCCACCATACAACTCTTATTATCAAGCATTATTCTAATGGTTTTCTAAGCAACATTGAGGGTGTGTACTCCTTTTGTGCGGATACGTTTTCTATTCAGAGTCAATGACTGAATAGCTTTATAACCACGTCATATTATTCTCGAATATAAAGGAAATAATGATATCAGCCTTCATGGTTACGATGATTTTTCGGATAGACCTTCACGACATTCCATGATAATGTTTACCATTTTATTGTTACTAGAAAATAAAAATAATAAAGAAATAATAATAATTAGAAAATAAAACTGTGTCGAGTCTTTCAAATAAATATTAATCGTATGTTTCCAGAATTGGGTTGGACTCAGCCGTGCGACGTGTGGTCCATCGGCTGCATCATGTTCGAGCTGTACCTCGGCATCACACTTTTCCAAACACATGACAACAGGGAACACCTCGCCATGATGGAGAGGATCTTAGGACCCATACCATACAGGTTTGTCACAGCTATTGTAATCAAAAAGCAAATTTTATTTTGTCTCTCTGCGTCGCGTACACGTCGCGTCTCACCATAACTTATGCGAAACAGGCTATTCTGCAGTTGCAGTAATTAACTCGTAGTACAGATTACAAGCCAGCAGTGGCAGGTAATAAGCCAGTTTACACATCAATTGAACAAAAATAAAAGGAGTGCAACAATTTTAAAACTAGACCAGACCAATCAATACTAAAAGGTACAAGGGCTGTGCTAAAAATACACTATGTAACCGGAGTCACTGTATAAAAAAGATTGGGAAGCCCTGGTCTAGAATCTAGATCTATATTCCAGACAATATACCCTGTTAAATTGCAATTATGGGGTTTTGTCATGTAAATATTTCTTAACATAAAAATCTGTATTCTGAAATACTAAATTCGCGTTGAATACATCCGCGTGTTTATTCTCTCGCCGTGAATGTTCTGATGTCTTTGTTTACTCGCACACCGCTCCACTTTACGCAACTAACTCAACACTATTTAAGTACTTATAGACAGTTTACCGGGCCGGGCCGATCAAATAAACACACCAATTTGTTCCGTACCTCATAAGTGCCGCCCGATATAAATACTCGTCTGGTTTTTTGAAAACTAGGGCAATAATTATTATCGTCACATACCGGCCCCGCATTAAACTCATTTAAATTGTATTTTCAATTTGTATTTGTGTTTTCAGAATGGCGCGCAAAACAAAAACAAAATACTTTTACCACGGGAAATTAGACTGGGACGAGAAATCGTCGGCTGGCAGATACGTTAGAGAAAACTGCAAACCTTTAATGGTAAGTTTCCTTAGTGTTGTTAATATTATTAGGGGAATTTTTAACTGCACCTCTATTTAGAAATTTAAGCAAACAAAATATCTCCACTAATAACCTACTGCAAAACAATATTACTCACCGTAAAACAAAAATACTGATTTGCACACAAATTATTCAATTAAATATAAAATAAATGTGAATTAGTCCAAGAGCGAGCGAAGCGAGCTCGGGAGCTTAGGGCACCCCGACACGGATAGGTTAGGTTCGAAGGAGATGACGGGAGCTGAAGTGAGCGAGCAAAGCGAGCGAACTCAGCTCCCGTCATCTCCTTCATGTTAGGTTACTTTAGACCCTGCAGACAGAAATAGGAGCCCTGCGCAGCGGGGCTCCGTCGACTTTGTTTCGTTTCCCCCCCTCCCTTAAAACTTAAATATTTTGTTGCACTCGAAGAATTATTAGATTTACTTTTAGTTAACAGATAGTTATTCAGTAAAACAGTTAAGCTTTAAAGATCTAGCAGTATAGTATAATTCATTTATTTGATGAGCAAATTTAGTGTGCAATTCAGTATTTTTGGTAGTAATTTCGAATATTTTGATTGAAAAAAGGGGAATTACAGTTAAAGTATTAAATAACACCCATATTATTATACACCTGCTAGCATCGTTGATACATAAATAACGCCATGCTGTATTCCAGTTACATTAAGATTTGATTGAGCACGGTATTTGCGTGTGTCCGCAGAGGTACCTACAGAGCAACAGCGAGGAGTCCCGCCAGCTGTTCGACCTCATCGCGCGCATGCTGGAGTACGAGCCCTCGCAGAGGATCACGCTGCGGGAGGCACTCAAGCATCCCTTCTTCAACAAGCTTCCACAGCACCAGAGGCTCGGTCAGTATAACACTATCTCCTATTGAGCGCCTATCACTTGCCAATAAGTCTTCAGTCTACCTTGTGACTTTTTATAAAAAAGCAACAGTACAAACTTTCCATTGAAAAAAAACACAATAACAATTTTATAAAAAAAAAACATATTGAAGTATTGTATAAATATTTATGATGAGTGATCTTTTGTTATAGGACACCCGTTTACAAGGCCATCATTCCTTAGGTCAGGCCTATTTGTCGTTAGATGCTTATTTGAAAGCTTTATTTTCTTTAATTCTATATTACACTTACTGAAACACATGTTGCAACATGACCGTATCTTTAATTGGTTTTATATTGTGTTGTTATTGTTAGTGTGACGTTGATTTCTTTCGCTTACTATATTCACATTTTGTTCTCGTCTTTACCATATGCTGTTCATTTTACTTTTTATGTTCTTGAAGCCAGATGAATATGATGATTCCGTGCTTCGTTCTCTATTGAATTTTTAAAACTAAAAATTTAACGAGATTCAGCTCGCATTATAACTCATTCATGACGTAGCCACAGTTAGCTTCTTTCTTGAGGTGTAACTGTGTAAGTAACTAAAACGATGTGTGCATATTACAGGCAATGACCGCTTGCGATGCAACGGTGAAAGCTCGGGGTCTCGCGAACGATCACACTCGCTCAGTAGGTGAGCGCAGCTCGGCCGCCCCCAGGGCCCAGCCGCCGGCGCCGAGGCTGCGTGAGGCCGCCCGCACAGCGCCGGCGCCGCACTCGAGCGATAGTCAAATGGCACGGCCGCGTCGTGGCCCGCCGATCCTGTAAACTTGTACAGTTGTAATGAAGTGATAAGTGATAATTATTTTGTCGAACATTATAATCTAGGTAATATTTTGTTGTGAATCGGTACTTCTCAATTTGTATTTATAAAGTAACTATTATTCGAAATAAAGACTGTCAGTCTGAATTTAGTTTTTTATTAATTTTAGGTTATATGTTATCAGCGATTCCGCTGTCCTCACTACCCCTCAACCGGCGCGAGACCTTAAAAGGCTTGTGTTTAATTGTTTTACTATTGTGTCTGTAATTATGTCAAAAGCCAGAGTTCTATTCTGTATCACTGAAAACTTAGATGAAAGGCCTGTCAAATCATCCAGGCTAGGTCTAGCTAGAGTATTTTTTTTCAATGGTCTAGGTGGAATGCCGGCTCACTTCACATAGGTTTCCTCGATGATGAAGATGTTTACAGAATAAACTAGTATTAAATAACAATTATTACCAATAATATTTATCAAAGAATCATGCGTAATAATTAACATTATTATTTATTTGATACACCGAAAGATGACATGCGGGTGTTGTCCTAAGAGGTTTTAATCATTCGGAATACTTAATTATGAATATATTAGAAGATTAACATTCAAAATAAAAGATGAACTATACGTATTGTAGAATTAAGTCAAGCTGGTATATCCAAGGTCGGAGGTCGGTAACACTAGCTATACTGGACCAAAACGCAGTGCAAAGTCACGTAGCTGTTGACCTCTATTTTCTTCCCTTTGAAGTAATGCACACTATGCTATCAAGATAAACAAAAGGCGCGCATTCAATCTAATGGAAAAAGGCTAAGATTGGTGCGCGTTACTAAACTCAAACGTATCTACACGCGAATTTGCGCACATTCCTAGAAAGTTTGACGCATCGCTTCGCTTCGAGTTTGTCTATATGTGCCCGGCTTAGGGTATATATATGTTCTGTGGTGCTTTGACCCAAGATCAAACAGCTGGTTACGTCATGTATTTATGGTTCGAATCCCTTTAAACTGATTAATACGGCATGAAATATGCCCAATATGGGTAGGCAATGTGATAAAAACAACTGAATTAATTAAATTGACCGGGCTTTCTGAATAATGCCCACCACTTGTTGGGCAGGGTAATAGAAATATGTGTTTTATTAAATTCTTATATTGATTTTATTATAGAATAGGTAAGTACGATTACTATAATATATATGCAACAAAGTCGACGGAGCCCCGCTGCTGGCTGTACTGGTGGCTCCTATTTCTGTCTGCAGGGTCTAAAGTAACCTGACATGATGGAGGTGTCGTGTAGGGGTGTCCTAAGCTCCCGAGCTCGCTTCGGTCGATCTTGGACTAATTCATTGACCAAAATGATTGAATTGCTCAACCGTTACGTAGCAATATTCATAATGACCAACAATGTGATAAATATAGAAGTCTAAATCAGTATTCATTATATTGTCCGATTTGACTTGACTAGATTTATATAGCCAGGGCGTTATACATAGTGCAAGTGTTCTACGTAGTGCAAGAATAAAATCAACAACGTGCCCGTTTTTTATTTTATTCTGTTCAAAACAACTCCACTAATCAGACAGCGACATGGGGAGGCGAGCGATGGAAAAGCATTGAGATAGGAAATATATGGAGGCGCCGCGATGTTCTATACATACATTAGCTTATACAAATATGAGTGAAATACGATACAGAATGTGAAACATCGTTTTGTTTCATTCTTTCTAATGTAGTAAACGTATTTGATGAAAGAGACAACAATATTTCAGTTGTTGCTCATTATGGCAACATTTTGTTATGACTTAGTGACGGTTGTAGGTACGTGCCATATTCGCCATTTTATGAGACGAATTTTGTGGTTGTGTTCGTGGTAGTCCTGCTGTCAAATGGTTGTTTACATATTGTATTATTGAGATTTGTGAGTGTGTGTGTGTTGCTTGATTGACACAACCTTAGAATCGGCGGCCATTTTATGAGACATTTTGAGGTTTAGGTAGGCACGTTTTTTTCGTAGGTATTTCCAGTCCATATTATTTAGTATGTCTATGTGGAAAAGAGATGCGCCTATATATCAGAGCAAACACGATATACGGCGATATTGCAGTACCGTAACATGGGGTAAATAGGCACAACTTTCACATTGATTTTCTCAGATATTTTGTATGCAAGCGTTGTATTTTACCAAATACGAATGCTTAAAATTTGTGAAAACGTGTGAATTATTTGTAAAATAGAAAAAAGAAGGCGATTTCTATTTACCTTATAACGGGTCAAAAGATACGAGAGAGAGGTGAATAGAAAAAAAACAAATACAAGACCAAAGCCAAAAGAACAATGGCAAGTGCCCATACATTTTTTTAGCTGAGATTAAATTCCTACGTCTTTAAATGAAAAATATCTGGTTGAACTCAGGGTGATGTTCTGAATTAGTTTGTGTAATATTTTTTGTTCAAGAATGTCGAGAATAATAGATATTCAGTCATAAACTTTTGTAGGTTATGTCTGGGTAACTTTTATTATTGTGTTTAATAGGTAATATTATTCAATTTCGTGGAAGTAAAAGGGGAATATCGCATTAGCATTTCCCTTACCTAGTTATTTCAGCATGAAATGTATAATATATTCTTTGAAAAGAGTATATTTATTTAAACTAAGCGACTTTGACGTTTATCAAAAGGTCGTCGTCCTCGTCAACAACCAAGCTATATTTTTTAAACTTGGATACTAGTCTTTTTGCCAATCATTAACTAAATGTAATTAATTTATTTCTACTACACTAGAATATTCTTACCTACCTGCGAGGAACATCTATACTTAGACATAAACTGTATTGTTAGCTCATTTACTGCAATAAATACATTAATTATATTATGAATTAATATAGTTACTACTTGTCACTTAGCAGATAAAATATAAAATGGCAACACTAAGCTAAAGAAATTAACTGTAAAATCAAATAACTTTTTATTTATTATGTTTTTTTTTAATCCGTTTTGAACCAGCCCAATAATATATTTAAAAAATGTAGACAATTAATAGAACGTCTTTCGTATATAACTCACTTTCAGACGCTCAAATTTAAGTCAGCTAAAATCTCGCCATTGTTCTTTAACATTTTATTTGAAAATCGCCTAAACACTACATTTTTTTAATTAGTCCTCGATTGTCAAACCTGAAAATTATGTTTCCCCTTTCTTGTTTTTATTAACCCCTCACTCGTATCTATTCACCCCTTTCTTCGTGTCTATTGACCCTAAAGGCGTTTCCAATAACCCCCTACACGTATCTCCTCCAATATCACCATCTATCACCTCGAATACAGGCAAAAAGTACAAATGTCCTGATTTTACCAGAAATACGAACAAAATCATTAAATATTTATACTTTCTTTGTATCACTAAGAGAAGAGTAACTTTACTATCCAATTATATAAATTTTGAAGGAGATAAAACTGAAGAATGGTATGTTTGATAAGTTTTAGACAGCCTAAAATCACTAGCACACGCAGACGTTGCTTTAACCGCTTTTTTCGTTAAATGAATAAACTTGACGTAGATTTGGGTTAAGCCAGTATAATGGAAAAATATTTCCGTTTAATAAATCGTAGACCTAAATGTACGTTAGTAATTGACTAAAGACAAATTAGGAACCAAAATAATAAACTCCCAGATTTGTTTCCATTCACCCCATTTTACCAGTATAAGTATATAATAAATACTAATATTATAAATAGGTAAAGTTTGTGACGTTGTAAGGGGTAATCTCTGGACCTTTTTGTTTGTAGTGAACCGATTTTGAAAATTCTTTCACAATAGAAAGCTACATTATCCCTGAGTGTCACAGGCTATAATATATTTTCTATAAAATTCATTCTTTGGCGTGCGCTGAGAAAACTATTGATGATAGATAAAAAATATTAGGTAGGTAGGTAGTGTAGGCAGGGTAGGCATGATAGACTGGGTAGCCGCTTGACGGGAGCGAAGCCCCGGGGGTCAGCTAGTAATAAATAAAGTCAAAGCGGGGCAAATCATTAGCTATCTAGCCGGCTAGCCATTAAATACATGCGACTACTATTAAATATCGCCGGACTACACTGCACGATTGCAGGTTGCATTGTGTTGGGCGATGTACATTACCATATAAACTACCACCGAAAATTGGTTTGAACGAGATCTAGAGTAGTTTTTTTTTAATACGTCATAAATCCTAAAGCGCAATTTACCAAGCACGGAACCCTTCGTGTGCGAGTCCGACTCGCACTTGGCCGGTTTTTATTTTATAATCTATAGGCTCGCGTTTGACCACTATCTCGCCTGATGATAAGCGATGATGTGGTATACGTTGAAGCACGCTTGCCTAGAAGAAACCTATTCACTCTTGACTTAAAGACCCCAAGGTTGTAGCTAACAGGAAACAAGGACTCCGGAAGGGAGTTCCTCTCCTTAGCTGTGCGCACAATGTATTAGCAAAGTAAAGTATTAGCAAAACGCTTTGTGCGTATGGGAGGGATATCCACCATGTACCGATGGCGCATGGCCATACGTCTTGTACTCCGATGATGGAAAGGGCTAGGTGGAATCAAGTTGTGCAGTAAAAAACTGACAGGCTGGCAACTAGGTGTCGATGTTCGAGGCTCTGAGCTTTGAGCCGCGACCATTGCATAGTTGCCAATAAGACTTTTGGCCCGTCTGTCAATCGACACAATTGCATCAAGCTGGTATTTGGCAGATCGATCCCAGAGGTGAGAGCAGTACTCCATGCATGACCGAACTTGCGCTTTATACAAGTTGAACAGCTGTTCTGGAGTGAAGTACCGTCTCACCTTTGCAAAAATCCCCAACTGTTTTGCAGCTAACTGAGCTCTCGCCTCAATGAATGTACCGAAGTTGAGGGTCGATGTCAACGTAACACCAATAAGTTCTAGATGGTTCGTTAACGGCACAGTTACACTACGGAAAGATGGAGCCGGGTGGAATTGGCTCTTTCTAGCGGAAAAAAGACACGACTGGGTCTTAGCAGCATTGAAACTGACCAGATTGTCATCACCCTATTCGGAGACCGCCTTCAAGGACAGGTTCAAGCGTTCAACCATGGTCTCCCGGAGAGACCGAACCTGAGGCCCAGCACCCCGAATTATTTTGATAAGTATCAGGAAAAACCTTTATTTTATATGTTCCAGTACCTATGTAAAAAACCACATCAGTTCCAGTAACCCAGATGATTTCGGCAAGTCAAACTATAGAAACTATTTTTATGTGGTTAAAAAAGTTGGATTATTATTATGTTTAAGCCAAAAGAAATAATCACAATGCTGTATTGAAGAAAAGGTCAGCTATGGTGGCGGCTTAGCCTACTTACCTCTGATAGTTCTCCTTTTAATTTCGTTATATATACTACTGCCGTGATATTGCAGTATGTCTACCAACTTGAAACACTGTAGCCCATACAAGCATTTTATGAAATGAGACGAATCTAAGCGTAAGTAACATGTAGGAATAATTTCGGTCTTCCCTTCAAGGACCTAAAACTGAGACTAGCATATTCCTTAGTTGATTTAAAAGTTGTAAAAGCCTTCACGCGTGCTCCGATTAAAGCACTTGAGTCATCAGTGATTATTTCTTTTGAAAGTAAACCCGTTGCGAATCTAGCAAACGACCCAAGAGCTAGATTGACCCGACACCATACTGAATACATCTCGGATGTCAGCCTCTACGTCGTAGAGGCTGACATCTGGGATGTCTACGAGATTTGGATGGCCCTGAAAGAACTTAAGAACAACAAGGCGCCGGGTGAAGACGGAATGACGGCCGAACTCCTGAAAGCGGTGGACCGGTACTTAAGGCCCTTCAGAAGCTGTTTGATTCCGTCATACTCGAAAGGAAAACGCCACAGGCATGGTGCAGGGGAAGTGGTACTCTTCTTCAAGAAGGGCGACAATGCCCGATTGAGGAATTATACGCCCATATCACTTCTTAGCCATGTATACAAGTTGTTTTCAAGAGTCATCACGAATCGTCTAACGCGCGGGTTTAACGATTTCCAGCCTCCCGAACAAGCGGGTTTCCGAAAAGGCTTTAGCACCGTAGACCACATACATACGCTACGACAGTTTATACAGAAGACCGAAGAGTTTAACCTGCCTCTTTGTTTAGCGTTTTTGGACTACGAGAAAGCCTTCGATTCGATCGAGACTTGGGCTGTACTGCAGTCTCTCCAATGGTGCTAAATCGACTATCTGTACATCGAGGTGCTGAAGTGTTTGTACAAAAAGGCCACTATGTCAGTCCGACTTTAGGATCAGACTTAGAAACCTATCCTTCTGCTGCGAGGTATGAGACAGGGAGACATCATATGTCCGAAACTGTTCTCTGCTGCACTGGAGGAAGTCTTCAAGGTTCTGGACTGGAAAGAGCTAGGCATCAATGTCAATGGCGAGTACATCACTCATCTTCGGTTTGCCGACGATATAGGGGTCAAGGCTGAGTGGAAGGCCTCCCTCTAGGTGGAGCAACGACATGGTCAAGGCCGCGGCCGTCCGGTGAATGCAAAACGCACAGGAGCGATCAGTGTGGCAACTCTTGGCGGAAACCTATGTCCAACAGTGGACGTCTTTCGGCTGAAATGATGATGATGATGTACTTTTCTTTATAATTTTGTTTGGCTTATATCGAAATTCTGGGCTCTTTGACATCCTATTCTTTGCTCCTTTGCGATTATTATGGACTTTTCAGGCATTGTTACTGCTATCATAATTACTTTACTAGGATTTTGCCGCAGCAAATGTCTAATAATTCCTGGAATATAACCGTATTTTACGAAGCAATAATGTGACCCATTTTCGTTTTTTTTTTAAAGAACCGGGGAACCGGGTTTACTCCGTCCGGAACCGGTTCCGTAAAAATCTCTTCCGGCACCGGGTAGAACCGGGTGCATGCCCTAGCTGGGGTACCTATCGTCCACAATTATTTTTTTGGTAGTTACACCACCGCCGACTACGGTAAACGTATATGATAGTTTAGAACTTCATTAAGGTGAAAAGACACCCCAGGTGGTGTCGTTTGGAGGTCTCGTTGACAATAGGTACACAAAATAACCTAGCGCTTTCTATGAACATTTTAGTAAAGTTAAAATAAATAAAACTACTGTCTAAAAATGATATTTTGCAACACGTACGCAATGTACACTACTCGTACAACAGTTTTCATCAAAAAACAGTATCGTTTAACTTGCCTGAGTACATGTTATGTGTGGCTCTGCTAGAGAGTATGCTCTGCAGCAGAGCCACAATCAATGTCTATTTTATCATTACGTAATGCACGTACAGCTAAAACGGTTTACGTACATTATGTACGTTTGGCGTACATCATTTTAAGATATAATAGATCGGTTTCTAACATGGTGGCTCTGCGACAGAGCATGACACCTCACTTCGCCACTTCGAGTCATCAAATGAGCGTGAGCACCCATGAGGTTTTCTAAAAGTCGGCGTCTGTCTGGAAGGATGAAGCGCGCGCTCATGAAAACTTGTGGGAGTGGAGTGCACTTTGCCCACGAGTGGGACAGAACAGGCTTACAAAAGGTAGATATAATTTGTAATTGTACTTTTTATAGGTTTGTGGATTGGTTTTAGATTGTTCCTTCGACTTTGCATCAGTGTACGTTGATCTCCTCCTCGACGGTTTGTTAGCGTCAGAATGGCTGGTTGCCTAAGACAAGCGGCTCTGAAAGTATATTCAAAAATTGCTACCCAATTGCTTATATTTGCTTCATTTCTTCAATAATTGCTACATATGATAGATTCAGAGAAATATTAATATTTTTTTGACCAGCCATTCTGACGTCAGGATGGCTGGTCACCTCCGTGTTCAGCATGAAGGACGCAGAATTTCTAAAAGTTCGTTGTATCAATAATTGCTTACTAATTGCTACTTTCACGAATTTAAGTTTGAGCTTCGTACATACATTACGTAAAAAAATAGAGCTTTTATTACAATTTGTACGAAGAAGTGCCTTATAATTTAGAAAGGCAACGGTTTTTTATACTACAGCGACTTGCTTGTTCAAATCGTGCAGGCGTTCCCAATTATGGGTCACCCACCCCATTGAAGCGGAATTCATTCTAAAAGTTTGTTATATCAATAATTGCTTAATAATTGCTTCTTTCACGAATTTAAATTTTAGGTTCGTACATACATTAGGTAAAAAATAAAACTTTTATTAAAGTTGGTACGAAGAAGTGATATTTTGGAATGGCAACAGTTTTTCCACTACAGAGTCTTGTTCAAATTGTGCAGGCGTTCACAATGATGGGACTCCCACCCCATTGACGCGGCATTCATTCTTAAAGTTTGTTGTATCAATAATTGCTTACTAATTGCTACTTTCACGAATTTACGTTTGAGCTTCGTACGTACATTAGGTAAAAAAATAAAGCTTTTATTATAATTGGTACGGGGAAGTGCCTAATAATTTGGAAGGGCAAGAGTTTTTTTCACTACAGCGTCTTGTTCAAATCGGGAAGGCGTTCACTGTTATGGGTCACCCACCCCAGATCTGTTGACGCGCAATCGACTATTTGAAATTATTAATGTCAAACAAATAGTCAACATAATTATTATTATTGGAGCAGCATATACCTTCCTACAAAAGCATAATTATGAAACATGAGAAATTTATGAAAGAAAAAAACCGTAGTGCATCGTCAAATCTTTATTTAATATTATTTCTACGTGTTCATATAATCAAAGATTACTTTTTAGCATATACAATACAATGGAGGATCACCTTCTTTTTGCTCTTTAATATCTTTGTAGATTGATCGTCATAACAATACCACTGTGTACCAGGCCCCTCAGAAAGTATTGCGAAAAAAAGTTTTTATATATGGGAGACTGGCCAGTTATAATGTTTTTCGAAAATATGATTATTTATAAGTAAAAATAAGTAAGTTCCAATTTCAAAATTTCCCTCCACATTTTTTGCGAGTTAATTCAAAGTATTGTGTCTCACTGAAATATGGATCTGCGCCGGGAACATTTTAGAGCTATGATTTTATACGATTTCAAGTGTCGCCTGAAACCGGATGAATCGTACGATAGACTTCAAATGGCATTCATGGATGAAGGCCCTTCCAAGGCAACCGTGTATCGTTGGTATAACGAATTCAAGCGCGGTCGACCAACTTTGGGGGATGACGAAAGAAGCGGTCGCCCTTTGACGGCTGTTACCGAAGAAAACGTGCTAGCAGTGAAAAATTTAATCCAAGACAATAGGCGAATTACATATCAGGAGATTCAACACATATTGAAGATTGGATCGGGAAGCGTTCACGAGATTCTACACAGCCATCTTCGCGTGAGGAGGATAGTATCACGCTGGGTGCCGCACAACCTCACCGATGCTCAGAAGCAGGCCCGGGTGGAATGGTGCCGTGATATGCTTAACAAATTTGAAGCAGGCTCGTCTCGGCGTGTTTACGACATCGTTACAGGTGATGAGTCCTGGATTTATCAATACGACCCAGAAACCAAGCGCCAGTCGACTGTTTGGGTGTTTCAAAATGAGCCAACGCCTACCAAAGTGAAGCGATCTAGAAGCGGGGGTAAGATTTTGATCGCTAGCTTTTTTAATTTGACTGGCCACTTGGTATCAATTCCCTTACGGGATCAAAGAAGCATTAATGCCGAATGGTATACTACCAAATGTTTGCCAGAAGTTTTCTCTGTTATAAGCAACAAGCGACCAAACACAGGGCTCCGCGGGCTACTGCTCCACCACGACAATGCACCTGCGCACACCGCACTCAAAACGAGGGACTTCCTGGACAGCACGCCAGTCAAACTCCTGGGTCACCCTCCTTACAGCCCTGATCTAGCACCGTGTGACTTCTTTTTATTCCCAAAAATAAAAAATCAGCTCAAAGGGATACAATTTTCGTCGCCGGAAGATGCGCTGGCTGCGTTCGAGCAGGCTGTAAACGAGGTGTCTGCGGCGGACTGGAAAAAGTGTTTTGAAAACTGGTTTAGGCGCATGAATCTTTGTATAGAGGCTGGTGGAAAGTACTTTGAAAAGATTTAATAAAAATATATGTACGTATAGAACAATTTTTTTTAGTTTCGCAAAACTTTCTGAGTGTCCCACGTATTTCGCTTGCAGTGAGATTTATAATGACCAATTTGAATTGCAGGTGATGGAGGAATAAATTCTATTATTGACAATAAAGTATATTTAGTGTCATGCAATAACAGATGGATCGGGGGATCATCTAGTGAAATAAATTCATTTAAATTAAATAGTATTTGCGGCTTCTTGCAACTCGTTAACAGTTTTATTAACGTCTATGTGTAGAACAGGTATTTTCCGGTGAACATTGTCAATCGGGCATTCTAATTCTGTGCAATGTTCCCTCGATTTCTCTCAGAAGCTCAGGTTTGGCGGATACGATCCTGCCATCGTCGGTCTTCAGTTTCGTAAGCTGGCTCTGCTCAATAGCCAGATCTCTCTTGTTTAATTTTAAGGTGTTTTTGTTTTTAATGCAAATAAACTCATTTTTCTTTCTTTATTTCTCTTGAAAACACCTTGGAGCCCTTATTCCATTCAATCGCGTCTTTAATACGCTCAGTATTAAAGCGGTGGAGAGCGTTTTTCAACGGGTTTTCTACTGTGTCACCTTAATTTTTTATCCATAATTTAATGCGCCATAACTTTTTTGTCCTAATTATCATTTGTCCGAATGATAACTTACCCGAACTTAATATCAAATAATATCACATGCCATAAAATTAAAACCCTAAATATAAATTGTCCTTAATCCGTTTGCCATAAATATTACAATCAATAATATACTAAATACATAAAGCCGTTTTCAATAAAATTTTAAAAGTCCTAAATTCATTCATTCTTATTATTTTACATCAAATCATCAGCCTATTAATGTTCCCACTGCTGGGACACAGGCCTCCTCTCTGTGAGAGGGAACCATAATCCACCACGCGGGCCCAGTGCGGGTTGGTGGATGTCATATGTCTTCGAATTTTTGGTTCTAGGACATTGATGTTTCCTCACGATGTTTTCCTTCACCGTTTTGAGAGCAGTGGTGATGAAATAATTTTCACAAAGTAAAGCGCCTACCTGGGCTGGAACCCACGACCTACAACTTGTAAGTCGCGGCCGATACCACTGGGCCACCACTGCTCTCATTTTACATAAATAAATATATTATACATGTACTCAATAAAGCAGTTGATTGTGAACATGTGGTTTTTGTAAGCAAGCAAGCATTCAGCATGCAAGCAAGCACGCAGCATTCAGCACGCAAGCAAGCACGCATCATGCAGCATGCAAGCAAGCATGGTGTCTGTCACGGCTCCGGCGCTGCGGGGCTCCGGCGGTACTACGCGAGTTTATCGTCACGGGTTTAACGCTCACCACCGCAGCTTCGGCTTGCTGACCGGCTTGGCCGGCTAGCCTCAGCCGCGGTGGCGACTGTTTCAACCACCTGCTCCTCAACTCACGGGCCGCCTCGCCCCTCCGCGCCTACGCGATCATAAGTTATACTCTAGGGGTAGAGCAGACAAGACTGCGTGGAGGATTTACAGCGATTCGTTTCTGTCATTAAAACCTAATTTTTAGCAAATGTTTTAGGACTAAAAAAAATATTATAAATGAACATTCGGAATAATATACATTATTTATCACAATACTTAGGACATATGACTTTAAGGGGCAACGCAAATAGAAGACGGCGAGACGAAGGTACGGTACAGACGGCTTCCTATTCCATTCTAATTTCAAACTTAATGCATGGAAATAAAGCGCAATTTAAGACACACGATATGTCGTTGCTCGGACGTGGTTATGACGCGACATTTCGGCGCCCAAGCCTGATCAAATTGCGCTTTATTTCCATGCATTTAGTTTGAAATTAGAATGGAATAGGAAGCCGTCTGTACCGTACCTTCGTCTCGCCGTCTTCTATTTGCGTTGCCCCTGAGTCAAGTAAAATTACGAGATTAAATTATAATAGTACTCGATATTATGACAGAATACTTTTAGAATTAAAGATTTGAACTAGAGTAGAGATTATATTAATCAAAATTGTGGGATTTTTAACATTATGGTTACTGAAGTTTATATATAGCAAACGTGTTATGGATAATGATTTTTTAAGAGAAGAAAGAGATTACCTTTTCAAGGACTTCGAGATCTGTCTGTTGAGCTGCCGGTAGTTCCACACATCGTCTGAAGACTGCAGGATCATTTCACGCCTCTCTTACAAGAGCATGAGAGCAGGATTGGATAGTTTCTTGTCCCTATTTGCACGACGGGTCTTGAAAAGTTTAGACCCGACCGTATGGACAGTTTCCAAGAACCCATTGTTGTAATCGTCCACGGAGCTACCTAGGCACTCGAAACGAACATCATCGATTCGATCAATTTTATGAACACGTAGAAATAATATTAAATTAAGATTTAACCGGTCAATGTGGCGCTTGGGGGAAGCCTATGTCCAGCAGTTGACGTCTTTCGGCTGTTATGATGATAATGAAAGATTAAACGATGTACTACAGTTCATTTGTCGTGTTTCATATTTATGCTTTTATAGGTAGGTATATGCTGCTTGATTAATATTATGTTGTATTTTTTGTTTGACATTAATAATTTCAAATATCTTAGTCGATTCCGCGTCAATAGATCTGGGGTGGGTGACACATAACAGTGAACGCCTAGACGATTTGAACAAGACGCTGTTGTAAAAAAAACTGTTACCTTTCCAAAATATTAGGCACCTCTTCGTACCAACTTTAATAAAAGTTTTATTTTTTACTTAATGTATGTACGAACCTAAAACTTAAATTCGTGAAAGTAGCAATTAATAAGCAATTATTGATATAACAAACTTTTAGAATGAATTTCGCTTCAATGGGGTGGGTGACCCATAATTGGGAACGCCTGCACGATTTGAACAAGCAAGTCGCTGTAGTATAAAAAACTGTTGCCTTTCTAAATTATAAGGCACTTCTTCGTACAAATTTTAATAAAAGCTCTATTTTTTTACCTAATGTATGTACGAAGCTCAAACTTAAATTCGTGAAAGTAGCAATTAGTAAGCAATTATTGATGCAACAAACTTTTAGAAATTCTGCGTCCTTCATGCTGAACACGGAGGTGACCAGCCATCCTGACGTCAGAATGGCTGGTCAAAAAAATATTAATATTTCTCTGAATCTATCATATGTAGCAATTATTGAAGAAATGTAGCAAATATAAGCAATTGGGTAGCAATTTTTGAATATGCTTTCAGAGCCGCTTGTCTTAGGCAACCAGCCATTCTGACGGTAACGACGGTTTTGGAGAACACTCATATTTTGACTTTTATAGGTTTTGATTGCACTAAACAGTCGTAAAATTAAACAAATAATTAAGATATAAACAATTTATTTCAAAAATTTACATATAAATACCGTACATTCATGGTTTAAGTTTTAACCTATACTATAATTTTAAAGGAACGCCAACGCCATGCAATTTATTCTAATAAATTCTAATGTACACAGTCATTAGTTTGACATGTTACCGCCAACTGCCCTAAATAAATAATAGAATATAATTACATGAACAAATATGAAATCAGTTTGATACTATATGAGAGCTTAATAACCAAGCCTTAATTTTATTAATAAATAACACTTAAATACAAAATATAACTAATTTCAAGGTTGCTTTTGGAATGGTGAATAAATAACAGTTATGGTCTTCACACACACGAAGCTTGTAAGTCGTGTCGTGATGCTCTTTGTTTTAAGATATTATTTTACCAAGTGTGATGTATGACCGCTGCGGTTAGCAGCGAATGTGTTGCGACCCTTAATAACCTCAGGCGGCACAATAAATGCCTCGTATTTCGTAAAAATATAATTTCAGTCACTTAAACCGCCATATACGCTAAGCTCACTTAACAAATCCGTTAGAACAGCACGTTGGTCATCGGTACGATCGACTTTAATAAATATTCGAAGCAAGTTTCTAGATTACACTGCAAGCGCTTGAAAACAAGTCCAACTACAAGAATACTAATTGAAATATCACACAGTAAGAACAATTTTATTGAGGCATGATAGTAAAACGCTAATTACCTGATGGATCAATGTGAGGCAATTTATACATTCGGAATGATAATTGAATAAACACAAATAAAGCAATTGACTTATAATAATTCCAACGCGACGTTTCATATAGGCTACTTCAACTTAAAAACTTAGTTCAATCAGGTTATGTTAGTTTGTGATGGCATCGGTTGTCAAATAGTGTTGGGGCTGATCCAAGCGCTGCTAGTTAAGCGACATGGATCTAAATGAACGCAGCGAAAGGACACAAATGACAGATTTTTGACAGTGACAGTTGACATGAGGGCAAGCGTTCATTTGGATCCATGTCGGTCTGTGTGTGTTTTGTCTAGACCATTTCGACGCCTATGTCTTTGTTGGGCCATGTGTACACGGGCGGCACGGCGGACGCGTACCGCACGTCGTACATCTGCGCGCGGATGAACTCTTCCGTGTTCAGGGGCTGCGGGAACACTGAGGCCTTGCCTGTGGAACAAAATATTAGGTTAAAGCGCTGTCAAGCAGAATTTGCTAAACTATCAATTCCAAACTCCTGAAAATCTAATCATTCTGTTCTGGGTCAGGGTTTGTCGAGCTTCAAGACGTCTGATCATTTGCTATGCACGTATGTATGAAGCTTTGCTATGGGAAATAGAATAGAAATAATAATATAATATAATAGAATAGTGATGGAGAACTTTGGAGCTTGTAATGGAAGATTCAAAATGGCTAGTTGCTAATAGATGGTACTGCGAAGTTTCAGGTCAATTCAAAGTCAAAGAACGTACTACCAAAATTTAAGACTTACTATTTATAGTAAACTTAACTGGCGAGATACGAGAACACCGAGTAAAGAGCTTTGCAAAAAAACAGAGTAGGTAACTCTGCCTATACATTTTTAAACTCGCCCCTAATCGACACAAGGCTCTTCTCGCATCGTTCCAAAAAGATTGGCTTCATCAACACACCAGCCAAAAGACGTCCACTGCTGGACAAAAGCGGCTGGACTCAAAAAGACTGATATAAAACGAAAATCAAACTCAGGCTATCCGTAACTATGTCCTAGTCTGTTCTATTTTTTTAACCTACGTCATTTTGTTTTCAAAAGTATGTTGGACTCCGCTACTCGAAATCACACAGGTATTTCTGTAAAAACGTCTTGTTTAGCTTCGCATCCATTTAATAGAGTCGCGTTCCGAAATAAAATTTGCTAACGCGTTATGACGCAAATTGAAATTTATTATCTCTCCTCCCACGCCGGCATTTTGCCCGCATTCTAATTGAAATGTAAAGGTGGCCAAGACATTAAAACTGTTGACTGTGAATTATTGCAGTAGATTTGCGGATTATGGGCTAATTAAATTGAAAGCATCTGAATGCTGAATTGTAGTTTACCTGCCATTTTGGTGCAATTAGCGAAACTTTATAGGATCTGCCAACGCAACGCAGCGCAGCTTATTGCAGTTGTCAAAGAATTACATAATAAGGTAGTCGATTGGCAGTTTCGATGCAATTAATATGTCAATTGCACAAAAACTGCGTCCAAATTGCCATGTTTTCGTTAGATTAGGCTCAAATGCAGTCTGTCTGTATCGTGTTTAAAACACTTATACAAGGAGTGAAGATGTTACAAAGCTGTTAAAACGACAACAAAACGAACAAAGAAAGAAGATGACAAGACAAAATACTTTCCAATCAAAATCAATCCATGTTTCCAAACCCTTGATTCTTAACCAACCTTGTGAGCTCGTTATTTGAAGGTCTCCGTTTTTATTCCGGTCTGGCTAACAACGTTGCTACTTTCTTTTAAGAAGGGTATTGAAGTCTGAGTATTTTTTTTTTTGGAACCGCAGTGCCTTTTGTATTTACATATTATATCCATAGCCGGTGGAAGCCACTTGGGTACCAATCACTCGAAACTATAGTACATAAACGGTTCAAGTCTTTGTGCCGTGTACTTACCAACTTTATAAGCGTGTTCGAAAACTTTCTTGGCAATCTTGACGGAGCAATTCTGGATTTCCTGGAGAGGTGGGTACAGGCTGCCCTGGTCCAAGTCTGCTTGAGACACGATCTCTGCTAGCGCCTGGACAAATGAGACAAATATTGGTTTAGAAGGCATTTGATGCTTAGGGAGGTTGTAGACATCTTTTGGCTAAATGAACATGAATGCTTGGAATAAGGAATAATGTAATATTTTATTTAATAAATAAGAAATTTCTCAATAACAGCGTGGAGTCTGGCATTTGGAAACACCCACCGGCAGGATCTTCATATGGCAGGACTCCACACAACAACAACATACAACAACAACATACATTTACAACATATATTTTTGCTAAGTTTTTAGCAAGAGCCCGAAGCCAGATCTTATGACAACTGGTTAGTGTCAATAGGATCGTGTGACCGGAAAATATGCTCTTACACCTCAACACCTGTAGCCAAGTTGACAATCCACAATCTATAACGTTAAGTCACGTGGTCAGACCATACAAAGGAGAATGCCCATTTTGTAAGGGAACTTGGGCCCCTTTGAAAAAATGGTTGTATATTGTAGAAAAAACATGTTATATTCATAATCAGAAAACATTTTTTATTTATTTTGCGGGGTTCACGAGATACATTCATGTTTCTGTTCTTGAAATGAACCCTTATTACAATGCAATAAGGTTCATACAAATGTCCAAGTGCACGAGCCTGATCTGTTGTTGCCTGTACATATAAATTAAAGGACACAGATACAAAAATAACACAAAATATAAATCCTATTTTTGTATAATATTGAAATCGCAGACACGATACCTCATAAGGGACCTGTGTAGAGGCAATCTCCTTTGTAGATTGTCTAGGGGGGCTGGTAACCTACTCCTAGAAGGAAATCAGACATAATGAAAAGCTTACCTCAGCGGCTAACAACATGAAGTCCTCGCTGATGTCGATGATGCCGGCGCAGATGACGCCCAGCGCGAGTCCGGGGAAGATGTACGAGTTGTTGCCCTGACCCGGCTTCAGAGTGCGGCCGTCCTTCGTCTGGTAGTCGGGGAACGGGGAGCCGGATGCGAAGATTGCGCGTTCCTGGAAATAAATACATTGATTTTGATATATTGCTCAAATAGACATGGCAGGAGAAAATAGCTAGAAAAGAATCTCATCATTTAGATTTTTAACGAAGTTATGCTCAGGTAATAAACGGTCAGTTTTACCTTCAGATCTGAATATTGTGACGAAAATATGTGGCTGTAACGGTGCTTAGATATCAATCTTCTTAAGGCAACCACACATTTTTTTTTATATTTTTTTTTTTTAAAAACGTTTCCTATTTTCTTGATAGTAGCTCTGGCGGATAAAGGCTCGGGTTTCCTGACTAATCTCAGAACAAGCACAACTTCATCTATATTCATAGATCTCTTTTTGTCTGATGGCCTGGTTGTATATCTTGAAGTTACTTAAACTTAAGGTTAACAAGGTCTTTTGCAGATTTAGAAGCTTCTCAATATCTTCGAACTCTTCAAATAGCTACAACACTTACATCGGTGTTGGAGTATGCCTCGATGGCGGTGCACTCGGCCTTGCTGGTGGGGTTGGAGAGCGCGAAGATGACCGGCTTCTCGTTGAACTGGCCCATTTTCTGCAGGATTGAAGTTGTGAACGCGCCGCCAATGGCCGCCGCACCTATCATATTGTAGGGATAACGAATATTTAGATTTGGTTGAATGCTTAAAATGTTGTGGTATAAGTACAGGATCTATTTTTAATACAATTTTTTTATTTATGCATCCATTTTTTTGTCAATATTTACAGTTAAAAATGTCATCAGATGAGGAGTACGAAAGTCACGTTGACGACATAAGTTGCGTTTTCATAGGACTTGTTGCCAAATTGGGATCAACTGATGACAGTGAATTTTCTTGTACACCTTCAATAGAATGACTACACTGCACCCAAAAAGTGTTGCTATTTTTATTGTCACAATAATTTCATTGCATTCACTTCACAAAACCAACTACACTCATTTTTATATAAGGAATAAACAATAGTATATTATGCAACTAGTGAATAAAAGACGGATTTAAAACGAGGGCCATAGATGAATCACGAGCAAGTGAAGGATTATAACGACTGAATCACGACCGTAGGGATTGATTCATGATGATTGAATCACGAGCATAGCGAGTGATTCAAGTGTTAGAATCCTGAGCGACGCGAGTGATTCATGGCCCTCGATGTAAATCCGTTTTATTCAAGAGTTGCATACTATATTTTATACCATGACTTCGAGAAAAAGAAAAATTTAAGCGAAAAGCACAAGGAATATTACGAGTAATAAATAAATAAATGGTTTATTACCTTCAAAATTTATATAAAATGTGAAACCCTGACCCCTGAGCTAGGTAACGGCACCTGTGTTTCAGGGGCCAGTGACCACCTCCGTTACGTTACATAATTATAATTAATTAAATACCATTGCAATCAATATTAGAATTACAATCCAAACAAGTATTCAATAAATATCTTAGACTAAAATCGAAATCATTATTAAAATACTAAATAACAAACTCAAAATTAAAATCGAAGAAGGAGTTTGTGTATCGAGTATTTTTTGCGCAAGGAGGCGCAAGGAGGTTACATAGCATTGAGATGGACGTCTAATACATTGGTGTGTTCCA
The DNA here is from genome assembly GCA_949775005.1 of Orthosia gothica. NCBI lineage: Eukaryota > Metazoa > Arthropoda > Insecta > Lepidoptera > Noctuidae > Orthosia > Orthosia gothica. The sequence goes on along the minus strand of OX459037.1, from coordinate 29,863,836 downwards.
AATTCAAACACCAAAACAGTGATTAAAAGTGCTTTTTATTCACTGTTTTCAGTGAATAAAATAAGCTTTTTAGAGGGGGAATGGTATAAAAAAATATATCTAGTAACTCACCGATAAGCACGGAAGGCTTGGCGATGTCCACGACCTCCTCCAGCGTGCGCACCGGCGCGTGCTCCTTGGCGAACTCCTCCTTGTGCGCGGTGATGCCGCCCTCCGGCCTGTTCTTCACGATGAGCCCCTTGGAGTCCACCATCCAGATGCGCGAGTGCGCTTGTTCGTCGGACGTACCTTCAGCCTTCATCGCCATCACGCACAGAGTGGCGATGCCTAGAGACGCCTGTGGACGAAAGGTATATTTAAGTTTAATGCTTTGAGGAAAATTGATTTCCTCAAAGCATTAAACTTTTTTTATGGTTGAATCAGTAAAACTAGAAGAAGGTTAACGCTATGGACGCCTGTGGATAAATTGGTGCTTTAGAAGTTTTGAGGAAAACACTTTTTTGTACTGTCGAGAACTAGGGGTAGAAAATATCACCCCGTTATAAAAATACTAGCAAGTTACTGGCTGACTGCACAAGGCGAGTTTGACATACGTATAAGTCATATTATAGAAACCAGTTACCCGTTGATCTATATAGTTGTGGCAAACCTAAGCATCTTCAGTTCAGGCTAGGAAGCAAACATCCAAGTGTTATTGGATGTTTGCTTCTAATCTTCCAGTCGTACTGTATGGATCAGTGACGAGAATGGATAAAGTGAGAAAGAAAAAGGAAGTTTGAAAGTGGCGCCAGTGGCAGAAAAGTTGAAAGGATACCGTTTGTCCTGGTATGGTCATGTGATGAGGAGAGATGAAACGCATGTTACTAAAAGAGTTATGAAAATAAATATGGATGGATAGAGAGGAAGGGGACGGCCAAAGAAAAGATGGATGGACTGTGGGAGGAGTGATATGAAAGAAAAGGGCGTCAGTGATGGAGTGACGGGGGACAGAACAATATGAAAGAAGAAAACGTGTCGCGTCGGCCCTAAGTAACATGGGACTAGGGCAGGAAGATGATGCTTTTAATCGTCTGTAGTAAGCTGGGGTCTATTTAAGTACAAGATATAGGGCCCGTCAGTTTGTTTCTTTCCCAAAATCGACTTTTCGTATTGCGAAAAGTCGATTTTGGGAAAGAAACAATCATCTCATACAAGACAGGAACTTGCACTACCGAAATGTGGGCCTGCTTCTTGTATTGGCGTGTTGTAAAATTAAACCCAAGGTGACCTTGATGTAGCTGCATTCTAATATGTGGTTGTCATTTTATCTTTGTTGGCTTAACTTCTAATGATATGTTTCTATAAAAGCAGGTATTATATGTTACCTCTCCGGCTCCCTGGAAGACGATGGTGTTCTCCGAGAGCTTCTTGCCGGTGATGCGAAGCGAGGCCAGCAGACCTGCTACTGCCACCGCCGCTGTGCCCTGGATGTCGTCGTTGAATGTGCAGTACCTTAGAAGGAAATAAAGTTTTATTTAGAAATTTCACTTTGTGACTTAATGTTGGTTGAACTATCATCTCATATCAGAAGATTTAATTTGAATCTTTCAAGCTACGTTATATGTTCAACGCAAAAAAGTTATGTAGATATGGCTGCTTCGTTGATTGGTGAAAAGGGCCGGGAACTGAGGACGGGATCTTGTTTCAAATATTCATTTTTTTACTTTACAGTAGACGTGATTTTTGCCCAGCAGAAGGACACATCTATCTATGTATGTAGTCTCAAACCGATGTCCCCCCACTGAAGGACAAAGGCCTCCCTCTCTTTTCTCTCTGTCCTCTGCCTTTGCGGGCTGATCCTTCAAGTGGAAGTCAAGTTACAACATTTGTTGTTTTTTTTTTACGTAATAACAAATCCAGTAGTAGCCCAAAGTTTGAATTGGTAAATGATGATAGGCTCTTCCCTTATTTAGGCGACATTTTGTTGAATGTACCAAATAATATAATTAGAAATACTCACTTTCCGCGGTACTTCTCCAACAGCCTGAAGGCGTTGGCATTGCCGAAGTCCTCGAACTGAATAAGGCAGTTCTGTCCGTAGCGCTTGACGACGGCCTGCATGAACTCCTCGACAAACTCGTCGTACTCCGGGCCGCGCACGCGTTTCTGACGGAGCCCGATGTACAGCGGGTCGTCCAGCATCGCCTGCGTGTTTGTGCCAACGTCTGCAACGAAGAGATACTTAGATAAATATATCAACCAATGTACCTAGCCTTTCTCCAACTATGCTGGGGTCGGTAGTCTAAACGCAGCTAAGCAACAGTGTTTTACACGGAGCCACGACATTATCTAGCCTTTTACAACCCAGAAACTGGTGTCAGATCTTCAGGCATCTGACTAGGTACCCGTAACTACTGTCAAAAATGTTCAAATGATAGCCTGCCGCAGATTAACGTGCTTACCGAGACACGGAGGAACCTTGGTGTATAATGGATGATCAGCAGCCTAATTGCGTAAGTGAATTCGGCAAGGTGAAGGATTTGATCCCATCAATCGATCAATCATTTGCTAGATGAAAGAGGCGTTGTGGATTTCCGTCTATGGTCGATTAATGGGGCCAAATCCTAACGAAATAAGGCCGCAGGTCACCCATCCACGGACCGACCTCGGCAAGGGTTGCCTTATCTCGAAGATCAATCTATGCGTTAATATATTTTTTGCCAAGAGCTCTTCAAGATGGATAAATAAATATTTATTTTGAAAACTATCCCCAACCACTGCAACTCCTGAAAGTCTGAATCAGCTCATAAGCGATCACCAGAAAAGCACCAGAACAATAAAGCTTAACGAGTCCCGAAGTAAGATTTCACATTTAGATAGGTATTCAGAGAAGTTATCGGGGGAGTAAGAAAACACATAAATTGCACTTCTCTCCATAACAAGCAGGAGACAGAACTAGGTTAATAGGCACAAAGGAATGTTTACAACTGGATAATCTACGAACTGCATGCTATCGTACATTGTTGATCTCTGGGTCCCTTTATCAAATTAGACATACCAACTTGCACACTTTACAATGATCTGGCCATATTAGTAAATTGTCCAGATTGATAGTAGGTATAATGATAATGATAGACATTCTATTTTAAATACCAATACCACAAATTCCTCAATTATTGAAATAACCATAATATTGTGTTTTGACTTTTGATTTCCTTCCTGCACAATTAAATACAATACTTATTGCTGATCATCGCCATTATCTATATTTGTTTATACAAACATCAGGCCGTTATTTTTTATAACCCTAATTTTACCGCATCAGGGAAAACTCATGTCATGATAGTGAATATGAAACTCTACTCAACCTAGAGTCAGCCTCCCTAAATCAGTTCTACCTATTCTAATTATAATTTGACATAAACGTCCCAGACTCTGATAGTTTTTTTCTTTCGTCTCAAATTTCCTTCAAAACGACTGAGATTTATAGGTGAACTATCATCACTTAAAGAAAGCCCTTGTGGAGTCTCCTTATAAAATACTTGTACAACTTACCTAAGGTGATAGGCAGGCACTGGTGTGGCTTGATGCCCGCGAGTGCGGTGTACAGCGACAGCTTGCCCACGGGGATGCCCATGCCGCATGCTCCCAAGTCTCCGAGACCCAAGATACGCTCTCCGTCTGTTACTACGATAGCGCGGACGTCGTTTTCAGGCCTGGTGGATAAGAACAACAGGTTAAGTCAGAAGAATGTGTAGACCGCAGATCGGAAAACGAAGTTCAAAACTCCATCTGTCTCGAACTCTAGATGGAGTAGTGATGTTTGCAGGGTGATTGTAGAAGCAGGGTAATAGTGCTGAAGTTGAGGATTATGAAAAATCCAAACTAGCGAAAAGCGAATATTATTTTTTGCCGTATGCAGTAGAGATTGAAATGGGACTAACTGGTCTTGCCTAATTGTAGACAATGCTTGATCTGTGAGAAACTGCTTAGTATAAAATATCGGTATATATTTTTAAAGTACACTAAGTTTTTCAATACAACACCTGAAAATCCAATATCTTACTACTAAACAAACAATAAAACAAAGCAACTCACCAGTTCTTAAGAATATCGTAGACGTGTCCCTTGTCGTTGATGGTGATGAACAGACCCCGGGGCCTGCGGTAGACCAAGCCAAACTTCTGGCAGGCCAGCCCGACAGTTGGCGTGTACACAATGGGCATCATCTCGGCCACGTTCTCGCCGACGAAGCGGTAGAACAAGTGCTCGTTGCGGTCCTGGAAAAAACATTTATTACATATTCAGTATTACTAAGGGGTATCGTGTTACCCAGTAACGGGGTTTTGAAGTTAAGATAGGCAGTCGCGCCTTGTAAAATAATGATATCTATATTCACTGCATCCGGTTAAACTGGAGACTGGGGTATACAGACTTCATTATTCTAGACAATACAAGCTGATCTGTGTTATTTATATGAAGACCGACCGCAATAACGGTTATTCTACATATTCACTAAACAACATCCTTATAGGACAGGAGATAGTAAATTTTGCAATTTGATGACATAATGTATTCTTGTTTTTTTTTACCACAGAAGCTCTTTGTCGATAGCTAAGTGACACCTAATAAGTACTTTGAGACTACTTCGTATCTTCACCCCCTTTTAATAAACATGGAGTAGGTAAAGTCACAGCCAGTATAACTTACACATACCTAGTATAGGTTTCTAATTTTTACGAGGTTTAAGTTTGACATAACTTTATTTTACGTTCATTAATAAAGGGTCCGTGTTATGGAGTCTCCGTGCTCCATGACTTTAGGCATAGTTGAAAGCCCTGACCCGGAACTATGCAGATACAACTTAATCTATAAACCTCCTGAATTTCTGACGTGGGTACAACTGTTCGCCATAAGTTTACAGTAGTGAAGTGTGCAACTTCTAGTCAAACTTTATAATTACTTTACTTTAGTTGGCGAGAATATTGTTCTCGCCGCCTTGTCCGGTATTCGCTGGAGGATTAATTAAGATGTGTGTATTGCCGAAGTTTGGACCACTCTATTAGGATTTCGGAATTTAGAAACTGTTATGTCACAGAAGCTTATTCATTATTCTCTTTGCATTAACAAAAAAATATAGGTAAGCTAATCTTCTAATCTTTAATATCATATTTTTTTTGTTTTCATTTTCAGATATCAATGCATGAGGGTGAGGAGTACTTCATTCGGCTTTATATGATTGTGTTACTTTTTTCTTTATATAGAAAAGCAATGTTTACATAAGAAAGTGTTTTCTAAAGTACAATCATGTTCGTTTCTGCATATAGTACGAATGTTTGTAACTTTGTAGGTCGCAACTTCGCAAGTCTGTAGCTAGTGGCATGGTCTGACCTTCAATTTGACGGGATCTATGCTTCATGAATCCCTTCACTACGCTTCAGGCAAGGTTTGAAGGTGTTAATTGGTTTATTTACGTTTCTTGTTGGCATTTGTCGATTTCCGTAAGTCGACAAGATTTTTACAAAGATTTGCCTTTTATTAATTTAGACAATATTGCCTTCATTGACTTATTCATTAACAATTGTGCCATTTCAGTACTATCCGCCACAACATGGCTGTTTTTCATCCACTCTTGTTGCTAGTGTTCTTCTTAAGCTATTCCCGGGTACTTCAAAACAACTTCATACAGTATTCCATCAAATAGATATTTGAATAATGCGTAATATTTAACAGAGCAAGAAATAACGATTTCTTTCATTCCCTAAGTCACTGAAGCGCCATGAATATTCTGATTTAGTGGAGCGAAAGATTGCTCTCTATTTATTATGGACGGGAAGCATCTCAATAAAAAATGAAACGGAGTTCAGTTCATATTCAATGAAGTGAATAATATTAACGTCAGAGTCCTTTAATAAACATTTCTTATTTAAAGTTCACTGAAGTATGCCATATAGCCTAGTTAGAACTTTTAAATTAATTATTCTGCGCTGTATGAAGAAAAGATATAACGTTAGTCTACTTAGTACGGTCGGCGTCGTCTGACTGACTTCTCATTATCAAAAGCAGTGTAGACATTAAAAAATCTTTAAATTCATTGAATATCCTAAGTAAAAAGGCATAATTCGATGTTTGGCTCTCGCCTATTTCCTCTTCCAATATTGGATCAAACTAAAAAAATATTGCACTAACTAAAAAAGAATATATATATACTGCGCCCCTGTATTTGCCTTTTTGATGATACATTATCTTTAGAAGCACTAGAACCTTCAAAAATACTCAAAATTGCGCTGTCAGTAAATGCCTAGTGTACAAAGACAATATAAACGAAAAAAAAGACATAAGCATAACATATTTTTTATTGTATTTATGGCATTTCTTAAATTTGACCAATAATGCAGGAGGAAATAGGCGAGAGCCAAACCCCGAATTATATTTTTTTTCTAAGGAAATGAAATCGTAGCTCTGCCCGCATTTCCTCTTAATTTGGGATGATAAATATTTTAGTAGCATATTCTTTAAATTCAGAAGATGCTAAGTTTTTGTTTTGAAAGGTGGTGTCGAGATTTCAGATTAGAATCTAGATGGGCCTTCTGAAAAGGAGGTCAGATTGTATCACTCTATTATTTAGGTATAGAGCATCATTAAGTATGTATACGTAGACTAAAGACCGTCACAGATTAGTGACGCATGACTGGATGCAGTATTGCAGTCACCAAGGATATCACCATTTATTCAATTTAGTCAATCTTAGATACTAAAACATATATAACTAGTATATAAATGTTCTGTTTTAGTGTCTAAAGGTGAACTAGAAGCAGTTATTAACCCTTCGAACACTGATTAAGTCGATATTCTGTTACAAGTAAATGCTTTAGTCTAATCTATACTCCACCTTTAAATTATTATTACTTACCAATAGTCCCATAAGATAGATATATTTGTTGAGAGGGTCCTCGTACCGGTCGATGGACAGCTTGCACATCTGGACCTGCTCCTCCTGTGTCTTGACCCTGGCGGGCAGCAGACCGTGGATGCCCAGGGTCTGGCGCTCCTCAATTGTGAAGGCCATGCCCTGTAGACAAAAGAAATATGACGTTAGAAATTGGTCTAAAGTAATTAAGGAATTACTGTTTTTCTTTGTATGAATTACTGGCGAAAACCAGGCATATATTAGGTTGATTTTCTCTGTTGAATTTGAAGCTACATCATAGGAATATACTAAAGGAAACCGTAGCCCAGCTGTGAACTATTCTATCACAGGATATATAGCTATGTAAGTATTATGATTAGAGCATTACAAAATCGTCAGATCCATTATAGTTGCGAAACTTTCTACCCGAAATCTGGCAGTTTGCCAAGTTCCAGTTCAATTAAGAACGGTTATTTTTCTCATTTTCTACAATATAGTACCTAAACACTACAGCAGTTGAAGTATTATTACAATAGGGACAAGCATTCATATCGTAAACACTCATGACAAAAGAAAATCGATGCATAGATAATGTGCGCCATTTAAATGTGAATCGGTGTTTGTAATTATGCAGGCTCTATGTTATGTTTTGTTATGCTTTTAAATGCTATTATTGTTCATCTGTTTATGTAAAGCTGATATTCCCATTTCTTTGTTGTTTTTCATCCTTTTCAATCCATTTTCCGACAAGTTCCTAATACTTTTCTGCGGCCGTTCCTATCTATGAAGTTTTACTTACTAACAACATCTATCTCTCCTGATAAGACTTAGTCTAAGCTATCGTGATGACCCCATTCCAACTCAGCTCAAAACAGGGGACTCAAGTAGACTAATCAACCATACGTAATAGGATCAAAAATGCGATATAAATATGTCTCAATATTTCGCAGAATTTGTAGGTAACTTTATAAACTCTTGCATTATTTAGTACATGATTGACCATTTCCTTCTCAGCTATCAAGTGAATGCTCCAACTGCGGTTTAAAATTACCGCAATGAGCAATGCACTACGCCCACACATGAAACATGCTTTCAATATACCTACTCCGAGATAATTATATATAGGCAACCGGTTTGTGAATAAATTGTATAATAAATAAATGGGCAACAATAATAAACAAAATTCCGCGGCCAATGCATGCCCGGAAATGTTCGCGAACTGACTATCAGCTGAGAGTGACGTAACGAAGGTGACCGCTTGCCAACGACCTTCGATTCTGCATTGCGACTTGATTTAGCCGTCCGACCTTATCTGTACTGAAATAAAGTCTATATTTGCTTGGCTCGAACTGATTGAGTTAAATTACCGTGCGTAAAGATGTTTTGACTAACATTATGAGAAAGTTTCCGCTAAATCATTAATTCAATACGGGTGTGTGACCTACAGTGATCTTAGGCCTTAGTGCGAGTTTTTACTCACGCGTGACTCACGCTCACTCGTGTTACGTAAACGATCTTTAATGTCAAAATGTATACAAAAAAAGAGGTTTCTCCTAACCGTCCCCAGACGGCGCTTATCTAGTTTCAATACAAATTGACGTTTACGTTAACGCGATTGACCGTGAGTAAAAACTCGCACTAAGGCCTCTTGTGTTGGCTATTTTGATCTAAACACGCATGGTAATGTGACAATCGCTTTTACATTAGGCGCACTTGTGCGGTTTCTTGGCGACGCGAAGCCAAGAGATTTAGTTTCGTTCGTTTGATAGCTAACTTTTCTGCTAATGGGACATTATGTATCAACTTTACCTTAACGGATACTTACATAGGTACTTAGAGAATACATAAATAATGTTAAACAATATGAACAGAGAAAAAGAACCTGTATGCAAAAGAATATTCCAATAACAGTAGCCAAGTGAAGGAAAACAGTTTTGTCACAAAACTACAAAATATTCTCGTGTTTCTAATTTGTAAGCAAATAATTTTCCCGGAGTTCTCTCAGAGCGTCTGTGACTGTGATCACAGGGAAATTTTAAACGAAAATGCAAATGCTGAACGAACAAAACTAACTGAGATGCATAGTAAAAATACATATTATGTCTATAATTTAGATAAAGCTGTGAATCTGTTCAAAATAAGTATTTTCTGATCTTTTTTGCATTCGTCATCAAATCATTGTTTCATTTATTTTTAGTTAACTTCAAATATCATGATTACCACTTTACCAGCGAACAACGGCATCGACCAATCAATTTATTGCTCGTATTCAATCGCTCATTAACCGATCATTGTCCTATTGTCTACGCTAAAGTAACGAGTGTAACTGAAAATCGTGTCTAATCAGTTTGTGATAAGGAGCGTATTAGCGTGTAAGCTCACCTATGTATGAAAACATAACTTACATAAAGTGTTATGAACATGGAAAAACTGACTCGAGATTGAAACATATTATATATAACATTTTGCTCATTAACCAATACCTTTTTTCTCAACTATGTTACTCATGGTTGATTGTAGAAATATATGTTAGAAATAAGTAGATTATTATTATTATTCCTTATTGTACACAACACACATATACAAATACAAAAGGACAGCTTATATACAAAGGCGAGCTCAACCCATAATTGGGTTCTCTTACAGCAAACCTCATAGTCATAGAGATTTTTTATTTTAGATCTACGAATAACTAGACAGATTTCGTCACAAATGGAAGGACGAAACGCGGGCTCGTGAAAAGTGGAAGGAGTGGAGGAAGGTGTTTACTCAGGATTGGGGTAGAATAGGCTAGCAAAAGTTAAAGCTACCCGTGTCCCCTCCTTCCCTGGGTTAAATTCAAATAAAATTGATTGCATCCATATAATGTACATAGGTACAGGTGGTAATTATAATGTAAGTTACAGAAACAATTATGGACCCTGTTGGGCACAGCAACATTCTAGATACAGTCAGTGTCTAGGAGAGAGGAATAACGCTTAATATTTTCGTTATTCTTAACATTTCAGTTAAATCGACGGATTGTTAAATAATTGTGACTGTGTGTGTACAGATAAAGTAACCCTCTCCTCTACTTTAAATTAATTATGAAATTGTGATAGCCTGAATATACGACGCAATTACAAGAGACAAATTGCCTAGATCCGACTTCAATTAAAAATTAATGACGTAATAAAAGCGTGCCCTCAGCACAGCTTTGCACAAACAGAACTGAATCTAATGAATGTGACGTCAGACTTCAGAGTCGTCTCTCACTGGAAAGTTTTACTTTATGAGCTTCCGTGAATAATTTATTGCGAGAATACGCGGAACACTCACTTTCCGAACAATTCTAATCCATTAGGATTCTGCTAACATTTGTAAAGGACGGTAGAATCAATTTATTTCTAGGTAATTCATTTGTATTCCATCATTTTTACAGGACCACAGCACTAAAATGCTGAAAAATAACCGGCCAAGTGCATGTCGGACTTCGCAAATTTAGGGTTCCGTACAAAATGTAGAATATATTGGTGTTTGTTAATCAAATATATATTATCACCAAATTTATAGGTCAATGGGAAGTTAAAAAAAAACATCGGATTAAAATTTTGTGACAGACAGAGGGACACGTGAGTGAGAGAAATAGGGCTTGGACTCTTCGGGTACGGAACCCTAAAAACCAACCATTCAAAAACCCTTTAAATACTCCATATACCTTCCATATATTTTATGTATTTAACTACCCGTTATTTACACTAAGTATGTAACGTTAACAATTTGCAACTACACAAATATGAGGTACTACATGTCCTTGTCATTTAAATTTACTTATAATATGAAACGAGACTGCATTCAATTATAAAGTTTTATGAAGCGGGCAGCATTTTCAATATTTACAAATAAGCATCCTCTAAACTATATTAGATAGTCAAGCTGTTCAATACTGACTATTATCACATTAATGTTGAAAAGGGAAAATTTAACACTAAATTTGGTACCTCGTTACAGGCAAAATTGAGTTCAAAAATGGCTTCCTAAAGCCACCCAGCAGTTTGTCGGAAACGTGACCACTTTCCGAGGGAAAGGGGTCGGAAATACGCAACGTGAAAATGGATTTTATAAGTAGGTAAGTTTGTTCCACATCCGTAGAGTTCGTAGTCCCCACAAAGGCTCTTAAATAGTAGTAACTCAGAGGATTACTAGCCGTCTAATGTAGAACTGCATTGTGCTTTGTAATTCTATCGATTACAGTTATCATGTATCATTTTACAGGTAAGACAAACCAGAAGAAAGATCAAAAGAGTGAATTACAAGGTATAACTTATTTCTCAAAAATATCTACGCACTCTCTCCGAATCAAGATTTGCAATAGAAAGAGCGGTTAGCCGACAGTATACGATACTGTGCACGTCTGTACAGTAAAACGATGAATATTTTTAAGCCTCACATAGCAGTTAAAGGTCACAAAACATATGTAAATCTACGCAACGTATCGTATCGTACAAATAAAATAGATAAGTCAACAAACCCTGGAGTCTAATGCAGCAACACATTCAGGCACCGCGAACAAATCCCTGCAAGGAGTCAGGTGCCACCAGTCCCTTTCCATTTTACACTTCAGTCCATTAAAAATGAGTCACTTTAACAACACCATCAAGGCCGCACTTAACGTCACTCGAGCAAAACCACTTTTCAAAGCGAGGAAAAGTAATGTATCATTATTATTGTTTGAAGATATAAACTAAGCTATACTATTGAAACATTTTTATTATAAACTGGGTCAATAAATTGCATCTAACATGCACATAAAGCAGTTTTATAGAAGCCTCGTGTGCAAGCTATAAAGCTAGAACGTCCAACACTTTATCTAAATGGAAAAGGCTTTTCCAATTTTCAGCGTGGCTGACGGCGAGTCGGCGACTGCATTTGAAGTGGAAGGAGCGAAATAGCGGGAATATCTAGTATTATTTATTTATCAGAAATGCGCCACGTAACGATCGATATTTCAACAGCAAAGACTTGTATTCTTTATGAGCTATTGAAGAGAAAATTGAGGTCGAACGAGAAACCCAAATAAAAAATTGTTTTGGCAACAGCCCATATGATCTCTGCTCAAGTCTGACCCTTGTTTATTTTTTGTTGGCATGTTTTCTGACCCGTTACGACCCTTTGGATTATCATAATTTAGTGCCGTGTCGTAAGTGCGTGTTAATTTGAAAGGGTCTAAACCGCAGAATTGAGAAGAGAAGAAAGGTTTAAAACGGTGCTTTATTATGCTTTTAGAAATTTATGAAACAGATGGTTGTGTGTTTGATAATTAAATGCTTCTTAAGGAATACTTTATGGTATGATTATTTCGTGGTGGGCCCAGTGGCTAAGACCTCGCCTCTCGCGTTGGTCGTGGGATCAAAGCCAAGCCGGGCAAGAACCAATGTGACTTTAAAATTCGTATGTACTTTCTAAATTTATCTTGGCAACGGTGAAGGAAAACATCGTGAGGCAACCCGGACTTATATAGTTAATGTAAGTCTGAAATAGCCAAGTCAGAGGCCTGTGGGGTTCCGAAGCATTAATAAAATCAGATGAACTTCAATAAGTAGACTATTCCTCTATCGTAATGAAATCAAGGTTTTAATTAGATACGCCTAACAACATTTCAATCTCGACATTCAAGACAACCGTTGGACGTAAAATCAATCAACAACAACGTAACACGACAAACATTACGATTCCTAATTACATCCGAGCATTAACATTCAACATTTCGACCGCGGATCCCTCGCGGGCTTACAACAAGGTTCCTACGGCAATATTATCGGCACTAAGATCATAACCATCGTCGACGGATCCGATACGATCACAAATTGTCCCAATTACAACGGGTAATCGTCTAGTAACCTTCAACTTGATGTAAAGTGCCGACGGCGACCAAATCTTGAAACGTTACGTTCCGTATTTGGTGACTTGGTCCGATCGATTTAGTTTTTATGATGATTGACGCTGTTCCGGTTCATTAGAGGTTTTGTAAAGTTTTGTTACTAGCATTGACACTAATTACAGTGTCATTGATAGACCTTAGTAATTGCAAATGGGATCAGTTGCTCTAAAAAAAATACGATTTGTTTTTTTATTACGCAACAAGACGAACTTAGTTGCGATTTTTGATTTAAACATGTCAAACTTTGCCATTAAAGTAGGGTGTGAATCGTTCCTTTTCTTAACTATAATTCTCAATTTAGAAACAAGACCTTGGTATCTCTAATTAAGTTATAGAATCTAGTTAGCTGTCCAGGTTTGTGTTTGTGTTTGTGTATGAAACAAACAAAAACATGAAAATACGAATTTTATACGTGAAATTCTGCGAGCAATCAGGGAAAGCAAACAAAACGAGGGGCTCTGTCAACATCGTACTTTTCAGAGGGAACAACTCATATTCCCTGTGCCAAGTAGTGTAGGGACGTTCAATCCGAGCTAAGTACACACGTAGCACCCGTAATAATAAAATTGTACCTACCATTAAGGTTTTATTAACTCAGGCAAAGTTAATAAATGTTACATCGACAATACATTTTATGAAGCTTTTCACAATGCTATTACTGGGATTTATAGAGAAAAATATCTCATAAGTAACTATGACATTTTCAATTTTTTACGCAATTTTCTTGAAATGGTCAGATTCATAACGGTAGTTACTTTATTGAACTTGGTTTTCAGAGAAAGGATAAAGCTATTTTCAGGAATATGATTTTACTTATACGATATATGGATAGCGTATCCATAAATGTATTTATCTTATTAACAACATAATATGTAAAAGCTTATCCTGAAAATGTTACTCTGTAAAAGAGGATGTATACAAGCGTCAATCAATCTTCGCCGATCCTTTTCTAGCCAGCAACGGTATCTGGCGCCGACAGACTGAAGGTATGATATTAGCTTTTAATAGAATGCAAATATACATAGGAGCATTTGTAAATTACATTCGAAAATGTCGATACCAGAGCTTGAAATATAAAACCTACAAAGGATTAACAAAGCCATTTCGGTTTGAATGAGGAAATTACAATCATATCGCTTTCATGGATCTGAATAAGTTGATGATACAATCATAAACGACAAAACTATTGCTTTTTCATTGTCTTACGCAACATATCTGTAATAACATTAAGTTTAAAATATTACAGTCTTACAATTGTTTGTTAGTTTCTATGATCGTTAAAGGTAATACTGGAAGAGCTGATCTGACGAAGAAAAACTATTTCACTAATATACAGTTACACTGTCGCCGATTTATTAGATACCCACATACATACATAAACTCACGCCTTTTTCCCATGGGGGTAGGCAGAAACTACAGAACGCCACCTGCTACGATCCTTACATACTTCTTTTGCTTCACACACATTCATACATCTAGTAATTTATTAGATTTTGTTATAAATTACGGTTTTTGTAGAATAGATTGAAGCCGCGAGAAAAAGCTAGTTTATAATAATATGTGTCTACTATACCTACAAGAATTTCCCTTTGTAAGCTTCTGCGTCAGCAACAAACGGCCCGCCTGTCTTGTAAATAAATGGCCCATTTTCTTAGTCAATTAATCCACGAAATAGGCAATTACGGAGACCTCTTTCTGAAGTTTAGGACTTAATAAAGTAAGTGAAGCGAATTTTCTCTTCATTATTCTTTTGACCCAAAACAATATACAATAGAGGGTGTAAGGTTCATTTAGTGACGAAGTAATTTTCGGAAGTTAAAGAGATACAACAGAAATAGAAGACCGATAAGTTACTTTGTAGTTCTATACGTCGCGATTCGAAGGCATCCGAAGATTTTCAACATCGGCAAATGAATTACTAAGCTCAAGAGCTGGGCAGGACACCTAGCAAGGAGATAATAGTTGAAGCAAAGCAGTAACCGAGTGGCGGCAAGGACTGAAAGAATTATTAGTTGTCAGCAGTCGGTGAAATTGGGCTGTGAATGATGAAGGTGATTGAATTATTATATACTAGCTTCAAGTTTATTGTGTACCCATAATGTTGATACTGATTACCAACACCTCCACCCACATAATCTAGTCAGTCAGGAAAGTGTATCTAATCATATTAAATCGTTTAGTATGATTACTTGTTGGCAATATCTACATGGCCAGTCACTATGACCAAGACAAACATGGTCAAACCTCTCGTATTCCTTTGACAAATATTGAATTTAGGTAATTTCAGCATCAAATAGGTATCTACTCGGCATTTAGCCATAGGGATACAAATACTATTGGTTAATGACGTCAGCATAATAACTCGACAATCATGATGAGGCGTCACAATAAAAAAAAACCTCTAATTGCTCACTAAAATATAGTTGACCAAAATGCTCGTTATATTACAAAACTAATCTAGCACAAAAACTTTGACCTAATGACCAGAGTTTAGTGCTTTTTGCTCCCATCACGTCATGGTCAATGTTTTTGCACCCAAAATGTAGACAAGTCCTAATTTATTTGTGAACTTGGCTATTATTGCGTGACGTCAAGCATCTGGCAATATTTATTATACCGTCTAGATTACCTTACCCCTACACGTGTTTTTAGAATGAATAAATTAGTTTGACTAATAGCATATTATTCAATGATTTAGCAGTTAATGTTACCTAGACCATTTATAACTACGCTTCAAAGCAAACGTGCTGATCTGCTGAAATAAGTAGGTTAATGAATAAATGGCAGATTGGCATAATTAATTCCTTTCGCGAATTCGCAATGAGCTCCCGAGGGCAGGAAATCGCGTCTGTAAATTATATTCGCGTCACTCTGCTCAACGCTACACATTTAAATATATTATAACAACCTGCTGACATGGCTTTCAAAATGTAGTTGAGAATAGCTATAGAAGAGAGACAAAATTCGTTGGAAGCAACAATTTGACAGTTATAAAAACGACAAATCGTGGAGTCACGCTTAGTTGCTATTTCTCTGCTTAATTAACGTTAACGTATACGTTAAAGTTAGATGACGCAACCCGCCCATAGAGTAGACCTAAATGTAACCTCGCTCAAGAGCAAGGACACAGTATAGCCAACTGGCACTCTGGCAAGTCTACAACTTGGCACCGAGTCAATATTCTCAACGCACGATCGTAGCGACATGCAGCGCTGCATCGCTGACAAAAGCGGTTTAATCTAGCTAGACGGGTACCCTATCTAAACCAATACTACAATACAAATATATATATTATTTTTTTGTTTTTATGTCATTGTTTCAAGTAAAAGTTGATCTGAAAGTGCAAAAGCTAGTAGTATGCTATGCTAGTATTATATTATATGTGACTGTATCAAGAAAATATACTTCAATAAAATAATACAAAACTAAAATTAGCAAATAGCAAAATTTTGTTTTGTTGATAGAAAGAAAAAAAGTTTACAAATCCCAATTATTTTGGGTTTTATAAGTTTGGCGTGTGTACCCCGGGTGTTTGTGTATTTGTGTATTTTTGTATATGTGTATTTAGTTTTTTTTGTTTGAAAGGTGACTTTATCGAGAGTGTTCGTAGCTTTGATTGATGAAAATTGGTTTAGCCGTTCTAAAGTTATTAGCGTTATACTGTTTGAATCGGGGTGTTTTCGATAATTACGTGCTCAACAGATTGACAATCGAAGTTTGTCTACTACTAAATAAATTATGCAGCATGAAACAAAAATGTATCGGGGTTTTATTCAATTTGTAAATTTTACTTGTTTGACAAAGAATTGGCAAAATTAGATGCGTCATGGGATTTTCTATTGGCTTGAGGAAAGTATAAATGTATTGTTTATACCTGCTACTTAGTTGTGTATGTGGGTTTCCTTATCGTGAATATTGGTCACCAACAACGTCTTCTGGTCTAAACGTAGGATTTCCTGTTACGTACGATTCTAGTTGCTTATTTAATTAATTTTCGTATGTAGTGTTAATATAGTTATTATACACGGTTTTAATAGCTAAGGTATTAATTCATTTGTAGAGTTCTCCATATTTATAAAATTATTGGTTCCTAATTTGTTTATTACAAGCTTTTATTTAACTTGCAGTGTATGTATGTAAGTGTGTTCAGGTCTTGCAACAGAATTTTAAAGCAGTTATCCTCCACCGATTAAGATGAAATTTTAAATACACGTTCGGTTTGGATGACAATGCATGGTTAGCTAAGTGACGTCATTCTAAATGCAATATGGCGGACGGCCCAAGATGGCGGTCTAGTTATTTTCTGTGCACTGCCATGATATTGGTACCAAATGAAAGGGTTTGTTGAGAATAATACGAAAAAAGCTTGTTGAAAAAAATTTTTTTTTCATTCTTTTACCTAACCCAAATACTGTATGGTTTATTTATTATTTATTTATTTAAACTTCATGCGCAAACGTACAATGGCGTACTTAATGCCTTATTTATTGTTGTTGTGTATGTCGTGTATTTCGGTATAGACCAAGAGCTTAGACGCTACATTTATCACTGTCAGAATAAGAAAGTACGTAATAACTAGCAACTAACGCTAACTTGTTTATTTATAAAAGTTAGTTTATCCCAGGGATTTCTACTGAAATGAAGCTTCATCATTGAAACAGTTAAAGCGAGAGCAAGCGGTTTAAAAGCCGGCTTTGATCAAAGCTAACCTGTTTCTGAATAATTGAAACACCAATTTGGCTGCAAATGGACGAGGACACACAGACTGTTACGATATGTATTAGTGTAGCCACATTGATAGTTGTATCTATGTTTTTTTTTATGTGTGGACGAAAACATGTAGGCATAGAGATGTTGAAGTGGCGTCCGAAAAATATATACATTTTTAATGATATTATTATAGGCTGGCTGGTTGAATTAATTGTTATAGGCTGGCTGGCTGGTTTGTTGTTGTTGCTATTTATTGTGTATAGGTTTAAGAAGGTACTTAATATAACAAATTTAAAAAACTAGCTTTGATCTATGGTTTACCCATACTAAAAGTTATTCAAATTCACGAGTTTTTCCACCCCGAGTATTAGTATTTTTTGTCATAGCGGCAACAGAAATAATACATCATCTGTAAAAATTTCAACCGTCGAGCTATCACGGTTCATGAGATACAGCCTGGTGATAGACAAACGGACAGTGGAGTCTAAGTATTAGGGTCCCGTTTTTACCCTTCGGTTATGGAACTCTAAAAAACAGCGAAATTAAAGACTAATTAGTTGAAGACTTCAAGCATTTATAAACTTTTACCTTTGAATTTACTTAGATAAAAGTTTCTTAAAAGTGGAAATTAATTTCTGCGTCGTAATTAATAATGTTAATGGAAGATCGCTTTGTTATTAAACTTCTATAGAAATATTAAAACGTGCCTTTGAAGGCCAGGGAGTTTTAAAAGGGAATTTCGATTGTAAAACTTGAGTTTTTGATAGGCTGGCTTTTACGGTACTTTGCCGTAAATTGTATTAAGGTAAGGTATGTACATAAATTAAACTAACATAAACGAGCATTGTATACGAGTATTTTATTAAATTAACGTCAGAACATTGACCGTAATTTTCCTCTCAATGCTTATCACAGGCTACGACTAAGTCTGCAATTCTGCATAATACGTGTTGCAGGCAATATTTTTCCTGTCGAGACTATGAAGCTCGACGAGCCCGCAAATCGATTCAACTGACTTAGTACCCACAATGAAAATAATCAAAAAGAACAGCAGAAGATTAAGAAAAAAAAAACTAAAGCTTATTACCCGACTGCAAGGAAAGGGTTATGTTTTTCGCGCGTATCTTAAGTATGTAGCTATGTATACGTAATACTCTTTATTAGGTATATCATATATTTCGAACTGCTAGACGGATTTATATAATTAAGACATCATTAAATGCGTCTCGACGGCCCAAGAGCTTTTAAATAAGTGACGTTAAAAAAATAAAACATGGTGGGTTTTGGGCGCAATATTGTGGGGGTCCTATTTGTTTTTTATATCCACTGAATGTTGTACCAAAATGTGGTGGTTTCAAAATATATACCACACTTACGTTTAATTGCAAATCCAAAAAAAAAATACGGCAAAAATAACTGTTTTCATATAAATTTTGGCATTCTCTGGCTTCCAATTCTCCACAATTATTTTCTAAAGCAAATTGCACGATAAAGGAAGAAACTTAGAGCTTCATTACATACAGTTCCTTACAATACATGCCAATGTAAAGTTCAACAACTAACCTACAATAGTCTCATTAAGTATAGAACTTATAATCGATATCAACTTTCATGTAAGCACAATGGGCGACAAAGCAAGGATATGTGCTGGGCGTGCCGGCTAACCTAGCTCTTAGGTTAGCCTAGAAACAGAACGAGGTTACTAACAATAGACTAGAGACAATAACCTACAATCTAGGTTTTAGAGTTACAAAATACGGGGCCAGGAAACTTTTCTCACTTGTTAGGTAGGACAATGGAGGTGGTCTTATAGTAAATCTCACACCAAAATAGATGTTTATGTGCCAGGCGAATTTAGATTTCTCTGTTAATTGTTTTAATAGTATTCCCGGAATTTGTTCTATAGGCTTTGAAGACGCTTCTGTACAAGCTTTGAGCAATGACAAGGATAAACTAATAAATTGTATAGCCATTAAAGTAACTAGACATTGTAGGCTTATTTTCTACATACGGGGTTAATAATTTCTTCTCAAATTTTCTTGTTTTTATTTAGAATTTTCTTAAATTTATCAATCTCATTCAGTTAAGCTCAAAAATGTACAGACTACCGACGACTACTAGTAGTATTTCAACTCTGAACATGATAAAGCACATAAGTTTTTAAACTGTTTTAAAACATGGTCACTAAAACTAACATTAACATTGCATTGCATTGCATTGTATGATAAGGAACATTTAAGTTACGGTTTTCAATCTGCGAAAGGCCATATTTTCCCAACTGACTAATTATCACTTATTCCAATAACAACGCAAAAACCGCGCCATTTTGGCGAACGCGCTAAAATTCGACCACAGATTATAATATTTTGTGTCAAACATTAATTTTAAAGCAAGAATCACACTGTAAACACCACTTCACACCGACTGCGTGAGGGTTCCACCGTTTACATAGCTTTTATGACACCGTGGTAGCAAGTTATCGCGTTTTCCATGGCAACCATAAGCCGCCCTACAAACTAGGGCTTAAGCCGTGTTTGAGGATTACCGAGGCGATGATTCAATTAGTTGCGACATGCAACCACCCTTCATTAAATCTACGCACTCAAAAATAAACTGTGAATTGGGCAAGTATGTGGAAATACGGGTTACTAGGTGAGAGTGAAATACTTTTCACGTTTCGTTAAAATATCTAATATATAAAATTCTCGTGTCACAGTTTTCGTTGCCAAACTCCTCCGAAACGGCTTGACCGATTTTGATGAAATTTTATATGTATATTCAGTAGGTCTGAGAATAGGTCAAAATCAATTTTTTTTTTTTTTTTTAATGTATATGGTAGGTATGTAGGGTAGGGTAGGGTAGGGTAGGTAGGGTAGGGTAGGGTAGGTAGGGTAGGGTACGTAGGGTAGGGTAGGGTAGGGTAGTGTAGGGTAGGGTAGGGTAGGGTAGGGTAGGGTAGATAAATGTTTGGTCTTTTTATGGCAAAACAAAGTTTGCCGGGTTAGCTAGTAAAGCTTATAAAAACATGGTAACCCTTTGTTACGTCTAGGGAAAGGTATGTTCTAAAATGGAGAGAAGTTTCAACCTGTGTAATGAAAACATTATATGCAAATGAAAACATTTCCCAACTGAAGGACCTTCAAGTATTTGTAAAATTGGTCTTTGCTGTAGTGAAAATACTGTTGGATGGGCTGAAAATTATCTACACGTTTTTATTTGTTTGTGGGAAG
Source organism: Orthosia gothica (assembly GCA_949775005.1). Classification (NCBI taxonomy): domain Eukaryota; kingdom Metazoa; phylum Arthropoda; class Insecta; order Lepidoptera; family Noctuidae; genus Orthosia; species Orthosia gothica. The sequence goes on along the minus strand of OX459037.1, from coordinate 29,843,087 downwards.
AAAATCAAACAGTATTTTACTTGAGTTGGTATAACGTGAATTGAATCACCGGTTTTTATATTTTTGCATGTAAAACTTTTGCCGCAGTATCATGAATTTTATCAGCGCACTCGAATAAATCCGCTTATCTCAATGACATATTAATACTAACGATAACATAATCCACTTTCGGATATGACTCAATATTGAAATGCTAATTTTTATCTTCACCTCGTACAGGTATTGTTGTGACCTACTTTGATAGACGCCTGCTAGTCTAGGACGTTAAGTGAATACGTAAGTTTTATCGGGTACTTTGTGTGGATGTTGTTTAGAAGTAAGTTTTCTTGAATATTTGTAAATTTTAAAACGCTAGAATACGTAGAAAACATGTTTTGCTATCTCTCTACGTTACGTACTACTGACACCTGAAAAATATGAGTATATAATAGGAGAGCTATGTCTTTCTCAAAGTCACACATGCTTAGATTAGGGGTATTACTGAGTGGTTGATATTTTACTGGAAGATCCTATTCATCAGATCTCTTTGTTCTAAGGAAAGCTTTAAATATAGGTCACAGTTTTGAAGGCGAATATGTAACACTTCTCTCCGCATAGGGTGCGCCAAAGTTCACCTAAATTTTCAACTCCGATAATTGGAAATCCGAAAATGTTCTTCCTAACATTTTTCATCCTAACAATCACAATTCCTAACTACTCTGTCTTTAATGTTCATAATTCCGAAGCATTCAACTTCATAATGTCAGTAGCAATAATCATTTATTATACTTTTATTTGTTTTCCTATATTTTCTCAACATAACTATCTTTTACACTATTATTCAAAGTCATATCTTTTTTGTTTAGATTTCTTTTTATTCATAATAATCAGTATTATATACATTAATTTTGCGTTACTTTATTTTCACATAACATGTATAACATATAAGAATAACAGGTACCATGGTACAAGTAGTCAAATAAATACATGTTTTCATATACACATTTCAATTAAATTAGTTTAATATTTGCGGCTGTAGCTTTCAAATAATCACTTTTGTTGGTGTATTTTGCTTTAAAATTAAATATATATTTAATTCTATCATATTTGCCGTTGATTTGGCAGTTCATTTTATTTTTGTAGGTAGTACTCATAAATAGAAAGCTTTATAAAAAAATTCAAGATTTGGCAATGTAATGTTTTTTTGTATGTTTTTCGTGAGGTAAAAAAATGAGAATTAGTCCAAGAGCGAGCGAAGCGAGCTCGGGAACTTAGGGCACCCCGACACGGATAGGTTAGGTTCGAAGGAGATGACGGAAGCTGAAGTGAGCGAGCAAAGCGAGCGAACGCAGCTCCCGTCATCTCCTTCATGTTAGGTTACTTTAGACCCTGCAGACAGAAATAGGAGCGCCGCGCAGCGGGGCTCCGTCGACTTAGTTGCTTAAATCTTCCATAACCATGGGGTTCCGTGGGGTTGGGATGGTACAGTGAGGTAGCCCCTCTACCCTCCTTTCCCTTTCCCCCTTTCGCGCCCCTTAAATCGATGGAAATTTATGGATTTTTTTATTCTAACCTGAAAACTTTAACCATGGATATCTCCATAACTAAAGGGCTCCGAGTGGTTGGTACTGAGGGGTAGCCAAACCTCCCCCCATCCCCCCTCTACCCTATCCGCGCCAAAAATCAACGGCATATAATCGAAATTTTAACCTTACACTTATATTTTTTGTTGCTTCTTAATTCACACGCCCAATATTGTTTATCCACTGTTATTCGGTTTTTTTTCATATGTAAATCCATGTACGTCTAATTTTAATCCTCCGCGACTGGTTTTAAATGATTTTAAATATTTTTTCTCTATATTAATAAAGCATTAACACAAACATGCACGTAATGATAATACACCGACATGAACTTAACAATAGACACAACTCAGTACGTTATGTAAAGCATACCCCAAATAATAATCATCCCTCAAATTAAAACTATAAATATCATCTTCTACCCAAATATATTTTTTATTACACTTGGTAAATGTTTCTTTCTGAGTATGAGTGAAAATATTATGGTAATTATGTTTAGGGACAAAAGCGTTATGATAAAAAACAGTAGGAGTTGAAATATATTTACATTAATGATATTATTAATTACAACTTTCGGAAACACGAGTGTTATGAACATCGCCGGTAGCACTACAAGTAGTATGAATGAAAACTTTAGGATGAAAAGTTTTAGGAAGAGTGATCATTCGGATTACAAATCGTTAGGAAGAACAATTTCGGGTAAAGAACTTTAGGTGAGCCAATATGGACCCCTCCGCATATAACGGCTCCACATACAAAGTCAGCATAATTTTCAAGTCATGAGCGGGGAATGTTTTTGTGCACTCCTAACTTCTGTACCCTTAACAAAAAAAATGTGTAACCTCTTACCTTTTTAGCCTTACAAGGCAAGAAAAACACAGCATCTTTCGAAGTTACGAGTCACTTGAGGAAACACAACTATTCCCAAGAGGACGGCGGAGGGTCTCGTAAATTATCAGTACCGATTATCTCGCGAGTCGAGACAAGCCAACTTCTTAACGTTTTATTTTATTTTCTCGTGGCTTAATTCTTGGATAAATTGAGCTTAGCTTTACTAAACATTTTAAGGGTCATTTAATTAGGCGACGCTTATTTTTCTTCAGGATTCAGTTTATTATCGAGTTACCCCGTTTTCTCACCATTGTTTTCTAACAGTGAAAAAAGGAGTAAGAATTTGTAAATAAATTCAAAACATAAAACTTCAAAGAGCTAATTTTATCCCCATAATAAAAATTGACAGTCGACTTTGCCGCGTCACTGAAAATCCCCTGAGAATTGAGCGGGGGCCGCAATATCTTTTGATACGACGGAACCAAGCGAAGAAATAGATAAAACGAAAAATTGCGCAAATTCTGCGAACAATCGAGGGGAGTAAAATGTAAAATCCGAGTTTAATATTGCAAAAACATACCCTAACCTTTTATTGATAAAACAAATGTTTCTTTCGGCAAGAAAAAATCATTTGAAGATCTCAAACAAAACTATTCCTATGTGAAAATTTTCGTATTTAGTGTGGAATGGGCTGTAGTAGGTAGGCATGCCGGCTACAAAGGAAGAATGCTAATCTCCTAGGGCGCCAGAAAGCTATGTATAAAGGGATGGGTATGACATCACGTTCCAACCTTGAAGGTTTTATGTTATACTAGCTGTTGCCCGCGACTTCGTCTGCGTAGCATTACCTTTGAACAGCCTATTTTTTAATATCGCGCTAAAATATTATAGGTGTGTGGGCCCCGCCTTACTTGAGAAATTCTTAGTTCATCATACAAACTTCTACCCCCCTGTCCACCCCCTAAAGGATGATTTCCGGGAGAAAAACTATCCTATGTCCTTCCCAGGGTCTCAAACTATCTCCATACCAAATTTCATCTAAATCGGTTCAGCGGTTTAAGAGTGAAAAGGTAACAAACAGACAGGCAGTGTTACTTTCGCATTTATAATATTAATAATTTGGATATTATAGTTCTCGCCAAACTTCTTGGCCGCCCTGAAGTTTGCTACAATGGCTGTGCAGTAAGAACCTAAATCTCATACAAAAACAGCACCGATCCGTGCCTTGCGCATCGGAAAGCCAAAACTTCAGGGCGGCCAAGAAGTTTGGCGAGAACTATACTTGTCAAGCTTACTTTAAGGTAGACGTCGCTAACGTTGCAACACTGGAAATGTACCCGAATGGAGTTCCAACAAAAGCTAAACATACTCATTTTAAAAAGAAATCTATAAATTATCCTTAGTTATATAGCAGCTTACTCGCATAATACTATCGCTGTCAGCGCGTCAGTGACGCTTGAGCCTCTTTGCTCCGAAGTCTACCTTTAGTGTCTTCTCAATGCTAAATCTATGTAGTGATGACGCAAATAACGAATTGCTCAATCATACAATTTACACTATCGATCGAGTACGACAAACATAATATTTAGCTATGTAATGAACGCTTCATCATTGATGGCAACAGATAAAAACTAATTCGTTGATGACACATCATTTTAGTTTGGATTATTCCATAGACTCGAATTGCCGTGTTAATAGATTCGTGAGCATTTTCCTTTAAGGAAAATTTTTGTCACAAATATGTGTCTAGTGAAAACAGAGTTTAGAATTAACATTAGGTATTGTCACATAAATAAAATAAATAAAAATAGCCTTTAATTAACAATCTTACATACAAATTACATTTGCTTTAAAAGTTCAATTATCTGACATCGTTACGTGAAGATTGTCTTGCTTTCCAGCATAGGCTTCCCCAAGAGCTTGCCACACTGCGCGGCTCTGTGTTTTTCTTCTCCAAGTAATACCCGCTATCTTTTTAATGTCGTCCTCCCACCTACGACACTGTCTTCCTTTCTTTCTTTTGTGTTGTCTTGGGCACCACTCTGTTACGTCCCTAGACCATTTGTCTTTTTTGTTGTCACATACTTATATCTTACTTGCCAATGATAATAACTTTGAGAAACTTAGTTTAGAGGGAATTTGTCGACGGATGAATTAATTAGAAGTTAACACCTAACTTTTGACAAAGGTCAAGCTTGGCCACTTATCAAACTATTCTTCTTTATTCATTATTCAGAAATAGATTAAGTAGGTAAGTACGTCTTCTCCTTTTTGAGTCAATGGGTAAACTCTTCGATGGGGTTCATTAGGGGGCCATGTTAATGCAGCGTCAGTGATCATATACATATAAACAGACGTTTATGAAAAATATCGACCAAAATCTAACTGCAAGGAACTGATTACCATTGACGGATGGCCTCAAAGATTGTGAATATCACCCCAAGGCGCGTGCGATATAAGGTATCAAGTCATAAGACTTGATAAAATGATAACTAATAAAAGATCTAAACGAGATACAAAATACAATCTGATAAATCTGTTTAGTTCATTGTTGCTTATCAGCCCTGTAATAGCCAATTCCTAGGTATGAATTGTTATTTCAGATAAGTACTGATAAAGAACAATGTATTTGTGAATTACCGAAGTCGAAAAAAAAAATGGATTTCCATTTTCTTCAGGCCATTCTTCTCATGTATTTTTTTGTACCCACTGCTGCAAATTAAGCACAGGTGTACTATGATTAATGTCCTATTCGATCGTGACATTACTGACATTCGTGACACCGCAAGGCCAGGGTCAGAAGCAGACAACCACTTAAAGCTAGCTGGTTCATTTATTTTAATTTAAAATTGCATTAGTTTTATTTATGAACTCATTTATTTTTAATTAATAGAGGTGACTCTATTCCAGTCTATGCTGATTTCGAAATGTTGCCAATAACTCGATAAAAGGTTTATTAGCGATAAACAACTCCAAGAAATATTATAACGCAATCATAGACTGACTAGTTTCTCTCCATTTTGTGCTAATATTATTATATCATCCATATTCAAAGACGACTCAGACAGTCTTAAACTACAACAAAACTAATAAGACTCTCTTAACAGACAATAAATAAATTACCGTTAAGAAAGATACGTAGTACCTACTTTGTAGGTAATACTAATCAAATTTTAAAGAAAGTGACTATCAGGAGATATTGGTTGATTGCTACGTTTACAAATAGCTTCATCTAGTAACTACAAAGAGGTCAAGAGACACAAAACGACCACAATTAGATCCCATAACAGAAAAATTACGTTAAACGTGAGGCCTTAAACGTTAATAACACATAATAATAGTAAACGAGTAAATCAGGGCTCAGTGGCGGTTTAAGTACCGGCAGCGGGGAAGCGGGCAGGCACGGTCGTGCAAGGTTCTGATCATGACCAAGCAAATACCGCGACCTTGTGCGCTGACGTCACGACACACCCACCGAGCGAACGTGTGCAAGTGACGGGACGTGACTGGCTGACTGACTGGCCGGTGATAGTGCTGATATGTACGTGAATTTTACAAAGATAAACTTTTACCTACCGGCTTTAATATGCGATATAATTAATCGTCAAAATAATGGTCAGATTTTCGCGACGAAAGGTAAGAGCTGGATAAATGCCACACTTTTTGAAATCACTCTATATCTCTCAGTCCAAAAAAAAACAAATACTTTATTTGTATAACTGGACGGTACGAGGGTTTTTTATGTAGTAATTTATGAAAATTAAAAAAAAAATATCTTAATTATTGCCAGAGTCTATTTTGGGGCATCTATCCCACATAGGGTATAGTGGACAGATTCTCCCCCGCCGAGAAATAAGGCGTCTATCCCGCAAAAGCTTTGATCGTACTTTGCGTTCCCGTGCAATAGCACAGAGACATACGACACGGTCAACTTAGTAGTAGCTGGAGACTCTTTCGGTAGATTAATAAAATTGTGATTCATCCGCGAAGTTAGAGTAATTACAATCAGGGTAAATATACCTCTGCGGAAAATATCCTGGTTTTACCATTAACTGTTTAGTATACCAGGGGAAATCCATTAGTTCGGGGAATATTTTCCTTAAAATACATCTTTTTTTTAATGAAAATATGCCGCTAACTTTTGAACCTCCATATGCAGCAGAAAATAAATTAAGGAAAGTTACAAAATTGACCGTTGTCACCTGTCGCCTGTCGGTTATATTAATGCAGCCGCAGCCTTATTGCGTATGTGAGTTCGGCAAGGCAAAAGGCAAAGAGTATGAACAATCGACCAATCACATGCGAAATGCCTCTGGGACAATTCAAAGCATGTATTTATATTAAATCATTTGCAGGCACTTTTGAAATATCAATGATTCGGACAGAGTCAAAGATGAAGCTTATTGCACGTGCCAAAGCATTTGTCTCTTTAAAATGAAAACATTTTTGTAAATTAAAAAACAAAAAAGAAGTATCTAATATATTACTAGAAAATATCAACTTAAACATATTAGGTATTATCTGGTTTCATAGTTATCCACATTCTATTTGAAATTCTTGCAGTATTAGTTATGTACATCAATAATTCATTAACTCAATGGTCATTGAACTTGCCAGAGATTTACACACAAAGAAACTACTGCATTCGACCAATTTTTACTGTTTGTATGTTCATTACAGTACTGAAATATACCAACACTGAGTATCGCGTGTGTAAAACTGCTCTAGGGATTTTTATCTAGTTTTATGAGCACTACGCTAGGAGATTTATCTTACGTGATGAAAAATTCAACAGTAGAAAAGTCTTGGGAAATCCAAAGAAAAGTGCAGCGAATCTAGAGCGCCTCATTCTCTAAGATATTGTACAGTAAGCTCTTAAGTTTAAGCAGCTTATTCGATTCTTCGTTGAAGTCACTTGGCGAACAATAGAACTTATTTTCTCTGCTTTTAAGAAATAAAGAGCAGAACAGACTCTCGGGGTATTTTCCGTATTTATATACACAAACGGGTCTCTAGGGTCGACGATTTTTCTCGAGAAAATATTAAATTGCATCTAGTTCTTTTACCTCATTAGTTTGAAAAATGAGAACATAGTAAAATAAGAATAAGATCTTCTTATGACCATATTAACTAACTAGCATTATGAGAAGTGTTGATAAAGGTAAAATTTTCAGTATATTTAAAATTCATATTGTTTCTATGCCACGATGCGTATTGTATTCAACAGAGTAAAGTCGACATTGATTCACGTCGTGGTACACAAAATCAATAACAATATTATTGACTCTTCATAACTGACGAATATTTGCTGTTTGGCTTGGCACAGGTAACTTGGAAACCGAATAGTCTGGCTTACCGAAATAGACGTATATATCGATTGAATGTGCGTTCTAAATTAATGACTAGCTTGAATAGTTGGAACTTGGACGCCTCCGAATTTGGAGGTTGTGACATCCACTTATTGTATCTAAGAGATTACTGAATCCTTCGTTGGTAGTGTCATTAAGGTTTCTGTCTTCAGAGAGGTCACAGATCAGACTAATTTATAATTATGACGCTGAAATATTTTAAAGCCTTTAGCATCATCAGAAATATGAGAAAAACACTAACAGCTAATTAAAGTTTAAAAATAATGCATTTCGAAATTAGAAAACAGAATGAAGACGCGTTTTTACCTAAAAATCTAGACGTAACGATGAATTTAGAAACTAAGCCGTAATTGGCAGAGAGGAGCAGTATTTAGTAGTTACGATTTAAACCGAAATTTATCCTTTCTATGTGACCTTACAGTTGGCAATTTGTATATTGTAAACGATTAGGTCGTAGAAAAAGAATTTATTTCAGTTTAAATTGTTTAATTTCAAGAGAACGATAATACTTTTTGGTTCAACTTACGTTTCCCGCACTATAGTAAAAAATACAGATAATATTAGTGTGCCTAATATAACTCATACGCAGCTGACTTTTATATCCGTATATGATGTACGACTATTCTGTGTGTGTCAAAGAGACACTTGCTATGTTTAGCCGTAAATATTGACGCTAATAAATAGCGAAGGTAATGTATCGAAAACAAGTTAATATACAGCACAAATAATGACTTTACATAAAGGTAAAGTAAACATCACCATTATCTCAGAAAACTACTGGATGATTCTTGATAAGATTTCCATCAGCAATTTTCATTTTTTCGGTGTCATATAACATTTTAGAATATCATGGTTGATAGCATTCACGCTAAAAGTAAAGTTAAAGTTTTACTTAAAGAAGTAGACAGAATTTTAATCAATACTACGTCTAGGAAACTATAGCAACCCGTGACTCAAAACTAAACTAATTTTGCTAAGTCATTCATTGAAATACAATACATGTCATAAAATCTTTGCACACGATATTTTGAGAAAATCCGATGAGCAACACAGGCATAACTACACTATAGGTGCCTGACTTAATACAGATTTGAAAGGGTACCCTGTAACCCCTCTAGACGAATTGGTGACCCCTTTTACAACATATTCATTTGTGCCTAGGGAACGCTATTCTCTCCAAAATAGGGTAGCTTGAAGAATAGGTCGTATACCTTCCCTGCGCGTTCTAAGAGCTGGTTAATTGTGAATTGCTAACAGGTGATTGAAAGTGAAAAACAATGTACCTACGCATTCAAATTAGGAACTGAATTAATTTGTGTTGTCAAGCAAACCTAAGTATGCATAAGTATGCATGTAAGCATGTTTTATAAAATTAAATTACATAAGCATCAAAAACAATCCCTAATGTTTTTTGCTCTGATTTCGGTTGAAAATTCAAGTATGTTTTACTAAAACTCAAATTTTGTTTCGAAATGTTTTGATAAGTTTCTTAAAAGGTACATATTAAGTTTATCATGAATTACGTATAATTCTCGTCTAAATAAATAAATCGTTCGTAAATTTCGTGATGTCAAATTTTGGTTTACTTCCGTAAACAACTGAAAAAGGAAACGAATTTTCACAGATTTCAAGTTAGACTGGTAAGTTCTAATAAATGTTGTAATTTATATCAAGGCAATAAAAATACGGCACTTAATTAAATCTGTAACACTGTGGGCCGGAAGTGTGCCAATGTCAGGGCGAAAATATTTCCTCATTGCAATACGCTCGGTATTGCCATCACAACAAGGAATTATCTAACAACTGTGATACACTTCCTTATGTAAATATTCATTTATTTGATTGAACCTATGATTTGTATGTTTTTTACTTAGCAGCTTAGGAATTTGATATTTATTCAACGCATAGGTAGAAGTCATAGTGATTTGTCATCATCGAATGTTACGCCTCAATTGCATCAGTGTTTAAAGTTTTAAAACTTCAAGACAGTTTTTCAACAATTTCCACCAAAATAAAACAATGTAACGGCAACCTTGTTTAGTTGCCGCAAGTTTGTTGACATAACGAACCACGTGAACTCTGACGCCGGGTGTAAAGTTCAAAACAAACATTTACATGACAATTGCACTGCGGATGTGAGGTGACAATGCGTTGACACCGACACTGACACCTCTGCTACTCGATTCTCTATACAAACTAGATCAATGCACATATGAAACTACGATTTGCTGTAAGAACTGTGAACACTTCCGCCAAGTCGGAACCATGACCTAACCGAAAATACGCGGTCATCGATCTCAGTGTTATGAAAAAGAATTTTAACATACCTTGTTGAGTCCCGGGTGGCGTAGCCGGTCGAGGCCGGAGACTTGGCTGGAGGCCGTGGTGTCCCCGGAGCCCCACATTCCGATGCGATCGCGTTCCATATCGTGCGTACAATTCCCTGCGCCGGCCGCGTGCGACTGCTTGCCGCTGACGACCGACACGTTGTTTTTGTCTCGGTGGGCGGGGGGCGCTGGACTCATCGCGGTCTCGCTCCTGGGAAAGCAGGAAAATGTTTCAGCGATAACGTGCTCACCGCATTGCGGTCTCTTCCGTTTGATAACAGATGGCGCTGACCCTTTAACGGTAGCGTGGGAATTGGGCGATAGGTATTGTTGGGCATTAATTTATAATACAGGTCAGTCAGTTACTTGAAGACTACCCTGTATTTTTCGTTGTTAGAGGGCGTTAAAATTTCAGTTTTTCAATTAGGTATTCAACTGGTGAAACATTAATACGATATGAGTATAGGTACTTTGACATGATGTATCTGGGCTACTTTAAAAAAATCGATAGCAAAACCGCATTGAAATAATAAAATATGATTATTATTATTGAGGTCATTGACATTATTGTAGCTATCTGAGGAAACTGCGGTTTTATGTGTAAAATAATAATTGTTTTTGCTATCATTTTAGTTAGATTTATTTATACCGTAATTAATTAATTAGTTTGACTTCAGCGGTGCGGTGAGTTACACTACGCAGTTAGATTTGTCTCAAGTTATTTTTACTATCTTTTTTTTTTACATACTTGCAAAATTCCATATAATAAACACTTTCTTTCCTTCATGAACTATTAATAAAAAAATATCCAGAAACTATTTTTCAGCAGTTCAGAATATTTTATTAAATATAAAAATTATGTTTTCTGTCTCGGGAGCTAGAGTTCTGAAAATAATAAAAAGAAACGATCCTTTTCCTCTTTTTTTTGTTTTTTATTAAAGATATACCTGAAGCGATTGATGTACCTCTACGCTCTATGTAAATATTATGAAGGTAAACGTAGTTCTTTTTGATTCTTTGATACATAGGTTTTTAGTGAATACTTCTTCACCTATATGTACGACATGGTAATAATCTTAAATTCGTTCGTTCACTGACAGACAACGGACAGCCTAAACCGCTGGGCCTAGAAACCTAAAATTATGTAAAGGGTTTCATAACGAAATTGAACGCATAGGTGGGTTTTTATAAACTATAAAACCTTCCCTTTCAGAAATCGCGCAAAGGGAACAATGTTTGCATGTAGGTTCGTAATTTTTTTTAAGACGGAAACGTCAAACTTGGAAACTTGAAGACCTGAGAAATTTCCGATAAGAACACGACTTGTGCCTAAGAAATTAAGCTATCTATCTTAATAAGGGTAATTAAACGCAAATCAAAAAATATCCTTTTTCTACGCAATAAGATTCCGAATTCACATCAAAATTACTGATTGCACAGCAAAATATTCAACTCAAAATATCACTAAACACACTACAATTTATTTACGCAGCGTACAGCGATTTTTCGAATAAGTCGACGTAGCCCCGCTGCGCGGGGCTCCTATTTCTGTCTACAGGGTCAAAAGTAACCTAACACGAACCTAACCTGTCCGTGTCGGGGTGCCCTAAGTTCCCGAGCTCGCTTCGCTCTCTCTTGGACTGATTCTTTGACCATAATTTATTCGTAGATCAACTAAAATAGACTATGAAATATGGAAAATTTGCTGTGCAGTCAGTATTTATGCTATGTATGTAGTATTTTTGTACAAAAATAAATTTAACAGTATTGCATTATGAGGAAAAAAGTAATGTTATATTGATGTATAATTTCGTTTTATCTGCAGTTTGAGTTTTGTTAAACATTTAGTTTATTTGTAGTGAAGTAAGTTATTAGATGTAAATAAGAATATAAATGATGAGTATGTATTGATAGGCGATTATTTATTTGATATGCAATTTATAATATCCCTCTTAATAATAGAGCAGTGGTGGCCCAGTAGTGACTTACGTGTCATATGTCGTGGGTTCGAACCCAGGCAGTTGCATTACTTTGTGTAAATTGTTTCATCACCACTGCTCTAAAAACGGTGACGGAAAACATCGTGAGGAAACCAGCATGTGCTAGAACCAAAAATTCGAAGGCGTGACATTTACCAACCCGCAATGGGCCCGCGTGGTGGATTAAGGCCCATCCCCTCTCACAGAGAGGAGGCCTGTGTCCCAGCAGTGGGAACTTTAAAACGTTGATAATGATATAAATAATAGTAGTAGGAAGTAGTAGGAACTTAATTGGTGTCTTGTCGTCATTATAATTGTGTTGTTAGTATCCTAGTGAACAGGTTACTTCTAGGCAAGTGTGCTCTGCTGTCGACCACACCGTGGCTTACCAACAAGTGAGATAGTGGTCAAACGCAAGCCTTTCTATAATAATAAACATGCTATTATTATTCTATCCACACCAATACTCTGTAATTTAACTATGATCTAACTAACGAATCCGTCATTAAATACATAAATAACTACTAAATCTCACATTCAACTGAACATATTTGTAATTTTATTTCTCTTTTTATATTATACCCTGGACTTCAAAACTTAGTACCACACTTTTGAAAATGCAATGTCTCCTAAACTATAGAAGTCGAAGTTTTGAAATAAAAATCGTTCTATAAAAAAAATTATTAACTTCCTTTGAAATTATAGTTTATTAGCGACACGATGATAACTTTAAAAAAAATATGCTTTTCACGCTTAAACCGCAGAACCGATTTAAATGAAATTTGGTATAGAGATAGTTTGAGACCCTGGAAAGGATATAGGATAGTTTTTATCCCGGCAATCATCCTTAAGACGACGACTAACGCCAACGACCTTGAGGGAACAAAACGCGCACTCGTTTCGCACCCGCGCGACCCGAAATTTAGTAGTTTTTTGTACTTTCCTTATTATTCTTTGACTTTAAAAAAAAAAGCTTCAGATCAAAATGTAGATAATTAAATTGTCTTTGATATAGTGTCGATTTCATTAAAATACGCCCAGCGGTTTTGGTGTGATTGTCGTGTTTTTGTCCCTTGAGTAGCTGATTTTAAAATGAGAATCACGTCTAAACGGCTAGTCGTAATTTATTGGAAAAAATATATGTTATATTAGACCATTTTCTTAATAATTTCATCTGAGCAAATTGTGAGTTTTATTCGTATAACATAGTGTAATTAATTTGTAAAGTTATGTCTAAAACGGACAAAAACACGTTAATCACACCAAAACCGCTGGGCGTATTTTAATGAAATTGACACCATATCAAAGACAATTTAATTATCTACATTTTGATCTGAAGTTTTTTTTTTTAAAGTCAAAGAATAATAAGGAAAGTACAAAAAACTACTAAATTTTGGGTCGCGCGGGTGTGAAACGAGTGCGCGTTTTGTTCCCTCAAGGTCGTTGGCGTTAGTCGTCATCTTAAGGGTCGGAAAGGGGGTTTGAAGTTTGTATGGTGAACTAATAATATCTCAAGTAAGGCGTTCCACACACCTACTAAATTATTGCGCGATATAAAAGATAGGCTTATTTAAGTTCTAATGTTACGCAAACAAAGTCGCGGGCAACAGCTAGTTTTCTATAAAACGTTTTTTATTTCAAAACTCTAGACTTCTATAGTTTAGGCAAAATTGCAGTTTTAAAAGTGTGGTACTAAAAGTGTGGTAGGAGGAGCTCATGGCTTAATAATAACAGCCGCACTGGTCGATCATCATGGTTAAGCAACGCTAGACGAGGTCGGTCCGTGGATGGGTGACCATTTCAACATACCGAGTTTCCTCCGTGCCTCGGCAAGCACGTTAAGCCGTTGGCCCCGACTGTCATTTGAAGATCTTTGACAGTCTTTACGGGTAGTCAGAATCTTGAGATCTGACACCAGTCTTGCCAAGAGGTATCGTGTTACCCAGTTACTGGGTTGTGGAGGTCAGATAGGCAGCCGCTCCATGTAAAACACTGGTACTCAGCTGAATCCGGTAAGACTGGAAGCCGACCCCAATATGGTTGGGAAAAGGCTAGGCAGATTGATTGGTACTAAAAGTGTGGTACTAAGTTTTGAAGGCCAGTGTTTTTTATAACATGGTAGTATGAAAACGTAAAGATCCATGCATTCAAATAAACCTTAATGTCATAAGGTCAGCAAGACTTTCGATTTATTATGACAAAGAAAAACTAAAATAACGACAGTCTTCACTAACAAACCATTAACACTTAAAAACGTCTTAAGTTAATAATATTGCACTGTTAGACTTTCAACTCTCGACGCAGAACCGAGCCTTGAAAATCCAACAATGTCTTTTTAAAGTTGCTAAGGTCACAGGTCGTAGGTTAGGGTGCTACGCGAGTTGCTACGAGACTACGCTACAGGGCTACGAGGCTACGAAGCGCTACGGCCTACCTACGCCGTGCGGCACAGGTGCGACAGTCTTTCTCACAAGGACAGCTCATAACAAAACACTATCTGAAACAATTTATTTACCAATTTAATATTTCAGATAAATTAGGATTTTATTACTTAATATTAAAAGTAACTTATTATGTATCTCAGAGTTTAAGGTTACACTAGTCGAAAATTCTTCCATACAAACGTAGTCTAGAGATTACTCCACTGTTTGACGATGTACGTTCAAAATAAAAAATGATATCAATTTGTCTCATCATTATCTAGTCCTGTATGGAAACAAAAATGTAAAGAAATAATATATTTGAAAGTTATGAGCGTCCAAAGTTCCATATATCAACACTAATTTTAACGCATCTTTAGGCGGCAATAAATACCATGAGAAGAAAGAAAATTGCAAAATGGCCTCTAAACAGGGATAGATTAGTAATTCAACAATGCAAATAATGTTATTTTATAAATACACATTTAGTTGTTTTTTCACGATATCTATACTCCCAAAGGTCTGTTTATAAAATTTCGCGCGCTCGTTTTCGTCCTAAATCATCATCCATTTCGCAAAAATGCTAATTCGTACGCGAACTAGCTTCTTACTGCTCATCACAGCATCTATTTCTTTCGCACGTGTTGTCGGATAAGATAGCATGCATTTTAACCCCGCGCATAAAATAGTTCGTGCCGTCGACTAGTTCAACCTTAAGTCTCACGCTGGAAATACCGAAATAAGATTAAGATAGTGAAAAGATAATTTTGCTCAAAGCTTGTTCGTGCCTTGCATTTTATTATCTATCTATAAGAACATTACTCGGCATAACAAAAATAATATAATCCAGTGGTAGTCTATAAATCGCACTCGCATCGCTTGACTAAACTAAAACCAAATACAAAAATAAAAAATATTCGTACAACTCGATAGAAACTACTTTTGCATTAAATTCCCTATAAAGTGAATATTTTAACCTTCTTGGAAACCAATTCAAGCATTTCAAGTTGTTTGTCGTGCGGAGGTAATCTGAGGTCCCCTTTAACTGGGTAACTACTAAAACATGGAAAATAAAATCAAAATAAATATTTTAAAACGTTGTATAAAACACTATTGCACCTACCTCATAGACTTATTTATACCAAGACGCTTAGACCAAGAGAAATCACTGTTCAGAATATATTTGCAGGGTGGTAACTATAAGCTCTTAGAGTGAGGTTATTTTGATTGTGCGTAAGGGACAGATGTATACAAGCCACATACATCTGTCCCTTACACACACTCAAAATAACCTCACTTTAAGAGCTTATGGTCACCCCCCAGACATAATAATCACTATCACTGCATATTATAAAATAAAGTCCCCCGCCGCGCCGCGGCTGTACGCGATAAATAAAACTGAAATAGTACGGATTTTTATGCGGTTTTCACCTATAGAAAGAGTGAAAAACTGGCCAAGTGTGAGTCGGTCTCGCGCACGAAGGTTTCCGTACCATTATTGCAAAAAACGGCAAAAAAAATCACTGTTATTGTATGGAAGCCCCACTTAAATATTTATTTTATTCTGTTTTTAGTATTTTTTGTTATAGCGGCAATAGAAATACATCACCTGTGAAAATTTTAACTGTCTAGCTATCACGGTTCATGAGATACAGCCTGGTGACAGACGGACAGACTTACAGACAGAAAGACGGATCGTGGAGTCTTAGTAATAGGAACCCTACAAACGAGAAAGGTTTTTGTTTTGTGTAAAATTTGTCACGGGCGAAGCCAGGGCGGACCGCTAGTGTTTTATAAGATTTCTTGATTATTTAACCAAAAAAGTAAAAATAAAAATCATACTAACTTGTCAATAATTCTTTCCTGGCTCTCATTTTATTATTTCTGTAAGATTCTTCTATGTGCAACAATTATTTTTACCAAGTTTTCGCTTAACTTTTAAACTCAGGTGTGTAATTTAATCATTGAAATGCTTACCGTTTATTTTTGCCAGAGGAGCCGTTCACTTGACGTGCGTCAAGTTGACTGTGTGACTTGACTTTACGCGACAAGAATTCCATTTTTGAATTATAACTTTTTTTTTTTGATTAAATATAGTTTTAATAATTCAGAAAAGAGGTTTGATTAATTCAGAAAGTAGTCTCTGACTATTTGTTCAAATTTAAGCTTAAGTTACAAAATTTAAATTAACACATTTTAAAATAAATAATTAATAAATTAACTGATTGTCAGGGAGCTCTTACGAACTCTAAATGACAACTAAAGGTTGGAGAATGGTGCCAGTGAACATAAATGAGTTATCAATATCAATAAAATGATACTGGACCAACTGTGAACCTGCAGCCGTCACGCGGCGCAAAAATAAATAAACTGAACGCGCGTGATCGCTGATTACTTACGGATTTATAAAAATGAGCGTTAAACAAATACCGACAAAAGCTATTTTTATGTGGCATGTCTAATTAATTATGTAATTCTGGGAGGGAGCTGCCAAATACAAGCTTGGTGTGCTTGAGAAATTGGCCAAGAGGCTCTTCGGCAATGATGCTGGTTGAGTCAAAGCTCCAGAGCCTTGAGCATCGACGCTAGGTTGCCTGCCTGTCAGCTGTTTATCGATATTATATTTTTTTTTAATACATTTATTAGAACACTCACCTATTTTCACACTGAACTGCTATTTCCCTATCTGGATTATTGATAGCACAGTGAGTCAGTACGCACTGGACGGAGTCACGTCAGCAATAAAGTGCAAACTTAGAGATCATACTGTTTATAAGCTGACAGTCGACATAGACCACTACTCTAATCAACTCCATTCGAACCTAGAGTGATAGTTCTGGTGGTGTGATAAACAGCTAATCTATATTTATTATCACAGATGCAACTCACTACTGGATTGGGAGTTAGCAGTGTTGGTAGAACGCAATAATTCATATTACTGCACTTTTGTGAACTTATCGGATGATATCAAAAATAGGCACAGTAATAAGCCTGCATTTGGAGCATGGAGCATTTGGAGCATGGAGCATTTGGAGGCTGTAACAGATGAGTGAGTCTAACCCGGTTTTTCATTCAGTCGTACCGAACCAAAAATATGGAGAAGGGAAATGAATTATGGTATGGCAAAAATTATTGTCTCGAAAACAATAGTACATTATTGCAAAGGCCGGGAAATAGGCAATTGCAGGTCGAGTATGAGTTTGAAGGCGAGCCGTAGGCGAGGACTTCACTAATACGAGCAATGGATTTGATTTTCTTTGTCCGTAAATTTGGTAGTTCGCGTGTTCTTATGACAATATTCCCATGCATGTTTGAGAAAAGGAACTTAATGTCTGTGACGTAATTTAGGCTGTACCTATGTAGCTAATATTATATACACAAGCAAAATAATGATAATGCCTAATAGTTATCGAAAGCACTTCCTCTGCTGGTAGTGGTACACAGGCACACACTCTGTGAGAGGGGATGGGTCTTAATTCACCACGCGGGCTCAGAGTGGGGTATTTTTTTATATCACCTATAATATAGGCTCGCGCTTGACTACTATCTCACCTGATGGTAAGCGATAATGTGGTCGACGGTGATACACGCTTGCCTAGAAATAACCTTTTCGTACCACTTGCTCAAAAAAGTGACATTCTATGCCACAAAAAGCGAACATAACAATAGTCATTTTTAACCTGTTAAAAACAGGGAAAGAAAATTGTACTGAATTTCATTCATCCTCTAGGGAGAGAATGTGATTTAAATTTGGAATACTTACCGAAATTTATACTGAACTACATCTGTGTTTACACCATTGAGTTTGTATATAAAGCATTATACATCTTTTTGAAAAAGGAATACGCATTTATTATGCAGTTATGATTATTAAATAAAATTACGAAAACCGACGAGGCCGTATGAGCTTTATGCTTTTGCTTTTCCGACAAAAAAATATTAGTCTAGGAATTTGCCGCGTTTTTGTTTTCTTCAAATACATAAACGTTAAGTTTATTTTACTTTTAATTGTCATTATTTTTAATAAATGCTTATCTCATATTATTATTGGGTGCTAATTAAGGCAGCTTCTTTAAAATGTCATTCTCGTCTGCAAATATATTTAGTTGTCTAATTAATTAATAGGTCAGCGACAAACTTTTAGCGTCTAATAAATGGTTTATAAGCGACCATATATTGTAAAACAAGCTACTGTTAATATGACGCAACATGGTGATAATTCTTAAGCAACTAAATTTGTGATATGTCTACTCATTGCTAGCTTCTAATAAGTGTATCAACTTCATCTATAAAATAATATCAACGTACTCTAATTTCATAGAGTCACCTTTATTTTTATACTTTAGCATAAGTAATTGATGAGTGAATCTACTATATTTGAACATAAAATTTCCTTATTATTGTCATCAAATAATGGTCAATAAAAGCTATAATTTCATGTATTCGCCTATCTATTTATAATGTTACCATAAGTAATTGACTATTATACCTACCCAAATGAACATACAAAAAATAGGGTGGTATTTAATACTTTAACTGTAATTCCCCTTTTTTCAATCAAAATATTCGAAATTACTACCAAAAATACTGAATTGCACACTAAATTTGCTCATCAAATAAATGAATTATACTATACTGCTAGATCTTTAAAGCTTAACTGTTTTACTGAATAACTATCTGTTAACTAAAAGTAAATCTAATAATTCTTCGAGTGCAACAAAATATTTAAGTTTTAAGGGAGGGGGGGAAACGAAACAAAGTCGACGGAGCCCCGCTGCGCAGGGCTCCTATTTCTGTCTGCAGGGTCTAAAGTAACCTAACATGAAGGAGATGACGGGAGCTGAGTTCGCTCGCTTTGCTCGCTCACTTCAGCTCCCGTCATCTCCTTCGAACCTAACCTATCCGTGTCGGGGTGCCCTAAGCTCCCGAGCTCGCTTCGCTCGCTCTTGGACTAATTCACATTTATTTTATATTTAATTGAATAATTTGTGTGTTGCAAACTTTCACGAAAAAAGAATATGATTTATTAATTTAGTTGTTGAATGAAAAACTTTGATTGCTAATTTTGAGGCTGGAATTTGATTTTATTAGCAGACAGATGTTGAATCTCTAAAATATATAAAGTAGCTCACTTACAACATTAGTCGCTGAGTTATCAAATCAGAAGTAAATATATTTATCGGTAGCTCGGAGTCATATTAATTTACGCTCGTAAATTGACGCTGGTTTTTTGATATTCTGTTGGAGTAGTAAAGATGATGAATTAATATAATTGAAGCTGTTCTATTAACTCGTCGCCCACATATAAAAAAAGACGCTAGGTTGCAGGTGCTAAAGAAAACTTTTGTTGCCGCACATATAATTTCCCATTATTATTGTGTTATTTTTTTCGCAAATGGTACGAAAAGTAGTGTATTTTCCTCGGTGATAAAGCTGTCTTAGTCTTGGGTGAACTTAAATCCCTCGCTACACTCAAGACTCGTCTTAAATCCCTCGCTTCGCTCGTGATTTAAGTTTTTAACACCCTCGCTACGCTCGGGAGTAAACCTCGAGTCCTTCGTTACGCTCGCGATTTAAATCGTCACCCGCGACAGAAGACACTGCTTTATCCCCTTGGTTAATAATCTACTAATTCACTCTTGACTTAAAGACCCCAGATTGTATCTTTCGGGAAACACAGACTCCGTGGACGTCATCCAATGGGTATCCAATTGAATAATAATCTAACTACACGTATGTGATGAAGCGGTGTGTAGGTAACTAGGTAGGAATTTTGATGAGAAATGTTCAAAGCAGACATAGTTATTGGGCATCAAAATAATAAATATTTTATGTAAATGTAATCAGAAATTGTTCTGTACAAGCTGCGTAGGACTAATTTATGAGTTATTTTAAATACCGTCTCCAAGTGAATGTTCAAACTGTGCAAAATGACGCAACACTTAAAATGTTTTCATCATGTAGTGAATAGGTGATCAAAACCCCGTGATAAAATTAGTTTATATATATAAAAAAATAAGTATCTTATGATGTACCAGTAGGTATTATAACGGTATGTGTTATCATCAGGTTAGCGGAAACTAACCGGTAACCAATGATATGTATCATAACAGAAACTCTGAAAATATTTAAAAAATATCAGTGTTGTATTAAAACAACAGCCTGTACTACTAGTGTCATTAAACTTTGTGTTTACGTTGAATCTTTGTTATTCAATCATTTGTTATGGATTTTTTGTAGATTTGATAATAAACTTTTCTAAATTATTTGCATTTTTAAAGGTGGAACAAGAAGGTGGATGGTTTTTTTTGGTAAATCGGGCAATCGAAACGGTAAGACTTCAGAGATGATTTTTAGGGTTCCGTACCCAAAGGGTAAAAAAGGGACCCTATTACTAAGACTCCACGATCCATCTGTCTGTCTGTACGTCTGTCACCAGGCTGTATCTTATGAACCGTGATAGCTAGACAGTTGAAATTTTTACAGATGATGTATTTCTATTGACGCTATAACAACAAATGCTAAAAACAGGATAAAACAAATATTTAAGTGGGGCTCCAATACAACAAACGTGATTTTTTGCCGTTTTGCGATAATGGCACGGAACCCTTCGTGCGCGAGTCCGACTCGCACTTGGCCGGATTTTTAATGTAAGTAGCAAACTGTGATTGAATCTTGTGTCTGAAGTGTGTGTGAGTGTATGCACTAGATCTACCGAAATTGTTAACACACGATAATCGTTGCTCTCCTGTGTAGTGGAGTAAATATCTACAGGAATTAAAACATTAATCTTCGTTATTTGAATTTGAAGTTAGTTTGAATCAGGAACCATTTTATGACAGCCCGTTAATTATGTTGCAAAAAAATCATAATCCTTTCCGGCCATTAAAAAAAGGTTAAAAGATAAGTTACAATGTCACTGCAATAGACAACGGATGTCATATACAAGTTTATAAAAGCGCGCGAACTGTCATGGTGGACATGACATGACGTGCACATGACCTGCGTATGCGCAACGACAAAGATCAGGCCAAGGGCAGGGCAACGCATGTTGAACAGCGTGATAGGGCTACACCTATAGTGGCAAGTTATATAATTGATAATTACATATTTATGTGACATATGTAAACTTCAACATAAACAATTTTCTTGAAATTAATCATTCATCAGAATTGCGGGGAACCTGTATGTCTGTTGGTGTTTTTGCTGTGTAAATTTTACTTATATGAATATGAAGCATATATTATTTCATTTTAATATTAGGTCGGGTTTAAAGACAGACGTCACTTCTTGGGAAAATCTGTGTTGAACTAACTTCTCGAAAATTAAACTCAAGAGTCAAGCTATTCCATTTACTGGATAAATTGCCGTGACTGTTTAATATCAAAGTAGCTAGGTAGGAACTTTTTATTCTTTAAATTGGCGCGAAAAGATAAGCGCCTTAAAGATTAGTTAAATGATAAATGATTTTATTTCTGTAAGTTGGTTTGTACAAACACTTTTACATGTCGATCATATTTTTTAAAACTAGATGAGGTCGGCGTTTCCTATCTGACTACTCTGAGAAGAAAGGCCGAAACAAACTCAGAGGTCACAGTCTCTTTTAAAGTCTTGACAAAATCTTGGTTATATCATGTGAAGACCATGTAGACAGATGTCTGAAATGGTCTTTTGAGGAAAGAACCAGCCAGATTGAGTGGACCTGTCCAGTCAGTGCACGCATTTGTCAATAACCGAGCAGCTCAACTCAGAATTTACGGAGCTCAACGATTCGACGAACAATACCAAAGAAAGGACATTCGGGTAGGCCGCATAAACTACTCAAACTGCCAGACCATGAGTAAAAACTAACTAAGTTATAATAAAAAACAAAAAATCCACATAGTCTTCACATTCACAATAATAAAAATAAAATAATACTTTAAAAAGTAAATATTCTTGTCATTGCAAGAAAACAAAAAAAAAAAACAAAATTAAAAACAAAATTCACGGTGCAAAATATAAAAAATCAAAATTAATTGGAGCAGCTCAATCCCAAGCCTTTTTGTCCTCAAAGTAATCTTTAATAGTATAAAACGCTTTCTGACACAACTTACGTTTAATGAATGATTTGAATTTATTAAGACTTAGATCTTGTACGTGGCTTGGAAGCTTATTATAAAAGCGTACACATTGACATCTAAACGAGCCACCTATCTTCTTGAGCCTTGTTGTAGGTACTACAAATTTGTGTTTTTTCCTAGTATTTATGTTATGGACATCACTACAATTTTATATTTTTATGAGCATATAAAAGATTTTCATAAATATACTGAGAGGGCACAGTCATTACATTAATCTCCTTAAATTTCTCTCTGAGAGAGTGCCTCGGGCTTAATTTATATATTGATCGAACAGCTCTTTTCTGCAAAACAAAGATATTCTGGATGTCGGCGGCATTTCCCCACAACAGAATACCGTACGACATTACACTATGAAAATAGCGTAATGTCGTACGGTATAGTATAGTCTCTATGTCAGTTAAATTACGAATTTTTCTAACAGCATATGCTGCGGAGCTTAGCTTCTTTGACAATTTATCTATATGTGGGCCCCACTGAAGCTTAGCATCCAAAGTTAAGCCTAAAAATACTGTGCTATTCTCAGGATTCAATTCTTCGCCCTTTATCAACACATCAGTTTTCACCTGCCTAACGTGAGGTAGGGTAAACTTAATGCATTTGGTTTTTCTTTCATTAAGGAGTAAATTGTTAACATTGAACCAGTGAACTACTTTTGAGATCGCGCTATTTACTTCGTCAGTAACCAGCTGCTGCCGTTTAAGTTTAAACAAAAGTGAAGTATCATCTGCAAACAACACTATGTCATGGTTATCCTTTATGAGGTAAGGCAAGTCATTAATATAAATAAGAAACAAGAAAGGACCAAGAATCGAGCCCTGCGGGACTCCCATTTTTACTATAGATCCGGGTGATCTTTTTCCATTAACGTCGACAGTCTGAATCCTATTACTCAAGTAAGAAGTAAGAAGATCCAGAGCGCTGTTCCGGATCCCGTAGTGGCGGAGTTTCCTGATTAGCGTTTCATGAAGAACACAATCAAATGCCTTGGACAAATCACAAAAGATTCCCAGGGCATCGCACTTATCTTCCCATGCATTATAAATATGTCCTAAAAGCTCAACACCGGCATCAGTAGTTGAACGACCCCTTGTAAAACCGAACTGTTTGCTATGTAATAATTTATGCTTATTAAAAAAGTTCATATGATGTTTCGAGCCGTTGCACTTACAAAACAAAATCAATAAAAGCTAACTTCTGGATTCTTCTTTTGGACAAAGAGGTAAGAATGCAGTAATGGGGTTTGCCGACAGAAGTGAAATCTTAAAACAGACAGATTGGGCGTCCCGTCACCCGTCTGTCACACAAAAACACAACAATTATTCCGAACCGAGACCGTCACACGACACATTAGCATTATGTCGATGACGCTGTCACATTAGCATGTCGCTAACGCGATCACATAGGTTTTCACTTCAAAAAAACAAAAAAAAAAACAACCGGCCAAATGCAAGTCGGACTCGCACTTGGCCGGTTACCATTATCGCAAAAAACGGCAAAAATACGTTTGTTGTATGGGAGCCCAACTTAAATATTTATTTTATTCTTATTTTAGTATTTGTTGTGGCGGCAAGAGAAATACATCATCTGTGAAAATTTCAACTGTCTAGCTATCACGGTTAATGAGATACAGCCTGGTGACAGACAGACAGACAGACCGACCGCGGAATCTTAGTAATAGGGTCCGAATTTTACCCTTTGGTACGGAACACTAATAAGCAGTTATTAGATAGTTACCCAACCTAGTGCAGTATCGTCGATTTACTCGTTCATTTTCTTACCGAAAAATTTGTAAAATAATTCTGCATTGAATAAATGAGGACTGTAATAAAGCTGATTATGGTTATCTAGATGACTAGTGCATGGACATTTAACCTGTACGAGGCTTATCGCTCTATGTGGGGTCAGAGACCATCGTCCAACATATGGTATGGTATTGAAACTCTTGGAACATTAATTATTTATATACTTTTGAATGTATTTCGTGAACAATAAACACATAGTATTAGTACAGATAAGATAATAGTTACTATGTAAGTAGTAGCTTTAATACACCATGGGCCTTGTTTGTAAAAATCTCGATCATCATTTCTGACGAAAGACGTCCACTGCTGGACATAGGCCTCCCCCAAGTGTCGTCACACTGATCGGTCCTTTGCGTACGCCTCCACCGGACGCCCGCAGCCTTGACCAGGGCGTCGCTCCAGCTAGAGGGTGGCCTTCCGTCGCTGCGTCTTCTAGAACTACCTACTGAAAAATCTCGTTACTGTTATAAAATTGAGAATCTGCTCAACAATTAGATTATCAGATTCTCGACAAGATTTTTTTATAAAGAATTTGAATTGAGAATTTGCAGTTCAGAGATTTTTATAAATAAGGTTGTTATACTCGTAGTAGAGGCAGCTAATGTGGCCCAACCCGAAAACTTTAAGGAATTATAATGAGAATAGTTACCAAGTAGCTAAATATTGCGAAGAGCAAACTTATCAAAATCAAGCAATCGTATAAGTCGGTTCTTTATGTGGAATCTTATTCCTAATTTCCTAATTGGCGAAATAGGTAAGTCTAAGACTTAACTTTCCAGAGCAAGAACGAGGAGCAGAAAATTTAGGTATTCCTTGTGCTGAGTTCACGTGCAGCGGTGGGCATCAAACTAGCGACCGACGTGACCGCTCGTTCCCCAATCCACTGAGGTGTTTACTGACACACATAAATCTAACTAGATAACGCAAGTCCATACATCTGAATGAAAACCAAGCGTGCCACTTTTTTACACACAATTTAAAAACAAGACTAACCAATGAAAGAAAACATTTCCAATGCCTCGGCCAACTTTTACAGCTCAATATGGCATAATAGTACGATCATTGATCGTAATTTTAGTCCGTTTTTTGACACGCGAAGTACATACAATCGCGTCATCTAGTTAGATTTATATCTGTGTGTTTACCAGTGTTAAGACTGTCGGAGTATGGCAGAATCAGAATACCTACAACTCACTTAAGCACGTTTGAAATGCAGCACACGTATCATCATTAATTTGTTGTTATCATACAAGGTAAATATAGGTAAACCTGCTTAGGATACTGTTGCGAACGAGAAACCATACTACCTTGCACAAGTTTGCGGTAACTATCCAACTATTGGCGATAGCAATACCGGAAATTCGCGGTAGGTCTTTAGGTACACCAATGATGAAGTTATTTTTTATGGGAAAATCTTCATGGATACTCTCTGCGAGGAAAAGCAGGGTTATGTTGGACTCCTACTGAGTAAAACGCTAAAACCCCACAGTTCCTATCCCTACCACGAGTCGATCATATGATAGTTACTACAACCAGTGGTGTCTGAGTGTTGCATCCCCTACAAAGAAACCGTGCCGACGTTCTATACTGATTATACTGATTATTTTGTGTACATCGATCGCGTTCGGTTACGTTCCGTTCCGTTCCGTTCCACGGATATAGATGGTGATCTATCTATCGCCGTGGAACGGAACCGACGTGATCGATTTACAAAAAATAATCGGTATAATCAGATGAAAAACGCTAGTTACGTCGGCACGGTTTTTTTGTATGGGTTGAGGTATCTGTATGCTAGTAATAAATTATCTGTGCTACAACGGAGGAGAATGACGTCAAATCAAGACCAGGTATGGATGAGTTCTCTCTTCTAAGTTTTTAATTTACCAGGACAAAGTATATTTTTTGTTCTATGGCTATTTTAGTTAGTATATGTGGGTGTGTCATTAGAAGCTGATTCAGCAATTAAATTTAGCCTAGTCATCGAAATAGACAAATAAATACAACATAATACAGACAACCGATGTTTGAACCAAGTGTAGTTAGGAAACACCGGACTCATCTAGTTTGAATTGACCAAAAAGGTTGATATGTAAACGTGTTATTTTAATCTATTTGCAAAAAATATCATTTATCATAAGGGCAAATGGAATAAAAATATGAACAAAAGTTAACAATCAGCGAAACAAAAAAATGATAGTAGACCATCGTCACACCATCGATGGGGTCAAAATAATGTTTATTTATTTTTAACACACTCCCT
Source organism: Orthosia gothica (assembly GCA_949775005.1). Classification (NCBI taxonomy): domain Eukaryota; kingdom Metazoa; phylum Arthropoda; class Insecta; order Lepidoptera; family Noctuidae; genus Orthosia; species Orthosia gothica. Next base: position 29,816,414 of record OX459037.1, on the reverse strand, counting down.
CGAAAACTAGCTCTTATTGCACTACGATAAGGTTCAGAATGTGGTGTATTTCACACACATGGTTTTTTTTTCATTTATCGCTACAAATGTTATATGTTGGCCACAGATAACTATAAACATAAGATATAAGTCCAGTTCCTATATACTCAACATCTTAAATAATAAAATAAACATTAAGTACCTATATTTTATAAAATTATTTACTACATCAACAAATTAATATTGCACGGTATTCTTTTTTTTATATTTTTAATAATATGGTGTTTGGCAGCTTACTGAAAAACGAACACGGCGCGGTACAAAAAAAATCTGCGTCAATTAAGCCATTTCTCACAAATATTTTGTAAAAAAATATGAGTGTTTAATTTTTTATTGTTTCTTTAAAAAATATATTTGACTAACGTGGACATTCGTCATTGCAGTTTTTTGTGCTCCATTATGTTACGGGCTCGCTTTCGGCTTGGTCGTCTGTTCGGCTTTGGCTGCAATGACAAAGTTTACCCACTTGCATCAAAATGTACCTACTTTACTAGATTCTGAAAGCAGTTGCGCACGCGTGTAAATTTTCTCAAAGAGATTATGCTCCCGGGCTAAAATATGTTGTTGATGTCCTATGTTTTAATACAGGACATGGTCTATCCGTGTGCCAAGTTTCATACAAATCTGTTATATTGTGCAAATTAAACAAATAGACAGACAGAAATTAATCAAATTAAAATAAACGTAGCTTCGCAATCGTAATGGGTATCGAACTATCGATATGTAAAGTCTCCGCCAGATAACAAAAAAATAAAAGTCATTGACCCTACTTGTACCTACCAAAAACTATATTTTGTTGTTTATGGATATATTTTCATAATTTTGGTCTTAAATGAAAGGTTTAGGAGTTTTTGGCGGGAACGTGATAGCGTTTAGTCAGTTTTATTTTCCTAAATTTTGTTAAATTGAATATTAATAGTGTAAAAATGGTGGTGTTTTATTCTAATAATATTAGTGAACGTGCACGAGTGTGGGCAAGTAGAAGCGATAGAACATGAGGGTCATGTTGTCGACAAAACTCCGTGGAAGGTCCCAATAAAGTTACCGCCATTTTACTGGGGCCTAATTAGGACATTGGACTAAAAACTAAAGAAACTAGAACTTCTAAACGTGACACTGGCTAAATGCACAAACCGTGCGAAGACATATAAAAAAATGAACGGCTTAAATCGGTCCACGCGTTTAAGAGATTACTCAAAATAATTTCATACCAAGTGAAAGCGTCAAGGACACCCCTTACCGCGATACGTTTGTTTTGATCGGTTAGCGACACTGTCTTTAATTTTTACCCGACTGCCGAACGAGGGTAATGTGTTTATCAGTCTATGTATGTATGTATGTTTGTTCCTATATGGCGTTCCAGAGACCAAACGCGTTGGCCGATTTTGATGATTAATACGTCAATCGATGCGTCTAAACCTATATATATATATAATACATTAAAATTGGATAATAGAAAAATGGCGGCTTTTGGGCGCCATATTGTGGGGGCCCAAATTTTATTTTTCTTCCAATCCCATCGTGTCGGATATCAAAATAAAGGGTTTTAAGAAGCGATTTCAAAAAACTATGCACCTGCCATGTTGTCTCTTCACCACCCTTGGTTGACTGGTAGAGAATGCCTAAGGCATTAAGTCCGCCTTTGTACATTTGTGCATGAAGTCTAAATAAATAAATAAATAAAAAAACTTAATTCAAAAAATCAAAAAACCCGACTGCTTCAAAAGCGAACTAAAAAGTCGTAAACAAGGAAAAAATCATGCTGTGCAGGCGGAGGATACACCAGATTTTGGTCAGCCAGCCCGCGAATATGTATCCTCCGACTGCACAGCATGATTTTTTCCTTGTTTACGACTTTTTAGTTCGCTTTTATTATTTTGTTATAATAATGATAATTAAAAAAAAAAACTTTTAATCTCAAGTGAGTAACAGCAGACTGATTCGGTAGAAATATCAGCCTAGCCTGTATGTGAATCTGTACCACTTTGTAAAGTAAATAATTATTCGTAGAGCCAAAGTTTGATGTAACCGGACATCATATAAGTTTTGCAAGTCAGACATTAGACAAAAACTATTCGCCATAACGACTGCGCAGTGTCTCGCGATGAGGCAACTCTTGCGCAGCGGTGATGACACCGCCAATCATAACTTTAATTATAAGCGCTTTGTGCTGACGCTTTGTAGATTTGTGTTTTGGGAGGCTTAAAGCTATGGCAATTAATCTGTGTCGTCATGCCATAATTACTATGCATTATTAATAACTACTTTAGGTTCTTAAGGCTGGGTTAAGTGGGAATGGTTCTTCTGTTTGTTAGCTCACTGTATTTTATCAACATTACATTACCGCTCTCACAACGAAAATAGTAAGACCATTTTCCAATGGGGTTTAAGAGGAAATCTGGGCAGAGAGCTCCAAATGAATTTCCTTAGTAAAAAATCATTCATAATTCGAGGTTTGGCTCTCGCCTATTTCCTCCTCTAATATTGACTCAATTTAAAAGATATTACATATACTGGCATATAAATATATACACCATGCCCTATGTTTTTCATTTATTGTTGTAATTTTTTACAATCGGCCTCTGTTGACAGCGTAATTTTGAGGATTTTTGAGGGTTCTGGTGTTTCTAAAGATAATGTGTATACCTAGTAAAGGTATACACATTATCTTTATGTATACCTAAAAAAGGGCATAGTATATACCTGTTTTCAGTTTATGAAATGTTTTTTTTTAATTGGTTCAATATTGGAGAAGGAAATAGACGAGAGTCAAAACTTAAATTACGACTTTTTACTTAGGACATACAGTTCTAAATCTGAGGATCATTTGGACGGTGAAGGTACCGATCGTAACCAGAATATGGTAACGACAGGAAAATCCGGCAAAATAATTATTGTAATCAGACCTAGATACCAAAAAAAACTTTGTATTTATAAAAAACAAAGTGTTTTTTTGATCCGTAGTTAAATAAAACCACGGTAAAATATGCTAACCAAAGTTTTCAAATTTCGCTAAAGTGCGGTTTTTCCATCAATTTTTAGCTTATCAAATGGTTGAGTATGTTAAAGAGTTAATTATTTGACCATTTGTTAGACTAAAAAATTATGAATAAACTCGTTTTACCGAAATTTGAAACCATAGGTTAACATATTTAACTATTGGTTGAGTTAACGAGGGATCAAAAAACTGGGCCTAACCTAAAGCTAACAAGCACGAGTAGAAACACATCAAATAGATACTTTTGTTTAAATTCTAACAAATAATATGTAACTACAGGCAAACTGGCCGATATTGTAAGTAAATTAGTGTTTACTATAGCGAAATCTATGTTAAAAGAAACGATCAATGTTTAAAACACTATTGCTAAATAGCTTCAAGATTTAAATGCAATAAAGCCATAAAATATTACACTAGAAAATTTAAACACGAATGCAGCTTACACCAAAACTCCACTAAACCATAACAGTTACTCAAATTACTGTGTGGTAAGTCAGTAGTAATGGTAGTCGAGTGACTTGCAACTGCACTTGTAACGAAACTACGCAAATTCCTGCGCATACGCATAATCATAGGTAGGTAACGCAGGAGAGAGTGCTCCATGCCTGTTAAAGTACGTGTGCTTTCACAGATATAAATCTAACTAGATGACGCGTTTGTATGTACTTCGCGTATCAAAAAACGGAGTAAAATTACGATCAATGATCGAGATACTTTGAACTTTCGTTTAGCATTATCGGCACCGGAAATCCACCGAAATGTAGAAAAATGACTAATTATGTCATATTGAGCTATATAGACTGTATAGAAAAAGTTGACCGAGGCATTGGAAATGTTATCTTTCATTGGTAAGTAAAATTGTTTTAAAATGGTGTGTAAAAAAGTGAAACGCTTGCTTTTCATACACATGTAGGGACTTGCGTTATCTAGTTAGATTTATGTCTGTGGTAGAAAGTGAAAATAAAATATGACATTAGAGTCACTTTGCCACACTTGTTTGGAAAATTGTGAACGCATTTGTTGGTTATTTTCTAAAGTATAGTGAAGCTAATGTGTGGTTATAGTTTGGTTTAAATAATAACATGTTTATAATGATTGCATTAGTTATTGAACTCGAGAGTTCTGTGTCAGGGTTGTCACGTTGTCAGATTATCTCAAGAGAACAAAAAATCTTTGAGCAAATTACTTAATATCTGTTGAAGTGTCGCTATTTTGATTTTGTTAGGGCTAGTGATTTATAACTGTGCTATTTACATCCTGGCAATTAATATTCTATAGGATTAGGATTGTGCCGAAAAAACACACCTTGTATGTACTTACTTGTATGTATTTGAAATGATAATAGATCGTACTCCTTTAATTGTTATCCGACTTTCCAAAAAAGATGAGGTTCTGTGTTCGACTTTGTTTGTTTTAATAATTTTTTTTGTGTTTGTTCACCGGTTTCCCCGTAATTGTGGACCGATTTTTTTTTTTTTTTTGTATGTGTATATTCTTAAATTGGTACCATTTAAATTTGGTGAAGATGTGATAAAGAAATTCGGCGATATACAACATATTCTTCAATAAATGACAGCAATTCTCTCGGGATAAATGCGAAAGGTGTCTGTGTATTGTTAATTATACCATTTCATAATATAATATCACGCCAGTACGCTTGGCACACTCTCATTCTACCGGTTATGTTCAAATTTCATGATATTCGCGTAATCTATTCTGGCATTATGAGACCTTACTATAGAACATGCGTGCTAGGTGCAACTTATAAGTGAAATAAAAAAAACTTTTTACAAAAGAATACAACCGACTTCCAAATAAAAAACACTACTTATGAAGTGAAAAATAACTTCTTTTTCGGCAGTCGGTATCAAAAAACGAAGAAATGAAAACAGGTAAAACGAGTTCCGACTTCTTTCTTTTTCGAAGTTGTTTTTCACTTTGTAGTGTTTTTATTTAGAAGTCGGCTTTTTTTGTATTAATGTTTTTTTATATAAAATTAAATTTTTCAAAATATAAACAGACATTAGTCATTAGAAAAGAAACTTTAACAAAACAATACAATACTAATTTTGTTGCTATTAAGAAAAAGTTCGCGTGGACAAATATTTTTTTCTGTGTAATAGCCTAATCAGCCTAAAATGTTCCTGCTGCTGGGACTTGGGACATGTCACATAGGCCTTCTTTCAGCGAGAGTGAGTATCGCTCATCTACCAGCCCAGAGCGGTTTGGTAAATGTCATATTTTATGTTTTCATGTTTGTTAATCTAGAACCAATGATATTCTAATAAACAGATACGATATACACTTACAAAACAATCGAAAAAAGTGTTCCGCGCAGCAGCGGCAGCACACATACACACTTTTCATTCATTTCAGACATTAAAAAATATTTATTTTAATCAATAAATAAATAAATTACAAATACACACGATGGCATTTTTTTATTTTGTTTTTTTTTTCAACAAAGCCTATCGCTCTTCGCGATGCGTGACATAAACTAAAGACTAAAGGTCACAATTGTGACATATTCGAATCTTCACAATGTGCGCGCTCATTTATACCAATATTATAAAGAGGAAAGATTTTTTTGTTTGTTTGTTTGTACCGAATAGGCTCCGAAACTACTGGACCGATTTTAAAAATTCTTTCACCAATAGAAAGCTACATTATTCCTGAGTGACATAGGCAATTTTTTAATCCCGAAAACGGGTCTTGTGGGGTGGTCCACGGGAGCGAAGCCGCGGGGAACAGCTAGTAACATATATGTTTACTAGAACATCATTGTCTAGAACACTTTTTGTTTCTTTACGCTGTTTGCTGTTTTCCTCCACTCCACTTCACCATAAATAACGCACCTAATGTAATCACACGAAACATGAGACTTTCAAAACACCAAATATCTTACCAAATCGAGGTAAATGTGAATTAACGAATAAAACGCATTTGCACAACTATTTATTTACTTTATAATGTGCATTTGGAACATAAATCTTGATATTAAAGCCAATATATCTGGCGCAATTGCTATCTGTCTACCTGCCGGAGGTAATTCGAGGCCAAATTAAGACACTGTAGATTGTTTCTATAGTGTAATTACTAACTGGTACGAGTATTATACCAGTCGAGTGGCTGTATAAAGTTATAAGTTCCTGGTACTCGTACCTTGACCAAAAGTTCTATGAATAGAGCAATGCATTCCATTATATCCTGTCATTATTACTAGGTCACGTAGCTGTAGTAACAATATCTGTGTCTAGTTTTTTGTTAGTGGATATGTCTATTAAAAAGTCTACCGGTATTTATGTAAAAAGAAGAGACAAAGAGAAGTAAAGGTTTGAGAGAATGCTCAGTGTAGACATACGGGATTGCAAAGTTCATTTTCCCTATTGTGTTTTCCGTTGCCGTAAGTGTGTCCATTTTGGATTTCGCTGCACATGCTGAGATGGACGCCTTTTTGGTCTCGCACGGGGGTTTTATTTTTATTATTGTTTAATTTATGCTTATTTCTCGTGTCTCCAGTGCGGGTCACATATAAATATTTTCTTTCTTTCTTTCTTTCCTTCTTTCCTTCTTTCCGTCTTTCCTTCTTTCCTTCTTTCCTTCTTTCCTTCTTTCCTTCTTTCCTTCTTTCCTTCTTTCCTTCTTTCCTTATTTCCTTCTTTCCTTCTTTCCTTCTTTCCTTCTTTCCTTCTTTCCTTCTTTCCTTCTTTCCTTCTTTCCTTCTTTCCTTCTTACCTTCTTTCCTGCTTTCTTTTTTCTTTCTTTCTTTCTTTCCTTCTGTCTTTCTTTCTTATTGACACTTTTTCGGACAATACCCAACAGTGCTACCTACATAACAAAATATGATGTGTGCCTTTCAAAACCATGGAGTTTATTCAGAAATACTAGAGTTAAATCTAAAACAGATACGTTTGAATGATGGCATATCACATCAATAATACTCTTTTACCGATATCCGTCCGATAACTGCAAATACCGTAAGGTCTAGTAAAATCAATAAAACTTTGAACAAACAATAGGCTTGCGATAAGAACACACTGTAGCACATAAAACTGATGACTAATCCGCATGACTAGACGTGACTAGACGGTATGAAGGCAGTTATATTTATAATGGATTAACTTCTTCCAGTGACTTCGCCCTCAGGCAAGTCGGTAATTATTCCAAGGGAACATACTCCCGGGAAGAAAATTATTTAAAGTATTTATTTATTTAATAATTAATGGTCACACAAGTATAATACATAAAGAAAACACATCAAGACAATAGAGTACAAGGGCACTGCTTATTTCATAAGAACTTTCTGCCAGCAGGAGGGTGACCATATATAAGCTCTTAGAATAAGGTTATTTTGAGTGTGTGTAAGGGACAGGTGTATATGACGTGTAAACATCTGTCACTTGCTCTATCTCAAAATAACCTTACTCTAAGAGCTTATGGTCACCCACAAACCAGTGAAAAGGAAAATAATTAAAAGTGAACGACTTAAACTAACATATAAAATAATGTGCACCTACACAAATAGTGTAATGGTGGATATATACAAATTTAAATACATAATTGTAAAATATATAGAAACTTAATATACATATACATCATACTCTTATAACGTTTTTGAATAGTGGTGAGATAGTATTTAAATCTCTGATGCTAGGCGGAAGTGAGTTCCACAATCTTACAGCATGGACAGAGAAGGAATAGGAATAATAACTGGTTTTATGTGGATGGGATTTAAGGTTCCCCTAGTCGACGGCACGAACTATTTTGTGCGCGAGGTTAAAATGCATGCTATCTCATCCGACAACACGTGCGAAAGAGATAGATGCTGTGATGAGCAGTAAGAAGCTAGTTCGCGTAAAAATCGTCTCAGGCGTGACACATAAATTTAAAATTAAACACTTATAATTAACATATAAAATAGTCATATTTTTTTTTACAACAATCATAGTTATAATAAAATTTTAAATTATCAGATATCACAATATCTCAAAATTAAAAGAAATAATCGAAAATAAAAGTTATCTTCAAATGATAGCCCAATAAATACATATCTAATCTATATCTGCAATAGATTAGCCTTTAAGTGGCAACATACAGATAATTCAGATGGAAAAACACAGATTGAAGCCGGTTAATCAGTTTTTGAGTTTGTTAAAACTTAAAAGATTTTTTTTTGACAAAAAATTGCATGTGTGCAGAATTCCAGCTCAATCCAACACCGGGAAGTGCGCTCAATTTAACTTGTAAAATTTGGTTACAATCATTACAGACACCGGGAAATATGAATATAAATAAAAGCTTGTAAAATAAACAAGATTCTCTATAAATAGAGCTGAGTTCCTGACTATAAAACTGAACTTGAAAACATATTTGTTATTGAAAGCCAGTGTTTAAATATCTTAGAATGAAGATAGCAACAAATACTCGTCTACGTACGGACTTTATTGAAACTAAGTATTTATGGTTGTAATAGCCCAATTGAATATTTTAGTAGCCCTATATTTTACATCGATCGATAAATTACACACTAACTTAGGTTTGTAACTAATGTCACCGCCAGATAACAAAAAAAAAAGTCGTTAACACCTATCTACCAATGTAATTCAATATTTCAAAACGATACGAAACTAATGTAAATGCTGTGTCGCTAACAGGATCAAAACAAACTTATCGCGGTAAGGGGCGTCATTGATCCTTTCACTTGGATTCAGTAATGAGTTAATATCTCTTAAACGCGTGCACCGATTTACATGATTTAAACGGATAAAATGGTTCTACGCATATACCTTTCATTTGAGACCAAAATTATTAAAATATCTCCTTAAACAAAAATCATGTTTTTAAGTTGGGTTTATACTTTGTACCTACGTAATTATACTTTTTGGTACAATCGGATCAATGACTTTTATTCTTTTTTCTTTTATTTCTTTGTTATCTGGCGGAGACTTTTTTTTAACAAGACTTATACTAATAGTAAAAGGTAGAAAACACATATTATGGACAAAAGCGTTAGGCATAGGGTAGTTGACAAAAATATCTAAAAATAACTTAAAAATATTGGACACGTATTTTTTTCTTTTTCACGTAAACAAAAAATTAAGACGATACAGTTCGCTGAAATATCATGTGACGTCACAGTGTGCTATACTTTAGTGACGTCACAAGCCCCCACTACTGAACTTTGATGCGCTTTATCTTTGTCAATTTTTATTTATCTGATATAGCGAAAAATACCAGTCCAATATTTATTGATAATCTCACTGACGGACTAAATAGAATTATTACCAGGAAACATCCCGATTCGCTATTTATTTTGTGTTTTACCTAACATAGTACGATGGGCCTCTTAGGCATTTAGGACTGTTTTTATATAAAATATTCTAATTATATTGCTTGTCCAAGACATCATTAAACATTTCTTCACTTACACAAACAAACAATGGCCTCAAAATCCATAGTTTTTACGAGGCCAAGGAATTGTCTCGGTCTGATTATTTGCTTACTTAATGTGACGTTGAAGATTCCCAATTCGTATACTCATTGTTTCATTTAGGCCACCACGTTTACCACAAAAAAAAAATATAAAAAAAAATCTGTACCTGCCAAGAATGTCACTGATATTCTATCTTCATTAACTTTATAAAATAAAGAACTCGTACCTACGAAACAAAACTGCAAGACAAAATTATGCAACTATACTGAAAACGACTGGTTTCTTAACTAAGATGCTCATTTAGATTTCTCAAATGGATGAAGAACAAAGAAGCTAACTTGATGATAGGAACGGTCTACTGTAAAGTTTGGTGATCATCTTGTATCAACTATTGCTCAAACAAGACTTTTACGTAACTGGCATATAAACTTTTATGGCACTTTTGAGCTCTAGGGAACAAAATAATATCTTCTTTCAGTGTTCCTTGGTTAGTAAGAAAGGCTGTACCTCAAAAAGGCTGAAGAGGATACCGTACTAGAAGAGTCTGCTACATAATATCCTTCTGGCATATATTTCTTTAGTCACATTTGATTTTTTTACAGGACGATTTATGTGATACAATTCAATAACTCGCTGGGATATTTTGTATAACATTTGTAGTGACTGAATGATGCCCTTGATTTAAGTGCGACCATGATTATCAGGTGCATGTTCTAGGTTGCACGCGCCAGTCAGCTGGTTTCCATGCAATGTTTACGATAATGTCATCACCTCATTTTAGCACTTTTACTTTTGACCACAGAGTATATTATAGTACACTTAACAGACCAATCTTGTTCCGTGGAACGAGTAATTTGCGTTCACGGAACAGAAAAAACAGTTTGCGCAAAATTTTAAAACACATTGAAGTTATTTTGTACAGAGACTACATATATTTTTTTTTTTTAATATGCTTCATGATTTTGTATCATTGTACCCATTTTTAATTTGTACTTTTTTTTTGGCAGTTTTTTTTTTAATTTGTTTTTAGATCTAACGCCCTGCTTTTGACATTACACTACGCACGTTGGGTACCAACATGCAACATGCACAATTGTACATAGCTACAAACAAGGCAATTTTATCATATATTTAATCATTTTAATTCATTTGCAAAATGCTCATATTTTTTTTCGTAGTTTGTTTTAATTTATTAAGTAAGTACTGATATTAATTGACCACAAATAATTGCATTTACAGTAGTTTTATTTAAGTTAAATTTGTATAATAATAAAATATGATAATATCAGTAATGTACGAGGCTCAAAAGATCGCGGAATATTTTACTATAAAAGAAGTATTTTGAGATGAACTTTTGGATCAGCCTATATACCTACAGTTGCATTCGGTTGCATTGGTAAGACGAAAGTCAAATATTAGCCGGTCATCTGTCCACCAGACCGAATCGGATTAGAACAATGGTAATTTATATTGTGTCTGGAAATGGAGTCTGTTAATACAAAGTATTAACAGACTCAAAGGTACCTACTGTGTCAAAGGGACCAAGCCCATTGGCTTCAACCACTGACAAGTACAGACTCTGCTCTACCTCTGTGAAAACCTGCCTCCCTAGCCAAGTTACAAACGTTTCGTATCTAATCTCTTTCTAAAATCGTTAACGCCTTCTATTTATTTGGAGTTCGGACTTTGGTCGGACCACGTTACTCAAAGTTCAGATGTGTCATTCTTATTCATTGATTAGTTTTTAACCGACTTACAAAAAAAAGGAGGAGGTTCTATGTTCGACTTTATGTTTGTTTTTTTTTTTTTTTTTTTTTTTTTTTGTGTAGGTATGTTCACCGATATCTCTGTCAATTGTGGACCGATTTTGAAAATTATTTTTTTGTTTGAAAGAGTATGTTTCGAAATTGGTCCCATTTTAATTTGGTGAAGGTCTGATGAAGAACTTCGGAGATACACAACAGAACTCTTCAATAAATAACGGCAAAACTCTCGGCATTGCTGCAATCGCATGTCTGTTTGTTGTTTATACCATTTCATAACATAACATCACGCCAGTACGCTCAAAAGGGGTACACAGATCTCACATTTAACCGGTTATGTTCAAGTTTCATATTATTCGGTTAATCTATTCTGGAGTTATAGGGACCTTAATATACAACTTGCTATTCGGTAGGTAAAACTAAAAAGGGAAAAATAAAAAAAACTTTTTTGCAAAAAAATACTACCGACTTCCAAATGAAAAACTACAAAGTGAAAAATAACTTAACTTTTGGAAGTCGGTGTCCATATCGTAAAAAAATGGTACCTACGAAAGACACCGACTTCCAAAAGTTAAGTTATTTTTCACTTTGTAGTTTTTCATTTGGAAGTCGGTAGTATTTTTTTGCAAAAAAGTTTTCAACTAGCGTTATCGATTGTAGATTGTCAATTTGGCTAAAGCTGCTGATGACAAATCAAATTAGGTAACAATTTGCCCAACCCAGCCTAATTGCGTAAGTGAATTCGGCAAGGCAATTTTTTGGGTTCCGTACCCAAAGGGTAAAAACGGGACCCTATTACTAAGACTCCGCTGTACGTCTGTTTGTCTGTCTGTCACCAGGCTGTATCTCATGAACCATGACAGCTAGACAGTTCAAATTTGCACATATAATGTATTTCTGTTGCCGCTATAACAACAAATGCTAAAACAGAATAAAATATATATATAAGTGGGGCTCCCATTTAACAAACGTGATTTTTGATAATGGTACGGAACCCTTCTTGCGCGAGTCCGACTCGCAACTGTCCGGTTTTTATTGTTCATACTCTGATTATTGCTTGGGTCAAACCCTTTGCCATGCCGAATTCACTTACGCAATTAGGCTAGGCATCATACCCAGGTCACAGAAAATATTTGTTATCAGAAAATTTACTTTTGTATCTGCCCGGTGTTTCGCCTTCGCCGGCCATTCTCCCTCGTCACGCCTCCGGGAAGATTAGAAGGTTGGGGACCACTTACCCAACAGTCGGACAATATAGGTTAAAAAAATCCTTTGTAAATATGATTTCATATTACAATACTCCGTTCCGTCCGTCCGTACGGACAAATCGCGTTTTTGTAATAGCTGACTGACAGAGCATAATGTTATCAGTGCAGTTATCGAGATAAAAATCTCTGACGAACAAACTGAACAATGTATCGCTATGTACATAGTGTTTAGTGCATTATGTGCCTATTTATATATGACCTGTTTCTTTATTTCTTTCTTTCTCTGTCATTCACCATAATATATGGATCCTGAAAGGTGCGTAAAGGGCAGACAAGGAGGTGAGGCATATCCTGCGAGGGCGCCCCACATTGGCACTGTGTTTGAAATTTCTATGGAGTCTTCCCTTTGGCCAGATTTTAACTACAGCGACCAACCTGGGCCCGCAACCGGTTGAGGGATTTCCAGATTGGCCAAAGCAGTTCGTGTATGATAATATATTATGTAAAACAAACACGTAGCCTTTGTGTTGTTGACATCGGTCTGGAGCTTAGTTACCTACTCATATAAATAATATAGGTAATATAACCTAGCGATACCAATGGGTAAACAATGATATAACCATGGAAGTCTGGTATTCCCTGAAGAAATTTTGCCAATTATGTTTAAAAAAGCCATGTTTTAGTGGGCGAAACTTTTGTCATCAAACGGCCGAATTTATTCCGATAATCAATCTGTTCCCAGCTATATTGAGGTCGGCTTCCAGTCTTACCGGATTCAGCTAAGTACCAGTGTTTTACATGGAGCGACTGCCTAACTGACCTCCACAACCCAGTAACTGGGTAACGCGGTATCCCTTGGCAAGACTGATGTCAGATCTCAAGCTTCTGACTACCCGTAACGACTGTCAAAGATTGTCAAATGACAGCCGGGACCAACGGCTTAACGTGCTTTCCGAGGCACGTGAAGTACAGCCTAACCTTCACAAGGATCCCCCACTTTTATGCAGCCAGTTCAGCCTTTGCCTCAATGTATGGGCTAAAATTGAGTGGCCAAGAAGTTCAAGAATGTCCGTTATCGGCACGGTTACACCTCGGAGCGATGGAGCCGGTTGAAATTAGCTCTTTTTTGAGGATGAAAGACACGTCTGTGTATTAGCGGCATTGACCTTGACCAGTTTAGCATCGCCCCATTTGACAACTGCATCCAAGGACAAGCTCAAGCGCTCCACCAAAGCCTCACGGAGAGACCTGACCTGAGTCCCAGTAGCCCGTGCGTAGTAGGTGCCTATACCGACCGCATATTTCTAACGATTTTCATTATTCGCTTGAATGCTATTTAGCAGACACAATAGAAAACAATTGTTTAACCTTTATTAAATGTCAAACAAAACCAGGTGCATATTATTTTTAATTAATTTAATTTAATTACTGTGACGTACATAGAACACTAATTAAACTAAATTATACGTAGGTCATGGTTATTAATATTACAGTACAGACAAAGTACAGGTATTAATTATTCTCAAGCTCAATAACCATAGAAATACAAAAAAGTAACATAAAAGGGTCACTAATTAGTCTATTAGCTACTTTTTCTAACTTTAATGTACTTATACATTTATCTACACTGAACCTACAGAAAAAAATAAGTGGGTAGGCACCAATACCCCGTGTTATTTACAAATAAAGGCCGAAAGACTACCAACTATTATGGATATGCTTATTTAATAAATAATGAAGTATTACAATCAAAATAATACTTACTGCCACCGCCGTTTGTCGTTCAACTTGACAGATGCTGAGTTTCCCATGTTCTTTTTTCAATTTAACAATAGTTAACACTGAAGAGCACCGCGCCGGTGTTTTAGTAAACAATAATCAAACGTCCACGAACGCGTCTAGCCCACACAACAACCAGCAACACTTTGCTTTACCCAACGCCAACTTAGAGAGCGGTGGCCATGACTTTCCCTCGCTAACTAATAACTTAGAACACAGCGTCATTTCCTCTAACTGTTTGAGAAAATCTTACGACAGTCTTAGAAGGAAAAATCGGGATGGGGAAAAGCGTTTCCGCTCAATTTAGTTTCGTCTATTCGATAATAGATGGCGCTTATCGTTAAGGGCATATCTGAGCTTCGAGATAATTATTATTAATTAATAAACTAACAACATTAACGATACGACTAACTTATTGTTAATATCTGTCTATGGTACGTAGTCTTTTTCTATTATGCATTTATGTATAAAATTTTAATGCAATTAGGATTTTATTAGGATTTAGGATTTTTATAGCATTAGGTGCAGCAAGATATTTATAGTGGTGGCCCAGTGGTAATGTACGCGACTTACAAGTTGTAGTAGGTCGTAGGTTCGAATCCAGGCAGACGCTTTCTGTGTAAATTATTTCATCACCACTGCTCTCAAAACGGTGAAGGAAAACATCGTGAGGAAACCGGCATGTCTTAGAACCAAAAATGCGAAGACATGTGACAGCTATTGGCTAAATAATAACAGCCGCACGAGTAGATCTTCAAGGTTAAGCAAAGTTTGCCGAGGTTGGTCCCTGGATGGATGACCATCTTTACATAGCGAGTTTCTTTCGCTAAGCTGTTTTTTCCCGGCTGTCATTTGAAGGTATATGACAGCCATTACGGGTAGTCAGAAGCCTGAGATCTGACACCAGTCTAGCCAAGAGGTATCGTGTTACCCAGTTACTGGGTTGTGGAGGTCAGATAGACAGTCGCTCCATGTATAACACTGGACCTCAGCTGAGTCCGGTTAGACTGGAAGCCGACCCTAATGTGGTTGGGAAAAGGCTGGGTAGATGATGAATAGCCAGATATTAATAGTAAATATAAAAAGAATAGGCACACACAGATACCGACCAGTGTGTGTTGCCAGAGACCTATGGCTCTAAGACGTGGTCGCTCACAATTGGCCTCATCAGAAAGTTTACCGTCACCCAAAGGGCAAAGGAAAGGCTATGCTCGGAGTATCCTTGCGTGATCGAATCAAAAATGTACAAATCCGCAAGAGAACTAGGGTTACCGACATAGCCCGAAGAATTGCCTAACTTAAGTGGCAGGGCACATTGCTCGCAGAATGGATGGTGGATGGGGCAGAAAGGTTCTGGACTGGCGACCGCAACCCAAAAGACGTTGTAAGGCCTCCCACCAGGTGGTCCGATGACCTGGTGAAGGAAGGCGGGGATCCACTGGGTGCAGGACGCACAAGACCGGTCAATGTGGCGACTCTTGGGGAAAGCCTATGTCCAGCAGTGGATGTCTTTCGGCTGATATGATGATGATGATGATGACACACAGATTCACCAGTGGTGGCAATAAATTCTTGACTGCTGTGCGTGGGGCCCAGTTTGGGCATAAGGTAGTATTTCCAATGAATTTCACAGTATAACATCCAGGTGTCAACGTTTGTGCTCATATCGCACTAAACTTGACCCTTATACATGGACATTAACTATAAGAGCAGATCTGTATTCCAACTCCAACCGATACGAATCCAAGTTTGAGTTGGTGCCGAGTCCTATCCAAATTAACTGGTAATGTTCTGAATTCGGCCGGAAGGAGCAGCAGACGATGCGATGAGCTAATTTGAGCGGTTCCGCACTAACTGCTCAAATTGGAATGATTGTATTATGTATGTGTTAGTTAGTTTTATAAGTTTCATGAATATGATTTTATTTATTTATTTAGATTAAGAGTTCAAACACAATGTAAATTGTTCATGAATAAAATTGAATTGAATTGAGTAAGAAGTGTTCGAGAAACTAACACCGCGTACTGCATTTTTCTGTTGCTTACTGCTTAAAATGTGTCTAAGCGAGGACTTTATTCATTGTTATCATGAATAATATTTTGAGGAAATCCACGGTCCATTTTCAAGTTCGGCTTGCCGCTGTTTTAGGAAGCAAACAAAAATGCTTATAAAAAACGTTTCAAAACGAATCAGCTTGACAAATTGACAATGACAATTGATATAAATGACAATGACAGCAACCTGACAGCAGCTTACTGACACTTTTGATTTTAGGTTATGTTGTGTGTGATACGTAAACAAAACTAGTTTTCTTTCAATTAAATTCAACAAAGTTAATTTCTTTTAAGCAAAATAATGAAAAAAGAAGGTATAAAATTCATATTATAAGCAGAACTTACCGAATCGTCTAAAAACACTTTTTTTTTACAATATTTTGTTTTTTTACTTTCACAGAGGTTCAAGAAATCTTTCTCAAGATTTTGAGAGAAGAGGAAGATGTATCAGCAGGAGTGGCTGCTATTAGAACCCTTTTGTCTGTAATAGAAAACTACAAAGGTTGGTAATATTCAGTTTCTAGATAAGTCAACTCTTGCATCATGCATTCTAAAAAGCTTCTGTATCTAAAGATTATCCAAACGAGCTTTTATGTTGCTATTATTTATATTCAAAATTAAACCTAAGTCGTGTCTGCAAATGCACTTTTTAGAATTACTAAATTGTGATGGTAAAAAATCAATACCTACCTAGATATGCAGTGGGCCAAGCATTTATCTTGATAACTGGTTTCAAGGACAAATATTAAATTATTATCTTTCTTTACTCTCACATTAGCACTCTATCATCTCTTTTTAGCATTTACATAACTAATGTTGGGGTCGGATTGCACTCGGCTAGATGCAGAACACTACACACATCATCCCATCACTAACTCACTTATTCTTATTATTCCTATAGGGACATTTGGCATGACTGCATGATACATTTGAATGTCCCATAATTTAGGTATGTTTTAATATTTATCTTACCAGTGGCGACAGTGAGAGAGCTGGATCTGAACTTGCAGCTGGCTGTGGATGCCATGAAGCACAGCGACCAGCCCGTCACCGCCATCTCCTCAGGATGTGAACTGTTCATGAGGTTCATTACATTTGCTAAACTTGATGTTAAGGTAATAAATTCTCTTCTTTTCTTTTGCTTGTTTTGAAACAAAGATAGTCATATAATGAAATTGATACTATTTCCAAAGCAGGCCAACTTAATGCTGTAACTAACTAAGCATTCAATATTTGTCTGCCAAAATTGTCTATACCTCATAATGCTGAATGTTTATAGCTAGTATTTAACCTAACACAAATTTTTTTTTTTGGGGTTCTGTACCAAACGGAGCCCTATTGAGTCCCGGAGCCCATGGTGCGTCAGTCTGTCCCTCGCCTGTCAAACAGGTTTTACAGCCAAACGGTTGGAGAGCTATACTCTTGAAATTATCACAGTATAAGCATATTGTTGAAGCAGAGTCATACAAATTGCCAAAATATTTACCTACCCCATCGAGTGGGGTATCATTGTTTAGAGCTTGTTGGACAGTTAAATACTGTATGTTATGTTTTAAAAAATATTCAGAATTTTGTTCTGAAGAAATTTTTTACTTCCCATTGAACTTGAATGTGTTGAATGAATCGCTGAATGTGTTGCTAAGCGCAAATCTCGAGAACAGCTGGATTGTTTTCACTTATCTTATCTTATCTTTTTTTGTTGTGTTTTTTATAGTAAGAAGGATTTTATGAAAAAAAAATTAAGAATAAATGGGTAGGTATGTAGGTAGGGTAGGGTCGGTAAGGTAGGTAGGGTAGGGTAGGGTCGGTAGGGTAGATGAATATTTGGTTTGTTTATGGCAAAACAAAGTTTGTGGGGTCAGCAAGTTACGTATATTTTACTAACAAATACCTATATATATTGATTGATGATTATCAGATTTTTCTATGAAATTACCTAATTTTTCCTGTTACAACCAACTTGATTTTGCGGTTTGGAATGGAACCATAAATGTGCTAAGTCCGACACGCACTTGGCCGGTGCTTTTATTATTGTTGGTTGTGTCATAATACTTAATAAACTGGTCCTGACGACTGTATAAGACTTATTTGTACTTATTTCATCTCTCTAGAATTAATCTGTAATTTTATGAATATTTTTTTTCATTTCAGTCTTTTGAAGAGTGTGAACAAATCATGCTGCAAAGAGGTCATATATTCCTAAATACTTTGCTGGAAGCAAGAGGGAAGGTTGCCAAACAAGCCATGATGCCTATACATGATGGATGTGTAAGTAATTATGTTCACGAAATTATTTATCAGGAACCAATTATATATAGGTACCTAGCCATATTAATTTTCCTGACTTTACTTTCATGGAATAGGATAAACCCTTTCAAGGAAACTAAGGTGAGGACATTTTGGTATTAAATGAATAGATACTGAATTGTTGAAAAAAATATTGACCTTTGATCTCGGAATATCTGTAGTCGCGGACACCCTACGTTAAGTAGGTTTTGAGACAAGTTTTAGGGTGTCAAAATAAAGGTTTATACAAGTTTATAGCTGGACTATCTCTCATTCCGAGGTGAAACCCCTAATTTTCCTGGACTAATGTGTAATACGAAACTAACGAGCAATTTCACTTGGTCTAGTTATATTTTAGCGATTTATAGAGCTGTTGTCCAATGTTTTGTGGTACTGGAACACATCTGTGTGTGTTATTGTGGTGTGTTGGAATGCGAACTTGTGTTTCTCGTGACGGGGAAATTAAATGGATTCTTCACTGGGGAAATTAAATGGATTCTTCACTGGGGAAGTTAAATGGATTCTTCACTGGGGAAATTAAATGGATTCTTCACTGGGGAAATTAAATGGATTCTTCACTGGGGAAATTAAATGGATTCTTCACTGGGGAAATTAAATGGATTCTTCACTGGGGAAACTAAATGGATTCTTCACTGGGGAAATTAAATGGATTCTTCACTAAGGTTGTAACTATCTGAATGTCGCATAGGTTTATAGATAGACCATGTTATTTTTTTAAAGCCTTTTTATTCAACTTTATGGTGTTAAACAATTGATTTCCCTAGTTACTTGGGGTTGCAAAAGCCTCGTTGGTCTCGCGGTCGCTAGTGCGACTGCTGAACGTGAGTCCTGGGGTATATTCTCTGGTTGGTTACCCAAGTGTTTCAGGGTTTTCCATTAAAAAAATTTTCAGTAGCAGCCTGGAGTTAGGAAGTTGGAGGTGTGAAACCCTCGTGCCTCGGAAAGCACGTTAAGCCATTGGTCCTACACCTGCCCCCCTAACCAAGTTACAAACGTGTCGTATCGAATCTCTTTCTAAAATCGTTAACGCCTTCTATTTGTGCGGTGTGACCACGTGACTTAACGTTCATGTGTCATTCCCATACATTGATTCATTTTCTACTATCGTTATCGATTGTAGATTGTCAAATTGGCTACAGGTGGGAGCCTTATTGCGTATGTGCATTTGGCAAGGCAAACGATTTGACCCCATCAATCGACCAATCGAGAGATCAGCAGCCGAAGGGCTCTTAACCATAAACACGAGACGACGTCGCGTCGTATAACGCCGCGGCAATTTCATCATCATTTTTACAATTTGTTTCATTCTCATCGTGACGTAGGACGACGCAACGTCGTATCGTGTTTATGTGTGAGAGCCCTAAGGCTGCTGATATCTATCCTGTCGCGTCGGATCGTTGTCCCATCGAACTGTAAGAGAGAGTGAGGGAAAAGAGAGTGCACTTGTGTTTGGGTATCATCATCATATCAGCCGAAAGACGTCCACTGCTGGACATAGGCCTCCCCCAAGCGTCGCCACATTGACCGGTCCCGTGCGTCTCGCAACCAGTGGATCCCCAACCTTCACCAGGTCATCGGTCCAACTGGTGGGAGGCCTTCCATCGCAACGTCTTCCAGTTCGCGGTGGCCACTCCAGAACCTTTCTGGGTGGTTTGGACATACAATCGATCAATCTGCCTAGCCTTTTCCCAACTACATTGGGGTCGCCTTTCAGTCTAACTGGATTCAGCTGAGTACCAGTGTTTTACATGGAGCGACTGTCTATCTGACCTCCACAACCCAGTAGCTGGGTAACACGGTACCTCTTGGCAAGACTCGTGTCAGATCTCAAGTTTCTGACTACCCGTAATTACTGTCAAAGATCTTCAAATGACAGCCGGGACCAACGGCTTAACGTACTTTCCGAGGCACGAAGGAATCTCGGAATGTTGGAATGGTCACCCATCCACGGACCAACCTCGTCAAGCGTTGCTTAATCTCATCGACCCGTGCGGCTTTCAATATTTAGCCACGAGCTCCTGTTTGGGCATACACTTGTGCACATAATATCTCCTGCGCGGATTGCTAGTCTCTGCTGAGATTTGCCGCCGTGGCCGAAATTCTGTCTAGAGGACTATTATTATTACTTGGTGTGGACGCAAGACGTTTTCTTCTCCGTTCTCTTCTGTCAACTGTCACATACATCATTCACTCCATTTTTTCTAACAGTATAAAAATAAATTATCTACACATTGACATAATTGTATTTTTCTATTTTCAGAAAATACTGACCCATTCCAGGTCGAGGGTCGTACTCCAAGCCATGTTAGAAGCAGCTAAATCAAACAAAAGATTTACTGTCTATGTCACCATGTCTAGTCCAGACAATAGCGGGTAAGATTTTTAGTGCATTACCACAGATTAGAGAAGCTACTACACTACTAACTACATTTGTAGTCATTTATTTTAATTTAGAACTTTTTCCTACTCTAGGTATCTACTTGCCTAGTCCTGCCTACTTCTTACAGATAGTCTTGTAGAATATTATAATAAAAATCTTTTTCACAAACATGCTTGGAAATTTGAGCATTATTTTGACAACCTTCTTCGAGATAAATAGAAATTGCTGTACTGGCCAAATACATGCGAGCAGCGGCCGGCATTATTTGTATGAAAATCCATATCTGTCGTGTAATTTAAAAATGGAACGATCTTTTACTCCGAAAAATTACAACCAAGGAGGTCAAAGATTTTATTTTAATTTCGAACTGGCTTGCAAATAGAAAGTTGTTTATTGAATATAAACAAATGTACACTTTAACGCGGGAAAAATTATTGTTGCTCGTTGTTGTTGACAAAAAAAAACAAACAAGTCGAACATAGAACCTCCTCCTTTTTGGTAAGTCGGTTAAAAATGAGTTCTAGGTACTACTTAGGCTTTGCCTCGGCACACATTACACGTTCGTTCATCAATGCCTCTTGCTGGCCGCTGCAGTAATGTACTATTATTGTAGACCATGATATTGATTAGTTTTGAATAATTAATAAATCTGTCTAATGTGATTTAAAATAAAGTGATAGCAGTCTGAATTCCTCATCTAGAAACATAGACTTTTGCAATGCATAAAATAAATGTTATGATCTACAACCAGATACTAAATTTTAAAAGTCTCCGCCAGATAACAAAAAAATAAAAGTCATAGGTCCGACTTGTACCAAAAAATATAATTAACATTAACAATATTAAACATAACATATATTTTATTACATAACTTGAAAATATGTTTTTTTTGTATACGAAGATATTTTGATAATTTTGGTCTTTTGGTGGACAGGTGTTAACGACTTTTTTTTGGGTGGTATTTATTACTTTAACTGTAATTCCCCTTTTTTCAATCAAAATATTCGAAATTACTACCAAAAATACTGAATTGCACACTAAATTTGCTCATCAAATAAATGAATTATACTATACTGCTAGATCTTTAAAGCTTAACTGTTTTACTGAATAACTATCTGTTAACTAAAAGTAAATCTAATAATTCTTCGAGTGCAACAAAATATTTAAGTTTTAAGGGAGGGGGGGAAACGAAACAAAGTCGACGGAGCCCCGCTGCGCAGGGCTCCTATTTCTGTCTGCAGGGTCTAAAGTAACCTAACATGAAGGAGATGACGGGAGCTGAGTTCGCTCGCTTTGCTCGCTCACTTCAGCTCCCGTCATCTCCTTCGAACCTAACCTATCCGTGTCGGGGTGCCCTAAGCTCCCGAGCTCGCTTCGCTCGCTCTTGGACTAATTCACATTTATTTTATATTTAATTGAATAATTTGTGTGCAAATCAGTATTTTTGTTTTACGGTGAGTAATATTGTTTTGCAGTTACTCACCGTAAAAGTTAGTTAGTTATTAGTGGAGATATTTTGTTTGCTTAAATTTCTAAATAGAGGTGCAGTTAAAAATTCCCCCTTTTTTTTTATCCGTTGGCGGCTTTACCTTTTAAATCTTTACCGGTGGTAAAATTCTGGTTTGAAGTCAAAATACATTTTACTGCAAGTAAATAAGTCTTTATTTGCAGTATACTGATGCATAAGCAGCTGGTTGAGGCCGGTATCGACGCGACTCTCATCCTGGACGCAGCTATCGGCTACATCATGGAACAGGTCGACCTCGTCATGATCGGCGCTGAAGGGGTCACCGAAAGTGGTGGGATTATTAACAAAGTAAGTATCTTATTCGTGATATTTCTAGTAACTTAGTGAGTATTTTACGCTTTAGTGGTTCTTTTTTGGATGACCCGTGTTCTTTCTCGGTGCTAAACCTATCACATTACCAACAAATATGATTAAAAACGAACGAGTTATTTGCCATAAATAACTGTGAAAAAAAATCTGTAAAATAATCCAAAATTATAATAACAATTTCAAGCTCTCACAATTCAAAATGCACTACAATTTCCATGTTACACTAATTTAGGTATTTTAAAAGGGTATCATTTAAGCTATAGTTTGTGTTTCTTAAATATTAGGGTTTGCCCGCAAAATAGTAGATTTGTCACCAAAATGTACTCACCAAACAATATAAAATCAATTCCACAATAAATTACCTAAAATCATGGCGATTTGGGGTCTAGTACCAAATAAATATTTTGTATAGGTTTGTCCTAAAAAGTGTTTAAGCAAACTAATTTAAAGAGATCACCAATAAATCATATTATGTCACTAGAAATTTTATTATAGAATAGGTGCAAGTTAGATTAGTGTATATGCAACAGTGTATATTTTACACATATATTAAGATTAATTTGATAATTCATACCAGGGTACGGTACACTTATTGTTTATCTGAGAACGAAAATATTTCGTGGCAATAGATCTATTTATTAGGTGATACAACTTGATGACAAGTATAAATTTTGGTGACAAGAAATACAGTCCCCATTGTAAAATATCATCTAACATTAGAGTCACCTTAGTTTTTTTTTAATAAACATACAAAACAAATATTAGGCAATATCACAACTAAACCGCCTGTCCGAGAGCAGGCAAATAAAAACAGTCACATAAAAATCACTTAAATAACCCCACAGTGATGTAACAGCATCCGTAAATAAAATAATTTCTAAATAAGACAGTCCTACTGCACTATGATTTCAATGTGAGTACACAGTTTTGGATAAAATAATTGCTACGGCCCAAACTAAATATTGATTCATTTATAAGCTCTAACTAAGCGCCGATTTCAAACTCCTACTAAACTCAGTTTAAGCAAATACAGCGTTCTGATTGGTTGATACCGCTGAGACACTACCAAACAGAACGCTGATTTTGCATAACCTGAGTATAGTTGAACTAATCGCGATTAGTTTCATTGGTGAAATCGGCGCTTGTTAGTTTTTAATATTCTTCGTATTGTATGAGACTACGATTTTGTTACAGATTGGAACTTACACATTATGTGTAGCGGCTCTAGAACTTAAAAAACCAGTTATGGTACTGACAGAGAGCTTCAAATTCTCTCGGATATACCCCTTGAACCAGAGCGATTTGCCAAACGAGTTCAAGTATTTGTCCAGTGTTCTGAAATGTAGCAAGGATCTGTCGAAAGAACATCCTCTAGTAGACTACACGCCGCCCGCATACATTACTTCTTTATATACAGATATAGGCATATTGCCACCATCAGCTGTCAGCGATGAGCTTATTAAACTGTATTTGTAAATGAAAAGAACCCACACCTTGGATGTATATCTTAGCCCCATAGTTTTTTTTTTTGTTAAAGCGTTGTGTTACTAAGTTGGTTGTATTTACTTTATTGTAATAAAATTTATTATATGCATTTTTATTTATTTATACGAATGTAGTTGTTCATTATTGGGTCCTTTAGGCAGTTTTTATAAACTAGCTGCCGCCCGCGTGGTATTAGTACTTCTCCCAATCACACTTCACACTGATCTATACTAATATTATAAAGCTGAAGAGTTTGTTTGTTTGTTTGAACACGCTAATCTCAGGAACTACTTGAATTGGAAAAATAATATTTGTGTTGGATAGGTAGGGTAGGGTAGGTAGAGTAGATTAGGTAGGGTAGGTAGAATAGGGTAGATAGGGTAGGGTAGTTATGGTAGGTAGGTAGGAGGTAGGTAGCCAGTTGACGGGAGCGAAGACGCTGGGGTCAGCTAGTAATATTATTAAGGCGAAAGTTTGTGAGTGTGTGTGTTTGTATGTTTGTTAGTTCTTCACGCTCAAACGGCTGGCCGGATCTGAATGAAATTTGGCACAGAGGTAGATTATAATCTGGAATAGCACATAGGATACTTTTTATCCCGGGAATACGTTCCCTTGGGATAATTTTCGACATTCACTTGCGGGCGAAGCCGCTGGCAGAAGCTAGTATCTCTATAAATTATAGCCTGTGTGTTAAACTGATGTATAAGCTATATTTCTATAAAGTTTCATCAAAATCCTTTCAGTAGTTTTTGGGTGAAAGAGTTATAAAACATCTTTTTTTTATTTTTTATTATCGATAGGCTCGCGTTTGACTACTACCTCGTCTGATGGTAAGCGATGATGTGGCCTACGGTGAAGCACGCTTGCCTGCCTTGAAACCTATTCACTCTTGACTTAAAGACCCCAAGGTTGTAGCTATCAGGAAACAAAGACCCCGGAAGGGAATTCCACTCCTTAGCTGTGCGCACAATGAAAGTATAAGCAAAACGCTTTGTGCGTATGGGTGGGATGTCCACCATGTACCGATGGCGCATGGCCGTACGTCTTGTCGATCCATTCTCACAAACTTTCACGTTTGTAATTGATGCAGGTCTAGCTTTTTCTCACGACCACGCTCCAGTGGCTTATCCCTCAGGAACTGTACTCAGCGGTAGTAAAACAATTGCGGGATCTGATTAGTACTTACTAAAGTTATAGAGTATTAATGTTACCTCTTTAGTGTACTTATTTATTTAATACTTTACGCTCACAAATGTACAGTGGCGGACTTAATGCCTTAGGCATTTTTGCCTCAGTCAGTTTTAGGTTAGATTGGCATTCCATGTGTTTAATACTCCATGGCGATACCGATGTTGCCAGCAGCTGATCCGTATAGAGATAGGTACTGGATTGACTGTACATAACTATCTTCCCATAGCCCACATGCTCCACATACTTCTTTAGACATACTTCCTATACATTGCAACACACCGAAGTATCTGGTTGAAGATATTTATTTTTCATAAAGAAACTAAGGTAAATTATGCACAAATCTACGACATTCGAACTTAATAATATGTTATAGTAGGTAATCCCTAAAAATTGTGATGTTGCTTAAAATCATGCACAACTACCTCACTTGAAATGATTTCTTTATTTCTTTCTTTGGAGTTCGATCCCGCGGTCATAAAGCAAAAACATCACTCAGAAGTACTCTTGTTTACATTTGTCAGTTTTGTGTTCAAAAAATCTAATACCCTTTAAACGAGCAATTCTTGTATGTACATCTATACCAATATTATAAAGAGGAAAGATTTTTTTGTTTCTTTGCACCGAATAGGCTCCAAAACTACTGGACCGATTTAAAAAATTCTATCTCCTATGGAAAGCTATATTATTCCCGAGTAACCTAGGCTATAATTTTGACGGGAGCGGAAACGGCTCCAACAATTTTCATGAAATTCAAATTCAGTATGCCGGTTTCGGGGGCGATATATCGGTCTAGCCAGGTTAAATTTTTGGAGAACGTCGTTTTCTCTATTTTCACCCGAGCAGAGCTCGGTCGTTCAGGTACTAATTATTATGTATAAAACATAGCAAATGCTATCGGTTTAAATTGTAAATGTACATTCGGAGTTATAATAATATGAATGTTTGTATAATTAATATTTATTTTATTCTTTTAACAAGTAAAATTTCAATACTTAAAAACCCCCGACACATTTATCTTGCGAAAACACCCCGATTCTCATAACTTTTAAACGGCTGAACCGATTTTATTCAAACATAGCTAAGAACACTCTCGACAAAATCACCTTTCAAACAAAAAAAACTAAATCATAATCGGTTCATCCGTTTAGGCGCTATGATGCCACAGACTGACACACAGATACACAGCAACACTCGTGAAACTTATAACACCCCTCTTTTGCCGGCGAGGGTTAAAAATATGTATATCATAATGCTTTCTATGTGCAAATTCATGTTGCATCAATTGTTCCTAAAACCTAGCATAAACACCAACTGGTTTGGAAGCTTTACAAATTGCATTAAATATTTCATAATCTTCGTGTTGTAGCAGTATACGCTTTTGTTTCAGATTGGCACTTACTCCTTAGCAGTGGCAGCTCTAGAACTTAAGAAGCCAGTGTTTGTACTGACAGAAAGCTTCAAATTCTCCCGGATATACCCCTTGAACCAGCGAGACTTACCGAACGAGTTCAAGTACTTATCAAGCGTTATTAAGAATAGCAAAGATCTGTCGAAGGAACACCCTCTAGTGGACTACACGCCGCCCGCATACATAACTTTGTTGTTCACGGATCTAGGTATATTGACACCGTCGGCAGTTAGTGACGAACTTATTAAGCTATATTTGTAATTGTCCTAAAATAAAAACTATTTATAAGAAGTAGGTTGTATTTGTTATTGGTGGTTCCTCTTCTTTGCAACAATAAGTTATCTTAATTATCTTATCTTAATTTAAAAAAACGTTGCCCCGCACTAGGAATATCTTCCTCTATCGTGGGTGCGTTTACAAACATATAAACTCACATACACAACACCCAGAGCCGGAACAGCTATCTGTAGGTCATAAAAATATTTGTTCCGTGCGGGAATCGAACCCGCGACACGCAGCGCAGCAGTCAATCGCTCAACCAATGCGCCAACCGGGTCCCCAAACTATTGATTGAATGTTGCTAAAATGCATATCAGTAGGCACTCCAATCGTTGTCTACTCCATGCTTAATCCAATCAGTTTGTACCAAAAATAAACCATTGCCACAGAAAAATATACAAACAGTATGGAAACTACCTACAAACGCTCGAAACGGCACACTAACACAAACTTACGTGACCACTCGTCGCGACGCAGCACTTAGTACTGACATTACCTCGAAAGTGCCCGAGCGGTCTCGTCGGTGCGTACGTTTGTGTGTGTGCCGTTTCGAGCGTTTGTAGGTAGTTTCCATGCAATTTACGACTAAGGTCACAGGAAATAAAACAGAGAATTCAAAAATGTCTGGCACTTTAATATTGTACGAAATATATTTACATAATTTTAATAAAAATGTTCAATTAAAATACTAGACTGCCTATACATTTATATCTCACTTTGTGTTAAAATATCAATTAATTATATCATGCACTTACACTAGGCAAGAAATAAACATATTACTTAAAATATCTAATTGTTACACTATTCTGTGGAAGCATTAAACATATCACAAACATGTCCTTTATTGCCAGTATTAATTATATTAACGTAATAAAAAAATACGTAAGTATTACAAAATATCAAAAGGCATTATGGAAGCACAGTTCAAACTAAGGAAAAATATTTCCTTAAATTAATTTCTTTGAAAACAATATTATATTCTCAACAATAATATAAAATTTCGATTTTAACATTATATTTCTAAAATAATCAACACGTTTTCCTATTTTACATTCGCTAAATATGTATTATAGAAATCCTAGTATCTAATAAATATAAAATTTATTCGTCACCACTCGGGATAAAATGTGGTCAAACAAGGTCTCAATCTTAAAAAGTTGTTTAGTTCTGTATTAAAGTCCTAAAGAGAACCCTAATTAATGCCTCTTACGTACCACAATCCCTTATCATTACAAAACCTAAATTAAATCTTACATTTGATGCTATACAAAGTCAATTAAAGACAGTAAACAACCTAAATTATTCTTAAATTGTACTTGAAATAAAACATACGTAGATATTCAGTCAGGACTGATATTATATTGTACTTAGATACTATTATTTCCTTCTATCGCTAGAGTACCATTCGTAAGAGATCAACGCTTCAACTCTACTTATAAAGTCACTTACTAGTGATTTTATAAGTATACCAGAAGAAGCAACAAGGGATTAAAAGTTCGCTGTGGGTATGTACTAGGGATGTTACGGAGATTCGATGCTGATTCCGGAAAGTCGGAACTTCCGATTGTTTTGAAACCTCCGATTTCGGTTCCGAAACTTGTATCGGAGGTTATCGGAGGTCGAACTTGCTTCTTTTGGAGTCACTGATTTGATTTAGTTGAACATGTGTGAAGTAGTACACATTTTATGTAATTTACTTTTAATACTTATTACGATTTTAGAAAACTTGTTTTGTTTTTTTCAACGCCTACTTAGGTGTATTGTTTTGGAGCTGAACTTAAAAAGGCTGATTAACAATGTATGTATTATTTTATTTTATTGAACCTACTTTGTCCTAACACATCTTAATTCAAACTCCGCCTCCGATTCCGACTTCGGTTCCGATATTATCACTTACGTAACATCCCTAGTATGTACCTACCCTACTAATCTGAAT
Source organism: Orthosia gothica (assembly GCA_949775005.1). Classification (NCBI taxonomy): domain Eukaryota; kingdom Metazoa; phylum Arthropoda; class Insecta; order Lepidoptera; family Noctuidae; genus Orthosia; species Orthosia gothica. The sequence continues at coordinate 29,787,317 of OX459037.1, read as the reverse complement.
CAGATATTTATTCGGTCAATTTAGACAAGTCTTTTGACCTATAAATACAGAGTGTACAACGGAAATCATCATATCAGTCATATTTTAAAAACTGCATCTGCCCTTGAACATAATTAACATTTTTGTTCATGCAAGACAGAGGTCTCAAAAAATAAAAAACCTCCCATACTTTGATTGAACATCAATTTTGTTTTGGGTATTGTCTTTGACTTCCTTGACAAAAGTACATTGCCATGCGTAGAAGCAGTTTTTAAAATATGACAATAATATCTGTAACACCCTTATACAGCATTGCACTAAGCTGCCATTTTCAGAGCGACAGCCAGCCTTACCTTTGTATCGATTATTTTCATCCCCCATTACCACTTCTGGATATCTCAACACTTCCATAAACATAACATAACAGAAAATACAAATAATTATAATGTATAACTAACACAGATATCAATATTTCTACAAATACTTAATTATTACAGTATTCAGTTGCCTATTGCATAATGGAAAATGAGTACATACGCACTTAACATTACATTTTTACATTATTGAATACACATACACATTACAAAATTATTATTCGAATGTGGGTAGATGCAAAGTTCAGGTTCAAAAGCGTAGTTAGTCGTTCTGTTCAAATATAAAACATCCCTTTTGGAAGTTACAAGAAGTAATTAGAAAATAGCTTCTTTAAATTGATTTTGATGCTCGCAAAAATACCATATCAGCAGCCTTATTGCGTTATGAATTCGGCATGACAAAGAGTATTAACAATCGACCAATAACATGGCGAGATTCGGCAAGGCAAAGAGTATAAACTCTTTGTCTTGCCGAATTTATTACGCAATAAGGCTGCTGGTTAACCAATATTATGTACATAACTGGAGTAATGAAAGACCTTGATATTTCTACACGCATTTTTAACTACACATCTGCATAGTGAAGAAACCTAGGGCCTACAAAACAATATAATGATGACGTCATACGTAGTCCATGTAGCATTACGTATCGTAGTGTTACCTATTGTAAATGTTGTCAATAATGGTGTATATCTGGTGGAAGTGCGGTCTCTTCTCCGCTTCATACTCCCAGCAGCGCAGCATCAGGGCGTATACGTCTTCTGCGCAGCCTTCGGGCGCTGGCATCCTGTAACCTGAAGAACGATAGGATGAACTTGGATACTTCTTTGACATCCTAATCATTACTCCTAGAAATAAACTCTTCGTACAGAAGTGGGATCTAATGCAAGACCGGTGTGCGTTACCAAAATCTTCATTCGTAGCCCAGATTATTTTAGTTTTAGCTATTAACTGAACTACTTATACCGTAAAGATGAATAAGAATAAATATAATGTCCAAAGGCACCGAACAATAGTCAGCAATCGGAACGACCGGTGATATACTGATGTCCTACAACCTAGAAGCTAAAAGGTGAAGCTAGCCATTGTCTGGAAGCAGATGGGTACATACCTGTATCAATTTTCTCCCTTGCGCGTGAGTTGCTCATGCCTGCGTAGGGGGTATCGCCTTTAGAGAATATCTCCCACATCAGCACGCCGTAGCTCCACACATCACATAACGAAGTGTATTTACCTAAAATTATGAAAGAAACAATAATATTTATTATCAAAGACTATGTTAACAATGGCTCATCATCTGTTGAAGACTGCGAGATAACTGCACAAGCGAACAGCGTTGCCGGATTACTGGAGCGCTGGCGAAACCAGGACCGAATGAATGCCACCATTATTCCTTTGGAAAAACGGTTGGTGTTGTTGGTCTGTAAGTATACTTTCATCTGTCTTGCAGTGAATAATGATGCATTGATTTTACTATACGGCATCCCATACCTAAAGGCACCTACAACCTGCGGGTACCTGATATCTCTGATAGTCTAGAGACGAATGAGTCTAATATTACCAGTCCAAACTACTGTATAGACTGCTTATTAAAGTTCTCTCAAAAAACTCACCAAAATTAAGTGCTTCTGGCGCCGTCCATTTAATAGGGATCTGCTTCATGCCTCCAGACACGATATATTCCTCCTCTTCCCTCGACATTCCAAAGTCAGATATCTTGACGATGTTGTCGTCTCCCACGAGGCAGTTCCTGGCTGCTAGGTCGCGGTGGATGCAGTTCTTGGACTCCAGGTAGCGCATGCCGCCGGCTGCGTCGCGGCACATAGCGAGGAGGGAACGGGCACTTAAGGTCGCTGCTCGCGTTCGGAGGAATGTTAGGAGGGAACCACCTGAGAAAACAGTAAGATTAAATGGTGAGTTAAGGTACATTTTAGACACAAACAAACATATTGATGAGTGATTGAGTGGACCTATCTAAGAGCAAGTTAAGGTATTTCGTGCTGTTTAAAACACACATTGAAGAACGAGTGAGTGGACCAATACAAAACCGTCAGATATACTTTCGAATCATCTCATGGAGCTTATGGTGGTAGGTTATAAGCTTTTGAACTCATGGCGAATACCTCCAGTCATTGATTAAAGTCTTGCCCTCTTACAAATAAACGCGGTATAAAGTTATACCAAGTTTAAACCTATGAAAATGTATGGGTATACCTTTGTTATACCTGGTATAACTTTATTCTGTGTTTATTAGTAAGAGGGCTAAGATCCCTGAAGCGCAAGCTCATCGAAATACAATACAAATATTTATTGGAACAAAACTATATTACAATTTTTGTGTACGATAATACTGCGTTAGTTTAGTAGGTAACTGTGTCGCAGATATTAGCGCCCACCCCAGGAGCGAAAATACAACTTAGTTCCAAGACAAAATTCTGGTTATACTAAAGGTAGAAACTAGACAAACATTTATAATAAAAACTAGACATAGATAAATTAATAATAGATTGTAGCAGTATAAGTGGGTGAGTGTGTGTGTGTATTGTATCCTACCCATCCTAACCTACGGAGCTCAAACTTGGTCTTTGACCGAGTCTTAAAAGTCTAAACTCAAGGTATGCCAAAGGACGACGATGGAGCGTAGCGTATTGGCACGGTAAATATATTTTTACCGTAGTATTGGGTATTAAGCTCAGCGGCCGGATACGTAATACTATGCTATGCTCCAAAACAGGCAACGCCGATGTGGGCAGCAAGTCTACTGGGCTGAAGTGGGATTGGGCGGGTCAAATATGCAGAATGCATTATGATAGACGGGCCAGAATCGTCATGCAGTAAAAGCCGGAAGATGGGCGTCGTCGCCGTGGGAGGCCTAGGAAACGCTGGCGTGACGACTCAGAGGCGTTTACGGCAGATTGGCATAAGATGGAAATAATCGGGCAGAGTGGAAAGCTATGGGGGAGACCTTAGCCCAGCAGTGGGACAAAATAGTGCGATTTTTTTTTTATACTCCTCAGTATCCTCTCCAGCTTCTGAAGTGTATTTTCTCCCCATTTTAAAACTACTTAGTTGTGTACCTGCATAAGTAAAACATTTATAAATCATAACACCACGAAACTTTGAATAGCAAAATGTGCAGTTATTTACAGTGAAAGCTACCGTAGCTTAATTTTAAACGCGTGTTTCACCCACCCATCATGGAATCGGTCTAGACTCCCACACACCGGGGCTTATAAACACGGCTATGACACATCACATGGTAAGCTATGTTTATGAGAGTGCAATTTCGTAAATACATTCTGTATTAACGATGCATTAGTAGATACCTGTTTCTACAACTTTGTTCCAAAAATATTCTGGAGATCAGAATCATTCATAACTACATAAACTCCATTTCAAATAACATTAGAAATTTTTACAAACCCTTTTTACAGTCCGTTCAACCGATTTTGAGTTCTATCCCGTAAGCATAGGGATGGCATGAAAAGCATAAACCTGTTACAAAACTAACTGTTTAATGCCAGCCATTTGTCATATCACCAACGCAATAGAAGTCAAAATCGGTTGAACGGGCTGTAAAATGGGATTATTATGTGTCTAATGTTTTCTCAAATGGAGTACCTAAAGTAAATACCTACATTCTCGTCTAGATCTAGTAGCCTTCTTTTAGTTGTTAAAATGTTCTTATGTTTAGGTTCACTCATCTGTTAGTGGATTAAGCGATCAAAAAATATAAACCAGACTGTGCCGGGTCTGTCCTAATGGCAACCTGAAACAAAACCTTATTGCGTAATTAATTCGGTAAGGCAAAGGGCAAAGACTATGAAAAATCGACAATCACATGCGAGATGAAAGACGCGATGTGGATTTCCGTCTATGTGATTGTCGATTTTTCATACTAAAAACCCTTTGCCTTGCCGAGTTCATTACCTACGTATCGAAATAAAAACAATATAAATTTTTCGTTGCATTTTAAAGGGTAGCTTTTCAAAGTGAGGTTTTCAGGTAGTTATTATACAGGTACCTATATCGAGGCAGCATTATATACAGCTAGATAAACACAAGCCACATAAAGGAAAAGTAGGTACCCGTATTAACTACACCTACGAAGAAAATTATAGCTAAGGAATTGGGTCAAGTGGAAATGAATCCGTCAACAGAATGTACTGCGTCACAACTTTTTTTTCACCATAATGACGCAAGACTTTGTAAAAATAAATGCATATTTTTATAACTAAGAGTAAGAAGCCGTTAGTATTTTTGTCTTGAGTTTCAACTGAAAGGGCAAAACTATGTTTAGATTTGTTTGAACGCAGGCGTAGGTCGCCTACGCTGAATCGAATCTAGATACATTCCATATTGACTTTAACGAACAGCTAGAGAAAATTTCCAGATGTTGAGGAAATCTGTTTATGTTTAGCCACTGACAGGAACATTAAATAAGTAGATGAAGCATAAACACGAACAATGAACCGAAATGTTTGTCTTTTTTTCAGGTTCAATATCCTCTTTGCTAATGGAACTATACCTACCTACAGACTGCAGACATCATCAAAATAAGCCCCAGATCTCTCTCTTATTCATTCTCTTCATTACTGAAGGTCGTGCCCGTTTTGGAAAGCTTTGATAGTGTCATTGACGAACTGCTTCCAAGCCACTCTGTCTTCGACTCTTCACAGGGCAGTGGTCACCGTGAGTCCTGTAATCGCACTGATCTAGTCTGACCATTGAGTGGGTGAGCGTCCGCGTGAACTTTCCCCATCAACTTTTCCGATAACTACCAATATAGGTAAGCCCTGATATTTATTACGTCGACAAAAAGATTAAGTACTGGTCAGTGCAGCCCTGCCACAATAATAGAGCAAATGAAAAAAATAATGCAATTATTACAAAAATAATCTTGTAACTTCGGACAAGGGCAGGGCAGATGAATGACTAAAACGGTCACGCAAATCTATTTTTTTTGCTATATCACCCAGAAAAGGCACCTAATGGTAGATGTTTTTCAGATGCTTGATCAATTATATACCTAGGCAGAATAGTAGAGCAGCTAAGCTACAGTTCTCACCAAACTTCTTGGCCACTCTGAAGTTGGCTTTCCGATGAGCAAGCTACGGATCGGTGCTTTTTACCCGACTGCCGAAGGAGGGTAATGTGTTATAGACTGAACATACATACATGGGTATGTATGTATGTTTGTTCGAGAGACCTATGTGGCGTTCCAGAGACCAAACGCGTTGGCTGATTTTGGTGATTCTTATGTCAATCGATTCGTCTTAACCCTGCAAGTGTCACTGGCTACATTAAAATTGGAAAATAGAAAAATGGCGGATTTTGGGCGACATAATGTGGGGCCTAAATTTTATTTTTCTTCCGAACCCATCGTGTGGGGTGTCAAAATAAAGGGTTTTAAGAGGTGACTTTAAAAATATATGACACTTATATGTTCAAATGCACCTAATTCCAAAAAAAAGTAACTATAAAGTTATAAGTAAAAAAAAAAAAAAACTGGTTTTGGTCAGTCAGCTCGCGAATATGTATCCTCCGACTGCACAGCATGATTTTCTTCTGGTTTACGTCTTTTTAGTTCGCTTTTTAAGCATTCGGGTTTTTTGATTTTTTGAAATAACTTTTTTGTTGTACGAGATTTACTACTTACTTTATTTTCCTTTATTTTTTGCTTTTATTTTCAATAATATTTGTACGCCTTCACGGCAAAACATAGCGGACATGATAATAAACCTAAGATCTTTATGTAAATACCTATGTTTCACAAATAAATATTCTGATTCTGATTCTGATTCTACTGAGCAGCCATTTTAGCCAACTTCAGGGCGGCCAAGAAGTTTGGCGAGTATTAGGTAGGTTTTAAGAACTTACCTGGTACAAGTTCCATGACAATCATAATAGGCTGCTTCTGCACCGCTATGCCAATAAGCCTCACAATGTTGGGATGTTGGTACTGCTTGAGTATCCGGCCCTCCTGCAGGAAGGTGCGTTTCTGTTCGTCTGGTAACGCCACTCGGCAGGTCTTCACTGCAACTTCCTGGCTGGTACTCTTCAGACGAGCCTTGTAGACATCGCCGAAGTTACCCTGGGGAATGAGGATGGACAATTAATTTAAGGGATGTACAGGTATCAACCCTTTAAGTGCCTAAATCGTGGATCCAGGTTTTTCTCAAATAGTTTTACTTTCTTTCTCTTTGTCACTCAACCCATTTATTGAGCCTGCAACGTGTTGTGCGATACTTCAGCCACATTGCCCGCAGGCAGAGGTAGGTACCAACAACTTGGAAAGTCTAATAGTGACTGGAAAAATAGAGGATAAAAGACCTACAGGTCGAAGCCCCAAACAGTAGTTGGATCAAATATTTGAGCATCTGGAGGTATCAATACCATGCTGCTGATCGTAACAAATGGAGAAAAACCGTTGTCAAGATTTAACGGAGTCACGATTCTCAGTAGTGAGAGAACGATCAGGGAGAAGTAGATGTAAGGAGGCAAATTCATCATCATCAGCATATCAGCCGAAAGATGTCCACTGCTGGACATAGGCCTCCCCCAAGCGTCGCCACATTGACCGGTCCCGTGCGTCCCGCATCCAGCGGATCCCCGGAACCTTCACCAGGTCATCGGTCCACCTGGTGGGAGGCCTTCCAACGCAACGTCTTCTGGATCGCGGTCGCCACTCCAGAACTTTTCTGCCCCTTCGGCCATCTGTTCTGCGAGCAATGTGCCCTGCCCACTGCCACTTAAGTTTGGCATTTCTTCGGGATATGTCGGTAACCCTGGTTCTCTTGCGGATCTCTACATTTCTGATTCGATCACGCAAGGACACTCTGGACACTCCGAGCATGGCCCTCTACATTGCCCTTTGGGTGACTGTAATATTTCTGATGAGGCCCATTGTGAGCGACCATGTCTCAGAGCCATAGGGCAAATTGGGATGAACTTATTTTAAAAGCATCATCAACTAAAAAAAGAAGAAGAAGAAAGTGACAGCAGCCAGCAGCACTAAAAATGCAAATTAGTAGGTTCAGGAAAAAACTCAAAGTAGTCGTCCTTACGGAAGTAAAACGCAATTTCTGGACAGTGACAAGTCTTAGTAAGACTCCGCTTGTCCTTTCTACAATGTCTACACCACTTTTAAGATTAAACTGTAAAGGCCACAATGAAATACTATGCTTACTAAAGACATTACGTTATTGTCAATAAAAAAGCACGTTATACCTATAGTAAACTACCAGTAACCCACAATATATTATTCAACTACCTAATTTAATGTGACGCTTAAACTGCAACATTGCTGCAATAAGCTTCGGATTCAAACATTGCTATTGTGTCAGTATTAAACTCAGTGATTGTGCCACAATGTCAGGTTGAACAATAGCCTCTATTCCAGGAAGTTCACGGTAGCTGTATGACCTTCAATAACTAAGGAACCCTTCACAATATACCTACAGGCTTATTTATAAAACTTTAACAACCTTTATGGGGATGAAAGCATTCACAATAAACAACTTTTATTAAGAAACCAACCCTGAAGTACCAAAAAATATATCAGCTACTTCAATGAGCCACTCCTTTTTATACGCGTTCGTATTTTTTATTTAATGTAGCAAATTATTATTGATTAAGTATTTTATACTAGATACGTTAACTTGTATCTATGTATTAAAAACGATATTTCATACGAAATACAATACAAACTAATCATGAGTACTTTCACCCCTGTATTGATGTCGATATCGATATTGATGTCCACTGTATCGATATATTCTGCCTTTCAAACATCTTTAGGTAGAAATAGATAGTCGGAGTACTACTGAAATCGCTGACACGAATACCTTGGCGGCCTTGCCAATTGACCCCAAAAAGATCCCCAAGGTGCTTGATTTGTTTCGTGTTGTAATCGGCGTATAGTTCTTGGTCTTGTTTCATTTCAGTCTGATAGATACACACGTTTTCAGTAACCAAAACTAATAGCCCTCACCATAGGATCCCATAATGTGTATCTTTTACTTTTCTCTTCCTCAATTTAAGCTTCATCTCTGAGAAGACAACACGCCTACAGTGCATCTATAATAGCAGAAAAGCCTAGAACCCTCGGTACGCATTGAAAATTAGCGGGACTGCAGCCTTGTTTGCTGGGCAATAGGTCCTGGCTTTAATTCCTAGGTCAGGTAAGTGTACGGTAGGCTTATTACGTAAGAAACAGCAATCAGCAATTATCGCGCGATCAAACGCTTTATGTCATAAACGTCGAAATTACCTACAATTTGGGTTTGGTAGGTCCTACACAATCGTTTGATAATCGCTCGCTGTTTGTCAAATGCACATATTTAAAAAAAAAACCGGCAAAGTGCGAGTCGGACTCGCGCACGAAGGGTTCTGTACCATTATCGCAAAAAACGGCACGTTTGTTTTATGGGAGCCCCACTTAAATATTTATTTTATTTTATGTCATTAGTTCGTAAGTGGCGGCGTCGGTGCCGCTACAATTTATTCTATTTTTAGTAGCGACAACAGAATCTGTGAAAATTTCAACTGTCCAGTTATCACGGTTCATGAGATACAGCCTGGAGACAGACGAACAGACAGACGGACCGCGGAGTCTTAGTAATAGGGTCCCGTTTTTACCCTATGGGTACGGCACCCTAAAAACACCAAAGCCTCTAAAACTTCTTTATCCAAGAGCAATTATTGCGCAAAAATCTGTAATAAGCCTGCGGCACAGGTAGGTACGGGTTTTGAATTAGAACGCTGGAAGAACTTCTAGTACCTATCTACTATTGAGTTCTCCGGCGTCGATGGCTGGTGTTTGCTGAGATGCCGCTATTACCGAAATCGGTCCGTAATACCAATAAAAAAAAACTTGTTGCCTATAATAACAACTTACCCTGCCAATCTTATCCAACAGCTGCACATCATCATTGTTGAGCTCCCAGTTCTCTCTGGGAACTGCTCGACGTAGCAGAGCTCCTGATCTTGCTGTGACTGGGACTCCACTCGTTCTCTGCCATGCTATCAGTTCTGCTACTGAGGGAAACGCGGCGCCTTCGAAACGGTAGTGACCCTGGAAGAAAAAGGGATTTGTTAGTATTTGAAGCTGTTTGAGTGTTTGTATCCACATTTGAGAATAAAGAGAACCTTGAGTTTATTATTTTTTGTGATATGTTTATTAAGTAGCGGATGTCCATCAATGGATAGTGATCAATTCAATCAGCCTGAGTGAATTGATTGAATCAAGAGACGACAGCACGAAATGTACATACCAGCTACTTCTACGTCTTTAAACATTAATAAGAATTTAAGCATGGAAGGCTTTTAGGCTAGGATTTTTTCAGATTTGGTAGAGATTTAGTTTTCCCAGTAGTGCGACTGATGAATTTACTTGTCGTTTGATACAATCATGTAGATGCAGTTATAACCACCGAACTAGGTTCAATGGCCTTTAACTAACATAATCCCACTTCCTCAAGTTGATTCTCTCAATTTAGCCAGACAACCAACAATCAATAAAAAATATTTAACGTATAAATGTAATCGAAATGCAAAGCAGAACCACTTTTGGCACTTTTGACCGTTCCCATGAAACAAATTCGCGGATCGTGACATAAGAAACTCTTCAAACTTCGGAGAAACCGTAAGTTTCAATAATTGAGACAATACTGCAAACTCATTTATGTTATGAATCATTTATTTAAGCTTAAAATAATCGGAAACCATTACGCTCTATTACTGCAGAATATTAAAGAATCTGTGTTCAAAGTTTGAAGCATTCAAATGCCAAATGTTAGCCGGAGATTTGCATTCAAACCGGTTTTGTACGATTCTTGATCCATATACTTAACACACAAAAAAAAGCATTCCAAATAACAGGTGTAACTAGTAATCTTTTTTGTAACACTACTTTTGGAGCCTGGGTTAGCTACAAGTTTAGAAAGGTCAGGGGCCTAGGTATTCGGATCATCTGAGAATATTATAGTAAGTAGGTAGTTCATGTTACTAATCAGCACCGGCAGGCTTATTACATATCTTTTGCAAGAGAAAACGATAGCAATTTTTGCGCAATAATTGCTTTTCAATACAGAAGTTTTAGAGCTGTTGGCGGTTTTTTTTTTTAAAAGTGCATTTGACAAACAGCGAGCGATTAGCAAACAATCGTGTAGGACCAGCCATACCTACACTGCAGGTAATTCCGACTTTTATGACATAAAGCGTTTGATCGCTATCGTTTTGCTCTTGCAAAAGATACGTAATAAACCTGCCGTAATATCTGGATTACAGACGTTATGGGTGCTTATCTGCTTTTGTAACTACAGAATCTGTACGCGTCGTGTCTGCGTCCGCATGGTTTGCGCGCCATTCAAATACATGAATTTAATAGACATGATCTCTCCCCTTAATCTCATAAGGAACTCTGAGGCTTGGTTCATACGGCAAATATGAATACCTTGGTTATATAAAATACTGTCATATTACCAATTACCTGTACTGTATAAACCTGCTCAAATGGGCAGCGCAATACCATGGGAACGAACATAAGTTAATATTAAAATTAGGTACCTACTGAAAAAATTCCTTGGTGAAACATCTTAGGTATACGAACCTCAGGAGTCGTCTGTACAATGAAGTGTTTGTGCTGACCCCAACACACGGACAGTACCAATTGCCTGGCGTGGTTCCTGGTAGTCTCCCGCACCAGGTAGTCACCATCAGCTCTCAGCAGCCTGACCACCTCCTCGCGAGGCAGAACTCCATGGAACCATTCCTGTTCCACCAGAGTTCGCTCTGTTTCGCTAACACTAACCTGAAATGATAGGAGTATAAATAAAATTGGTATGGTGCCCCACGTGTAGATACCTACCTCATGTGGTGACGATATTAATGATGGGTCAAAAAGTAGGAGTAAATTGGGGCAGTCAGAAATAGTTTTACAATTACTTTGACCCAGAAATTGGCAAATTTAAAATAATATCCATGTAGTTACGTATATTTATTTATTTCAGAAAGCTTTAATTCAATAATATCGATGTTTAATTATTTATCTGACAGATTAGTTAAAAAACATTGTAAAAAAATATAACGGTGTATCATTATCATCATTAGTAACACGAAGGAACACATCAAAAGAAAAACATTACTCCACGCGATGCACATGCACACCGATTTAATTACATAATGCGACAAAACACACACGACAAAACGCAACAACGAAAGCTTAACATACGTTCTCCAACTCTTGCTCAAGTTCAAGTTGTAGCTGCTTCAGTCGCTTCTTCCTGCGAGGTACGACCACCGGCGGGGGCAACTCGCTGTGCGTGATGTACATCGAAAACGGATCAAACGGATCCATTACTCAATCTCACCAGCTCACAACACCGCAAAACAAACCAGCACTACTTTATTATCTCTTTTATTTCACCACAAGATGCGAACGTTCCCAACAACAGGATGAACTTGACGTAAATCCCACGACTGAAACGTACACAGTCTACGCGTAAACACCGATACATTTCTGGAACGTCGCAAGCGGCTTCACCTTGATTTTGAAACTGAGTTTTAAGGAGAGCCTGTGCTATTTTCATTTTATTTGAAATCTCATTCCCGACAGAAGTTCGTGCGGTGCACGGTGACGTAAAGTGTTTGTGCTAATATTAGCACTGACACGTTGAGTAACGCTCGCTCAGAGCGAATAAATCGTGCCGCTCCAGTGGCGTCGTGGAACACGAAAGCTTCATGCATCGAACTAATTCCATGCCATGCGTGGGTGATGGATGTCTCGGTTAGTGGCACTCACCACACTGTTAGAACAACTATCGAGTACAACGCGGCTTTGTCTTCTCTTTTTGAAGAGCGTTTTGTTGTGAACTCGGCAATGCACATAGATATCCACACGTTTGCGCAAGCGTCGCCTCAGGACTCTGATCCGTCTGCGATGTGGTACGATTACCGAGTCGGTGGGGCCTTCGCTGCTGCTTCTGTACGTCTTCGGGGGTAGCGCCGGGCTCGACGGTGCAGACTTGCGTCGGAAGGGCCGTGTGAACAGTTTGAAGAATGGTCTCGGCGGTATTATCGAGTGGAGGTGCAATCGCAAAACATCCGTTGATGCGGACGCTTTAGATCCGAGTGAGGAGCGATCCTGATAATCGAATGTCATCTTTAGCAAGGCCGCTAGATCCATGGAAGAATCTACACCAGAAATACCTAGTTATGTTAGTTAACTGCCTGCACCATTATTATTTAGTTTTAAACAAAAAGTCGTTTCCCCTTAACTGCTTAACCAGCCCTAAGTTAAATTACTGTTAAGCATGCAACCAGTCCTACCTGATGGTCAGGAGAGCTGCCATCCAGGCTATCCACGCCAACAGTCTCGGCAGACAGATCAGGGCATCCACTGGGCGCTTCCTCACAACCCAGTTCAGCCAGGGCGGACCTGATCATCTCTGCTTGTTTGGCACATTTGCGTTCAGCTACGCGAAGCTCTAAGAGTTTGATGGGTTCTGACGTCGTCACTGGTAATGGTGGAGGTGAATGCCTAGGTAATTAGAAAATAAATACATGAAACACGATTAGATACTAGATAAAAAAACAGCTCAGATCTCTCTGATGTTTGGACAAGGCAAAAATTTGTTGAACGATATAAAGCAACTTCGCAAACTATTGTGGTTACGTTAGGTATTGAGTTAACAAAATTTGAGTCTTCGAAACGAGAAAAATATTCATCACCATTTTAAGCTTTAAAATTAGTCGCTTGCTCCTGATGACCCCCACCAGTCCAGCAGAGGTTTCAATTCAGGTTAGTAATGATAGAATATGAACAGACCAGCAGTACAAGAAACCAAAGGACTGTTGAGGCGTCTGCGAACGTTAGAGAAGTTTACATAGTATAGTAATTTATACTATGTAAACTTCTCTAACGTTTCATCGTTTTCACAATGAATTAAAACCCTGAATTGAATTATAACCCACGAATAACGATAAGCTCAACTAAACAAATGATTTTCAAATAGACTCACCTGTCAATTCCATTGACGCCATTACTCAAGCCTGTATTATTGTTCTTGCAGACCCCGTTCCCAATGATCTCTGGTCCCTGCAGCGCCGACTGCTTCTCCCGGTTATCTTGCAAGGTGCTCTCGAGCTCCGTCAGTTTCTCCTTCAACCATTCTACGGTGAGATTGTCCACCGTCAGCTGGTTTGGTTGCAGCTTCCCGCTTGTATCTTCGACTAGACTTTCGTCGAAGTTAAATGTGACGGGGGTTGAGGGTGGTGATCTACAACAAAAATATAATATTAACGGACTAAAAAAATGATGAGTTTTCTTTGAAAAGTTCGGGCGAGGTTTTATTTATTTATTTAACGATAGGCTCGAGTTTGACCACTAACTCGCCTGATGGTAAGCGATAATGTGGTCGACGGTGAAGCACACTTGCTATTCACTCTTGACTTAAAGACCCCAAGGTTATAGCTATCAGGAAATAAAGACTCCAACAGGGAATTCCACTCAATCGCTGTACGCACAATGAAAGTATTCGCAAAACGCTTTGTACGTATGAGTGGGATGTTCACCATGTACCGGTGGCGTATTGCCGTACGTCTTGTTGTCCGATGATGGAAAGGGCTAGGCGGAATCAAATTGTGCAGTTCCATCGCATACTCCCCGAAATGTAACCGATAAAAAACCGACAGACCGGCAACTCGGCGTCGATGTTCAAGGCTCTGGAGCTTTGAGGTGAGGCGAGGTATATGATACTCGGATTTTGACAGTTATGTTCAAGTCCATCAGTGTCATAGCATATATATAGAATTCCAAAATTCTAGACTGCTTCTGATTAGTTTCTGCTCAAAAAATAAGAAAATATACAAACACTTATCAGTAGCTCGACCTTGGGATAGTACCTAAAGTTATAATGTTATGCTGAGCGACGGCCGATTTGCGCGGCTTTTACGTAGATACATTTTCCCTATTTGTATGTGTTTTTCGTTTTGCTCTTCTTTTCATTTTTTTCTTTTGTATGGATCATCCCATACATACCTGGCGTATTTTTTCTTTTGTTATTTTTATTAGAATAAGGTCACCTACTGCACGAACTTAAGTACTTAAAGGTGTAGTTGATAGGACATTTAAGGTGAACGCGCACCTAGACGTACCGCAGGAACCGCAATTAGGTACTCATGGTCTCGCGCAATCCGCATCGTACGCACCGAACGTGCCGAACGCACCGTACGCGCCGCTCGCATCGTATCCACTTCTGGACATCTTATTATAATAATATCAATATTTTCTATACAGACACGAATGATGTGTCCACGCCGCCCGCATTGAAAGCGCCGAATTTTATGACATCATCCGTACGCGCTGGTATCCCGTATACCTTACCTACAGCATTTTACTGAAAAGCGGGTCGTGCGGCGAGGATAGGTGCGCGACGTTGCATAAGATTTCATATAAAGATTTATTAAATGCGATGTCTGCGGCGCGTGCGGCTCCTGGGGCGCGTCTAGCTGCGCGTTCACCTTTAAGTGTAAAACTGCCTCTGTAGGTAGTCTAATCATGAACATGTTTTTCAAATTAACTACATGTTTATTTAGTTAACCCAAACCTACGCGTTGTAATCTGGCTCACACAAGAAGCCATAAAGATTTGCCAACCTTGTACCGTTTTATCGTTGTGTGGTTTGGAAACCCTTATTCTCACAAAAGACATTAAAAGAGGATTATGAAACAGGTATAAGAACTACAAAGTGTACAATCGTATCAACTTTAAATTCCTAAAGCTTATCTAGTTGTGCGGTTTATGACTCAGTGGTAATCAATTTGTAAATTGTTGGGCCTTTAAAAATTTATTGAGAAGATATGTTAGTTACATTTTAAAATGCGGTTTACATATCAGTGGAAATGGTATGGTCATGGTGGTACCTAAATAAGGCATGGTTTTAGCGTTCCGCCGCCAAATGGCAAAAAACGGAACCTTTATAGATTCGTCATGTCTGTCTGTCCATCCGTATGTCACAGCCACTTTTTCCGGAACTATAAGAACTATGCTGTTGAAACTTGGTAAGTAGATGTATTTTGTGAACCGCATTAAGATTTTCACACAAAAATAGAAAATAAATAAAATTTTGGGGGTTTCCCATACTTGAAACTGAAACTATTTTTTTTTTCATTAAAACCCATACTTGTGGGGTATCTATGGATAGGTCTTCAAAAATGATATTGAAGTTTCTAATATTTTTTTTCTAAACTGATTAGTTTGCGCGAGAGACACTTCCAAAGTGGTAAAATGTGTGTCACCCCCTGTAACTTCTAAAATAAGAGAATAATAACGCTAAAAAAATATATGATGGACATTACCATGTAAACTTCCACCGAAAATTGGTTTGAACGAGATCTAGTAAGTAGTTTATTTTAAATACGTCATAAATCGTAAACAGCAATTTACCAAGTACGGAACCCTACGTGCGTGAGTCCGACTCGCACTTGGCTGTTTTTTTTTTGTTTTTTAGGATCGTCTCTAGAAAACCTTAAAGCTCGTCGACTCTTCACGTGACCAGAAGGCTGGCCTTTTCTTCGGCCAGTGAATCAGCATTGCCATCCAACGTGGCAATGCTGCCAGCGTTCTGGGCACTTTTCCCATTGACATCGATGTGGACGAATTTTTTTGTTGCCCAATGAGGTCTTTTCCGTCTCCCTTTTGTATTTGTATATAGGTTTGTTTTTTTTTTTAGAATTTTCAATTGTATATATGTTATGGTACCAATAAAATACTTTTAGAAAACCTTAATATTTTACAAAACTCAATAAGAAATCGAAGTTTATCGCGCCATCTCGTGCAATTTGTTTGAACCATTTTTTTTTCTTCGCGTTGGGTGCCCATGATTTATGACTTCGCACATTTATGGTTCCTTAGCAAACCGCGAAATTAATTTGGTTGTCATAGCAAAAATGAGGGAATTTCAAAGAAACAATCAGATTTATCAATATTTTGGTATTTTCTAGTAAAATATACGTAATAATTTATTATTACGTATTTTTCGTTTATTTATTTTTTCGTTTTTTTTTCTCATTATCACCAAATTTCAAGTTCAATGGGCATTTAAAAAATGCTTCGGACATTTTTTTTTGTAAAAATGAAGCTGACTTTGATGGATTCTCATTAGTTTGTTTTCCAATATTTTTGAAAACAAAAACTACAATATTTATATACTCAACGATACCCTACTTGATGGGGAAGTCCAAATTTTTTTTTCGTAATTGTTTAGGAGCCCACCTCAAAAACAATTAAAAATATTTTTTGACGATTTGTATGGCTTTGGATCATCAAGATGACTGTAGC
The DNA here is from genome assembly GCA_949775005.1 of Orthosia gothica. NCBI lineage: Eukaryota > Metazoa > Arthropoda > Insecta > Lepidoptera > Noctuidae > Orthosia > Orthosia gothica. The sequence goes on along the minus strand of OX459037.1, from coordinate 29,770,622 downwards.
TCTGAAACCTGTAAATCCTCAGTGACAGACGACGGACAGACGGACACTTGAGTGTCAGCAATACGGCAGTAGTACGGGAGTACGGAACTCTAAAAACGAGGGAATGATTGTATGAAGGATGATGAGTGTTTAGATTAGAAAACGGATGACTGCTAACAAAGGTATATGGAGGAAGAAGATTTGCTGCGATTACAAATAAATGACTATTTCACTACAGCCGTGACTGATGCTAAGTACTAATCAATTAATGATATCTGTTTTAAAACATAAAGACAATTTACTTAACACGAAACGTGTTCTAAGTATAATAATACTTAAACAAATACCTACTAAATAAATACCTACACGATGCGACACAATCACCAAAATGACATCACGTGTGGTTAGTACATTGTTCCAATAACCGCAATATGCGGTTTCCGATTTAAATATTTTCATTCATAGAGTGTTACTCTGTGTTCAGTACATCTATTGATTTACAATAAGGTAGTTCAGTTTATTTACACAACAAGCTTCTTACAGCAGCTTCGCCCGCGGTTATGTCGGGCATTATTAATAAAAACCGGTCAAGTGCGAGTCGGACTCGCGCACGAAGGGTTCCGTACCATTATCGCAAAAAACGGCAAAAAATCACGTTTGATGTATGTGAGCCCCACATATATATTAATTTTATTCTGTTTTTATATTTTTTTTTATAGCTGCAACAGAAATACATCATCTGTGAAAATGATGATGATGAAAATGACAGACGGACAGACAGACGGACCGCGGAGTCTTACTCGTAGTAATAGGGTCCCGTTTTTACCCTTTGGGTACGGAACCCTAAAAATGGCCTATGCTCTTTTCCAGACTATAATCTATCTCTGTGATAATTTTATCCAGATCTGTCCAGTCGTTCTGGCGTGATTAAATGGTTGGCTGTTTGTTCATGCTTTTATATTATTAGTAAGAAAGGTAGGTATACGATTACTAAATCCTGAAACCAATTCAATCACAATCAGCCAAATCCAATCCAATTCCAATCTTAATTCTGTAACCTATCTAATATTAGTATTATTATGAGAGAATCTTGGTATTTGTTTAAGCCTTATATTTGTGTTCCTATTGCCATCAACAGGGGTTGAATCTAGACTCCAGGTTGCTAGTGAGAATTTCTAGACGGAAGAATCTAATAACGCTTAGACTGGACCTCGGAATCAAACCATGGCCCTTGCGATCACTTGTAGACCAACGAGGCAGTAAGATCAAGGTTACTAACGCTGGAACGCATTTCAAACTATGTACCTAACGTTTTGGTATAAGTCTCTTACTGCGAATCCTAAAACTGACCCTAAAAATTATCTTTCTAACCGTCGATGTAGAGTAGAGTTTTAGAATTAAACTTCAAACTATGAAATAGGAGTTTCAGACTCGTCCCAACAAAACCTCACAAAACTGTACTTTCGAGAACAAAAAAATAGAGAAGAATGGCGAAATCTTAGCTGACTTAAATTTGAGCGACTGAAAGTGTATATTCGAAAGACATTATATCAATTGTCTACGTTTTTTAAAGTATAATTGGGCTGGTTCAAAACGGATTAAAAATACATAATAAATAAAAAGTTATTTGATTTTTTAGTTATTTTTTTTAGCTTAGTGTTGCAATTATATATATTTTATCTGTTAAGTGACAAGTAGTAACTATATTAAGTAATAATATCATTATTTTATGTATTGCAGTTAATGAGTTGAAAATACAGTTTGTCTAAGTGTAGTTGTAGGTTTCTTGCAGGTAGGTAAGAATATTGTAGTGTAGTAGAAATAAATGAAATGCTTCCAATTAATGATTGGCAAAAAGACGACGACCTTTATCAAAGTCGCTTAGTTTAAATAAATATACTCTTTCCAAAGAGAATATTATACATTTCATGCCGAAATAACTAGGTTAGGGAAATACTAATGCGATATTCCCCTTTTTCTTCCACAAAATTGTATAATATTTACCTATTAAACACAATATTAAAAGTTACCCAGACATAACCTACAAAAGTTTATGACTGAATATCTATTATTCTCGATATTCCCGAACAAAAATTCTTGCACAAACTAATTCAGAACATCACCCTGAGTTAAACCAGATATTTTTTTTAAATTTATGACATAGGAATTTAATCTCAGCTAAAACAATGTATGGGCACTTGCCATTGTTCTTTTAGGGTACCTTATCCGTGGGTCGCGGATATATTTGAAAGAGAGTTACGCGCAATGGCACAAGCAACTGAAGGAACACGGGTGGGTTTTGGTCAGTAAAAGTCTGACACGCCCTCCCGCTTCACCCAGAGCGGGAGAAGTCATTGGATGAATTGCCAAAACAAAAAAAAAAATACAAAAAGGGTAAGGTACCCTTTTTGTATTTTTTCCTCGTCCGTGGCATCCGTGGTTTCCACACTTTCTACTAAGAGAGTTATCCTCAAATAACCTACCTATTATCCTAATTGACATATTTTAAATTGATTTATTTTTTTAATGTAATCTATTGACATGCCACCTTAATTGTATTATTTTATTTATTATTTATTGTTGCTTGCTTATGCTAATTTTGTACGCCAGATATTGGCAAAACATAGTGCACATAGTTTAACAATATACCAACTGTAACCATACCTATGTTTTACAAAATAAATGATTGATTGATTGATTGAATAATAATAACGGCTGGGTACTTACTGTAATACAAACTAAGTATCGTCTTATCTAACAAAAATGCTAGCGAAAAAGGCTCAAGACAAACAATCGTAATTTACGTCAATGGCCTCAAACATAGCCTTTGAAAGTAACCGCCAGTTCCTGAATGCCTCTGATTCATATCTTACCTTCGAGGCTTCGACTACTCATCGCTCATTGTCGCAACGATCACTTTTAAAAACAAACCGAAATTGAGTTATTAGTCATTACTATTATTTGAGGTCGACATCTCTTGGTTTTAATAACAATTAAATCTGGGGTCCAAATCCGTTATTTTTAGGTACTACTGAATTAAAAATAGAACATTCAAACTTTATGTTTGAGTAGCAAAATAGTTCATTCAGACACGATGGGAACCGCGCGGGTTCCGCGCGTTTCAGGACCGGCGCGGTTAAAATTCTTATTTACATGACCATCTTCATATTCGTTCAGACATAACTATGCGATTATCGCGTGGTTTTTGCGCAGATCCGCCATGTCTGAACAGGCAATAAACACAACATGCTACACCTTTGAGAAGTTGCTTTGACTGGAGAGCTCACTCATACTGCAAAGTGTCTCAAAACACTGATTGGAATTGCAGATATAACAGAAGAAGAAAACTCTTGGTGAAGCTAGCCAGCTGTTGTTCTTCTTATAAAGATCTTCATACATCGAGCTCTGACAATAATACCTTTTGGGAAGCTTTCCCTTTTCTTTAGCAAGGAATTTTCCATAGAGTCTACAGATAGCAAAACTCCTTTTTGAACACTATATTAAACATAATATAAAGTCAGCACTAAAAAAATGCTGTATAATAATCCTGTCCAAAGCATACTGGAGTATTGTAGTGTTGTGTGGAGACCGAATTACGCCACTCATAAACTTCTCTTAGAAAGGATCCAGAAACGATTTCTATGGCATCTTGCTTTTTCCAAAGGGAAAAGCAAGCAGTAGCCGCCTTATGTGTCCCGGCTGCAAACTTTCAGAATGCTCTCGTTATCAACTCGAAGAGAAGTAATGGATGCTTTGTTTCTGTACAAACTCCTCAGAAAGCAAATAGACTGCCCACAGTTACTGAGTCGCCTCAAGTTTCGTGCCCCAACCCGCTATCCTCGAAATCCCATCACTCCGCTTTACCCACCCATGCGTAGAACTGTCCTAGGTGCTAGCTCACCAGTACCGCGAATGTGCAAAATCTTAAATAGCTGCAGTGACCTGATTGTCGTGCACCACTATAGCATAGGCAAATTTTGTAAATTAATTATTAAATACTATTCGCTCAAATAAGAGATATAATATGATTGCCAATTTATTAATTTATATACTAATTTAACGTTATTTAATTTTTATTATTATCTAATGTAAACCAAATATTTAATCTTAGTTTAATTTAATTTATTCATCTGCTATTCTATAATCAATCAATATAATATTTTTAATTTAATGTAATTAATTAATCTTGATTTGTTTGTTAAATTCCTCGATTTATGCTTAGTCGTAAACATTTTTTTTGTCATTCATTATCCATAATTAATTGCAATAATTTATATTTATAATCAAATCAAATAAGTGCATGTGGTGTTAGTTTGTAAATAATTGTTGCACTTATAAATTTATATCGTGTATTTATATGAATGTAATGTGTAAACAGTTGTAAGCTAACCTGAAATAAATAAATAAACATAATCTGCCGCATCATCTTATGATTTCACCTTTTCGATTATATCATCGTCTTTCATTGTTGTTATATTTACAGAATTAACTCTCTTTTAACCAGACTTAGAATTACCTATAGTTCCACCAATAGCAATAGCAAATATAGGCATTGCCAAGTGGAAAGTTTCCGGTATCATATTACTTTCTATTGCATTCTTGGCAAAGGCTTCGATACTAACTCATGATGTTGCATATTTACAGTTGCCTGATGATTGAAATTCGAGAACGATTCGTTGTAAAAGAAACCTATTATGAATATGTAATTGCGAAATGTTAATAACTTGTAGATACGCGAAATTGTTTATACCTTTTCGTCTTTTATTTATTGATAAATCGTGACTGTTAATTTCTTTACGACTGGTGGGTCTTTATGTTTCCTTAATTTCACGGGTTGTAGATACTTATATTATAAATACACGCGGGCCCAGTACGGTTTGGTGGACTTATAAAGCTAGCCATTCTCAAATTAACTCACTTGTACTTTTCAATAAACTCCTTGTATTCATCCTGCGGCCTCAGGTTCTGTATGGTGGTCTCTATTTTGGTCTGGATCTCCCTGAACTTGTCCGTGCTGAAGTCTGACCTCTGCACCACTTCTAGGAGTACGCCTTTCCTGTTGAAGAATTAGTATTATTAATAAAGAATATTCTGGAATATTACACGTGTATGAAGTGGTGATTCATCCTCTCATTAACTCCTCTAGAAGCGATATTTGGTTTACGCTCACTTTCAACTGTGGTCTGCCACAAATTTGTTTTTTTTTAAATCATAATGAATAGCATAACTACAGTTTAATTTTGATTCGATCGTTTTGCTAAATATACTAAATGCTTCCTCCTTCTTTTCTTTCTTGTATCCGAGTTAGAGCCTAGTTTGCACATTTACTATAGACGCATCCTAAGTGCCGGTTGTCTATAGTAAATGCATGCAAAACGCGGCAGTATCTATATTGAAAGGTTAGCGCCATAATCTGACCTATTATGATAAATTATAAAGATAAAGCTATCAAACTACCTGGCATTGCATTATTGATGATAGTTACTAATTACTTATCTTAATCGATGTGCATACTACATTATCGATTAATTAGGTAAGTACTGTAATTCCAATAACATAAGTACTCTTTATCAACGTTAAATACACGTGAATAGTCCTTATCACGTACAGCAGGTAGTATATTTAGTTGCTTTTCATTTTATCACAAAAGACCTAATTTCTTGCTGTTTATTAATAAAGTGAATATCTGTAATGGTATATTAAGATATCATAATTATATTGTTTGCACTGTTGATTTGGTCTTAGTTATATTTAAAATCTAAAGAAGAAGCGCTTCTTGGTGCTTTAGATGATATATTAGTGTTATCACAGAATATCCAATAGAAATATATCGCTCCACCAGCAGGGTGTGCATAAAGTGCTGAGAGTCAAAACATGCTCCACCTCCTGTCTTGTCCTCTGTGCCCTAAAACGTGCAACCAGGGTGATCTATGCGCTGCTACCGGCGACGCCGCGGAAGCGGCTAAGTTGGCACCGACTCGAAGAAGAAGACGACCCAGCAAGACACTGGATAAGACTTTTTTTCTAATCCTAATGCGACAGATTGCTGATGGAGAGCACACCAACAAGATGTAGAAGGATAATAGTCATAAAGAAGGATAGGATAGATGGACCCACTTTCCCGCACTTAGTCTCCCCACTTTCCCGCATTTGGTTCATTGTGCGTGCAGGCCTACTCTCTGTCAGAGGGAATGGGCCGTAATCCACCACGCGGGCATTACATATTACATATCTTCGAATATTTTGGTTCTAAGACATGGGAGCATAGTGATGAAATAATTAACACAAAGTAAAGAGCCCGCCTGGGTTCGAATCCACTACCTACGACTTGTAAGTCGCAGCCGTTAACACTAGGCCACCATTGCTCTTTTCATGGAGAAGGATTCAAGGTACAGGCTTTTTATTCAATTAGTGAGCTTAACGTGCGGATGCCGGAACACTAAGGAACGTGCAACGTAGTCTAGTCTACGAAAGATGTGGGAAGAAGTGTAGAACATCCATATCTTACCACCTATAAATAAGAAGAGTTTAATCGAAGAACATTCATTCCTATGCAACAGAAGGGTCTTCTAACTCACCAAGACGTAGCAGTAGCCTCCCCTTGCCTTCTCTGCTGATCCATGAGCGTCGGTAGCGCTGCAGTCCTCAACGCCCGCTCACACTCCGTAGCCTCAGCCAACAGCAACACATACTCATTATGAGCTCTATGTAGTCTTCTGCAGGCCTTGCCGTATTTGTCTCTGGTCTCGTCCAGCTTGCGACCGCCTCGACCTGTTGGACCTGGAAAGTATAAGAAAGAATATTGTTAGGAATTACAATAGGGATGAAATAGAATAGAGAAGCAAAGATAAATAAACCATAGAAGAAGTAGAAGGGAACAGCATGTAACATGTAAGATAGAAGCCATTCAATAGATATACACAATCCCAATAATATATCACCGTCACCACACTCAATAAAGAGCAAGGCAAGTTTATTTTAAAGGCGTTATTCCAGCATCATCATGAAAGACTGGCTCATTATTCGCTAGTTTTTTTTTTTTTTTTTGGGTGGTAATCATCCAATGACTTCTCCCGCTCTGGGTCAAGCGGGAGGGCGTATCAGATTTTTACTGACTAAAACCCACCCGTGTTCGTTCAGTTGCTTGAGCCAGGGCCGCGGTAACTCTTTTTCATATTTATCCGCGGCACAGACAGGCATCGGCCCTGGCGGACCCCGTCAGTTTTGTGGACATCTCTTTGAGGCGCAAGTGGAACACAACGCACCGTCGATTCGGGCCTGGTCCTTATCGGACAGCGAGCTACCCGCTACTCGCCTTCCGCAAGTCCGCGCCAACGGTGGCCGGGAATCGTCTTGTAACTCCCGACGCCTGGGACGTCTCCTACGGTGGCTAGAGGTATGAGGGCGTCTCCGTTGCGTCTCCCTCACGCGTTGCGCCTCCTCCTTTGAGTATGAGATCCTGGGCCATATGCCCGGGTCGAAATTTCTCAGTAGCAGCCCGCGCGATGTCTGAATTTGTGTCCGGTTGATGGCAATAAGTTTAGCTTAAGCCAAACGTAAACCCGCGTCATACTAAAAAACTCCTCAGCCTGAGTAGAAATAACCTCAAAATAATTACAGGGTCAATAACAGGCCACACCTTTCTTAACAAACATCTATTCAACATAGGCGCCACAGACTGCCCCCACAATCAGCCAACGTAATCCTGGAATACGAGGCCCTGGCATCTCAAAGCGAAGAAATCCTCGGAACAGTTAGGTCGCTCCGTCAAGCCTGTGAAGCTCCCAGGAAGCTTATGTGCTTTTGGACAGAGCTAGGCTGGCTATGTTAGAGTCCCTACCACTACCACTAGCCTCTGATAACATGGGACTTGGACATACCTGTTATAATGTGAGTGTACTACAGGTACACGTCTGCCCAAGCCTTTGGAGAATACAAGCGTGATGTTTTGGTATACGTGTTTTCAATGTGCTCATGATAACCTTCATAAGCACGCCAAATTAGCAAGTAGAATAAATTTTGCTAGTGTTCTAAATTAAGATCCGTTTGAGACCACCCACTGAGAGTCTGATGCTTCATTTGTAGAAGCTCCACAATATTTGTTTAACGAAACCACGAAGATTTTTACTCTACTCTAAGAAATTATTAAATTGACTCTTACATTTGAGGTAGTTCTCCTCGAACTTGGCCCTCATCTGCTTGTAGGACTCGAGGCACTTTTGGTACTCGCTCTGTTTCCTCTGCACCTCCTCGGAGAGCTGTGAACAATAACATAACATCGTTAAAGCAATTTAATCTTAACGAAAACAATTTCAACCTTTCAGTGTTTCAGGAAAAAACCAAAGGGCACAACCATATTATTACACAAAGAGAACTATATCATCTAGAAATACTGCCAATTTGAACATCGAACCAAAAATAAATATATTCCGGGGTTTCACAATCAAGGTCCAGGTGTTTAAACTGAGCGCAGATAAACCAGTCAGTCTGGATATCTCTAAAAGGACATGCGTATACGCAGACAAAAGCCTAACCTGTCGAGCAGGAAAATTACGTAGGAAACCATTTGTGTTTTCCAAAAGCGAACCAGTTTTTAGCATTTCAAGTTCTTAAGTTTGATAAAAGATGTCAATAAATTCCCACGTGGGATTATTTATCTGTACATCTTTATCGAACTATTAAATAAAGCGATAAATTGCCCATGGAAACAGATGCGCTTGAATAATAATTGAGTGAAGCGGGAGCGGCGCGCGCAGGTGTGGGACGTACAAATCATGCTAACCACGAGATTTATTCTCTCATTGCGCCCTCACGTTAACGCCTGGCTGTTTAGTTGGTAACAACATTTATCACCATGCTATTTGTTAGAATTTTATTACAGTACTCTAAATATAATGCTGCTGAAGATATTATTGCCCTCTCCAAACTCCCTATACGCCAATACCATGCATACCCACTACTAATAATAACGCATCAGTATGGCATACAATCAAACAAACCAATCATCAATTTTAATCAGTAAAAGCCCTATCCGCCAGTAATTTCCCGTGATAAGCATACGCGTATTTAAATGGCATTATTAACAATCGTAATCGAAGTAAAGCTTCCATAAATGTATTTAATAAAGAAGAAAAGAAAACACTAGTAATGGTTGCAATAAGAAAGTTTTCTCACGACACATATTCTACGAGTATATCGCTGCATATATACTTTAATTAAATAATAGAGTTACTGACACTGAAATTATTTGCCTCGGCTATTAAACCGTACTATGTAAGCATCGACACGTTTTTTTTATAACAGCTTAACAATTAAATGCAAATCTCAAATTGCTTCTTTATTATGAAGTGGGTAAAAAATGTCTTCCTACTACTACATGATTTGCACATATTCATTTATGTAAATGTGTTGTGCATTATGAGTATGACGCCATGTATTATGCAATGCGTTGCTTACTAAAGCTGAAATATTAATTTTGTTGTTTGGTTGGAAATGTGTCATACATCATAGTTTTGGACCTTAGGAGACTTTGAGAGAGAAATTAATCAATACAAACTTGTACAGGCAGAAGGAAGTCTTTAATAAAACACGTTTACGATATCCCATCAATGTGCAGAATTGGCAATAATATAGGTAACAAAAAATAACCGTTTCCTTGAAGGATATTAAAAAGGCAAACCAGAAACCCCGAAGATACAAAATAATAATGAAAGATCACATAAATCTCACGTGACTAAACTATCAGGTATAAACAGCAGACGAAACACATGTTTTATATCAAATCAAATAATAAAGGAAGTTCAAATTAATAGCGCTATAAAAATGCCAACAATATCAGTTGCCAAGTAATAATAGATATAAAAAGAAAATAAAAATGCTTTCAAACAATCGGGCTAATATCTATGAATGTTTCGATAAATCATAGACACATGGATTACAGGAAAATTATGATAATGTTTCCTTTAATCATATCGCATTATATGCATATGTACAGCAGTGATGTAAACGAATGGATTACGGTAATCTAATGGACGCCTAAAGTATTATTAACCAAAACCAAGAAGAGCATGTATTTACACTTTTAAATGAAAACTGGATCTTTAGAATTCAATATTTTAGGATATCTTAACAAGTTGGTTTGTAAGCAACGTCTAATAACTTGTTAAAACATCCTCCTTTAAAATAAATTGTTTGCCAGGAAGGAAATTTATTGCCGCCACTGGCATCATTGTCATGTGTAAAATCTATATACTTGACACAAGATGAGACCAACGATTGATCCTTGAGGACACCAGAGTCAAGTCAAAACGCTACCACTTAAAACTTGGTTTCTTATGTGGGATAATTATGCTGTTGCAATTCATCATGCACAAACATTATAGAAGAAGAAGGAAGACTTTAATAATATCTTTGCTAGGCAAGGAATGGTCCTTTAGTGTACCTACCTAATCAGTTTTACATACAAAACATTGTCGTTTGCTTCCAACAATTCGATAATAAACATCATATTGATACCTATTATACATTATTTAGGTACTGTTTAGCGCCTGCCTCCGTCATCGTCTCGTCCGGAAATATTTGGCATACCATCACCGGGTTGTTTTTACCTGTATTGTATGTATCTACATACACTTTTTTTGTTGTAAAATGTATAAATACCATTGTTTTGATGTCTTATTCCGTTGATTTTTGTAATGAAATGTGATTTTGATAATTATACTTAGATACCCACTTTGTAGTCTTACCACATTGAATGGTTAATAAATCTTATGATATTCTAAATAAAATCATGAAATTAAATACAGCAATTTAACACATAATTATGTAGGAAATTAACTTTATTGTTACTTGACAAAAACTGTTAGGTATAATAAATCGTAACACATCAAATCATCATTAGATGAATCACATGAGCCATTATCGCCCCGAGGAAAAACGCTTCAAAATAAATTTAGGTTTTAATTAAAATCATATTAAATGTAAAAGAACAGACATTGTGGCTACAAACGTGCGAAAACTTTGAATGATGATATTAATCTTATTCAAGCAGAGGCCTGAGCTGAACATATTTTGGAGCCCTTAGTCATTCCATCCATCCAAAACTTAAGTGCGGAATACTTGTCGTTGTAGCAATTCTCAAATCTCTATACTTGATTTTCCGTCACCGTCAGTAGGTCCATCATGTACTTCTTGACCTGCCTACTTTCCTTCTTGGCTCTCCTTATAAAATACATATTCAACATATATCTATATCGCCAGTTAATGAGGATCTTCATGTTATAACTCAATATCACAAGGTTATTGAGCATGACATTGATATTCAAGGAGCACATGCTAGCTAGTAAAACTCCAGTTTGGCGTAAGAAAAATAAATCAAAATAACAGTATCCGGTCGTCAGCGCATATTTCGAGAGCTAACGGCAACATTTCGTGGCTGGCCTCATAACAACCAAAAAAACTATATTAAACAGACAGGTTCGGTCCAGAAAAAGCTGGGAATTTTGATCTTAATCATACTGTTCCTGTACCAATAAAATTATCTTTTTATTATCAAAAGCTGAAAGTAATGCTTAGATATTCTAGACTTCAAGATTAAATCTTGAACTGTTTCCTGGGTATATTACATTTATTTAAAATAATATTATCTACAAAGAATCCACTAATACATTACGATGTGCTTGATCGCGTATAAGACATGATAATATCATAAGAAATATATGTAATTGTTATCACCAAACGCATACGCGATCAGATAAGAATAAACACATTGAAGGCGTATATGCTATACATAATGAAACTGACCTGATTACCAAGTAATATTGTTTTATTTAATTAATTCTTAATGTTCATGGACCGATTTATAACTCTAGGATCAGCTAATACCACTTACCCGTTGAGCGTAAAAATAATCTAGATTCTAGTAACGTTCATCATCTACGAATAAAGAACACGATACGATACCAATAGAACTCTCAAATCATGTCCTCAATTCTTGCTTCAAGAGATGATTGAGCATGATTGAGTGAATACATGGCATATACGCTATGATGTTTACCTTTCCTCGTAACATAACAAATCTCGTAAAAGGAAAGTGAAATCGAAGGAATATTACAAACACTTTATATTAGAACATCTTCGGAAAGCCGTAAATAATTATAAGAATTCAAAGTATGTGACTTGCATTACCGTTAAAAGTGGACAATGAATACGGTAATTCGCACAACATGATTGTCATGCTAATGCTCTCTTCAGTGAAATAAATCTTGGAGGCTGTCATAATGAGACAGGTACCGTTTGATATAATATACGTTAATGTAAATCACATTGGCAATATTCTTGGAAGTTGTATTGTCTGGACTGGAGTAGGTGAAGACAATGGTTCTTATTTTATATACCACATTTAATATATTCGTGGAGTTTGAAAAATACGTGACCTCAAATCAATAGGTTTGGAAGAGAGCCATACTACTTTTATACATGATCTGACATATCCGATTTATTTGAATATATATCCTATCACAGGACTCTTTGGTATAAACACTTCAGTCTAGACAGGACTATGAATAATATTGGCATGTGAAAACAAAGAAAATAAACAAAAATTACGCATGTTGGAGGTCCTAGTACAGGGCCCTGCGGTAAACCACTAACAACGTACGCAGCAGTTCATTGACTCAAACACTCTCGCTCTTAGGAGATTAGCGAGGATTTACTATCATCAAAGGAAATGAGCACCTATAAAGGACAAAAAGATGATCGAACTCATATTTAGGATATTTCTAAATGTTTCATCCATATCAAAAACCTTAATTGTGTATCCACATTCTAAATACACAACAAAAGTGCCTGAAATCCCTGAACATAATGTTCTGTTCTGCATATTTATGAACACAGTAAGAAATAATCACTGCGTAAAGACTAATGCTAAAGCACGAAGTGTATCGAATAGCATTATCTTGAGTCATAGAGCACAATAAAACAGCAAAATGTTACTTAATAGACGTAATGTTTTATGTACATACGATTGTATGTAAGATTAAAAGTGAAATCGTCAAAATATACGCAGTGATGTTAATAACTGCCAATGGAATTGACGAACCTATCTATAGAGAAAGTAGCAATGCAATAAATTGCAATAGTATTGTGCAAACAAAAACCTGCCAGGGGCTTGAGAACTATTATAAGTAACACAAGTGGTACGGTTAGTAGGTGTCGTGGACAAAAACAGAAAGTAACAATGTCGCATGCACGGAAGGAGACAAAGTAACGGTTTCTAAGAACGGTGTCTGACAACATAAACCCTCATTTTATGTGAACGTTAGTTAGATAAGCAACCTATATTTTTACTTTTACGATATAAATAAATCTACAAGTGTACATTTGTAAATGGGCTACATAACTGTTCTTGTAAGGTTACACTCAATTGTTCTAAGTTTACAGTAAGTACCCTATAAACGTGTTTACTTGATAAGAAAGCTAATAGTTAGCGCTTACTCTAGCTGCAAGAACCTTGTTGCCTACAAGGTTCTTGCAGCTAGAGAGATCTGTCGCGTTCTAAGACTAGCTCGCATTTCCTATTTTGCGACGATATTACATATCAGATAAATCACTACAATTCACAAATGAGGCGGAAGCATCAAGTCAGAGCGGTATAGAATTAGCTTCCAGTGAATCGCTAATACCGTGTCTCACTCCTGTTACTAAGAGAGAAATGTGACAAGAATGTGTGCTAGATATTTATAAACATAAACATGCAACTCTATTGTCTGTGACCCACATACATCATATGCGGCAACTCACACGCATGCCATTGCCTTTGACTCCACTTGAGGATATCTTGATTTGTATGGTTGTCCATCGACAAACGTCATCGACAGTAATCGACAGAATGGCAAATTGACGTCATACGTTAATGGAATTCGAGGCTAACAAAAAATCTTGTTATTTTACACAATATTATCCAAACATACCTGATTCTGTTATGTTAAGTAGGCAATCAAATTATCGGGATCATTATACATATTTGTGCTCGGAGGAGGTTTTATATCAATTAAAGTTTTAAGACAGCTCTATTTAGTCTGTCACTAAAAAGATTGTGTTCCAACAAATAAAATGCTTTATGTCTACACGTGGTTCTGCTTATCGGTAAGAAAATGTAACATTAACCCCGACCAAATATAAATATTGACAAATTGTGGTATTAACGATGGAGGTAACGACGGCGGCGCATTAGATCAAAGAATGCCTTTATGTATTTGACTTCCGAGAAGCGTCAGCAAAGGCTGGTGAGCTGGTCCCGTGAGAAAATATGTGCATATAATGAGGTGTGCCGAATAACTGCCAGTGTTAATGATTTTATATAAACAAATAAGGTGTCAGTTGCCATATATGACGCCAAACTCACCTCGGCTTATGTCTCGGAAAAGATTTTTCTTGTTAAATTGAAGAAAGACGATGTAGATACTAAAATTCTAGAAAGCAAAGAGGCAAGTACGCGTTGCTATCAGTTTTCTTACCTAACAATGATATAAGATACCTATTTTAATTGATTCTTTAGCATATCTTAAGCGTTCACCTATTAAAGAACATAAAGATTAAATGCATAAAGTAAAAGTAACGTAAACAAAAGAAATAACTTGGCATTAACAAACGTATAACGTCATAAATGGTTAGAGCATAAACATAACCAAGGATATCTAAATAGGGCAAATGGTAATAAACGACTAACAACTCCTAGCTTATTGATAAGTAAACTTACTACGGAGTTAAAGCCAGGCTATTTTGTAAACCTCCGAAGATTGCTCAGAATCCGTGGAAGAGAAAAGTTAAAAATTAAACGGTGTGACAAAACCCACTGTACCAATACCAAGCTGTAATGACATTAACCAAGATTCTTTGAGCAATACCGCTGACGGTAGAGAAAGCGTTTTTCGTAGAAACGATAAAACATGATGTACTTTTTACGTCGATTCTTTAGGAACCGCAGTTAAATACTTCACAAACAACGATGAAGTTATTAAATAAAAGATTAAAATCTAAAAGCATTATATGCATAGAAAAATCTTCTTCTTCAATCATTTCCTTTGGTAATTTTTAATGCAGTTTTGGTCCAAATCGAAATTATTTTCCTTCTACGTTTTTTTCAATATTTGCCAAGAACTCACTTTCCCTGTGCATGGCAAAATTTAGTTAGCAATCTTATTGAGATCAACTCGAAATCTTATAAGTCAACTAGATATCTTTGGTATAATGTAGCCCATCTACTTGATATAATCTTCAACGACACTCCTGGGAAAAAGGTGTGCCTATTACCGGCGCCAGTTTCAAGATATATTTACATAATATATTTTATAATATAATCATACTTTGTCTAAACAAATAAACTAAATAACACCATTTATATTCAAAAGCTTGGATTTTATAAACGTTATGACCATATCATTTCGTTTTTCAAACAAATGTGAGGTCGGTGGTAGGTCGCATAAAATTGTCATTAGTTATAAACAATACTGTGAAGTGTAAAAATATTGTTAGGAAGATATATGTTAATCCTACACATCCAGTTATACCGACAAAGAAACAAAAATATGTATAAAACTATAGATTTATACGCAAGAGATTGTGAGACGCAACCTTTTACTGAAGTATTTTTATATCGACAGTTTTTTGTTCACATTTGTAGGAATAATTAAGTAAGTTATAAAAAGATCTAAAGTAGATTTTGTATTATACATATTCGACACAAAAATTGCCTAGAGATTTTGATGATATTGAATTGAGGCAATTTACGCTAGCCAAATTCATGGTAAGAAGTCAAATTATATGACTCAATATTAAAACACTGCATTATTTTTAAAGGACACCATTTTATTATCAACCATGAAATAAAAGTGAAAAAGCCGATCAAAGTTAACAAAAAACCGGCCAAGTGCGAGTTGGACTCGCGCACGAAGGGTTCCGTACTTGGTAAATTGTGGTTTACGATTTATGACGTATTAAAAAAAAACTACTTACTAGATCTTGTTCAAACCAATTTTCGGTGGTAGTTTACATGGTAATGTACATCATATATTTTTTTTAGTTTTATCATTCTCTTATTTCAGAAGTTACAGAGGCGGGGGACACATTTTACCACTTTGGAAGTGTCTCTCGCGCAAACTATTCAGTTTAGAAAAAAATGATAGTAGAAACCTCAATATCATTTTTAAAGACCTATCCATAGATACCCCACACGTATGGGTTTGATGGAAAAAAAAATTGGTTTCAGTTTCAAGTATGGGGACCCCAAAAATTTATTGTTTTTTTTCTATTTTTGAGTAAAGATCTTAATGCGGTTCACAGAATACATCTACTTACCAAGTTTCAACAGCATAATTCTTATAGTTTCGGAAAAAAGTGGCTGTGACATACGGACGGACAGACAGACAGACAGACATGACGAATCTATATGGGTTCCGTTTTTTGCCATTTGGCTAAAAAACCGGCCAAGTGCGAGTCAGACTCACGCACCGAGGGTTCCGTATCAACAGCTACATTCACCAACATAATTAGGTAAAATAATGAAGTTCATAAACAATGAAAGCACCGAACATTGCTCTAACGAAAACAAAAATTACTTTTCCAAGTACATGTTATAAGTTGGTCGACTACTTATTACTCGTAAACTTGTAAAATCTACTTAACTGTAATAGGTTTACTTTTAATTACGTTATATATTATACTGCTGTGAATTGCCTCACAAAACCAAAAGCAACCATTTAAAGAAAAAAAGAAAGAACGAAAAATATTTATTTGTGACCCGCACAGGAGACACAAGAAATATAGAGTATATTTAGCAGGACTCTAACAAAAATTTTCAATTTTAAGCTTTTGGACGCAAACCGATCCCTGTATCGAAAAATGGTTTTCCTATCCAACGATATCCCACACCATGGGATAGACGAGAAAAAATAACCACCACTTTACTTGTACATAAGGTAAAGTTTATTTTTTTCTTTATTTATAACCACTTTGTCGGCGTGATTGATATGTATATCCATGAAAAAATATAGCGTTCTAGTACTAAGAGTCTCTGACCGAAGCTGCGGACGGACAGATGGACATAGCGAAACTATAGGGTTCCTTATTGATTACAGAACCCTAAAAAAGGGAAAAAAGCCAAAAGGACAACTTTGACAATAAAACTTGCACTGACCACTGAACGATAAATGTTTGCGGTCACCGTATGAGAGGAAAACAATTCATTTTACATTATATTGTCCACCGCACACCGTGTGATGGGTATTCTGTACATGGCTCCCTTCGACCATGTTATACCATTGTTCACTTCAATCATATCCGACACAGCTTTTTATTTAATTGTGATACATGCAAAGGGCTTACTGCATTCTATTTTATTACGCATAAACTTAGATTTCGATATTTGATAACAAACTTGTTGAGCGCTGAGTCATTGTGCGATCATCCTATCTATTGACGACCGATTCCTTGAAGTCGGATTGAGTCAGCCGAAGCTAGCTAGCTTTTACTTGGACTTTGGAGCATATAATTTTTGGGTGCATCCACAATTTACTTGTCGATGACGAGTATGACGGCCTAGATAGGTGCAATTGATGAATTATCTTACAGATATATATTTATTACGTTCAATGTTTCCAATTTTCACTTTAACCTCAATAGCTACATTTATAACCTTGCATATTAAACAGCATTTCAATATTAAGATAGAGAAGGGAATGACACCGCAAACAAGAATGTCGATCATATGTTCTGAAACACGTCTTTCTACAATTTTTTTTAATTGGACTTTCAATATGAGTCATCGCTGGTCTCCGGGTAATTTCGAATGCAATCATTGGACATGTTGCTCTTGCACATAGTAAGCGAAGGGATACGCCCGGGAATGACCTCAGGGCTGGTGACGACACCGCATTTAAAATTCCATGCTCGTTCTATATGCGAACAGGGCTAAGGAGACTTGGGTGTTTACTAGTCTATAAAACAAATGAACTATACCAGTTATAATCTATTACATAAAAAGAAATATACATAGTATACAATACTTAATTAACAATAACTTCTTATACATATACTTGAATTTAAAACTACGAACGCCTATAAAAAGGGCAGGGCTCATTGGGCGTCAAAAAAATCATCCACATCGCTGTCAACGTGAAAAGTGCCCAGAACACTGGCAGTGTTGCCACCTTGGATAGCAATGCTGATTCTCTGGTCGAGGAAAAGCCCAGCCCTCTGGTCACGTGAAGAGTTGACTAACCGTTTGCTTACATCTCGAAAAACTTGATGAGCACTTGAACCCTATGGACCTTAAGTTTCAACCCCAAACGGCTGAAATACATAGCTTCCAATAAGGTTGTTGTATTTGCGCCGTTTGAGGTTTTCGGTACCAGCAGCAGCCGCCCCAGCACAGCCCGCCGTGCTAAGAAGATGGGATGGTGCAAGGGTATCGACACATGGTGCATCCCACACCAAAGGCCTACACACCTCCCAAGGCATTATGGTCATCCCGTCTGGTCTCTTCCCATCGTCGCGTGCCAAGCCATTGGGTTCTAAAACAGCTGGCACGCCGGCGGTGACAAAAGGCCGACGTATGATGCCATTAATACTGGCGTGCCGTGCTATCCGACCAGCGCTCCTACTGCAGGATAGGCCATGGTGTCCCAGGCAGTCGACAGCTGCACCATATTGACAACGATGTGGAGATACGCTAGGAGCACCCAAACGCAGATATGTAAGCTATCCGGAAGGTGTTGTCACTCAACGTTCAACAAAATAGTACCTATGTTGGGTGACGGCAGTGCCTGTAGCTAGAGTCCCGACTTCCAATAACCCACAGCCAGCAGGCGGGCACGCTCAGCAGTATTAGTGGTCGTATCTATAAGTTTATACCGTACCAACCTGCAGAGCGGTTCGTCCCACTGTCTCTGAGAAGATGGGTTTTCGGGCAATGCCACGCGCCGTATTCGGGCAAGCCGTAGTTTTCTTTATTATTTATTCTTTCATAGTGGTCAAGCGCGAGCCTATCATTAATAAAAAATATAAATAAAGAAGCACTTTCCAGGAGCACACTGCATCGGTCGAGCACGGCACTTCACAGTTAACCAGTGACAGGGATACAATTTTAGTGGATAACGTTTCAGTGCTGTGGACCGCCGCCGTCGGTAGGCTTATACTAGAATGAATGGGTACCACGTAGTGTAGCAAGTATCCAGGCTCGGACAGGCCTTATTTAAAATGGATGTCAGAGTGCATCGAAACATTTCGCAATTTTTTTCCAAGGGATGTGGCTGCTTCCATAAAGGGGCAGAGCGGAGAAAATACATAAAATTCACTCGTTCCACTAGAATCCCCTATTTCAGTCCCCCAGGGGATTCTACAGCACTCAATGTTCCACTACGATCCCCTATTCAGGGGATTCTTTAACTACTAATAAGTTATTTTCCTTTAAAGTCCCTTCTAAATAAAAAAGCCACCTATAAAATAACAATATGTAATACATAGAATTAAAAATCGGTCTACAGAGAGGATTGCAATGACGTAAATAAATATTTCTACAACAAGTTAGATGTTGAAAAAAAAGCAACAAAAGCGTTGAAGAATTTCGCAAGTTCGACTAGTGCAGCATCTCGGTGGCGTTGGGTTCGAGTCCCAGGGATTCTAGTGGAACGAGTGCACCTAAGGCGTACGGTTATTTTCAATGTTTAACTTTTTCTACATAAAAAAAAAAACTAGGTCATTGGTCCTTTTAGTGGGAGGCCTTCAAACGCATCATCTTCCGGTTCGCGGTCGCCATTCCAAAACTTTTCGGCCCCATCGGCCATCCGTTCTGCGAGCAGCAATGTGTCCTGCCAATGCGAACCGGAAGACGATGCGTTGGAAGGCTTCCCACTAAAAGGACCGATGACCTAGTTTTTATGTAGAAAAGGTTTTTTTTTATATTTTGCGTTTATCTTAAATAAGGTAAACATTGAAAAAAAACCGAAAGCCGCTACGCTGCACTAGTCGAACTTGCGAATTTCTTCAACGCTTTTGGTACATTAAAAAAAAAAAAATTACGTCATTGGCCCTCTGTAGACCGATTTTAAATTCTATGTATTACATAGTTATTTTATAGTTGGCTTTTTTATTTAGAAGGGACTTTAAAGGAATATAACTTATTAGTAGTTAAAGAATCCCCTGAATAGGGGATCGTAGTGGAACATTGAGTGCTGTAGAATCCCCTGGGGGACTGAAATAGGGGATTCTAGTGGAACGAGTGATAAAATCACTATAAAATTTGGTGCAAAACAACAATACCTAATGAGAGTAAAAGCCGAATGAAGGTTAATTTTGGAGAGTCTATCCGAAATATCATTAAAATGGTTAATTTTGCCATCAATGAATAAAGTAAAACTATCTTCCGAAATTCGGGAACCTAGGTGGTGCTGTGAACTTTTATCTAAAATTTTGATCTCTGGGGCTATTGCATAGATTTTTTTAAATCTATTACTGAATAATAATGTGGAGTTCATGTCCAAGGGCAATATTTCTTTTTTATTGTTTCAGTGTTGGTTTTTTTCATGTCTGGTGGGTGACCATATGCTCTTAAAGTCATATACATCTGTCCCTTACACACACTCAAAATAATCTTAATCTAAGAACTTATTCGTAGACTTTTCTGATATTGCAGTTCGACTCTCAGGACCAAAGAACACAAACGAATGGCCGTTTCACAATGCACAAAAACTTACTATCTATAAAACAGCCGGAAAACCTGCAGCTAGGTGTGGCAAGCGAAGCTGCTTTCTCTAGTCAGCTGGACGCGCGCGCCTTGCACGACGCACGTGCTGTGTTCACAAACAGCGTCGTTGACAAGTGGGTGATATGCTCTACATTAGCCCAAACCTTGTCGATACCAAGGTTACCTGCCAACCACATGTTGATTTATGATGACAGATTCTATTTCGTAATTCGGGTCGGTATAAACATTATGAACAGCTGGGTTTGATTTGGCGATAAACTAGAATATCTTGTACCTATTCTGTTTCTCTGAGCTAATCACTTTCAAAATCTTTATCCTTTATAATCTTCATGTGGTCTCCGACTTATATAACAATGCCGAAGTATATTTGCTCTTTCACGCTACATGAATTCCAACTTGGGGATTATCTGATCCTGTGCAAAAAGGAAAACACAAACCCAGTTTTCTGCGAAATCATGGCATGGGAAATATAGAATAGAAACTCTGTAATAACTTCTTCAAGTAAGATAGACATCATGATATCATTGAATAACTATGTAGATCCATAGTAGTCTGATCTACAATCTACCTGATAAGATATATTCTATTTATTTGCCTTCCAATCATTAGATACGTGACATCGATATACTGATAGAAAAGCTACATACGACCACTGATTGTATCACGATTACTTTCCTAGGAAATCCCGCTTTCATCTTATTTATATTTGAACAAGATATTTACCGTACCTACTACTGTAATCTAAGTCGTATCTTCAGCTGGTAGAGAGATCTCAACTAGTGGACTTACTACAGGACTTTAAAAGAGACTGTGACCTCTGAGTTTGTTTCGGCCTTTCTTCTCAGAGTAGTCAGATATGAAACGCCGACCTCATCTAGTTTTAAAAAAAAATATGTTAGACATGTAAAAGCGTTTGTACAAACCAACTTACAGAAATAAAATCATTTATCATTTATCATTTATCATTTATCATTTATCAGTGCACAAGTAAAATGTGGAGTGCTCTAATGCTTTCCTATATTATTAGAAATTGCAGTTGTTACTTCAAATATTTCCCTATTGTCATCACAATTGTAGAAATAATCTTTTTCCGTCATAATTTGATGTCATTTATTGCGATTTACGTATTGGGACCAAAATTAATAATTTAAATTAAAAAGAAAACTGTTTTGTTTTTCTGTCTTTCTTAGAATTATATTATCAGTGGTCAAAACAACGTCGCCATTTTGAGGCAAATCGATTGCAACCTCTTTAAATGGGCACAACCGTAAGATTCTAACCCTAATCACGTGTCGAAGGTAGGTAGTTACAACGCTACGTGAGGTCTTTAGGAAAATAGAGGAAAACAAGCCGAATACAAATGGTTTAGTTTTCCTTAAACTATAATACCCACATAAGGTGCATTGACAACTGATTCTATATTTATAGTCAAAACAGCATCATTTTCCTATCTCTCATTTACCTCCAATTTATCATCATCAAAAAATAGTCACAACAACAAAATATTTGGTGCTACACTAGGTAAATTATTATTAGTATATTATAAGCAACCACGATTTCTGTTTCAAAAACTCATTTAATGTCCAATGAATGAGTTCAAACTTCAAACTCTTTCTTATTGAGTTCTCAAATTGGCCGTTAATAAGGTAAATTGCATGGCAACAATAGCTTTATTCACGGCCATGCTCAGGTTCATTGAAGCACCCTGGTAGCCGCGGGCGGGTTCCCACGACTCCACTCCTTCGTACCAATTAGATACACCAGGCCTACGCTAAGCTATACTTAGGTGCCAATTTATTGATGCAAAAAAACGTTATATGTGTGTGTTTGCAAGGAATGTTTAGCTTTATTAAAAAAAAGAAATGTTTTTAATTTGTGCTTTGGTTTTCCAGGCAGCAAGCGTGGTGATCAATGATTGTTTCTTCAATGTGCTTTGGTTCTTTAAACGTCGAGTTAATATTAAGAGTCTCTTCTACAATTGCAATAAAAACACTTGTAGTTTTTACTGTAAGTATTAATTTTTCTGAAACAGTATGAAACATATTCTCAGATAACCCTGTTGTGGCAATAAAGGTAGGGGAACCAAAGATCTTTGTCTATTATTCAATTCAATTCATCTGCCGATGATTTGAATAAATATTGCAAACTCCTTGTTTGCTTTTCTTTATTTCGTAATTTCTGGTCTTTGTACACGATGTTCCTTTTGATTTTCATAAATGTTTTGTTTTTATATGTCGACCAAACTTTATTTCATTTAAGTAGGAACGTCTTTAGTACATTATGTATGTATTAAAATCGATTGTATATCATAATCATAAAAGATAACATAACACCTACAGGTATTTATTTACCAGCAAGTAAGAATATTTTAACTTCTATAATAAAATAGCTTGTCATTACTTAGTAGGTAAACATGTCATGGTGTTGTTATATGATTTACGTCAACTGTCGTGGTATTTATAAACGCAATTAAAATATTACGCAGATAAGATATTAAAAGAACGATTCACGCAGGAAATCCCACATAAAATATTGCAAAAAGTGTGTTCTAGTCATATCTTTGGATGATTGACACTTTAGAATAGTTGCAATATATTATGTTATGGATGGCAGAAATGGGCCCAACAATACAACATAAATTTTGTTGTAAAGCTTTAAAACTGCTAATAGGTGTACTGATGAGAGGTACGAGTTAAATACTACAAATATAACATAGTTAACATACCTACCTATGTTCAAGTACACAGGCAACTATAGCATGTATGTTATGATGAGGTTTATCAGAGGAAAAGAAGAAGTAGCACAAAACACGTTCGACCACCATATCAAACTTCATAGTAAACACCCCAATAAAGATACCTGACTTGAATATTTCCCT
The DNA here is from genome assembly GCA_949775005.1 of Orthosia gothica. Classification (NCBI taxonomy): domain Eukaryota; kingdom Metazoa; phylum Arthropoda; class Insecta; order Lepidoptera; family Noctuidae; genus Orthosia; species Orthosia gothica. Next base: position 29,747,004 of record OX459037.1, on the reverse strand, counting down.
CCGTAGTAGCGATTTATCTTTGTCATATACTGTAAACAATATAGTGAGGACGTTGACTGTATATATACGTGCCTGCACGTTCATGATAACTAATACTGCTATGCCACTGAACCCTTTGTTTATGACATGGGTGGGCTGACATTACTACGCAGTATTTTAACATGTTATACCCAAATATATATCGCCCACTTGACCCTCACTTTTTGGTATGCAAAACATTTCACGAATCGCGAAGGTTTTGGATCTAGCACAAATACAAATGGTAATTTCTGAAAATTAGTCACCTCAGTAACACTATCGTGTTTGACAATCAATATACAAACGGAAAATATTACTTCAACGAAAAGTTGTAAGCAAACAACATTATCAGAGTTCACATCCGTAGGTGACTTAATAGAAATAACAAAGATAAATATAATTTAAGTACAACGGTAAGTAAACGAGAAAGTTCTCGGTATCGCGCGTGTTGCTACCAAACCGACTCTATTTGCACAGCTATACAAACTGCGTGTTGTTATCGGTATCCAAAGCAAGCAGACCCTCCCCGCTTCCCTCTCGAGGGCAATAATGAAGCAATAAATGGTAATTTAGAATTTTACGACGGCTCTCTTTAAGATGGTGAAACTGTATTAAAGTATGATGACGATATTGCGCCAGCTAAACTACCTAGTTCTTGTAGAAAACGTCGCGTCGAACAGGAACATTGTTGTGTTTTGGTACACTTGTGCTAACATCATTGCATCTGTTTGATCGAACTAAGGAACAACATGCTTCGAAACTATTGTATCTATATTTATATATATATCTTTCTCTTCGCCATCATTCAATTTTATTTTCATTTTCTGAATTCTTTGTTCTTCAGCCATTTTATTTCGGAACTAGGAAATATCGCTACCAACAAACTATTTTCTAGTTTCCAACATCATTTTCCTCCTCAAATAATAAACCTCACCGACACTTGTTATATCGACGGTGGGCCAACAACTTTCCACTACTTATACATTAGTGCAATACATGGCTAATGTCGCAGAGACGCACCTTAAAAGGGCCCGAGGTGTTGACAATTCCATAGACTATATTGATTTCTGACATTTGCGAACATTGTACGTTCAAACAAAACTTCTTTGCAATAATTCGTACATTTAATTATGGAGGAAAGACTGAGTTTTTAGCATTACAACTGTGTTTGATAAAGCTATAGATACAAATCTATAGTTACACAAACAACACAACACAACCACACACAAACACAGTTCTACAAGTTTTTTTTTCATGGTCATACAAAAAATTCTGTTACTACCTATAATTTGCTCACTAAAGCTAAACTTGAGATCGGATCAGCAATCCAATTTTGAGCGATGGATGCACATAAAGGCCAAGCTCTTACTGTCCCAAAATTTATGCGCACGCAATATATTCCGTTCTACATCAAAAGTGTTACAATTGCCGAATTCTTGATAGATTATCATAATTTCAATTCCGGAAGTGTAGTTTACGCATGAAATTAACGCTTTTCCGGCAATGAAACCAGTTCATTACACAATCATTCTTCGATCCTTAATCAGGGCATCTCTATGTATATAATCGTCGTCTTATCACTCTCATCATACTTCTCTGCGTTTTTAGGGTTCCGTAGCCAAATGGCAAAAAACGGAACCCTTATAGATTCGTCATGTCTGTCTGTCTGTCTGTCTGTCTGTCTGTCTGTCTGTCTGTCTGTCCGTCCGTATGTCACAGCCACTTTATTCCGAAACTATAAGAACTATGCTGTTGAAACTTGGTAAGTAGATGTATTCTGTAAACCGCATTAGGATTTTTACACAAAAATAAAAATAAAACAATAAATTTTGGGGGTTCCCATACTTGAAACTAAAACTAAAAATATTTTTTTTCATCAGACCCATACGTGTGGGGTATCTATGAATAGTTCATCAAAAATGATATTGAGGTTTCTAATATAATTTTTTTCTAAACTAAATAGTTTGCGCGAGAGACTCTGCCAAAGTGGTAAAATGTGTGTCCCCCCCCTGTAACTTCTAAAATAAGAGAATGATAAAACTAAAAAAAATATATGATGTACATTACTATGTAAACTACCAGCGAAAATTGGTTTGAACGAGATCTAGTAAGTAGTTTTTTTTTAATACGTCATAAATCGTAAACCCCAATTTACCAAGTACGGAACCCTTCGTGCGCGAGTCCGACTCGCACTTGGCCGGTTTTTTTAAACTATGTAGTGTAAATTAAAAGCAGCATAGCGTGTTACAATAGTTATTTATGCTACAAGTGCGGAAGGTAGGTGATTTCCGATGAGTGGCATTTTTATTCACGAGCGAGTGAAGCGAGTGAGTGGATAAATCGACACAAGTCGGAAATCATCTTACGCACGTGTATCATACAATATTTTACTATGCATTGTGCGAGGAAATAAACAAAATTAATAAAATGAAATTAATAAAATGGCGGGCTTATTCAAGCGCGTTCAACATATCCACAGATTAACTAATAGTTCCTCGGGCATATCTACTGCGCATGTGCGAATTGCTTTCACATCGTAACGCAATAAGGCACGAGCAAAATATACGTTCTGCCAAACATATTTAATGAATATTTAAAACTAATTTATTGATCAAAAACTAAATCTAGAGTAATTAAAAACGCCTAAAATAAAGTATTAGTTTTATTTTACCTTTTATATGAATGAAAATCTGTACATAACTAATTTTTAAAAAAATTCTCAAATAATAAAAACTCTATGCGTCGGGCTGACGTTGGAGTTAAAAATTAAAAAAGTACAGGAAAGTAAAAAGCACTAGTGAAAAAAAGTGACACTTTCCGCACAGTTTGGCTGCTTGGAAAACCGCTCTTTTCGAGGACATGCATTGTAAAATTATTTTATGTCATGTCTCGTTTTTTGCCCTGTAAAGAATTCTCGCAATTTTTTGCCAGTTTTTCCTCCTAACGCAACTTTTAATTCCGCAGCGCTGCATTCACGCATGTCCGTACAAACATTGCTGGTCTTTGTGCATTATATATTGAGCAATAGGACATGGTTTAATAGATCTATTTTATATTCTTTTCGCTATCAGAAATGGTGTAATTATACTTTGGATTCAGTTCACACCTTGTAACGTTCATACGTAATTCACATAATATATTATTACGTAAATTAACTCCTCAAATACAACATAGAAGGCACTTTTACTTTTAATCGATCAGTATTCAGAAAGTTTAACTTTCCCTCGCTCGTGCTGCCGATGGCGGACTCAACACGGAAATCTATGTTTATTAAACAAGCTTTCATTTAGATTTAATCAATCATTGATAATGAAGTAGTAAACTTCGCTTGATTGATAACAGCAGGAGTTGTAGAAAATGCCCACTCGGACATGTAGATCTAGAGATGGTTATAAACAAGTCATCAAAAAATTCATTTTAAAGCCAGTAATATTATAAAAGACCGACCCATAATTCCCAGAGAAACGAACAACAACAATAAATATACAATAACAACTGTTAAAGCTAAAGAAACACGTAGAGAGCGGCGCGGGCGCCGCCGGCGAGCTTCTAAACTTACGAGTGCTCACAACAAATAAGTGGCTGACACAGACGCACACACGAGCACGGGCAGGTCGTGCGCGCCCGCGGCCAGCGCCTGCGCAGCCTGGGACACAGGTTTACTCAATGAACTGTACGCCTCAGGGATGGGAGAACACGATCCATGTGTATCGACTGCGATATTATTAACTTATGTCATTTCGACAATTTCATCTAATGGATCTCAAATCTATTCCAGTTGACCCGACTACCTTTAAAAAAGGCCACTTCATTAGTAACAATATTATTATCATTAACTTATTCTATCTATATATACGAGTAGTAGACGTCAATGTTATTTATTGTAACGTTGTCTGCCAATATAAGTATTTCGGTAGATGCGTCATCTATTTATAATGTGGCCACGACAAGGCAACAGACAACTTGTTCGTTTACGATCGCTCTAATGTCACTCACTTTTTTAATTTATCGGTCCAATGCGTCACTGCCTGGAATATGCTGAAAGAATCATTTGAGATGATTGTCAGCGACGACTTTACTAACGAGAAAATGATTCGTATAAGAAGAAGACGATATATCAAACTTATTTTCATTTTAATGTAAACCACGTGGCAAATAGGGGTCACCTGGTTCCAAATTGGCCAACTTATCTATAGTGTTGAGATTTTTGTCGTGGAGATTATGATAGTCAATTACAATAATATTACGTATTATCTCAACCGTCGATGCATCGATGATTTTGAGATTGACAGTAACGACATCACTATCGTTGAGTAGAGTAGACGTTAAGTAGGCGAGATCGTTGCACTGACTAGCGGTGCAGTCTTCTGTCTCAGTCGCACCCAGCATCTAAATCTAGCGGTGCAGTTTTACCTCTCTTTCGCACACTAAAGCAAGGCTCTAGGGTTGCTCATTGAAAGTGATTCAAAAAATTTGTAAATCGAAGTGTTAACAGGCTGCTAAAGAATGAGACGGGTGTCCTTCAATCACGGAATTTATGACTACAGCGCGGCTGTTACCAAGCATAAGTCAAATGGCAAGAGCGGGCAGAAACCGCAGAGCGATTTATTTCACTGGCTACAGAAACTACAACGGGTGGTCTCGAGTTGCGATTTCTTCGCCTGGGGACTGTATCTGTAATGGTGTTTCTAGTCATAAATACAGGCGCGATAAGTATCGCCCAGGACGGAGCGGGGCGATGGGTGGTCGACGCGAAATTCGGCAGAGCGCTGCCCTCGGGACCGGTTCCGAGAAGGCTCGGCGCACCGGCGGCGGCGGCGGCTATTGTGTCTGCCCTCTGCCACACGCGCCGCTTCATTACCGGCCCTCCAGACCTCCCCTCCCGCCCTCCGCACAAGTGTTAGTGGTCAACTAACCCAGGCGCCAACGCTTCGTGATATTTATGCGCTGATTTGGATCACTTGCTTCTATGTATTCAATTAATGATAAGCGTGATTTCATGTTGTGTTGTCATAGGTCCATGAAACAAATGACTTCTAATAACAGTTTTAACATTAACATAGTGAGTCGCAATTGTCTATTAGAGCTCTTTAGAAGACTTCAATTAGGATGAAAAGCTTCCATTTGTAGCGAATGAAATGAAACAGACACGCATGACATGACGCAGTTAATATATGAAAATAATAAGATACAAAACACCTAATTTAGGCTTATAAATCAAATCATTATTTGTTATGTTAATGATATATGATGGATACCATGATATCCTAAGAAAACATCTAACCTTCGTCACAGCTTAACAGATGATTAAAAAAAAATACCACGGTAAAATGCATTTGAAACGGCAAACAGTGCCGCTCCGCACCGATAGACCACAATGGACGAGAAATAATATCGTCCACCTAATCTCTTTTTCGTTAGAGGCGCGCCATATTTCATTCTGGCAGCCATTGTCAATAAGAGCCGAGGTCAGAGGCAAATAGGAGAAAAGAACGTCCACACTTTTGTTTTCTTTTTCGAACACTCAAACAAAATAAACTCTAGCACAGTTGCTTGAACGCGCCGCCTTTTAAAATTCGAATTCTAATATCTTTTTTCTATCCCATCTTTTCATTAATATATTACGTTGGACGCTGGCTGTCAATTTTGTTTTTTAGTTAAGTTCGAGTTAGGTACCTGAACGGAGTGATGTCTACCATTTTACGGTGGGAGTTTATTGTGGTGTCGCGGTCGGTGCCGTCGTGTGAAAACCCATATAAAATAAATAAATTGTTAAGCGCCCAGGACTAATACTTAACTAATTTTATGTTAACAACAGAAAATGGTTCAATGTCAAACCTTTCACTCCAGGAAGGGTATTCAATTTGTAAATAATTATTTAGAATACAAAGACAATTCAAATGTTAGTACTGAAATGGATTACAATCAAAGCTGACTTAATGAAAAAACAAATTCATAAGCCATGATTTATTATGCGAAAGGTTGGCAAAACTGATAAAACTCAAACCATCCAAAACCCCGTAGCAGAACTCAGATTGCTAAACACAACACAAATACAATTTAATAATAAGTGTTTGATCTAAGAAGAAACGCTACACGTGCACAAAGATTTATAAAAACCGCCGGTTCTACGAAGCAAATTAACTTTTGCTAAATCTATAAATAAAACACGAAGCCCAACGGACGGTTTTAGGGTAATATATTTACACGATTCAGACCGTACGATCCAGATACAAAACTAGGCACGAATATATCTTCTATGCCAATTCTGGAGCAGAGCATAGATCTCCTCAATAAGCAATTAGCCACTGACAATCTCAAAGGAAATTGGCAATTGACCTTTTACTTGAACTTTAAAGTGACGCCAGACTGGTATTTATTAAATGCAGTAATCACTGGAATATAGCACATTTTCATAGAGGATTTGTTAGGTTTGTTACTATCTAAGTTCGTAAATATGTAACATATATATTCAGAATAAACATATCTACTTTAGACAAATTACAGAAATCAAAAGATTATGAAAAAGGAAATATACAATATTGAAAACTGAAAACCTAGATAAAGTGACTATTTCCTCCATCAACAGAAACGAGGTGGTGTCCATTATAAAATTGTATAACACGTTACTAACAAAGATACTTCTGAAAATGCGTAAACTAATTGAAATTCGTATTCACACGGCACTTTAGCGCAACCTACTTATTATAACTTTTATTATATCACACAAGTCTTAACGAAAGCAAAAATTCACAACAGCTTTGTTATGTTACGTCAACCTCAACGTTTACAGTTGTACCCACTTACCTAATTATGCGTTATCAAACTAGGTAATGTTGGTTCTAATGTTTTAGTTGAAATTCATAATAAAGTGAATTTTTTGTTAGATGTAAAAGGTGTTTTTTATTTTCTTGGAAAAAGAGAAGGATATGAAGTAGAACATAGTCCATGCGGAAGAAAGAATCTTGATAAAGATTAGCAAACAGACAATAACGATAGTAACCGATTTGTGATAGATGACATTGAAACAGATATAAAAACAAAAGATATAGAAACGATTAAAAGAGCATTATCTTTCCTCTCAAATCTGATCTTTATAAGCATATGTATATATATTCAGTATCTATCTATTTTAGAGTTATGTATTTATTTAAGTATATATCACTTATACTATATGTGTATGTTTTTATATCTTAGGTTAGTCGTTCACTTTTCTACTATTCTTGCTCTCACACACTATTTGTCTACATTTCTTCTTCATATCTCCTTTTCGCGGGTCTGCTGGTAGAAATTTCTAAAGAAATAAGCAGTACCCTTGTACTCCTCTGTCATGATGTGTTTTCTATATGTATTTTCTGTGTGTACATTAATAATAAAATAAATAAATAAATAAAAATAAATAAACCCATGAAATTCTTACATTTATAAATGGTTTCATATCAGTCCTACAACGGAAACCGAAATAACATTTACCCACGTGCAGCAGTCAATTCTGAGTGGCAACACAGGCTAGTTAATCACAATGACATACATTCCTCGATCCTTATTCTTTGGGCTACTTGTACTGCTTGTCACAAGTGACACTAATCATTAGATATTGAATTCAAACGAGTCTTCAGTCGTCACTGACATGATCACGACTTCGCTGTGTCTGTGTCAGCATCGCCACTGACACGCACCCAGGTCAGGTTGCACAATGTCTATTAAGTAATTACCAAGTTACAAAGGTGAACGTGGTATTTATCTTTATAATTACAATTTACAGTAAAGCTCAACTGTGTATCATACTTGAGAATGCATATTACTGCAACGTTGAAAAATATTTGTCTTGTATTCCAGATTCTACTATAGTTCTACTAAGTCCAACGATTTGCACAAAGAATAATGATATAAAATAGTAATATATTAATAATATAGTATATTATATCATTATTCTTTGTGCAAATCGCAAATCATATATTAAATATACGATATTTGCTTATCGTTCTAAAGGAATACACTTGCGATCGTTTTTCATTTCATCGCTCACGTGAGTTTTCTCGGTAAATCAATCAACCGAGCTACTTTTTAATTCTTCAGATTTGCAATTAAGATGCTATCAAGACACGCTATTTAAAGTAATCTCAACGTCATAATGTGTAACAGAAAGCATTATTTCAACTTTAAGAAATAAACTTATAAAGGATAAGTTTAGACCACAACGCCTAGTTTCATTGGAGCGAGAAAAATTGAATTACTTGCATCAATAACTGCACGCTATAAATATAGACTGCCAACAAGTTGCACTGACAGCAAATTTTAATATGATTATAAATAAAGCAATCAACTATTATAATTTGCAGCGAATATAATTGAAATGAATTTCTGCAATAGGAGTTAGGACACGGAAATGAGTGTGAAGTAGAACGGGGATATAACTGATAAATATACTATGATATAAACGAGCCACGTGGTCTTGTCTCGACTTCTCGAGTGAGGTCAGTATGGCTGGGAGCGAGGACAGTGCAACGAACTATTTGGAGCGGTGCGACATTTAATTCCAAGAAGTGCGAGTCGGCGCGGCGACTCGGCCGAGAGCCAGCCGAAATGCTGAATGTCGATTGAAAGCACGGACTTTGTTACCCACACGCTAAAGCGCCATTTTATTGCATTCGCAGTTATTTGCAGAACTGTTGTTTTGAGCACCTCATTTGATGTGCGTTGCACGAATAGTAGTGACAACAGCCAACAATTTGTTAGGCAAATGTTTATTGCATTCGTAGTTCTCTCTACAAACATGTTGGCTTGGCTTCGAACACTAACTCCATGCAAATAAATCAAGGTTTTACAATATTTCGCCTATTGATTTCGCTACGCATGATCAAAGCGACCGGTCATGTTTTAGCAAAGGTGACGCAATACCTACGTAACGACTTTATTTGGAATAACGTAACGTATTATAGCCTTTATTATTATGTAAGTAGATTTATGTGCAACGTGTGTATATCGAGCAGAACGCCAAAATATTCCCAGTATCATAATTCTAATGATCTATTGTCATTTGTACCCGTCGCTGCCAGCATTCTTAGGTTACAAAATGTTGTCCGAAACAAGAGCCTCTTGGGTCACTGTCAATAAAAATATAACATTTTAGCTTCTTCTTCAATTCGTTAATTATCCCTAGGGAACGTTACACCGGGATAAAAATGCAGCATATGTGCTATTCCAGACTATAATCTATCTCTGTGCCAAACTTTATCCAGATCCGTTCAGCCGTTCTGGCGTGATTGGGTAACAAACATACAATTATCCATAAAAAATACTTTCGCATTTATAATATAAGATTTAAAATATAGAAAGTGTTTGTCTTTTTGCTATCATTAGTACCTATATCTTCTGAACTAAACATATTTCTTCCACAATATTAGGAGGATTTCTGTTTAAAAGCGCATGTCCAGCAAACGCATTAATAAAGTTATAGGTAAGAGACTTCACATTATCACCTTGCTTTGGCATGTCTGTCCTACTCCTAAATAAAGAAAACATGGATTAAAACTGCCAAAACAAAATCAAAATGCAATTAAAGGGCTTGAACAGATGCGGCCATGATTGCACGCATCGGATGCGCAGGAGTTTGATCTATTTCTGCTCTGCGTCTCGAATTAATATCCGTAATTGATGTGTTCTGCAGCCAGATAATAAATGGTGGGGCAGACGCGCAGCCAACAACAGAGCGCTATTAACTTGAGCCTAATAAGCTCGAATATAATCAATAACAGCGCAAGCACTGCCTGCTATATACAATTAGCATAAGTCATGCCCTCAAGGCATATCTCAGAATCTAGCCTTTATTCTTTGGGAGTATTGACTTCTTCAGAATGATAGGTATTGTTATTTCAAATGATTAAATAAATTCTTATCCTGATCAAATCTCCATCGATCTTTCGTCTAAACCTATCAACTTTTTGTCCAAATAATATATTCATCCGGACACAAAACAAGTTAAAAGCAACGATCAAAAGGTAATTTCACGCAAGATGAAAGAGGCGTTCTAGAGTTACCAATAGTCGGATGCGATTGTCGGCGAGGCAAATAACAGGTCCCGGTGATCGTCTAACGAGCAGCCGCCTCCTCGCGAAACTAAAACCGAACCGAGACGGTTATTCTCGACCAAATTAAAATGGCGGCGTCGTCAACAAAAGCGGGTATAGTGAGTAATTTGCGCATATCGCTGCACCAGACGATACAGAATACATTAACACGATAACGATTGCAAATTGCTACCACGCTGCTGTTATGATTTCACACAAAACTCCTCTTTTTTAATCATACATAATTATAAACAACACGTTGACAGCGTACAATGCGTTACATGTGGACGCTGATCTTATCTTTTGTAATCGAAAACATTACATTATGTTTGGGTGTGGAATTGTCGACGTCAAACCAGGTTAACGGCTGTTTTATTGGTCTGCTAAATCTGTGTCGATGCAATCAATACGTCTCGTAGGCCACAATAGATCAGAATGATCTCAAGATGGGTATTATAGCGCGGCACCTGAGGTCATCCGGCCTCTGTCGCTCACGCATGTTGACAATCCATTGAAACGATTAACGACACCTCGAACCCAAGTTATATGGCACTGACAAGATTTAACCTCTTATATTTTAATGGTTTAATATAAACACCATGCAAATTGCCTATTGTTAAATAAGAACTGCAGGGGTGCTATGCACAAGCAATAATGGGATCGTGGGAACACAATACAAATTGGCAGAGGTAAAATCCGCAATTTGTTTTCTACGAAAATGATTGAGTAATATAGATATATACCTAAGAGCGTAAATTAATAATATTATTAATAACACACCGCGATGATTTCATACTAGCCAACCGCGGCGCCTCATCGGGGATTCACCACCGTTATGCCCCGAACTGACCGACCCGCGACCGCTCAAACACCGATATAAAAGGAACACAACTCAATTGTTAGTTAATTTGTTAGTTTCTGTGGTCACGGACACATGTAACAAATATTAGAAATATGAAGAAATATTTACTCATCGGAAACAACTTGAAGATGGAAATAGAGGAGAACAATAATCAATTGAAGATCGTCGGCAACAACAACTACATTAGGATATGCAGGAACATGGGAAGTGTTACGATCATTGGTGTCGAGTGCAGTATAGACGTTTTTGACAACTATGGAAGTGTGGAGGTGATCAGTCCCAGCAGTACAGTGAAAATAAATGTGTGCAAAAGTGACAGTGATATAAAAGTCGAAGAATGTAGAGACGTGCCCGAAAGTACTATTGATTCAAAGAAAAAATCTAAGCAGAAGAAGTCTATCAAAGTTATTTTCGAAAAGTTAAGTTTCTCCATAAAAAAAATATTCGGCCCAAAGAATTAGAAATAATTCCAGTAGCTGAATAAGCTATTTGGTCATTTGGATACTGAAAGCTGTGTCTAAGGATAAAAAGCTTTTTGAAATATGGTATGGATCTGTCTTTACTCAAGTCGCACGTATAAATGAAAAACTTAGTGAAAACCGATTACGCTGGTACGGCTACATGTGATGAGGCGGATTAAAAAATACTTAATAGCGAGCAAAACAACAGAAGAGACAACACAGAACCGTACGGTGTGGCGCAGAAGTACTAGGAGGGCTGACCCCAAATAAACTGGGCAAATAGTCAGAAGAAGAAGGTTTTGGATCTGCATTTCAAGTTAATTTGGACAAGGAAAACAATACGGAAACTCGTTATGTACAATGTTGTATGTTGCATACGTGTACGGGGAACCACTTGCTGCATATACAGCCGTGACGTATAAACGTGTGTTCTTTTCCAGTAGGCCAGCTTCCTATGAACTTTATCATTAGTTATTTATATTAGTTAGTCATTCACGGGTACTTTATTCACTAATGCATTTATTGTATCATTTAGTCTAACATTTTATTAATATTTTGTATAGGGACTTCTCACTATCTACAGGCTCGTCAACAAGTTTGTAAACTGTGTCTGTGATAATAAAAAATATATAATTGGATAAATGGCGTCGTTATTGATAAACACTTTATATACTTACACTTTTTATCTTATCGTGCTGTAACACGCGGTTTTAAATTTCTACTTCTATAAAGTCTGGAACATCAGATCTATGTGGTTTAATACGTTTTACAAGTGAGATCTATTTGTTACCAGTCACGTATTACTTCTATTAAGGAAAACTGTTCCCCTATAGGTACCTATGTTTTGTGCCTAATGTACGAAATCTGAAAACGAACTTCGTCCGAATCTGAAGGTTACAGTCGTAATTAAATGGCATAATTTGACTTTTACCATGGTCGAAGAATTAACCTTTGGCCGCACAAAATGTTTTAAATCAGGTTTGTTAGGATTTGACTTCCTACCAAATTAGGGAGGTCAAATCACTGTCACTTGAAATATATACAGACTACTAAGTCTGAACATTGACAAACATCTTAATTTTAAAGCCAGATGTACCGAAACTGGAGGAACAGACGAACTTACAGAGAAGAACCGATGGTAGGAACATTTGGGTATAAGAGGCTTACATCCAAGCCGTGCGAGTGAAACCTAGTTTTAATTCTTGTTAGTCTAAATAATGATTAAGACAAACACATCTTTCGTAACACGTTAAGAGTTCGGTATGAACAAGAACAAACGATTTCAGAGAAAACTTCTAAGCGATCTAATGCGATGTTGTTAGTACGAAGTTTCTGGCAGTCGGCCTTGCCGCTTTAATTTATTGCCTGCGACTTCATTACAATGACTAAATGCTTACAGGTATGCGGTTAAATTTAGTGCTTATGTAAATGTGTTTAGGAATGGACATACGTCAGACATTGTATAATGTAAAGAGCATAGCGGAATTCATGTGGCTTTTAAAAATATAAAAATTAGAAGCTGACCCATTTCAAAGTTCAGGGTATTTTCAAAATGTATGCTTAATACATAATGATATTGTAAAGTCAACAAAAAGTTCCTTTAAACGGAGCTTACGATTGATGCTTCAAGGATGTTGGCCGTTGGGTTTCCCAAATCCCAGGCCTGGTTTTTACTAGCAAGGCAATATCGAAGAATGCCCTGAAATCTTTTTATTCATCAATGGCATACGGCGGTATTTACGATTCACTGATTTATCGTACATTAACGTTTCCAATTCATCAGAAAAGTGATGGCAATCTTTCACCATAGCTATAGCTTTTTCAGTAGCAAAAATAATTGTATGAAAGCTATTAACACGAAGCCCCAGTTTGTTGACACACAAACAAATAGGTTATTGTTTATAGGTTAACTAGTAGTCTCTTTAAACGTTTCTGCCATCGCTCTGACTTCATGCAATGGATATTGGACATATGCCACGTTTTGTCTCGACATATTACATTTCGCGTTAACTGCTAATTTTGACACTATATGAGCTCATACATATACGCCACCTAGACTAGAGGTATGAGCTCATACACTTCAACCCTGACTTTAAACCTTTGCCAAGTTGAGTAACATCTTTGAAGTTTTCACCTTCGGTAAGCCTTCAGTAATCGTTAAGAAAGGGTAATTCCATACAATTTTTGTCAAATATAAATATAGTTGAAACTCAAAATGATGTTGTGGCCTTGTTGTAGCCTTATGTTAAGATGTTAAGAACTATATCTTAATAGATAGATATGTTATTGGGTAAATTTTTATGACACTTCTTCCCTGCTCAAACACTATGTAAATGGTAAAGAACGTTTTTGAGGACGGTACCTATATCGCAATTTTTGACGTTCAACAATTTCTGAAACCCAACATTGTATGAATAAATGACTTTTGATTTTATTGTCATTGCCTTAATACTTCATAGTTGAAATAGCTACAAACTTTGTGTGATCATCAACCGCTTGGGACTTTTTACATAAATCACGAAATTGAATTCAGTAGGTACTATTCAAATGACATTTGAATTAAAATTTTATTCAAGTCTAGACCGTAAATCAATTGGCAATAAGACAAGTTTATTTTTAATACTTAATAATAATGAAAAGATCTAGTAATATCAATACAATCATCACGAATACTCAGAGGCAGTAACCTTGATATTTGCAAAGCAATGTCAGAAGATAATGTTATCTGTGGTAAAAGGAAATTCCACTCAATAACGATACAGTTGTTCAGTATCTGTAGGAACTCGTTAAGGATAACAAAGACTGCCCATTGACTCAGCGTTGGAATGCAATTTCTTAGATAAAACCTCATTGTCGAGTGTTAATGCTGTACCGTTCATCACTCTATTCAAGTCTTTTTGAGGTTGGATGTTGAAAAAAGAAGTTACGTTTTCTTCTTGTTTTGTCATCAACTAGAAATTCTCCGGTTTCTAATGCCATGCCTTCCAAGTTAATTCCTTCCTTGGACTGTTAACTCGAGTAATTCATCAACTTGTCCTACATGCCTACGGCGCATTTAGACGAGTTACAGAAAATCAAAATAAAAAATATTTTCATTCTGCAACTCGTCCCACGTTACTATTAGTAGGTACTGACTTTTTTAATATATAAAATACTCTATGAACAAAACGAAAGTAAAATCTAAAAATTCTTAAAAAAAAATTGTTTTATCTTCTCTTAGTACAAACTCTTGAAAAACTGATGTCGAACGCGTGCGAACGATTTTGTAGGGTTTGGTTGAATTAATTATAATTTCAAAGTAATTCACCCATCCGAGATATAATCTCTTTTAGACATTCGCGATTGGTGTAGCGTTTTGCCTGTGCAGTTGGATTTGTGTATATTTCGCGCAGCGAGGTGCTTTTGCCGGGAACGTGTATGTGTCTGCTCGGCAGCTGGACCGTGGCTCAAACGCGTTTGTGTCCCTCATCCCAGCCTTGTCCTTTATTATATATATCTGATCCCTAAATCCTCGACCAGGCACCGGATTGAGCAAGCACAAAAGATCACCACGAAGAACTCGGGTAAGTGCAAAGTTTATGTACCACTGTCCACCTGTCGGACAGGAACCAGGATCTCAAAGATGAAAGAACCGAACCCTAGCTACCGCTGCTGCGCAATCACAATTTCGTGGGTAAAGGACCTGCAGATCCAGGGGTCGCAGGACTACTATGGGCCCCAGTCTTGGCCCTTGGTTGTGATCCGCAGGCCTGTATTTAACATAAAATTATATTTTCATTCTGCAACTCGGTACACTTATCAACGTTTGATACACTATCAAACGTTGATAAGTGGAACGAGATGCAGAATTAAAATATTATTTTATTTTGATTTTCTGCAAGTCGTCCTAAATGGGCCATAGGACGAGTTGGTAAATTACTCGTTAACTCGCATATTTAATTAGTAACCTGACAATAACATGCTTGTGTTTAATAACAATGATGATTGACGTCAAACTACGGTATGGACAGCTGGTTTTAGATTTTTGTTCGATCCCACAGCCTGTAGCAAGACGACCAGAACTAATACTTCAGAAAAGGAACAAAGTTTCTATAAGCATTAAACCTTGATCTACTTTAGTCTTATTGAGAGAATGTTGACAAAGTGGAAGAAGTTACTCACAATCGGAAGTGACAAACTAATTGGAAATCACGTCCAACTGGCGCAGTGGCGTAGGTGCTATCATAACCTGTCCCTAATTGATCTTCCCTAAACAGGTCCGAGATCACCCACGGCTACACGCGTTATAATCACCAACCTGCTATCAAAATTAGATAACTGTCATTTAGACTTTCACTGATCGTCGGATGATTTCACTTTCCCCGCTCGGCCCACTAATGAGATGATTCGATTCTTGCGCAACAATGGGCGTCGCAGGCGCAGGCTCCCATCGGGTCGAAGTCGAACCGGTCATGTCATCGACTGTCTGAGAATTTGATTAACATTACCACCACCTGGAATTATCTCGTCTGAATCTATTCTATTTTGCATAGGGCAAAGGTGAATACCAGCAAACCTTATAACGTTAGTGTTTTTCATGTTGATTAGTTTCCATATCGAGGTAGTCTTTTCGCAAAGTTCGAATATATTATATTTGTCAGGTTCCACATTTTCTGTACTGTGCCAATTTAAAACTGCTAGACAGATTTCTAAGAAAAGCCGAAATTTGTCTCTCAAATATATGTAAAAAAAAAAACTTTTACTTTACTGGAACAACGTTTATCGTTTACAAGACAATCAACTTCCATGTTCCAACAATGTCTTCATCTAAAGCTTGTAATACCATACGGTTAGACCATTCAATTTATATCACAATTTACTCAAATGGTTTCATGGCCGTTTATACAAACTGTTATAAATTGCTTTGGGCTAACAAACGGCTATTCTGTATTTGAGAAAAAATATTTGCTCGTTTAATTTTTTACTCAGTACAATTAATTTAATTATAGCCACATCTAAATAAATCCATGACATAATTTTACTTTGCTGAATTGAAGCCGATATTATACAAAGGGAACGGCCAAACCATCTGTTTTACATCAAAATATTTGTAACAACGTAAAATATTGGCACATATTCAAACATCTACGACAAAAAATTAACGCCAAAGATAAATATTACAAAATGAGTTATTTCCGTAGGTTTACTGGTTGAACGGATATTTTGCAATACGAACCAGATAGTTATTTGCAGACGTATAAGAAATAAAATGTCGTCGACTGATGTTCACACGGCTAATTGTAGGTTACACATATTCTAGATATACTTAGTAATTATGCCGCGTGTTCTGTACATGACACAGTTAACAGAAAATACGCACTTTAGGTGGTACTACTGTAGCCACAGATATAAATCTATCTAGATGACGCGATTGTATGTACTTCGCGTATCAGAAAATGGAGTAAAAATACGATCAATAATCGTATGAGCTTTTCATTTAGCATTATCGGCAGCGGAAATCCACCGAAATCTAGAAAAATGCCTATTTATGCCATATTGAGCTATATAAACTGTATAGACAAAGTTGGCCGAGGCATTGCCAATGTTTTCTTTCATTGGTAAGTACATTTGTTTTTAAATTGTGTGTGAAAAAATGGCACGCTTGGTTTTCATACAGATGGAAGGACTTGCGTTATTTTGTTAGATTTATGTCTGTGACTGTAGCATATTTTTAATAACAATGTTAATTAAATATGTATTCTGTGACCTCACTACCGAGTCAGCATTGTGAAAACCTACATCAACCTATCTATATATTTTATTACAATCTCTACATCCTGACTTACAAGTTTACAACTCAACAATCTCACGAAGTTGACATATAGTCATATACATACCTACATTAATAAAATGATAATTTGAAATAGTTGACGGCAAACCATGCAATTATAGCATTTCTGCAAAATGACCTAATGGAGCAGTGGACCGACAGAAATGCAATGATGAGTTAATCTGCAGTATCAAGTACATTATGATATTCACCTCCCGGCTGCCAGGATGTTCTTATTGCTTCGACGTGAGAAAAGTTGCTTAATAATAACAAAAATGGCTGGGATACTTATTAAGGCGCTATATACGCCCCAATAATAACGCAGTACTGGCCGTGCGCCCGCTCGATGCCAAAATATCAATACTGAACCTCCTTTTGAACAGTTTTGTTTGCAAAATATTATTTGATTTACTTATGCTATGTTAGTTATGAAGAAATTCCAGCCATAATTTTTTCTGTGTAAAAATATTTTTAAACATCCAAGTCGTTTTGGAAGAGTTTCCAAAAGTTTCGAAAAATCATCATCATCATATCAGCCGAAAGACGTCCACTGCTGGACATAGGCCTCCCCAAGCGTCGCCACATTGACCGGTCACGTGCATCTCGTAACCAGCTGATCCCAGCAAAAAATATCATGTTGTTAATAAAAAAAAATAAAGCAAAACTATTACCCTCAGTTTCCCAGCTCAAAATTATCGGAGAATTAATGTGACAAATTGTCAAGCACACGTTATCTGCTGTGATTGGCTGTTGAAAATTCATTCAACCAATCACAGCAGATAACGCGTGTTTGACAATTTGTCACATTAATTCTCCGATAATTTTAAGCTGGGAAACTGGGGGTTTTAGTTACACGAAAAATCTTGTGTTCAATCAAAAACTTTTTTTTTTCACATCTTTTAACCTAGCCGATACTTAAGAGTATGCTTTAGAAACTTACCGTTATACGGCACTAAAGGTTATGTAGGGCCTTAAGTCATCAAGATATCTACATAATCACATCCGACTCTGTAAACTGAGCTACCTAATGACATTTACGCACCCGAAATCAGTCAAGCTAACGACGAATCAATTAAATAAATACATGACATTTAATTAGTAGGTTAGTATTACTGGCATGTGGAACTGATATAATCTGGGGGGATGACCATAAAGCTCTTAGAGTAAGGTTATTTTGAGTGTGCGTAAGGGACAGGTGTTTACACGTCATATATCCCTTACACACGCTCAAAATAATCTCACTCAAGGAGGAGGTTCTATGTTCGACTTTATCTTTGTTTTTTTTTGTGTATGTACACCGATTTCTCCGTCAATTGTGGACCGATTTTGAAAATTCTTTTTTGTTTGAAAGAGTATGTTCGCAAATTGCTCCCATCTTAGTTGACATCTGATGAAGAACTTGGCAGATATACAAAGGAACTCTTCAATAAATGACGGCAAATCTTTCAGGATTGCTGCAATCGCATGTCTGTTTATTGTTTATATCATTTTTTTAGGAAAACATCGTGAGGAAACCTGGGCTTACAGTTAATGTAAGTCTGAAATAGCCAAGTCAGAGGCCTTTTGAGTACCCAGAGGTGGCATAATTATCTCTGACACTAGAGGTGGTCACACCTCACACGAAAAGAAGAAGAAGATCATTTCATAACAAAAATCACGCCATTACACTCTAAAGGAGTACGCAGCACAGTGTTTTATAGACCCAAAAAAGTGACATCGGCTTTTTATTGGCTATTTTTCCTAATAGCTCATTACAAATGCACGAGTAGAACTCCCATGTGCCAATTTTGAATACATGTTTTTTTTTTAATCGTAAAGTTTTCAGAATCAGAATCAGAATTTTAACATTGAAGCCCAAAACTCCCAAAAAAATTGGTAAAAAAAAACTGTACATAATTGAGCTTTATTCGTATTGCAGGTTTATGAAGCAATTAAAGGAGAAAATTATCTCGTATATAATCAAAAACATTGTGTTTTTTTTTTAAATCAATTACTCAAAATTGGCTCATGGGAGTTCTACTCGGGCATTTGTAATGAACTATTAGGTAGAATTAGCCAATAAAAAGCCGATGAAATTTTTTTGGGTCTCTAAAACACTTTGCGCAGATGTGTACAGTTCACCTTAGTACCCTCTCAATTCATCAGCTATGTTCAAGTTTCATGATATTCGGGTAATCTATTCTGGCATTATAGGTACCTTACTAAAGAACTTGCATATTAGGTACAATAACAAAGTAAAAAAAAAAAATTAAAAAAAAATACCGACTTCCAAATAAAAACACTACAAAGTGAAAAATTACTTTCTTTTTGTAAGTCGGTGTCTCTCTCTCGTATCGAAAAAAAATGGTACCTACCAAAGACACCGACTTCCAAAAATAAAGTAATTTTTTACTTTGTAGTGTTTTTATTTGGAAGCCGGTAGTATTTTTTTGCAATATAGTTTTTCTTCAGTAATGGCAACAAGCACCAATTTTACGGCAACCTCTTTTTGTCTAGCATCAACGATGTCATCAAAACTGGGTGAAATTGAGAATTATTAGCGGTCACTTGGGAAACCTGCAACGAGAAGCACATCGCGGTTCTTTTGCCCCAGTTTACCACGATTTGCTTGTTTTGTAACGCAGACACGCCAAGACCCTAGATTTCCAAAAACTACATCCGGCACAACATGCAGAATTTGAAGCGTTCGTGATTATTATATCATTGACAATGCCGGATCTCGACATCCATTGCGCTGTATGACTAACGTCCGGCCTATAACCGCAAATTTAATTAATATTCATACCTACTGGGAATAAGGTAAAACTTTAATAATAGGTATTGAACAAGGGGACTTCCTACCTATTTCCCCTTATCTACTACTAGATATTAAAATGTCCCATAAGATATGGGACTTCTTAATATTTTCTTGGTTGAAAGTTCAAAATGGCCACCAACTCCAATTTATCTACCTAATGCAAAAATAATGGCCAAAAAGGTGAACTAAAAACAAAATACAGTCGTGCACGCGCCGCAGCTCAGGCACAGGGCCAATGAACGTTGACAGGTGCCGCGCGACCAATCCCGATACAGAATCTCACTTTACGCGACTCGGTTCAAATCACGAAATTATGTCTACATCCTTCTCTGGTGCATTCAAATAATGCCGTGTGAAAGAGAGACGCGGTGGGCGAAGGACCTCTCACCTTACCTGGCTTGCTTTTGCACAGGCTTTGTTTACCGATCAATCTTGAGATTGCGTAATTTAAACAGACTTTATAACATCAATTTTCATTCTTTTTCGTTTCACTGCATCTACCAAAGTTATTAGTTAATCCAAAAGTTCAAAATCATCGTTGTGAGCTTTGATCCAATAGCTTGCATAATCCTTTGTTAGTTGAAAAAGTTCAAGTAGACAGTGATCTGTGAACGGAATTGTAATTCTCAGGGTATCGTCCCACGCATTCCAGGAGGTCGTTACTGTCATTCATTAAAGCGAGTGCATTCCCTGGCATACAAATGTCCTTCCTGCCGCTTGTAGCTTCGAGTCATGACACTACTCGAGCAACTAACTTTCTAACATTTAGTCACACTGTCTCGTCGTCAGACTGCCCAGAAAGAAATCTAAAGATTCCGCGAAAACATAAATCATTTATTACCAGTAAGCAATGCTAAATGGAGCGCAACCTAATTTTAAGTTCCAGATAAAATGTTAAAAGATGCGTGTAAAATGGTGGTGGTAGGCACCGGTCGACTGGGTGCGAGTACGACGCACGGCACAACGGCGCCAATATTGCTTGTTTTATTTACATCTCAGGCAAAAAATTGGCATTAGTCCAAATCCTAAACGAGATGGCGTCCATAATGATATCTGAGTATTTCGAAATCCTAATCTCGATAAACAGGTTTATGGTTTAACAAGAAGTTTAAGCTGCAAAAATACACTTCACGAAACTGGTCCCGCCTCGAGATTCGATCCGGTAAAACGTTAGTTTGTATCGAATAAGAAATCGATTTATGTTATTGCAACTGGAAATAAGTCGATATAGTCGTATGTGCCTTCGCGCAATTTGTTATAGACGATGATGATGGCGTTTCATTCATCCAGCAACCAGTGGTACAAATCATTGTTTGTCGGATAAGATCGATTAGCCCACATCGAAGCACAGTCGTATTGGTAACGTTAGCATCTGGTTGTAAAGTGGCCTCGACACGGTTCTTTCGTTCGCACCGTTCGCTAAGACCTAATTACGAGGATCAGGTACTGGTAGTAGATCAACGATAGGAAGCGGACGAGGAACTAAGAGGCTAGCCGAACCGGTCAGTAACGGGCCGCGTGTGCCGACTGTTCGGCTCAAGACATGGCCATTTAGAAAATAAATAAACATAAACACGATATGTGCAAACGGTACCTGCTATCCGATTACTGAGAACATTGTGCACTGGATTCACTCGGCATTGCAATAGTTTTAACTACAACCAAAATATGTACAGGAGCTAGAACGATAAGTTCCTACAAAGTTATCAACGCAAACAAAAGGTACGTGATTGAGTTAAAACTTCAGAAATAGTCAAATAGTGCGTGAGTCAGAACGTTATCGATGCCAGACGTGATCCGATACGGTGATACCATTCCTGATAAGAAAGCTACGACGACTTATAGCTCAGGTAAAGAGCCTGTTTTAAATGACCATCAAGTTTTCAAACGACTCATAGCAAATAATAGTTTTGTACATCAAGTAAATGCAGTTCTTACTGGAATAAAACGAGGAATAACAAGAATTTGGATTTAAAGCAAACAATAGTTACTCCAAAGAGTGCAAAAATGAATTTGGCAGAAATGGACAATTAGTAAAGACAACAATTTTGACACCATAGACCTTATGAAATAGCCAGAATTTTAAAACATACCTGTGTGAACTGTGAATTGATTTTCGTATGATCCTCCTGGTACACTTTCCGTGACTTCCGTCGCTCAGTCATGAGGGCTGTAAGTCTGTCCAGGGCTTTAGACTCCAGAGCCTCGGCATTGGCCCTGATAAGCCGGCTGATGTTCTCCCACTCTTCGGTCATAGCTCGCCAAGCTGATGCTATCACAGAACCTGGAACAAAAGAACCATAAAAATATTTGTTAGTTCTTCTTACTCCACAGGAAACAACCAAATCGAACCGTGCACCACCTTCTGACGTTCCATAGGTGCATACATACTAATGAAACGTAGGTTTATATACAATAAAACATTTTTAATTTGAATGTTTTAATCAAAGGTTTCAAATATATCTAGGATAAAAGGTATTAAAGACTGCTTCGAGTTTCCTCGGTGATAAATTGAATAGTCAATTCAATAGACTGGCACACCTATCATATTGGCAGTAAAGAAGATATCCAGGACAAACACACAAATTATAAGACCCAAAAGTCTAACCTCATAACCATAGCTAGTGAAGCATGATTTACAAGGAGAAAATGAGGTCACTAGATTTCATACAAAGGCCAAATGCTCCATATTATATTTCTACTCGACTACGCCCATGTATGTTCGCGTAATATTTAAGACATAAGTTATTGACGATAACAACGTTACATTTAGACAAGATGCATGTCGAAGCTGCTGAATGATTTCTGGCACAAAATCTGACTGAAAGTCACTTTGCAAAACACATGTTTTCAATTTTAAATGTTTTATAGTATTTCGAAATATGCCAATGCGAACTATTTATTACATCAGAATTATTTATTTTCAAAGAATGTAGGTGACAAATAGAAGTCTTATTAGCATAAAGCTTCTGATTGAAAAAGGTTACTAATACCAGCCGAAATGTAATACATATAAATATCCATGTTTAACGCCCACCAAGTCCCTAAATAAATCTACATGCCTTTATTCTACACATCGTTGTACTTGCAGTATGAAATATTCTACATCGACTCAACTAATATGAATAGTATTGATATAATAAATATTCGTTTTATCTTCAATTATTTCAATAACAACAAAACTTATCGATTGTTGAATGAAGCATGCTTTATCGAAGTTCGAAGCGACTTGCGATAAAGCCTTACTGATGACAAGACCAGTTGTAATGTTATCAACAATATCTAGGATTACACATCAAAGCGTAGTTGTTTGTTTTCGAACTTATCATTCATTTACAATGCCATAAACATAATATATATAGAAGCTCAATAGATGACAGTTGAAATGACAGATATAGCTTCGTCAATACCTGATTTTGGTGTCGACGATTTTGTATATAAGACCATGATTATGACATCATCAAGTAAATTAAAAACAATTTAATCAGAGCTAACCTAGAAACTTCAAATGGTCAAAAAATTAATCACCACTTCAAATTATTTCTTCACAGTTGTAGGAGTTTTTAAACGACAAAAGGAAGCAGTTGATCCGAGAACTAGACTTAACGGTGTAAAGGTAGAGCTACCTGTAAGGACTCTTCAAACAAAGCATTTTTTATTCATGGTCTCCAAAAACAATAGTGTTACCATAAAGTAGGGTCAGCCCACCGTGGAACAGTTTTGGTGAGAACCATGGTATAATAACACACTCCGTATACTTCGCCTGGTAAGTTCTACCCAGGATGGCCTAAGCCTACGTCACGATAAGTGTTACCATTGATTGTCCTTTTTAGAAAATTTAGGCACTTTCTCATGTAGTTAATGAAAATAAAATAAATTACTAACTAGCTTAACTATTTAGTAACTCATGTGATTCATCTATGTCCATCTATGTCATGTATATTTAGTGTTAAATTAATTTATATTTTGAATTATTAGTTCATAATTGCTTTGTTAAGATAAAAAATTCATTTTGCTCGGGTATTTCAATAACACACATTGGCAACAAATCGAATTGACAAGTGTCATACTGACAACTAGCCATTTCATCGCTATTGTCGTGTCACTCACACCTATAGCGTTGTTTCGCTCGGTGAGAAAAATACTGTGGCTCCCAAACATTTGTGATGAACCCGTGAACTTTGAAAGATACACAAGATTTTTTTTTAATTATTCCGTAAACTGTAAAAACAGCAGTATAAAAGGCGGTGTAATATTTATTTTCTTCTCCCAATGAAGAGACGCTATCATATGCGTGGCTTCAATGTTGTAACTAACTTCACCTAAAATAACTTGTATGTGCTTTTCATTAATTTATTATTTAATTTATATACGCGTTGTAAATAACATAATTTAAGGCATAGTTGTGTCAATACGTCTTTACGCCCGAACTTAAGCTAACCTAATTAGTTTTTGACTTATTTTAGTCAAGTCAAGTTTTGTGAGTTTTCGTTCGGAACTAAATAAAAATACTAAAATGCAATCAATTAAAAGAAAGCAAAGTAAATAAAAACAAAAAGTATCAAATATTACGATTTATTAAGAATTATAAAACATTTGTACTTATTGTATTATTTTTATCTTTTTCCCCACAAAAAAAGTTTGAGAACCGCAACGCAATTGATGACGTAGTCTTAGGCCAATCACGTGACCCAGCTGTCACGGGAAGAGAATACCATGTCTTGTTCTACCATGGTGAGAACAATGACAGCACCCACAGTCCTACCATTGTTCCACCTACTATTTGGAATATTGATGAAAATTGACATAATTATTAAGTAAGGGAACTGATGAAATTATAATAAATATAGGGAGGTAGCATGTTTAATTGTATATCTTTTATCACTGTCATTCGCCTGCCCTTTGGATGGTAAATATTGACACAAAAATATAATCAGGCCGATCTAATTTTTTCATTCGTCATAATTGTCTTCCGCAGCATCCTTATTTCCTTGTTTTGATCTTATCTCTGTGCCTTTGTTGCCTTGTCCACTAGCCTAATAAAATCGATCTTTGACTTATCCTTTATATTTGACATGAACTCTTCGAAGTTTTGCAGCAATCGAAATCAGAATATGATTGTTTTTTAGCTCCAATGCCGTCGTAAGATTTGTGTTTGTTACTTGCTTATTAGCATTGTCTGAATAATATTGTGAGGGTCAACATAAAATCACTAGTGCCAACTCTGAATTAATTTGGTTAGACACCTCATTAACGCTTCCTTCTTATTCGTCAGTCAAAAACGTTGCAATCCGGAAGTATCTAGGTCTGTCTGTATTATTTTGACGTAAATCAACAGCACTTGTTTTACTACTTGAAATTGTAAATATCGGTAGGTATATTGTTTTTTTTATTGATATCTAATTATGAAATTAGAACATTACCTGTAGTAGTATCTCTAATCACATTTTTGGATAAAATGTGTTTGAGACAAATTTTTGTCACATTTTTGGTTAAAATGTGTTTGAGAAAAATTTATGTAGATAATATCTACTATTCTAATGCATTTTATTTGCATCAGAATTGAATAGAATACAAAATCATGTATTCGAAACCAACACAACAGCAACAAATACAGATTAAAAGAGAAAAAAATTAAAATACAATCGTCGTCGTCCAGTTCCAGTTAAGTCCGGCCTGATACGAAATTGAGTTTTTAAGTGAACTGTAATTTGTTCTTTGTGAAAATAAATATCTTTAAACCGAAATGTTAGAAGATCCCAAGCTACAGGTTCTTGACAAATTCAACAAATTCGCTACATATGTACCCACATGACAATAAAGTTTTTTGAACTTGCAACCTCAGAAAAACACAAAAATTCCCTTGACCGAAACTGCATTCATTTCAATTAAGATAATTAATTGAAATAATCTAATGTTTGCTAATACAAACTGGTTCCTAGTTAAGCCTAAGCGAATAAATGTCATGACATCACATTTAAATGCAACGGTTTCTTAATGAAGGATGTGCCTGTACTCCTTGACTACCTTCACCCAAGCACGTTTCATTCTGTGCCAGTACCTATCGCAGAATAACAGTAAAAAGAAGCTTTGATGCAAGTAGACCGTTCAGCAGTGCTAACAGGGTTAATTCTCGTTAAGTGGCGCTGATTTTTTACCGTTAAGTTCTTCACACTTGTCCATCTTCTGGCCTGTGGCGGCGGCGGCGGACAGCGCGAGGGCGTACTCCCGGTCGCTCTTCATCTTGGCCTGCAGGCTCCGCTTCATGGTCTCCATGAGCCGCAGCTCGGCATCCTGGCGCGCCAGCAACGCGTCGTGTGCCGCGCGCCCCGCGCCGCTTGATGCGTACCCCATTGTAAACAACCACGTCTACACAAAACAACACATCACAAACATCAACACAACACTATTCACATCATTCTCCGTTATCACCGACACAGTGTTTATACGTCTAACGTCACCTCGTAACAAAAATTTATTGGCAAGCACAACAGAGAAAGGAGACCACGATAGAGCTTTTAAAAGCTGACTTTTTATTTTTTCTTAGTACTAGCACCCGCATGGAAGGCTAACAGTTAATACTAAATAAAAACTTTACAACAAAAAACTTTCGATAGAAAAGTTTAACGATCGAGGTGTGCGCGCTCGAAATATGAGTACGCGCGTCCGCACGGTATCGTCGCCCGACCTGAATGCCATCTATCGCGAGCACATTACGTCTGGTGAGGCCGTGTGCCGCTGCTGGTGGCTGGCCCAGTCACCGGCTCAGCGCGCCGCAGCCGTTGTCCGTCGGCGAGGAATTGCTTGAGAACAAGATGATATAAGATCCAGACGGTATATTACGAATACGAATATTTATGACACGTCCGTCGCCACAAAGCGCGACCCTCTTTTCCTGGCCGATAGGAGCGATTTTTGGTCGTTTTCCATTGTCTACAAATCGTAATAAGCGGATTTGTATCTTGTTTCTATCAAAACCTATTGGACCTCTCGATGATCCAATTAAATACGACTGACCAAAATATTTGTTATTGAGGCATTTCGGTGGTGAGTGAATTCACTAACACTGAATTGAATTAATAACACTTTAAATTGATATTAGGCAATGTTGTTCCCAGAAACGAAGAACGCATTGCAACAAAGGACGAACAATGCAGGCTAGTTTCCGAAAAAGATTAGATACTTCAGATACCGTGTCTTATTAGAATTAAAATCATGGTTATCTTGACCAAAGAAATTAATAGACAATGCTCAAGTATGACGCGATTTGAACATAAAGAGTCATCTAGGCAAGGCTGCGCAAAGAAATTATCAGGCATCGCGGCATGAAACAAGGCCCATCAACCTTGCTTTGTCTACAAATGAAGGGGCAGAAAGCATTTTACGTCAACTGAAACAATAGAATTAGCATCGCACTTATTAGTAAATATACCAGACAATGCTGCACACTATTTTATAACATTATTCGCAGCCTAATTGCGTTACATATAAATCCATGAAATCGATCGCAAACTCTTTCATTATTACACGATTTTATTTAACTTGCAATGTATGTACCTATGTAAGTTTGTTCGGGTCAAATGCAACTGAATTTGAAAGCAGTTATCCTGCACCGATTAAGATGCAATTTTGCATACACGTTTAGTTTGGATGACAATGCATGGTTAGCTAAGTGACGTCATTCTAAATTCAATATGGTGATTACAAGATGGTGGACTAGTTATTTTTTGTGCACTGCCATGATATGGGTATCAAATGAAGAGAAGAAGATTGCTTAGTAGAAAACGAAAACAGACGGTTAAAAAAAAAATATCTTATCGATGTTTCTGATTATTTCCACTTAAATTAAGTACTTTTGAAAAGGTACCAATAACATTAAAGGATAGTGCTATTTTAAAAACCTACATGATTGATTGAATGGCTGGTGCAGATTGTGCGGAAGTGACTTTTCTTTCGAAAATTTTAGCACTTTGGATAAGGTTTCTTTTTATCATTCTGAACTAAAAAGGAGTTACTTAACTGACATATTCACATAAATGGAACAACCAAGAGCTACTAAAATGTAAGGAGAGGAGCAAAGTGAGGTTAAAAACTTTTCGAACCCAGCCTCAAATAGACTGGCCCGACTTATGCAGACAATTTGAAGAATTAAGAGAAATTGGGTGACAGAGCGAGCAAAACCAGCTTTTAAATAATGTTAAGACCATTTATTTATATAGTATAGATATATACGTATATATTTCCATCGAACTTACTTGTAAAAGTATAGTTCTCGCTAAACTTCTGGGCCCAACTTCTTCTGAAACGCAAGGCACGAAACGGTGCTGTTTTTGTAAGATATTAATTATCGTAGTATCTCTAAGTAGTCTGTGATTGCTACTGCTAGTATGCTTATGCTCATATTTTATTATCTGTGCTACTGCGCAGCTATTGTAGCCATCTTCAGAGCAGCCAAAGTTTGGCGAGAACTATAAGTAAAAATGAAACCTACATGTAGTTATAAGTACCACACCCTGTTTTTTTGCGCCTGCTTCGTGGCAATTTCGGCCCTGACTAAATGTCTTACACACAAAATATAACTATAAAATAAAATAATAATGAAAAAATATATGCTCCTACTTATTTACGCAAAAATATGCTCCTACTTATTTATGCAAAAAGAAACGAACGTTATCAAAGCGATATTGTAGGTCTCTCAGCCCCCATACCATGACTTTTCAAAAGTATCATGTTCAAAACTTTTTCACACAAGTAAAATTTCCTAATTTAAAAAGGGTGGTATTTAATACTTTAACTGTAATTCCCCTTTTTTCAATCAAAATATTCGAAATTACTACCAAAAATACTGAATTGCACACTAAATTTGCTCATCAAATAAATGAATTATACTATACTGCTAGATCTTTAAAGCTTAACTGTTTTACTGAATAACTATCTGTTAACTAAAAGTAAATCTAATAATTCTTCGAGTGCAACAAAATATTTAAGTTTTAAGGGAGGGGGGGAAACGAAACAAAGTCGACGGAGCCCCGCTGCGCAGGGCTCCTATTTCTGTCTGCAGGGTCTAAAGTAACCTAACGGGTCGGTCGGGGTGCCCTAAGCTCCCGAGCTCGCTTCGCTCGCTCTTGGACTAATTCACATTTATTTTATATTTAATTGAATAATTTGTGTGCAAATCAGTATTTTTGTTTTACGGTGAGTAATATTGTTTTGCAGTAGGTTATTAGTGGAGATATTTTGTTTGCTTAAATTTCTAAATAGAGGTGCAGTTAAAAATTCCCCATTTAAAAACCCCCGACACATTTATCTTGCGAAAACACTAAAAATTACAAAAATAATCAGAGTACAATCAATTAAATCAATTTGCCTAGCCCTTCCCAATAGTGAGGTCTTCCAGTCTTACCGGATGCAGCTGAGTATCAGATTTTACATGGAGCGACTGCCTGCTGTCTGCTGTGATTGACAGTTGAAAATTCATTCAACCAATCACAGCAGATAACGCGTACTTGACAATTTCGGCCTTAGCGTACTTTCCAAAGCACGGAGAGTAATCCCACTGTCTAAAGTTGGTCACCCATCCACGGACCAACCTCGGCAAGCGTTGCTTAGCCTTGAAGATTGACCCGTTCGGCTGTTATAATTTAGCCACGAGCTCCTCAATCAGAACATAACGCGCCCTCGTTTACCCCGTAACGGGCCGATATCCTGTTTATAACAGATTTCCTATAGCCGTAAGTATAGGCATTTTATAGAATGCCTAGGAAATGTGTGAAATACAATTTATTTCATACTTTTCCGATCGATTTTAGAAATTCTATAGAATTCCTGATTTCATAAATTTCCTATATCATATATATATCATGGACCAAGTGATTAATCAGGGCACTATGTATAATGCCCGGGCATTATGAATCTAATCAAGTCGGGCAATGTAATCAATACTGATTTAAATTAAAAAATTTATACTTATTTTTATTTATCACATTATCTGGTCATTGCGAATATTGTTACGTAACGGTTGGGCAATTCGAAAATTAAGGTCAGATAATTAAGCTGGCCCAATAAGCGATGGGCATTATTCAGAACTGCCCTGCTTCATGTTGCAATACCTATATAGCTAAGTAAGGAATATACATTTATGTTAGTACATAAAACAAAATTATTTACATAATATCAGAGCATCTATTCCCCGAAAGGTTAGTGAAGGAGCACAGTGTTGCCCACATTTTTTCAGACGCGCAAGTCATATTATCGGATACTTAAGTAAAAAATACGATCACAAAATTTGATGACAAAGTGAACAATCTCATCAACTTCAACTCTCAGACTCGGCAAAATTACTTTGGAGTTCCACAGGGAAGCACCTTGAGGCCTCCATTATTCCTTGTATATATCAATGATCTTCTTCAAAAAAATTAACTAGAGTGTGTTTTATTTACAGATGACACCACAGTTATCCTAGATGGTAAAAATCATCAATCAATCAATCAATCTTTATTCGTGGACACAGCATTACAATAAAGGTCTTAAGTTTACATTTCAGTCGAGCTATACCAATGAAATTGGTGTACAAATATGTTAGTCTAGCTTTTACCCGCGGCTTCGCACGCGTAGACTACATGCTTCTCCTTACCATATTTTAACAGTATGTAGAGAAAAAGTAGAAAATAATTATGATAAAAATAATGTAATATGAAAGTGTTTCTTAGGACAGACTTATACTTACCTACTTTAAATCAATACGCTCTATCCTTGTCCCGTCCCTATCCCTTCATTATTTCTGTGTTTATCCATGACTAATAATAAGTAATCATAATCATTAGTAAGTAATTAAATTATAGTATTTCCTTGCAAACAACATTTTTAACCATTTTGAATGTCGGCGCCAATATCACCAGACTATTTGATGAGCTAACACGTGAACACGCTACATAGAACTGTCCATGGGGAAAGCAATTCTCCCTCAAATCTACACCAGCACACTTCAGGGTTTGCCCTTGAGCCTTATTAATTATCATGGCGAAGCAGACTTTCAAAGGAAACTGCAGTCTCTTGAATTCAATGGGAAGATCATTAGGAATCAATGGAATTCGTGGTATGAACACAGTTTCGCCTTGAGAAGGCCCGGTCAAAACAGTTGTCACTACCACATTACGCGACAAATCTTTGACTTGTATCCTAGTTCCAGTACAAAGTTTAGGGGGTTTTAAATTTCTCAACAACCTTACTGGTGTACCAACACGCAGTAAAAGCTTATGGTAAGGGCAACCTGATGGGTTTTGAGTGTTCAAGAACTCTACACGATAATGGACGGCCTCGTCTGGATTTACTACAGTGTCAATCGAGCTGTAGAGCATTTCTTCGCCTTCAAATGATTTCAACAACATGTTATTAATTTTGCCCTTTCGCACAACCATTCCAAAGATTTGTTTTATATGCAAGCAACATCCGGATAATTTTTATCAATCAACTCTGGAACTGTTGTTACAACAGTGCAAAGGTCAGGTGGTAAACATACCATCATTTTCTGCATAAATACCATTTCCGAGTTTTAGTAATAGTGCCGAAAAATTACCAGCAGCGACTTCACCCTTTAAGTGTACTCTCATATTTTTGAATAGTTTATGTATTTTTACTGAAGACCACAGAGAGGACTTCTTAAGACACGCCTTAATTTCATCCGCACCTGTTCCTCGCGGAACTATTGGAAATGTTAGACGAAAATCAGCAGCCAGTAATACTGTCATGCTGACAACCCAAAATATGAAGATCCTGACTTTAAAACTGACGGATTTTCATACAAACTTTCATCCCCTATTTCACGCCCTTAGGGGTGGAATTTCCAAAAATCCTTTCTTAGTGCTCACTTACACTACCAAAGGAACCTACATGCCAAGTTTTATGATTGAAGCTTCAGCCGTTTGGGCTGTGCGTTGATGGTCAGTGAGTCAGTCAGTCAGTCAGTCACTTTCTTCTTTTATATGTTTATATATAAGAAAGATAGATAGATAATAATAGAAGAAGAAGATATTAATATGTTTAGATGTTTCTATAAGATTTTAATCTTCAGCCCAAACCCAAAATTCGAAGATCCGAACTTCAATCCTGACCGACTTTCATACAAACTTTCAACCCCTATTTCAGCCCCTTAGGGGTGGAATTCACAGAAATCCTTTCTTAGTGGATGCTTGCACAGTATAAAGTATCCATGTGCGAAATTTCAAGTCTCTAGACGATGTCATTATTCCCATGACTTCATCCCCCTTTTCACCCTCATGGGGGAGGAATTTTCAAAATCCCTGAGAAACATGAAAATTATTTTAAACTTCAGCCTAAACCCAAAATAAGAAGATCCTGACTTTAAAACTGACGGATTTTCATACAAACTTTCATCCCCTATTTCACGCCCTTAGGGGTGGCATTTCCAAAAATCCTGTCTTAGTGCTCACCTACACTACCAAAGAAACCTACATGCCTAGTTTCATGATTGAAGCTTCAGCCGTTTGGGCTGTGCGTTGATGGTCAGTGAGTGAGTCAGTCAGTCAGTCAGTCACTTTCTTCTTTTATATGTTTAGATAGAAGATGTTTTAGTAATAAATCTGAATTTATACAATACAAAGTCAAGTTAGAAGAGTAAAGTCTATTAAATATAGGTATTATTTATAAATAATTAATCAATTATAATTTGTTTTACATGCATGTCAATTGTAAATGATATTAACAACTAGTAACGTCTTATTTTTAACCGACTTACAAAAAAGGAGGAGGTTCTATGTTCGACTTCTTGTATGTTTTTTTTTTTTTTTATGTATGTTCACCGATATCTCCGTCAATTGTGGACCGATTTTGAAAATTCTGTTTTTGTTTGACAGAGTATGTTTCGAAATTGGTCCCATTATAATTTGGTAAAGGTCTGATGAAGAACTTCGGAGATACACAACAGAACTCTTCAATAAATAACGGCAAATCTCTCGGGATTGCTGCAATCGCATGTCTGTTTATTGTATATACCATTTCATAACATAACATCACGCCAGTACGCACTAAAGGGGTACGCAGATCTCTCATTTCACCGGTTATGTTCAAGTTTCATGTTATTCGGGTAATCAATTCTGGCGTTATAGGTACCTACCTTACTAAACAACTTGCCTATTTTATTTAGGTACAACTAAAAAGGGAAAAATAAAAAACTTTTTTGCAAAAAAATACTACCGACTTCCAAATAAAAAACTACAAAGTGAAAAATAACTTTAATTTTGGAAGTCGGTGTCCATATCGCAAAAAAATGGGAAAAAAGAAAGACACCGACTTCCAAAATTAAAGTTATTTTTCACTTTGTAGTTTTTTATTTGGAAGTCGGTAGTATTTTTTTGCAAAAAAGTTTTTTATATCATATGGAAATAATGTCAATTAAAAGTATTAATGATTAATCAATTATAATTTATTTTTAAATGCATATCAAAGGTAAATTATAATAAATAGCTAGGCTATAGTAATGTCATATTTTATCATTAAAAAATTCTTCGATAGAGTAATATGTCTTATCTATTAGAAATAAATAGAATTTACTTTTGAATTTGCGGATATTATCTTCATCCCTTATACATTTTGGTAATTTATTATAGACCCTTGGAGCCATTACAAAAATACTATACTGTATAGTGCAGTACTAGATCCGACTGTTTATAACTAAACGGCGGCGTCGCTTACTAGTGACTCGAGGAAATTTATGTAAATTATTTTTGACGAACATACACTTTTCATAGATGTACAACGACGGCATAGTTAATACTGCCATATTTATTTATAAAAATCTTTTTTGCAAAAAAATACTACCGATTTCCAAATAAAAAACTACAAAGTGAAAAATAACTTTATTTTCGGAAGTCGGTGTCTTTCGTTGGTACAATTTCTTTGTGTTATGGACACCGACTGCACAAAAAGTTAGTTTTCTCTTTGTAGTTTTTTATTTGGAATTTGGTAGTATTTTTTTGCAAAAAAAAATTTTTTTATAAAAAATTCGAAAGTATATTAACTAAGCCGTCGTTGTACATCTATGAAAAGTGTATGTTCGCCAAAAATAATTTACATAAATTTGCTCGAGTTTTGTCGTGTGTGTTTTTTCACTTTTTAGTTGTACCTACCTAATAGGCAAGTTTGTTAGTAAGGTAATTATAACGCCGGAATATATTACCCGAATATCATGAAACTTGAACATAACCGGCGAAATGAGAGACGACGCCAGTACGCTCTTAAGGGGTACGCAGCCCTTAAGAGCGTACTGGCGTGATGTTATATTATGAAATGGTATAAACAATAAACAGACATGCGATTGCAGCAATCCCGAGAGATTTGCCGGTATTTATTGAAGAGTTCTGCTGTATATCTTCGAAGTTCTTCATCAGATCTTCACCAAATTAAAATGGGACCAATTTCAAAACATACTCTTTTAAATAAAAATATAATTTTCAAATTCGGTCCACAATTGACGGAGATATGGGTGAACATACATTAATAAAAACATACATGAAGTCAAACATAGAACTTCCTCCTTTTTGATAAGTCGGTTAAAAACAGTTTGCAGCTGTCTGTCATCTGCAAATTATACCTAGTTCTTATGCACCTTTTTTTGGCACTTAAATACCATATTCTTCTTACCCGTGGCAATGCCTAATATAAAATAAAATAAAATATACCAGGCCCCTCAGAAAGTATTGCGAAAAAAAGTTTTTATATATGGGAGACTGGCCAGTTATAATGTTTTTCGAAAATATGATTATTTATAAGTAAAAATAAGTAAGTTCCAATTTCAAAATTTCCCTCCACATTTTTTGCGAGTTAATTCAAAGTATTGTGTCTCACTGAAATATGGATCTGCGCCGGGAACATTTTAGAGCTATGATTTTATACGATTTCAAGTGTCGCCTGAAACCGGATGAATCGTACGATAGACTTCAAATGGCATTCATGGATGAAGGCCCTTCCAAGGCAACCGTGTATCGTTGGTATAACGAATTCAAGCGCGGTCGACCAACTTTGGGGGATGACGAAAGAAGCGGTCGCCCTTTGACGGCTGTTACCGAAGAAAACGTGCTAGCAGTGAAAAATTTAATCCAAGACAATAGGCGAATTACATATCAGGAGATTCAACACATATTGAAGATTGGATCGGGAAGCGTTCACGAGATTCTACACAGCCATCTTCGCGTGAGGAGGATAGTATCACGCTGGGTGCCGCACAACCTCACCGATGCTCAGAAGCAGGCCCGGGTGGAATGGTGCCGTGATATGCTTAACAAATTTGAAGCAGGCTCGTCTCGGCGTGTTTACGACATCGTTACAGGTGATGAGTCCTGGATTTATCAATACGACCCAGAAACCAAGCGCCAGTCGACTGTTTGGGTGTTTCAAAATGAGCCAACGCCTACCAAAGTGAAGCGATCTAGAAGCGGGGGTAAGATTTTGATCGCTAGCTTTTTTAATTTGACTGGCCACTTGGTATCAATTCCCTTACGGGATCAAAGAAGCATTAATGCCGAATGGTATACTACCAAATGTTTGCCAGAAGTTTTCTCTGTTATAAGCAACAAGCGACCAAACACAGGGCTCCGCGGGCTACTGCTCCACCACGACAATGCACCTGCGCACACCGCACTCAAAACGAGGGACTTCCTGGATAGCACGCCAGTCAAACTCCTGGGTCACCCTCCTTACAGCCCTGATCTAGCACCGTGTGACTTCTTTTTATTCCCAAAAATAAAAAATCAGCTCAAAGGGATACAATTTTCGTCGCCGGAAGATGCGCTGGCTGCGTTCGAGCAGGCTGTAAACGAGGTGTCTGCGGCGGACTGGAAAAAGTGTTTTGAAAACTGGTTTAGGCGCATGAATCTTTGTATAGAGGCTGGTGGAAAGTACTTTGAAAAGATTTAATAAAAATATATGTACGTATAGAACAATTTTTTTTAGTTTCGCAAAACTTTCTGAGTGTCCCACGTAATTCCTTAGCTCAATGTTGAGGCTACAAGACCATGTTATGCCGTTAAGAGTATTTCTCAATTGGCCGTTTTACTTAACATGTGCAAAGCATAGGAATTTTGATTTAGCTTACTGCATTCTTTGTTAATATGTTAATTCCATTTTAAAGTGTTTTGTATGTTTAGTCCAAGTTTATTCACATTTGTTTCATTAATAATTTTGTCCTTAATATTTATTTAATATTTAGGTCTAAATTGTGTTTTAGTCTTTGCTGAAATTTCATTAATACTGTTTTATCAAGTTTTACAACCAAATTATTATTTTGCAGCTAATTTACAACTGACAATAAGGTAGAATTAATCTCAGCCTCTTATGTGCTTGCGTTATCAATATTAAAAATTTAGTTCTGTCATCTGCAAACATTGTCATTAGATATGTTGATGCTGATGGAAAGTCGTTAATATGAACAATAAATAGAGGCGGCCCGAGTACGCTACCCTGTGGTACTACATAGTTCTCTGGCTAGATTTATATGTTTATTATTTTTTGAATTACTTCTTATTGTTGTTATTTGTTGCCTATCACAAAGACAACGTAAATATATCATGAAGTACACAAGACCAATATAAATACGAGTTTGAATAAAATAGTTGCAATGAGGCGCTGGTCAAGTCAAAGCTTGAACATCGTCGCCGAGTTGCCAGCTTGTCGGTTTTTTATTACCCGACTGGGTTAAGTGTTTCGCGCGTATCTTGTATGTATGTATGTTTGTATGTATGTAATATTCTTTATTACCTCATATGTTTTATACCACTTGACTGAATTATATAATTAAGACATCGATAGATAAGTCTTGACCGCCCAAGTGTTCTTAGATAGGTGAAGTTCTAAAAAAACAAACATGGCGGCTTTTGGGCGCCATATTGTGCGGGTCCCAATTTTTTTTTTCTTCCACACCTATCGAGTGGGGTATCAAAATGAAGGGTTTTAAGAGGTGATTACAAAAATATATACCACTTATATGTTTAAAAGTAATTCGAAAAAGAAAAATATAACTAAAAAGTTGTAAATAAAAAAAGTTTATTTAAAAGTCAAACACCCGACTGATTAAGAATCGAACTAAAAAGCTGTTAACAAGAAAAATCATGCTGTGCAGTCGGAGGAAACATATTCGCGAACTGGCTGACTACCTTTTTTTATCGGTTACATTTCGGGGAGTGTGCGATGGAATTGCACGATCTAATTCCACCTAGCCTGTTTCATCATCGGACTACCAGACGTACAGCGATACGCCATCAATACATGGTGGACATCCCACCCATACGCACAAAACATTTACGCACACACTTTTATTATGCCTACAGCTAAGGAGTGGAATTCCCTGCCGGAGTCTGTTTCCCGACAGCTACAATCTGGGGGTCTTTAAGTCAAGAGTGAATAGGTTATTTCTAGGCAAGCGTGTTTCACCGTCGACCACATCATCGCTTACCATCACGTGAGATAGTGGTCAAGCGCGAGCCTATAGGATATAAAAAAAAGTTACCCGTTAGACATAAATGCTCTAAAAGTGAACGTTGATAAAAGTAAAATATTAAATTTTAAAACACAGAAGAGTAAAAATATCCATCTTAAAATAAAACATAGGGACCAAATAGTAAACCAGATACATAAAACAAAATGTCTGGGTATAATACTGGATGAACATTTTACCTGGAGGGAGCATATCTATGAAATATGCATGAAGATTAATAGGTTTGTTTTAGAAAAAATGCATCCGCACCATTTCTAATATGGACTGGACTGATTCCTGCAGACCAGTATATAAAACACACAATCTACTTTCCTTTCCTTGTATGTTATGAAATCGTTAAATTTGTAAAAACGAATTATTCACTTTTTATTACTAAAAATAACAATAATAAACGAAAAGTTACACAGTATGTATAAGAATTGCCTGTAGGTACCCAGAATCGAATTATTTAGGCGTAACTAGTTGTGTTTACATGGCCTCTCTTATATAATTCTATACCAACCTTTATAACCGATCTCCCTTACAGAAAATTCTGTTTAGTTTTAAAAAAGTGGTTCATTTCTCACAGCTTTTATTCTTTATACGAATTTCTAAAAAAATCTCCATGTCAATCTTATCATTACAGTAATGCATTGTAGATTATCTTAATATTAGTTGTTGTAATTTCTACCTACTGATTTTTATATGATAGATATTATTTGATTTACTTTATTTTATGTGTTTGGTGTTGCATTTCATAGTCTACTTTAGTAAGTAAATTATGTGTTTTGAAGAGTTTATTAAACTTAATAACAGAATAAATAATACCTAATAAAAACAATGAGTTGTTTGATTATTAGAGCTCTGCTTGTTGTAAGCGCCTTAACTCTTATCTTTATATTTGCTTGTCAACTTATGGCGAAATGTGGTATTGTGCTAATATCTTATTAATTATACCATCTTTTGTACCGCATTTAATGCAAATAAATGGCTTTGACTATTGGACTATTGTGTTTATTTATTATTAATAATTTAGATTTATCAATCATAGAAGTCATATCTACTTATACTGGCAAAATTAGCGGAGCAAAATAAAAATGACGATTTTCTTTTTTATTATAATTTAATTTTTATAACTTGCATTAACATATTTTTCTAACTTAAAAATACACGTTTTAAAATAAAAGTTTGATCGCATTTAGTACAATTTTTATTACTTTACGCGTCATTATTAAGATAGACTGGAGTTGAAAAAGTGGTATCCGGTCTAGCATTATCCTGGATCAAAACGAAGCGACGGGGATTACCATAAGCTCTTAGAGCAAGGTTATTTTGAGTGTGCGTAAGGGACAGATGTATATGACTTGTAAATATTTGTACCTTTTGCACAGTCGAACTATTATAGTTTTGACACGTCATGGTACGGCGTTTCAATGGCTGAAATAACTCTTTTATAGCGATCTGCTTTAAATAAGATCTCCTCCATCGATCACCACCAAGTCCGTACGAGCTCGCAAACATATCCTATCTGAATCCAATATTGTCCCTCTAGCATATGCCACAATAGTATAAAAAATTGATAGATTATGTTGTTCTTGTTCATGATAATACATTTATTGCTGTCCGTCAATTCTATTTAAATGACTTCCACACTCATCACTAAACAATGTTTTACTTCATTAGTCCGCGAACCAAAGTCAATGTTCTCTAGCAAAAGTTATTCTGTTTCTAAGGAGGTGTACCTCCAGTTTTGGACCTTCGGCGGGCACCAACGAACCAAAACCAGCTTCCTTCAACCTCTTTCGTACGATTTAAGCTCTTACCTACTGTTGCACCTCGAACTTCCTCCAGCTAATTTCTGGCTGGATGGCCTTTAAACGCGGATTTTTGCGAACGCGAAACGTAATGAAACGATTATTCCTGTTAGAAATACCTACGGGAGTTCTGTCTTGTCCTGCAGCCTAAGTGTGTAAGTAAATTTGGCAATGGAAACTATCTGTTTCTTACCCTAAAACGACTTTTCGTATCGCGGAAAGAAAGAGAATGTTTCCTTTGCCGAATTTACTTACACAATTAGGCTGCTGATCTTCTCACAAATGGATTAGTCTCTTTGAATCATTAGAAACTGCAATAAATGGTTGAAACAGGTGCACATCACTCTGTAGGTTTGATAATTTCTCCTCATCTAAAGTGCCCTGATGGCCATCTCAATTTGGATTAAGTTAGACATAATGACGTCCTTAATTTTTAAAAGGAGTTAAACGTTAAAAACAAAACAAATACCTATATTAAAGTTTTTTTTTTTAATTTTAAGATTAATCTATAAAGTGGCAACAAGCGAAATTTTCTCAAAATGGTGTAAGTTCAAATAAAGTTAAAACAATCGCTTGAAAGGTGACATTCAATTGTTTTATCAATTAGGAATTATTAGTTTTTAACCCCCGCCGGAAAAATAGGGGTGTTATAAGTTTCACGTGTGTTGCTGTGTATCTGTGTTTAAGTGTATCTGTCTGTCTGTCTGTGGCATCATAGCGCCTAAACGGCTGAATCTATTTTGATTAAGTTTTTTTTGTTTGAAATGTGATTTTGTCGAGAGTGTTCTTAGCTATGTTTGAATAGAATCGGTTTAGCCGTTCAAAAGTTATGGGCGTTTTACTGTTTGAATCGGGGTGTTTTCGCAAGATAAATGTTTCGGGGGTTTTTTAAATTTTAAAATTTTATTTGTGTTATAAAACAAAAGAAAAACGGTAAAAATTAAGATTTGTAATCATTTTCTCTTGTTCCGCTTATTTTGCCGGTGTGTATATTTAACAAAAAAAAACATGTAATGGAGAAATGTGTAAGTTTGAATTTCGCGGGCTTCGTTAGCGCAGCAACAAATTTTTAGTACAAATTTTATACGCGTATAATTTTTTTTCTGTCTAATTTTTTTAATGAACTACCTACCCAAAAGTACACTACTCAGAACATATTATATATTATTATACCATAGAGCGGAGGTTTGTATTTTACAAACAAAAAATATTGATAAAAGTTTTTACAAAAATTGCCAGCAAAAAAGCTATCAGTCTCAAAGGCAGTTTTTTTTAAGTTGGCAACAAAATAAAGTTACCAGTAAAGAAAATTATATGCCAGTGCAAGTGACGGTGTTTAAGCAACCATCGATGAACAGTAATAGTGCTAGTGCTTACACAAGTTCGGATTTGTTCTGCTCCGGACCGAATCCGGACGTGTGTAGGTTTGTCGGCTGGTTTGGCTGGACCAACCAGTGTTACACACTCTTTGGGACCAACTACGACTAGTCGACAGTGTTGCCGATTTCAACAACTTTCGAAAATGGGGTAAATGTAACAAATTATCCATCATCTCGTTTTAGAATGAATCATGTCATCATTAAACAGCAAAATTTGCAGCATTACAAGGGACAATCGGTTTCGTTAATAATGCCTGAAATATAAGTTATAACCTTAGATAGTTATACCCCTAAAAATAGCCCTACATGAAAAATATTACCCTAAATTTGGAGCCAAAAGCCCTAAGTTGGCAAGCCTGTGCCGTCCGGTCGGTCCGCCGAACCATGTTCGAGCGTGTGTAATAGTGCTTACACACGTCTGGATTTGGTCCGGCCGGACTAACTGCGCCCACAAATCCTTTCTCGCTTACACACGCTTGTGTGGACCGAGACGGACTCAATTAATAATAAAATATAATTAATCCCCGGTTGCCTGGAAGAGATCGCGGAATGCGATAAGGCCGCCCATTGTATGTGTTATTAGTTTTAGGTTTCCTATATAAATGTAACTTATGGTGTACAATAAAGTATATAAATAACAAAAATTATGTCCGGCGGACCACTCTACACACGCTCGGTTAAGGACCGGCCGGATTAACTCCGCCCACAAAACCGTGGTCCGGGCTGGACCAAATCCGAA
Source organism: Orthosia gothica (assembly GCA_949775005.1). Lineage (NCBI taxonomy): Eukaryota > Metazoa > Arthropoda > Insecta > Lepidoptera > Noctuidae > Orthosia > Orthosia gothica. The sequence goes on along the minus strand of OX459037.1, from coordinate 29,705,570 downwards.
CGTGTGTTAGCACTATAAACGAGAACGAATTTGTGGGCGGAGTTAGTCCGGCCGGACCAAATCCGGACGTGTGTTATGGCGGAACCACATTTACGTGGCGTGGCGTGGCGTGGCGCTGAGTGTGCATACTAAGCTGGCGTGCCGTGGCGCGCCCTGGCGCTATTTCTGAATTAGTATATAACGAACCTTTGCAACGTGTAGACGTACATAATATTCACTTCGGATTCGGATGATGATTTCGATGAAGTCCTTCAATTTATTTCTATGCACCTGCCATGTTATATCTCCACCACCCTTCCACCACCTTGGTTGGCTGGTAGAGAATACCTTAAGCTTTAAGTCTGCCTTTGTACCTTTAAGCTGCATGAAATGTTAATAAATAAATAAATTTCTCCTAGCAATTAAACTAATTTATAGCAAAATTAAAAAAAAACCGGCCTAGTGCGAGTCGGACTCGCGCACGAAGGGTTCCGTACCATTATCGCAAAAAACGGCAAAAAAATCACGTTTGTTGTATGGGAGCCCTCCTTAAATATTAATGTTATTCTGTTTTCATTTGTTGTTATAGCAGCAACAGAAATACATCATCTGTGAAAATTTCAACTGTCTAGCTATTACGGTTCATGAGATACAGCCTGGTGACAGACAGACAGACAGACAGACGGACCGCGGAGTCTTAGTAATAGTGTCCTATTTTTACCCTTTGGGTACGGAACCCTAAAAAAGAAGGCAAGGCAATTTCAAATTTAAAAGTTTTTAGAACAAAAACATAAAAAAATCGGTTTGTTTACATTTTGATTATAATGATATGCGATTATCTCGGCAACGTGTGGACCGATTTACATGATTCAAACGGATAAATCGGTTTTAGACCAAGACTGCATCATAAAATCTCCACAAACAAAAATTTACGCTTTCAAGTTCCTTGCGTAATTATTAATGTATGATATCTCTTATCAATTCTTTAAAATCTATATATATATCAACTTTTAATGTTCAAATTAGGATTCTATATGATTTTACATGCTAGTTGGACATAAAACAAAACAAATACAACACTAATTATTATCTAACAAGAAAACTGTACGTTCAATAAGCTCGTCGGTCATTTTCAACACGCAGCATACTAGCGTCCGCTACGAGTTCACGTCATTGAATGGCGCGCCACGAGCCCACGAGCCACCCGGTGTAGAAACACATTTGCCTGGCGTGTCGTGTCGCGCCAGAGCGGTGGTGGGGGCTATGGCGCAATCGGTCGCGGGCAGTCCGCGCCACGCCAGGTCGCGCCACGCTGGGCCACGACACTCAAATGTGCCTCTAGCTCTAAGCTCTAACCATACTAAATGTATGAAACCGATAGGCATCTGGCGCGACACGCCACGCCACGCCACACTAATGTGTTTCCGCCTTTAGCACTATATTTTTTTTGGAACAAATAGCGCCATGGACCACGATGTTTTGCTATAAGCAAATAGCAACCCTTATAAGTTTTATCATTTCACGGCTGCTATAATGTTGAATTTGTTATCTTGAAACATTTTAAAACCAAATACTTCAACTATCAGATTAACTTTCATTCTGAAGTTAAAGTCACGAATCCCTGCTTTTGTTATTAAGTCATAAAATATTCATTTCAATGTTGAAATATTCACTGTGTGTGAATAATCGATTTATAACGTGTGCTCATAAATTTTCAAAACTTTAGTTTTTTTTTTTAAGTTTTTTTCACCCTTGTAATGAAATGTCAAACTAACAATGAATTTTTTTTTTGATATAAACGACAGTAAATGTTAGACGTTAGATGTCTTTACATCATTGGCAACACTGACACCAGCCTTATAATATGGCCGCGTCAGGTTAGTTCTAGTAATTTTGTCACGTGAAAAAACCCTAGATTTTGCTATATTTTATTGTTTATTGCTTTATTTTGATACTTAAATGAGTTTGCATGTGAATCAGTTATCTAATGCATCCCTTCTGGAGGCTATAAAATGTTATCTAATAATGCTAACGTGTCATCATTTCACCTCTGCGGACGTTTGGATTTACCGCGTGGCCACATTTTTCAATACTCCCAATCAATTTATTACTCGTATAACCTTATTTGTTGTTTAATTTATTGTCTTTATTATGTTCTGAGAAGGTGAGAAAACCGAGTAACGGATGTATATAAAAATGCTCAATAATTGTCCTTTCATATGTCCGCGAATAACCACTTTCCAAAATCGGACTAGGTCGTTCACTTCCTATGCGTCATCATTATTCAGTAGTCCTTTCTTCTAGGGACTCATCCAGCTGTCATTAACGTTTCACTTATCATCACTTGACTTTGTTCTCTCATTTTTACAGGCAAAAAATCAAAGAAGGCAAAATGGCTACCAGCCAGCATCACAGACATAATCGCAGAACCAACAACTATACCGGCAACACACAACTGGGCGGACTCAGTAGATGAAGAACGTAAGTGAAAAATGATAATATCTATGTTATTCACCCCTGTACTGATCAAAATGCCATCGTTTTAAAAACTGACCCAATGATGATGTAAAGGGTAATGGCTAGCCAATGTTAATCTCGTACTTGGGGCGCACTTACAGAGTGCTTGTTACTCTTTCCGCCCCGGGAAGGTCTGAGTAAAGGTCTTTGTGTTTTAAACATTCTAGCCGGATGCTTCTCTCAAAGGGAAGGCGGGGGAACCAGAAATTACAGTGTGATGTTAAGCTTGTGAGGCCTGGCCTGTGGGGCTAGGTGGAGGTGTGAATATCAATCACTGTTGGAAACCCCTGTGACCAGCAATTTTAGCATAATCTACGAGATGACTCTGGTTATAACTCAATTCAGACTAGTCTTTCATTGGCTTGCTCCCTAATTTTTCTGAGGGTCCTTGTATGTTTATATAGTAATTTGAAGAAAAAATAATATAAGTCAATGCCAGATATTTTTGTGTCCATGTGTGGTTCAACATTAATTAAATAGTTCATTAAATATAATCAGTTATTAATATTGGGTATTTACGAATCAAACTTTTGTTCTCTCTATAATTAGCATGATTTGTAGGAGCATCATTAGTGTCTTGTAAATATTTCCAGTTTAGATAACAACATCTTGTGCAGGCATAATTAACAATTGATTACTATTTGTTTTGATAACAATATTATTTATCATGATTAAATGCATTTTAATGTTCTTTGTTGTAAATTCTTAAAGGGTCTTGTTATTCATGTTTGTCTGGAAAATTTGGAGCTGTACTTATAAAATCAAACTTTAGTCTAGTGCAGTTAAGGGAGTCCCTACTACTACTACTAATAATACTGAAATCTGTAGTCAATTTGACAAGCATGATAACTGTTTTTATATATCTTTACTCATTGTAACACAATTATTACTTCTGCTCACATTGCATCCATTTAACTATCTCACTATGTGAACCATGATATGGAAACTTAAACCTGTAACCTCTTCAAAAATTATAACATTAAAGATAACTTCTACCGTCAAGCAAAATTTCATCAATTATTGAACATTATTGTGAATGTTCTCAGCGGAAAATTCATATGGAGGAAGCTCGTACTCCACGCGCCAGCGGGCGCCGGTGGTGCTCCCGTCAGCGTCGCGGGCGGCGCGCGGCGGTCTGGCGGTGGATGACGAGTCCATCCCTCGTCGCCCTCCCTTCACCGCGCACATCTCCAACCTGCCCTATGATGTGGACGAAAGTGCCATTACAGAACTTTTCGAAGGACTTAAGGTAACATCATGATTTCAATATCAGCGGTTGTCCAGAATAAGATTTTGCGTCAATATAATTAAGTTGGTTGCTGCATATTTTAATTATGCAAGTCATCAAGGCAATAAAATGTTTAGATACTATTATTGGCATAACAGAAGGGAACAGTTTTACTGATCAGAGGCTTTGGTAACCAGGGGTAACAAGTAAAATTGCTGCTTTGTTCAAATTATTGATCATCTGACCTCACAGCTAGACATGTATGCCTTCCAGTTTAGGCTATCGCGTTTTCTAAACGTAAAACTTCAAGAATAGCTACAAGATTTCTATAATCAGTCAAGCTCTGTAATTTAATTTAATCTGATTATCTTCACTACTCTTTATGATGTACAATTATTTTAATCATTACTATCCAATTTTTGCTTAGAAAGTCGTAACTTATTGTTAATCTATGCTAGCATTGTTGCTATGTTACTGACATAATTGGAAGGCCAGTGTCCAGATTCCATGTGCATTACAGTTCAAGATATGCAGATTAAAATCACTTTATGAATATCTTAAATTTATAGAAAGCAATTCTCAAGAGGCCTTGAAGACTGACTAAAACCAGTTGCCATACAATACAAGTTTATCATACACATGCTATTTGAATATAGATCTTGTATCCGATACTGTTACATAACTTCAGGATGCCAGAACATGTTAAGATACTAGATCAGTTAAAATAATTACGACTTTTTTTATCATATCTTAATCTAATCTACTTTTATTACAAAGCTACATGCAGTGATGCTCTGCATCATACAGGGTTTGTCTCCGGTCTTTGACCATTATAACATGATTGTTTTTGCTTGCAACAGATTATCAACTTGAGAGTCCCACGTGAGGGTGACCGTCTCAAAGGCTATGGATGCATCGATTTTGAAGACAGGGAAAGTCTCATTAATGCTATGAACATAGCTGACCTGGTAAGAATATTGACCCTTAATATTTTCATACAATGTTTTAAAGATATAAATTTTAGTTTTCAATTGCAAAGGCAATTTTCCTTATTGTCTGTAAAATCAATATCAGAATAATAGTAAAGTAATTATTCTCCTAGGCACTAAAGTTTCTTACACCTAATGTTCTTCTATTTACGAAAATTAAAATAAAAACTAAGAAATTACAATCTGCACAAAGTTATCTATAGAAAGCGCATCTGCTTTGTCCAGTAAAGAGACCCCATCTTTTTTTTCTTTCTATTTTTCTGACCCTTTTTTTTTTACTCAAAAGCAACTTTGTGAGCTTTTGAAAAGGGTTCCTATTGTCTACTACGAATTGTAAGCTAGTTTCGTTTGTTCATAGACAATAGGCGGGCGACGCATAAGAATAGAGGTGTCTACCCAGGACAACGACCGCCGAATGGGCAGGGGAGGCCGATCCGACCGGGACAGGTAAACACTCATTGTTACTTGTTAAATGTATTGAAAATTATTATTATTGAATACAAGAAGCCAGACATTAAAACTGGCTCTTAGAAAATTACTTTGTATATACTATACTAAAATGCTATGTAATATTATAACCCTCTGAATATTAAGAAATATTTGATCATGATAGAATAAAGGCAAGTTATAAAATTCCTCACACTTTATGCAGCTTTTCTAGGAAAAGAAAAGCTATAAGAAAATTTGAGATTGGCGAAATAGTATTACTAAGAAGTAAAGAATATAATTATAGTAATTTTACTCTTTTCAATGTTTTCAAAATGCATGACAACTTTCAGATGAAATTGTATTATACTTTGTGTGTACAATGAAAGAATAAAGAATGGTTTGCTGTGTTTATGGAGAGCAATCAAAGCACTCAGACCAACAGGAAAGCTGATTAAAACTGCTCTATAAAAACCGCGAAGGATTTATTTCCATAATATCTTCAGGAGACTAACTATGTACTTACGTATTGTGTAGGGAATATGATCCAGAACGGACCATGGGTGACTGGCGTTCCGGCCCGCGTGCTATGCCGGATTCATCCCGCGGCGACAGGCACGATGACAGACCGCGCCCGGAACGCGGCCCCATGGATCGCAGCAACATGGGCGGTAGCGGCGCCATAGAACGTGGCCCCATGGACCGCAGCAACATGGGCGGCAGCGGCGCCATGGAACGCGGCAATATGGACCGTGGTCGTGAACGCGAACGCGAACGTGATTGTGAGTACAACATCATCGTCATCATTTCAGCCAAAAAGTACACTGCTGAATATAGGCCTCCCTCAAATTTCGCCACACCGACCGTTCCTGTGCTTCTCGCATCCACCAACCGACAGTCCTCTGGAGTATAACATATTAAAATAATACCTACTTTTTAATCTTCATATCAGTGTAAATTCCGAGGTAAAAATATTAACCTACTAGTGGTGGCAGCATGCCTGTTAATTGGGTCACTCTATGATTAAGACCTCTTTTTACAACCAAGAGAAGGCATGAACATTGTTCTTATCCCCTAGAGCGTACATATCAATTTAAAATATTATTCTAAAATAAAATTATGCTACGTATGTATGCCTTCGATAGTGGCTAACTGTGTTCCGGATCCGTTCAGCTGATGAAGCGTGATTGATGAATAACACAGACTTTCATAATTATGTATAATATTAGTGGGATAATAGCTGGCGACACGAGGGACAGTGATGTCATAAAAACACGCACCCTTGCGTAACATGGCTATAGTCAGGGTGGCGTGAAACATAATTTTGTGTGCCTACTAAGAAAAGTTAATTTCCCATAAACATAAACAGTCCCTTCGAAATCTTCAGTTGGTTTGCGGCTTTCTTGCCTGCCACCGTCTTTCAAATTGCTCGACTGTTTCCAGTACGAGCGAGGAATTATAGTGCGAATTATGTTGTTTCATTCCGGTGAGAAACTTCATAAATTGCTCGTGACTAAACGAATTTAAAACGGTATAATGATCTTTCATACATACTTACCTATTCCTTATAGGGAAAAATATCCTAAATAAATTGTTTTATTTTTCTACTTTCCTTAGTACTAATGCACAATGATGATAAGTAACCTGATGGTTGGAGCTAACTGTAATGTCACACTTGGGGCGCACACACAGAGTACAAGATCGGCGATTTAGTACCTCTTGTCGAGATGTCATTGTTATTTGTGTGGCCATACGCCGTTTAAAGTTTTGTCATCGTTTGTATTACGATGCGTCCGTGTGCACTGATATTAACAATACTATCTTATGACAATAAAATCGGCGATCTGGATTACTCAACCCGCCTCGGGAAGGTCTGAGTAAAGGTCAAGCGTGCGTGTTGGCACTAACCCTTCAGCAAGGGGTACTGCTTATAGCGGTAGGAGGTAACCAGAAACCGCGGGCTCGAGGGCTCCGTTGAGGACTCCGCACGGACGAGACTTTGCCCTCTTAGCTCTTGGAATATCCTCTGACCAGCTGTTTTAGTTTAATCTGTGACGTAGCATAGCTATAACTCGATTCAGACTAGTCTTTGGTTTGCTCCTGCTATCAGGTACTTAAATCTGAGTGAAATATTTACAGAGTTGTTTTATTTTCTTTCATTATGAAAACCTATAATGATTCGTTTGTGTATATAGCGAGTGCCGACAACCGGCCAGGTGGCTGGCGCGATGGCGACCGGCCGGCTGCCGAGCCAGCTCGCACACCATACGGCGGACGGGACTCGTTTGGACGTGATCGCTTTGAGTAAGTTCTATAGAGTATGCCATCATTTTGTACAACATTAGTTTTCATCATTTTAGCCCTGATTTGTTCAATAGGTGAAACTTTCCACTACAATTTTCACAACACATGCAAAGCAATAAGTTAATAGCCTATAGTTTTATTCACACCCAGATGGCTGTGAAATAATAAACTAGTCCAGCACATTTCAAAAATAGCGAGACGTTCATGCCTCGATATTTATGTGGTTATATAATTCATTATATAACAAGGTGCTAGATTGATTTGGTTAACTAGACACCGGCTCATGCTCTGTGCTAGACTCGGTCGCTTTATACCTACATTTTATATCATAGATTATAGAACATGGATGTACAGAATTCTGCTTTGTAGACTGTCATCTCTGTTAATCAACCCTATGCGAAGCTAACTGTTCCATTCTAACCCTGGTTGCAGAACAAGATCCAAGCTAATTTAATTTAGCTTAGTTTGCATAGCTGAGGCGTTTATACTTGTTATATTATTTACAGTATAAGTGTACCATCTACATTTAACTCTTGGTCTGCAACTGAATTAAATCTCGGCGTGGTATATAAACCTCCATTTACGGTTCTCAATTAAGAAGTTCAAAATATTTATTTGTGGAGCAATTTTCTAATATTGTCGTATTTTGACAGAGGTAGAGATCGCGGCGGTGGCGGCGGGTTCGGAGGCCGCGACCGCGAGGACCGGCCCGAGCGCAGCGGCTACGGCGGCCGGGACGGCTTCCGTACTGCTGAGCGGGACGGAGGTGGAGGAGGATTTGGGTAAGTGGAACCTCTCGTCATGATCATTACAGCCGAAAGAAGTACACCAACATAGTCCTCCATTCTGGAAAACGACCGATCCTTCTAGATTCCTGCAACATTTATCAGTAAATTTTGTGTAACTATCTAATCAGGAATATTTTCCTTCCTCAATTCCTCAATTTCCAATAAAAATAGCCTACTTACTGCATATTTAAAGATTTTAATTGTTTCATTGTTTATTTAGAAGCCGTGAAGGTAGAGGTTTCGGTGGCCGAAACTTTGGTGGCGACCGCGATCGTGAACGCGATCCACCCAGAGAAGGTAATTATGTCTTTCAATATTTATGTACACGCAGAGAAAGAATGGGAAACAACATTATTACTTAACTGATACGGAAGCAACTTTTTAATGTAGCATACTAGTATTTACTTATTCCATTAAAGATATCTTTAGAGAACCTAATAAACGCCCCTGCTATTAACGTAGCCACATACTGGGTCCAAAACATTTAAGATTTCCATTGAAACGAAAATAATAAGAAGAATATAGATACAATGCACATACTATAAATGTCGAAACATTTCTGTCTCGATTTTTATTAAGTTGTTATCACAACATGTGCTATATTAAATATTGGTTAACTAGACACCGGTTCATGCTATGTGCTAGACTCGGTCGCTTTATACCTACATAACAATTTTAAAATATATTTTATAATGCATGTCCTCGAAAAGAGCGTTTTCCAAGCAGCCAAACTTTGCGGAAAGTGTCACTTTTTCACTAGTGCTTTTTACTTTTCTGTATTTTTTAAATTAGTAACTCCGTCGTCAGCCAGACGCATAGTTTTTATTATTTGAGAAAAGTTTTCCAAATTAGTTAAGTACAGATTATCATTCATATAAAAGGATTTAGATTAGAACAATAAATTAATTTTTAATATTCATTAAATATGTTTGTGAGAACGTATATTTGTCTCGTGCCTTTTTGCATTACGACGTGACAGCTATTTGCACATGCGCATTAGATATGCCCGAGGAACTTTTAGTTAATCTGTGGATATGCTGAGCGTGCTTGAATATGCCCTCCATTTTATTAATTTCTTGCTTGGTTCAAATATTTATTTTCTCGCATAATGCATATTAAAATGTTGTATGATACACGTACGTAAGATGATTTCCGACTCGTGTCGATTTATTCACTCACTCGTTTCGCTCGCTCGTCAATAAAAATGTCACTCATCGGGAATCACCTACTTTCCGCACTTGTAGCATAAATAACTATAGTATTGAAAATTTTCGTCATTGTTTATGAAAAGAGCCCCACCGAACGGCGTTAAACTAAATCATACTGCGACTTCAAACTCCCGGCGCACCTTGGACAGCTAGCACTCGGTAACGCAGAGTCTAGCTGAGTAATCTTTTCATCACGATGGTACATCGAAACCATCGTGGTTAAAATGTACGATCGAAACGAAAAGAAGAATTCCTTAAAGTGATTCATCACGAAATTGCACGAGCCTCTTGATTTATAACTTATCAGCCTACTCTGTCTAGTGCTTGTATCAAGTTGTTTTCAATTTGTGATGACTAATAAGTAGTAATCGATTTTGCGCTTATTACCGATGCACGTCGACTGGCGATATGTATATGTACTATACAGTCTATACACCACTGTGTAACCCTTCAAGGAATCCAGGTGTGCAGAAAATTATGTTACATGAAACAAATATAGTTAGTTTCCTTTATGACCTCATCATCGTAGGTCTTTGTAAATATCCCTATTCAGCAGTAGACATAAGTCAAACAACTATCACACAAACAGTTAAGCCTATAAAAGAACATCCTCACTGGGAGCATTCTTTCGTGAGCATTTGTAAACAAGCAATCGTAGTCGAGCAACAAATGCTTCCCAGCGAGCCCAGCATTCACTTTCGAGCAAAACTATGAACGTTCGAGTCGAACATTCCCTTGCGAGCTTGGAGCATTCGAATACGATCTTAAATGTCATTCATTCGATACGATTGACCAATAAGGACACAAACACTTAAGATCAAGGAACTGTTCCTTGCTTACAAGTGGCCAGTAATATTCCTACATATATACTCATTCATTTCTTAATCTGAGTACTCGCTTTCGAGCGTTTTATTTGCGTGAACATTTGAGCCGTTTCCGCGAAAATCGTTGCGACGTCCACACCGGCCGAAGTTCGCGCTTGCGAGTTGCGTGTAAGCTTTGTAACGCTCGGCTCAACGTCCACACCACTCGAATATTCGACGTCGAATGCTCATTACACGTGAATGCTCTCAGTGAGGAGAGGGACTCACTTTTCCGCATATAGACTCCCATTTGGTCCGTTATGTGTGAGGTTCTGGCTAAACTAGCCTAGCTCCATCCAAAAACACAGAAGCTTCCTGGGGGCTTCACAGACAGCTCAAGCCTATCCACAGCTGAACATAAGCCACCAGGTTTCGCCACAACACCCAGATTTTCGTATTCCTCAGATACTATAAACTTTTCCCTTCACTTGGTTATTAGACAAAGCCTTGTAAGCGTTTGAAGCTAAACCTACATGTTGTACTATAACACCCAGAATGGTTGTCTTCAGATGCCACAATAAACTTAAAATTAACCCTGAAGAGTTGGAGACCGTTCAAGTATTACTTAAGCTCTATAGGGGGGTGTGGGGGGTCTATGCTTTGCTTATTTTTGATGACATGGGGGGTGGAGGGTCTAGATGGTGATTACGTCAGCAGTAATTATTTACTTTTTTACACACGGACACCTTGTCACCGCACCACACATTGTCTATGCTTGAAAACGAAACGCATATTCGGGGATTCCCAAAAATAATGAATACGTTTAGGTACTCGCTTAGAACCGTGTAGGGGAATTGAATTTCATGAGTCAATAAAAAAAAACAGAATACTTACATTACAAGAAAAATGCATATACCATGTTTACGTAAGAATGAAGGGGCAGAGCATTCCACCAGTTATGTTTAAGCCCCTTGTAATGTGGGGCGAGCTTATTGCCAGCAACCGGGCACAAATCCAGAATCCAAGCTGCTACTGAGAAACTACTACTTTACTCAACTTGCCAATCAAACCCAGGATTTTATGCTTAGCTGTAGGGCTTCCAACCACTAGACCAACAAGGCAATAATTTATTTATTTTATGTGTTTATTGTTGTTTTTATTGTTTTTTACGTATTTTTTAAAATTTTAATATGATTTGACATTTTGTTTGTAAATGCTTTTCTTTTATTATGATTTTTTTTGTAATGTAGGGTTAAATTACCTGAATACACGATTTTATTTATATTATATTTATAATAATAATATCTCTCCATTGCCATAGACGGCCGCCCTCGTGAGCGTCCGAAGCTGAACCTGCTGCCGCGCACAGTCCCGCGTGACTCCGAGGCGCCCAGCAAGCCCGCGGACGGCGCCGGCCTCGACGACAAACAACCTGAGAAGGCCGCGCCCAAACCTGTATCCGCCGAGTCAGTCTTTGGTGCCGCCAGACCTGTGGACACTGCTGCCAAGTAAGATACATGCTCAATTCATACCTTACAGGGAGTGAACGAATAGGTAGTCAGCTCTTGACATCCAAATAGAAAGGTTGTGGTTTTGTTAGATACCTAACAAAACCACAACCTTTCTATTTGGATGTAAACATACGTTTATGTAGAATGCTACAAAATAGAAATATTCATTTAATTTTATCGAGTATTTCGCAATATCATTATTTATCGTGAAGAAACCAGCATATCCCAGAATAAGAAATTCGAAGACATGTGACAATCACACTGGGGTCGCGTGGTGGATTAAGTCCCATTCCCTCTCTCACAGAGAGGAGGTCTTGTGCCAGCAGTGGGCACATTAAGAAGAGTATTTCGCAATATAGGTGATGAATTAAAAAAAAAAGTACAGAATTCTTACAAAACCATTAGCCTTTCAGCTCTTCAAAGATACTCCAATTATGGTTTAATCCAGCAATTTTTAGAGGCGAGATAGACAGTTGCTTCATGTAAATCACTGGTTTCAGCTGATACAGCAGAATCCAGTAGTTAGAATTGATCGATCCAACATAGGGAGAAGGCTTGGCAAATAATGACGATGGTAGAGTCTGAACAAGCTTTTGGCCTGTTTCACTACTAGAAAGTATGTTACGAAAGTTCGATTCAGATTCTGAAAAGTTGGAAATTCCGATTTCGGTTAGGATCCCAAAGTTTCGTGAAAAGTCCGATGCGCAGCGGCGGCGGCGGCGGCACGCGGCCGCAGTCAACGCGTACATATTTGTTTATACAATACTGATTGCAACGCCTAGTTAGCTGTATTGTGTTTAGAGCTGAAATTAAAAAGGCTGATTAACAATGTATGTATCAGGTATTTCATTAAACCTGCTTTCTCTTAACACACTATCTTCAACCTCCGATTCCGGTTCCGATAAACAAAATTTGAATCCCCGGACTTCGGTTCCGAATCATCACTTCCGTAACATCCCTACTAGAAAGACACACCTTAGCTTAGTAGAGCTACTGTTTACAATTAGTAAATAATAACTGTAACAGTAAATTTTTATCCCATGTATTTACAAAGCACATACTATAAATATCGAGATATCTATGCCTCGATTTTTATTAGGTTGTTATCACAACATGTGCTAGATTGATTCGGTTAACTAGACACCGGCTCATGCTCTGTGCTAGACTCGGTCGCTCTATACCTACATTTATTTCTAAAACATTTTTTGCTATACATAATATTTGTAAATAATGTTTCAAGTAAGCTAATGAGTCGTTTTATACTTTCATAGAGAACGAGAAATAGAAGAACGTCTTCGCAAAAAAGAAGAGGAATCCAGACGTGGTGGAGGTGAAGAGAAGGAGCGCTGGGGAAGGAGGGTAAGCTGAAACATTATCTTTTGTGCGATGTTGAGCTTCTTAGCATTCTGAAGCACATGATAATTGAAAAACGCTTGCAATGATTGGACAGTTCCACTCAACTCTACGTGGTGCTTTCTTCCTAAGCCCACCTCATATATTACCTATATGGTTCTCACATGATTTGACATTACATTAATTGTATCTATCTATCTCATTCATCTATCATATTTAAACGATTTTTTACAGAAAAGGAATATCAATTTAATAATCATTTAATCTTTACAGAATGATCATTCCGGCGAACGACGTGGTGCTCCAAAACGTGGTAAGTAACAGCTGAAGTTCTAATCGTGACAGAGAAACCAAATAAAATGAAATATGTTGTCTTATTCAATTCAATGTATTCACAGATGAACGCCCCAGAGATTCTCGCGATTCTCGCAGCTATAACAGAGACAGACGCGACTATTCCAAGGACGACAAAGACAGGCGCGACTACCGCGACGACAGGGACCGCCGCGACAGGGACGACCGCGACAAGCGCGAGCCCGAGCGGCGCGACTACCCGGCCGAGCGCGACCGCCGCGACCAGCCGCGGGACTCCTCCGCCGAGCGGCGCCGGGACTACTCGGGAGACAGGCGTCCGCGCCGCGACTATTCCGGCGATAGGCGTCGCGACTACTCCGGCGACAGGCGTCGCAATTACTCTGGTGAAAGACGCAGCTCGCGTGATGACAGGGACCACAGGGAAGGCTCGCGCGAGCGTCGCCCTGTCTCCCGCGAGCGTCGTCCTGACTCCCGTGAGCGTCGCCCTGACTCCCGCGAGAGAGAAAATGATAGAGACACACCCAAGGACAGAGATACGCAAAAGGATCGAGAAATACACTCCGAGGCCGACGCCCCGCGCGACGAGCGCAACGGACGTGTGCGACCCAGTCGCTCGCGCGACCGGAACGACGAGGTCGATGATAAAACCCTGCCCAAATTAAAGGACACAGAAAAACCGGTACGTACACAACCCTATATTCTATCCATATAGAATTCACGCCAAAAAAGTGCTTATTTTTTATTTTACACACATTTCAATTTATGTAATGTTGTTTTTCTTTTTGTTTCAGAATTTCGTTGCATCGAATAAATTCAGCTTCCTAGAGGACGCCGACGACGGCGCATCCGATTAGCACGAAAGTTTGTGTGCGCGCTACATATTAGTGTCCATTTTACAGTTGACTCGAGTGTAAAGTGTAAATTTACGAGTATCAAAGTGTCTAACGTGTAGAACGGACTCGATGAGCACTAAGACAATCTAAAATTGTGCTAATGTAATAGAACTCGATTTATAGTCACTAGTGCGGTGTGGATATACGTGTATATTAATAGGGTTGCTATATGCTCACACTGCTTCGATGATGGCCCCAGTCTTTATTGTGGCTTCTAATATAATGCTCTAAATTTCCTTCACTTTCCTGGGTATGATATACACCCACATATGCTTATGCTAAGTAAGGCGCCCTAGTAAAGACTGGGGCTCGTATTAGTGACCATATTGTACTGATTTTCGTGTAAATTTTTCTATGGGTTTGTTACAATTATAATGTTAATGTGAATGGTTACAAACATAGCCAGGTATTGAGAACTGCAAATATTCCATTAAATTCTGATATGAACTGGTTTCGATCAGGTGCTGCACTTTCATGTCTTTGTTTTTGTGAATAAATAATATTTCATAATTTTATATTATTGCAATATTGACCTTTTTAAAGGAAGTTTACTGCAGCAATGCCACCATAGGGAATCTTATTTCTATATTTTAGAATATGTCTTTATGTTAAATATTTAGTCGATTTAGGTAATTAGAACGTTAATTGTATTATTTATCTTTACACTCAAAAATTTTAATCAAGTAATAAGAGGATAATCCTAAATATTCCTATATATTTTGCAAGTATGCATACAGATGTGCCTGCCTTGGTCGTGATGAATATAGTTGTTAACTAAAGGTACCTAATAAATCTGATTAGGGTTTGGTCACAATAAATAATTGGACAAAACGTAACAGACGTTTTATTTGTAATATTGAAGAATTTTTGTTTGGTACACTATGTAATTTGTGAATTATTATAAATAAATAATTACCCTTTTTACAGTAAAAGTCTTTTTATTCTTGATAAGCTTAGCCAATAGTTGCCAGAGAGAAAGGGGGAAGATTATCCTATTTGTAAAACGACTAGAGCAGATCGTCCTATTCTCAAAATGACCTATAAAAAATTATAATTTGGAAATCAAAAACCCGACTGCTTAAGAAGCGAACTAAAAAGCTGTAAACAAGAAAAAATCATGCTGTGCAGTCGGAGGATATATATTCGCGTACTGTCTGATCCTCCTATTTACAACTTTTTTTTAATAAATACTTTTAAACATATAAGTGGTATATATTTTTGTAATCACTTCTAAAAACCCATCATTTTGATACCCCACTCAATGGGTTGAGAAAAAAAAAAAAATTGCATCCTCTACAATATGGCGCCCAAAATCCGCCATGTTTCTTTTTTTTTACCCGACTGCCGAAGGAGGGTAATGTGTTTAACAGTCTTATGTATGTATGTATGTTTGTTCCTATATGGCGTTCCAGAGACCAAACGCGTTGGCCGATTTTGATGATTCATACGTCAATCGATTCGTCTTAACTCTGCGAATGTCTTAGGCTACATTAAAATTGGACAATAGAAAAATGGCGGATTTTGGGTGCCAAATTGTGGGGGCCCAAATTTTTTTTTTCTTCCAAACGTATCGTGTGGGGTATCAAAATAAAGGGTTTTAAGAGGTGATTTAAAAAATATATAACACTTATATGTTTAAATGTATCTAATTCGAAAAAAAACTAACTAAAAAGTTATAAATAAAAAAACTTAATTCAAAAAATCAAAAACCCGACTGCTTCAAAAGCGAACTAAAAAGTCGTAAACAAGGCAAAAATCATGCTGTGCAGGCGGAGGATACACCAGATTTTGGTCAGCCAGCCCGCGAATATGTATCCTCCGACTGCACAGCATGATTTTTGCCTTGTTTACGACTTTTTAGTTCGCTTTTGAAGCAGTCGGGTTTTTGATTTTTTGAATTAAGTTTTTTTTTAACGGCACTTATCTAAGAACACTTGGGCGGCCAAGACCTATCTAACGATGCACATAGGAGTATTTGGCT
Source organism: Orthosia gothica (assembly GCA_949775005.1). Lineage (NCBI taxonomy): Eukaryota > Metazoa > Arthropoda > Insecta > Lepidoptera > Noctuidae > Orthosia > Orthosia gothica. The sequence goes on along the minus strand of OX459037.1, from coordinate 29,689,275 downwards.
AATAAAACCGGACAAAAGTCGGAATCAGTAAATTAGTCAAAAGTCTCACTGAATCTATTGTTCATCTAGCTAGGTAACCGGTCCATCAAATGACAGCCATTCAATCCCCGCAAGCTTCAAACTTGTTTACGTAGGTCAGTCGAAACTCATTCGTTCGCAGAATCGCATGTCTTTGTTTTCGACGCTCTCGGTTGCAGTATTACTTTGTTTTGTTATTGTGTTCTCGTGTTGTGGAGTTTTAAAAGAAAAACTTTTGAATATGGAAGATGAAGGTATGTACTGTATTTTAAAATATCAATTAGTTGATCTGCTGCTTAAATTTTATGTTTAAAAAGGGTATGATAACAGGCATAATTTGTATATATTTTTTTACTTAAATTTATCAGAAAACAGTGTTTTTGTTTATGTGTCTTGTCTTGTCCCGCTATCATTTATACATGGTCATAATAACCGGTCTTCCGACAATTGCACACCGTAGTTAAACAGTCCGCCCACGTCCGCCATTTTGTTTTGTATTACTTCAAAGTTAATGAGTGAAAAATGTGAATTATTTTAAATCATTATTTTTTGTTTTTTTTCTACAGATTCTTCGGGAACTGTCAAGAAATTTACCAGAAGAGCATTGTATAACATCCTGAATGAATTTAAAGGAAAGAAAATGGAAGAAAAGTTTTTATTATTAGAAGAAGTTGAAAATGAAGAGTTTTAATGAGATTAATTGTTAATGCACACTTATTTGTAATAAAAAATAATGTTTAAATCGAATTCATATAAAAAAACGCCTCAGATATTTTTGACCGGTTTTATTAGCCAAATACTCCTATGTGCGATGTCTTAATTATAAAAATCCGTCAAGTGGTTTGAAAGATACGAGGTAATAAAGAATATTACATACTTACATACATGCAAGATACGCGCGAAAAACATAACCCTTTCCTTTCAGCCGGGTAATAAGGCCCAGCGCACACCTCTGCCTAGCGAGCATGGGCGTACCCAAGACATTTGTGACATGACATGATAAATTATGTCATATCTTACAATTTGTCTTAAATGCTAGCACGGGTCAAACATGTGACATATTTTAAAGGCGCAACATGCCTTTCTTGTTGCTGCCCGGCGAGCACGGCCTACTGTGACATGGCTTGAGTCACACATTTCATCGCAGTTTGGGCGATAACGCCATTTTGTCCTAAATAATAGCACCGGCGGCGTGAGAAAATTTCCTGACGTTTGTTTGGGACTCATCGGGTCTTAATTGCTAATACGGGCGCACCCATTTTGTCACAAATGTCACATTTTGTCAGATGATTTAGAAAAATGTATCACTTTCGTTCGGAGGTGGTGATAAAATTTTATAGTTGAAAAAAAAATATTTGCCTTCTAATTACGGCACCAAATGGCAATAAAATCATTTTGTGTGTATGGTGATCAATGCTTATTAATTAATTGAAATGTTACAGGATTATTAATGAATTTTATATTATTACTTTTTCATAATTGTATTTTTTTTTTATTGTTGTTCTTATTTTTATTATTATTTTTTTATACCATAATCTTCTTACTTTCTACATTTTTAAATGTTTCTTAAATAAAAACACCAAACATTTTTTAAAATATAAAAATAGGTATTGGTCCAAGCTATTATGTTTTTTAGTAATTATTAAAATTTTCACAATAATTATATCTTTCTTACAAACACTTAATATGTTATCAAACAAACAAAGAAAAATAAAGTGTGCATAAGTCTATGGTCGTGGGTCAAATATTAATTTATTCCCAACAAAATTAAAAGTTGTTTAGCTGTATGAACGGCATACTTTTTTACGTATTATTTTATTTGGTCGTCTATTCAAATTATGTCGCACTATGAAGTCAACAACAAGAAAAGCAAGTCGCGCCTGTAAATTATGTCACATGGTTGTCCCGTGCTAGCATTTAAGACAAATTGTAAGACATGACATATTTTATAATAACTTGTCATGACCGAGTCGAAAACCAAGCAAAGTAAAAAAAAAAAAAAAAACTTATAATTCATGTTGGTATGCTGCTAACATGGGGGTAGCAAAGGGGGGGGGGGCAATTTTGGTTATTTTTGGCCTAGGACATACCGTTTTCGAGATATCATTTTGTAAATATGCAAAATAAAATAAGATACGGAGGCCCATAATTCGGCAACAGTGCGTCATAGGGCTATGCTTCTCAGAACATAAATGGTTTTTATGGCCAAGGTTAAACCGAAACTGCAATAAAATTGGAAAATTTCGAGATATCATTTTGTAAATATGCAAAATATAAAAAAACTTTTTTGCAAAAAAATACTACCGACTTCCAAATGAAAAACTACAAAGTGAAAAATAACTTAACTTTTGGAAGTCGGTGTCCATATCGCAAAAAAATGATACCTACGAAAGACACCGACTTCCAAAAGTTAAGTTATTTTTCACTTTGTAGTTTTTCATTTGGAAGTCGGTAGTATTTTTTTGCAAAAAAGTTTTTTTATTTTTCCCTTTTTAGTTTTACCTACCTAATAGCAAGTTGTTTATTAAGGTCCCTATAACTCCAGAATAGATTAACCGAATAATATGAAACCTGAACATAACCAGTGAAATGAGAGATCTGTGTACCCCTTTAGAGCGTACTGGCGTGTTGTTATGTTATGAAATGGTATAAACAACAAACAGACATGCGATTGCAGCAATCCCGAGAGTGTTGCCGTTATTTATTGAAGAGTTCTGTTGTGTATCGCCGAAGTTCTTCATCAGACCTTCACCAAATTAAAATGGGACCAATTTCGAAACATGCTCTTTCAAACTAAAAAAGAATTTTCAAAATCGGTCCACAATTGACAGAGATATCGGTGAACATACACAAAAAAAAAAAAAAAAAAAAACAAACATAAAGTCGAACATAGAACCTCCTCCTTTTTTTGTAAGTCGGTTAAAAATAAGATACGGAGGCCCATAATTCGGCAACAGTGCGTCGTAGGGCTATGCTTCTCAGAACATAAATGGTTTTTATGGCCAAGGTTAAACCGAAACTGCAATAAAATTGGAAAATTGCCGAAAAAGAAAAAAATAAACGTCAAGAAGTTATGCCACAAGTCAAGAAAATATCTCACGCCGCCGTGCTAGCATTTAAGACAAAATGTGTTTATCGCCCAAACTGTGATTAAAAGTGTGACTTAAGCGATGTCACAGTAGGCCATGCTCGCCGGGCTGGTAAAGAATGAGCCGGGTGGAACTAGCTCCTTTTAGCGGAAAAAAGGACACGCCTGGGTCAGCTTTGAACAGCAGCATTGAACCTGACCCGCAGCCTAATTGTGTAAGTGAATTCAGCAAAGGAAACAATCCATGTTTCTTTCCCAAAAACGACTTTTCGCAATACAAAAAGTAGTTTTTGGGAAAAATAGCACAGTTGCTGAGAGATACGTGTCCGACGCGCGCTACTGGGCCTCAGATTCGGTCTCTCCGAGAGGCCATGGTTGGGCGCTTGAATCTGTCCTTGAAGGCAGTCACCGAATGAAGCGATGCCAATCTGCAGCCTTATTGTGTAAGTGAATTCGGCAAAGGAAACAATCTGTATGTAATTGTTTCCTTTGCCGAATTCACTTACACAATTAGGCTGCCGTTCTGCGAGCAATGTGCCCTGCCCACTGCCACCTAAGTTTGGCAATTCTTCGGGCTATGTCGGTAACCCTGGGTTCTTTTGCGGATCTCTACATTTCTGATTCGAACACGCAAGGAAACGCCGAGCATAGCCCTCTCCATTGCCCTTTGGGTGACTGTAAGCTTTCTGATGAGGCCCATTGTGAGCGATAGGTCATTACTGGCAACACGTACTGGTCATAGGCTTTCGTCTTGAGACACTGTGGTAAGTTGGACGAGAAGATACCGCGCATTTGCCCGAACGCTGCCCAGCCGAGTCGGATTCGACGGTTGACCTCTTTCTCGAAGTTGGCCCTACCCAACTGAATCGGTTTGTTCGTCCCACGTAGACATAGTCACCCACAACTTCGAGTGTAGTCTCAGACCTTGATAGGTGCAACTATAGCACCTTATTTTATTTTTTAATGCTTTCGCAGCAGTATCTTTAACAAAAACGTCTGTTCTGTTTGTAGATTAACTGACTGTGAATCCAAATGTTGTATTTTGACTTGATGAAACTGATGAACTGGCGCTTGGTACGGGCACTGAAATCTTTTCAGAGCTTGTGTTAGGAATGTTAGGATTAATGGGGCGTATACGGACTGAACACAGAGAGCGGACTGGATTTCCATCTCAAGAGGTGTTAGACAAGGCTGTGCTGTGTAGCGTCACCGTTGCTGTTCAACTTTTGTGACTGTGATGAAAGAAGCTTTTAAGTTAAAAGGGATGAGTATAAATGTGAACAAGACTAGGTGAAACGATGTATCGCAGTGTGAAGTGAGAATAAATTATACGTATGTTTGGAGCAAGTGAACGAGTTTGTATATTTGGGAAATATGTTCACAAGAGATGGAAAGATTGAAGAGGATGTGGAAAGGAAAGTGAATGCAGGCAATTAAGTGAATGGTGCTATACATGCGGTTGTGATCAGCCAGTCGATGTCTCAAGAGGTTCGACTTGCCGTTCACAGCAGCAGCGTTCTGGTGCCTACACATAGGTATGGAAATGAAGTTTGGGTATGGCAAAAAAAAACATGAAAGTAGGATTAATGCAGTAAAAATGCGTTCCTTGCCAAGTATGTGTTTAGACAATGTTGTGGTTTACAAGATCATGTAGTGACAAATATTTAAAAGAGTGTGCTAAGATGGTTTAGCCATGTTGAAAGGATAAATGAAAGGACTAAAGAAGGTATTTATAAGGCAGACGTGAATGGAAACGCCGGGAGGGGATGCCCCAGAAAGACATACATAAACCTCATTGGTGATGTTTTTCAGAACGGCCAGGTGCGCAGTACCTACCTACTCATAACCGGTATGCGTGTATGACTAGATCTATGAACGTGAGTGAAGCAAAAGAAGTAAGTAAGGATCGTAGCAGGTAGCGTTCTGTAATTTCTGCCTACCCTCATGGCAAAAGGCGAGAGTATATTTATGCATGAAATGGATAAATTGCACAATACGGTGCCCTATCCATTAACCTAACCTATCTAAAAACCTCTTTTTATTTAGGTAGGTATCCTAGTATAAACACGAAAATTCTCTCTTTATTTTGCCTGTTAAATTACCCCTTTTTGATGTTGTGTGATTTCTGCAATTTGGAAGCCATTTGAGACTTGTAAAAAGTAACCATTTTGCCAAAACAGTTTGACACAAACTTTCGCACGTATTATTGCAACAAGCTTTAAAATTGCGTGAGACTATTGAGATACCAGACGGAAACGATACGAGACGGTTTTTGCCTGTAAAGACGAAGACAATGCTTGTGCAGGCTTTAATTTTCCCAGTCATCGACTATGTGGACGTGTGCTGCTTTGACTTTAACGCGGTCTTGCTTGACAAACTAGATAGGGTCTTGAATAACTGTATTAGATTCATATTTAATCTTCGGAAATATGACCATGTATCGAGCTACAGGTCCCAGTTAAAATGGTTGCCCATTCGCCAGAGAAGAAGCTTACGCGCTTTGACCACGCTGTTCTCGCTACTCAATTCGCCCACGCCTCCTTCCTATCTTATCTCTGGCTTTCAATATCTAAGTTCTTTACACGCTCGCAATCTACGTTCTTCCAATAATCTCCTCTTACTCTGTCCTTCTCATACTACTGATTTCGTTCACTCTTCCTTTCATATCCAGTCCATTCTTTTTTGGAATGCGCTTCCTTCCGAGATCAGCAGCCTAATTGTGTAAGTAAATTCGGCAACGGAAACAATCTGGTTCTTTCCCAAAAACACACACATACATAAAAAAGTTGATTATAGATTCAACAAAACACACTTAAAAAAGTTGAATAAAGATTCAACTTTTTTGTGTATGTGTGTTTTTGGGAAAGAACCAGATTGTTTCCGTTGCCGAATTTACTTACACAATTAGGCTGCAGGACGGCCACCAGTCGGTACGCATTGAAGCAGAAATTGCGGATTTATTTTCAACACAAATAAGCAGAGTCATCTCACTTTCTTGTTTTCTGTTACTTCATAAATAAATATATATTTATATAGGTATATATTATATTCAATATATATGTACGTGTATTTCACCTATTTTAGCATAATAACTACTAGTTTTTTTATTATTAAACTATGCACCTGCCATGTTGTCTCTTCACCACCCTTGGTTGACTGGTAGAGAATGCCTAAAGGCGGAACCACATTTACGTGGCGTGGCGTGGCGCAAGATCCACCAATCAAACGACTCTGTTCCAGCCTACGTCATAACGCAACGTGTTTTGTAGCCAATCAACTGCGTCAGAACGCGCCACGACACGCCGCGCCACGTAAGTGTGGTTCCGTCTTAAGGCATTAAGTCCGCCTTTGTACCTTTGTGCATGAAGTCTAAATAAATAAATAAATACCATGCATTAAATAAGCAGACTATCATATTTTTAATCACTTTTTGTTTAGTAAATATTTACCATGCATAAACATGAAAATTCTCTCTGAGACCCTTTTGTTAAACTGGCCCTGTAAATTATTGTGTGATGTCGGCCATTTTGAAATATTCTTAATACGGCCAATTTGTAAAAAGTAGCAATTTTAAATTCACGCAGTGCTACATGATTCATAAAGGTAGAGACCAATTTTATCGACAAAACTCCCTTAATTGTGTGCCTAAAACTGTTTGATTCAATAAATTATGTTTTCTATCGTTTCTTGCTTTTAGTGTGTGTGGCAAGATTGTGTGTATATGGGGTAGAATTTTCATGGTTTCCAGGAATAAAAAATGGAGCATTTTAATACAACAATGTATTTGAATTACAATTTATAACATACAAGACAATTTTTAATGGAAAAATAAACTTTAACTCATGCATTTAACTAATTGATTGTAAATTAATTACAATTATATTACTTTTAAAAATAAATGTATTTTTTTGTTTTTTCTTTTAACATTCATATGTTTTATAGACCATAGATTAACTAATTCAACTGAAGAATTTAAAACTACACGCTTTTACTTAAATGTGTAATACCTACAGCATCTAGTATGCATGGCAAGATCATTATATCTACAATCATAGAAACGAAAGTAACCTTGTACTTATTAAAGTTACGATTTGTACACATCTATGAGAATAGATTTGACGAACAATGAGACATGAAACTCAAGTTGCTCAAGACTTTGGTCACCGAAAAATCCATGATGTTTTCACTTGCTCTTCAGAATAGCAGACATCAATTCATTCTTCAACCTCTTCGTCATTTCTTCCAGAATATCGGCACGAACTCTCAACTTTTTATTCTTCTCTTCTAATTCATCTGCCAATTGTTCCATTTGTAGCTCCTTGAGTTTCCTGTTCATTCGAGATCTTTTAGATGCTTCATTATTCTTATCTCTTAATTCCCTATATTTAAATTCTTGTGTAGAAATATTTGACGAGTTGTCATCTACACTACACACCGAGGACACCGTGCTCTCCCTTCTCTTGGGAGGCCGTCCTCTTCGCGCCTTGGGTTGACCTTCGAGTGCCAGAATCATATCCTTGATGGGAACACTTGGTTTCCTTTTCCTATATTTTCTTGATGGTTGTTCGGAGTAGGGCGTGTATGTCTCATCAGATTCATCAGTGTCCGGACGACGCCTCTTGCTTGCTGTTGATTTGACGTCATCGTTGTCCGATTCCAAGTGAGATTCGCTTTTAGGGGTAATGGGCTCGTAATCGACCGGCGCTGGTGGTGGTGTGTCCACTTCTGTAAATGTTTCTTTTGAAGTGGAGAAGGAGAGGTCTGTGAACGTCTCGTTTGAGGCGGATAGTGAGACGTCCTGGGCTGGCCACTGGTACTCCGGTGGTTTCTGAAAAAATTACAAACAAAAAATTTAACATCTGACAAAAGAGAATTTTAAGCTCAAATCGAAATCAAATTCAGAAGACCAGCACTACTTCAATTTATTTGCTTAAACTTACCAATAACTGTGAGCTTTTCTCTTTCTCCAACTGCTCGACATAGCTGAGCACCTCGGGAGTGCTGATGGTGTCGTAGGGCCAACCGGGCGCCCGCGCCGACACGTCCACGGACAGCCCCTCCCTCCTCGGCATCACCGGCGCTTCCATCATCCCCATTAGATGTTGATCTTCATTGATGATGAACTCCGAAATAACTACGTTATTGCTTTCCACCTCCCTTGGGATGACTGATCCAAATTTAAGATCAAGGGAATCTTCTGTATCGATGAAGGGCGCTGTGTCTTGTGGTGGATTAGTGTACATGTGATAGTATTGGTTTTCATGTGTGTTGGTCAACTCCACTGGATCCTGGACATGCCACGGATTAGTTTCTGCGACCATCCCTGACGCTAAGTCTTCAATAACCACCGGCAGTTTGCTAATGTCTAAAAATGTTTCCTTAAATTGCATGTTGTTATCTTTGTCCCACTCTGGGAAGGTGGGCATGCTGGTGTCGTACTGAGGAAACTTGTCGTTCGGTGACAGCGGTTCTAGCGGCGAGATGTTGTTGTATAAGCCGCCCGCCGCCTGTGGAAACTGGGAGTTAACGTCGAGGTTTCCCCAACCTTGCGTTGAGAATGGCGTGTATGGTGTGTCGATATTAAGTGCCCTTTCTTCAGTTTTCTTAGATGAATCTGTTTAGGGAGAAAATAAATTTAAATGAATAAAGTGCACTGGAGATTATTATCTGTACTTGGGGTTTTTTTCATAAATATTATAGTATTTAATGCTCAAACATTAACTTTGGCTCTACATCAGAGGTCCCCAAACTTTTTTCAGTTTTGGCTAGACCCCCAGTTTACCTACTATTGTTTTTATGGAAACTAATCAGCTTCAAATTTGTTTTAGCAGCTAGTATAATGTTACTCACTTTGAAAGATTTAAATTTATTTCTGTGGTGAAACGTATTATGAAAAACTTAAAAAAAGTTAAAGAACTCTTTCCTGTTCAAGAATCCGCAAACAAATGAACGTAATTGTCACTCACATTTGTATTTATTGACAAGTCAGTACAAGTACAAGTCTTCCTGCACTGTCTTTGCGAAGCTCTGAGACAAGAATGAACAAGTATTTTTACTGCGCGTAGGATGTTACTAGAATATGTATGTACAAGTTGTAACAAGTTCAAAGGATTATTCTTATTATGAACCACTATTGTTGACCCTCATTTACATCTCCCGGGCCACGTTCATTTTTTATTTCGCTCCCTTGGTGCTCTTGTAGGTCGCTGTTGACACTTTTTGGGTATCAATTTATTGAAGATATGGGTGTAAAATAAATGTTCTTACCAATGGTCTGTACTACTTCTTCCTTCGCGGGATCGGAGGACAACGGAACCAGATCTTGATAGAGCTCGTAGTCCAACATTGCGCTCTCGAACAGGGGCTCCGGTTTCAAGTAAACCTGAAATCAGAGTTATCTCATGTTAGCATGTATTTCAGATTGTGAGCAGAAACTAACAATAATCTTATTAATAATAGTAATGCATTATATCTATTAGTACTCACGGTTGCGTGTTCCATTCTTACCTCGGCAAAGCTGCTGGTTGAAGCCACTGGCGATGACGGTGCTGCGTTGCTTGAATATCCGTCGGTAATCACTCCGGTTAGACCGTTTACGTAATTCTTCTTCTCGGTCTTTAAACGATCTAGCTCTACCACTTTCAAAACAGTTCGAGTATTGAGACTCGTTTGCGAAAAAACCATGTCTTTTGGTGTTCGTATCGTACTGATTTCCGATATCGTCGCTCCGACTCGGACAGGTGATCTTTTGAGCAACCATTTTGAATAGAACTACAAACAGAAATGATACGACGTAACATAATGTGTGCATACTCATATAAGCGGGATGGGAGGTGGTAGGACAACATACAAGGGTTGTGAGGGGAGTTGCAAATGATAAATAAAAATGATATCGCTGTTTTATCTTTTGCCAATGTTTGAAACATCACACGAATGTTATGCTCCATCATCAGTAAGCCAATTAGAGTTGTTTTAATTTGCATAATGAGACAAAAAGAATTTAGAAGCGATCAAGGACACCTTCCTACACGTGTATGACGTGTTCAACGACTACTGTGACGTCCGTGACTGTAAGGTCGAGACCTTGAAATCGAAATACCAATGAAATGGGTTGGAGAATATGTAAGTACATAGCATACGTGTGTTATATAATGGAGTTGTATAACAGCATTGAAGGAATGATGATTGCATAAATATTTAAATACAATAAATACGATTATAAAGTGGAAAATCAATAAAGAACAAAGTTTTTTTCAGTTGCCGTCGTTATGCAATCAACATAATGTCACCTGCCCTTAAAATTTTGTCGCTTTTCTGAATAAATAAGTAGCGTTCGATGAAGTGTCAAGAACAGACTCATTTTTTTTTCGGTTGCTATCTTTTAGCGTCTAACCGAACTAGTGCCTGTAAGATTCCTGTTAGTAAAAACTATAATTATGTACAACTTATCTACATTAAAAGTTAATTGAAGCCTTATCCTAATGATAATGACTGCAAACTGCGGTTAAACGCTTCACTGTAATGACGAAGCCATAACTTATGTACCTATTGTATACTAAGTAAATTAAGAACTATCTAGAACTATTTTAAAGTAATTAAGTAAATATTTCTTAAATCTATTGTAATTAACTAAATATGACTAAAAATATTAAGAAAAATGACTATAAATAGGTACTTAGCATACGTTCCAAGTCGAATTATATATCGATTAGAACATTGTAATCTCAATGTCCTTGGAACTCTGCGGGCTATCTCAATTATCTGCTACTCATGAACGTACCTACTTGTTTACTTATATATTTGTTGGTAGATACGTTAATATATATTCGGTGTTTGTGTCTGTGCTTTGTGTTTCAACTGTTGCTGAACTAATATTTAAGAGCAGGCGTATGTGCAAGTTATTCGAAAAAAGGCCAACAAAAGAAATGAAAAGATGGTCAGTAGTATGAAGGTTGGAACATTATAGTGAAAGAAAATTTTTAACCGACATTATTATGCACATTATTTAAATTATTGATCAAGAATTTGAGATCAGTATTTTTGAAATTAAGATTTGATAAAAGTTAAGCAATTAAACTTCTTTATTTTTTTTAATACAGAAGTTAATAAAAGTCTGAACTTTATCTTCTTAATGCGTCTATAAATTTAGACGAATAATTCGAGATTATTCAATTTTGCAATGTGAAATTAATTTTCAAAATCTTCAGGTTCTGAAATTTTCCAATGTTTCCTGTGAACAAAAACGTTAATTCGGAAAATAGGGTGAACGCAATTACTTACTTCTTTGAACTCTTCTTGAGCTCCTATAGAAATTTTAACTCTCTAGGCTCCCAACCAACTAACGGTGCCGACTGTAGGCCTGGAACAAACAGAAATAAAACATTAAATCAGGGTATTCTCTTTTATAGCTTCCTAAAGACAAGTTATCTTGTCCTAAAGCGACACTATCTTTTTTTATCATGACTATCAATAAGAAAACATTTTTTTGTCGTAATACATGTCTGATAACAAAATTGGTAATAATATATTTTATGTTTGTCACGTTGCTTCGAAAATTGATTGACGTAGGTAGTTATCAAAGTACGTAGGTATCTCAATGGTAGGTATCATAGTTATCGAAGGTAGACGCCTACAGAAAAGATTTTAAGGCGGAACTTGGTTAACAATATTTTATTTGACTTAAAACATCAAATACATAATTACCAACCTACTCTACATCATTAGTCACCTTGTATTCAGACATTTTTATAAATATATACGATAAAAACTTGTTTGTCTCTACTCTCTACTAAATACATCCAAATGTCGAGGTTTGGCATATTTCCAACTTATTTCAGAATAAAACTAACCAAAGAAAACATTTGAAGTAGGTCGATGAAGAACGAGTACCTATTTACTAACTAATAAAGTAATTCGGATAGTGCAAACCTATAAAAAGTAACTAGAACGAGGTTTGAAGTACAAGCCTATAATGTATTTAAGTAGGCTTGTACTGTAATAAATGAAGAAGTTCAACCCTAAGCGTCATAGAAAAACAAAAACTTGTGAATAAGGAAAACGGACCAAAGGCAACAGCAATGATAGGTAAGTATTGAATCAGACGAATAACAATGTAGGTACATTATGGTCTTTGCTCCCTAAATGCGTCATTCCCTCAACATAGGATTTCCAAGACCACAAAAGTAGGTAAGTACCTACAAACTAGAATCCAAGTAGGTACTTTAGCAGCAAACAACATGAAACTAGGCTTATCAACGCGTCACGAATTTTACTACCACGCAGCAATCAAAGGTTAACTTTTTGGGTGGGTAATGATCTTAAAGTAAAATGATATTAAATTATTGTATAATGAGTTAATTTCAGGGTTACAAAACAAGTTCCAAAGTTGTTCTAAATACACCAAGGCTATGAATGGAATTTTGTAATGTCATTAATATTACATTAGAAGACACTATCATATCAAAAATTTAAATTGTCGCGCATTTTCTAGAATGTTGGTGTGGCGTGCGAGCCAATCGAAACAGCAACGTGACCGCGGTCCGCGGGGCTTTCCGACAGGTTAGAACTTGTCTCTACACTTAGGGCGGAAATAATCATGGTGCAATATTTTTCAAACAACGTGGAATTTGCTACGGAGTCTACAGATACAGTTCTCAGACTAGAGACACTGCTTTTGAAGCTTCTTAGGGCAATCTTTAACACTTTAAAAGCACTCAACAATAAAAAAAGTCCTACCAAATTATTGCACAATATTTAATTCTATGACAATATACGTAATTTTTATAAAATTTCAACAGCGGTTCTTCGATTCGAACCCACAAGCAACAAAAAAAATTCCTGCACCATAATTCTATACTTTTGCACACTTATAAAAAAAAACTAAGTGTCGAATTAAAAGTAAAATAAAAGTTTCTAAAACTCACCTTGTTACGAACAAATACTGTAACGCCTCCAGTTATTTATTGATAGTATTCGCTACCCTCACAACAAATGAAGAGGATAATAGGCGAAAGCTTTTTTAATGCGTCAACTTCTACAGCGTTGTTGATTAACTTCAGTGAACTAAATAAACCGATAACCGCAAGCAGCGATACGTGCACTGCGTGCGAACACAGAAAATGTTGTGCAATGTTCACGGCAGTGGCGGCCCATACAGTTTTCCATCCCCACCATTCAACATTTGCGTTCTAAAAATATCTTTCCTTCCACGCTATTGGTTGCCTCAAATGACGTCAACTCAGTGAGCCAATAGAATCGCCCGATTACCACGGTCACGAGAACGTAGCGCTTCACGTTATTGTACTGTAGAAATAATAGACTTATACATCGTTATATGTATGTAGAGTTGGGGAATCACACCGAACAAAACAAGAGGGATACTGTTTTTCCAACATGAGTCATAAGCATAACGCGACTGCAAAAGAAGTTCTATTTGAAATTATTATTGGCATAAAATAACAGGAATAATAGTTATCGAAGTAATCTAGCATTGAGTATTGGTAAAAAGGGTGATCACTGATCATGCTATGACCTGCTGCGATAAGAAATAATGTTATAATATGAATGTAACTCACTTAACACTTAAAAATCAAGTTAGTAACCAGATTGCATCAACAATATTGGTTTATGTCATCATTCAATTTTGTTTTCGCTTCTTCTCAACATACCGAATAATTATAGTTGTGTAATTCACATTTAATGGCCATAGTAAGTAATGCATCCATTATTTTGAATTCAAAGGCAGAGAAAGTATCTTTTTTAAAGTCTTTTCATATTATTATTAAGGAATATCAGCTTCAATGCAACATTTGTATTATAAGTTGGTTCAAGCCAGGATAGAAACGAAAATCGTGGTCAAGATCTAGTCTAGGTCAAGGTTGGTTTTTATTAGTGAGACATCAAAGAAAGTTACATCTTTATTGTGTGTGGACAAAGAAATAATCCGAAAAGAAAACCAGCTGGTTTGGTAGCTATATCCGGCCATTAGATAAATATGAAGAGGGACCAATCGACCAAGCCAAGAGAAAGAATCTTTATACGAGCGCAAATGGACCTTAAATACTATAAGCAACTGGATGTTGTATTTCATTAAAATGAGAACTTACAATATTTAAATAGAAACTGTCTAGTGGCCGAATTGAAAAAAGTTTTTAAAAGAAGCGTTTCCAATCAACAGAGTTGCTGTTTTGCCCCTATTGCACAGTGCGAACTAAACAACATATGCTCCAAATACAATGGGATACATAAAAAAAATGCAGATGGGGTCTCGAGAAAGATGAGACTCCCATGGGCATTCACCCTATAAAAATCTCAATTAATTCGTGCATTTCATAAGAAAATAATGAATTAAATAGTCACCAACGCAACTGATAAAGATATACAAGGCAACCAACAAACAAACATTACGAAATGCGCGTTAATGTATGACATAAGATCTCAGGATTATCGCTGCCAAGTCACAGTAACGGTAATTATGTTTCCCCGTTTCCAAGAAAAACATGTACCTAGGTATCAAGGAGTACCTAGAGTCATCAAGTGCACAGGTCGATACATGTCGGATTGAGGCGCATAAGCACTTCAAGTACCTACGTTATTTTCGCAGGTTGGGGGAATGACTCATTCTCTCCTGGCATTGAACTAGGTTGAATAACCTCTTTTTTATGCTAAGCCATTGTTACGTTGAAACGTAGAACTTCCTAATTTAGTCAAGAGTTGCTTGTCACTCTTTGTAATGATCTAATCTTTAGATCATTACAAAGAGTAAAAGATCATTTCTTTATAGGTTATCTCTATTTTTACAATCGTCAACAATAACTTGTTGTTCGACCCTGATCTTCATCACAACCACTTTGTGTTCCTAGCTAGACGATCTACTAACAACAACAATAGAAAAAGATTGCTCTTTTGTATCCCATATGAAAAAGAATGTACTAAGTATAAAGTATGTAGATTTTTGCTTCAACGTCCTGTAGCCACAAAAGCGAGACGGCGAAGAAAAAATAAGAAACTTGTCCCAGAAATGAGTTACAAAACGACCTCTACAAGGGACACTGGCGGTCGAAACCGTTTTACATACAGAATAGCTAATCAAAACATGAATGACTCCATTGAATATCGCCGTAGACAGACTGTTCGCCCGTTTGGGCCTCCGAGGCGCGCTCTACCTACGTCATAAAGAATGGTTTAGATAAACATGATAAGAATGATTTGCAGTTTTTCAGTTTTTTACATGGTTTGTATGTACTGTGTTTTCAGTATTTATTTAATTTTATAGGTAGTTTTTTATGAACTAGGTTATGTACATGGTTTGTATGTACTGTGTTTTAAGTATTTGTTTAATTTTATAGGAACATAACTAGAGTGTGTTTAGATGAAAAACTACATGCAGATAACACTAGAGACACGTGTAAAGCTGATGAAGTGATGAGTAATAATGACTGAACATTATTGTTTTTAGAAGTAGGTGTACCGACCAGCCCTATCTATGCTTGTAACATTTGCTTTATTATTACAGTTATCACGTCCTTTATAATTCGTTACAAACTGCTGCATTTTCCTGTTCCGAAACTTCGTTAATTTATTCATGTTTCTCGGAATTACTGTATAACCAACGTCAACATTCACCGCGTGATAACACCGCTCAATTCTACTTTCTCCGAAAATATTCTGCAGATGAGTGTGTTGAATATGTTCCAACTTTTTTTTATCAATTCCTTGAATAGAAACAAACAGTCTATGTTTTACCAAACAGATGCAGAGATGAACACAATAACTGTCTTATTTTTACGGCTGCTTTGATTTGGGATAAATTTGCATTTTGACTGCCTCGTTGGTTTACTGGTTGCAAGCGCTACTGCCGAGCATGAGGTCTTCGGTTCAATCTCCGGTCGGTTAGTGTTATTGGGCTTATTTATCTGGCATAGGCTCACCCTTACTACACGGGGCATAAATTAAAAAAAATATCTATCTAAATGTGTGTGTATTATATAGATGCACCACTGCTCAACCCTTCGCAAAATACAGGCGTGATTATTTATGCATTCTAAACGAACGTGCACGAACAGGTTAAGTATATTCAGCATGTTTTTCCTCAAGATTTGGCGACACACCACAAGCGTACGATACCTACTTAGCACTTTTAGGTACCTAACGACTAAACATCAAAACAAATGTTGAATGCGTTCGGTTAGGTAATGAAATTTGTCTTCCTTTGGGGACATCGTGTTCGTGTCATATTCATTAGGTGAATGTTTTATTTAAATTGATGATAGTAAATCGAAATCTGTTTATTTATTCCCAACTTATACTGAAACCATAAGATAGATTCAAGTGGAATTAAACTAAATAATAAGATTTCATTGAGTTTGAGCTGAAGAAGATAACAATTCGGTTTACGGCAAGACAAGGACAGTTAAACGGTGTCGTCAACAACTTAACAGTCGTATGTATTTAGAATGAGTAGGATGGACTAGAAAGTTAAAATAAATTGTGTTTAATTGTTTACATTTACGTCACAACAGAATTCTTAGAATTAGTTGGTAGAGGTGTTTTTATATAAGAACACGTGACAGTGGAAACGCCGGGACGTTGCCTTAGGTACTAAACATACACGGATCATAGTGGTGATGTTATTCAGATTTCAGAAAGGGTGCGTAGTACTCATAACCGGCGTGCGTATATGAGGTCATCTAGATAAATGATTTTATTGCTGTAAGTTGGTTTGTGCAAACACTTTTACATGTTGATCATATTGTTTAAACCTAGATGCTCAGATCAAATATAGATGATGTCGGCGTTTCCTATCTGACTACTCTGAGAAGAAAGGCCGAAACAAACTCAGAGGTCATAGTCTCTTTTAAAGTCCAGACAAAATCTTGGTTAAGGTCGGTTAGATAGAGATACATCTAGATGTATGAACGTAAATGAAGCAAAAGGAGTTAAGTATCGTAGAAAATGGCGTTCTCTGTTCTGCCAACTCCATAGGAAAAAGGCGTGAGTTCATGTAACTATGTATGACAGAGTGTCGAAAATGAGTCGTTTGGAACAAGAAGCTAAAGTATTGTTATTCGCCAGAAATTACAACACGGACCTTACATTTTTGAATTAACGCCGTATCTTGAGTACCAAAAGCTTATTGTCACCTAAGAGGACCTTTAGACTGATTTCTTATTACGAAACAAAGTGGGTTTTTATTGTTATCATATTTTTCATATCATTTTATCTACGAACTACGCAGTTCATTTCACTTGAAAACAAACAACAATTTCAATACAAAGCAAACACTGCTAATCAATATCGGTATCTACCTACACCATAATTCAATACTTGGATAGAAAGTAAAAATAGAAAAGATTCAGAACTTAAAAGAGACATTCAGGGGAATCCCCGTTTCCGGGCTCATTTACATCGGAAGAGCAAATAATAATGCATGCTCGTGAATACCTATGCTATTTTTAGTACAAAGTGGGGCAAATGGGCAATGTATTGACAATTTATGAATCGTTTTAGTAAAGTTAGGTACTAAGCCTACCGAAAAACAACAAATAATTGTAGTTAGTAGTTAGCTACATGTGACCAAACAGAAAACAACCATGTTTCGTCATCATTTTAAAATGGTCGACGAGCCGGATGAACAGCTGTTCACTGAATTAATTATTTTTTGTCAACTCGATGAAAAACCGATAAAATGATGATCGTAAAGAAATAAATGGCACTACAAATTATTTTCTAATTCATTTATGAAGTATGAAACTTCTTAGTCCTTCAAGGTGACATAAAATATTAATTCAACAACTTGTAAATGCGCTGCTGTACCTACTAGTTTTTGTTTTTGTCTTATTATGACAAAAACAACTTGACTTGAAGATTAAGACAAAAAACAGTTGGAGCAAAAAGCTGTGTATGCTTATCTACATAGATAAGCAAACTACTTAAGATTTCTACAGATAACAATGACCAATATACTTTATAATCAAATGAGCAATGCAAAAATAAATTAGTAAACATGGAAACTTAAAGCAGGTAGTACTTACATCATTGTATGGCTTCTGGGATGCACTGTTCTAAACTTCTTTACCTTGTCTTTTCTCTGACAACAATAATTATTGCGACGCAAAGCGACCTGCTTGTTATTAAAAATATTTACGGGCCCGTAAGACACTGTGTTCAACAGATTGTTTAATTGTGGGCAGTCCGCGTTGATCATGTTATTTAAATAATACTTTTCTTCGCCCTTATAGCTTTCAGTGTGCTTTATAAGATTCGAAAGAAAAAATATGGGCGGCGGTCTTAACTTTAAGACCAACTAAAACTAAAAAGAAAAGTTAGTACAGTCACGATTACGATTCTGGAGTATTCACTGTAATATACACCGTAAACAAACTTTCCGACGTCGATAGTTAACTACGAAATTAGAAGCAGCAAAAACTTGTGATACGTGTAATTCTCTGAAGGTTTAAAGTAGGAATGAGAATGAGATTAACTGGCGCCAACAGGACATCTCCGCACTTGCTTGAGCTTATTCAAATAGTCTGACGCAATAAATACGTTCCGTTTCACCGACGATGCGGCGGCGTCATGATAATATCGCACTAAATTGTATGAATTTAATAGGTTGTACGTGGTTTTAAATGTAATTTTGAACCATTTTATTGTAAACCTAATTTTTAAACACCGACAACCATTTTTAAAGGCTTTCTCGCTAAAACAATAATGTTCCGATGAAAATTGCCACGTCAATGATTTAAATTTCTTGCGTGGAAGGAACACAAAAGACCATTTTTGTCGTCATAACCTCGATCAGTTTCTGCTATCTCTGTCATGTCTACGGAAAAAGTATATCTATCCTTGTCGTCCTTCAAAACAATTGTTTTCTCCTTGTTTACATTGAATTTTTCCGTTTTGTACTTTTTTCTACTGCTAAACTAGTAAGGCTAATAAGTTTCGCGTAAAAATAACTATTGATGACATCTGACACAATTTATTTACCTCCCAATTGCAAAAACAGTTTTTTATTGATAGTATGATGCAATTCTATTGAAGATGAAGCGAGATCGCAAAGTGGCACATGGGGATAAGACCTATTGAGAAAAACTTTTGTATGAATTTTAATAAAAAAAGTTAATAGTGATACATATTAGTTAATAAGGATACATATTCGCGGGCTGGCTGACCAAAATCTGGTGTATCCTCCGCCTGCACAGCATGATTTTTTCCTTGTTCACGTCTTTTTAGTTCGCTTTTGAAGCAGTCGGGTTTTTTGATTTTTTGTTTTAACTTTTTTTATTTATAAGTTTTTAGTTAAGTTTTTTTCGAATTAGATACATTTAAACATATAAGTGTTATATATTTTTGAAATCACCTCTTAAAACCCTTTATTTTGATACCCCACACACTGGGTTTGGAAGAAAAAAAAAATTGGGACCCCACAATATGGCGCCCAAAAGCCGCCATTTTTCTATTGTCCAATTTTAACGTAGCCTATGACACTCGCAGGGTTAAGACGAATCGATTGACGTATGAATCATCAAAATCGGCCAACGCGTTTGGTCTCTGGAACGCCACATAGGAACAAACATACATACATACATACATACATACAAACATACATAGACTGATAAACACATTACCCTCCTTCGGCAGTCGGGTAACAAGAAGCCGAATTTTGCACTAACAACGCCTAAAATAAGCCCTGATTTATAAAATAATTAGTAATAAGGTCGACATATATGTATAGTAAATAAGTTAATTATATGGATTTGGAATAGATAAAAAGAATTGATTTATAGTTAAGGCAGATGTTTTGAGTACTTGCCTAAGTCCCTACTTCAGACACAATTTTATTGGCAATATTGGCTAAAACCTTTTTCATTTAGATCAATTTTATAACTTTTTTATTATACTTTTTTTAATAAACAAACAAACAATTAGTAACAAAAATAATAAAACAATAGGCACACTATGCTTGAGATTTCATCACGACTGTATTAGTGAGAAAGTAATTTGATTAAGTAGAAACAATCCAACTAAGTATTAGTCTTTCTAAACCAAACCGTGAGCACCTAATAAAAAAAACTATGGTACTTACATCTTCTACCGAATTAACAATAATGATACTATTCAGGTACCATAATAATTAAAAAATGATCAGAAAAGCAATATGATTGTAAATATAATCCTTTCTCAATAAATAATTTACTTTGCTATAACTGCAAGACCTAATTAGGTATACTTTCTTTTTGTTTATCTTACTTCTCCTGTAGAATATTCCTTGTGTATTGAGTTGTCTGGCTCTTGTGATACAGGATATCCATTCATTTTATTTATTTATTTTACACACTTGTCAATGCAGCCCTGGCAGTCAGGACTTGGTGAATGCAATTAACTGGTGAATAAGTAATTGAAAATGGCTACAGACTCAGATACTAATTACCAAGGAGCTGGTATTGCACCTCATTATCTTCCTGCCCTTATCCCATGGTACTTGGGGTCGGCCCAACACATTTTCCATACATCCATACTGTTCTGTCCCCCATCACTGACTCCCTTTTCTTTTATATCCCGACTTTTCTTTGGATTTCCCCTCCCACTCCATCCATCCACATTTATATTCATAACTCTTTTATTATCATGCATTTCATCCCTCCTCATCACATGATCATACCAGGACATAAGGTTTCCTTTCAGCTTTTCTTTTTCTTATTGCTGATATTGCACCTATTGTTTTAAATTATCCCCTGCATTTACTGTTAAGAATACCCTCACTAAGAAATAAGTCTAGACAGAGCACCCCTACTATGAATTCTTGCCACATTAGAAACAAAAGAATAGTTGTCTTATAAAATAAAACTTTTGAAGTAACTACTTACATTTCCTTTAATTCTGGCAAGTTCTGGTGTATTACTTTTTGTTTTAAGTGAAGATCAGGTACAATCGTGTTCCGTTTGCTGAACGCCAGCCGCGATTTGACAATCAATTACTAATCCACGTAGCTGTTGCCGCTGTTGGAGAGATCAATATGCATGCATACTAACGAAAAACGCACCACCACAAGGGTGACTCATAAAATCTTGTTAAAATAGTATGATAGTACATAAATAATACTAAATACTTAATCTCAGGTTCGAATAGCTTTAAGCACGTGAATGAAAACACTAAAGCAGGTCAAGCAAAATTTAATTGATTCCGACCACCAACTCACCAACAATAAATAAAGATTTTTGTATTAAGTGATAAATAAATAATTTGAAGACTTTGAAAATCGTTTATTTTCTATTTTCACGTATTCTGTCAATTTTGTAATAAGGCGCCAAAACCTTTTAAACCATAGACAATATTGACCTGACCACAAACAATATCATGGCCTTTGGCCAGAGTGAGTATAGTGCTTACACACGTTCGGATTTGGTCCGGCCAGACCCCAGGTTTGTGGGCGCCTGAGCGGAGTTAGTCCAGGCGGACCATATCCGACCGTGTGTAGAGTGGTCCGCCGGACATTAATATTATTAATTGAGTCCGTCTCGGTCCGCTTGTTTTCCCATCGGATATGGTCTGCTCCGGACCAAACCGCGGGCTTATTACGTAAGGAACAGCAAGTAGCAATAATTGTACAATTATTGCGCGATCAATTTAGTGACCTGGCTACTGAGGCCTTTAAGTCAAGTCTTTTTTTTGACAGTCATTTTTATCAGAAGCTATTTTATCTGTCCGATGATTTATAAAATGTATCGCTTGATAAATTAACCAGCTTATGAAGGAGCAACACTTTACAATAGTCAATTGTATTTTTTTTTTTCAAAGAACAATGGCAAGATTTTAGCTGACTTAAATATGAGCGTTTAAAAGTGAGTTATATACGAAAGACGTTCTATTAATTGTCTACATTTTTAAATGTATTATTGGGCTGGTTCAAAACGGATAAAAAAAACATAATAAATAAAAAGTTATTTGATTTTTTAGTTCATTTCTTTAGCTTAGTGTTGCCATTATATATTTTATCTGTTAAGTGACAAGTAGTAACTATATAAACTAATAATATAATTAATGTATTTATTGCAGTAAATGAGTTAACAATACAGTTTATGTCTAAGTATAGATGTTCCTCGCAGGTAGGTAAGAATATTGTAGTGCAGTAGAAATTAATGAATTACTTTTAATTAATGCTTGGCAAAAATACTAGTATCCAAGTTTAAAAAATATAGCTTGGTTGTTGACGAGGACGACGACCTTTTGATAAACGTCAAAGTCGCTTAGTTTAATTAAATTAATATACTCTTTCCAAAGAGTATATTATACATTTCATGCTGAAATAACTAGGTAAGGGAGATGCTAATGCGATATTCCCCTTTTACTTCCACGAAATTGAATAATATTGCCTTTTAAACACATTATTAAAAGTTACCCAGACATAACCTACAAAAGTTTATGACTGAATATCTATTATTCTCGACATTCTCGAACAAAAATTCTTGCACAAACTAATTTAGAACATCACCCTGAGTTAAACCAGATATTTTTCATTTAAAGACGTAGGAATTTAATCTCAGCTAAAAAAATGTATGGGCACCTGCCATTGTTCTTTGGGCCTAAAAGCCCTAAGTTGGCAAGCCTGCGTGAAGCAACTGCCATCCGGTCGGTCCGGCGAACCAGGTTCGAGCGTGTGTAATAGTGCTTACACATGTTCGGATTTGGTCCGGCTGGACCACGGATTTGTGGGCGGAGTTAGTCCGGCGGGGCAAATCGGACGTGTATTAGCACTATAAAGTACCATTTTTTTATGTACGTTCGGGCTTAGCCCACATTGCGATTATTATAATAATTATATTAGCGCGAATTTTTATCTGCATACTGAATTTAACTAACACGCACTGCGAATAAAATTTCGCCCAATTTTTGTCTCCTTCTACCTGTTCATAGAGTTCAAAATATTCACGCGAATGCATTGGATTCTGTGGCAAAACACGGATTTGTTGCGGTATTATTTCCGCGCGATTTTTTTCCCGCAATGCGAGCAGCTTCATACAATTCCATGGGTCGCAGAATGGGCGGATAAAATTCGCGTGATTAAATATCGCAGTGCGTGCTAAGCCTTAAGGGTCCAATAAAAATTTCTAATTGCCTTGCAGTTTTCGATAGTATCGCCATATTAACTCAGGACAGTCGGGCAGCGTGACTCTAAAACCAGCCTAATTAACACGCACTGCGGATAAAATTCCGCGTGATTTTTGTATGTTACTAGAGTCTGGCAAACGAAAGTAGACACTCGAATTATTTGCAAACTTTTTATATGGCATGTCAACCTCAGTTTTCCAAAACAAGATGGCGTGTTGTTTTGGTTTGTTGTGGTCTTGATAATAGCATTTATTCAGTGAAAAAGAATAAATCAATAAAAAGTGGACTTAGGGAGATGTTGTTTCGCATGATGTCTGAATTTAAAGAAAATAACAAGAGAAAGACGCCGAATTCAAACAAAAACAAGG
Source organism: Orthosia gothica (assembly GCA_949775005.1). Taxonomy (NCBI): domain Eukaryota; kingdom Metazoa; phylum Arthropoda; class Insecta; order Lepidoptera; family Noctuidae; genus Orthosia; species Orthosia gothica. Next base: position 29,665,692 of record OX459037.1, on the reverse strand, counting down.
TTGTTTACGTGTGGTGTTAGATTTCTTAAGTTTGTATGACGCTAATAATTTGATACTTTGTTTTAATTCGTAATTACTATTGATGCAAAAAACTATTTCTCTATTATTATTCACATTCATTTTATAATAAGTTAAACACCTTCATAATAATGCATTGTGGTTTATTATCATACCATAATAAAAGTTGCATTGTATATTTAATTGTTTTTTTTCTTTTACAGATGATCTGGAGTATGTAGCAGGGATTAATGAGATACTCGTAGTGTAAACTAACGGATTTAGAGCAGAAAGATAGGATAAGAATCCACAACCAGTACTTGGGTGAAATAGCTTGCAGAGGAGTGGAAGAAAATGACTGATCATGTCATACAATGTTGAAAATAAATATAGTGAAATGGATAGAATTACAAAAAATAATTAATAAATTTCCTTGATTAATGTACGAAACACTGATTCCAGTGATTCTATAAACATGCAAGTCTTAGATTCAGATTTTGATTATGGTAGTGAATAAACCAAAATTATTATAGAATACTGTTGTTTTTTTATTCGGATTGATATATCACTTAAACCACATAATATCTAAAGTATTTCCTGCCTAAACTACCTATAGTATTTTTATTCAGACGAAGTAAAATTAATAGAGTCTGGCAAACGAAAGTAGATACTGAAAAAACGCGGCAAATTTAAAAAAATATCAGCATAGCAACCCTAAAACTAGTATGAAATACCTGGAATAACCTAATTTGATACTTTAGAATGATTTATTATACTTCGTCTGAATAAAAATACTATAGGTACTTTATGTAGATAATACTTTAGATATTATGCATCATTCTGAATAAATGAATATATAATAAACTAGCTGACCCGGCAAACTTTGTTTTGCCATAAAAACACCAAACATTTATCTACCCTACCTTACACTACCTACCCTACCCTACCCTACCCGACCCTACACTACCCTACCCTACACTACCCTACCCTACACTACCCAACCCTACACTACCCTACCCTACACTACCCTACCCTACCCTACGCTACACTACCCTACCCTACACTACCCTACCCTACACTACACTAACCTACCCTACCCTACCATACACTACCCTACACTACAAAAAAAAAAAACCTAAAAACCATCTTTGAACTTCAAAGAACATCTAAAAAAAAGAATTGTCCAAATTGGTCCAGGCGTTGTTGAGTTATACGCTTACCAACACATTTTGCGATTCATTTTTATATTATAGATATATTTTTGATTTATTCACACCACACGTAAACAATCTTGTTTTTGTTTTAATTCGGCGTCTTTAACCTGTTGTTTTTCTTGATATTTAGACATCATGAGAAACAACATCTTCCGGAATCCACTTTTAATTGTTTTATTAATTTTTCACTTAAATAAATGTTATTATCAAGACCATAACAAATCAGGTTGACATTAATATAGCATTGCCATATAAAAAGTTTGCAAATAATTCGAGTGTCTACTTTCGTTTGCCAGACTCTAATTCTAAAGTATCAAATAGGTTATTCCAAGAATTTCATACCAGTTTTGGGGTTGCTATACCGAGATTTTTTAAATTTGCCGCGCTTTTTCAATTTCTACTTTCGTTTGCTAGACTTTATCTGTTCATAGAGTTCAAATGAGGAGCATCTGTTCAAAAGGTCGTATTTCTATGATAAACAAACTTTACAAAAACAGAAAAAAACATCTAATAACTATTATAAAAATTCTAAAATTAAATTAAATTTAGATCATTGTGAAGATTAAGACTACAATATTACATGCATTTAAAAAAATAAAAAAAATACACCATAACTTTTTTTTTATTTAATTTTAGTTCAGAAATAAGACTTATTGATCGGAAAAATCAGAAACACGACCTTTTGATTTGTCACTTCTAGAAATATGCCCTTTTGATTTGACAAAGATACATAGAAAAAGTAAATTAATTAGATAAAATCTAACTAAGAGAATAGGATATTGAACTAAGTACCTACCGTTATTTACTCGAACGAAACGATTTTTATTAAAGTTGTTATGTATGGAAAAAAATATGACCTTTTGAACAGAAAAATAAATAAAAGATGCTATTTGTAGAAGAAATATGCCTGTTTTGTTTAAAACAATCCAAGGGAACATTTTAATGCAGAAATACATCCGTTTTGATTGGAATCCAAGTTTTTTGGATTTTATTATATGGGAAATACGCTCCTTTTGAACAAGTTTTTACGCTCATTCGATGGAGTTTTCTGCTATGAGTTCAAAAAAAATATAAAAAAAATAAAAGTTGAAAAGTGAAATACGACCTTTTGAACAGACGCTCCTCAAATGTTCGTGCGGATTCTATGCCAAAACACGGATTTCTTATAGTGCTAACACACGTTCGGATTTGGTCCGGCCGGACTAACCCCGCCCACAAATCCGTTCTCGCTTACACACGCTCGAACCTGGTTCGACGGACCGACCGGACGGCACAGGGTTGCCAACTTAGAGCTTTTGGCTCCAAATTTAGGGTAAAAATTTCCATGTTGGGCTTTTTTTAGGGGCATAAATAATATTTCATGCATTACTAACGAAACCGATTGTTCCTTGAAATGATGCAAAGTTTAATGATTACACGATTAATTTTAACACGAGATGATAGATCATTCGTTACATTTACCCCATTGCCGAAAATGGTTCAGTTTGTTTATTGTAAACATGTATGACCTCAAGAATTCCGAAATCTCAAACGAAATGCCAAGTCTGAACTAAACGATTTAATAACAATTATTTACAATATAAATATTTAATTCGTTATATTAAGTTCTAATATAAAGTTATTAAATCTAAGTTGTATTTTATTTACCCTAGCAAAACGAGATACTATTTTTTTTATTAGATATAATCTTTTCAGTCAGGTTTTTGGGTAATCCAGACCATGGGCATCGGCCACACTGACAACTAGTCGTAGTTGGTCCGGCCAAACCAGCGGACAACTCTACACACGTCCGGATTTGGTACGGAGCAGACCATATCCGATGGGAAAACGAGCGGACCGAGACGGACTCAATTAATAATAATAATGTCCGGCGGACCACGCTACACACGCTCGGATATGGTCCGGCCGGACTAACCCCGCCCACAAATCCGTGGTCCGGCCGGACCAAATCCGGACGTGTGTTAGCACTATTAAGGTAATATTTTCGCGCGAATTTTTTTACCGTAATGCATGCATTGCAAGTAGCTTCATACAATGCCATAGGTCACAGAATAGGCGGAAAAATACGCGCGAATAAAAATCGCAGTGCGTGCTAAGCCTAAGCTAAGTCCAAATTATATTATGTTTTGTGAACGATTCTGTCAGTCAATCTACAATATATATTTTATATCCATTCTAGTGATCCGTCCGTCTGAAACTGTTGGACAATTCAGTGATATACTGGGCGAACTGTACGCGGAAAACCTTTGAATTTGAAACATAAAATTATAAAATCGACATTTTTTATCTGTATTACAGATTTTTTTTCTTCAATCTCGATCTCGATTGAGTCGTCCAAATGTCGGAATAAAAAATAAAACAAATTTTTACACGTAAAACAGTCAATATTGTCGTCACAGTATTCAAGATTTCAAGTGTAGTTGTAATTAAATATTCCTAGTGGTTTGTGCATCAAGTTTCGGTGTGGCTTTAGCTATTTTCGATATGTTTTATTACCACAGAGACATTGAGTCGCAATAATTGTAAATATTTGCCAATTCTGCTGTTTGCTGTGTGTGGAGCTAACACCAAAGTATTGCGAGGTAAAGACTATTGTTTTTTTAAAACCATCTGACCTTGAATCTGGTCGGATCTAGAAAGGTGAGGGATATAAGCAATGTCTATAAAAGTTGGCCGTGTATAGTCTGACGCACCGTCTACTATATAACATTCAATATACTGTAGGTACACTATATACCTACGGCAATAATCTGTTATGTTTGCATTTAGAGCTTAATTTGATTTGATAACACCTTGTTACTAAAAAGTGTTGAGAATGTAACATATTTTTGTGTGTTTTTGCTCATACACTAGTCAGGGTATGAAAAGCTTGTTTATGCATTAATCAGAGGTATGTAAACTATCATACTTTTGTAAACTCTGCCACAGCTGCTGTATAAACAATGTTTTGCCAAAACATTAATTGTTCAACAAGTAACAATTCAACACTCAGCTGTATTCCTTCACAGTGAAGATAACAATATTAATAATATTACAATTCGAGGGGCACCAATGATGATTTATGATATAATTATATCTCATGCGATGAAAAAGTTATTAAAAACCATAGTAGTTGAATAGCAGTTAGAATATGTCACCATATTATTGCAAACACAATCTGTCTTATTACAAAAAATGGTTAAACTAAAACCTTGTTTGTTCCTTGTTTAAACCGTAGATTATAGAGGTTTAAACCTGGGTTTCTAGTTAAACTGCTTTTTGTCATAAGACTGAGCAAGTTTATAATAAACTGCATGCCTAGTATTAGAAAATATTTTACTCAATAAATCTTGGGTAGGTATATTTTCTACTATTAAAATTAGAGGGAATTGTATCAGATTAATCATCTTCCTGTTCTTATCTTAATTTATTAAATGTTTGTCCAACATGCTGCCATGGTATAACTAAAATGCCATTAACCGAAATCTGGTTGTTTTTAAACTTTTGATGCAATATTAATAAGAAAAAAATATCTATCTATCTGTATAAGCGAGTTTCAATACCTTGAACAAAACTGTTCACGCTATTAAAAATGCCCAAACACCACCATCAATAGATTTTTTTCTCAATAATAAAGCATCAAAACCAGATGTCGGATAACGGCATTTTAGTTATACCACGGCAGCATGTCTGTCTTTCATATATCTCTGAACTATCATTGATATCATCATTATCATTTTTTTTTTCTTTTCTCTTGAATCTGCAATCAGTCTTGAATACTTTAAGCAGATGTGATAAGTGTCAATTGGCATTTCGAGTGTGCTTTCCAGCGGGAGCAACTACGCATAGGTTTAGCATGTATGAAATGCTACCCAAGAGGGTACAGACAGAATGTCTTTTCGTTTGAGACGATTCTGGTACATGCGTGTTGTCAAACCAGTGGCCAGTTCATTTGGATGCCTCTCCAGCCTTTCCAAGTATGTTTTACTTATGGCCAAGATTTCCTCTTTCACCGAGCTCATTTGAAATTGGTTGTGTATTTCACAATTTGTAATGAACCAAGGCCCATTGTATATGGATCTCAGAATCACATTTTGCATGTGCTGGATGATGGATATATTAGAATTGCTACAACTCCCCCATAGCTAGATGCCATACATCCACACAGGCTTTAGAACGGTTTTATATATAAGGAGTTTGTTGTCAGTTGATAATTTGCTGTTCCGTCCTAATAGCCAGTGTTGGTTTTTGTAGCGCAAGTTGAGCTCATCTCGCTTGGTCTTTATGTGCTGCCTCCACGTTAGTCAGCAATCAAGATGTATTCCTAGGTATCTCACACAATCTTTATTTGGTAGTAAGTTGTCATTAAGCTTTACTGGCGGACAATCGCCTCTGCTTAGCGTGAAAGTGACCTGTACCGACTTAGATGGGCTAACTGTTATTCGCCACTTTTGGAGCCAGTCAGATATTTTGTCTAGCCCTTTTTGCAGCGTTTGTGAAGCAATTATGGGGTCATGGTTGCTAGCTAGGATTGCAGTATCATCAGCAAAGGTAGCTGTAGTTACGCTGTCCTCTGCTGGCAAGTCTGCTGTGTACAATGTGTACAGAATTGGCCCCAGCACTGATCCTTGGGGGACGCCAGCCTTTACTTCAAATAAATTCGACGTTGCCTCAGCTTCTTTGACTTGAAATAGTCGATCTGTTAGGTAGCTCTTCATTAGCTCATAGATGTTATGAGGAAGACAAGCCTTTATCTTATAAAGTATGCCCTTGTGCCAAACGCGGTCGTAAGCCTGCTGAATATCCAGGAAGACTGAGCAATCAACAACAGAACAGAACAGAACTCCCTTTCCTCCAGCGATTTCCTAATCCTGTCGCACACTCTGTGAACCTGTTCGACGGTGGAGTGCTCAGGTCGGAATCCAAATTGGTGACAAGGTATGGTGTTATTTTCCTTTAAAATTGGTTGTATTCTGCAGAGCAGGAGTTTCTCAAAGATTTTCGACAGTACTGGTAGTAAGCTTATAGGTCTATAGGATGTCACCACATTGGGTGGTTTGCCTGGTTTATGTACCATGAGTATCTGTGAAACCTTCCACTCCTGAGGAAAGTACTGCACTCTTAGGACCCCATTGTAGAGTGTTGTTAGAAACACAATGGCCTTTTTAGGGTTCCGTAGCCAAATGGCAAAAAACGGAACCCTTATAGATTCGTCATGTCTGTCTGTCTGTCTGTCTGTCTGTCTGTCTGTCTGTCTGTCTGTCTGTCCGTCCGTATGTCACAGCCACTTTATTCCGAAACTATAAGAACTATGCTGTTGAAACTTGGTAAGTAGATGTATTCTGTGAACCGCATTAAAATTTTCACACAAAAATAAAAATGAAACAATAAATTTTGGGGGTTCCCATACTTGAAACTAAAACTAAAAATATTTTTTTTCATCAGACCCATACGTGTGGGGTAACTATGGATAGGTCTTCAAAAATGATATTGAGGTTTCTAATATAATTTTTTTCTAAACTGAATAGTTTGCGTGAGAGACTCTGCCAAAGTGGTAAAATGTGTGTCCCCCCCCCTGTAACTTCTAAAATAAGAGAATGATAAAACTAAAAAAAATACATGATGTACATTATTATGTAAACTACCAGCGAAAATTGGTTTGAACGAGATCTAGTAAGTAGTTTTTTTTTAATACTTCATAAATCGTAAACCGCAATTTACCAAGTACGGAACCCTTCGTGCGCGAGTCCGACTCGCACTTGGCCGGTTCTTTTTTTGGTAGTTGCAATAGGACTTCCTTTGTGATTAGGTCAAATCCGGGTGCTTTTCTACTACCGAGGTTTTTTATTGTAGCCCATATCATTTTAGCCAAAAAATGTCCAATGGTGGACGAAGGGCCTCCCCAAAGTGTCGCTTTATCACTGATACTACTATGTCAACAACAAGTTATCTTTATGAATAATCCTATCAATAAAATGCATAATTAGTTTAAAAATGTTGCTGTAAAATTTAATAAAATCATTTTTTAAATGACTAAAACAACATGTTAAAGAATGAAAGAAAAATATGATTTTTATGACTTGCCCAGGAGATACAATCACAAAAAAGGTACCCTGTGCGAGACTAAAAAGGCTCCTATTTCAGCAAGCAAGTTAGACATTTAATTTAAATTATAACAGGTCTACAGAGATCTGATTCTGATTCTAACATTCTAATCTTAATTGGGGTCATGCTCTTGTTGATAAATATAAACTTATTAATAATTTTTGATTTCCCTTCTATAAAATGTAGAGAAATTATTCTGCATTTGTATTACAACACATTTTATAGAATTTACTCAAATATAGTTTCATATATCTTTGCAGCTTATACCGATTATGATTGACTTATGACATGCACAAACCTATGATCAGGAACTTTAATTTATGATTGATTTAGTAGTTTCTTGTCTGTTCTTCTCCATAACAATCTTACCTTTGTGAATGGACAGTGGAAATAAAATTATTATAATTTTTTAAATTAAAATTTTTGACTTATAAAAGTGCCATTTAATGCCCTAATTTAAATAAACTCTTTGACTTTGAAATACTGTACCATTCATTATAACACCAATAATTCACTTTTACTCTAAATTATTTGAAGTTGCATTTATTTTACCAATATTTTTGGTGTAAACGAAACTAACCAAAAGAGTATTAAGGATGGCGTTCTATAGTTTTTGCCTACCCCACAGATATATATCTAACTAGGTAACGCAAGTCCCTCCATCTGTATGAAAACCAAGAGTGTCACTTTTTCATACACAATTTAAAAACAAATTTAATTACCAATGAAATAAAATAAAAACAATGTCTCGGCTAACTTTTTCTAAATAGTTTAATATGGCATAATTAGGCATTTTTCTAGATTTCGGTGGATTTCCGGTGCCGATGATGCTAACTGAAAAACTCAATTTTACTCCGTTTTTTGACACTCGAAGTACATTCAATCGCGTCATCAAGTTAGTTAAATGTCTGTGGCCTACCCCCAGTGGGGTATGGAAAAAGGCGTGAGTTTATGCTGCATTTTAGATGTCTGAAAAGAAGATTTTAAGTGACACTTTATTTTAATTGAAATTCTGCCCCTAATATTCTATTATTGTTAGATTGTAAAGTAACGGAAATGGAAATTAATTGCTTTTCACCTTATGGTTAGTTGCCACTTGTATGTTATGCTTATGAAACAACAATGTCTATTTGTTTATGTGAGAGGTAATACCAAAATTAGTGAAGTTTTACTCTGTTAGTAATTGTTGTCAGAAGTAGCAAGCAATAAATATTTCCCTGACATAACATAATAGACTGAAGATTGCCCATTGCAGCTTTGTGCTGCTACAGCAGAAAAATAGTATTTAATGAGTCATAAGATGTACTTAACAAAATATTAATCATTATTAAATTCACGTCAACACAGACAAGCACGTCACCATCCTTTACTTAAGTCCAAGGGAAAAGATAATACAATAGGTGTTTATTGCCATTCCATTGCTATTTCCTCAACAAGTCCATTCTTGTCCAGGTGACTCAGGATGACGATGATCGACGGTGTTGGTGACGAGGTCGTGCACTTCGTGGCTGTGGTGGTGGTGGTGGCGGTTGGGGCGCTAGCCTGGTGGTCCACGAATGCGCGGCCGGACCGGTACCGAACTGTGCTGGTGATGCGCTCCAGATCACTACACCCAGTCACTGTCAGCATTCGGACCAGTAAGCAGACTGTTTCTTTAATTTGATTTTTCTTTGGGTCTTTTATAATTAAGGAATACTGGTACTCAGCTGCCGGGCGAGCACGGCCTACTGTGACAGGCATGAATTACACATTTTTATCACAGTTTGGGAGCAAAAACCATAATAAAATGCCTGACTCAAGCCTATCACAGAGGCTGTGCTCGCCCAGCAGATTTTGCTTAGACTGGAAGCTGACAACAATATTGTTGAAAAATGGCAAGGCTGGTTGGTTGTAGGCTTGTTTCTCTGGGACATGTAAAGCTTCACTGTTTCGCGGCTTTTCTGGTGGTCGCCACTGTTGATTCTGGCTTTCAGGAGTTGCAGCTGTTAGGGGGAGGGTGGCAGATATGTCCTAAATAAACTTGTTAGGAGGTGTTTACATTAAATTAATGGGATAGTGGCAAGCCAGTGATGCGGCTGAAAAGAGAACAAATCACTTTTCCTGATAGAATAATGAACACCTATCACTATTACGAAGATACTGAATATCATTGAAAATTTAACTCAGGCTTGCCACGTCAGGTTACACACAAAATTACTATAATTGTATGTGGTAGATAACCACACACAATTATAGTAATTTTGTGTGTAACCTGACGGACTAATCGTGAGTGAGGGTTAAAGAGATACGCGACAGCCACATTTGAAATATCTAGAATACAAATTCTAATTGAATTGATTTTATTTAAATGTTTTAAATAAAATCACTCTCCCTGCTGACATAACAGTATTATACCTCTCTGGGACGTTTTTTACAGTGTCATGCTCCATTGACGTCAATCCAAGAACCAGTTATGTTAAACTAGATAAATAATTCATAAAAATGAAAACTTGTTCTAAAACGTGATTGTTGTTTGCAGGATCGAATTTGATGATAGCAGCTGCTCCGACAAGCAACTCAATACAGAGTCCAGCAAGTGATACTGCAAGTATGTTAACTTAAACGTTTTTTTAACACGCTTTTATCCCCTTGAGTGCTAATTAGGAAAAACAATTGTCTTGGGAACCAAAGTTCCCAAAAGGCAAACTTTATCCTTACCAGAATCTTCAGAATTAGCGATTTTTTTATATCCAATATCCGGTAGTATCTTTGTGCCAAGTACCAAGGTGCGTGCTAAGACATGCGCAATGGCTTAATTTTTAGTTATATCCGAAGATACGGTAGTGCCAAGTACACGTCTTAAATAAATGTTCCGGAGAGAGAGCCTGAGAAACGGCTATTACATCCAGGGAAGGCAGTAGGCACGCTAATTACCAACTCCCATCACAGGGAGGTAGTTTTATTAATAAAATGGTCGTTTAAAAAAACCAAAAACCACGCTTTAATATAAAACAAACCCAAATAAAAATAAACAAATAAAGTCGGCCATAGAACCTCCGCCTTTTTGGAAAGTCGGTTCAAAAGAAGAAAATAATCTATAATATAAAAATGAATCGCAAAATGTGTTGGTAAGCGCATAACTCAACAACGCATGGACCAATTTGGCCAATTCTTTTTTTTAAGACGGTACCCTGACCAAAAAATCGGCATGCGATATGAGCATTCCTATTGGTCTAGCGGCACTGGTGGCGCATGAATTACAGTAGTGAATACGCCCAGATTTTAGAATAAAATCTCTATTAAATCGAATTTTGGTCTTTTGAAAAAAAAAAACTACAAAAATGTCCGTTATTAAATTGTCTATCCATTAGTGTTAGTACAAAAAATAATTAATGAACACTTTACGAGGAGATGCATAATATCAATAATTATTTCTCATTTTTATGTTTTTTTGGAAAGAGATTAGTGAAATATATACAACATTTAAAAAAAAACTAAATCTACCATTTTAGAATCAATATTATGTAGAATTTTAATGTATTATTATTAATTGATATTTCTTTATAAATAACGAGTAGATAGCTTCTAAAAATAGCACAAAAAACGGCTTGCGCGGCATTTTGCTCGGGGAACCGCCTTAAATGGTCGTTGAAGTTCAAAGATGGTTTTTACGGGGAGAAAAATTCTAATAAATGCAGGAAAAAAAAAATAGCCCTTTTCTTTTTCCCATACAAAAGTTTTCTAACTAAAACGTAGAGTCAATTTGAGCTTTATTGCTATTGTATAAGCTATTTTTGCTTTGTGTGTGGTAGGGTAGTGTCGGGTAGGGCAGGGTAGGGTAGTGTAGTGTAGGGTAGGGTAGTGTAGCGTAGGGTAGGGTAGTGTAGTGTAGGGTATTGTAGTGTAGGGTAGTGTAGGGTAGTGAAGGGTAGTGTAGGGTAGTGTAGGGTAGTGTAGGGTAGTGTAGGGTAGTGTAGGGTAGTGTGGGGTAGTGTAGGGTAGTGTAGGGTAGTGTAGGGTAGTGCAGGGTAGTGTAGGTTAGTGTAGGGTAGTGTAGGGTAGTGTAGAGTAGTGTAGGGTAGTTTAGGGTAGTGGAGGGTAGGATAGTGTAGGATAGGGTAGGGTAGTGTAGGGTAGGGTAGTGTAGCGTAGGGTAGGGAAGGTAGTGTAGGGTAGGGTAGTGTATGGTAGGGTAGGGTAGTATAGGGTAGGGTAGGGTAGTGTAGGGTAGGTAGTGTAAGGTAAGGTAGATAAATGTTTGGTATTTTTATGGCAAAACAAAGTTTGCCGGGTCAGCAAGTTTTTAATAAATTTAAGTTAAGAATAGTGTAATTAACAAATGAAATATTTTATTGTAAAAAAGCGTGGGGTGCGTCGCGTCATCAGAAAAGGCCTTTGTCTTGTCCTCTCAAGCTATCATCCAAGTTTGAACTCTACCCCTTCATCCTAGTTGTATTTACCCGAATGCAAGGAAAGTGTTATATTTTTTCGCGTATCTTGATCTTCAATCTCTTTGAATCATATCTTGCAAACCGATAGACGGATTTAAGTATACCAGGCCCCTCAGAAAGTATTGCGAAAAAAAGTTTTTATATATGGGAGACTGGCCAGTTATAATGTTTTTCGAAAATATGATTATTTATAAGTAAAAATAAGTAAGTTCCAATTTCAAAATTTCCCTCCACATTTTTTGCGAGTTAATTCAAAGTATTGTGTCTCACTGAAATATGGATCTGCGCCGGGAACATTTTAGAGCTATGATTTTATACGATTTCAAGTGTCGCCTGAAACCGGATGAATCGTACGATAGACTTCAAATGGCATTCATGGATGAAGGCCCTTCCAAGGCAACCGTGTATCGTTGGTATAACGAATTCAAGCGCGGTCGACCAACTTTGGGGGATGACGAAAGAAGCGGTCGCCCTTTGACGGCTGTTACCGAAGAAAACGTGCTAGCAGTGAAAAATTTAATCCAAGACAATAGGCGAATTACATATCAGGAGATTCAACACATATTGAAGATTGGATCGGGAAGCGTTCACGAGATTCTACACAGCCATCTTCGCGTGAGGAGGATAGTATCACGCTGGGTGCCGCACAACCTCACCGATGCTCAGAAGCAGGCCCGGGTGGAATGGTGCCGTGATATGCTTAACAAATTTGAAGCAGGCTCGTCTCGGCGTGTTTACGACATCGTTACAGGTGATGAGTCCTGGATTTATCAATACGACCCAGAAACCAAGCGCCAGTCGACTGTTTGGGTGTTTCAAAATGAGCGAACGCCTACCAAAGTGAAGCGATCTAGAAGCGGGGGTAAGATTTTGATCGCTAGCTTTTTTAATTTGACTGGCCACTTGGTATCAATTCCCTTACGGGATCAAAGAAGCATTAATGCCGAATGGTATACTACCAAATGTTTGCCAGAAGTTTTCTCTGTTATAAGCAACAAGCGACCAAACACAGGGCTCCGCGGGCTACTGCTCCACCACGACAATGCACCTGCGCACACCGCACTCAAAACGAGGGACTTCCTGGACAGCACGCCAGTCAAACTCCTGGGTCACCCTCCTTACAGCCCTGATCTAGCACCGTGTGACTTCTTTTTATTCCCAAAAATAAAAAATCAGCTCAAAGGGATACAATTTTCGTCGCCGGAAGATGCGCTGGCTGCGTTCGAGCAGGCTGTAAACGAGGTGTCTGCGGCGGACTGGAAAAAGTGTTTTGAAAACTGGTTTAGGCGCATGAATCTTTGTATAGAGGCTGGTGGAAAGTACTTTGAAAAGATTTAATAAAAATATATGTACGTATAGAACAATTTTTTTTAGTTTCGCAAAACTTTCTGAGTGTCCCACGTATAATAAAGACATCGTTGATACGTCTTTACCGCCCAAGTGTTCCTAGATAAGTGACGAACGTTAAAAAAATACAAACATGTCGGATTTTGGGTGCCTTATTGCTGGGTTCAATCTTTTTTAGGGTTCCGTAGCCAAATGGCAAAATACGGAACCCTTATAGATTCGTCATGTCTGTCTGTCTGTCTGTCCGTCCGTATGTCACAGCCACTTTTTTCCGAAACTATAAGAACTATACTGTTGAAACTTGGTAAGTAGATGTATTCTGTGAACCGCAATATTATTTTCACACAAAAATAGAAAAAAAAACAATAAATTTTGGGGGTTCCCATACTTGAAACTGAAACTAAAAATATTTTTTTTCATTAAACCCATACGTATAATTTCATTAAACCCATACCCGTAGGTATCTATGAATAGGTCTTCAAAAATTATATTTAGGTTTCTAATTTAATTTTTTTCTAAACTGAATAGTTTGCGCGAGAGACACTTTCAAAGTGGTAAAATGTGTCCCCCCCCCACCCTGTAACTTCTAAAATAAGAGAATGATAAAACAAAAAAAAATATTATGTACATTACCATGTAAACTGCCAACGAAAATTGGTTTGAACGAAGTCTAGTAAGTAGTTTTTTTTAATACGTCATAAATCGTAAACCGCAATTTACCAAGTACGGAACCCTTCGTGCGCGAGTCCGACTCGCACTTGGCCGGTTTTTTTTTCTTCCATACCCATCAATCAGGTGGGGTATCAAAATGAAGGGATATAAAAATATATCCCACTTATATACATATTTAAAAAGAAACTCATAAAAAAAGTTAAATAAAAAAATCTAAAAACCCGACTGCTTAAAAAGCGAACTAAAAAGACGTAAACAAGGAGAAAATCATGTTGTGCAGTCGGAGGATACATATTCGCGAGTTGGCTGACCAAAACCAGATGTATCCTCCGACTGCACAACATGATTTTCTCCTTGTTTACGTCTTTTTAGTTCGCTTTTTAAGCAGTCGGGTTTTTAGATTTTTAAATTAACTTTTTTATTTACAACTTTTTTCTTTTTATTTACTAAAAAGATTTAAACAAGAAGAAAGTCATGCTGTGCAGTCGGTGGATACATATTTGCGAGCTGACTGACCACCTGATCCTCCGACTGCTCACTGCACATCATCAGCCTATTAATGTTCCCACTGCTGGGACACAGGCCTCCACTCTGTGAGAGCGAATGGGCCGTAATCCACCACGCGGGCCCAGAGCGGGTTGGTGGATGTCACATGTCTTTGAATTTTTGGTTCTAGGACATGCCGGTTTCCTCACGATGTTTTCCTTCACCGTTTTGAGAGCAGTGGTGATGTAATAATTTACACAAAGTAAAGCGCCTGCCTGGACTCGAACCCACGACCTACGACTTGTAAGTCGCGGCCGATACCACTAAGCCACCACTGCTCACTGCACAGCATGATTTTATTCTTGTTTAGATACATATTTTTAGTGCAGTCGGGTTTTAATTTTGAAAACAAAAATGTTGTTATTTGAGATCTAGCACCTTGTCTTATCAACATTCACTTGTGACTCATCAAGGTAGACTGGACCAATTAAACATAGGTACAAGAAACGCGCGATAAAAATTAAAAAAAATATATAAGCAAGGTCAACTGCTCGTCAGACAACGCTGTCAATTTTGAATTAATACCACAGATGAGAGGTGTGAGGTTGACTGTACTTCTATTCTATAATTATGGAAGTAATATTTTTTTTTTAATATTCGGTCAGCATGAGAAATCTGTCAAAAAGTTTAGAGTTGCAGATGACCACTTTCCATAAGAGACACTATTTGCTTGTTTGCCACTGCATGCGATAAAAATAAAAAACCAGCCAAGTGCTTGTCGGACTTCTCACATTTAGGGTTCCGTACCAAACCGCAAAATTAAGTTGCTTGTAATAGGAAAAATGAGGGAATTGCAAATAAAAAATCTAATTTATTAATATATTCTTCAATATATTCCTGCACAATCCTAATTCTCCTCAATAGCTTCGCGAACGGTTTGAGTACCTCGTCCCAAGGGGCAAACCTTGTCGCACGACGCACGGCCACTTCGCTTCTCCTTCGTGCTCCGCGTCACACTTCTAGCCGCTACGATGGCTCCTCTGTTACTGCAGTGAATCTCTGGACCTCTCTTCCACACCCATACGCGATAGCCCTTCTCTCGATGTCTTCAAGTAGAAAATTAAGGAGCGTTTCTTTCAACGCAATGAATTATATATTTATATATGTATTTGTCTTTAAAAACGTATATAGGTATTTTATGTATTATTATGTAACTAGTTTCATCTTACTATATACGTATAGGTATATGTATATATTGTACACTGGATTACTGCCCTCTATTATGATCTCTATTACTCAAAGGTTTGCGGAAGAAAATTCCATTTGAAGTTAAGCAAACCTTTGTACACGAATTTTGTTATCAATATGTTTAAATGTAATGTTTTTTTAAATATATTGGTATGTGTTAGTCAAATATACGCAATAATAAATATTATCACTAAATTTCAAGTTAATTAGTTACTATTTAAGTTCAATGGGAAGTTAAAATTCTTCAGAAGATTTTTTTAAATAAAAGCTGACTTTGGTGATTCCTTTGTTTTTCAATGTTTTTTGAAACAAAAAAAAAACAGTATTTATATACTCCACGAGCTCTAAACTCTCGATGGGGTAGATCAAAAATTTTTTTTTTTAAATATTTCCTGTGTGGCTTTGGGTCAACAAGATGCTTATACCGTGAAAGTAACTCCAACCGTATGGCTGTAAAACTCGTGTGATAGACGACGGACAGCACACGAACACGTGAGTGACAGCAAGAGGGCTCCGTTTGGACCCTTCGGGTACGGGACCCTAAAAACCGCTGTTATACGATTTTTTATTAGTATACTGCAAAAACTATTTGATATTAGTTACTTTCTAGTTACGACCGAACACGATAACGAAACACAAACGCACTCTGGGAGCCTTTGATTTGGCCACACGAAAAAAAAAAACACGTTGGAAGGAATATTAGGATCACACGAAAAAAATATAGGTCTAACCATTTTTCGAGCTCGCTCTTGCACCCAGTTTCTCTTAGGCCCGATTTTTCAATAGTCTGCTAACTTTTAGCTGAGGAATAAAAATGGCGGTTTGACAGCTTTTGTATAGAAAACATGTCTTATGGCCATTTTTATTTCTCAGTTAAATGTTATCAGAGTATTGAAGAATCCGCCCTTAGTTAATTAACTTGTCCGCATAAGGCAACAACGCATTTCCTGTTTTAGTATGAATTTTCCAAGGAAGCAGTATTCTGCTTCCTTGGAAAATTATATAATTATATTTATATAAAATTATATAATTATATTTTTTTTTTAATTCGGAATCAATATAGTAGCAACCCTAGTGAATCTGTCAAGTTTAGCTGTCAATTTTCCAAACGGCGGGAGTGGCCCTTCTGTATACTTACTATTTTGTGGTAAGAGTTAACGAATGTTACTTAACGTAACGATCGTTAGCTATGTCGAGACTGCAGGCCCTTTTTCGCTCTTGCATCAAGGTTGCGGGACCAGCCGAACATTCGATCATGTAGGTTTTTATAAAATTGCTAGTAGCCTTAGTACCTTTTGTAAAGTAATTCTAGTAATTTAAGTAGTAAGGAGTAAAAACTGCTTTGGTTAGTCTGACATTGATAAAAAAGCTATTTTGTAAAAATACTGTTTTAAATATTAAGCAAACCAAATTCTACCAAATATACCCCAATATAGTATAATATGCGCAGGCTCCCGAGCTGACTTAATCAGGAACTGTCATTGATGATAAATGCACAGTAGAATAATAGATAGAGTAACTTAAACAAATTTATATAAATCAGGGATTCGGCCATGATTCCGATTTGTTTTGGTATTTAATGATATTACTTTATTAGTAAACGAAAGGAGCATAATCAACTCATTTACTTTATATTTTTATATCCTCAGATCAATCATCTTCATCACCACCACCACCACTATCACCCTCATCATCAATATCACTACAAGTTCGTATCGTGGTCACTACCATCATCATTACCATCTTTTGTCTGTTCGGGTTAGCGTTAGTAGCGTTTGAGCTTTCTAGAGACTTTTCATTTTTAAAAATTTTCATTAACATTTAATTTTGATATTTAAAACGTCATTAATCCTAGATTCATAAACATTCGTCTCACTGACCGCGCAGATCACTTAAAAAAAAAGAAAGTTCAATTCCTTAGAACCTTCCTAAATATTTTATTGATTGGTTTTGCGCTGATCACTTGCGAAGGCACACTTGTGCAAAAGGAGTTATAGCAATTTGGTCGTCCGACAGACGGAATGTTTATGAAAAGTGTTCACGATTTTAAACCGGCTATAATTATTTGAGCGAGGTTACTAAATAATGATTTTTCGAATGATGAAAATATAATTATAAATAGACAAGACCTCGGTGACATTGAGGATCACGTGGAGGTGGAAGACGAGTGTTTGACTGATTCTGATGACAATGATAGCAGCGATGATAAGCAACGAATTGCCAACTTTGAAGAGATAGAAGGAAAATAGCTGAAGTACTTGGCGAAACTTCACTGCTCAAACACAACAGTGGCCCACAGAAAAAAGATTCTTTTGTCGCAAAGAATTGAATAAATGTTATGTGTTGATTGCTCAGAATAACAATTTAATTTAATTTGATGATTAATGAATAAACAAAGTTTAAAATTCATTTTTTTTTTATTATTTAAGCCATATAATAGTGTTTCTTACAAGTATGTTCATGAAGCTAGGGTTAATACTCCTACACTCTTTGCGCTGTAGCATGGTACGGGTGACAGTTTCAGTAACATTTTTTACGTACGTAGTTTAACGTCATACCATAGTTGCCTGTATGGCGTTAAACTACAAAACATGCGTATACGTATATGCGTAAAAAATGCATAGACATACTAAATAATATGGACTGGAAATACCTACGAAAAAAACGTGCCTACCTAAACCTCAAAATGTCTCATAAAATGGCCGCCGATTCTAAGGTTGTGTCAATCAAGCAACACACACACACTCACAAATCTCATATGTATACAACCATTCGACAGCAGGACTACCACGAACACAACCACAAAATTCGTCACATAAAATGGCGAATATGGCACGTACCTACAACCGTCACTAAGTCATAACAAAATGTTGCCATAATGAGCAACAAATGAAATATTGTTGTCTCTTTCATCAAATACGTTTACTACATTAGAAAGAATTAAACAAAACGATGTTTCACATTCTGTATCGTATTTCACTCATATTTGTATAAGCTAATGTATGTATAGAACATCGCGGCGCCTCCATATATTTCCTATCTCAATGAAAAATTTTTATTGAAACTGTCACCAGCACCATGCTACAGCGCAAAGAGGTTATATTTATTTGAATTGGACAACAATGAACAAAATGTCTGCTCAATAAAAACCAATAACTATATTTTTCTTCTTCTTTTGCATCACTTCAGAACGGTTGCACCTATTTGACTGATTTATTTTGTTATGTTTTTAATTTTCAAGACAAGGTTTGTATGAAAGAAATTAAGGTTCCATTTTCTTCATTTGTGAAAACCCGTGCAAAGCAGGGACGGTTAGCTAGTAGAGTATAAATAAAAATATCTTTTTATTTAAACCTAGTTATACTTTCTAACTAAAGTAAAAATTGATAAAAAAAAATATTATAAAAACAAACCACGTGCATTTTATTAAACTTTCTTGGTGACAAATACAACACTGACGCCCAGCTAGCGATAAAAGTAAATTGAAAAAAAAAACCGACCAAGTGCGTGTCTGACTACGCACATTTAGGATTCCTGACCACCGCAAAATTAATTAAGTCGTTTGTAATAGAAAAATGTGGGAAATTCGAACAAAAAATCTTATTTATCAATATGGATCAACAAAATACTTTTATTGCGAAAATTTGAAGCCTGAGTGACGGAGCCCTAAAAATGACGGCATTCAAAGAAAAATCAGATTTATCAATATATTGATATTTTTTTGTAAAATATAAGTAATAATAAACATTATCTCCAAATTTAAAATAAATAGGTCAATAGGAAGTTAAAAAATACTTTGGAACGAAATTTTGGAAAATGGTGACTGGTGGCTTTTCATTTCTTTGTTTTCAAATATTGTTATAAAACAAAAAATACAGTATTTATCTAAACAACAAGCTCTAAACAACGACACCCCATTCAATGGGACAGATAAAAAAAATTGCGTCCTCATTAAATTTGTTTGCATGTGAAAAAAAAATTGGCCTATTTGTATGGCTTTGGGTCAACAAGATGTTACTGTGAAAATTTGAAGACTGTAGCTTCAACTGTTTGGCTGTAAAACCTGTGTGACAGAAACGTGAGTAACAGGAATAGGGCTGGTGTGGACCCTTCGGGAACGGAACCCTAAAAAGCAAAACTAATTATCAGGAACATCAAACATGAAACGGCAATTGAATAAATAGTGAAGAAATACATTAACCACATCGACAATGCCCTCCAAAAAGGTCGAGTACAACATCCGTAAAACCTATTGAAAAAAAACTTACAAATGAGGAATAAACTATTGAATTTATGCTAAAATTGTCTGTCTCAATTATTATGACTTTTTATTAACAGTTGAATACCTTGAACTCGCTGTGAATGGTCATGTGCATCTAACAAGTACAATTATTGTGTTTTCAATGTCAAATCAATAAGTTATTCGAGCAGGTAGCGAGCTGGGGTCATGATTTGTAATCGATTTCTCGCCCCAATTTGCATGGGACAAGTGGCGGATTCGCCAGCAGGCTGAGTAGACTTGACCCAAGGGCGCTATACTTGGGAACGGTATTTTTATTTTTTAGACGTCTTATAAGAAAACAAAAAAATGGCCACAAAGTATATCTTCGTTTCTGCGAAAACTGAGTTTGCAGAACGTATAAACTAACTTTGACACAGAGCTTCGTTTATCATTATGTACTTCATCTTCAGCGGTAAAGTGTTCGTGGTATGAGAGACTTTTAGAAAGAGTAAAAAGTTATCTAAGATGGAATTTAAGTTCAGAAAAAGTAGACGCTTGAACTTGTCCGGATATCGAGATAATATTATCAAAGATTTGGCGAAAACGGGTATGAATTTTAAGGGTAAGAAACTTGAATAAATTATTTTTCTCGTTTTTAAACACAGTAAAGATTTTTTATTGCGTTTAAAAACGCAAATTCAACCAAATTGTCAGATAGTAAAAATAATTTAGGAGAGGTAAACATCTAAAAGCCTTTAAATGGCAAATGTGTAAATCCGCCACTTCATAGTACTAAATAGTAAGAAATAGTGTCTAGCAGGCTTAATACGCATCTTTTGCAAGAGCAAAACGATACCGAGTTTTGCGCAATAATTGCTCTTCCATACAGAAGTTTTAGAGTTCACGGCGGTTTTTTTAAATAAGTGCATTTCACAAACAGCGAGCTATTAGCAAACGATTGTGTACCTGCACACTGCAGATAATTCCGACTTTTATGACAAAGTGTTTGATCGCTATCGTTTTGCTCTTGCAAAATAAGCCTGCAGTATGCTTAAAGGGGCAACAAAATTCCGGTAGATCGACGAACGTAATCTGGCTGCCATGCACTACACTGGATCGACCTCACTAAACGGCCAATGTCACCGATTGCATATTGTCGGAGAATAAACGTGATGTAACGAACATCTTCCTGCCCTTGTCCAATGTTACTAGGGGTCGGTGAAACACGTTTTCATTCTCATAAATCTAAACTATAATAACTATAAAGAGTAACAATTATCTGTTTCCTTTTTTAATTACGTTGCGTGGCGTTTAAAAACATTTAAACTCACATACTCAAACAACCGGACCCGGGACAGCTGTGTGTAGTGTAGGCCATACAAATATTTGTTCCGTGTGGAATCGAACCCTTAACACGCAGCGCGGCAGCCAATCGCTCGGGTACTGCGCAAACAGTGCCGCATCTTGGTAAAAGATTGAGATTTCCATCTGGAATTACCGATCCAATATGATTTTTTTTTTCAGAAATAAAGCTATACTATAGCGGTGTGTGCCCGACACTTCTAATACCGAAAAAATACATTTCTTTGGCACAGACCACAGGAGAGCTAGTTCATCATATACTTCACGTTATTTTATTTGTTATTTTGCAGCTGGCAGTACCACGGAAACGGCTGAAGAAAACAACGCAAGGGTGATTCCCCTGCAAGAGATGGATAGCATAGTGGACGCTGACATGGCCATGCTGGACAATAATCGTCTGCATTTCTATAGGAGAGTTGATAGTGAGTATATTTTTGATACTATCATTAAGTGGAAATGCGGTCCCAGACATCTGACTGAATTTCATAAGTAAAAATTCATAATTCGAAGTTTGGATCTCACCTATTGCCTCCTTCAATATTGAATCAATTTAAAAGATATGTCATAAACTGAAAAAGAAAGATATATACTGTGCCCTTATGTTTTCCTTTTTGATGATACATTATTTTGAGAAGCACTAGAATTCTCAAAAGATGCTCAAAAAGTCGCTATCAACAGAGGTCTAATGTACAAAATTGACAACTATGAATGTAAAAAAAAACTCATTTCCTCTTAATAACAAAAATAAAGTATGATACTTACTTCTGTCTGACGTCAATCAGCATTGTTGTTTTTCGTTCTAAATACTGTCAGTCTCTACCCATTTTTATTATTGATTCTTAAAAAGTTGCTCGATCATATGAGTAAACTAGCTGACCCTTCGCTCCCGTCAATTGGCTACCTACCTACCCCACCTTCCATACCTACTCTACCCACCTACCCTACCTAATCATGTAGTACAAAATTTTTATGTATCATCAATAGTTTTCTCAGCGCACGCCAAAGAATGAATTTTATATGCAACATTTTGCTACCTTGGGTTACATTATTGCAATTTTCATAAGGATCTCTATTTTTTTTTTTATATATGTCACGTCGAAGTACCTATGAATCGTAGGACCGCCATCTTTAACCCCAATGTCTAGAGGCAATTCCTTTATTCTTGACTGGAGCGGGTTACTTCAATAACACACAACACTGGATTGAAACTCAAGAGTGTTTATTTGATTTAGTTACAGGCACTTTGAGTTTTCAAATGAACTTGAAGCTAAAACCACATCGTGAATTCGTGTGGCCTGCTAGGTCCAAAGCTTTTGTCGGTCGCTGGAGAAGACCTAGCCAGAAACTCCAGGATACTCTTTTTAAATGTTTTTATAGATTACACAATCACTTTATGACAATTAACGTTACATGTTTATTAGGTTTTCAAACATCTATTCAATTAGCAGATTTATTAAACAGTTTTACAGTTATTATTTTTTACACACACCATGCACCGTACGCGCCATGCACGTACTAAACAATGGGCGGGACTTCCATATTGTTTTTGTTTAGACACTAATTACTTGGATAGTTGAGTAAAGTTAGCAAACAATACTAAAATGCTGATCAGTTAATTATTTTAACATTAAACAACCTCAATACTCACAAATACAAAGTGGTTTGTAGTTTATTATTGAAATAGTCTTCTAATAACAAAACTATTCAAGTTTCCGGTGATCTAACAATCTTACTAATTAGAAAGTTTCTCATTATTACATAGCTGTGTAAAATAGTCTTATGACTTCTTAGTATTTAATCATTTACTCAAATTTGTTTAGTTCTCGTATTAAATTATTAAATCTGGTTATTGGTCATAGAAATTATAACATCCGCCATTGTTTGACAACTTAATAAGAATAACATAATGAAACACATTTACTTCGTCAAATGTGCAATAGTTAAGATGGGAACAAATCCAAAAGTACTACAATAAGTGTTCCTGTTTTATTTAAACATCTCGTATTAATTAAACATTGAAATTAGCATACGAATTATGAATCAATACTGATTCCACAGTGAGCCAATAGATGGCGCTGAACTCAAAACCCAACTTAAATAGACATTAGACACTTAAAATGATTAATTAGGATAATAAATTAGCAAATTCACGCCTACGCGGCGACATATATTATAGCCTACTGCAGAACAGCAGGAGAGTAAAGACAACAACTCGGTTACATTCTTCGCACAAGCATTTTCTACAAAAACAAGTGAAAACATAAAGAAAATAGAAATAGAATTCAAATAGAATTTGTGATAGACTCAGGAGCGACCTACCACATGATTAATGATAAATATGACACTCAGGAATAATGTAGCTTTCTACTGGTGAAAGAATTTTAAAAATCGGTACAGTAGATCCAGAGATTACCCTCTACAAACTCACAAACTTTACCTCTTTATAACATCTTCTAGAACTTCAAAAATTTACATTCAATTTTTATGCAAAATCATCTCTGTTGCCAAGTCATGTTTTAAAATGTCATATAAAAATAGATACTACATAATATTTAAAACAAAAAAAAACTGTAGTGCGGTTGTGTCTTAAATAATTTACAAATTATTCTAAATGGTTACAAAAACATTTTACCTTATTAGTTACGTCAGCAATTTAGTAGACATAGGTAGGGCTACAAGGAAAATCTTAGCACAAAACTATGGCCTTTATATTTCATACTTAGGTAAATCTTCCCGTGTTTTTGTACATGATTCGGTTTTGATGCCAGAAATAGATATTTTACCTGTTGAAGTCGTTATACCGGTTTATTTTAGAGTTTTCCTAAGTTTTGCAGTAATAAAACTAACAAAAACGTGATTCAGTTATATAAGTGACCACGGAACATGTTTGTTTATATCTCTACTGCTTACCTAATATTATAAAGAGGTATTTTTAGCGTACCAGACCCGAAGGGTAAAAACGGGATCTTCCACTGTCTGTCACCAGGCTATATTTCATGAACCGTGATAGCTAGACAGTTAAAATTTTCACAGATGATGTATTTCTGTTGCCGCTATAGCAACAATTACTAAAAACAGAATAAAATAAATATATAAGTGGGGCTCCCATACAACAAACGTGATTATTTTGCCTGTTTTTTGCGATAATGGTACGGAACCCTTCGTGCGCCAGTCCGACTCGCACTTGGCGGTTTTTAGGGTTCTGTAGCCAAATGGCAAAAAACGGAACCCTTATAGATTCGTCATGTCTGTCTGTCTGTCTGTCTGTCCGTCCGTATGTCACAGCCACTTTTTGCCGAAACTATAAGAACTATACTGTTGAAACTTGGTAAATAGATGTATTCTGTGAACCGCATTAAGATTTTCACACAAAAATAGAAAAAAAACAATAAATTTTGGGGGTTCCCATACTTGAAACTGAAACTAAAATTTTTTTTCTTCATCAAACCTTTACGTGTGGGGTATCTCTGTGAACCGCATTAAGATTTTCACACAAAAATAGAAAAAAAACAATAAATTTTGGGGGTTCCCATACTTGAAACTGAAACTAAAATTTTTTTTCTTCATCAAACCTTTACGTGTGGGGTATCTCTGTGAACCGCATTAAGATTTTCACACAAAAATAGAAAAAAAACAATAAATTTTGGGGGTTCCCATACTTGAAACTGAAACTAAAATTTTTTTTCTTCATCAAACCTTTACGTGTGGGGTATCTATGGATAGGTCTTCAAAAATGATATTGAGGTTTCTAATATATTTTTTTTCTAAACTGAATAGTTTGCGCGAGAGACACTTCCAAAGTGGTAAAATGTGTCCCCCCCCCCCTGTAACTTCTAAAATAAGAGAATGATAAAACTAAAAAAAATATATGATGTACATTACCATGTAAACTTCCACCGAAAATTGGTTTGAACGAGATCTATAGTAAGTAGTTTTTTTTTATACGTCATAAATCGTTAATTGCAATTTACCAAGTACGGAACCCTTCGTGCGCGAGTCCTACTCGCACTTGGCCGGTTTTTTTGTTTGTAGAGGGTAATCTCTGATAGTATTGATCACAATTAGAAAATTTCCACTGGTAGTGTCACATGCTTTATTTTACCTCGGATAAAATGGTGGTTCAGGTATACAGTTTATTTATCAGACAACAGAGACAATTTATGGTGAAAATATCTCTATTTTTAACACAAATTGTCTCTAATACCATACATTTTAAATTTTAAACACATTTTTTTTTCTCAGCTGCAAATAACACACAAAGCATCTCGGAGTCGACAAGCGACGAGAGCGAAGTCCACGAGGACGCCGAACCGGCCAGCAACGCTCAGATCAGAGAGATGGACAGCATCGTCAGCGCCATGGAGGCTGACGTCACTGCCGGCTGCGACTTCTTCACGCGAAACAATGGTAGGTACTGTAGCTGCATCTATACATACGAAATACCAAAAAAAGCTAATTAAAAAAATCAAAAAACCCGACTGCTTAGAAAGCGAACTAAAAAGACGTAAACAAGAAGTAAATCATGCTGTGCAGCCGGAGGAGACATATTCGTGAGCTGGCTGAACAAAACCAGATATTATATCCTCCGACTGCACAGCATCATTTTCTTCTTGTTTACGTCTTTTTAGTTCGCTTTTTAAGCAGTCGGGTTTTTTGATTTTAATAATTAACTTTTTTTATTTACAACTTTTTAGTTATCATTTTTTTAGAATAAGGTTCATTTAACATTTAAGACGAGATTTTAACACACATACCTATGCCTACTAGACACAAAATCCGTATGGTCGGAGAATCCTCCTATTGCAATGGAGGTTGAAAGAAAAGAAAGAAAACTAGTTTATTTGGCACACACAGATACACACAATATAATAGTAGGTAAAAATAAAAGGGAACAGGTCTAGTTCAGAAAATGCCAGACAACGGAGTTGCCTGACACTGGTATTCAACTGAGCCTTAGGCTATTGGTTGGAGGCCGCGGCGGGAGAGAAGTGCCGGTATTGCGGTGCGCCGGGCTCCCTACCTTCCGCGGCCTGGACGGGGTCGGCGGGTCTGGCGGACGCGGGGGGACCGCAGGTGACGGATTGTCGTTATAGCATTGACCGCTCTCCCTATCCCCTGCGGCCGAAAAATGGGAATAGATGGCGGGGATATTGACATTGACCCGTCACAATAGGACCAAGGGTGTCACAATAGTGGGTTGGAGTCCCACTGTCCCACATAACTGCACTATCTCCCCGTGGTATTGCAGTATGCATGAGAATTTGGAGAACAAAAAAAAAATGTTTGCGGGCTTTCCTCCATGGTCCGCATACCTCTACAGTACGCCTACGCCCGTACTGCCTTGTGCAGTTGATTCCACAACCGCACTTCCTCCCCTGCTGACAAACTGACTAACGCTCCTCCAAATGGTATGGTGGTGGGAGCGTCTGTCAGTCTAGGCCACCGCTCATGTGCGATGCCCCTGGTATTGAAGATACCATATATCCATCGGCAGCAGTGGCCACATATGACAGAGTAGCCTGCCTTTAACAACATAATAATATGACTAATATTTTATTTTGAATTTATGTTTTTTTCAGAATCAAACCCCTCTACAACACCATCTGAAGCGAAAAAAGATGACAAAAATGAAACGAATGCCCCATCAACAGCCAACGTAGAGAAGCCACCGGAAGTGACAACAGACAATATACCCACAGAGGGCGCTGGCGATGCGTCGACAAACGAACAGGCGGACGACAGGAGAAGGATATTGATCAAATTGAAGTATTTGAACGACACCTTGAAGGAGGTTGAAGGCAGCCTTGATGAATTGTTAAAGGATTTTAAATGGTTAGTATTTATTTTTCCGTATTATCTTCCTGTCCTTATCACCTCCTTCCTCCTCCTCCCCCTCCACCTCCTCCTCCTCCTTCTTCCTTGTTACTTGAGGTCGGTGCAACACGTTTTCTTCCATACCTTCTTGTCAACCGTCACGCTATCACTGGCTCCCTTTTCTTTCATATCACTCCTCCCACAGTCCATCCATATTTTCTTTGGCCTACCCCTCCCCTCGTTGATTTTTCCCTATGATTACATTAATTTCAATTTGGTACACCACATAAACTCTCTGCAAACTGAATGACTCACTTTTAAACGACATTGCTCAACGTCCAGGGAAGGATGATTGACTGACTGCACATGTCAATGGTTTAAAAATATACAGGCAGGCGTTGCTTTTAGTAATTGCAGGATTTTAGAGTTAGAAAAACGTTTTGAGGCATTTCTATCACACATTATGTAACAAAATTGACAGTAATAATTGCGATAAAATATATTCAATATTCTAAAATATATTTCTGTTTCCAGGCGCCACTTCTCAACGGAGCTGACAGCAGAATGCCGCGTGCGTTTAATCTTCAATGGACGAGTGTTACTAGACGACGCGGCCACTCTGCGAGCTTGCGGCCTTCACGATAGGGCCGTCGTGCACTGCCTCGTACACCCCAAGCGTACTGTCAATCAGGTGAGTGTAGCCAGCAATGTAAAGGTTGCCCCAAGATTTACGAAAGATTTGAATTCAATAGTTTTTTTTTCTTCTAAACTGTAATTTTTAATAGCACATCGTGCAAATGGCTTCCACGGTTTCGCTGGCACATATAAACTCTTATTCGAAATTTTCCATGATTGTTTTACATAAATGTGACTGTACTTCGTTGAGGAGTCTCTTCCTTCAATGCACGGATGGTTGTGGGCCTGACCTCTTTCTTCAAATAACCCCATAAAAATAAATACCCAGTGGTGTTATATAGGGGACAATTTTTATCACAGAAACGCAAAAATCCGGCCAAGTCGAGTCGGACTCACGCACGAAGGGTTCCGTACCATGATCGCAAGAAAAGGCAAAAAAATCACCTTTGTTGTATGGGAGCCCCAATTAAATATTTATTCTGTTTTTAGTATTTGTTGTTATAGCGGCAATAAAATACATCGATGTTTAGCTATCACGGTTCATGAGATACAGCCTGGTGACTGACAGACAGATGGACCTTGGAGTCTTAGTAATAAACTCCCGTTTTTACCCTTTGGGTACGGAACCCTAAAAATTGTGAAATGTATTTTTTTAAATTTTGATGAATAATGTCGTTATCTTGTGTAGTGCTCCATTTTTGCGAACACTTTACCGCACAGATGGCGTCAAATTCAAATCTTGCATATATTTTGGGACATCCGTTATAAAGGCGCAATTTCATTGAGACTAAACTCCATTTGAAATAACATTAGAAATTTCTACAATCCTTTTAACCTATTTTGAGTCGAATCCCGTAAATATTAGGATATCATAAAAAGCATAAACCTGTTACTAAAACTAACAATTTACTACTGTTGCCATTCGTCATATCATCAACGTAATAGAAGTCAAAATAAATTAGGATTTTTTTGATGTCTAATCTTATCTCAAATGGAGTATAGTGAAGTGGAGAGGAGACAGGTATCAACAAATAACAGCGATGTACGACGACTCTGATAATGTCATAGTTCCATTCCTTGTCTAAAGTCAGAGTTCCGAGGAAAGCGGCTCCGGCGTTACTAATGTAGCGATATGGAAAATTCGCAAAAAAGATCGACTAAGTGCCGTGTAATAAGCGTTGCTTACTCGTTCGAGTCTAACCTAAAGCTTGGCAAAAAAGAGTGTGGAATAAATGAGGTCGCCACTATCGCACCTGTGGTAACCCAACTCGACAGTTTTTGATACTTGTTATTATTTTTAGTTACTATATCCATTCTATGTGAAGACTATGTGGATCATTATTTTGTTTTTAATTTTAATTTATCTTAGTTTTTAATCATGGTCTGGCAGTTTGAGTAGTTTATGCGGCCTACCCGAATGTCCTTTCTTTGGTATTTTTGTCGAATCGTTGAGCTCCTTAAATTCTGAGTTGAGCTGCTCGGTTATTGACAAATGCGTGCACTGACTGGACAGGTCCACTCAATCTGGCTGGTTCTTTCCTCAAAAGACCATTTCAGACATCAGTCTGATTGGTCTTCACATGATCTAACCAAGATTTTGTCAGGACTTTAAAAGAGACTGACCTATGAGTTTGTTTTGGCCTTTCTTCTCAGAGTAGTCAGATAGGAAACGCCGACCTCACCTAGTTTAAAAAAAAATATGTTAGACATGTAAAAGTGTTTGTACAAACCAACTTACAGAAATAAAATCATTTATTCTTAGTACTTATAGGTAGGTTATTTTAATTAACTAGTTAGTTTTATTTTTAGTTCCAGCTTTCACCGCGTCAGACACTTTTTTGCCAAGCTGTAACTGTCGCCGCGCTCGAATGTTGCCACGTACATTTTAGTGACCCTGAGTCATTCCACCTTTGAGACCCAGGTCCTAGACCAGGTCGTCATTTGTAGGTCTTTGGCAGTAGTAAGAAGCTAGAAAATCTGACAATCAGTGTTACCAGTAACCGGGTTGATAGTGAAAATCATGATAAGATTCACACATCATCAGATGCTTGGTCATTAAGGATGTTTCCTGGGTAGGAAAATGATAATTCTGTTTAGTCCGTCAGTGAGATTATCAAATAATTTTGGACCCGTATTTTTTGCTTTATCAAATAAATAAAAATTTACAAAGATAAAGCCCATCAAAGTTCAGGAGTGGGGGCTTGTGAGTCACAAGCCCCCACTCCTGAACTTTGATGGGCTCTGTTGTGACGTCACTTTGTCAGTATAAAGTGTAGCAAACCGTGATGTCACGCGATATTTAAAAAAATAAGTGTCTTATATTTTTAGGTTATCTAACTGACGTACGACAAAAAAAATCTATTTAGATAGATATTTTTTGTCAACTACCCTATTTCTGCGCATCTTCTCTCCGCTAGGTATATTTTATATATAAGGTATACGTGAGAAGTAGTTTATCCAATTAGCAGGGACGGTAACAGAGTAACAGACCTGATTTCCCAGGGTACACCAGACGAACTACGGGCTTCCTACCTTCGCTGAACGGACTTACTGTCGCCATGCAGTCAGGCTTGGTTGGTTTATTATTTTACTGCCGATAGCTACCGAATATGTAGTTAGTCATGACAATACAATTTTTTTCAGTTTTTTTTCAAATAACCGTCAACTTCCGTTCTGTAACCAACTTGGATTATGATTTTGAGCAAAATTAGGTGTTGTTGAGTCATTATAACAACGATGCGTTACGCAATCGCATTGTTGTGTGACTAATTCATTTTGTAACAAAAAAGCTTGGATTTAGCTCACTCATACATAATCATTTTATCACAAAAACTATAATAAGAGCAAAGGCTGTAAAAAAAAACAAAATGTGGATGTTGTTATTATGGAAAAAACTCGAATTTGCAATTATGTTGTCTTGTCACTTCAGAATTAAAATGAAGTACTAAATTACACCTACTGGTTTTTTAAATGGATTACGAAGCTTAGTCATCATATAAGCTGAATGACGTCCACTGTTGGACATAGGCCTCCCCCAAGTGTCGCCACATTGACCGGCCCCGTGCGTCTCGCAACCAGCGGATCCCCGCAACCTTCACCAGGTCATCGGTCCACCTGGTGGGAGACCTTCCAACGCAACGTCTTCCGGTTCGCGGTCGCCACTCCTGATCCCTTCAGCCCCATCGGCCATCCGTTCTGCGAGCTATGTGCCCTGACCACTGCCACTTAAGTTACACATGAAGCTTAGTAGAGAAATATTATAGTGGGTGGAATTCATAGATTATATCATTTATGAATTGGATTCCTTATTGTACACCTTAAAAATATATATACAGGACAAAAAATCATAAAGCAAGTATACAATGGGCAAACAGTTCTTATCACACAGGACAATCTCTTACAGACAACCTTTGGATGGACTGAACGAGAGAAGAGGAATTTAGGGTTGTCAGTGTACAATATTAAAAATTTAAAGACAACTGTAGAGCGTAAACTCTCTTCTCTCGAATAATTACAAGTTAGATTAGAAACCCTCAAGCCATGTAAAGATAAAAAAACAAGTATAATTGCCGGCACGTAAGTTGGCAAGAGTCGTTAGTAAAGACAAGTCGTTTTTTAGGTCGTTTTGCACCATTCAGAGCGCGCGATTGGTGGGTCAGTTGACACAAGGATCGACTGACCAATCGCATCGCGACCGCGTTCCGTTCGCTCTATATGGTGGTTGGTCAGTTCGCGCACTATGCATGAACTTACCCCCACTACGCCAAAACCTTGCCAAGTTACATGCCGGGGATTATATCACCTTGAGACAACTACATACAGATCATCATCTTCCTGCCCTAGTCCCATATTACTTGGAGTCGGCGCAACACATTTTCTTCTTCCATTCCGCCCTGCCCCTCGTCACTCCATCACTGACTCCCTTTTCTTTCATATCACTCCTCACACAGTCCATCCATCTTTTCTTTGACCGTCCCCTCCCTCTCCATCCACACAATGTTCACGACTATTTATTTATTTATTTATTATGGCACTCCAACGGATTGTTCACAGAAACAATGACAAAAATAATAATCTTAATTTCAGTAACTACAGCAAACTTTCCACTTAAAGGTGTGCACAGCACTTACATCAATTAGAAAAAAAATCAATTAAAAGATACAAAAAAAAGAAAATATTCAAAGATACAGAACATAAAAATTGTCACTAATCATTAATAATTCTCAATTAATAATAAATAATATACAAAACAAAACACATAATATTAATCAATAATAATAATCATAATAAAAATAATCGTAAACATTATTAATAATCATAATAATAATAATCGCAAACACTATAAACATAATCTTCATCAAAAATAAAATGCTACAATAATTATGAAATTAGGCAATGATGGAATAAAACAATTAATCAATTAATTTCCTCAAGTTTTCTAGAAAGTTGTCTTCTAAATTGAGCTAAGGTGTTGGAAAAGATGTCAATGCCGTTGGTGACTACATACAGATGTTGTCGTTATTTTATTGCATCCCAGTAATCGCCAACGAGACAAGAATTTATTAAATTACTAGCTTCTGCCTGCGGCTTCGCCTGTGTGAAAATTGTTTTCTTATTCCAAAGGAACCTTATACCAGGATGAAAAGTAGCATGTGCTCTTCCAGACTATCTATGTCTATGCCAAATTTCCTCCAGATTCATTCAGCATTTCCGGCGTGATTGATTAACAAACATACATCAGGGCAAAGGCCTCTCTAAATTCTCTTTAACATGCTAAAACAAGAAATTATGTATTACTAGCTTTTGTCCGCGACTTCGTCTGCGTGGCATTAATACTTGGAATAAATTATTTCACCATACAAACTTCCACCCCCTTAGGATGATTTCCAGGTTTAAAAATCCTATGTCCTTCCCAGGGTCTCAAACAATCTCCATACGAAATTTCATCTAAATCGGTTCATTGATTTAAGCGTGAAATGGTAACAGACAGACAGACAAAGTTAGTTTCGCATTTATAAAATTATTATTAGTAAGAGTAAGATTTTTATGTAATATTCCAGCCACTTGGCATGCAAGAAGAAGGCATGAATGCGACACACGAGCTCATCACGGAGAGGGCGCAGCCGGAGCGCGCGTGGGACCTCGAGAACATTCTCATGACGCTCGTGTCCGTCGCGCTTACTGTCGTTTGGTTCTTCAGGTGCGTATACAATATTTGTTTTACAACATAACACTCTTCAATATTAATGAACAGGAGTGTCACAGTAGACACCCACTATTCGGTGTACAACTACCGACGCAACGGCTGATAGTTCCTCTGTCAAGAGACCTGGTCGACGCCCGCTGCAAACTGTGACAGGACACTATTCCCATCCCACTCATTATAATGCCCACCAAGCGAACACCTTCTAGCAGGATCTAACATTCCGTGGAATTCCCTGAATCGCCTCAGAACCCAAGTAGGTGTAACTCCAACCTCATAAAATGGGGCTATCTCGACGAAACTGAAGCAGGGTGTGCTGTCCTATTATCTGTTTCCCAAAACGTGCAACCTGGGTGATCTGTGCGGGTCACGGATAAATTTGAAAGAGAGTTACCGCGGCCCTGGCACCGGCTTCCTATTTCATTCTAATTTCAAACTAAATACATGTAAATAAAGCGCAATTCAGGACACACGATATGTCGTTGCTCGGACGTGGTTATGACGAGACATTTCGGCGCCCGCGCTAGATCAAATTGCGCTTTATTTCCATGCATTTAGTTTGAAATTAGAATGGAATAGGAAGCCGCCAGTGCCATGTCCGCGCCCGACGCCATTTCTATGTGACCTGCGCCATAGCGGGAGAAGTCATTGGATGATAACAATCTCAAAAAAAAAAGATGATCTATGCGCAGCCACCGACGACGCCGTGGTTGTGGCTAAGTTTTGAACGACACAAAGAAGAAGAACATACCATTACGCTTGTATTCCTTGAAAGGTTAGGCAGAATGCACCAACAGTAGGTAAACCCGTTCGTATTTGTTTTATTGCAAAGCAAATAAGCGAACTGTTCGTTTCGGTGGTAAATGGTCACCGCCATCTACGACATTGCATTACTTGATGCTCGTCAAATACGAAGTAACCGCACCGTTGCTGCAGTGATGGCAAACGTGATCGAGCTGTGTTAATTAGTTTTTGACGGTAATGGTCTTAACGGATTATCTATTTTGTCCAATATGATTATTCTGTCTGCCTACCCGTTCAGGAAATACGTGATGTTACAAAATAATGTTGGGTTTCCAAAATACCACCTCCCTAACTATAGTCGTTCAGATTTTGCAGTATTGAAAGTTTAACAAATGTTTAAATTAGTCTTTTAAGCCTAATTTAATGTAAATAATATTTTTCATTAAAATGTTTATTGAAAACAAGTTTTTTTTTGTATTCTTCTTAGCAAACCTTTTCATTTGATACCCATACCATGGCAGTGCACAAAAAAAAATTGTTCGCCATCTTGGGTCGTCCGCCATGTTGAATTTAGAATGACGTCACTTAACTTAACATGCATTGTCATCCAAACTAAACGTGTAAGCAAAATTTCATCTTTATCGGTGGAGGTTAACTGCTTTAGAATTATGTTGTAAGATTTGACCCAAACACACTTACATACATACATTGCAAGTTAAATAAAAGCTTGTAAAATCTACGATGTCATGATTATAACTTCTTTAAATTGTGTTCTTTCCAGATGCGAATATTCAAACCTATTCACGGCGAGCGCCAGCCTCGCACTGTTCGGCCTGACAGTGTTCTACAGCGTCGCCATATTCGGCCTGTACCTCTCCGACACATTCCAGTTCGACAGAAGGCCCCCACAACCAGTGCCCGACAATTAAACCAGCCCTAACGTGAGAACTTGCCCTAAGTTTTGTAAATTATAGATATGCCGCCTTTTCTACTGTGTTAAAAAGGTAGCGTTTGGATTTTTTCGTACGCGAGTAGCATGGCGGACGTAGATTGTCTATGTACAATAAAACCTCTTTCGCGCGATGATTATTTATTTTTAAATATAAGCTGACGTCATTAGTGTGAGCCAGGGTGTAGTAAGAAAAAGCATTTGGAATACTTGGTCTACTCGTGACAGTGTTTGTATTCACGATAAGCATTTATCGTAGAAATAGAATAGGCCTTCCTCCTTATTATATCAAGTGAAGATTTTATACCATGTAGAGTTTTGTAAAGGGAATCAATTTATGGCCTACACAATTTATGCAGTTAATCCGCCATGCTACCTGCACAGATGTAATATTAGAGCTCTATATGCAGGTCATATTGCTGTATTATCTTTGAAATTAGTACCAAGCGCTTATACTTTTAGTTAAAATGTAAATCAATATTGTAATTGGCTTAGCATAGCAGTCATGTATATAAATAAATATTGCATAAACATAGTGTAATAAATTAAATAAAAGAAAATAAATTGTGAATACATTTACAAAAAAATCATTTGTAATAATAACTATTATATAATAATAGTAAAAGGATTTAAGTTCATACCAAAAGTATAAGTCAAGGAAACTTTTTTTAATATTAATTGGTTTTTGAGGGAGTAAGGAGTCAAACTCAAAATTTTGTTATTTTACGCTGTAAATTATTTGTTACTCTGTGTACAGCTGGAACTAAGTAAGATTTCGTAATAGTGAAGTTACAGATCTAACACATAATCTATAATAATCATTTTCATATACATTGCACATGTCCCTGGAGAAATAGGAGGAAGAAAGGCAGGTCTGCAATACAGGCTGAAAATAAAAAATATAAATAAATCGTCAAAATTGTGTATAGATAAATGAGACCCTAGTCTTTCAATGTTGCTGATTTAAAACCGTCCAGAAGCAGAAATTGCGATACTGATAAAGCTAAAACGATTTTACGCTTCCGTAATTTGAATGATTATAATGCCAGCACCCTAATTGTGTATGTTCAAAGAATAGGGCACGGTACGCTTTCCTTGCATTCATTGCTTCATATATTTAAAATTCCGTCTACTCGACAGCGTAAAACACGCAATGTACTGTTTAGTTATCAAAATGAGAGGGAAGGAGTATGCTTCATGCCGTCACAATAGATACGCAATTAGGGTGTAGATTTGGTGTAATTAGTGGACGCTAGCATTTTCACATTGATTGCTACAAAAAATAACATTATTTAGTGCACATATACTTTTTTAATTATGTATCCCAGTCAAGTGTCCTGTGTTAAATTTAACATCGTGTACTGCAGCCGCGTGGCGTTAGT